>OX387319.1:13664908-16064908 GCA_947562085.1 Eudonia lacustrata
ATATGAAAGGAGTGACAGATAAGGTCGCACATATATTCAATAAATACTCAATTAACACCATCTTCACTCCTTTTTAAAAAAGTAGCTCAATGTCTACGTTCACCAAAAGACAGCTTTCCCCTAGAAAAGCCCGGTGTGTATAAGATCGATTGCAGCTGCGGTAGCTCCTACATTGGCCAAACAAAACCGTACAGTAGCCTGCCGAATTAAGGAGCATATAAAAGCTGTAAAGAATAACGATACGCTAAAATCGGCCATTGCTGAACATTTGATCCAATCGGGTCCCTAATCACTGGATTGAGTTTTATAACCCCCAGATAATTTCAACAGAACGTCACTACATACCAAGATTGGTAAGAGAAGCGATTGAAATTACAAAATACAAAAATTTCAATCGCGAAGATGGGTTTTAAACTGTCGCGTATCTGGAATCCAGTGATTAGCCTATGTAAAGACCGCAAAAAGAACAAAAGTGCCGTTTCGCGATCTGATACGGTCAGTGTAGTGTGTCGGGAACAAGTTCGAGTGAATAGTGACTTAGGAGCCAGTGGTACGAGTATTGAGCGCAAAAAACGACTAAGGAAGAGGGTAGATCGTTTTGTCTGCTCATAATCACCCCACCCGCAATAACTTCAGTACATCCGTGATCATGGCGCATGCAACTGTGCCGAAATATCGGATACTCAAACACGACAATAAACATGGTAATAATCCCGTTAATAATATTTATTCTAATGTAAGTGACCATGATAGTTTAAAAAGTTATATTTGTTCAAATACTGGGAATTAGAACTAAAGTTCGCTGCAGCGCTAAAACATTTTATTATGTCATTTTACCAAACTAAAAACATACAGCGCTAGATCGCTAATAGAGTATAGTTTTCTCGCGACCAAAACGTTGTAAGCGCCGTGAATTTCAAAGCGCTTACGCGTTTCGTTCAACGTAAAGTAACAAGAGTCGGTCCTATAGATTTTACACCACAGAAGTGACACGGCTATTGTACCTACAAAACTTCATTAGAATTCATACTCTATTTCAAAATGTATTAATGAATATATAAAGAGAGCAGATTATGATATAAATAAAAAAATATAAAGTTGAAAAGAAAATAAATTTATTATTATTTGAGCTCAAATTTTTATGTTAGCAATAGTTTAAAATCAAATCAATCAAATGTATTTTTATAGTGTCAAAATACGCACGTCGTCATATTTTTGAACTTTACTGTACTAAAAAGAAAGACCATAAAAAATATATTTAAAAATGTCAAACTGGTTATAAAACAATTAAACAAATCAAAACACTCTGGTCAGAGTGTCATCCTTTTTAAATACACCATGTCAAGTCTGTGTTCAGATACATTTTACCTACAACCGATTTGAACATCTGCATGTTTTAGTCTATGATTGTAGAAGGCGTCATGGCGTCGCATTTAAATAAATAAATACTATTTCTATTGTGGAATTACGATATTATTACCTATTTATTCACTTGAATATTAAGTAGTTTTACTTACTTGACTAAAATTATTATTTTCTCTTCATAATTCACTTTGATTTATCGACTTTTCGGTTTATTAGCGCCGCTCCGTTCGCACCCACGCTCCATGAATGTCAAAGTCAAACTAAAGTAAGGTGTACGGACTGCAGTACACCTGAGTCGAACACAGTGAGTGTTCGGAACGCCCTATCTAGTGTAACATATATATCGATGATAACAATACTTTTATCGGATGACAAGACGTACAAACGCGTTAAATGCGACCAAACCAACAAAATACTTAAGAAAACTAGTGATCTTGTCAAACAACACTCCGAAACGTTGAATCTAGATGCTAACTATTTAATTCCTTCCTGCCCTAAACCACCAAAACTGTATGGGTTACCGAAAATTCACAAACCCGAGGCTCCGCTACGCCCTATTGTAAGCCAGATCGATTCACCAACTTACCGACTGGCCCGGCATGTAGCTAAGATTCTTTCACCACTTAGAGGTAACACAACAGCTTATGTGAAGGATTCCTACCAATTTGTCAACGATATCAAAGACCTACATCTCGCTGACAATGAAACTATGGTTAGTTTTGATGTGCAGTCCTTATTTACATGCCTACCAGTACAGGATTGCATTGAAATTACCAAAAAACGTCTAGCGAAACAAGATATGCCTGATGAATATGCAGTACTATTAGAGCATTGTCTAACATCTGGCTACCTTTTGTGGAATGACATTTACTACCTGCAAGTAGAGGGTGTTGCCATGGGTTCCCCTGTTTCGCCCGTCGTCGCCGATATCTTTATGGAAGACTTCGAGGAGAGGGCCCTCAGCACAGCACCGGTAACCCCTACAAGCGGTACGTAGATGACACTTTCACTATCCTACCAACTGATAAAGTATCTGCTTTTCTAGATCATCTTAACTCCATACATCCAAAAATACAATTCACAATGGAGTTAGAGGCAGATAGTAAGCTAGCTTTCTTGGATATTTTAATCATCAGGAATCCGGATCATAGTTTGAGTCACACTGTGTATCGTAAAGTAACCCATACAGATAGGTACCTCAATGGTGATTCTCACCACCATCCTAGACAGTTGGCTACTGTAGGGAAATCTTTGTTTCAGAGAGCACGCGGCATCTGTGACACCCAACACCTGGCTGCTGAGCTTCAGCATGTCAAGCACGTACTACAGGATAATAAACTGAAAGTACCACGGCTTTGTCACAGAAAACGCAATAAACCAACCACAGTCGAGCGCCAACCTGCTGTACTTCCATATATGAAAGGTGTCACTGACAAGATTGGACATATCTTAAAGCGAGCTTCAATCAAGACTTACTTCAAGCCGCCGAAGAAGATCAACCAATTTTTACGACCTGTCAAGTGCAACATACCTCTTCAAGATGCAGGCGTGTACAAACTGGACTGCGACTGTGGGCTCTCTTACATCGGGCAAACAAAGAGAAGTGTAGGAACCCGTGTTAAAGAACATATAGCCGACGTCAAGCATAGGCGTGAAAATAAGTCTGCAGTATGCGAACATTCCCTAGAGGGGCCCAACCATTACATCAGATTTGATAAACCACAAATACTCGTTAGAGAACAACGATTCATCCCAAGGATGATACGCGAGGCTATTGAAATTAAAAACATCCTAATTTTAATAGAGAAGATGGTTGGAATCTACCACCAGCCTGGGATCCCATCATACAAAATATTAAATCCCAGCCCCGACACCATACTGCCAGACCAAAAGATACTGTAAGCTCTTTCTGCGTAAAACGGAACGCACCTGATTAAATTTAAATGAGAGTATACAAGCTACCAACTAATTATGAGATGACCAACACCTCAGTCTCCCTGTGACCACGGACCCTGCAAAGGGTTCGAAACATCAGGATAAACATTAAATAAGTAATGTGTAAAATAAACGCGAGTAGATCCGTAAAAGTTGTTTCATTTCATCTCTAGAAGTTGTTAGGATAGTCGCTAGATTTTTTTTGTCACTAGACACATAATTTAAACCGCGAAATGTCGCTAGATCTAGCGACCAAGTCGCTAAATTGGCAACACTGTGCGCGGGTAGCAAACGCGTCTCGTAAGCGCCCTGGCTGATGACCCGCGCGCCCGCGCGCAACTCTGAGTGCTCGGCCAGACAGCACCCGCGGGCGCGGCGCGGCGTACTCAAACATATGAAATTTTATTTGAGCGTCCTTAGATCGTGTTCTGATCTGGCGTTATGACCTGACGTAGATGGTCCCTTTTGCTTGCGCAAGGTTATTCTGACACCTACTTTGTAACCGGAAGGTTGGTAGGGGGTGTCAGTATAAACTTTAAAGTAGTGTATAGCGGGTTGTGAGCGTCCTTAGTGAGCACGCGGGCGCGGGGCAGAAGCGACGAGCGGCGCGGGCGGTATGGCGCGAGTAGCGCGCGGGCAACTCAAGCCATAACGCGTATATACAAGTGGCCGCAGTGAGTGCGCGGGGCGTCAAGCGGCAATCACGCGGAGCGCGGGCATATCAAACTATTCCGACCTAACTGCGCGCGTTGGTAACATAAGTCCTCCTAATAAGTCATTAGTAAAAATAAGTCATCTTCATCCATATTGTATTTGACAAACACTGAACACGACACTACTCGAACGAGCCGCGCGCGCTACTATGGACAGACAGGTATCGTCGCGCGCGTCCCCGCACCCGCGCTGCCTCCGCGCCCGCGTGTGCAGTCTGGCCGAGCACTGAAACGAGTTTACGGTTCATTGGCTCGGACAGTCGCGATGACAAGTTATTATTTACTTTTGGAAAACAGTGAAGACGTATACAAAGTACAAACACATCTCTATAATTAATTCTACTAGTTTACTGAGAGGTGCATTTTCTACTCTTTTTTCTCGGATTTAAGAGAACACGATGGCAAATTTTTCAAGCAGTTAGTCATTTTGACGATTTGTTTTTGTCGCGCGAAAGGTGCGTGCCAGCGCGTGCGATCAGCGTGACTGTGTAACGCACACTGGACTGGACTGGACACAGAAAGAGACTCCTCGACAGCGCGGGTAGCACTATGGAACGGTACAAGGCAACACCTAGCTCGTGGCCCGCGACGCTTACCACCCGCGCGGGCGTCAGCGGCCAGCGTAACTCTAAAACCAGCCATAGATCCTCACGGAAAGGACGACTTTTGCATGAAGTTGACCTTCTGCACTCTCCTTATTTTGTGGCAGCGAGCGGGCGGCGACATTCTGTCACCCAGATAAGGGTATGCGGGAGGTAACTCGGAATCGGAACACGTCGCAGTACATTGCCGAGCTTGGCCCGGCTCGGACGGTTGGCATCGCTGTGTTATTTTTTAATTAGCGTTACGTAGAAAACCGGAAACTTTTATATTATCAATACACGTTTAATTTTTGTTAATGTTGGTTATTTGATTTGACGCACACAACGATGTTACTAGACAAACTTCCTATAAGATGTTGTAAAAGAACGTGACCTACCAGTCATAAATATATTTTTCTTTCTAGCTGCACGATCTTTCTTGGTCTGTCTCTTGATAATTTCCAACAACGCTTTAACTCCGGGTGTTTTCGATGGCAATACGTGCTGATGGTGTTGAATTCTTCAGCGAGACGTAGGGTCATTTCGCCTGTTCGCGTCCATCGCCCAGTTCGCGTCCATTTTACGGATCTCCCTTTGAACATTCTCAAAAATAAGTATACTAACACACCAATAAAACGAAAAGTCATTACCGCCAATACCTCAATGTATAAGAAACACGCACACATAGACAAAAGTTCCGTGCGCCCAACCAATCCTGTTTAGAAAAAATAGTTTGTCTCGGCTATTCAACAAGAGAGCGCGGACGGGCGGTATTTTAAGAAAAAAATAGTGTGCAGGGGCGCGTTTGAATTTAAGTCTTGTATTGTTTTATGTGAATTTTAGGTTACATAGCTGTTTCTAGACTTTGATAATGAAAAAAGGAATAATATTAGTTATTAATTTGCTTATTTTTTCTATAGTTAACAGTTAAAATAAGGTGGACGCGAATTACTACACCGAATTTATAAAACTTCCACTTCGCGTCCGCATGGACGTCATGTCATTAATTAAAATTCTAAGGCTATAATAAATCATACCTCGTCTCGTAATTATTATGATTCAACATTTCTTTTAGTAGTAGGATTAGACAACAATTATTGTATTGTTTTGTTGCTATAATATAGCCAAAAACTTATTATTAACACAGTATTACCATTTCATATAGTAGGGCATCGCCTTTGAGGTGGGACAATGCCGCCGCCCGCGTAGGTATCTACGCAATCGTTCGCCGATATGCAATGGTTGTCACAAAATTCGAAATCAAATAATCGTTAATATTTTTATAACATAATAATTTATTATCAAGAATAAACTATATACATATTTTCAAATGTTGCTTGCACTGCTAAATTAACGTGAAGGTTTATTTTTAGATTTCAATTTTATATTATCAAAACAATATATTGAATTCGCATTCGGATTGCTTAAAAAATGAAAAAAATAAACAATGCAAAATAAGCTAAATCTTAAATATAAACCCTAAAAAATAGGTGAATATAAAATCTCTTTTTCTGTTGGTTTAAATAAATCATAACAGTTGGATATTAGACAAATACCTACTCCTTCTGTGTCCGACGCCCCAACTACTCCAATAAGTTGTAAACATAATGATTACACTTTGCGCAAGAACTTGCGCCGTAAAGAATACATATACTTACCTACACTAGAAAAACCCGCTAGGTTGGAGTTAGAGTTACGAAGTAACTATTTAGTAAGGAGAGCCCGTTGTGCAACTGTGATACAGATGCTATCGATACCATCTTACATCTAATAACAGAATGCCCAATAAACACCAAGGCGAAACAAAAACTAGAGCAAAAGATAGATAGTCTCGTTAACGAAAATTCGATTCAATTTATAATTGAGAATAAAAAACACAGAAATAGCCTAATATATGGAGGCTGTTGTAGATATACGAAATAAACACAAGTGAAAATTGTAGTGTTTGTGATGAATTAGAATTTGATATTTGTAATTGTATTAGTTAATAGTTATGGTTGTAAAAACGTTCATTATTAATCAATGAGAAGTTGGCAAAATAATAAATAAATAATAAATAAAATTTCCTACAACTCACACCAATTATCTAGCCCAAGAGAAGCTTCGTTATAAAACTCATTATATGGTTACTAGACAACGGATAAACATACTTAAAATACTTAAATACATATTTATTATACATAGAAAACACCCAGACCCGAGACAATTTAGAAAAACAATAATTTCTAAATTGACCCGACCGGGGATCGAACCCGGGACCTCAGAGATGGCGACTCCATGAATACCGGTGTACAAACCACTCGACCAAGGAGGTCGTCCAAAAAAATAAATAAAAAAAAAGAAAAAAGAAACTATTTAGTCATCTAAATCTATGAAATTTTAAATTCTTGTTGTGTTTCGACGTCGACTTACAACCGTATACAGAACAACGTGCATGCACCATTATATTCAATAGGAATCACTGAACGTAAATTTAAAAAAACGTTTAAAATACGCAGTACGCGCAAGTGGCTGCACTTCACGGTAGCTACCACAAACTGCGCTTGTTTGTGGTACACTCGCCGCAGCGCCCGCTTTCCCTCGGGTTCCCCTCCCTTGCTCTGCGAAAGTACCTTCGATGCGCAACTGTATGCTTGCTAAACTGTGTTATTAATCAAGGCTGATCTTTAGTAATATTTTTAATAATATTTCTCGTGATTTTAGGGTAAAATTGACAGAACTGATTATTGTTGACATAAACAGGTGGAATTAATATTTATTATTTAGGTTTATTTAGGTAGTAGACCTACATACTATGTTTTTTAATTTTAAGTTCAATCACTGTTGAGAATAATAAATAGGTATTTTTATATGCTTTAAAGTGATTTATTAATGATTATAATGTTGATTTTTAAATAACTATATTCTTAAATAAATAAATTGTTAAAATCCAATCTTTCCTTACATTATCTTAAAAATATCACCCCTACATTCCTTTTCTAAGCTGGTGGACGCGAAATGGTCCACGGGTGGACGCAATCTGGATTTTGTGGACGCAAACTGGGTAAAACGCCTATTTCTGAAGTTTGTCTATTTCAAAAAAAAACTCAAGATGTTTCGAACAAACCTAAAAGTTAACCTTAAAATAGACTATATAATGAACACATTACATAAATTTTTCATTAAAATTAGTGCTGGGACATTTTTATTTTCTCCTTCAAACTTGCTAACTGCACTAAATGGACGCGAACAGGCGAAATGACTCTATCCACCCTTTCATTTTGGCGGCGTTCGTGGTAGCATCAGTGCACTTATTTTCGATAGTTTCACGATATTTTAAAACCAAATCCGATAGAATGCGCCTCTCATCACTTGAGAAATTGATCGTACGCTTTTTTTGTCTCTCAAGTTCCATTTTCGAATTTACACTTTCACAGCAAATTGCAAGACACGATAAACAAAACACAACAAATCCATCCACACGAGTTTTTGGCATTGACATTTGACATGACAAGCATGACATGACATGACGCCATGACGGTGACGGATATAAGCCGACCAAAATTAGAATACATTGCTATTTTAACGATCTTGACAAGTCGTTGCACTTTTTAAGTTTGTAGCATTTTATATTATGCTACTACATTGAAATGTCAACGCAGATCGTGTATTTGAAAATGACTGTGCTACCTACGCAAATTAGTAGCTTAATACCAGTCGTTCATTCACTCTGAATGATAGATAATCGGCCGATTTTGTAACCATGGATAAAATTTAGCTGGTGAACAGTAAATATTCGAACGGCTGTTTAAACGACGTTTAGGATTTAAGCAGCTGATTAGTTGATCGTTGATTAAATGACAGTTGGTGAACTTGGGCCTTAACGTAGTTACGTCTGTCAGCTCTAGCATTCCTGTACATCAACAGTCTTTAATCTAAGAACCCTTAAAGCTGAGTTGACAAACGTCAACGCTTAACACTCAAATGTAAAGGTGAGGAATGCAAGATGACGCATGGTGGGAAGCTTAGATGTAATATTGTAATAGATTTTAAGTTAGTCTTAGACATACTCTCCGCCGAATTCACGTCTCTGAATAAAATAATTGTATTTTTTAAAAGGCTCATTGCCTCGCCCACGTCTTGACTGGCGCAGCCGGTAGGATTTCCGCGTCGCGAATACTTGAAGTGTATTCGCGACGCGGTGCGCTTCGAACGTTTTCACGCGTTTTCACGGAAATCCACGAACCAAATAAATACGTCAAGAATTACGAAAACTGTTGCTGGGAGAAGTTCGTCGAAGATTCAACGAGTAACATGGGCAGCCTGTGAGTAGACCCCAATCGCTATTCCTGTCTATTTTCCAGTTATTTTCACCTATAATAGTTATATGTATAGAAATTTGAATTCGCTATTTCCAAAAATTGAAAAAGTGTTTTTATTTTCTTTAATAGTTATTAGTTAGTTATTTAAATTAAAATTTATTAAAACAAAAATCTTTACCTTATTAAGTTACATAAATTAAATAATAGTTTTTATTAGTTATTTTATAATTAGCAATAAATCAAATAAAAATGGATAGAATAATACAAATTCCACGTGAATTATCTAACGTCATCTCTAAGTTTGATGGTGATGAAAAATTATTAAATTTATTCATTAGAAAATGCGAATGCAGACCAAGATTTGTACGTTTTCCATGTAATTACATCGCGATTAGCAGGTAGAGCAGCGACTCTTATTAGCGAACGCCAAGATTTAGATACTTGGGCATCATTGAAGGTAGCTTTAGAGCAACATTTCGGTGATCCACGTTCAGAAGAATTGGAAACTTTAAAAATTAATAATGGTGAATCATATCTAGATTTCTGTAATCGAATCCAGCATGTGAAAAGCACGTTGATTGCCAAAGTTAACATGATAAATGACGTAAACCTTCGTCGTAGTAAGATTACAATATATGACAATATGTCAATGAATGTGTTTTTATATAATTTACCTGAGGAACTCCTTAGGATAGTAAGATTAAAAGGATCCGTTACGTAGAAATTGCATTAAGCATAGTTTTAGAAGATGTTAAAATCACAGAATAACTTACAGTCTAAACCTGTGAATCATAATCCTTTTGTAGAGAAATTCGGCATGAAACCCTTTTTCCCTACCAATTATCAACCACAAGAACAATCAAAATTCAGATTTATGAACAATAATAATAATAACTTCCAAAATAATTCAAAATTTAAATTTGGTATGTCGCCTAGCCAACAAGTAAAATTACCACAGCAATTAGGGTATAGACCCCAGAACCAAGGTCAGCAATTCGGTTATAAACCACAGTTCAATCAAGGTCAACAATTTGGTTATAAACCACAGTTCAATCAAGGTCAGCAATTCGGTTATAAGCCACAGTTTAACCAAGGCCAACAATTCGGGTATAAACCACAGCTCAACCAAGGCCAACAATTCGGGTATAAGCCGCAGTTTAGCCAAGGTCAACCTCAATTTGGCTATCGACCAAATTTTAATCAACCACAATTAGGGTATCGTCCTCCGCAAAGACTAGCACCTCAGCAGTCTACTGATGATAGCATGCGCACAGCCCCACAAGTAAAACCACAAGGGTTCCGTGTGAACGAGTTAAATAATCTATATGAATCAGAACCAGATCAGTCACATCTTGACTTCGAAAATAATAACGAATATATGTGTAGTAATTACGATTACGACATAGAGAAAAATGAGGAAATTGAAGAAGAAAATTGTGTTGAAAATTTTCCCGTAAACAAGCCTCACAAAAAAGGCAGATAATAAATATTAATTTTAATACATTAACAATACCTTACATTAATATACTGGAAATTAACTCCAAGTTTATGATAGATACGGGTAGCTCTAGATCTTTTATTAGTCCAAGAAAGGCTAATGAATATTTTAATCATTATAAAAAATATGAACCATTCGAAGTAATTAGCACGCACGCCTCTAGTAAGCACGATGAGTTTATAGTAATACCATTATTACCAACTTTAATTGCCCAGGATTACATAAGTTTTACATCTATGACGTTGATGGTCGTTATGATGGACTTATTGGTAGAGATCTTTTAAAGCAGTTAGATGCGAAAATTGACATGAAAAACGAAATTCTTTTTACAAATTCAACAAATATACCTATTATATATAATCCTGATAATGAAATTTAATTAGCTCCACGTTGCGAACAAAGAGTAAGGTTACCGACCAACTTACGAAATGGAGAAGCCATATTAGAATTTACTGAATTTTGTAAAGGAGTTAGAATGCCCGCAGCATTAGTAAATTGCGTAAATGGTTATGCAATGACTGTTATACAAAATACGTTAAATAAGGAAATAAATTTAACAATTTATAGTAAGTAAAGATTATAATTATGAAAAGTGTAAAATTAATTATTTAAATAATAATACACAATCTTCACATCAGATTGATGATATATTAAGTAATAACATTAGCAAGCTTCGCTTGGAACATATGAATACAGAAGAAAAGGAATGTATTTCTAAACTTTGTCTAGAATATAAAGACATATTCTATTCTGAGCACTTACCTTTAACTTTTACGAACGAGGTGAAACATCGTATCCGGACTCGCAACGAAGATCCTATATACGTACGCCCTTATAGGCAACCTCAAGCAGTTAACGACGAAATTAATAAACAAGTCGATAAGATGTTAGAAAATAATATTGTAACAGAATCCCACTCACCTTGGAGTGCTCCAGTTCACCTGGTACCTAAAAAGGTAGATGCCAGTAATGAAAAAAAATACCGATTAGTAATTGACTATAGACGTTTGAACGAGATAACCATAGACGACAAGTATCCATTACCTAACATTACGGACTTATTCGATAAGTTAGGCCGAAGCAGTTACTTTTCCACTTTGGACCTGGCCAGTGGCTACCACCAGATAGAGGTAGAAAAAGAAGACACAGAAGACAGCCTTCACCACGAGCTCAGGACATTACGAATTTACTCGCATGCCGTTCGGGTTAAAGACAGCTCCGGCAACCTTTCAGAGAGCTATTGATAATGTGTTGCGCGGACTGAAAGGAATACACTGCCTAGTATACTTAGACGATATAATTATCTACTCTTCTAGTTTACAAGAACACACAATGAAATTAAGATCAATATTTGATAGGTTAAGACAAATAAAAAAAATCCAGCCAGATAAATCAGTTTCTTAGGAAAGAGGTCTTATATCTCGGACATACAATTACTAGCGATGGTTTAAAGCCAAATAATGACAAAATAAAAGCAGTATTAAATTATCCTTTACCCCGAACAACAACAGAAATTAAAAGTTTCCTAGGTTTGATAGGCTACTATCGTAAGTTTATAAAAGACTTCGCCAAGGTAACCCAGCCTATGACAGCTAGATTAAAAAAGAAAAGGTCAATGCCCACTAACGATGAAAAATATATAGAAGCATTCCAGTAGTGCAAAGAACTTCTTGTAAATGCCCCTATATTACAATACCCAGATCCTGAAAAACCATATGTATTAACAACAGACGCTTCAGACTATGCTCTGGGGGCGATCTTATCGCAGGGCACAATCGGTAGCGATAAACCCGTCGCGTACGCTAGCCGAACACTCAATAGCGCAGAGACACGCTACAGTACCACAGAAAAGGAATTACTAGCCATAGTATGGGCGGTTAAGCATTTTCGTCCTTATCTATACAGACAGATCTAGACCTATCTAGAACTATCTAGACAGACCACAAACCTTTAGCTTGGTTAAATACCTTAAAAGAAACAAATAGCAGACTCACTCGATGGCGCTTAAGACTATCTGAGTACACGTTTGAAATCGTACATAAGAGCAGAAAACATAATAGCAATGCGGACGCGTTGTCGCGTATTCGAATCAATGCATTAGGCAACGAAGATAATAGATCAACTAAAGTTAACGTAGACAAAGATGAAGATAGAAATAAATATATAGAAGAACTCACTAGAAATATTGAACAATTAGGTAAACATAAACAGATTTTAGGTCGATCAAGTGATCACATGTCTATAAAATAGTTGTAATTTCCGATTCAGACTCAGAAAAAACAGATAGATGTAGATCTCCTTATTCAGTTCAACGCCCCTCTAGCACAACTTTGACAGCATCAAGTACATCAGGTAGTGGCACAGTTCACTCAGGAAAGGATACGGAATCTTCAGGTATCCCAATCTTACAAGAAGCCATAGACACTAAACCCAATCAGATTTTAATACATACTTGGCTTATAGATAAACTATCAGTTAAAAACTTATCGAGGGAAAGACAAAGAATTCTTGAAGTTCATTTACCAGTTAATAGACCGGAACTAGTAAAACAGTTTTTAAAAGAATACATACGTAATAACATAAAATACTATATTTATTTTGAAGATAAAAGACAGAAAACAATTTTCAGAAATGGTCATATTTTTATTTAAAAAGGAACTTGTACAATTTTTCGAATGCACCAAAAGAGTAGTATACGTAGATAATGAATTAGAGCAGAAAGACATAGTAGAAAAATACCATAGTGGGAAAACCTGCCACCGTACCTCGGTGTAAGGAAACCCTAACTCACATCAGACGTACATATTTTTGGCACAATATGGAACAAACCATTTCTAGATACATAAACACATGCGAAACCTGTAAGAAGATGAAGTACGACAGACACACTTTAAAACCTAAACTACAAATAACTCAAACACAAACTAAACCCTTACAAGAATTTTCATTGATTTGTTTTCAATTGAATCACGATATTACCTTACTATTATAGACGCATTTAACAAAATGGGACAAGCATTCGAGATCTCCAACCGTTCAACTCCGGAAGTAGTTAGAGCTCTCATAAAGTATTTTTCTTTTTATGGTATCCCTCTTAAAGGAACTCGTATCTCGTATAATATCTTTATATAAGATAGATCTTCACATTGGCACGCCTAATAATCCAAATTCCATGGGTCTCATAGAGAGATTTCACTCTACAATTATAGAAATCTACCGTTTAGCCAAATACGAGCAAAAGTATACCGATGCTTCGTCTATTATGACATATGCTATAATGGCTTATAATCACTCTATACACTCAACCACTGGTTTTACTCCGTTTTAAGTTTTATTTGGACACACCGACTCTAGACAAACATTTGATATGGAATTTGAAAAGCAATACATGCAGGAACTTATTAAAGAACACGCAAAAAGAACTAAATTCCTATACAACTTGTTGATTTGCATTCACGCCATATTCATAGCAGCGGTCGTAATGCTTATACTTATTACAAATAAATTATAAAAAAAATATGAAAAAATAATAATCATATTTTCAAAATCTGTAAATACGAATCGCACGTCTGCGTAGCACTAAAAAATAAACGCTCGTTCGCGTAAGCCCGCTCACCCGACCACGCATAGGTAGCAACAAGCTCGAGCTTCGCGGCGCGCCCGCAGCTTTGTCGGCGCGGCGAGCGCCGGCGGCCGGCGGGCGGCGGGCGCACGCCGCACGCATCAAAGCCAGTGTGCCGCGCAACCCCGAACGAGTGACACATTTCTTAGCCCTAGCGAATTTGGAGCGAAACGTGTTCTTAGGTGTGTTGTTTGTGTGTGTAAAAAAAGTAAAATGACAGAAAATTATTCTAACGTAAAACTTGTGGAGATGGTGCGATTATACGCAATTAGTGGGAACAGTCTACGTCGAGCCGTGGTCATGTTTGTGGAAATGTTTCCAAACAGACCAACTCCATCGCGCGAGGTAATGCTTGCTGCCACGCAACGACTGAGGGATCATGGCCAGTTCAACGTTCCTCGACATGCGCAGGGTCGCGGCAGTGTGGGCCTCTCAGTCGATTTGCAAGAGCAAATACTCGAATACTTCGAGAGGGAACCACGTGCCAGTACTCGTGATGCTGGCCGCCACTTCAATGTCCACTACACAACAGTCTGGCGGCTTCTTAAGTCGGAGCAACAGCACCCGTTCCACTTCAGAAGAGTTCAAGAATTGAACGAGCAAGATCATGCCGCCCGCGTTACTTTTTGTCACTGGGTACTAGAACACCGAGAAGCCAGCATTCTATGGACGGACGAGTGTATGTTTACGCGCATCGGTGATTACAACGTCCACAATGAACATTGGTGGGCTCACCGCGAACAGAACCCGCATAAGACCAAAAAAGATTCGTTCCAGCATAGGTTTAGCATCAATGTGTGGGCTGGCATTGTTGGTGGACATTTACTCGGGCCCTATTTCATCGAGGGTTATCTCAACAGCAACTCGTATTTGCAACTTTTGCAGCACGTAGTTGACGTAATGCTTGAAGACGTGCCACTAGCTCTTCACCGGAATCTCTTTTACCACCAGGACGGGGCGCCTCCGCATTATGGACGCCAAGTGCGCGATTATTTGGACGAAGTGTTCGGAACCCAGTGGATTGGTCGAGGTGGGCCAGTGCCCTGGCCTCCGAGGTCGCCAGACTTGACTCCGTGTGACTTTTATTTGTGGGGAGACATAAAAAGAATGGTTTATAAAGACGAAATCACGAGTGTTGTGCAGTTAAAACAAAATATTTTAATGGCTTTTGAGAGTGTAAGGTCAAATCGTAGTGTGCTGCAAAAGTTACCTAGAAACTTAAGGCGCCGTGCTCATTTGTGCATAGAACGTGAAGGTGCCCACTTTGAGCAGTACCTGCGAGTATCTTAAACATGATCAGTAAGTACCTAATAATAGTTTATTGCAACAAAGTATACTTATGCGTAAGAGTAAGCCACTTTACTACAGAATACATAATAGTACCTACAAGTTTACGTAAGTTCATCGACTTAATGTCCGCCCGCTGCGCTCTTATGTACCTACTACGGTCTGCACCCCTATTCTCGTCAGTCGACGGTCGCTATTCTAATTTACACTGAGATCATTTTATTAATCAATCGGTTCCTTATTACTTTCTCCGTGTTAAAAGTATTTTTTAGTCATTAAGTGTACCAATTACGATCAGCTGTAAAATTATGGCGGGAATGCAAATCTACAACCTGTATAAGCATTTAGCGGAAAAAACCATTAAAATGAAAGAAAAAATAGTTGAAAAGAGAGGTGGAGAAACAGAATTTAAAATCACTCCCGGTGACACTATTTTCACTAAAGACACAAATAAAAGAAGTAGCAAAGATAAAGCCCGTTATAACAAAGCCATAGTATTATCAGCCGCTGATAGAAACATAGTTCCCGTTCATGTTAAGAACCGTAATACTAAAGTACCAATTAAGAACATTAAACGCCCTCCGCAGGCACCTTCGCGTCCTCCTGGCGATGACTATGATGACGCTACTCTAGGCCCTTCAAGTGCAGATGTTGAATAAAAACCCTGGAATCCTGCCTGTAAGAAAAGGGGTAGCAGTTATTAGCAAGGACCAATGGATCATTGCTAAGGTATTAGACTTCGAACCTATAAAAGAAGATTTACACTTCAATATTGAACGGCTGGTAGAGTTAGATAAGTTAGCCAAGTTTTTAATTAAAGATTTTCCACATAATTTTATAGATTTAAGTAAACAAGTAGAATATATAAAAAACTTAACATTAAGTAAGTTTGAACAGATTATTCCATTTATCAGAGTTAAACGAGGCCTTATCAACCCGCTTGGATCAATTATAAAAATTATTACAGGAAACCTTGATAATGATGACGCTATAAAGTATGACAAATTAATAAATTAAGTCAAATTAAAACAAAATAATAGTAACAGAAAACTGACTTTGATCACTGAAATGGCGCAAACTTTGACAAACTCTACAATAAAATTAAATGATAATATATTTAAATTAAACAAAGAAATTTCTGAGATACGCAATAATGTTACTAAAGGATTAAGGAAAGAGCATTTTGAAGTTCAAATTATTAGCACATACAATATTTTATTTCATAACTTTCAAATTATTCATGCTAAATTAAATGAAATAGAAACTAGTTTTGCCTTAAGGGTGCGCCGACAAAAAAATGCCAAAAATGCAGTTACGGTTAAATAGATATAATTGAAAATACTATCGTATTAAATGAACAAAATATATATTTAGTACCATAGGGAACGTGTTTACAATTTGTCAGAACCATAAATTCATAACACGCTATAGTTTTTTCTACAATATCATTTAAAGTTGGGCAAAAATCATGAAAACGAGTGGCGGCGTTTAGTAGATTTCTTATAGTTTATCGAAATTATTGTACCTCTGATTTTGTCTAAACAATCATCAATGGATAAACTACAAATTGCTAGACTACATTTTCGATTCATCAAGTGGTTATTTAAATAATTATTATTTTATAAGCACCTTAAATTCCCCATACAAAATTAGTATGGCCTCGCGGCATCAAATAAATATGGACGACGACATTTCAAATAAAACATATCGACGATGAAGTACCAATAACTCCTATCTTAAAAATTGCAACTTTTCAGGAAACGAAAAAAACGTCTCAATTATTTATTTTAAAAAAAAACTGCCTTTGAGTGACGAAATAATATAATGATTGGATTATAAATATAGTGTGTAATTACTTTTTACTCTAAAGCTATTACTTACCAAGTTACCTAAAGATAGGTGGATTGGTTTGAGTTTCATAAAATTTTGGAAAATTGGGAGGATAATAGGAGGTATTGATAATTATACAATAGTTTCAAAATTCAAGGTTTATTAAACACCTTTATTTCTAGTAAATAAACTTACTAGAGGTAGTAGAGTTAGAAGTAGAAAACATGTCTTAATAGTTAAATACTCACATTTTTGGTAATATTTTTCTATATCAAGTACTCACTTAGAAGTAGAAAACATGTCTTAATAGTTAAATACTCACATTTTTGGTAATATTTTTCTATATCAAGTACTCACTTAGATGTTATTTTAATAACTAGAAACCAGCAAGTAAAACAAAGTTATTATCTATTATTGTAATTAGAAACTTCAATATCACTTTAAAGCTTCAATCAAAATAAACTTTAGTTTATAACATTTAAATCTAGATCTGTGATAAGGAACCTTAGATACACTTTTTTAAAGCTTCAAACAAAAATAAACTTCTAACAACATAATTTTACGAGTTTAACATTCAAACCTATTAGGAACTGTGATAAGGCACTAAAGAAGATTGGCATTTCTTCATACAAAAAAACTAAGCAAAGCTAATAAACTTCTGAAAACTTAAACATAACAACAACAACATTTTTATATAATAATAATTTGGGTTTTGAGGAATGGCGCATTAAACAGACGGTGAAGGAGCGCTTCTGCGCCGCTTGACAAAAGTGCTTAACAGCCTTTTGTCAGGGGGTAATAAGGTGCGTGCTTTCAACGCCTGGGTGATGCCTCTACTCATATACTCCTTTGGCATACTAAGGTGGACCCAGACCGAGCTGGATGCCCTAGATCGCAAGGTCCGTGCATTGCTCACCACACACCGGATGCTACACCCACGCTCGTCTGTTATGAGATTGTACATCCCGCGAAGGTGTGGTGGTCGCGGCTTTTTAAATGCCAAAAGCCTCCACAACCGCGAAGTGTGCAATCTTAGGGACTATTTCCTCAACAACGACTGCGGGATGCATCGGGATGTGGTAGCAATGGACAGGGGCTTAACCCCGCTTTTCTTGGCAAATGAGAACTGGTGCAGGCCAGTGGTATTGACCACAGAGGACCGCAAGGCGGTATGGAGGAGCAAGGAGCTACACGGGCGGTTCTACAAGGTGCTCACGGGCCCTGATGTAGATATGCTCGCGTCGGTGAACTGGCTACGATTCGGGGACCTCTTCGGGGAAACCGAAGGTTTTGTCTGTGCAATTGCGGATGAAGTTATCATGACGAAGAACTACCGGAGATATATCCTGAAGGACGGTACGGTCGACATTTGTCGGGCATGCCGCCGTCCCGGGGAATCACTCAGGCACATTATCTCCGGTTGTTCTCATCTTGCTAACGGCGAGTATTTGCACAGACATAACCTGGTAGCTAGGATTATTCACCAGCAACTTGCTCTTCTATACGGTCTTGTGGACTTTGAAGTGCCGTACTACAGGTACACACCTGCGCCGGTTCTCGAAAATGGCCGTGCCACGCTCTATTGGGATCGAGCTGTCATAACGGACAGGACTATTTTAGCTAATAGGCCTGATATCGTGCTGATAGATCGATCGCAACGCCGGGCAGTGCTTGTCGATGTCACCATCCCACATGACGAGAACCTTGTAAAGGCCGAGAAACACCTTAAGAAACTCTCGCTCAATGGTTGGATCAAGGGTCAGATACAGAAGGCGGTACTCTTGGACACGGCGCGGATAGTCCGAAGGTTCCTGTCTCTGCAGCCCTAACCACCGGCAGCTTGAGCCCTGCCCCGTTGCCGGCGGTACCCTAGGCTAGGTTTTTTATAATATTTTTATGTTTTGTATGTGCTTTTGTATTTTACTTTTATATTAATATTATAACAAAAATAGGCTAAGAAAAAAAAAAGAAATAAAGAGATAATAATAAAAATACTTAGAAGGTATTTCCACTATAAAGTTAGGATGTATTCGCAGCAAAAATTGGATCTAATATTTTAGCAGCTATTTCCACTAGTGTTTTATTGATTTAATAGTCCATTATTGCGTTAGGTGATTTTGCCAGTATAAGCGAAATTGTATTCTATGTCGATTGGCATTAAAAACTAAAAATCGACAAAAATTAAGTTAGGAGGTATTGGTACTTCATCGTCGATATGACACTTGTCACTTATGGACGGCGCACCCTTAAGTAAGTTAGGAGTTTTGCTTCAATCTATAATAGAGTCAAGTAAGCTTTTAAGTATTTTATTAGATATTGATAGGATAGAAAAGTTAGTATATACACCTAGCTTAAATAATTTAGTTAAAATAGAGCAGACAGTTACCATAAAAGCTTATTTTAAGGAAAATAAAATCACTTACCTTTTGGAAATACCTATAATTGATAAAGATACTTATATCTATTATAAACTGATCCCTTTACCTATTTTATCCCGAAAATCCACTGTTGTCATATTACCCAAACATCCTTACCTACTGGTGAATGGGTTGAAGATCAGGTTGCTCAATCAGCCATGCCAAGAAGTAGATGAGTCCAGTTTCCTGTGCATCAATGAAGAAACGCTGCAGTTCGTTCATGACCCCTGTATCACCGACCTAATGACCTATGTTGAGAACGTGACGTCATGCACCCAGATACCAATTACTATAGAAAATGTAAAGGTGCAACTTTTAGAACCTAACCGATGGATTCTATATAGTAAAGACGAAGAACTTCTTACTAGAACATGTATAAATGAGATTTTCCGTCAAAAGATTCAAGGAACTTATATACTTACCCTTGACGATTCCTGTGAAATAAAGATACAAGAAATAATCCTGAAAAGACACCAGATGAACACTGAAAACGTAACATATACAAAGTTACCCATCGTAAACTTACCCTCTTTATACTTACCTGATGAAACAGCATCCTCGAGACCTGTAGACCTAGTAGACCTCGATCTGAAAGACCTGAAACTCCTGTCATTAGCATTGAAGAAAAGTGAAGGTGAAAACAGTGAAAGTGAAAAGACAATTATTGAAGTGGATAGCGTAAACCTTTGGACACTTATACTTTATTTTATAATTTTTGTACTGCTCTGTTTCTTAGTAGATAAGTATCGTTTAAAAATATGTAAAATGTTTATTCGAAGTTCTCTTCAAGAAGGTAACTTCGAACTTGAGGAGGGAAGAGTTACGTCTGTCAGCTCTAGCATTCCTGTACATCAACAGTCTATATTCTAAGAACCCTTAAAGCTGAGTTGACAAACGTCAACGCTTGACACTCAAATGTAAAGGTGAGGAATGCAAGATGACGCATGGTGGGAAGCTTAGATGTAATATTGTAATAGATTTTAAGTTAGTCTTAGACATACTCTCCAGCCGAATACACGTCTCTGAATAAAATAATTGTATTTTTTAAAAGGCTCATTGCCTCGCCCACGTCTTGACTACGTGCTTGAAATGTTTGTGTTTTTATAATCTTTAAAGATAACAACATTCCGAATGTTTTCGATGAAATTTTAATGTAATTTCTTAGAAGAGTTTATAATATTGTATAGTTATTAAGCCACCCAGATTTTATTTTACAACAACATGGCATTGACATTGTATTCATTTTCTTTAACAATAAGTACTAGGTAACTGTGTCTCAAAACACAAGTGGTTAATTGCTTTGGGGATATTTATAATTGTGTAGGTATATACCTACCTAGGTACCAACATAACATTAGTTGGGTTTTTGTCAATCATTAATTAAAATTGTAATAACGAATGTAAGTACCTAATTAAATTTGAATTTAACTAATAGATGCATAGATTTAGGTAATCCGTAGATTAATATCCGTAGATAAATAAAAATAAAAATATATCGTAATAGGTTTTTATTTTATTCTACCCAAAAGGAGCTAAAGGGCTTTGTTGGGTTTTGACTATCTGAGGTACAGTTAGGATTACAGGGTAATTTTTTAACAGTGACGTTGTTGACGTTGCGCGTTGTGCTCAAAAAACTTTGGAAGAAATATTGTTGAACTTTCCTTGGACAGAGTTGTTCAGTTTCATCACGATTACGAAATCTCTGAAAATCCTACATAAAACGATTTAAATTTAAAAATATATTTTAAGAAATAAGAGGTAGCACGATTAAATTAAAGCATAGTCCATGATAAAAGTAATTCTCGCTTCGGGCTATCGATCGATTCTCATAGAAAACGCATGACAACGAAGAAAGAACGCATCAATATTCGAATGCAAATAATCAAAAGTTAATACACATTTTATTGCCTTACTTAATGTTTTAAATGTTAGTGCCTATGTAATGTTGTTTAATAAAGTTTTTTTTTTACATTATTTGACTAAGTAATATAAATGTATCACTATTAATATATTTTACTTTTGATGATTGGGTAACCAAACATCAACTTAGATAGGTATTTACCTTTTGTTTTAATATTTCACCTTGAATAAGTATGTCACGTGTTTATTATCTTAAAAATCAAATCTATCTATAATTTACTAGATGCCATAACGAATTACTGTTGCATTAACTATTGTTTTAACATTCCAGAAAATGTGTAGGGTGATTTTCTCACTAATATGGCTGATTATCCTGATTTTCATCTCATTTTGGATAGCTGGAATTGCAGCGGGATTTTACATCCTACTTATTCCGTTTACAGTGTGCATAGAAGCCCTAACAGTGAGTATTTATTGTCAACAAACTAATTTCTCTCTTAAGGCTACCTTAAACTAAAAGCAACATAAAAGCAGCAGCTGCGTCCAGTTTGACGAATCAATATGGCGGTCATAGTGATACAAAGATACTCTAGTCTTGGGGTAGGTACATAAATTATAATACCTTAATTAGAATACCCACAGCCGAAATGCCTATGCTCAAAATATCTAAAATTTAAATATCTGACGGTTGTTTGGCTAAAATTCATAATACTGAAATTTTAAAATATCGAACGATGTATTTACCGAAGTTCAAACTTAACTTTGAAATAAATACCAAAGTACTAAATACAAGAGTTAGGATCATTTCATTTTAACGGAAGAAAAAAATCGGAGAAGCGGAAGTTATTTAAATTTTATGAAATTTTTTCTCATACAACTATTACAAGTATTATAGGTACTTGTGTAAGAAAACATTTTATAAATTTGACTAACTTCTGCTGCTCCGATTTTTTCTTTCGTTACAATTAAATTATCCTAACATCAAACAGAGTAAATCTGCAATAAAAATTGTTTGATCTATTTGAATCATTTTTATGTACAACTCACACTTGATCAAAAAATTTGCTGTCAAATTTATTTTCACATTAATTTCCTCATAGTGCAAATGTCAAAATCAGGCCACTGAGACACGGTTGGGGATTTTTAAATATGTAAGAAAAATTACTTTGACACTGGCTAAGTGTGCTAATCGTACGAAGCCATCAACTAAAGGAAAATAAATATATTGGCAAAGAATTCCATTTTCAAAATTTGAACTTTTTTTTATATATCGTTTACAAGTGGCCAGTTCTAAAAACTTTCAGTGTCACCCTCGTAGAGTTAGTCACCGACCGTTTCAAAAATCGCACCGTAATTGTAGTAAACCGACGACGATCAGAAAATATCATAATTCGTATTTTAATATGTTTTTCTTCTTTTACAGGGACTTACAGACTTTTTGCTGTCAGTGATTCAATTTCCACGATATTGCGCGGAAGCTATGATGAAGGGGAAAGGTTTTAGTTAGACTTAACTTATTCTAGTCAAATTACATTACTTACATGCATAAAAGAATCGTTAATTAGTGTTAATAGTTTATCTGTTAGTGCCATATAATGTCTTTAAATTTTGACGATAATAACCATTAAGGGATCGTATATTTAAATAAAACTTCAACATTTAAGAATTTATCTTTTATTACAAAATATCGCAACAGCGCACCTATAATGGAAGTTACACTAATAATAATTGAAAATTTTAAAACTTATCGCTTATGTATACAAGTTACATGCATAATAAATGAAACTTTTAAAATTTAACGCCTAAGAATACATTAAAATACAAAACAGAACACGTTAGAATGTTTTATAAATTTTTAAATAATCTATTTACAACTTAAGAATAATAATAAACATCTTAAATTAATTACGAGTTTTCACTTCCCACAATCTTAGTTCATACAATGTTCATACAAATTATTTCACAGCTTTCATCACAATATCAACTGAGTCTAGTAGAATATCCACATGTTCTAAGCTTTTGGCAACGGCTTTCCTGAAAGTAAACAGATTTTCAATCAGTACTTTAAATTGTAATTAGAGTTTGGGTCCCGGGGAAGTCCCGTATCTCAAAGTCCCGGGACTTTTTAAAATTTTATTGTCTCGCCTCCCGGGACTTTCAGATCGAGACTCGACGCAACGAATTACAGAAGTTTAGAACTGCTTTATAGAGATTTGAACACAATAAAAGCGACATCTACAATAGAAAACAAATTGAGTTCCCTTTGCCTAGTCGTAATTACCAATATCAGAAATAGATTGTCTGGACTCGGAATCTTATTTTTTTTTCATATTGGCACGTCATAGAGACTACATCCTGCCTGTAAGCAGCCGATGCAGTCCAAAATAATGAGAGCGCTCCCCGCCGTGGAACAAGCACGGTAACAAGCGCACCCATTCATGAGACGGCCTGCATAAATGCCGTTTCACGCCTCGCTTAAAAGACCCGGGACTATAGGAACTGGGAAACATATGCGCCGGCAAAGAATTCCAAAGCCGAATAGTCTTACAGAGGAACGATTTCCCAAATTTTTTGGTACGAGTACTGATTGTCTGTACAGTGTGATGGTGGTTTCTAAGACCAGCACGTGTAGTCCAGGAGAGGAAATGAGAGGGCGGGATTAGATCAAAAAGCTCTTCAGAACACTCTTCGTAGTGATTCCGGTAGAAGACACTAAGAGAATCAATGTCTCTACGCAGCTGGAGGTCCTCAAGAGAGGCTGTAACCCCAACATCTCCAATAATGCGTACCGCTCGCCTTTGCAGTCTATCAAGTGCATAAATGAGGTATTTAGCGGAGCTGTCCCATAGATGGGAACAATACTCCATACTCGATCGCACCTGAGTCTTGCACAGCAAACAGCGCTGCTCGGGAGTGAAAAACCGCCTCGCCTTATTGAGAATACCCAACTTACGGGAGGCAGTTCAAATAACACTCTCGATGTAGCATTTTGGATTCAGGTCCTGGCCAATGTCTATCCCAAGACTGCTGAAGTCCATCGAAATGGGTAACGGAGAGTTCTGAAAAGAGGGAGGAGTAAGGGAGTTACCTTTGACGAGAATGCACAAACCTGGGTTTTGCTGGCATTGAACTCGACTAGGTTTTCAGATCCCCACTTAGAAACACGATGCTTCTTTTTTAAGAGAGTGCTGATTGTCATTTAAGGCATTTCCAGCGTCACCGGATTGTTTTGGAGACCGCGAGATACTTTAAAGGGTTCTTCAAGCCGTGAAATGAAACACCTTCAGAGGTTTTCTAGAGGGAATGGCACCAAGCACTAGTCCGTGTCCCCGTCCTCTACTAGATTCTCCCGAGGGGTTCGGATCGGATTGGGAGCGCAACAACCCGAGGGCGCCTCCATAAAGGCTAGGACTTCGGGTGTCAATAAGCCGATTTTTAAAAGCATTTTTTTATACTTAGCACGGCAAATGACTCCATTTCCTTTGGTACCATAATGTCCACTTTTTAAAATGACAACTTCCCAAAAGGACCACATCCTACATTGACCATTCCCAGATCGTCCACTTCCCTGAATGACTACTTTCTCAGATTGACCACTTCCCATAACGACTACTTCCCAATATGTCCATTTCCCATGATGACCACTTAATAAAAACTACGAAATTTTAAGATTTGCATAACAAAATAGAAAATCCTCGTTTTCTGATTATTAGTCGCTTACATTATGAAATAACATAACTTCGTACATTCGATATAAATGAATATAAGAGTCCAGATGCGATGACAACTGGTGCAGCGTGAAAACAACGCAGCATCCGATTCCCTCACTCTGCTGACCCAAATGTAATTAAACAACGCAGCAGCAGTTACCCTCACTCTGCCGACCCAAATGTAATTAAACAACGCAGCATCAGTTACCCTCACTCTGCCGACCCAAATGTTAGGTCATAAGACTGATTGATAATAATTATTGGTAGTATTAATTTATATTGTTTTAGTATTTCTCCCTATCCATCCATAGGGAAGACCCCTGTGCAGTGCAGGACATAATATGAGCTGATGGTATATTACTTTGATAGATCTCACGGATTTACTATTAGAAAACTTTTTTACAAGAAAAGTAATGTGATTATTTACTTAACGCCTCCATGGCCGAGTATTTTTATAGGGTTAGCCTCAACAGGGGTTTTGGATGCGGTTAGTGCTTACCCTAATTAACTGTATCAATTTGGTTAGTCTTTCGATGCAGTAAGTCGATGAAATGCTTACCGCATCGATAGAGTTAGTGAAAACAAGTCTTTATATTACCCAATCAAAAAGCTCTTTTAGGGAAAGCGGTTCCGGTCCCTGCCCGATACCCGAAGGTCCTGGGTTCTATTTCAGAGTCGGGCAAAGTGTGTTTCCAATCTTTCGATGCATAGCCCGGGTTTGTGTTCACCAACCCGTATTTGGCAAGCGTGATGATTAAACCCATACTCATCAATTGTAGCGATGTTTAGTTATAATATGTATACATCTGCGATTTGAATAGACATATAATTTGTTGAATATCTAAAATTATACTAAAAGTCGTCGTTTTATAAAGTTTCGTCTTAATAAATTTGATTTTAATTTTATATTAAAAAGTTTCAAAATCCCGGGACTTTTATGTGTGATGCTACCCAACACGACCACGAATGATTACATTAATTTCAATATGGTACATATTCATGAAAAAAAGTGTACTTTTTTGTACTAAAGAGTTTAAAAAAGGTACTCTCATATTTTTGCTGTATAACGTATAGGCCGTGGTCGTGCTAGGTAGTACCTTTCTGGCACGACCACAAATAGATTTAAGGTATTTTAGCAACTTTTAAATGAAAAATTATATAAATGTATTGTACTTAAATGTACTGCATATTTGAAATAATTTTGATCAGTATTTTACCCGTTTTAAAGCAGGTCTTTTTCGTGGAACATCAATAACACAATGTTACCATTACTTTTCCCTAGGAAGGTAAACTAAATAAAATAAAATGTTGAATCTAATTAGGTAGTTTTATTTTATAATTAACAATCATTCAATCGAAAACACAAAATTCAAAAACTTAATTGAAAAACACAAGTACTGACAACTTTTTATAATTTTTTTATAAAACAAAACAATATTTTTAATTGACAATAGGAATAACTAGAGCAATCTTGTAATGATCATTTAAATCGCGGCATACATTAATAAAACAACATCAATATTCTTAGTATCATCGGATTTCATTAGGTACTTTCTTGTATCAGTCATCGTATGCTTTCCACTTATTTGATTGTTTACAGTGGACCCTAAAATGGTCGGGAATTTGTTCAACAATGGCAAAAATTGCGTATGTTTTGGTTTGTTTAATAATTTGACTGGGAACATTTTTATTGATGTTCCACGATAAAAGCCTGCTTTAAAACGGGTAAAATACTGATCAAAATTATTTCAAATATGCAGTCATCGATTTAGAATACCTAGATACACCAACAACGCCTCACACGCGGCTTGAATCAATTGTGCTAAAAACGCGTTCTAGCACAATTACACTCGTAGTCGCGCGCGGATCACCGTCAAGTAAACTTGCCTAAGTGCTTCGTGAAAAGTGCAAAAATAATACTTCAAATAGCTTAAAAAAGGATGGGGTTTCGTATTTTTGCTAAGTATTCATTCAAGGTTTCATAATGTAATAAATTTGTGGCTAAATTTACCTTCTACCTAAGTAAAAACATTATTTTTCTAAAATAGTTTGAATAAATCGCTTACGCGGTTGTCCCTTTCCCTCGCGTGACGCTATTCACGTGTTAAAAGGGACGAAAGATTCATAAAAGTAGAACATAGTTAAATACTAAATATATAGAGCCGCCTGTTTAGTTTTTTTTAAAGTTAGTTTTGTAGTCCACATCTTTTGGCAGTATGTTGGTATGTTTCTATGGAATTAAAATTAATAAATGTTTTTCAGCTACTATAATAAATACTCAGATCAAAGCGAAAATAATAATTATATGACCAATAAGTACTGTACCTACTGTACTTCTACTGACATTTGTCAAACATTATTTTTTACACGCTTTGTATTAACTTGCAATGCATGTTTGTATGTAAGTATGTACGTAAGTATGTTTGTATGTATGAATGTATATTTGTTCGGGTCAAATCTTGCAAATGAATTTTAAAGCAGTTATCCTCCTCAACCGATTGAGCTTTTTTGCAAACATATAAAGTCCGTTGAAAATGTAATATGATGGTACCATCTAGCTGGTCTGATGATGGAGACAGAAGGCCATAGGTAATGACGTAGGCTGCAGTAGGCAGACAGATTATTGTGAAAACAACGATCGTTGGCCTAAGTAGTAATAAACAAGTTCGGTGACCGCCAACATTGCCAAAATGGCAATTACATTATTTCGTTCACCTAGAACGAAATAATGTAATTGCCATTTTGGCAATGTTGGCGGTTTGTGTTATGCGTCTAATGATTTATGCATTTGCAATGAATCTGAAAAGATCATCAGGCACTATATTAAAATAAGTGGCGGAAGTACACTGTTAAGGCAGTATAATGGTAAATTTTTTAACGATGCAAATACTGCGATGTCTAATACACATGAAGCTATTTAAAAATACAGATGCTCATACAAGTGATCAATTTCACAATTTTAAATTTTGTTTCAGGGTACATAAACATATATGTTTTAATAATAAGTTAATTGTTTTATTTTTCTATAAATTATAAAAAAATAGTGCAACTAGCATTACACCAATTTTATAAACTGTACAATACGTACATGAAAATAATTTTGTTGAACACGACTCCACGTCCTCTGTTCCTACAAGAGGCGGAGGTCGTAAAATTTTATGACTTGCGCAATGATCGCATTTTGTAATGTCACAACCGCCAACGCGTGCAATACAAATAAAACGTTATTTGTGGGGAATAAAGTTGTATTTAATTTTTATAAATATAGTCTTAGCACATTATATGTTTTTAAGTTGTCAACTATACACGTATACTTACAATTACAACTAAGCGAGAGTTATGTAGGTGTAAACCACCCACATAGCACGATAAGACACCACGTACCAGGAAGCAGCCATGAAGATAACACGTAGCAGGAAACGAAGACAATCAACACCATTGTTATGACCATGATTGCTAACCACCTAGTTCATGTACAGCATTAATTAGATAACCTTTGTCATGTAAACAAGAACATTAAGTATACTATATATTGTAATACAAGATTAAATAAAGTCAGTCTTAACCAGCTCCTCCGAGCATCAACACCTTCTTATCTGTTTATAAATTAGCTTTTTAAAAAGCCTTTCGCCCTCGCCCACATCCTAACTGGCGCAGTCGGTAAACCACGCGTTCATAAGCGAATCAAGTTCGAATCAGTGAGCTCGACTTCGTAACGCGGGTCAAGAATCTACAGTGGTCGTCGGCAGCAGTTATCAAACAGAAGACTCAATCTATCATCGATAATGCTCAAGTGGTAAGCATAAAACTCTGTTTACTACCAAGAGTCCTTTCACACTAACCTTGTGTAACCTATATTTTGTTGTGTTAATTGTGGTATTTCTAATCTGAGGATAAAAATGGCCAACGAAAAGAAAGTAGACATTAGCACAGTCGAGGAAAAAACTATTGCAATTGACTATAGTACCCTCTCTATATTGTTACCATCATACGATGGCAACAAAAGAACGTTAGCATTCTATTTAGAAGGCGTAGAAAACGCACTAAATTTAATCACGAATGGGGACGACCCCAGTGTAGCTTGTTTAATAAGAAACAAACTAACCGGTAAAGCTGTTGAAGCGCTCTCAGAAGGAACAGGTGCAAAAACCTGGTCCGAGATAAAAGCGACGTTAAAAAATAGATTTGGCGAATTCCGTAATGAAATTCAATTAATACAGGAATTAATGCGCCTGAACAAAGATAATAACTTAGATATTTTTTCAGAAAAAATAAGGGCTTTAGAAAGTACACTTATACTATCTGATCCCAACAAAAGAGAATTTTATCGGCAAATGGCGCTTAATGTATTTTTAGAAAAGATAAACCCAATGACTGCAATATTCATAAAATTACAACACGTTGAAAATTTGGAACAAGCAGTAACAATCGCGAAACAAGAAGAGGTTAAACTTAGGAATAGGAGGGCCCTACAAATCAATAATAAACCTCCTTACCAGAAACCTAACTATAATACAAACACTCAGACCAAATTCATAGCTCAGAATAGGAAGGAACAATATAATAAGAAACCTTCACCAAACCAATCAAATAAAAATTTCCACTTTCAAACATTGGATCAAGAAGATAATTCAATAAATGAGGAAATAGATAATCCCGAAAATAATGAAGATGTAAATGATGACGAAAATTTTCTCATCGACAATTTCGAAAACCTTATAACATAGTTTACATGAATAACGTACAGAATTATAACCGCTTACCTTACATATATATCAGCGAGTTAGGAGGCAGATTCTTACTCGATACAGGTGCCTCACAATCACTAATTCACCCTAATATAGTAAAAAACAAAAACATTAATTGCGAAATAAGAAAACAAACACACTATATAAAAACAGCACATGCAACTTCTAAACACGACAAAGTAGCAATTGTCACACTTCCACATAGCTTATTTAAGAGAACAATAACTCATAAATTTTTACTATTCGATTTTGACTCTGATTTTAGAGGTTTATTAGGATTAGATTTTTTAATACCATTAAAATGTAAATTAGATATTAAGAATATGATGTTATGCACAGACAATACACAAATACCAATCAGGGATGACATTAAATCATATAGCACAATTAAACCCAAATCAGAACAAATAATTAGTTTACTTTGTAATAATAACGAAGGAGAATACCTATTGACCGAAAAAATAACACAAGACGGTCTTCACTTCCCAGCAGCTTTAGTTACAGTAAAAAACGGAAACTTGACAACATCAGTAATAAATAATTCAAATAATACAATTAAATTAAAAAATAGTTGCCAATTAAATCTAACAAAACTAAAACAGACAAACTTATCAAACATAGTATCCATAAATAACATATCAGTAAATAAAAACACAGATAATTACCTGAAAGAAAACCTAAATAGATTAAGAACAGATCACATGAATCCCGAAGAAAAAAGAAACATAAGAAAACTTTGCTATAACTACAGAGATATATTTCATTGCGAACAAATCCCATTAACTTTCACACACGAAGTTAAACACAGCTTACGTTTAACTGATGAAAAACCAATATTCGTAAGAAATTATAGACAAGCACCTAAACAAAAGGAAGAAATAAAAAAACAAATTGACAAACTACTAGAACAAAACATAATAAAGGAAAGTAGTTCCCCTTGGTCATGCCCAGTACACATAGTTCCAAAAAAGGCAGATGCCTCCGGACAACAAAAGTGGCGTTTAGTAATAGATTACAGAAAACTGAATGACAAGACAATTGAGGATAAATACCCATTACCAAACATAGATGACATTCTAGATAAATTAGGACGCGCACAATACTTCACGACAATAGACTTAGCCTCAGGCTACCACCAGGTAGAGATGCATTCAAACGATATAGAAAAAACAGCGTTTACTATAGATAGAGGACATTACGAATTCCTTAGAATGCCATTTGGCCTGAAAAATGCACCAAGTACATTTCAAAGATTAATGGACTCAGTACTAAGAGGTATAGATAACGTATTGACTTACCTTGATGACGTAATTATCTACTCGTCTTCACTAGAGGAACATTTAAATAAATGCAAACAAGTTTTTAATAGGTTCAGAATAAATAATCTAAAGATACAATTAGATAAGTCGGAATTCCTACAAAAAGAAGTCAAATTTTTAGGACATACACTAACAGAAAAAGGCCTTAAACCTAATCAAGACAAAATAATAGCAATAAAAAAGTTCCCAATACCTAAAACACAAAAAGAAATTAAATCATTCTTAGGCCTAGTGGGCTACTATAGAAAATTTATACAGGACTTCGCTAAGTTAACAAAACCACTAACAAAATGCTTAAAAAAAGGCAACAAAGTGGAGTTAACAACAGAATATATAGAGTCATTTGAAAAATGTAAAGAAATATTAATCAATGCACCAATTCTACAATATCCAGATTTCGAAAAACCATTCATATTAACAACAGACGCATCAGACGTGGCATTAGGCGCAATACTATCACAGGGAACACTAGGATCAGACAAACCTGTAGCTTACGCATCACGCACATTATCAGAAACAGAACAAAGATACTCTACAATAGAAAAAGAGTTGTTAGGAATAGTATGGGCCATAAAATATTTCCGCCCATACCTATATGGAAAAAAATTCACAATCTACACAGACCACAGGCCATTAACTTGGATAATGTCCCTAAAAGACCCAAATTCAAAATTAACACGATGGCGATTAAAATTAGCAGAATACGAATATGAAGTGCAATATAAAAAAGGTAAACTAAACACCAATGCTGATGCATTATCTCGTGTAAAAATAATTTACAATAATGAAATAAGCGAACAACAACCTAGTACATCAGAAGAACAGTTAGACCTAGAAAATATAGATATACGTACTTTACTAGACATGCCCATAACACCCGACATACCACCACTAACACCCGAGGTACCCATTAACGAAGATATCGATACTAGGAACAACAAAGAAACTGAACAAATACCAGAGATACAAGACGCAATAGACAGACAATTAAAACAGTTACATATTAGAAAAACACCGGGAAATCAGTACATAGTCGAGGACAGATCCAAAGGAAGAATAATAATAAAAGACGTTTTTATACCCATCAATAACACTTTGGAACAAATAAAATTATTCCTATTAGAACACACAATCCCAGACAGAATATTTCATTGTTACTTCCATCATGAAGATTACTACACACTCTTTTGTAAAATATATAAAACAACGTTCAATGACCGTGGTCCTAAACTAATCCGTTGCTTAAATAGAGCGACACTAATAGAAAACATTAATGAACAAAAAGAATTAATAAAAAAATATCACGAAGGTAAAACAATTCACAGAGGGATACAAGAGACCTATAAGCAAATACACAAAAATTATCATTGGCCAAACATGCTACTATCAATACAAAAATATATAAACAAATGTGAAAAATGCTTAAAAAGCAAATACGAACGTAATCCCTTAAAACTACCATTATCACTCACAGAAACACCACATAAACCCATGGAACATATGTACATGGATTTATACAGTAGCGGAGGTACAACATTTTTAACAATAATTGACAATTTCACAAAATATGCACAAGCAATACCACTTGTGGCCGCTACAAGCATACACATAGCCGAAGCCCTATTAAGTATCTTTTCTACAATAGGAATTCCAATAAAAATAACAACTGACTCAGACACAAAATTCGACAACGAAGTTATAACAGAAATTTGTGCAATGCACAACATACATATACATTTTACAACACCATATAACCCTAACTCAAATTCACCTATAGAACGATTACATTCAACACTTGCAGAAATAATTAGAATTCAACGTATCACAGATAAAGATGAACCATCTAACCTCATGAAATACGCAATAATAGCATACAATAACACAATACACTCAGCTACAGGATTTACTCCTTTCGAATTATTATACGGACACACAAGTAGCAGAAACCCACTAGAACTACATTTCCCACAAGAATTTTATCAGGAATATGTAATTAAACACAAACAAATTATGGAAAACATACAAAAACTAGTGAATTCAAAATTATCAAAAAACAAACAAGTAGTAATAGATAAAAACAACTTAAATACAGAAACACCCAACTTCAAAGTAGGAGACAAGGTGTATAAACAGGTAGCAAAAACAGCAAGGTCTAATAAGCAGGAACCCAGATACCTAGGACCATACACAATAGTCCGAATACACCCAGAACAAATAGCAGAGATAGTAGGAAAACATATTAACGCGAAAACTATCAGAGTACACTTCCGCTTATTAAGGCGCCCTGAAAATGTTTCAGGAACACCATCGCCTGCATCACCATCATATGCCATCTCACCACAGCAACAGCGATCATTGAGCCAATAGACAACCACAATGGAATTTTAGTACTAACCGAAGCGAAGGCCCAATATCAACTAGACACATATCACCTCATAGTCATCTATAATATTACACAACTACGAGAAATATACATAGAAATATGTAGTAATTACTTCACAATAAAACTTAAAGAAAATAATACAATAAAGGACTTGTCAACACACAAGCAAATAGAATATTTAATCGATACAGTAGAAAGTAAACTAGAATATTTAGGATTAGAAAGAATAGGTCTTAGAAAAAGTTACAGACAAAAAAGAGGATTAATAAACGGAATAGGCTCAATAATAAAATCAATCACAGGAAATCTAGATCAGGAAGACGCAGCCAAATTTGAGAGCGAAATTAAAACACTTAAAACAGTAGTAAACAATAATGCAAATAGCCAACAGGACACGATAGGACTAGTTAAAGATTTCACGCAGGAATACGAAACTAAACTTAAACAAATAAAATCAAATCAAGAATTAATAGCTTTAGCTATTAATAAAATCTCAAAAGTAACAAATTCATTAGAAAAAAGAAATGAAATAACAAGTATATACAGTGAAATAGGAAGATCGTTCCAACAGCTCTACAATAGATTGTCTATGTTAGAAAATGCAATTACATTTTCTCACTTAAACAAACTACACCCTAGTATAATAGACCCAAGCTACCTCATAGAAGAATTAAATTATATACAAAACCAATTAAACTTAAGATTGCCCTACTCACCTAAGTTAAAAAATATCCACTTATTGGAAAAGGCAATTACAGTAAAAGCATATGGTACTAATGAAACACTTAACTTCATATTAGAGATACCACTAGTGACAGAACACCCATATAACCTCCTACACCTTTACCCCATCCCCAATAACAACAACACTATCCTAATTCCACAAAACCCTTACCTTATCTTGGGAAATGACGAGTTTGCTTACCCCCACGAACCATGTTTGAAGATCACCGACAAAGATGTCATCTGTAAACATCTAGAATGGCAAAAACTGCAGCAATCCAACGATTGCATAGCACAACTTATACAACACCAAGAACCACATAACTGTACATACATACTAGCAAATTACAGAAACAACCTAATTCAACAAATTCAGGATAATAGCTGGATTGCGATGATAAAGCAAGAAGAAGTAGCGAAAACAACATGCGGAAACGATGTCCAGTATCAGCGAATTAAAGGTGTTTATTTAATCACAATAGACAATAGATGCACCATTCAAATCGCAGATAGATACCTAACAACACATCAGAAATACATTAACATAAAGGAATCAATTCCACTGCCACGCGCATATAAAACACCAAACCCATCTGCAATCGCAGTAAACCTAGAAACAATCGAATTAGATGATCTAAATAAACTACTACAAAGGTCAAAAGAAATAGCACCCCCAGAAAAAGTGTCATGGATAACAACCTCACCCAGCTGGTCATCCATACTATTATACATAATAATCATCATAGCAGCATTAACGACGGCAGCATACAAATTCTGGTGGCTTCGAAGAACCAAGATCATGAGTATCACGCCAGAAGACGGCGAAGAAGTTGTTCTCAAGCCGCTTCAATCTACGACGCGCCTTTCTCTTAAGAGGGGAGGAGTTATGTAGGTGTAAACCACCCACATAGCACGATAAGACACCACGTACCAGGAAGCAGCCATGAAGATAACACGTAGCAGGAAACGAAGACAATCAACACCATTGTTATGACCATGATTGCTAACCACCTAGTTCATGTACAGCATTAATTAGATAACCTTTGTCATGTAAACAAGAACATTAAGTATACTATATATTGTAATACAAGATTAAATAAAGTCAGTCTTAACCAGCTCCTCCGAGCATCAACACCTTCTTATCTGTTTATAAATTAGCTTTTTAAAAAGCCTTTCGCCCTCGCCCACATCCTAACTCGAGTCGGACACTTTTTCGACGTGAATTTGTAGGTGACGGTGTATCTAGGTATTCTAAATCGATGTATGCAGTACATTTAAGTACAATAAATTTATATAATTTTTCATCTTAAAGTTGCTTAAAATACCTTAAATCTATTAGTGGTCGTGCCAGAAAGGTACTACCTAGCACGACCACGGCCTATACGTTATAACAGCAAAAATATGAGAGTACATTTTTAAAATTCTTTAGTACAAAAAGGTACACTTTTTTTCATGAATATGTACCACATTGAAATTAAGGTTATCATTCGTGGTCGTGTTGGGTAGCATCACACGACTTTTATTTCAAAAAGCAGACCTATAGGAACCGATTTTACTAGTGGCACGCCTCTAGTAGTAAAAGGTTAGAGGATTATCTCTTATTATGTGGATTATATTACATAAAATTGTAAATGTAAACAATAATTTATTCGAACAGATATAATCCTTCACTCACCTATACTCTGCCACCATGCCAGAATCGAAGAATACTCCAGCTTTATTCAAAATTGTTTTAATATTATCTTCGCTTGCTGTGTCTTCCCGGTAAAGGATGCTAGTAAAACACAATAATAAGTGATAAAATAAATGAATAATTTCAATCATACAATTAATTACCAGCCATAAATATTTTAATAAATATGTAGCCTGTTACAGCTTATATACCTACTCAAAATGTATACTAATATACATATTTAGGGAACTATAGAACTTGAACAATATAAATATTTGTAAAGTCGTTTTTTTTAGATAAAACAATAACATTGGGTATTTTACTACCTTGGAATAATTTGGCTATGATATAATTACCTGTTCAAGGATCCGTATATTTTATCTAAGTGCGTCCTTGCGTTATCAGCTCGTTCTTGAATTTGGACTTTCCTCACAGAGCTTAATGGTTTTGGTATATTTAACTCCTCGCATACTTCCATGCTGTTAAGAAAATGAATGGGTTGAATCATTTTAAGACAAACATAGAGTTGATAAATAAATAATGAATTAATAAATAACTCTTACTTTTTAAAATATGCATAACATGGGCCCACACATCATGGGGCCCTCCCATGTTATTTATGAATTCATTATTTATTTATAAACTCTAGTTTGTCTTAAACCTAGGCCCCTGCCTAGGTTTATAAAATCAAAACAACGTCACTCACCAGAAACTCTGTACTTGTGTAAGGGCTTGTTGTACTTCCTTCATAATTTGGCCAATTATCCATTTGAAATCATGATTGCCATTATTTTTAGCATCGGTCTGTGCTTCGTTAACTTCTTCACTTGTCATCTCATATACATCTTCATATCCCGTATCTTCATTTTCATAGTAATCATACTCAGAATTATATTCGTCATCATAATAATCAAAGGCTTCTTCCGGTTCATCTTCAGCGTGATCAAAATTATCCAAATCCAATTCTTTTATGATCTTATTTTTAATCTTTTCTTCAAATTCCAGGAATTTGCTAAATTGTCTTACAATTTTAGGCTCTGCAGAATTTTCATTTTCCACCGGAGCATGAGGATTGGGTTTTAAATTATTTTCAAAGCTTTTGCTCATAGGTTCCAAAATAGGTACATTCTCATTTTTTCTAAGTTTTAAAGATGAAAAAAACGTTGACTCTACATCCAAGTTCCTAATAAATTTTACACCAGTTTCTTCTACATTCGTCTAAAAACATATCCATAATTGAACGCATCTGTTTAATTAAGATTATTCGAATGGATTTCAGTTTAAGGTAGTAGTAGTAGTAGTTTGCCTTTCCACTTAGATGAAATACATAATGAGATTTTAAATAATCCTTTGGATTGTCGTCGTGTGGCCAAAATCAGCTTGGAAAGTATCATCTATATATAGAAAGATTTTAAAATTGTTTCTGTGAGCAATAGTGTAGATCTATCTACGTAAGTATCTGAGTGAAGTTTAGGATTTATGAAAACGGATATTTATTTGAAAATCGAAAATTGTGTCTTACACCCGTTTGTATTATACTTATGAATTGTCTAAGTCTTGGCTTAACTATTACCCGGTCAAGTTAACTCGGCACCTAAGTGTAAGCGACGTTTTCGAGCCAGGCAGACTTAGGCGATTTATAAGTTTAGTGCAAACGGGTGTTAGAAACCCATTTTTAGACTGTTGCTACTTTCTACAAGGAACAACGGAACATAACTATTAAGAAAGTATACAATGGCATGACTTAAACTTACCTCTTTTAAAGAATTTTTTTTGGACCTGAGATTATATCTTTTGGTACTTCTATTTTCTTCCCCGGATTTATTTTTCGATAAATCGTCATCTGTTTGGTTTATGTCACTGGTTATATCGCCATTATTTTCTTTCTGAATACTATCTACAACACAAAAATTAAACTTTACAATTACACAAAACACGTGAAAATATATTTTTTTAAATTTCTTATGATGGCAGCTTTTAATAAACAGGTTTTAGTGTGATATGTCTAAGATGTTTAGAACCATTTATATTTTATTTTATTTGTTAAGAATACGTTTAGTAGGTACGTACGTTACATTGGGGGCACGGAGAAGTGTGAGATTTGGCACAGATAAAATTCACATAGAGAAGGAGTGCAGAAAGACAAAAATTATGTATAATAGCGGCCCGTCCCGGCTTCGCACGGGTGGACATTTTTTTAATATAGCATAAGTTACTCATAATTTTTTTAATCGGTCAGTAGTTTTTGAGTTTGTTACAAACATACAAAAATACAAAGCTTTCCTCTTTATAATATTACTAGCGGCCCGTCCCTGCTTCGCACGGGACTTTTTCTTTTTTTTAATATAGCCTTCGTCGTTGCGCGTGCAAAAGTCGCTATGTGTTTTTTAGTCATTTTCGGTTTTTGATGCAGTTTTAATCGTTGTTTCAATACACACATACTGTAAAAACAGCTATGTGATAAATGCAATATTTAAAGAGTTAGGTACGGAAAGTAGCTATGTGACATTCATACATCGAAAGTTCCATGTTAACAGGCTAAGTTTTATAATTCACATTTTTTAGCTAAAATAAGTTTACTAAAGCGGAAGCAAACTCTGCGCCCGATATGTGCTTCACCACTGCACATAGCGAGTTTTTTGGTCAAATTCAGATTCGCTCGATCACAAAACGCACAGGTCGAGCGACACATAGATAGTTTAGCCGGTGTAATTGCTCATTCTTCATCTAGCAGCGAAGGAGAATGCATTAATAAACTTGAGCGCCGTCCGTCCATTACCACCTCGAGACGGAGAAACCGGCCTTGCTCTTCCTCACCGAGACGCAGTTATCCCCCCCTCCTGACATCTCCTACTTGCGCTACCCGGGGTACAATTTGGAACATGCATTTGTGCCTCGAGCCGGTATTTGTGCCTACGTCATGGAGGATATGTGCGTCCGTCACCTCGGCAATCTTGAAGATAGGGACCGCCATCTTATGGCTACACGTTGACTGCAGACGCCATCCTCGCGTCTACGTGTGCCTGTATAGGTCCCACAGCGGTAAAAACGGAACTGACCAACTCATCGAGAGCGTCTAAACGGCGACAGACTTTCTCCTCCAACGAATCCCATCTGCCGAGATTGTGGTATTGGGATACTTCAAGGCCCACCACGTTAAATGGCTTGGTTCACGCACAACTGACCACGCGGGTAAAGCCGTTCATGACTTCACTTTGGCCTACAGTCTGTCCCAATTGGTAACAAAAGAACAGGCGGGAACAGGTTGAGTATTTTATTTAATTTGTTGTAAAGGTGTTGGCCAAAGAAGGTGAATGTTTTGTGGCAAAAAGCAGTGTTTCTTCTTTTAGTATGGCACACAGTGTATTTTCTTCGTTTTCCTTCTACATTACTTGGGTTATATGTTAGCAGGGCATGTTGTTTAGTAACCGTGTGTAGAAAGAAGGATTGCCTGATCGTGAGAAGATCCCAATATTTGTATAGCTCGAAGGTAGGTGAGCGAAAGGCCAGCGCTGACTTTCAGTATTGCTCGGTGTGCTCTCTCAGCTTCGATGAGGAAGGTTTTAGCTGAGCCGCCCCATGCCGTTATACAATATTCAACGAGTGACTGACACAGAGACAAGAACACCATTTTGTTAACGTTGCGGTCAGCTACGTTCCTGAGGCATTTAAACAGGTAGATTAATTTACGTAATCTAGAAACGAGAGCTTCAATATGTTCCTTAAAGCTGAGCGTGCGATCCAAAAGGACTCCTAAGTATTTAGTAAAGTCAGTTTAATCTAGTTGAGTCTAATTGCACATAGCTTGTATTAACGACTCAAATAAATAACTCTATGTGTCAAATTAGCCTATTATGTTTAATTATGGCATTATTAATAATATTATATATTCATAAGTAATCTAAAACTACGTAAATTTGTTTTATGTATTAAAGTAAACATAAATTATTTAGATACTCTAATTATTTTTCGGGAAAATCGTTTTTTTACATACTTTAGTATGTAAAAAACTCATACCGACTTTTGCACGCGCAACGACGCTATGTTACGAACATACATACCTACATACATACATACAAAAATACAAAGGTTTCCTTTTTATAATATTATTATAGTATAGATTACTATGATGAATAACGGTCGAATTTCGACCATCGGGCTACCACTAGTATTAATTTATTGACAGTAAATAATAAGTACAAATATTTTGCAAACCTTAATTAATCTTTCCGTTTAAGATTTAAAGTTCACAGTAAGCTGAAGTGGTTGAGGCTATATATTAAAATGTATAGGTATGAGCAAACAGGACCACTTTCGAGATGCATTTTTGTTTCGGATCCTTTATCTAGTATAGAGATGGGCAAACTTTTTCATTCGCGTGACAATATTTACCAACAAAATCTATGGCGGGCCAGGCTATTGAATTTTTTGTTGTATTTTTTCCACAAATATTTTTTGTTTGTGAAATAAAAATATTGATACAGAAAATGCATACCATTTTCTGAAACACACACGCACTTGAATTTTTGTTTGATGGTCGCGGGCCGGACTTCGATCATTCAAGGGCCGGAGATGGCTCGCGGACCGTAGTTTGCCCATCCCCGATGATGATGTCTGTGCAATAAATTATTTATGAATGAAAATGGGAATTTCACACAAAAGCAGTAGGTACTTACTGGCATGACATGACATACTACTCGACAGTGTGTCATTTGCAGATGGGTCTTCCATGTTATCTGTGAACGAATCATTGTTAAGGCTGTAGGTGTTAGGGTCCTTGATATCAGCCAGTAACTTAGTAAGGGAATCTGATGCTGTCTGAATATCCTCGCAACTGTTGACTACAGCCTGTTGAAAAGAAAACATGTAAGTAAAGTACAAATTAAAAAAAAACACGATTTTCCTAATATTTACATAATTATATTACTTTTAAGCAATAAAATTAAGCATTATTTTTATTTGACATTAAAATAATTCATAAAAATAAAATAAAATCCTTTTAAGGATTGTTTTCCTTAATTTCAGGTTTGATTGAAAATCATTTCTTTTTTACATATTTTTTTTTTATATATTAAGTTAAACAATTTTTTATATAATTTAAAAGGGAAATGTTGTATTGCAAACTGTCTTCATTTAAAGATAATGTAGAGAATAGCAGGCGTTGATTAAACAGTGAGAACTTTAGAAAAAATTACAAAAGAAGAGCCCAGAATCAGTACGTGAAAGAAATAAATATTGAGCCTCGTCCTGACACTACAGTGGATTTACTTAATTATAAAGTATTAATATGTCGCTTTCGTAACTGTACGATCAGAGCAGCTACAAACATCGGTAAAATGAGAGTTAGAGTGGGCGGTAGCTTAACGAACGAGTTTGAAGTCGTCACAGGTCTTAAACAAGGAGACGCATTATCACCTGTGCTCTTTAACTTAGTGCTCGAATACGTCGTCCGAAAAGTAATTGAACTCGATGGGGGAGTTCAGTTGATGGGCACTCACAAGGTGATAGGATACGCCGACGATCTGGCGCTGCTAGGGCGACAAGCGGAGGAGGTGAAGCGGATGGCCGAAGTGCTGGAGAATGAAGCAGGAAAGATCGGCCTCAGGATTAATCAAGATAAAACGGAATATCTACACATGAAACGGTACCGAAATATAAGGGAAACGAGAAAAGACCTAGAAACCAACAATGCGAAGTGCAAAGGTGTCAATAAATTTTGGTACCTAGGGTGTACGGTTACAGATACCAACCAGCGAGAGGACGAGATAGATATCCGTATTCAAAATACTCTACGATGCATAGCGGCTCTCCATAAGGTGATTGCGTCCAGGTTAATTAGCAGAAAAACCAAGATCCGCGTTAACAAAACTGTCATTAGACCGGTCTTGATGTACGGTTGCGAGACCTGGACACTAACACTCAAGGAGTAGAAGCTGCTGGTGGCAGAGAGAAAAATATTCCGAAAAATCCTGGGGCCGACTAAACGCGAGGACGGGACCTGGACACTGAGGAAGAATGCCGAGATAGAGGAGCTCGTGGCCGAGCCGAACATAATGGGCGAGACAAAGTCGGCTAGACTGCGCTGGCTGGCTCGGCCACGTTGAGATAATGGAGTCGGATCGGGCTGCGAAGAGAGCATACCTGTGCCGACCAACCGGGAAACGCCCGGTGCCGGTGGGATGCCCCGTTATTTTTTTTTTACAAAATTTTACTTTTTCTCAATACTCGACGTTCCTTACCATGCAGACTTTATAATACAAAATTTTATTTCTCTCCACAAAGCATATTCTTATTGCTAGTTACATTTTGTAATTATTATAAGTGCAAGTTAGCAGCTCTGTAGGAGACTGGTGCCTAAGCTAAGCAAGAAATGCCTGTACATCAGGACACCAGGTTCCCACCTCCCCGACAATCAAGTTATATAATATATAAATCTAAGTGTAGACGATATTTTTCTTACATACTAGCAAATATGCTTAGCTTATAACTTATATGTACGCATGTCGTTCAAACGGAAAATATTCATATAAGATTCATTACTTATATAAATAACTAGCTGTCCCGGCAGACCTTGTTCTGCCCTATTTCTCTAAAACAAAGTTACATTGATTTTTTATGTTAATAGCTGCCCCGACAGATTTCGTTCTGTCAAAAATTATAGAAATAAAATAACATTAAAGACTTATGTAATATCTAATGTGATATTTTTATTGTAATGCCTTATGGTACACGATATTTTTTGTTTGAATACTTGGCGCGTAAATAAATAAATCTGAAGGTTTTCCGACGCGGGAGTACGCAACATACAACTGTCCATGAGAGAAGCATGGGTTTTCAATATTAACGCCGCAAACATTCAATGACTGGCCCTGAGATTTATTTATGGTCATAGCGAAAGCAAGCCGCACTGGAACTTGAAGTCGTTTAAAAACAGTACGTCAGTTGAGATACCATTGGCATTGGGATGCGGGGTATCAACACATCTTCTCCCTTTTAGAATGGTTGCCTCGATCACATTGTTCAGTATTTTTTCACTGCTAGCCGTTTGCCGTTACAAAGACGCGGTTGGTTTATATTTCGCAACATTATGACCACCGATCCTACTTTTAATTGAAGATTATGAGACGGCAATCCTGGCAAATCCAGCAAGTTCAAAAATTCAGTTAGTCGGTGTTAACAGTTTCTGATGAACAGAAAATAGTGTTGTGACAAGAAGATTGACATCAATTACTCACTCATTCATTCATTCTCATTACGTCCTGAATTAAATAACATTACTCATTTTATTTACTTTATTAAGAAATCTCATAGGCCAATTTTGTTTAATCAATATAAAAATATTAGCATTGGTACCTTTAAAGGCCAATAAATGATAACTTTGAAAAGGCGAATTACTCGAATTATATAAAATTAAACAAAAATACAATGGATATATTTTTATTTGTCGTCGTCAGACATAGAGATGAGTCGTTCATGAATGAATCCTTCAATTGGACTAGTCCACTTAGCAAGTATATCCTATTAAGTAGTAAGTATCCTATCAAGTATATCTCCTTCACTCGTTAATTCGGCTCCCAATTACTTCAGGACTTCATTTAGTTCACACTTCACTGAAGGAGAGTAAAGCGAACAGATAGATTACGAACAGCGCGTGCGGAGACGAGACAGTTGCACGTTGCACCGGTCGGAGTCGGAGCTGCCCGCACTCAATTTGACGTCTTACGGTATGAAACATTAGGCTTATTTTTACTTGATTATTAGTTGACGGCGTAATTTGTTTACGTTTTGAAATTTGATTTTGTTGTCTATTATTCTAGTCTGCGTCAAAATAGGTATGAGTGCGATCCGTGCTGCATGCGACAATAACATTATTTAGTTTTAATAATTGTACTGTTTGACGATGCTTTTAAAAGTAATTGTAAATATTGTTTTCTAAAGTTTACGCGAACACTGCACATTGAAATGAAACAACTTTTACGGATCTACTTCGAACCCTGCAAAGGGTTCGAAACGTCAGGATAAACATTAAATAAGTAATGTGTAAAATAAACGCTAGTAGATCCATAAAAGTTGTTTAATTTTAATTGTAAATAGTTGATGTTTTAGTTGTCGTAAAAGTAATTTCATTATAACTTTTTAATTTTGCATCTAATGCTATTTATACGGGATAATTTTTATACAAGAAAATATACTAGAAAAAAGCAACTTGTCTCATGTCGCTCTGACGGTAATTTTATTACTCCTATCTAATCATTAGAACTACGAAACAGATTGAACTAAACGAAAGAAATGACGCGCTTGAACTTAATGACAGGGTGACTCAAAGGGACTACTGAAGTACTGAGCCAAGTGAAATAGATGAACTAAATAAACTAGATGAGTGACATACTTCATTTAGTCCAATTGAACTTTAACATTCTTTACACTTCAGTTAAGTATGAAATAAAATGGCCGCGCGGGTGGCGTCTGTCACTTAGGGTTGCGTTCCGAAACCCATGTGAAAATTCACTCGGAGACAGAGAAAGTGATAAAAAATGGTTTTAGAACGGGTCAGAGTGATTTCTCATTTTGAAAACGGTACTATATTGTTGAGGTTATCTCCATTTCAACGTTTTTAATTTATAGTATTCTGTTTTGTCTTAATTGTTATGCAGTAAATGGTACTCCCACACAGTGGTTAAATCTGTATTTTTCTTTCAAAAAGATGGATGATGTAAACATTGCAATAATTTATTTTTTTCCTTTAGTTGATGGCTTCGTGCGATTAGCACATTTAGCCGGTGTCAAAGTAATTTTTCTTACAAGTAATACATAATAAAAATAATATTTCCTTCCTTCCTTCCTTCCTCCAGTAATGATGATGAATGATAATAGAAATGAGAAGTAAGAAATGAGAGTGCGGATTTAATTGAGCTTGCCACGGCCGCTTGGTTGATGATTGTCTCCGTCTGCGACAACTATCAATATTCAATGTATTGAGAAATATTTCACGTTGCATTCAACATTGCTAAAATTTAATTCTGGGACCGTAGAGCGTTTTTTTCTTTTCAGATTTTTCTCTTTGCAGTTATTATTTATATACTTAGTTGTTTTAGCAGTCGGGTTTTTTTTTTATTTTAATAATTTGGTTTATTTCAAACTTTTTAGTTTCGTAAAATAAATAACCAAGCATTTCAAAACCTACATAAAATAATAAAACGCCTTACTCTTTTATATAGCAAAGTCATAGCGCATACACCAATTGGGGTAAGAAGGAAACTCTTGATATCTAGTACTTTTGACTGACAAGTTCTTTGAGTTTTTTAAACATGGGAATAAAATCTGCTAAATTGGCCATATCCTTTGACGCTTTTTTACAATGTACTTTCGGCAGCCAAATTCAAATTTATGGTAAGTACACTAGTGAGCGAAAAAAATTAAAAACAATTTTTTTTATAATCTTGAACAAAAACAAAAAGGTTTGAAAAACCGCTACACGTAAAAGACTTGACGAATCAAAACAAAACATAGACTATCGGATCCAAAAAGAGATAAAAAATCGCTTGACGAATAGAAACAAAATTTTGATTAGACTAGTTGCATTGAGTAACAAATAGTTAAGTTTTCGTTGTTTTTTTTAATTCCACTATGGGGAAAACCTTTCTACTTCATCTCACTTCATGGTGAGCACCGAAGGTCACCCAGAATCTTCAATTACTAATAAAAACACTTATCAATCATGAAGTCAGTAAAAATACTAACCTGCAAGGAATCAACCAAATAAACGCCATAACTGTACATTTCCATGAAATCAATCGGTTTCAACCGCATATTTATGTTTCCTAAAAAAGAAAAAATATCTCTGTAACGGTTTTAATTCGCATAGCATTAAACATCAAAAAGGTAATTACACAGTTTTATTTCATACCTCGAGCATCACTAATGTTATACAATATATTTGTAAGTTTATTTGTAGCATCTTTGATATCGTAGTCATCATTGAATTTTCTTTTTATACATTCCGTTGCTTCATGTAATGTCCATGGTGGAGGCAAAGAATAGTGGTACGAGTGTGTATCACGTTGTAATATTTGAGTCAACACTTCCTCCATAATTTGAATGAACCTGGAAGACCATTCGTCGGATCTTGTTTCCAAATGTTCCTCCATCACAGCATTCTCTACTTCAAACATGACACATTTACATAAATCTTCGTTCACATTATCATTATGACACTGGGAATTCTGTTTTGTACTAACAACACTTCCAGAATCAACATTGCTAACAGTATTTGAAATAACATCCGATGTAGAAGTTTCTTCGATAATAATTCTTTCATTAATATTTCTATTAGCAAAACAAGAACTACTTGTATCACTAAAATTGCAATCATTGGAAATGTTATTTTCTATTGTTTCATTATAATGAGAATCACGAGGCAAATTGTTATCTGTGAAATCTTCATATTGGTCCTGTTTATCATTACTAGAATCATCAACATCAACATTAGCCTGCTCTGAGTCTACCATAGTTCTATTGGGTGAATTAACTTTTCTTCTTCGCCATTTGAATTGTTTTTTCTTTACATTATCAATATTACTATTAGCTAACTGTTGGTATATGTTTCGTTTTAAACGTATTTCTCTTCTTTTAGGAATATCATTCACAGCCTCAGTATTTTCTTCAATGTTAGAGAGATTATTGTTTGGCATATTTGGATTCGAGTTTACGCAATGATCGGTGTTGTGTTCTACATGCAAAACTTTATTCGAAGTTGGTTTTATGTCAGGATTACATTCAGTCTGAACACCTATCTCTTGAGTACCTTTATCAAAGTTTTTAATTTTTTCCGTATTAGTTTTTTTTAAAGGTACTTCCGTATTAACATCTACATCACAAATTGTTTCATTTGATGTAGGAAATCTGTTTCTTTCGCTTGATTGTTTTTTTGTTATGTCATTGGGTATGGTAATTTTAATTAAGCTCTCTTCTGGTAGGGCTTGTGACTTTGGCTTCATATTGACAGGTTGATTCACTAATATTTCTTTTATTTTTTCAATTGTTAAAACAGAAATGTTATTTTCATTACAATATTTTGTAATTTGTCTTGTAATGCTTTGATACACAAGTACCTAAAATAAGTTATCGTTTGATTAAAATATTACACATTCAATAAAGTGAAACAGAAAAATGGTGCGTGACACTTACGACATTGCGATTCTGTTCAGCCAATTTTATTGTAAAATCTACCAAATCGACACTTTTTGAGTTAGTAGATGATTCTTTTCCTAAAATAAATACAACATTCTGCTTTAATAAATATGTTTTAGTACCCCTCGTCAATAACTATAACGCGTGTTTTTTTAATGTTTGACGCTGTACAGATGATTTAATCCGCAACTTATTATGGCAGTGCACTACTCTTTCTCTCTCTTTCTAACAAAAGATTTGTTGCTTAAGAGAGACTAGTTTGGTTAATTAATTAGTTGGGTGGGTGCTTTTATCAGAACTCTGTCTAAATATCCATAACATACCCATAACTGCGTGGCCTGATGTTAACTGTTGTGACAGCAGCTGCAAAACGCGATGTGCGCGACTCATGAGTTGGGCGTCATCAGATCTACTCGTGCTTTGAAGTTTTACCATTGTCTCTTCTGCGATCATTAACTGGCATTGTTCGTCTGAAATATGTTGCTAATATAATTTTTTGTACTCCATTATGTAAATGGAGGACAAAAAATTATTAGATCCATAACAGATTAATTAAGTACTACATTTTAACAAGTAACACATCTTATCTATAACTTAAAACTAGCCTTACCATGCAGCCATTACAAAAACTGTTGTCAATGTATACCTACAATGCTTTTGTACCAATAAAACAGTTATTTATTAAATCCCAATAAAAGGATATACCTGTACAAGGTGACTAAGTAATAAGGACACTATAACATTGTAAACACCATCTATGTACCACTTAGTTTGCAAATAAAAGTTTGAATTTGAGTTTCGAGTTTGGATTTGTGGCAATATTGTACCAATTTCTATATAACAATTTTATTACATAACAACACTTACGAGTTCAACAATACGAATTTATCTAGGCCCCCACAAACCAAGTAAAAAGTTAAGGCGCTGAATACTATGAAATGCGCTTCTTTATGTATGTTTCTATAAAAAATATACAACAATACAATGCCAAAAAAAAATATGTTAAAGAAGGTTATATTTGCAACAAAGTTAAGAGGCCTATACATGTTTTACATTTTGACCGTGATTTTTGCATAAAATGCCCAACTTCGGCGTTCTTATCTATTTATATAAAGCCAAAATTCCGAAGCTAGTTTTCAATTAAATACGCTGACGGCAATTTTCAAGCTCATGGATTGAACTACTTTACTAAGCAAACGAAATGAAAAATATATAATAATATGTCTTAAATAGCGGTTAAGTTTGTAGCGGCCTCAGAATTTCGAAATATGAATGGAATTTCTACAAAAAAAAATCCCATTCAAAGCCATAAAACGTTCAGAATTAGCTGTAGCTGAATATACATAAATACGTAAATACTACATTAATATTATTAAGTAAAATGAACACCAGAATTTACGTTAGTTTATAAGATTTCAAATTACATACTTTATTTGAACGATAAAAAATTATTAAACTTCAAATAAATGTAATTACAACTGCAAAGAATGCTACTTTTGCGATGCGTCGGCCGCTTGTAGTAGGTACTGAGAAAGCGCGAGCGCGCGCATTTTGTGAAAGGCCTCTTAAGGGTGCGCCTTCCATATGTGACAAGTGTCATATGTTTTATTTGAAATGTCGTCGTCCATATTTATTTGATGCCGCGCGGCCATACTAATTTTGTATGGGGAATTTAAGGTGCTTAATAAAAAATAATTATTTAAATAACCACTTGATGAATCGAAAATGTAGTCTAGCAATTTGTAGTTTATCCATTGATGATTGTTTAGACAAAATCAGAGGTACAATAATTTAGATAAACTATAAGAAATCTACTAAACGCCGCCACTCGTTTTCATGATTTTTGCCCAACTTTAAATGATATTGTAGAAAAAACTATAGCGTGTTATGAATTTATGGTTCTGACAAATTGTAAACACGTTCCCTATGATACTAAATATATATTTTGTTCATTTAATACGATAGTATTTTCAATTATATATACTTAACCGTAACTGCATTTTTGGCATTTTTTTGTCGGCGCACCCTTAATGTTTCCAAAATAAAAATGATGAAATTTTCTCGATCCCATTACCTTTAAACAGTATCTATTTACATGATTATCTTTTCAATTTACGACGAACGTACATTTACAAATACTTAAAGACGGAAAGAAGAAATAAAATAATTTATTCCAATACACTAAGTACTGGGATTATTCTCTTCTAAATATGTTTTAAATCTATTCCTCATGTCATTTATTCAGCGCAATCTATTGCAAAACCTCCTCACCTCCTAGCCTCAATGGTAGTAGTTATTACATAATATCATCGTATGTTCGTACTTTATCGGAAATATAGTGGGAGAAGCCAAAAACCTAAAATGCTCATCCAGTCTTATCAGCGCATTAATCAACTTACCCGAATTCACAATAATGTTTATCAAATAGCAGTGGTCAAGTAGCGCCTTGGAATCTGCCACAATAAACCAGCAATTCAAATCAACATCAGACATTGCTATATTTTTGAGAGGTTCTATATTTAATTTTAATTGTGTTCCTTCAACAAATGCATGTTCCTGAAAAAAAAAACAATATTACATATTATTATATTTATAGTGATTTTATTAAGGTCTCATGGATAATTCATGATAACTTAAACATGGTTAAACACCAAAAATCCTATTATAACATGGTACAAGTTGCACTTAATGTTTAAAAAAATGCTTAAAAACAACTACCAACAAATAGGGGATAAAATTATGCATTAAATAAAGAAAAGATATAATTTTTATTTATTTAATCTGTCGGCGCGCGAGTGGCGTTTGGCCGCTCTCAGCGACACGACGACTTAGCGGCGGGCGGTGGCAACAGGTTCGGACCCCTGGCCCGCCGCACACCGCCGCACTTAGCTTCGCGACAGCTTAGGCAACACTTTCACTTTTGTACGGACACACGAATTGCTTGTACCTAATAATATTATATCTATTGATATACAGTCCGCTTTTTACTCTAAGATCCCCTTGAGATCAACAAATCAAATAATTAGTCTGACCGCAACCGCTGTACCGCGCCTTAGGTACGCAAGCGGTGAAGCGGGGGGCGAAACAGTTTTCTCCATTTTTCATTCTGGCGTCATCGCTCATGGCTGAATTACACGTATTAAGTTGTTAAGTAGGTAACTAAATTTTAACTTAATTTTAAGTGACTTATATTTAAGTGTATGTCCATACGTATTTAAGTAGTTAAGCTCTTTAGTTCAATCAACTCGAGCAAGATGGACGATCAATCACGTTATGAAGTCGTAAATTCTGTGCTTAAATTTGTTATTAGTGAGGTTTTGGACGAAGTCAAAGATGGGATAATTAGGGAAATAACCATTTCCCCAAAGACTGTGGGTGAGAAATTGGATAAATAGAACAATTGAACCCAAGTGCGTCACTACACTTATGCATAACTAAATTGTGCCTGTCCAAACGTGTCAAGTGACAAGCCCCGCCCACCAACTTAACCGAAAAATAGACAAAATTCTAAATATCTTGTTTAGTTGTTTTAACTTGCAACTTGCTACTAAATTCTGTATTTACATGCAATTAATCACTTAAAATCAAGTTAAAATTTAGTTATCTACTTAACAACTTAATACGTGTAAATCAGCCATCACGGCGGGCGGCAACTAGCCCTATTTGTTACGGACTGTCTGTGTCAGACGCACATGAGATAAAATATCTAAAAGATGGGTCGTGCGTTAACTCGAGATATCAAGACTGTCATTTTTAAAGTGGCCGAATATTTTAAGAAAAGAAAAGCAGACAAAGAAAGTTTTGAATATTTTTATATTGATTGAGTGACGCAAATAAGTCCCCCGTTTTAACTCGTCTTTACCGTACCTCGCTTTCTTCAGGTTGTGTGCCGGACTCTTGGAGAGATGCTAATGTGCAACCGGTTCCGAAAAAGGGGATCGGTCAGATCCTACTAATTACCGCCCAATAGCCGTTACTTCAGTTTTGTGTAAAGTCATGGAGCGGATTCTAAACAAACAGCTTATCCGCTACCTAGAAGAACACCCCCTAATTCACGATCGCCAATACGGATTCCGGCCGATCTTCTAGCGTGCGTTACACATCTCTGGGGTGAGGCTATTGATAAGCGTGACGAGTCGGTGGCTGTTGGCCTTGACATAGCCAAGGCTTTTGATCGGGTCTGGCACAAAGACCTTCTCTCCAAGCTCCCGGCATACGGTCTGCCTGCTTAGTTCTGCAACTGGGTCGCTGGCTTCCTACATGAGCGTAGAATCCGAGTACTCACAGACGGATGTGCTTCGCGGTTCATGTCAGTGAACGCTGGTGTCCCTCAGGGGTCCGTTCTATCCCCCACGCTGTTCCTTCTGCATATCAATGATATGCTTCCACTTGGAAATATTAATTGTTATGCAGATTATAGTACAGTGCACGGTGGGTATAACGGTCACCTAGCGGCTGGGCAGGTCGAGCCTGAAGAGAAGCGAGTAAATCTTATCATTGAGCTCAATCGGGTATTGGACCTCATATCTAAATGGGGCTCCAATAACCTTGTTGAGTTCAATGCCAAGAAAACACAGGTATGCGCGTTCACGACAAAGAAGTCGCCTTTTCTACCCCTTCCCTCTCTTCAAGGCACATTACTCGGCCTGCAGAGCAGTATTAACATGCTCGGTATGGAGATTCGCTGCGATCTGAACCAGAGGAACAGCGTGCGGCGATTCTTCACGCTGGATCAGTTGTGCCCTTTGTACAAGACACAGGTGCGATCTTGCGTGGAATATTGCTCGCACCTCTGGGACGGTCCCGCAAAGTACCTTCTCGATGCCTTGGAGAAATTGCAGCGGTGCGCTATACGCATTATCGGCAATGAAGAGGTCACTAATGCTCTCGAGACCATGCAATTGCGTAAAGATATAGCGTCGCTCAGCGTCTTCTACCGCTTATACCACGGCGAGTGCTCTGAAGTACTCTCTGACCTTATCCCTTTCTCCATAGGAGTACACGTGCTGCTCTCCGGAGTCACCGCTGTACTGTCTCGAACATTCCATCGCGCACAAAGAAATTTGGTGACTCGTTTCTTTGTCGCACTTCCAAAAGATGGAATAGTCTACCAGGACACGTTTTCCCTCCTTCCTATGACATGGGGTCCTTCAAACAAGGCGTGAGACCTTGTGGGCCGGCAGGGTGAGAGTAACTGATGCTGCGCTGTTTTCACGCGCTGCACCAGTTGTCCTTGCGTCTGGACTCCGTTTCCACTTAACATCAGGTGGAGTGGAGTCATTTGTCTAGCTATGTATAAAAAATAAAATAAAATAAAAAAATATATCGTCAAAATCATTGCGGAGGCTACGGGATACTGCGAAAAAACTGTAAGAAATGTAATAACTGCGGGAAATTCATCACCTAATTTAGGCAAACTGAAATTTAGTTCACCAAAAAAACCGAAAGTTATAAAGAAAATACGTGTTATTGATGATTTTGATTTAGGAGTGATCAGAAGAAAAATTCATCAGTTTTATGAGATCGAATTTCTTCGATCTCATAAAACTGATGAATTTTTCCAAAGTATTCGTGCCAAGTATTCGTAAATTACTGTCAAGGTTGAGACAGGATGCCATATTGAATTGTGGACGAGAATATCTGAGAAAACTTCTACACATAATGGGTTACCGTTTCAAAAAATGTAGATCGAAAAGACATCTTCTTTTAGAGCAACCTAATATTACAGAGTGGCGGAGACAATACTTGACAAAAATCAGGAAATACAGAAGTGAAAACCGCAACATATATTTCCTAGATGAGACATATATTAACCCATTGACCGCCAATGACGCATTAAGTCGTCATTCAAAATCTTGTCTGTGACGCCAATGACGTCTTTAGACGTCTAAAAGTGGTGTTTGATTACCATTAAAGTTATTGTCAGTATGTATATTTAGGTTTATTTTTAATCCAATAGCATGTCACAATTGTGCTACAAATATATTTATTTTAAAAGGCAGCAAAAATAATCGAAATAGTTTCTTAAATATTAAAATTAAATGACTTAAAAATTAGAGCATTAAAGAAGATTACTGGGCGCCAATGACGTCTTTATGTGTCACGTAGTGTTGTTTGTAACTACCCACTAAATAATAAAATTAACAAATAATGAGGAAGGTACATTGAAAAAAGAATATCTAGAAACAGAAACTATAATAAAAAAATAAAAATTCTTTATTTCCTCTCCACAATAAGGATAAGTTTTAGTTAAAGTTTTTTATTCTTCACAAGAAGAATAAAAAACTTTAACGGGCACAGTACGTCACCAGCATTCGGTACGACTTAACGGTGTTTTATTAATTTTATAATAGTTCATTGAATCCAATATGGACAAAAAGTAGAGGTAAGTTTTGAATCGTTATTGTGTGTTATCTATTTTCTTTATAATATAAATAGAAGAGATTCGAATCGATAACATAATTGAGCTTTACTATTTACGACAATTTTTTATGTCCAACGTACGCCATTGACGACTTAATGCCAGTCACAATGTAAGCAAATGTTGGCAATCAGTGTCAGAATCTGGAATTCACACTGACATCGGGAAAGGACGACGTGCGGTAATTCTAAACGCTGGGTGTCGGAAATGGCTTGGTTCAAGGTACATTGACTATATTTAAATCACTTAATCACTTTTTCTTTTTCATGTAGGTAACAAATGGCTTCAAAGATTTTATATTTTCAGGAATTAAAGATATTGGTTCTTTAATTGTACTTATCTAAAAATCATATTGGACAAAAACAGGGATTGGATGTAATTATACTCGTAAATATACAGCTTCAAAAAATTGTGCTTCGATATCGTAAGATCTGTCTGACGCTACGAATCTCATAGGAGTTTATGCTTTTTCCTTCCACTTCCCACCTCCCCGTGCATACCTAAGGCGCGGTACAGCGGTTGCGGTCAGACTATAGCAAAAGCACTAGTAAAATAAATTTTAAAAAGTATATTTTCCAAGTACAAATGCCATAGTAGGTTAAAAAGCTACTCAACCAAAGTATTTTTTTTTAATTATTTATTAAAGTATTAAAGTAAGTAGGTAGGCACATATTTTTTTTTCTAAAAAACAATAACAGCCAAAAAAAAATTATTCAATTCATAAATAATAATATTTTTTTTTGTTATCTACCTTTAACCATTTATCATCTGCATCAATCGGACATAAGTCCTCTGTAGTAGGTTTTATAATTTGTATCTTCTGCATTGAACTTTGTACATATCCATTTTGAAACTTGTTATGTCCATTACCTGAAATAGTAATTAGTATGCATAAAAAGAAATCAGTTAAAATCTTAATCCCAATTTTATGGGTACATACAGTAATTCAATAAATTTTACCTTGGTAATCATAACATATATTCCCCTGACGCCTCGCAGTTAATTTTTGGCGTAAATCATTTGGGGTTGAAGGGCTATAGTTTTTGTAAAAAAGTTGATTACACTTGTTGCCGTTGGTTCTTGGGCTGAATTCATTTGTCTCTTGATTGAATTGGTTGTAATACTTTGGTTCATGAATAGAGTAAAATCTTCTTGAAAGTGGTACTGAAGTATTTTGCACTGACACTCTTTGTTGCTCATTATTAAAGGCATTTGTGAATGTGGTTTGATTCGGGTTAACAGATTGTGTAGGCGAAGCAATAACTATTTGATGATTAGGTGAAAAAGCCCAAATGTTTGGATTAAAAGATGTAGTTGTTGGCATTGCCATACCCACAGTGACGGGATGACATGTTACACATTGAGTGTTAATTACAGGAGTAATTGCGTAATGTGGTTTATTAAATTTGTTATTTATAATCTGTTTATTGAATACCCTGGAAGGTGCTTTAGCTTTATGGTTGCCTTTTTTACACACACAATTGTTATTATCAGTAGGAGGTCCTTTAGGCTCTGGACAGCTTTCAAAGACAGTTTCTGGTTGGTTTTCAAGAATGCTTGTTGTTCTTTTATTAGCCTTTTCAATCTACAGAAAAAAGCATATAAATATTACATAAATCAGACAACATAAAAATTTTGGAAAAGGGTTGAAAAGAATTTCGATAAGCTGGATTCATACAGGGCTACTACAATGCTATCGCAAAAATATGTTTTAATGTCTTTTGACTCAAGAGTGATAAAAAAATTACTATCACAATTTTTTAGACTTGATACTTTTAACGCTAATAGACATTTATCGTAAAAATTAAAAAGGTAATTTATTTATTTATTTATTAACAAAAAGCTACAAAACAGATTACACTCAAAGAGTGTAACACAATAAAATTTACTGGCTTAAAACTAGATTGTAAACCTTAACCTGTAGCCTTATCATGACTATAAGGTTTATTAATATAGATTATTTATTATGAGATTTTCAAATCTAACAATATAAATTAGCTTAACATTTCTGAAAAACTATACTAACAACAGACCGCACAAAAATACCACGATTGCCATTCATTACATCCAAAAATTCATCCTTTGTAATAGAAGAAACAAGAAAGTTATTAACAAAAAACAAAGAAATGAAAACCAGAAGGAAATCTCAAATCTTAGCAAGCAAATGAGTGAAATCATAAGAAAGGACAGGAAATATAGAAGAATGCAGACACTAGAAAATTGCATACAATAGGAAATGCACTAAAGGAACTCCGTGAATAAGAAAAATAATGGATTCTAAAAATATACCTAATAAAAATCCGTAAATGTAATGAAATCCAGAAAGTTGCTACTGACTATTATCGTTTTCTATATTTAAAACAACAAAATACAAAGCTCATTAAAACCAGAGAAGAAAGTGTTAATATGGAACAAGAAGACTTCTTCATACCCGAACTAATGATAACAGTGGTAGAGAAAGTCATAAATAGTAAAAAGCTCACAAAAAAATTTTAGACTCAGACAAAATACCTAACAAACTCATACGAGGAACAGCTGAAGAAATAAGCCCAATATTTACTAAAGTCTTCATGAGATTCTCCATACAGGACACATCCCCAGCCATTGCACAGAATCACATATAATTCTCATGTACACAAGAAAAGAGCAAAGGATGACATTGAAAACTATAGACCTATATCTGTCATTTCAAAACAAGGTCTTCACAAAAGTCATGGAAAGAATATCTGTAAAGCTTGACGAGAACCAACCCATTAAAAAAATTACAGCTCAATTGTCCACATACACACAGTCAAACCAGCTTATATAAAGAGTATAAAAAACCCATTTACTTAGCCTTTACTGACCAAAGCATTTGGCAGCCTCAACTATAATTATATGTGGCAAGGAAGGGTCTGGAAGAGTTCACAAAGTTTACATAAATTATGCCATTTAAAACGTCTAAGGATGGAAGGAATAAAGGACAAGGAAGGCAAAGCTAGCATGGTGTTGGAATCAATAGGAGATTCATTTCTAATCAACCATTGTTGGTCGGAAAATCTTTGTTGATGGTGGTGATTGAGTGTGATCTACTTTCGCCAAAGCTACTCTCAGCAGTGTTAGAGCAGCTCAGCTACTGGAATACATGATTCAATGCCTAGCAGACAAAAGTGGTGAAGTTGGCTTGGAAATGAACTCGACCAAAACAATGGACTATGGACATTAATGTCAATGGTCACAAACTCGAATATATGTGAGCAATTATTTGTACCTGGGCCAGATAATATCTCCTTTAGTTCAGATGACCAAGAAAATTGGGAATAGAATAGCATATGGCTGGAATAAATACTGTGGCGGTAGCCAAAGTAACATTAAGAAAACGATAGATAAGTTCGAAAAGAATAAAATGTATGGGATTGACATAACATTGACCACTTAATTTAGTGAGGCTTATGTCAATCCCATACATTTTATTCTTTTCAAACTTCGCTAACGTTTTCTTAATGTTACTTTGGCTAAGCCTGGCTAAGCCTGGTCCTTAAAAGAAATAATGAAATGTAATGAATTTAAGAACAGCAGCATCAAGGGAAGTTTTCAATACCTGCATCCTCCCATGCATAATGTATGGTTGCGATACTTGAGACACTGACAATGTACCACAAAGTTGAGTATAAAACTTGAAAACTAAACTTTTTCTAAGCTGTCTGTTCCTAACTAGGAACAGACAGCTTATTCAACATGGAAACTCATGTTTGAGTAAATAAATTATATTTTAGTCATTCTATACAAGCTTTATTGCACATTCATGTTGTCAATAAGTAACTAACAAATTCTAGAATTCTATCCGTTAAATAATGAAAAAAATTCTGATGGAAAATTGAAGTTAAGACAGGTTTTCTCATAATGAGACTAAAACAATAATTCAACACAATTTTATCACAAAAAAATGACGGGGTTGCTTTAGTAATCGGCGGCAGTCGTAGAGGGTACGGGAGGGGAGAGGGGGTTAGGGGGGGGTAGGGTTGTGCCCCTCTTAAAGGGGGGAGACGCGGAAACCCATAGTTTTTTATCTGCCACTTCTTATCGAGATATCAATCACTACAAAAAACCTTTGACTTAGGTAGTTGTTTTTTTTTTTCTTTCTTTTTTTTTTCTTTACGCTCCTCCCCTTCCGTTTGGCCCTCGCTACGCTCGGGAAAAAAAAAATTTACTTAACCTATCCAACAGCACAGAATACCCAACAGATTACGTAACTTCAAACACGTGTAAAAAAAACCACGCATCTCCGCGGGGTGGGGAGTGTCGATTGAAAGGGGTAACCAACCCCAATAAAAACCAACCCTTATCAATTCCTAATTCCTGCCGCCGATTACTAAAGCCAACCCAAATAAAGTAACAATAAGTAACTGTCCCAAAGCTGGGCAAAGGTAGGGCTGCCATCAGCTTAATTACGGACCCAGGACAAAAAATTCAAAAACCCAGGTTATTTGGGTGAAATAAAGATATTACCCCGGACTCCATCGAAAAAAAATTACGATAAAATAAAAACATAGTTATCATATTTTAATTTATTTATAGAAAATCAACTTAATTGACTAAGGAGGTCAAGTCACATCACGAGACTCAAGAGTGCACGGATATATTTGCTGCGGCAAACCGAATGACTATAAAATGCTGTAATTTATTGACAATCATTCTATTCTATCAAGTTAAACGGATTTCCCCTGACATAATAAGTGTCCGGGTTTCACCCGAACACTTTTTAGAAACCCTGCCGGGACGCTTCAAACTAGGACAATTCCGTGGAAACCCGGACGGATGGCAACCCTAGCCAAAGGCCTACATCATTGAAATCAAGTCATCACAACAATGAATGGGTAATAGCTTAATCAGCACTCTAACCAAATGCGGGTTGGTGATCACAAACCCGGGCTATGCATCGAAATAATCCGAAACACACTGCCCAACCTGGGAATTGAACACGGGACCTTCGGGTATCGGGTCGGGCGCTCCGCCACTCGACCACCGAGGCTAGGCGAAATTATAGTTAGAGTAAATAAGTCATACCTCTGCATCGCTTAAGTTCCAAGCTGCTTCACCGGTAAGAGTGTTAAAATAATAAATTCGTCCCACATGTGACTTAGACCTGCATACTATCCAAGAATTCCCAACTGGAGTGACAGCCTGAATATTAACATCGTCGTTATCGGGGCCTTTGTCCATTGTAACTGAAACATAAAAGTTTTGATTCAAGTTCAAGACCTTCTGGTATAGGTTTTTTCATAAAAAAGACTGAACTTATGTTTTAGAGTCCTACATCAATATACAAGATAAAGTGATTACTTTTGAAAGAATTTTTTTTTACTAATTTCAATCTTGACCGAAGCTAAGATGCAAATAAATTATCAACAATATAAAAAAACCTACGCAACGCATGTGTTGCTTTTTTTTTTTTTAGTGTAGTTTGTTCCTTGAGGAACCGGCTAAGGTCATAGACCATGCTGCCATGTCATTAGTTTCAGTAATACATAAATAAACAATATTTTCATAAATGATGATGATGATGAATGATATTAGAATTGGGAAGTGAGAAATGATATACCCCCAACCCCTCGAGTATCTCAGTAAAGATGTGGGGCTTTACTAAGTCCTCACGCGAGCTTCTTGAGAGAATTTGAAAAGTGACGTTGCACTGTTTTGTTTCATTTGCCAAGACTTATGCACACTCACGAACACTTAACGGTTAATAATCCACCATTATTTCACATTAATATTCGACATAACACAAATTTTGGAAAATAAAGCAAAACCGCAAACATGACGCTTCACTTTCCCGCCAAGAAGTCCGCATGTGTTGCTTTCTAGCTAGTCTGTCTATGTCAATGTTGCCAGTGATGTGATGTCAAAAGTTACCTGAAATGTAGAAAAAGGTGACCTTTTCGTGGGAAAAGTAACCTTTTCAATTTTTTTTTCGTAGTTTTTTTTACATGTGTTTGAAGTTACGTGTAACGGAACGTAATTTTGCGTTACAGTAATTACTTTTAGGTTGTTTTATTGGTAAAATAACTTTATGGTTTTAACCCTTATTTTAATGGGTTCCAGCCACGGAAGAAAGCGACTATAAAGTCGGTCCGGGTGTAGAAAAGATAAAAAATTAACACATTTTTTTTCACGAAATGCCAAAAAACATAGCTAACGAAAAGAGATTTAGATTTTTGGGTCTTTAATTTTTTTTTGTATGGAGCTAGATCTCTGTTGTCTAATAAAGAAAAACCTCGAAATATATGACGATCGCGAAGCGCAGCGTAGCGATTGTCACAACACAACTTCAAAAAAAATTGACACAACTTTAAAAAAAAAAATACAAAATCCGCGCATTTCAAATGCAACCCCCAAAAACCGGCGGGCGGTTACCAGCGCGAATGAGTGAGTCACAAACATGTCACAAGTAGCAAACAAATTGTCTCTCTCACGCACGGTCACCGACGAATGATTGACACGTGACACGTTACGAACGAATCCGATTGACCGGGCGGGCGAGTAAGTGCAACGGATAGATGAATTATTGATTGGTATAAAAGAGAAAAACGTTTTGAGTTGTTGCACACTTCGTTTCACGCAAATTCTGAAAAATCACTTAAATGTCACCTTTTGTGTAGTGTAACCTAGAAGTAACCTGACGAATCTAAAAATCACCTAAAAGGTTACAAATGTAACCTTCTGGCAACGCTGGTCTCTGTCATTGTCTAGCTCGGTTGCCAGATGAGATTTCTCGAATTTCCAATTGAAATGATTTTTTCCCAAAATGATACTGATACGATATTATTTATATACAAAACTTTTCAGTGAAACCGGATCAAACTTTAATGACTCTAACGAAACGAACGACGCTTTCAACTATCAATCAACAAACAATTTCCACTTTGTTTAAACTAGATTTCGTTGAGTTATTCGTTCGGAAATAATAACCTCAAAGTTGAAATTACTTCCCCAAAAATTTCCCCTAAAATATCATTTCCCCATAACTTCTCCAAATGACAATTTTTTCCCCAAAATGGGAAAAAAAAACCCCAATCTGGCATATTGTCTGTCTGTCTGCTGCTCAGAATAATAACTACCTAGGATTATTAACCGTTAAGTCTTCGTGAGTGTGCATGAGTGTTGGCAAATGAAACAAAACAGTGCAACTTCACTTTTCAAATTCTCTCATGAAGTCTGCCCGAGGACTGTGCCGAGGACTTAGTAAAGCCCCACATCTTTACTGAGATACTCGAGGGGTTGGGGGGTATATCATTTTTCACTTCTCATTTCTATTATCATTCATCATCATCAAACAGGAAGGAAATATTGTTTATTAAATTGGAAAAATTACTTTGACACTGGCTAAATGCACACGAAGCAAGCAAGCTAATTGCACGAAGCTAAAGGACTAAAGGAAAAAAAAATAACTACCTCTTAGTTATGAGGTCTATTCTTTCTTATCTATGGCCTGCCTGTTTGGCGTTTGGCTATTTATTAGTGTTATTTTCATTCAATAAGCAAAAGGATCTAGCAATGCAGCCATGATAAAGATAATCATTTATTTACCAAAAAAACATGGTAATTTACGGGTGGTATAAAATTTACAATGTGCACATGTTTTGCCATTATAAAAACAACATGCAAATGTTAATTTAAAATGTCGAAGTTAAACATGTCAATTTGGTTAATTAATTAATTCTAAGTAGAAAAAAATCATAATACTTACAAATAAATGAGAAAAAATATCATACTAAAAGTCCTATATTACTTTTTTTATGAAAATAATACATTACTTGCGATCAAATACTTATTTAAACTTGTTCAAAGCGCAATAATGACTAATAAACGTATTTGATGATGAAACTAAATTTTTCTTTCTTCTCTTTACTAATTACCTAGGTACCTTCTTTTACCTACTTTAAATTATGTTGTAGGTATATTTCGATTATAGTAACGTTATAAAAAAAATGTGTTTTAATTCTTCTAGCTAAAATGTGCTACCTATATTTTTAAACAAATTCAACAACAATTTTCATTACTGTATTATTTTTAAGATTTCATAAAAATATGAAGACAACTTAATTCATTAAGGTCTTTACTTATGTACTTACTTTATACTTTAGTAGACTAGGTACTAGGAATTTTCAGTAAATTATAATTATATTACAATAATAAATATATTAAATGCAGCATGTGCTTCTAATTCTAAAGCTATGCTAAATGTAGAAACAAGTTTTGAGCTTTATAATAATTTTGCTAACTAAAATAGAATCATTTCTTGTTAATCTTCAATAAAACTATATCAGGACTTCTATAATTTGCATGTTGCTGCTCTTCTGGGATCTTTTCCACACTAAAGTTGTTTGTTAACATCTCATAAAACTTATCCCACAATTTTTTTTGTACATCCGAATCCCTTAGTTCTTGTGTTAAATATATAGTTGGTTTTTTTGCTAATGTGTTTGTAAGATGTTGCAATGTATGCATTAGAGAATCAATAGCCTGAAAAATATAACCAACAAATGATATTATAAAAATTGTTGTATAATTAATTTAATTAAGGAAAGATTTTAATTAATTTAATTTAAATTGAGGAAAGAATATTTTTTTACTGTGATGCTTGTATTGTGTGACTTAAGATAATATAACAAGGTTTCTCACCTCTTCATAATAAACACAATCAGCCATTACAACCATATTGAACTCTTCTTTAAATAATTCTGAAGTGCTATCTCCCCACACTAGTGATTCAGCTATTGCATAACCGCCCATACTACCAATTTTAGTTTTATTTTCATTAATGTTTAGCCGGAGAAGGGGTAATGCATCAGGTAAGTCTGTAAGGGTAACTTGCGCACTGAAAAAAAGGAATTAGTAGTTTTGCATAAATAGATAAATAATTTGAATTACCATTCGAGTCAGGAAATTTCATTGTTACAAAATTAGAGTTGCCACTTCATGGATGGATATTAAGGAGTGGATGTTAGTAATACAATCATTTATATAGAATAGTTATTTACCCTAGAGTTGCAGCTGTAAGTCCAACTACACCTAATCCAGCACCTAATTCTAATACCTTTGTGCCGCTCAGAAAGTCAGGTTTGTGATGACACATAGTTTCAAGATACTTCGCTAGAACCAAAGAAGCGTCCCAAACGACACAATTAACATCACCCTCCATTTTTTGAAATATCTTTAATGTCTTCAAACATATTTCAATGTCTATTTCTCTGGCAAACATTAGATCGTTAGCTTGAAAACTAGGTCTTCTGTGAGACATCTCGTTAGATATATTAGAAATGGTTTAGGACTAAATGAAACAAGTAGTGATACAAGTATGAAGTTATTGAATTTGCAAACAATGTAAACTGTACTATACAATGGACTACTTAAGTTTGTAGATTATGTCTATAATTTTAGAATGCAGTAATGATAATAATATTTTTAAATATACGATTTTGTGCAATGTTAAACATAAAAAACTATTGGTAAACATGTAAATAAATAAACACAATCAAGTACGTATTCATAATTTCGTAGACTTTCTTTTTTTTTTGTTTTAGTTGATGGTTTTGTGCGATTAGCACATTTAGCCAGTGTCAACGTAATTTTAAAAAAAAAATTTCTTAATATTATTGGCATCAAAAAAAATCAATAGTGTCAAGCACTATCAATGTTTTGTGCGTCTAGTTTATGCTAGTGTTTAATAATTTTGTTGTATGCGTGCGTAGCGACGTTATTGAAAAATGCATCAGTGTTAACTGTATTTGTGTGCGTTTCTTCGTCCCCCTCAGAAAATGACAGACTTTTTTGCATAGAAATTTGGGCGCGTGGCGTCTCCGGTTGGTTTAATGCTCTCTCTGTCATTAAATAAGAATGTTTTTCTACTTCGGTTTACCTTGTTCTGAGGGTTTAACCCATTAAATCGATGGTTTAACCTCCTAAAGAAAATTGTATTAGATTGTTTAAACTGAAATAGAGACATAACTTCGACGTCAAAATTGGTACTAGACAAGTAGCGCCGTCTGTGTGTGATAGTTGGTACTATATCCGCGTACTCGTTTTACGCAGGGGATCCTATCTATGGGACAGTAAAAATGTTCACCATAAAAACAATAAGATTGTAAATAAGTGTTGGGAAGAAATAAAAAGTCATTTTGGGATTGGGAATGTAGAAAGTAAGTTTATTTAAACATACTTATGTATTTACAAAGTACTCTGATAACAGTAACATTATGTGATTGGTTTTTTAGCAGTGTAATTTCTTTAGCAACTTTGACTCCCAAATTAGTAGTAGTACAAGTACTATTTGGGTCAACGTCTTCAATACTCAAAGCTTGGAGTCCGAGCCTCAGACGTTGCTGGTATACCAAAAACGATCACACTGCCGATAAGTTTCGTGCCCACGCGAGATACTACTCCTCATCGCCCCGCCCCGCGCCGCCCCGCGGTCGCCATCGCTCGGCTGGCCGTCGCCATTTTCGTGCCTGCAGCCTTAAAAAGGCGCGACGGTGGCGCCCCATTAGCGCCCCGTCCGCGCCCCGTCTGCTTCTAACGACTTTTCTGTGTCCCGCGCCTAACTTTGAGAAATTACAAACAAAATAATATTTTTCCAAGGGGAAATAGGAATTGTTAGATAAATTATTTAAAATACATAGTGAGTTTTTCTTAAAGAATCCTAGTTACAGCCATGCAAAATCCCATCCCATCCTATTTTAGTTCTATTAATACTGTTACTAATTAATATTATCGATATCAATATTAATGTAAAAAGCGACATGTATGACATACATCACTGACACACATTCATAAACAATTTTACACACACTAATGTCATCCTATTTCTGTTTCGTTTGACAGCTCGTGTTTATTGCTCTGTATATAAATAACCTGCCCTAAAACTAGACACTGGCTAAATCGTAGCAAGAGCCATCTTTTAAGAAAGTGAATTGAATTATAACTCTACTCTTTGCTCTATTCCGTTGGTAGGTAATGACATTATGATGGTCAAAACTGTGGTCAAAACCTACCACTATACGGATTTAAATGGAAAACTTCGATCGCTCGTTAGCTCCAAAGATCGATCGTTGCGCCCGCCAACCTATTTCCCAAATCATTGTCGTTAAAATATTTAGCGCGATACGAATTGTGCTGACGTGACGTTTTTGTCGAGGTTTAGTATTGGTGTATGTCGTCTGTTTTTGTATTTTACCGCGATCGAGAGGTGATTAATATATCGCATAGCGCCATATTCTAGCGCGCTGCCTGTATCTCGTGCGTATCGCGAGCTATGTATGTAGGCGCGTTGGCACTATACGCAATGAATATCGTTAGATCACGCGTGGCAACCTGCAGCAGCGCTGGCTGGTCGGGCGGGGCGGGCGGGGCCGCCAGTCAGTCGTCCGTCGCGTGCGCGCTAATGCTATCGGACGCTATCTCTCGCAGCCCGTTAGACCGTTTCGCGCGCGATCTGTTCTCGCACGCAGTCGCAGCACGTTAGGTACTCTATTTCGCGCGCGATCATTATATTGTAAATGTAAGATTAGTTAATATTTTAATCAAGTAAAAGTATGGGATACGATACAAAAAAACAAGATACCTAAATGTACATAGTTGATTTTTGTACATATCAGAAATAATAACCAATGAACTTTTAAATACGCCTATAATTGATTTACAATTACATTAATAAAATAACGTTTGTGTCAACTTTAGACAGTCCTAAGCCTGAAAAATATGAAGGGGAGTTCATTGGTTTGCTATATTTAATGCGACGCAAAAATAATATTTTTGTATAGCACGCTGTTTGTCCAACGAACGATATGTAATGAAAAGTGCTACGAGATCTTGCGTGCTGATGATTAATCGCGCCTGTCGAGCGCCCACACGCTAACTAATTCATAGCACGCTATAATATTGCGTTATTTGTAGCGTGCTAGAAATTTATAGTTTAGTCTGTAGCGTGCTATTGTTTTATAGCCGTTTTGAACAACTCTAGATCGAGGCCCTGCGTATTGCACTCAGAATAATAACTAAAGCTATAGAAACCAGACTAAAATAGCAAAGGTGTCACCAGATTTGTGACGTCATATTTGAGGTAATGTATTATAATAAGTGACTTTATAAAGGAATCAAGATTTTTTTTGATCACCGATTATCTGATGACTGTTTGACATAACAACACAAAAAATAAAAACTAAGTGTCAACCATTTGTCGCACTCCAACCTCCTTTTCTAGCCATAAGATAAAATGGAACTAAACATAGTTGCACGATTTTTATTTTAGCCATCCTTCTATAGCTTTACTTATTGTTCTGAGGTATTGCAGCAGCGCCCACCAATTTTTCACATTAATATTTTTTTTTCCTTTAGTTGATGGTTTCGTGCTATTAACACATTTAGCCAGTGGCAAAGTAGTTTTTCTTACAAGTAATACATAAATAAAAAATATTTCCTTCCAGTAATGATGATAAATGATAATAGAAATGAGAAGTGAGAAATGATACACCCCCCAACCCCTCGAGTATCTCAGTAAAGATGTGGAGCTTAGGTAAGTACGCCCGAGGGCGTACCTACTTTTTGAGAGAATTTGAAAAGTTACGTTGCACTGTTTTGTTTCATTTGCCAACACTAATGCACACTCACGAACACTTAACGGTTAATAATCCACCATTATTTCACATTAATATTCGACTTAACACAAATTTTAGAAAATAAAACAAAACCGCACACATGACGCTTCACTTTCCACCAAAAAATTCGACCACTTGTGTTGTGTGGGTCTCTAGATAAATGTTTTTTTTTTAAGTTGATGGCTTTGTGCGATCAGCACATTTAGCCAGTGTCAAAGTAATTTTTCTTACAAGTAATACATAAATAAACAATATTTCCTTATATGACGATGATGAATGATATTAGAAATGGGAAGTGAGAAATGATATACCCCCCAACCCCTCGAATATCTCAGTAAAGATGTGGGGCTTTACTAAGTCCTCACGCGAGCTTCTTGAGAGAATTTACAAAGTAACGTTGCACTGTTTTGTTTCATTTGCCAACACTTATGCACACTCACGAACACTTAACGGTTAATAATCCACCATTATCTCACATTAATATTCGACATAACACAAATTTTAAAAAATAAAACAATACCGCAGACATAACTCTTCACTTTCCCGCCAAGAATCCCAAATGAATTTATTATTCTTAATAAAATAGATTTTATTTTTAATTTGGGATGGCAATATTGGAAATCTTGTGATCATATGACTGACAACAGGAAAGTCAGTCAGTCATTCATTTACTACGAACAAAATGGCTGTGAAAATGGCCCTGTTTTGGATTTTTCTAGTTATTTCACTAATTGGTAAGGATTTGTTCATGATTTTACAACTGTTTGAAAGTGACATTAATAAGTCGTTTGGCTGCTTATATTCTGTTTGATTATCATGGTAGACTATATGTTTTGTAGGTGCCAATGCCTCCGGGGAGTTTTCAGTTCTGCACAGCCCCAAATCCCTAAAATTTTCCGGATCTATGAAAACTCTGGAGAGTCTGCTCAAAGAAATATTCTCTGCTTCTCTCGGGTTATCTGTAGAAGAGGTATTTGTGAAAATTTATTTTATTCTATGATCTAAAAGTTCAGTTCAGTCCTAAGTTGGATCACATGAGAATAAATTTTAATTCGATATAATAATATTTTCAGAATTCCGAATGGAATGGCCTCTCCATTGTTGATCCTTTCAACACCCCTGAAGCTGGTGTTGAAGTTTACATTGACGGTGTATGTACCCTTGGAAATTCTGTAAGTCATTTTTATGTTGACTAGTCTTTTGACATTATAGTAAAAGTTGATTATTGGTTTTGTTTGAATGTATGTTGTAATTATAAATCACTGTTTCAGGCCAATCTCAAGTCTAAGGTCTATCCTCTTACTGTAGATGAGTATGAACCAGACACATTTGAGGTTGTAAAGCACCGAATCAAGCAGCGTTTCACTAATGGCGGAAACAAGCTGGTTAAAATTGATCTGTCTGATATTGACCAAGTAAGTATGTTTTTTATGTTTCTGATTCATCTAATATTCATAATAGGTTTGTCTGAGGGTGAGAAGCTGCCTTATGAGCTTATGCATGGACTATTGCAACACCAAGGGAATCACTTGCTGTCTCTTTAGTTTTAGTTTGTCTATGCCCTGTAATTTAATTGAATTTAGTATTTTTCAAACTAACAGCAATCCAGAACAGCACTACTTGGAAACCGAAATAGGTATTAGTGGTTGCTATGATTTACACTGGTAGAACACTACCACCAGGCATCTATTGTAAGATTTTAAGAAGCACAGAGTGGCACCTATTATTGCTATAAAATATTCACCTTTTTCTAGCTAATTGCCAGATCAGATGTATTTGGTGAAATTACGCCATTAAAGGTATCAAAAGTAACCTTGCAACACTTGAAACACACTGTTGATGAAGACTACCAATTCCTCACTGAGTTAGAAGCTCTTAAAACTGTTGCAAATCAGGTACCTATGACTTTTATATGTTTATTAAAAAATAGCAATAAATTAAAAATAATATTTAATTGTTTAAATTTTTTTTGCTCATTCTAGGTGAAAGCTATCAAACCTGATAACATTGTTGATTTCTACAACTTAAGGTTTAGGTCATTACATGCTCTGTCTGATTTCCATGGACCTAACTCCCTGCAGGCTAAGGAAGCTAAAAACCTTTTGAGTAAGTTCCTGTAAAATTTACATATTTGATTTTAACACTTTGATAAAACAATCAAATATTTGAACAAATCTGTATTGTATTCAGTAAATAAATAAATAAATAATTTTGTACTATTTTCATTATAAAATGGGAATAATTTTCATTTGTCTTAGGTGAAGCATTAACAGAACTGAGCAACGCATTTGTTAAGGCCTATGATGGCTCGGTACTGGTGACTGCAGTTAGCACTGATGTAGCCCATACACGCCGTGCAATCCGTTCCGTTGATGAAGAAGAGGAGAAACCGGAGAATCAGGAGAAACCAGAAGAGGTATATATTTTCATGTAGTAATTACTGAATTAATTGAAAGAAAAAAAATTTAAAGGTTTCATTATTTTTTTACTGTTTTCTGAAATAAAATGCGAGTTCTGCTTGAAAATGTTCAGATAGAAGAAGTTAACTTTTGTTGTGCTTGATTTTGTGTGCCGACAAATAAGTTTCTTTGATTGAATAATTATATAATTGGAAAAGAGAAAGAGAAAGAAACACTTCAATATAAGCAACTTAATATATTATATTATAGGGCCAAGTTCAATGTACAGAAATAAATTGGCTGACCACAGTTTTGCCACCTGTTATTTTTATTGCAATTTCATAGTCAGGGCCTTAATAAAATTGCTTATATTTAATGGTTGTTTTGACTTTTTGAGAACTTTATACAAACAACCTGTGTTATAAATCTCAAATTTTGTTTAAATCCATCTTTGTTTTTCAGTCAAGTAAACACAAAGAGGACAAGTATTCATCGGACTACTCTGCTATTTTCAACATTATCCTGTGGTTCGGCATTGTTTTCGCCTTTACTTTAGTTGCAATTGTATATGCTATTATGGATATGGATCCTGGCAGGGATTCCATCATATACCGTATGACAAACACGAGGATGAAGAAAGATAACTAAATATAACTTAGAAGTGGTCACAAAGAACTTCTGAATGTTCTACACAAGCCTCAGTGATCAGATTCCAGGCGAAACATCTAAGTGGATTGTTAAATTACTCATGTTGGTGTAGCCACTTAAAAATTTTCCTAATATCTTATACCGTTTGTTTGGGTAATGTAAAAAAAGTTTATATTAGTGTTAAATGTGATTTGTTAAGATTTAGGAGCAGTTTTTATTTATTTGCAAAGCTATTGTACATAAGCTTTACTTTACCGCAATGTTTTATTTAGGTAATATAGTATAACACCCAACTTCTCTAAAATAGATGTACTTTTGTATAAATAATTAGTTGGAGCTTTTGTGCTGGAATCAATGTTAGTGTAAAATATGCAGTTATCACTATAAAAACACATTGTTTAAAAAATCTTCTAAAAGTATTATAATATAGAATAATTATCATTGAAATGTTCGAAAATAGTAGACAAGTTTATAGAATAAATACATTCCCACTGACATCATTGGTTTCTTTTGGTTTTGGTGGATTTGCCCTTGGCCTTGTTGGGGCTGCAACGTTAGTAGTCAACTTACCCACGGCGTTCTCGTCTTTGAAAGTGTTTGTTTCATGACATGGAGGTGTGCGTCAGCACAGCTGGGCCACAGTGGAAAACTGACTGACTATGCCAGGAATTGTCAATAATTAGTTGAAATTCATCGCCAAGCAAGAGTATTAGTTGGTCACGCGTTCAATAAGTTAAGGGGCTGTGCTGAAGTCAGTACAGCTAAGCCACACCTGTATCTCAGAATGGATGGAACCACGTAGCAAAGTTCTACATCCCTTTTTTTTTGAGAGCTTGTTGATTGCCTCAAACGGCATTTTCAGCTTCATCGGGCTTGTTTGGGGGCGGCGAGAAACTTAAAGGGTTCCTCAAGCCGTGCGAAACAAATCACGGAGGTATTCTAGAGGGAACGGCATAGCGCACTAGTGCGTGTCCCCGTGCCCTACTCCTCTCCGATTTATTCCAATTACGTCAGCTGCCATTTAGGTCAGATTTTTACCCGGACTAGGTTGTCCGACCACCGGAGTCGTGTGATCCGTTTACCGACGCGTCCATAATGTAATGTACCTAACTATTATTTTACAATGACAATGGTTTTTGTTTCCTAAAAACTATGATGGTTTAAAGTTCAGGGGGGTAACCACGAGCTCTTATAGCAGTATTATTGCAGTTGTGAAAACGAGACGCGTGTAGCGGCGAATATACTCGCGTCTCTTTTCCACAACTGCAATAATACTGCTATAAGAGCTCATAGTCAGGGGGCAGAATAGTTATTAAAATCAAGAAAGATTGGCTCCTCAATGTCGAAAACGAACTTTTCTATATTGTGTCAGGTCTGGGTGGTTGTGGTACCGTCGTTGTTTCTGATTTCCATTAAACGAGTGCTTTAGCTACTTACCTTGGGATCAGAACAATGTATGTGATGTTGACTTTAATATTTAATATTGATTTTTTTATTAAATGATAAAAAATATATGCAGTTTTTTTTTCTAACCATTTTTAACGCGGTGTTGTGTCCCGCGTTGGGCATATTGCCCAAGTCCTGGATGTCGAGCTGGGTAATCCCGGGAATGCCTTTTTTGGAGTTGGCAAGCCTACCTCTATAGCACCACGGACGGCAAGAAACTTCGAGTTCCTCAAGCCGTATGATTGCAACATTGTCAGAGGGTTACTAGAGGAGATGGCATCACGCAACGTGTCTTACTAGATTCTTCGAAGAGTTTGGGTCGAATCGAGAGCGAAGAATCCCAAGGGCGCCTCTATAAATATTAATTATTAATTTAACTTTTATTTCAGGCGTAGACAGAGCAATCGTGAGGGGTGAGCGGGGCGCAGTACGACTCGGGCTCGCCATACACTTCACTCGGGACACACGCGTCAGTAGTGGCACTTTCCACTTTGTATTAAAACTCGTGTAGTCAATTTTAATTTATTTATATAACATTAAAAATGGTTTATACCATGTGCTGTGAGAGTGAGAGACTGTATGTCATCTTTTCACGTTAATATAAATTTGAAAAAAGGTAAATCTAATATATTAATACTTTTCAATACGTTTTTTTTATGGATAAACGCCATTTTAGAATTCGCTAATATTTAAGCAAGAGTTATTTAGCTATTAAAATCGAGATCAAAAATGGTGGACGCAACTTTTGGATATAATATCAATATGGATATTATTTTTATGGTTTTCGGGGGTGCCGATTTCGAATACAACATTTATTTCGAGATCCAAGATGGCGGACGTGAATTTTTTTATGTAAAATCAATATGGGTAGGTATCGCTTCCATGGTTTTCGGGTGTGTCGATTTCGAATCAACATCTATTAGTTACGAGATCCAAGATCGCGGACGTGACTCTTTTTATGTAAAATCAATATGGGTATTATTTTGATGGTTTTCGGGTGTGCCGATTTCGAATACAACAACTATTTCAAGATCCACGATGGCGGACGCAACTTTTAAATAAAATCATATTTATTTAATAGTAAAGACTAATTAGTAGTATAATATCTCTGTTTTAACTGTAAAGAAAGCTACTGTATACCTATTATATTTTTATTTACCAATTTTAAATGCAAGGTTTGGATTGAGGCACGTGGGAGACCTGATTTAATAAGGAAAACTTCCCGTAGCCCAAAAGAAAAGCTATATTTATAGCCTACATTTTTAAGAAAATATTTGGCATATATGGCAAGAAGAAATTGAAGAAAACAGCGATTCCTGTGCTACTTTGTAGGTACACAGTGCACTATTGTTATTTACAGACGGCGCCAGCACTAGCGATAAGTTTTTATAATTTGAATTACGATGTTATGTTACTCAACACCTTTGTTTACTTGTTCCCAGCGGCTGCGTCCGCTAGCCAACCAGAAATATTATTTAGTCGCAAATATACAGAGCTACGTGGTAAACGTGTCTTTCATTTATAATATCCTTCTGATATATTACTTTATAGAACTCTCTCAATCTCATAAACCATACAGTCATTAACCTCACATACTTTTACCTTAAAGTCACCCGTTCAATTGAAATACAAACTAACCAGCCTAAACGTTAATATTTTAAGTAATGTAGTCCTAGATTTAACACAACACACTGAAGCTGAATCAAATATACTTATAAAATACAATGAAAAAAATAAACTTTTTGTGTTACTTACTTAAATAAAAACAAAAAATTGTTTTTTTGTTAAAAATAAATCGTTTTGTAATCTTATTTCTTTTACTTAAGGATCCTGATACACATAAACGTACCTACCAATAAGCAAAATATGAAATAGACTAAAAAAATAATGTGACAACCCTGCGACAATGACGAAGGTCTTGGCGGCATTTCGCGCAACTTCAAAGGCGTTGGACCTCTGTAAGTTTTTAACACTGTGTATTACATTGTTTTCCTTAATTAATTTACGTTGGCGTGGGCAGTATCCCAGCGCCTCCAAATAGGGCAATCCGGTTTATCTGTTAATGCCATCAGGATGCCATTGGGGCTGTACCTTACTCTGTGCATCAGAGAGGCAATTCTTTTGCGTAGAATGGCATGAAATCCATCAGACGCGGGCTACTGCAAACATCCCTGATGCACTACAGATAGGGCTTGCAATATCGGATAGTTTTCAACTCCGGAACTGATTTACGATACTGGGTACACAACTCTGGAATTCCAAAACTGGTTCCGGAATTGGTACAAAAAGAAAGGCTGAAAGTAATATCTATTTTTTAATTGCCTGTCAAAATGGCCTCATGGCCGACTTGCCAGCCGATAGAGTCACGCCTCAGCCCGTATTTAGTCAAGTCTCAAAGCCGACTTTGCCGGCCCATTTCTCGTTAAATCTAGTACCTACTCTACGTAACGCTACACTTCTAATAGCTTACTTTTGTATATTCGTTTGCCTCTCAAATGAGGCAGTTCATTTAGAGCCAGTCTGAGCCCTCAGCACAGAAGCGTTTACAACTGCATTACAACGCTCAGACTGCGGTACAAATTATGTAGGCGCTAGGAATCGGCTCATTGAAGTACAAAATTTTATCGCCTCAAATAATGATATGATTGCGCGCAAGCTCGCTGGTCAGCACATTACGTGGTTACTAAATGTCCCTAAGGGATCAGTGGTTCGGCGCGTTACATGAAATCAACATAAAATCAACAAAGCAACTGCTCTATAGTGTAATGGTGATCAACACCTTACATTCGAGGAATTCTCTACGCTTCTAACGCGAATTAAGGCTGTACTTAATTCAGACCTTTCTGCCCACTTTCGTCTGATCCTTCAGACTTCGAGCCGCTCACAGCCGGACATTTCATCATAGGCCGCCCACTAACGGCCCTAACCGAACTATCCCTGGAAAATAGGCCGGTACCCGCTCATATAGGCCCTTTCTCAGCGCTTGAACGTTGTGGACTCAATCCTACCTCCACTCCCTAAAATATTTAACATCGGAAGTGTGGCTCATTTTGGCACGGCCACCATCACCAACCCGAAATCTGAGTTTACAGATAATTAGTGGATAAATCTCAGAATTAGTGGGGCCATGGTTCAAAAGTTATAAGGGATACAAGGTGGCCGTGCCAAAATGAGGCTCATTTTGGCACGGCCACCTTGTATCTCTGAAACCACGGGTCGTAGCGAAGATCTGATTACACCAATAATTAGTGGATAATTAGTGGGAATTAGTGGATAAATCTCAGAATTAGTGGGGCCATGGTTCAAAAGTTATAAGGGATACAAGGTGGCCGTGCCAAAATGAGCGCTCATTTTGGCACGGCCACCTTGTATCTCTGAAACCACGGGTTGTAGCGAAGATCTGATTACACCAATAATTAGTGGATAATTAGTGGGAATTAGTGGATAAATCTCAGAATTAGTGGGGCCATGGTTCAAAAGTTATAAGGGATACAAGGTGGCCGTGCCAAAATGAGCGCTCATTTTGGCACGGTCACCTTGTATCTCTAAAACCACGGGTCGTAGCGAATATCTGATTACACCAATAATTAGTGGATAATTAGTGGGAATTAGTGGATAAATCTCAGAATTAGTGGGAGCTTCTATGAAAAGTTATATCAATTTTTCATTTTCCCATAGTAGATGTACAATCGCGTACATGAAGCTTATTGATAATTTGAATTAACAACTTAAAGTTGAAAGGTATAAAGAGTCTAGGTAAGAATCTAGGTATACAAGATGGCCGGAAGATTGACGTCCAAAAGAAAAAATTAGGTCTCTCGTGTCGTGGGGTATCCGAATCACCCCCATGTAGTGTTCCGCGATTTTTCACGGTTTTCGAGTTATGAATTTTTTTCAAAATTTTTGAGAATTTTCGAGCGATCAACTTAAAAAATTTCTAGAAAAAAAAGTAGAAGACATTTTTGTATTTTTTTTTTTGCAACGAAATCTTCATAAGTTGTACTTTTATGCATAAAACAATTAGCTTCGTAACTTTGATGAAAATTTGGAAATGCAGGTCTCAAGAATAAAAAATACGATTATTGAATTATGACTAGAACATTAAGATTAAAATTAAAAATCTAAACAGATGACTGCATGGTTTTTTAGTGATCCTAAAACATGCGACATACTCTCAGCTTTCATAATCATTAAAAAAAAGTAGTACTTAATGAGCTACTTTTCCTAGAATCGGCCTTCAAAGACAGCCACGTGGCATTTTAAAAAAAAAATCCATGTGATTAAAACAAAAAGTCTTGCTATTTTATGGTTCCTAATGTTAAATTGGTTTGTTGACTAACCAAAAATTGCCGCAAAAAAGCTAAGGTTAGATAACATTTTGAGTTTTTAATTTTAAGGTTGTCAATTTGCTGATAACTAAAAATTCTTAAGAGATTAGTTAACAAACGTTTTAAGTAAGAGGTGGTTTTGTCAATAAATCAGAGATGGTAATCAGAAAGAAAATTTATTTTTTAAATTCACAAAAGGTTTTCAAAGTGGCCACCTCCAGCAGCAATGCACATTCTACACCTTCGTAAAAAATTGCCTTTTAATCGTCTAAAAGCTTCCCTATTCTCTCTCACAACACGTTCGGCTTCTGTAATCTTTTCTCTAAGTTCTTGTTCACTCGAACAGTCTCGGGCGTAAGCGATTTCCTTGTAATAGCCCCACACAAAGAAGTCGATTGGGTTAAGGTCAGGTGAGCGTGGAGGCCATCTGATTGGTCCGCTGCGTCCGATCCATCTGTTGGGGTAAGTTTCATTTAAGTGGTTTCGGACTTGCGTTGCGTAGTGACACGGGGCGCCATCATTTTGAAAAACCATGGTGCGTCGAAGCTGAAGATTCACATCTAGCAGCAGCAATGGTAGTTCATTTTCTAAAAAGTTTTTGTAAATTTCTCCATTAAGTCTGGATGGCAATTCAAACGGGCCAATAAGTTCGTCGTTGAGGATACCCGACCACATGTTAACACTAAACCAGTGTTGAAAAGATGAATCTCTCGTTTCGTGTGGATTCTCGATTGCCCACGAGTGGTAATTATGAATATTGAATATTCCAAATCGCTCAAATCGTGACTCATCGGTCCACAAAACTTTATCGAAATATCCAGGATCTTCTTGCTGTTTTCGTAACATGGTTTGGCAAAATTCAACGCGCAATGGGTAGTCTGCAGGTAGCAAAGCTTGAACTCGTCGGATATGGAAAAGGGTGGTATCCTTCATCGTGAAGTATGGCTTGAATAGATGTTCTTGGGATGCCCAGAGCACGAGCCATTCTTCTCGTACTCGTGGACGGATTTCGCTGAACTTCTTCGAGCACTCTTTCTCTGCGATCTGGATCGACTCGAGGGATTCCTTCACGACCACCGATTTGACCAGGAATGTGGCCTGCCATCAACGTGTTGTGCGTGTTAATAAAAACACGATAGTCGGGATAATGTGCAGGTTGCGGCCCACCACGTCGTTGAAGTTGTTCGCGATACAATCGCGCTGCTTCACGGCCGTTGCCTTGTGCAACTCCATAAAAATAATGCATTTCTGCATATTCACTTAATGTGTAACTCATCTCTTTCACTTCCAAGTAAACAAAGTCCAAATCAGAAGGCAAAACAGTCCAGTAAACGAGCAAAGTAGTCAAAAAAGTAGGGCAAGCAAATTTGGGGTGAGCGATGGCGACACGAGTAGCAGTAAACACAAAGTGAGTACGACTGAGATAACATTTTGGCGTTGGCTTGGGTTGTCGCCCGCGCTACTGAGAGTGAGAGAGATGGCAATTATTCCGTCTCTATCCTCGCGGTCGACCTATTGTTATTGCAGGTAAAATAATCGCGTTCACTTTTACAACCCATGATTCGCAAGAATGCAACGCGCAGAATTGATAAAATTTAAAACTAAAATTAAACAAAATGTCAATTTTTTAGGCATTTTTTGGTTAGTTAACAAACCAATTTAACATTAGGAACCATAAAATAGCAAGACTTTTTGTTTTAATCACATGGATTATTTAAAAAAAATACCACGTGGCTGTCTTTGAAGGCCGATTCTAGGAAAAGTAGCTCATTAAGTACTACTTTTTTTAATGATTATGAAAGCTGAGAGTATGTCGCATGTTTTAGAATCACTAAAAAACCATGCAGTCATCTGTTTAGATTTTTAATTTTAATCTTAATGTTCTAGTCATAATTCAATAATCGTATTTTTTATTCTTGAGACCTGCATTTCCAAATTTTCATCAAAGTTACGAAGCTAATTGTTTTATGCATAAAAGTACAACTTATGAAGATTTCGTTGCAAAAAAAAAAATACAAAAAAGTCTTCTACTTTTTTTTCTAGAAATTTTTTAAGTTGATCGCTCGAAAATTCTCAAAAATTTAGGAAAAAATTCATAACTCGAAAACCGTGAAAAATCGCGGAACATACATGGGGGTGATTCGGATACCCTCTCGCGCTTTGGACGATATTTTTTAATAAATTATTTGTGAAAAGCAAACAGCACCAAGAAAACGAATTTTCCTTGACAGACCATTTATTTGACATAAATCAATAATATGTTATAAAAACGAGAAGACATAAACCAAAAGGAGTTTTCAACATCCTCACAAGGGCAAAAAAAAAAAAAAAAATAGAACAAACAACAATTTGGCGCCACCTATTGTCACGCTTTCTAACACTCCTAATTAATTGAGGTGCCTATTTCACTGCACACTTATCATCAATTGTATTAATTCACTTCCAATAGGTACAATCTCTGTATAGGTCTTGTTAGTTCACCGTTGCTAGTTCGAACCCTTGCTACTCGTGTGTAGCTGTCTTTGCCTCTGATCAGTTCTTTAATCACACCCAGTGGCCAATTTACTCTTTTCTCTTGAGTTTCAATCAATACTACATCACCAATCTTCAGTGCGGTACTTAATCTCGTTTTCCCTCTCTGAACCAGCATAGCTAAATATTCTGACCGAAATCTTTGTCTCAAGTCTGCTCGAAGCTTTTCTGTGTAGCGCACCCTCTCGTTCATGCTCTTTGCATCTAAAAGGTTGAATTCTGGTACTTCATTCCTTGGGATGCTGTGCAGAAAATTGTTAGGTGTGATAGGAGATAAGACATTACTCTCAGTAACGTATGTCAACGGTCTTGAGTTGATTACCGCCTCGCAGTCGCACAATACGGTCTCCAACTCTACGTAGGTCACCGAGGCTTTTCCTAAAACCCTGCGTAACAAATCTTTGACTGAACCTACGAGTCTTTCCCACCAACCACCCCACCATGGAGCTGAAGGTGGATTGAATATCCATTTAATTGGCCTTAAATCGGGCGAGGTTTGTATAGCACTCCAATCTATTCCTTTCAGAAGTCTTGCCGCGCAGGAAAAATTAGAGCCGTTATCGGTATAAATAGTGGTGACTCTTCCACGACGTGATAGAAACCTCCGTAGAGCCATCAAGAAATCTTCCGTCGATAAGGAAGTAGCCACTTCAAAATGAACCGCTCTGTATACTGCGCATGTGAAGAGTACTATGTAAGCCTTTTGTTTTGATTTCAGTAGCAGAGGACCAGCGTAGTCTATGCCGCAAGTTTCAAAGGCAGCCGCAAATTCGTTAGTTCTGCATCTAGGCAATGGAGCTGGTGTGGCGACAGCGGGTGACACTTTGTGGCGCTTACATTTCACGCATTTGAAGATTATCTTCTTTAATAAGCGACGTATACCTATTATCCAATAGGTTTCACGTAAGACAGTCATAAGAGTTGTTACTCCAGCGTGACATAACTTTTCATGTCTTTCTCGAACCAGTCTCTCAACTATGGGGTGATTACTATACAATAGCACGGGAGTTCTATAGTCTTGAGACTCTTCGCATAAAAGAAGTTTAGTTTGCACTCGCCATAGTCCATTTTCATCTTGTAATATTGTAACGTCACTTTTTCTCATTTGTGTATCACGTCTACTTTCAGTTTGTATTAATTTAAACAGGTTTTGCTCACCATCTTTGATCTCATCGTGTGAGAGTGGTCCTTTGTTAACTAGGCCTCGTGAATTATTTACAAATCTGTACATCCAGCAAAACATTCTTAAAAGCTTAGAATATTTGGCAAGATTCAAAAGTTCGTTGCTGAAATGAGAGGTAAAAGTAGACGTGTCTAGATTGACTTGCACCTTAGTTGTAACTGTTTCATCGTTTATATGCTCGTCATCACCGGGTATCACCGGCTGGGGCCACTTCTCTTCACTTAGTTTCAACCACTGTGGACCTTCCCACCATCTGGATTCTATTAATGTTCTTGGGTCGCATCCCCTTGATGGAAGATCTGCTGGATTCATCTGTCCTGGTACAAATTTCCATGATTTCAGGTCTGAGGATCGACGGATTTCTTTCACTCTATTTTGTACAAAAACTGGCCATTGGCCTTGTATATTTTTGATCCATGCTAGGACAACTGTAGAATCTGTCCACATGTATACGGTCGCCATTTCTCGCGCTTTGGACGATATTTTTTAATAAATTATTTGTGAAAAGCAAACAGCACCAAGAAAACGAATTTTCCTTGACAGACCATTTATTTGACATAAATCAATAATATGTTATAAAAACGAGAAGACATAAACCAAAAGGAGTTTTCAACATACCCCACGACACGAGAGACCTAATTTTTTCTTTTGGACGTCAATCTTCCGGCCACCTTGTATAGAGTGCAAGTAAGTAAATGAGAGAGAGAATCGGATACATGTATATACATGACATTAATTGAATGTCAGGAACCAAAAAAAATAAACTAGTTAGTATATAAATGCATTTCTTTAAAAATATAAAAAGGCTCATTTGAATGCTTTACAATTTAATTATTAACCGACTTCAAAGAAAAGATGAGGCTCTTTTTTACTATTGTTTGTGGCAACTACTATTATTATTATTCAGAGGTGACAAAAGTGACCTGGCAACACCTTGTTGTACCTACATATTTATTCAAATTCACAAAAAATTTAGGATAGTATCCACAATCATAATAAAATTGCACCTAGACAAACTTTTGTACGAACTAAGATATTTATTCACTAATAACGAAGGCTGCGGCCGTAGGATTTAAAAAAAAACCATTTTTTTTTATACTAATTTAATTTCGATATAAGAAATTACAAAGAATATTTAATTAACTAAAATTAGATGACAATCGTTCGATGTATGAATAGAGAGTGATGTCATTCCGGCCGCGGTTGCGATGCGCCGCACGGAGTCACGTTGTGCGCTGTCAGCACCTCGTGGCTGTAGCTAGGCCATGCGATGTTGAAATAGGTGTTTTGGCGTAAACTGCAACGTTGGCGGAACGCACGTAGAGTAGGCACGTAACACCTCCCTCCTGAAGATCAGCGCTTATTTGACAGATTTTCTTGAGAATAACGCTGATAAATTTGGTTCAGTCGGATGCTGGTGGTTCTTTCTGTCTTCCTTTATTTCAGCATAGATTCCTGTTTCCGGCTCTGTTGCTGGGGTAAGTATGTTTGCAGTCCTTTTCTTTATGTAGTAGTATAGTGTTAGGCCGATGCTAAGTGCAAGTGCACTTAACAAGATAGCATATACCGGTATAGTGGTGTGGTATATGACGTCATTTCCAGGTTTGTTAATTGTTATGGGCCTTTCGAGTGATATCTCGGTATTACTCGCGCGAAGATTCTGGAGATCTATCGAGTTGTAGCCGCACGGTAAAGCTAAAAAGAACACGTGCAGTAAACAGAATCCAAGCAACGTTTCGAGGAAGAAACGAAACGTCCGAGCCAGATGTTTACCAACAAATTAACGTAGACTCCGGCCATTCAAAAGTAGTTACGCAATTTCTATTAGTTTAAGTAGTAAAGTAATTTGTTATTGTGTTAGCATAACTGTACAAGCATTATCCTCAAACTCAAAATAGTCAAACACCTCGTAAAAGGTATTGCCAATTGTCGTCCTTTGTATTCCAAGCTTTCCCATTGTAAACTATCCATTTAGCTCTACTATTGTTTATATTTTTGTACAACTTATTTGTCAACAATACTTTTTTGGTTAACGGTAGATTTTGTACCGTAAGACACGCGTCAGTTGTTTATAATATAAATAGTTCCGACTTGGCAGCACAGCCAGTCAACATTGTACCTTCGCCAAGAGCAGTAATAAACACTCTCTCCAAAGTGGTGACCCCGACCCCGACAAGGAAAAAAGAAGATTTCTCCCCGACAAGGAAAAAAGAAGATTTCTCCCCGACAAGGAAAAAAGAAGATTTCTCACCGACAAGGAAAAAAGAAGATTTCTCACCGATTACGAAAAAAAATCTCTGTTCGACGAGGAAAATGGCCGAGAACCAAATAGAAGCTACCACTACGCAGCAGCCAATCACATCTGAAGTCGACAACATTTCGCTCTCTATCAGAATCCCGCCGTTCTGGAGAGATCGACCAAGACTTTGGTTCTACAGTTTCGAAGCCGCAACTAGCGACACAAAGAAAGGACAGGCGCAACTAATGGTTATCGCAAGACTAGGAAAACAAGACATCGAGCAGATCACCGACCTACTTTACAATCCACCTGAGAAAAATCAATATCAAGCTATAAAGGAGAGACTAATCACCGCCTACGAAGAATCAGACAGCCGGCAGTTCCAGAAGCTGCTGTCTGAAATGGAGTTAGGAGATCAGAAACCGAGTCAATTACTACGCCGAATGAGAGACCTCGCCAGAGAGAAGGTGCCAGACTCAACCCTACGTATCATGTGGACAAACCACCTGTCGCCACACATCCGTTCCGTGCTCGCCGTCAGCGAATCATTCAGCTCGAAAACCGCTCTCGAAGAACTCGCACTAATGGCTGACAAGATGATGGAACAGACCCGCGAAGTAGCAGCAGTCTGCCACACTACAGCACAATCGAATCCATCTCCAATAGCACCTGCGTTGGACACACAATTACTCCTAGTAAACGAAATAAGAAAACTATCGTTAGAGGTCGCTGAACTCAGATCCAGACCGCCACAATTCAACAATAATCATAGAAGACAGCGTTATCGATCACCGCACCGCAACTCACATTCAAGATCCCGTTCACGAAGCGAATCAATATCACCATTATGTTACTATCACCGTCGCTTCGGAGCTCAATCAAATAAATGCACCACGCCCTGCTCATTAAAGAACGCTTCGGAAAACAATAGAATGTTGGCCACAGCGGACGACGCCGGCGTTCACGAAAATTCGTACCGCCTATTCGTAACAGACAAGACAACAAGGCTATCCTTTTTGGTAGACACGGGAGCAAATATATCCGTTTTACCTCGTAATAAGGGCCAAATTGCAACGCCACTACCGTTCAAACTATACGCCGCCAACAACACCGTCATATCAACGTATGGAGAGAAGACACTCTTGCTTGATTTGAACCTTCGCCGACCTTATAGGTGGAAGTTCATTGTAGCTGACGTATCAAAACCAATATTAGGAGCCGATTTTCTCAAGCACCACCAACTCATCGTAGATCTCAAAAACAAGAAGCTCATCGATAGTGTCACTAATCTCAAAGTCGACGCACCGATTCGAGTGACAAATATACCTACAATACGCAGCATTGACATAGAAAAAGCGTACCACAAGATTTTAGCTGAATTTCCGGGAACAACAAGAATCACTGCAATGAACCTGAGCAACAAGATCAATGTTCAACACTACATCGAAACTGAAGCTACACCCGTTCACTGCCGTGCCCGTCCCATACCTCCTCACAGATACGAAAAAGTGAAGAAAGAATTCGAGCACATGATAGAACAAGGATTATGCCGGCCAAGCAAAAGTCCATGGTCGTCTCCTCTACACATCGTACCAAAGAAGAACGGTGATTTAAGAGTATGTGGTGACTACCGCCGTCTCAATGCCATCACGAAACCCGACCGATATCCAATACCTCGCATCAAAGATTTCACATACCAGTTATCCGGCAAGACCATATTCTCGACACTGGACCTAAACCGAGCTTACCAACAGGTAAGCGTCCGCGAAGAGGATATTGAAAAAACAGCCATTATAACACCGATGGGACTGTTCGAATTCCCGCGCATGTGCCCAGGTTTGAAAAACGCAGGCCAGACATTCCAAAGATTCATCCATGAAGTGCTCAGAGGCCTAGATTTCGTGTTTCCTTTCGTCGATGACGTACTTATAGCCTCAGAAACTGCTAGTGAACATGAAGAACATCTCAGAGAGGTCGTTAGAAGATTGGAAGAAAATGGTATTACAATAAACCCCGCCAAATGCAACCTCGGGCAGTCAGAAGTTCATTTCCTTGGTTACATCGTTTCAAAAGATGGTATCAAGCCTCCTGAAGCAAAGGTCAAGGTTATCACGGATTACCCGAAACCAAAAACAATAGAAGAACTCAGACGTTTTCTCGGAATGACAAATTTTTATCGTGACCACATTCCAAACGCCGCATCCATTCAAGCACCATTAAACTCATTTCTACACAACGTAAAAAAACGAGATAAAACGATCATAGAATGGACAGAAGAGGCAACACAAGCATTCGAAGCGTGTAAAACGAGCATAATTAACGCCGTATTACTCGCTCACCCGTCTCATCAAGCTACCTACGCGCTATTCTGCGACGCCTCAGATAAGTCAGCCGGTGCCGTACTACAACAATACGTCGAAGACAAATGGCAACCACTTGGATATTTTTCAAAGAAATTTACAGACGCACAAACAAAGTACTCAACGTATGATCGCGAACTAGTAGCGATCTACATGTCTGTAAAACATTTCCGCAAGATGTTCGAAGGAAGACAACTTATTATCTTTACCGATCACAAGCCGCTTACATTCGCCATGACTAAAGTACAATCAAACACAGAAACGCCGCGCCGCACAAGACAACTTTTGTTTATTAGCGAATTTACCACAGACATACGTCACGTGAGCGGTAAACAAAATATAGTCGCCGACGCACTAAGCCGCATCGAAACCATATCCTGCCCATCAACAATCAATTACGAAGAGATCGCCACTGCTCAAGAACAAGACAGTAACTTGCAACAGTTACTACAACAACACAACCTATCATTCAAGAAAGTAGTTATCCCAAATACCGACATCGAACTGTACTGCGAAACATCGACGTCGCACTTACGACCGTACATACCAGATCAACATCGATATGAAGCTTTCAAGAGTGTACACAACGTCAGTCACCCCGGAATCCGTACTACGCGCAAGCTTATGTCACAGAAGTTTTTTTGGCCGTCAATAAACGCAGACATTGGAAAATGGACAAAGAACTGCATCGATTGCCAAAAAAGCAAGGTACAACGACATACCGTCTCAGGTGTCGGAAACTATCCGCCAACCGACCGTTTCCAACACGTGCACATCGATATCGTCGGACCGCTACCTACAACGCGTCAAGGTCAACGCTACCTTATTACTATGATCGACCGACTAACTAAATGGCCTGAAGCCATCCCAACCGACGACATAACAGCCGAGACAGTCGCAGAGGTTATCTACAAACACTGGATCACCCGATTTGGATGCCCCGCAACCCTAACAAGCGATCAAGGTCGTCAATTCGAAAGTCAGTTGTTTAACAATCTTATGAAAATAATGGGAATAAAAAGAAACAGAACAACACCCTATCACCCGCAGAGCAACGGTGTTATTGAAAGATGGCATCGATCTTTAAAAGCAGCACTACGCGCAAAATTATCCAACACCGAAACGTGGGTGGACGAAATACCTACTGTTTTATTGGGACTGCGAGCCGCACTACGCACAGACACCGGAATCAGCCCAGCCGAACTTACCTATGGCCAGAACCTCCGCTTACCGAGTGATTTTTTCGCCGCATCAGCCACAACTCCTACTATCGACTATTCCTACGTAGAGAAGCTACGCTCAACTATAGAAGATAACAAACCACGATCATCTACTGCTAATCACAGCAATAAACACATATTCGTGCACAGAGACCTTGTTAGTTGCAGTCATGTGTTTATCAGAGTAGACGCAGTAAAGAAACCACTTCAACAACCTTATGAAGGTCCCTACAAAGTCGTCAAAAGAACGGAGAAAGTTTACACCATACAGTTGCCTGACCGTCAGACCAACATATCAATCGACCGACTTAAACCTGCATACATTTTAAAAGAAGAACCAGTACCACAAAGAAACGTAAACAACAGCATACCTCAAGATAAAAGTCCATTATCTCAAACATACAACAAACCATCAGCAGAAACGAAGAAATCGCGTTCCGGCCGTGCCATCAAGCTGCCGGTACGTTTTCACTTGAGGGGGAGTACTGTAGCCGCACGGTAAAGCTGAAAAGAACACGTGCAGTAAACAGAATCCAAGCAACGTTTCGAGGAAGAAACGAAACGTCCGAGCCAGATGTTTACCAACAAATTAACGTAGACTCCGGCCATTCAAAAGTAGTTACGCAATTTCTATTAGTTTAAGTAGTAAAGTAATTTGTTATTGTGTTAGCATAACTGTACAAGCATTATCCTCAAACTCAAAATAGTCAAACACCTCGTAAAAGGTATTGCCAATTGTCGTCCTTTGTATTCCAAGCTTTCCCATTGTAAACTATCCATTTAGCTCTACTATTGTTTATATTTTTGTACAACTTATTTGTCAACAATACTTTTTTGGTTAACGGTAGATTTTGTACCGTAAGACACGCGTCAGTTGTTTATAATATAAATAGTTCCGACTTGGCAGCACAGCCAGTCAACATTGTACCTTCGCCAAGAGCAGTAATAAACACTCTCTCCAAAGAGTTGAGCTTGATCGTCCTCGTCTTTGTTTCCAGGCTGGCGTAAGGTAGATTCATGATTTTCAGGACTTGGCCTTTGATGCGGTCGTCGATATTGGTGATGGTGAACTCCGTGGTCTGTAGAGTACATCCTTTAGGGATGGTGACCAGGTAGCTCCCTTGCATTACGTCGTACTGATTTTCTGTGCAGGATAGTCGTACTTTAGTTGAAGAGGGTAGGCTGATTATATAGTTCCTGTCGTCCAGTTGTTCCAGGGCTCCGGTTTCCATTATTACTTTGGTAGGTTGGCAGGATTGGCTTAGCTGTTGGGTGACGATTAGGTGGTGTAGGCAGTCAGGTTGATCGATGTATCGATGGTTTAGTTTGTCTTCGCAGAGATACCAGAGGCTGTACTTCGGACATTCTGTCTCTATATACATAAAATCTTTGTCATGAATTGCCAGGTAGGGATGAGACGGGATAAGTACATTGCCATTTTTATTGGGGACAGGAGATAATTTATAGAATATATATGTTTTAGGGATGACAATCGGGACTTTAAGTACTAATACCAGATTTTTATTACTATAATAATAACCTAATCTAACTACATCTAGATATTCCCTGAAACTAATATCTAATATCTGATCTTTATCGTATACTTCAGACAAACGTTTCATCATATCCCTAAATGTATCTAATTTAAGCATGGAATGGTGAGTGCTCTTGGCTCGTATAAAACCTAACAAATTTTCTAAACTTATTAATATATCTGATATACTTTCTATATTGTCGCCTAAAATTATAAGAAATTGAGCAAGATGTGCATATTTAACTAATTCCATCTCTCGCTCAGCATCACTTTTCATTACATCATTAACCAAAGTTTCTATCTTATTCTGATTTTCTACTAGCTTATTTATAATATTAGTATTTTGTGTAGCCCATTGCTTGTTTAAACTGATATGACTATTTATTTCGTTGGCTAATTTATTTTCATTTTCTTGAAGAGTTCTAATCGCGTTATCGTAGTGAATAGCATCGGTGTAATCGAGGTTTCCTGAAATACTTTTTACAATTGAACCTAATCCGTTGATGAGACCTCTCTTAACACGACCGGGCTCAAACGTAAGGAGCTGTTCAGAAATTTTATCAATTTTGGACTTTAAGTATTCAATATGTGGTTCATAAAGATATTTTGTTTTATTATGTAATTCCGGGCCGAAAGTAACTAATTGGCTTCTAACAGTTTCCACACTACTCTTTATGCCTTCTAAATCAATCATCTGAAGAAATGAGTGATAGTGAGAAGTTATCTTAGTCGACCCTAACTTAAACGGCACGATCCCAGGTCCATCTTGGAGGCTAGTTAACGTTATCTCCTCCGCTCCCGCCAGGTTCAGGGTTAGAAGAAGGGTCCTGTAACAAGCGTGAGCTATTAGGTATTCGCTTTAAACGCGATTTAACTACGGGACCACGTTTACGTTTAGTATAAATATGTATTGGCAAATCCGCTAGGACCGTATCGCTAGTATACCGGGGAGCTGTTTTCTGTCTATTTGCTAAGGGATTGCGAATAAAGACTTGCTGATTTGGGGAATATTCCGCTTCCGGCTCGCGGTCTCTATTAGCGTTTTCAATAAGTACTGTACGTTTATGTAGTGATGATTCATTGAGTAAGTCGTAGACTTTCAGCATTCTATTGCGATGGTCCTGAACATATTGTTGTAGAGAATTTTCAGATAAATTGATGTCTAAAGGATCTCTAGGATCTAGATGTCCTGTTATAATGTCTATAGGTCTACATTTAGTAAAGCTGTGGATGGAGCTATTGTAGGCTAAGATTGCGTAAGGCATTATATTCAAAATCAAATCAAATCAAAATTTATTTATTTCTCATCACAAGGTATAGGTATAAAAAATACGTAGGATAAAGAAATAAAAATAAAAATGACACATACAAAGTAAATAGAACCCATAAGTATCCCTTGTGAGAGACTGGTGCTTGCGATAGGTTTGAAAAAAAACCCGTAAGCCACAGGTCACCAGGCCCTATTCCACGGACTTCGAGTTAACTATAACTATATGAGCTAACTTATTAATACTATAACAAATAAACAAATAAATGAAATAAATGATGTTGCAAGCCCTTGAGTGAGAGATATTGTATATTGTGTAAAAGAGTGAGTGTGTAAGAGTGAATGAATGAATGCATGTGTTCGTGTGTTAATACTTAGTGTAGTGCACATATTATTATAATGCAATAAAACCTTAGAGAGAGAAGGGGTATGATTATAGCGGCAGTTACACCTTTGGTTTAATTAAGTCTTCGGTTTCCTCATAAGTTAATGTCATGAGCCAGTTTGCGATTGTGCGTTTACAGTTAAGTTTATGAAGGGGATAGACAGTTAATAGATTATTTATTTTATTATATAAGAAGGAGCCGAAGAAGCAAAAGAAATGATGAGAGTGGCTTGTGTGGAATAGTGGTGTAGGACAGACATTAGCCTTCCTTCGCTTGTCATCCATTAGTTTGGGATCGTACGACAATTGAGAGTGCTTTTTCATGGCAGTCTGCAGTATAAAAATTTGCCTTACTGTCAGCACTTCCCAGTCCTTATAAAGCGCAGTTGTAGGGAAGCGATATGGAAGACCAGCTCCCACCTTTAGTACAGCTCTCTGAGCTCTCTCAAGGAGGAGGAGATGAGTTTTTGGTGCACCACCCCAAGACGTGATGCAGTACTGAACCGAAGATTGGCAGAGCGCGTAGTAGACCATTTTTATTGTCTTATATTCACAGAAGGTTCTCCTCTACTCTCTAATTTTAAAATTCGTATGTGTTCTAATAAGGTCGAATGCAGCCTCTCCACCATACCGTTTTCATTGGGCGCATATGCTAATGTTTTATGATGTTGGATCTTATGAAGTCTTACGAACTCTAGAAACAATTGATTGTTAATTCGGGCCCTCTGTCTGTTACTACAGTCATAGGGACACCATGGTGAGTACTAAACAATAAAAGGGCTTGAACTACACTGATAGCTGTCGCGTCCTGAAGGTAATACGCTTAGGCGTATTTCGAGAAGGCATCTATAATAGTAAGATATTTCTGATTTTCGACACTAAAAAGATCTAAGTGAATTATTTCGAATGGCTTCGCCGGAGGAGGTACTAAATTAAACTTTTGTTTTATGGGGTTTCTATCATATTTCGTTTGACCACATATGGCGCACTCATTGATGTATTTAATAATTGATTCCTTCATACGTGGCCAAAAATATTTATTGGATAACGACAAGTAGCATTCATTGATACCACGGTGGTTTGTTTTACCCTCATGGTAACCGCGGATGACTTCTTGTTGTTTGAAATAGTCTTTAATAATAGTTAGTTCTATTTTTGTAAGAACAAGGTTCATAGCTGAACTTTTAAAATGGTTTTGAATCACAGGAATGATGGAGTACAGTTCCAGGTAAGGGTTGATCAAGATTCCCGTTTTAACTTTAGGGTTAACAAATTCCTTTACGGCGTTTACCACGTCCTCTTCTAGGTTAGATTTTGATATTTGGATGCTGGTACGAGTGTGACTATCAAAAGGTTTAGACACTGTGGACCGACCTTTAATATCTCCTACAACGGTAAAGACAATTTGCTTGTAAAACTTATTTAGAGGTTCGTCTGAGATGGGTACCTCTAATATAGGATTCTCAGCATCTGTATGGGCTGTAAGGGTGCGAGATTCATCTGCTAACGAAGGTGAAGTTTCAGACGGGTTTACAGCGACGGAGCAAGTCTCCTCGTTGTTAAGCTCGATGCGAGATAGTGCGTCAGGGTTAGTGTTGTACTTTCCTTGCTTGTATGTTACAGTAAAGTCGTATTCGCTCAGCTTGAGACGCCAACGAGTTAGACGTGAGTTAGGTTCTTTAAGCGACATAACCCATTGCAAAGGTCTATGATCTGTTAAGATCTTGAACTTTCGCCCAAAGAGGTAAGGACGAAAATACTTAGTGGCCCAGACTATAGCTAAAAGCTCCTTTTCGATTGTGCTATAGTTGATCTCACTAGTATTTAACGTTCTCGAGGCATATGCAATCGGTTTGTCAGCTCCTATGGGACCTTGAGAAAGCACAGCACCAATGGCTAAATTACTCGCGTCTGTGGTAAGAATGAAGTCCTTTGTAAAATCAGGATACTGAAGGATAGGGTCGTTAACGAGAAGGGTCTTACATTTCTCGAAGCATTCTATATAGCTATTATTGTCTAAGTTAATCTTTGATCCTCTTTTAAGGCACTGTGTCATAGGCTTCGTTATACGGGCGAAATCTGGGATAAACTTTCTATAATAACCTAGAAGTCCCAGAAATCGTTTTATTTCCGTTGAGGTTTTTGGTAATGGGTAATTCTGGATTGCCGATATCTTGTCTGGATTTGGCTTAATACCGTCTTTGCTGATGATGTGCCCAAGATAAGCGGTTTCCAATTTTAAGAACTCAGACTTGTCCATCTGAATTTTGAAATTGGACTCGCGAAGTCTTTGGAAGACCTTTTGAAGGTTGACCATGTGCTCCTGTAATGAGGTACTGAATACAATGATGTCATCCAAGTACACGAGGCAGATAGTGTTTTGAAGGTCTCTAAGCACATTGTCCATCACTCGCTGGAATGTGGACGGACTGTTCTTTAAGCCCATGGGCATTCTCAGGAATTCAAAATGCCCATGCTCTACGTTAAATGCAGTCTTGGGGACATCCTCAGGTCTCATTTCTACTTGGTAAAAGCCACTGGCCAGGTCAAGGGTTGTAAAATAGTGACAATTACCCAACTTGTCCAAAACATCAGCTATATTTGGTATCGGGTACTTGTCATCCAAGGTTTTCTCATTTACCTTACGAACTCAAACTCAAACTTTTATTTGCAAACTAAGTGGTACATAGATGGTGTTTACATTGATAGTGTCCTTATTACTTAGTCACCTTGTACAGGTATAACAAATAATACTTATATTAACTATAATATGTAATACAATATGTTATAAAAATATATACCTATATTTATATTAAATTGCTATTAAAGCTTAAATTATATTGTGAATTGAATTGTATAATAAATCAATAAATTGTACTTAGTTTTTCAATATGTGTATTTATTTTAATTATCTTTTGTTCGATTTTCTTTTGTTCTAATGAAATATTGTTAGAGTTTTCTGTTATTGTACATTTCAATTTTCCAATCTCATTCATTACTTCAGAAAGAACGTAACTTTTTAATTCAGTCAATAGGTTTTTATTGTTTGTAGTAAATTTTTTATCTAAAATGGCTTCAAGTACCTCAATAGTTATAGGCATCGGCTGTTTCTCAATCAAAGATTTTGTTTTTTTTGGGATGTGGTCGTCCGGTTGAAGAGTGTCTCCCAATATACTTATATCGTCTTCGGACAATGAGCTATGGTGTTCTATAGTAGAAGTCTTTTTTCTTAGTGTTATATTATTCTGATCTCCTAGGTTCGGTATTGGATTAATGCGAACAGGTGTGTTTGTGTTATCGCCTTTGGGTGCTTAACACAAACAAAATTGGCATTTCCACTTTGCCCTATGTTCCTTATCTAAGGTATTGTAGAACCTCTGCATTGACACGTCAGCACACTCCAAATCATAACTCTTCTTACAAATTGAGCATACCAGAAATAATCTGTCTGGGATTTTTTTAAGACACCCTGCACAGGTGTTTGACATCTTGTGATCGTATATTTAGATGTTACTAAATTTAAAATATCTTATTAGTTAATAATCTAATAATATCTTATTAGAAAATCTATAACAATGCGCCACTTCACCTTGCCTGAGGCGTCCGCCTTTTTGGGCACAACCCAAATAGGGGAACTCCAGGCCGATGAAGAGGGTTGGATTATCCCTTGCTCCAACGTTTTATTAATTTGATCCTGAACTTCCTGTCTATGTATAAAGGGATAGCGGTAGCTTTTGGTGTAGACGGGAATCTCATCCGTAGTTTTAATGGAATGTTTTATCTTATTTGTGAAGGTTAGGGATTCATCATCCAGGTAAAATACGTCGGCGTATTGAGAGCAAAGTGATTCAAGATTACGACGTTCTTCTTCATTAAGATGGTTAGTACGTAATTTAGAGAGAACTTCCCTAACGCGACTGGGTAATTGTTCAGATTGGGCGCTTTCTACATAAGGCTCTGCTTGAACGGGACGGTCCATCGAAAAAATAACATCATTACGAGTGTGATTATGAATTTCTATAATACCGCGATTGTTTTTTACATTTGTTAAACATTCCGCTATAAGACAATTACATATTGATTGCTCAGCAATGACGGCATCCCCGTCATGGCTATTAATCGGCACCCTTACTAACTTGGAGGATCCCGCGGGTATCATATCCTCATACAGGTTCGCATTCCGGGAATCGTAAACTCTAATATCATTTGTAGCATATTTAGCCGTAAAGATCTTATTTTTAAAATCGATAGTGGCCTCCCATCTATCTAACAAATCCGAACCGATCAGGCCGTCGAAATATTCATGGAACTTATATATAAAAAACGTAACATTATTATTATCCTTAAACTCTACGAAACATGGTATATTAATAGAATAATCACTACGAGTTACAGCATGCATATTACAAACTTCAAAAGGGTTAAAATCTAGCGGTATATCTCTGAAATGCCTTTCCACAGCTTCCGGACTAAGAAAGGATTGGTTTGCTCCTGTATCTATAAGTAGTTTAAGTGGCGGATTTTTTATGGCAACTTAATCTACAACGCAACTGACGTTGCGTTTGTAGATTAACTTCTATTTTGGCTTGTCTGATCTGGACGCCATCTGAAAATTTTGATTATTATCGCTGGTAGGAGCAGTTGGATGCTGAGACTGCTCATCATTACAATTATCCAGTGATAACTGAGGATGCTGGTCGTAAAATTGTGGATCATCATCAGCGTAGTAATATTCAGAATAATCATTTGGTTCAGTAGCAACATAGTAATCGGAATAATAATCTTCAAACGGAGCGTCATAGGTAGCACAATCATTAAAATTCATCTCCCTCGTCTTAAAATAATTGCTGGGAGGCGGGTTGCCCGACTTAGTCCAATCGTGAGCGTTGTGACCAAAAGCGTTTGGGCGGAACGGCTTAGACACAAAATGGCTAACACCGCTCATAGGCCGAGGCTGTGACTGTGAAGCGTTATAATGTGGAGCGTTATTGCGTTGTGGAACCCTAAATGCGTTATTTGGATTATAGTTAGGCGGCGGAGCACGGAACATCTGTTGAGTACGAGATGGCCCCGCTTGCTGTAACTGACCGAAATTCTGCCTAAATTGAGGAGGAGCTGACGGCTTAAGCTGATGGGATGCTGCAGGCATATTATAATATTGGTACTTCGATGGACCCGGCATATTGTAATTAAAGGGCTTCGGTTGCGGCATGTTAAAATTGAAGTTTGGTTGTAATTTAGGATAACTAATGGGTGCCTGAATTTGCCACTTTTTATCTGGCAACTGATCGTTGCGTTGCTGTAGGTACATAGTGTTGAGCTCGCCTTGAACAAATTCAAGCGCCTTTTCAATGGTTTCAGGGCGCATGCATCGAATACGACACCCTAAGGGGTCTTTTAGACCGCGTAAGTACGCTTGCAGTGTTAATTTCTTATAGAGGTCCCTTTTCGCTACGACCGTTGAGTCTATAGACTCGTGCAACGATACGTATGTCATAATAGTAGCAAAAAGATTTTGGCATCTTTCATAAAATTCCTGTGGCGATCCAGGCCCTTGCGTTAATAGAGCCAAGTCATTGTAAAGAGCAGTTTCATCGCGTTGGTCTGAAAAGTTATTAATTAACGCGGTGCGAATGCCACTCCAGTCAGAAGGACTGCCGTTAGTGTTTAAGAGTCTGGCGGCAGGACCTACCACTTTATTAAGGATTCCATTAAGAAGCGCGAGCCTCGCTAGTTGACTACAAGCGGCGTCGTTATCTATAAATTCAGCAACTAATTGGTCACACAGTTTAATAAACCGCGTGAGAACATTTGGGTTTCCGTCGAATTCGGGGACTAAACGTAATGTCTTGAAAATGTGCTCTAAATCAGCCATCTTAGCCTCCTCAAAGCTATCTAAACTATTGCTACTAAAACTTAAATCTCTGTTAGAATCGTGACGAGATAATCTACTACAACTTCTTAATCTAGAGATCCCGGATTGCCTAGGATGGGTAATCTTGGATAAATTTAAGGAACTTAAAGTGTAGGAAAAGCAAGACACTAAAAGATTTTAATGTACTTACATGAGCAGCATCTTTTGGCCTCTTCTAAGGTATCGATTTTCGGATACTCCTGGCAGCAGCTCGACGTGTAAATTCGGATACTCTGTCGGTGGAGCTGGAAAGCCCCCGGGCTTACGCGAACGCGGATATTGGTTTATTACGAAAACGCGATTCGCGAACCGGCCCGCGAGTATCCTACCGACTGCGCCAATTACGAAGGCTGCGGCCGTAGGATTTAAAAAAAAACAATTTTTTTTATACTAATTTAATTTCGATATAAGAAATTACAAAGAATATTTAATTAACTAAAATTAGATGACAATCGTTCGATGTATGAATAGAGAGTGATGTCATTCCGGCCGCGGTTGCGATGCGCCGCACGGAGTCACGTTGTGCGCTGTCAGCACCTCGTGGCTGTAGCTAGGCCATGCGATGTTGAAATAGGTGTTTTGGCGTAAACTGCAACGTTGGCGGAACGCACGTAGAGTAGGCACGTAACACACTGAGTAGTCTTTATTCATCTTTTAAAACAAAGTACTTTACCACAACTTAACAAAAAAAACTACATGTTTACACAAGTGTGAACGACTTTATTTCGTACAGCACAAGGTTCACAATACCTCATACACAGATAAAGCAATCAAAACAATGCACTTCGCTGCACTTCTACTTTTTCATTGCCAAAATAAACTTTATAGTCTACAACTGAATGATCAATGTTGTATGACAATAAAATTAGTCAACGGCGATATTTGTTATTGTTTTGCACAGACCGGGTTGGTACCAATATTTAAAAAAAAGCCCTCTTTTAGTCGCCATTTATGACAGGCAGAAGATACCGTATCCTTATTTTTAGCCCAGGACTACACAAAACTAACTTACGATTGATTGCCTATGACTAGTTAAGTGTTGCATTTGTGATATACCTGTAATATATTTAAATAAAGCCTTTTACAATAAGTATTTTTTATCAGTATTCCTATTTTGTTTAACCTCTCGTAACGTTATATATAACTCTCTATGAAACTTTTATAAACGTTGGATAGTGATGATTGCGTGGATATATAATGTTATTATATATATATATTGTGGATTATAATGTTAAGAATTTAAAATTTTGCTTATAACACAAGAGACAACGGGATAACAACACACTTTTAAAATGGCTTGTATAATCTATCAGACTAATAAATGTTATCTGGGGATTGAAAAATCGAAAAATCTGTTAATACATTTTTTAAGCATTTAATGGCGCCTTTTTTATCGATACAGAATCAAACATACGTACCTACACACATATCAAAGTTTCGCCGTTCATTCACAATTTAATTAATTCAAGTAATAACTAAATGCTTATGTGCGCGACTGCACATGTTGTTTTTGTATGGAAAAAAGAAGTTGCTATAACTTTTGAACCATGGTCCCACTAATTCTGAGATTTATCCACTAATTCCCACTAATTATTCACTAATTATTGATGTAATCAGATCTTCGCTACGAGACAGGGTGCCCGTGCCAAAATGAGCGCTCATTTTGGCACGGCCACCTTGTATCCCTTATAACTTTTGAACCATGGCCCCACTAATTCTGAGATTTATCCACTAATTCCCACTAATTATCTGTAAACTCAGATTTCGGGTTGGTGATTCCGGTATGCATGCCCGAACCGAGGAAGGCCCATTAGCATCCTGAAAGCATTGTTATACTGGACGCACAGAGCCGATGGCGCGCTGCGTGTAGTTGACCCACAGACTGCACGTGTAAAAGGATTAGCAATATGCTCTTAACAATGTTAATTTTACTACACCTGTACACCTTGCAAACCTCGATATCCAGATCATCAGTCAGGTCCTCGGTGACGATATGCCCCAAGTACCTGAACTGCGAAACCCTCTCCAGAGGAACACCGATAAGTGTCACAGGCGGAACGTCAGTGGGAGTATAACGTCCCGCCCGAAACAACATCAGCTCACTCTTCTTAATATTGTATCTGAAACCTTCTAAGGGCACTGATCGACTGGCTCAACAACACCATATCGTCTGCGTAACTGATGTTATTTACGGTCGTTCCACCAATGGAACATCCAACTTTGGTGTTGCTGAGCTCGACGATCAGCTGGTTTACATAAATATTAAATAGTGTGAGGGATGTCAGCCCTCCTGCCTCACCCCATACTCCAATTTGTACATGTCAGAGTAGGAGTCAGCCTTTCTAATTTGGTTGATCTGGTTTCTATACCAGTATTTAAATATACTGATAAGCTCATATGGTACGTTCAGTTTACGAAGCTTTATCCACAGATGTTCATAGGAAACCAGATCGAAGGCCTTAGACAGGTCTAGAAAGACTGCGTAAACAGGTGTTCTCTTATCGGTATAGTGTCTTATAGTATGCTTGAGCGCTAAGATTGCACTCTCAGTAGATAAGCCAGGTCTAAACCCGAACTGGTCATCATGTAGTTTTAGATATCCACTGAGGCGACGCTCAAGCATACCATCAAGCACTTTAGCCACTAAAGTCGCTAAGGAGATTGGCCTATAATTGTTTTGTCCGAGACGTCACCAGTTCTGTTTTTCAGTATAGGTACAACAGTGGTTTTCATTACGTCGTCTAATAGGTAAGAGTGCCTGATACAAAATGTGTAGAACATCGGTAGTACCCTAGAGACGTGCACTCCAGCGTAAAGCAGGTGCTCGATGCTGAGACCATCATGACCTGGAGACTTACCTCGACTCATGTTATTAATCACAGACTACGTTTTTCGCAGTAACTCTCTCCGGTAAATCCGGGGGACGACTCCCAGCAACGACCAACCGCTGCAACGACTGTAGAGATGACTAGGTCGTAGGGAATCATATCTCTTAATAATTGCTAGGACGTACAAGAATCTCAGTCAAAATTGTATGTAATTGTAAACCGTCTGTGTGTAGTTCTACCTTCATTTTAGTCCCCCCCCCCCCTTTATGTTGAAGCTTAGAAAGGCGTCGATGGCTAAAATCACCAACCGGAAAGCACAAATATGCTAACTCAGCATTTGCTGAGCCTCTCCTTTTTGCCTTATCTCATTATGTTTCCTATTAAAAATGTTTCTTGGGGCAATAAACATTTAATTTTAATAAAGAATTTTTTTGAAACTGAAAATAGCACTTACAAGATTATGATAATCGATATTACATAGGTGGACCGTCTACAACCCTCGCCACTGAAGTGAATGTTAACCCAAACTTGATCCTGATCGATCTGACACATCAACGTATTGTTTTCAAAAGTTTACGCGAACACTACACATTGAAATGAAACAACTTTTACGGAGCTACTCGCGTTTATTTCACACATTACTTATTTAATGATCCCTGTGACCTCTGACCCTGCAAAGGGTTCGAAACGGCAGGATAAACATTAAACAAGTAATGTGTGAAATAAACGCGAGTAGATCCGTAAAAGTTGTTTCAATTCAATCTGACACATCAAGTTTTAAAACGTGAAACAGCATTTAGCTGTTTTGTGTGCAGTTTAGGATTGTTAATTTATTTGTTCACAACAGACATAAAAACACACATTATTTAAACGTATACATATTAAATTAAAATATTTAAAACTAAACTCATAAAAACTATATCCACTATCATTTAAAAATTAAAAAATTGCCCCCGATTATCCCCCTCACGCAGAGTACCCAGTATAGTTTAGGTTTGTATAATGTACTTCGTTATTAGCGTCTGATTAAAATAAAACTATTTTATTTTAGTATGTTATACTTATAAGTATACATTTATTTATTCAATTAGGCACTTGTTATATGGAAGATTAAATTTAAATTTCTGTATAAGTAAACTTAAACAGAAATATAAAAATCGGTGTTTTTAAATTAGATTCATGTTCACAATTCTCCTTAAATTATCATAATAAAATATTTCTCCGTATTAGTATACACACAACCTATAACTAAGTATTTAATAAAACAAAAAAGCTTTAAATTTTAAGGCTCTACACTAACTTATAAAATAAGTCTGTCAATATGCATCGAATGCTTGAAATTTTGTTTTCATACAATTACCGGACTTGATTAAGTCGCTTACTTCACAATGTATTTAGTTCTTCACAATTGATTATATAATAATAAATAGTAACTTGTTCGGCTTATAATGCAATTTCAATGTCGCTATAATGCACTTCAGGAATGTTTAATATAAAATTTCTAAATAATATATATACTGTATAAGTACTTTGGCATATTATAATATACTTGTTACATAGAATATAGTTAGTTGTAATCTCATTTAATATATTCCAAATGTCAGGATCAGTAAGTTATACATTAACTTTCTATTAGCTTAATATGTCAAACTACTTTAGATTATTTTAATAATTATTTCAAATTATAAATAATGTAAGTATACTTACTTGCAAAATTTTTATTATTGAAAGTCATTAAAAATCTCTGTTTAAAATGATTGAATGCAAGCAAGTATTAGAGATTCGTATTTACGGCTACTTCACAATTATCTTTTAGAAGCATTGAATAAGCGTGCTAAACACACGGCTTTGATAAACGCTCGAAAGGGGGTATGGCCGACAACTTATTCAGATTAATCCTGTAACATGAGTGGGGTATTTTATTTTAGTTAAACTTTATTATATTGTACTTTGTTATGTACTAAATTAATATTTAACTCAATCAATATTTTATTCGATTTTAAATGTAGTCCAAGCTTAGGCATTTTACCGGGGTTGTAGAAACATTACAAAGGTGGCAATAACGTTACGTACATTGGACTTTCATAAAAACCGCCGTACTAAAAAACACGCAAAGAAGCTGCAGCAGCGGCGTAGCTCGGCATACGAGTTGCCGTAGCTGCTACGGCACATTTAGTTCCTGCGCAGTGTAGTTTAAAAAATAATCTCTTGGTCGCCTATGGTCTATACAGCGTAACCTGACGTTTTGGGGGCGAGAAATTTAACGAGTCATCGAAACAGCCCCAGAGATGCCATAGCATCAAGCAAGCGTGACCAATTCCCTACTAGATTTTCCGAGGCGTTCGGATTGGATCGAAAGTGTAGCGGTGAATGCGGGGAAGTAGCTATAGCAGCTACTTTGATTTAGTTCCTGCGCAGGGTGTAGTGGTGGACAAACAAAGGAAAGTTGTTATAGCATTTGTAGCATCTACGGCGCGAACGGTGCAGTGGTAGACGCTAAAAAATTCTCGTAGCAACTACGTTGACTTAGTTCCTGCTCACAGTCTAGTGGTGAGCGCTGCGTAGTTGCCGTAGCAGCTACTGCGTGTTTTGTTCCTGCGTACAGTGTAGTGTAGTAGAGCGCGAGGGGAAACTGTCGTAGCAGCTACAGCGCGTACAGTGTAGTGATGGACGAAGGAAAGTTGTCGTAGCATCTACGGTGCGCACGGTGTAGTGGCCGTAACAGCTATGGCGCATTTATTTATTGCACACGTTGGGGTGTAGTGGTCGTATCAGCTACGGCGTATTTATTAGGTCCTGCGCGCGGTGTAGTGGTGGGCGCTGGGTAGAGGTCGTATCGTAGCAGCTACGGTTAGTTCCTGCGCGCGGTGTAGTGGTGGGCGCTAGGTAGAGGTCGTATCGTAGCAGCTACGGTTAGTTCCTGCGCACAGTGTAGTGGTGGGCGCGACGCAGACGGCGCCGTAGCTCGGCGGGAAACTTCTCGTAGCAGCGGCGGCAGGCGGGCCGCTCGTCGTACTCGTAGAACTTGCTACGGGTGCTTAGAGGCGCGTCGCACACCGCGCACGCAAAGTGATGAACGCACCACGCCTTGTTCAGCGCGGTGAACACTGTTACAAACACAATAAATAAATAAATAAATTCTCTATTAAATCGCAAAGTCAATAGCCTATAACTGTCCCACTGCTGGGCAAAGGCCTCCACCATTGAAATTAAGTCATCACTACATTGATGGGTATTGGCTTAATCACCACGCTTGCCAAACCCGGGCTTTGCACCGAATAAATCTGAAACATTTTGCCCGACCTGGGAATTGAACCTGGGATCTCGGGTATAGATCCGAGCGCTTTGCCACTCGGCCACCGAGGCGTTATATAAATCACAAAAACACAGACTAATGGACATATTATTTTAAAAACATACAATAAGAGTCAAACGAAACACTAATAAATAATAGTAGTTTATGCAACTGTCATATAATGAAGGGTATTAAAACACGAGTGTGAGTTTATGAAACGAGCGCAGCGAGTTTCATAATAGTAACGAGTGTTTTAATACCCGTGTTATATGCAGTTGCATACACTACTTTATCTTCACTAATGCAATTAGTCAAACAACAAGAGTAAAAGCTGACAATAGTTTATTTATAATAATTGTTCAAATTTTGGATGGTACAATTTTGAAAGTTAATGTTAATTATTGATCCAGCAGCTGTAGCGGTCGCGGGGCAAGCAGTAGAGCTCGTAGACGGAGTTGGAATATTTATAATTACTTCATTCGTCTTGTTTTCTATACTGTTCAAGATCGTATTTGAGACTTGAATTTTATTCATTAAAGACTCATCAATGTAGCTTTCAGCCACAGTAGAAGACTTCCACCCCCCGTGTCGTTTCAGTGCGGTCAAATCACCACCGCTATCTATGAGAAGGGTCGCCGAGGTGCGCCGGAAGCAATGCCCCGTGTACAACGCTGGGTTAGGCAGATTCAAAAAACTTGCGATAGTTTTTCCCAGAGCACCAAATTTATTAATACCAGTTCTTTGATCGACGCACTTCCCCGATCTATAGCTCAAGAAAAAGGCAGGGTATCGACAGGGGGTGGGTCGAAGTTCCATGGATTTTTTACATACGGCATAGCAGTTGCCCGTCACAACGAAAGAACGATCTATTTTCGTTTCTGTTTTCGAAACTTTCACCATGATTGTACTGTCGTCTATGTTAGAGACTTCATCGAACTGGATGTTGTATAGCTCTTGCCTTCGGCATGCCCCCATTATGCCGAAGATTAGTGCAACCTGTAACAATAAACGATATAATAAGCTTGAGGTACATAGCCAAGGCAAAAACTATGATTTATGAAGTAGTAAAGTGTAGGTACCTACTACCTAATTTATACACAAAGCGCTTAAACGGAGTGTCTAGATAACTTGCGTGTGTAGTACGTAAGTACCGACGGGAGTATGTCGTGCAAAGGAACTACACGTTGTACAGTATACACTTTTCACAAATTTAAGGCACTGCGCAAACGTAGACACTTCTTGTTACCGGTAGATTAAATAACAGAACTAAAATACATTTACCTTTTCAAAAAGATACAAAATATCTGGTGAATCTTTCAGGAACACCTTTATTTGACCTGATGTAAACGTCAAGGACTTTTTTTCCTTGTGTCCTTCTGAACTGCGTTTCAGGAACGCTATGACTTTTGAATACTTCGTGATATCAATATTGTTGTAGATACTCAGTGTGGACTTGAGCATAGAATATTTAGCCCACATAGAAGATGGCTTGAATTTGTCGGAGAGGTCTTTGAGATACACAAGAATGACATTTTCAGAAAATGATGTAGTTTTCTTTTCGATCTTCCATGCCAAAAAGTTATTATATTCTTTTTCATATAATTTTCTAGATTTTTCTGGCAAAAGATTGTGAGTTACTTTTGTTGCCAATTCTAGAATATCCGGAGGCGTACAAATATCATCGTCGCTGTCCATTTTTAACTTTTAATTTGTATTTTAAAAACAAAACACATTGCGAAACATTAAATTCACGCGTACGTGTATTGTCACAGTGAACTTGCCGCCATTAAAATCTAACCAATGAGAGCGCAGCTGCGCGCGCAGGGCCAATCAGGAGCGAGCGCGCGCTGTTCTTTTTTTATTTAATTGGCACAAGATCTTACCAAAGAGTTTTGTGTATGTAAGTTTAGTAGTTTCGACGAAGTTTTCACGTATAACCCAACTGTTTTCAAAAGCCAGCCTAATATCAAAATTTTATACAACTTGTATGAGGATTTTGACATAAGGCTCGCCAGGTTAATTGGTCGCGTTTTATTGATGTTATAATGAGATTTTACGATATCGATGTGGATATTATACCATCATGTGAAATTGCTTAAATTGAGTGTTTTGTTGTCTGCGCTATAACAGTAGTAATTATAAGTCAAGTATTGGAAACATAAGTAGAATGTTACAACATTAGTGTAGATAAAACATTTAAAAAAAAATTGCAAACGTCAATAAAAATAAATATGACGCGAAATTGTTCGTAACATAAGAGTATGTTTTGACAAAAACTGACAGCATTTTTAATTCAAAAGTTAATAGACTCTTTGACCGACTCTATGGTCTAGTGGTGGTCAACCGTCTTCAAGATCCAAATGTTCCTGGTTTGATTTCTTGCATGGCATCAATATTGCACGGTTTTGTTATGTAAACTTCGGAGCCCCGGACTTCGCCCTAACCAATGTGAAGACCTTGTGCGAAGCCCCCAGCGTTGTAAGAAGCAAATATTTTTGAAACAAATATTTTGAGGCGCCGCAGGGTTTGATCGCCGGACCTCTGGCGTAAGTAGTTGGCACCTTACCACTCGACCACGGTCATTAGGCGCGGCGCGGTCGAAATTACCGACTACTATCTACGGCTGAGTCTACGCATTGCTACATCGCATCTACGGAGCTACGATTGCTACGACCTGCTACGGCAACATAACCATACCGCTCTTGTGCGCGCTCGTGAGTCATCGCGCCTGCCCCCGCCGCCGGCCGCCGCCGCTCGCCGCTCCGTTGCCGTTGCCGTGCCGTGAGCTGAAACCGGTCAATCCGTTGCTCGCTACTCACCGCCTCGTGACCGCTGCGCTGATACTGATCGAGACATCCGCTGCACTAATACTTGCGCCCGCTACACTGTTACACTGCTTACATTTCTCGATAGAGCAGCGATTTAGTTTGACTGGGCCTTAGTTAGCTCGCCAGCCTCTTCAATATCAGCCTTTTAATATCGGGTAATATGAATTGCTCCGCTTGCCACGAGAATATAAGCGGTGATGAAGATCTGGTCCGCTGCACACAAGGCGATTGTGGCAAGTACTATCATCGTTTATGTGCAGGCGGTAATGACTTGGCTAATGAAAACGGTGATTGGATATGCCCTGAATGTCGTTGTGCTGTCAAGAAGGGAGGCGACAATAGTTCTACGCCAGTCGGCGCCATGAAGCAGCGGAATCCGAATGTCACACTTAGAAGAAAAGCTGCGCCCATGTGCACTGAAGTGATACAGGTGCGAGCGGAAACTGGTGAACTTGCAGATGAGATACGTACTTTACGATCGGAAATGAGCAGCCTAAAAAATCAGTTGGCTAAAGCGATATCTATCATTATTGCTCATGAAGATAAATTAGAAAATTACGTTGTTCAAGTGGATAAGTTAAGTAAGAAAATTGAGACTTACGAGAAAAATGCTTTTCATACAACTGGCGGAGCTGTTGCTGAAATGCTTACCAAGCCGAGGGTCCACACATCAAAAACATCTCAGACGCCACAAGCTAAAAATTTAAATTTAAATTCGAAAATAAAAGCATCAGAGACAAAGGCGGACTTATCGAAGAGTAGTTACACTGTAATATCTAAACCGCATCCTACTACTGTTCATGAACCTGCAGTTGCTGTGCTCAACGATGGCGTTGTAAAGCAAGGATTGGTAGAAGCAAAGAAACGCGTAAACCGTCGACCAGTGTCTTTATGTGGAACTGCGGACCCCGCCAAAACTCTTCTAAAAGCCGTGGAAGAGCGTAAATTTCTTCATCTATGGAATATGGCGTCTGGTGCTGATGATGTGCGTCAGTATTTGCGTCAGCTGTGTCCATCTGGTAGCTGTTCTGTAGAGGAGCTCACAGCTCGTGGTGACTATAAGTCATACAAGATCGGAATTCCAATAGCCTATTATGACAAATGTTATTCCATTGACGTTTGGCCAGTAAATGCCAGAATCAAACCTTGGATTAATTACAGAAAACCGGTTGCTACTGCAGGAGGCAAGGATGCTGCAAAAACTGCTCCTAGCCCACAGTCCTTTCGCAGTCACAGTCAATAAAGTTCACAAGTTTCATATTTTTTATCAAAACGTTCGTGGCCTTAAAACTAAACTTAGCACATGGCGTAACAATCTTGCCTTACTAGATGATAATTTGGTTGCAACGACTGAGACATTTCTGGACTCCTCAGTGGCGGACTCAGAGCTCGAATGTGGCGATTGGAGTGTTCTCCGACGTGATAGAACGACACCGTGTGGAGGTGTTTTATTAGCAGCGCGTTCCTCAATTACACTGCGGCGCAGATTTGAGCTCGAAACAAGCGAAGGAGAAGACTTGTGGGCGAGTTTCACGTGGCGCGGACGCACTTACTTTGTGTGCGTAGTGTATATAAAACCCACTGCCAGTGATGAAGATTACATGTGTTGGTTTACTAAGATTGAGACTTTTATTAATAGCATAAATGGATTTGTAATAATTATAGGCGACATAAACTTAAATAGTGCCTCGTCTAGTGTTAAGAATTACTACTGTTATTTTCTGTCTTTCTGTCAATTAGTCGATAAAAACGAGGTAAAAAATGTACATAATGGTATGTTAGATGTAGTTTTAATCCAGGAGGTCTCTCGCCAGGTGTTGGTTCTGGAGGCGGACGGCATAGTTCCACTAGATGCCTACCATCCAGCCCTTGAAATCGAGATAGCAGCTGAATCAACTCATTGTTCCGAGAACATAGAACCAACCAATATAAATCCAGTCAAGGACTGGAATTTCAATAAGTGCGATTATGACTTGCTATATGAAATGCTCTCTGGGGTATCGTGGGACCCTGTCATGCAGTCCAGTAACGTCCATGAGGCAGTAGATATCTTTTATGGTATTATTTATACTATATTTGACTCATGTATGCCTAAGAAACGTCGCGCGAGATCAGTATCCAGACGCTATCCGGTTTGGTTCACTCGAGAAATCATCCTTGACACCAAACGCAAAATCAAACTTCACGCTGCCTGGAAGCGTACCAGCTGTGACGATGATTATAAATTATTCTCAGATCTCAGAAGCTCACTGAAACTTCGGGTTGCGGAAGTTTATAGATCTCATATGAGTCGCATAGAGAATGACATTAAAATCAATCCGCGTCAGTTTTGGCGTCACGTTTCCAGTTTGCGGTCTAAGGGGGGTTTTGAGCCTACTGTGACCTATGAAGGTCAATCGCTTACCGGTGTGGCTGCTGCCGAGGGGTTTGCCAACTTTTTCGCAAGTGTTTTTTTACTTGACGTTCCCCAGTTAAACGCTGCAACTACTAGTAATACAGATACAAGTTGTAACAGTAACTATATACACATTTCTGGTTTTAGTCCTGCCGAGGTTGTGAACAGTGTTAAAAAATTAAGGCCGAATAGTTCATTAGGACCAGATAATATCCCACCTTATATTTTAAAGCAGGCAAAACTATTAATTTCTTTTCCCCTTTGTCATATCTTTAATCTGTCGTTGAAAACAGGCTGTTATCCTTCTCAGTGGAAGACGTCACGAGTGACTCCTATACCTAAGAGTTCCAACAGATCAGCAGTCGAAGAATACCGACCAATCGCAATATTGTCATCACTAGCTAAAGTTTTTGAGCACATCCTTCATAAAAACATTTATGCTCAAGCTGAAAGGTATTTTAGTGATGCACAACACGGTTTTAGAAGTAAAAGATCTGTCAACACTAATTTATTGATACTGGTGGAATACATCTCGGTACAACTCGAACTGGGGCTACAGGTGGACGTCCTTTACTTTGATTTTCGCAAGGCCTTTGACAGAGTCAATAATGATATTTTGATTTCAAAGCTCAGTGCTATTGGCTTTTCACCAAATCTTCTTCACCTTATCGCAGACTACCTTCGCGATCGCAAGCAATTCGTTAGACATGGAATTTATGAGTCTTCCCATTACCACACGCGTTCTGGGGTGAGTCAGGGTTCTATTCTCGGTCCATTGCTCTTCCTGCTTATGGTTAATGACCTGCCAGCAACTCTCCAAAAGTCAAATTGTCTTTTATATGCAGATGACTTGAAGTTATATCGCAGTATCAGGACAGAGACTGACTGTTTGGCTCTCCAGGACGATGTTGACGCTGTGTGTGAATGGAGTTTGGCCAATAAAATGGAATTCAACTCTACCAAGTGTTTTGTAATGAGTTTTGGTCGAATGAGGCGACCCATCACCTTTGAGTATAAAATTAATGGCAACACCGTAACAAGACCCACAACTATCAAAGACCTGGGAGTCACATTTGACAAGAACCTTACATTTCATAGTCATATTAACACGGTCGCCAAGGAGTCATTTCAGCGTCTGGGCTTCGTTCTCAGAAATGCGCGGGATTTCAAAAATGAACACGTGATCCGCCTTTTGTTTAGTGCGTTGGTGCGGAGCAAGCTTGAAGCGAGTTCATGCGTGTGGAATCCTCATGAGAAGACTTACGCTCTGCTTTTGGAAAAGGTGCAGAAGGCTTTCCTGCGTTTCCTGTACAAACATAATAAAGGTTTTTATCCATATATGTATCCCACAAATTTTCTACTAGGGTGTCTCGGCTTTAATTCACTGGAAACTAGGCGAGCTTATGATCAGGTCATAAGCATGTTCAAAATATGTCGTGGCATTGTGGATGCACCAGATCTCCATAATGAGTTGATTCGGCTTTACGTCCCGAATAATTACCGTCGCAATAGGAGACACAAACTGTTAGCTGTACCCGCTTGTCGGACGGTGTCCCGCGCTACGTCTCCCGTGCCGCGCGCGCTCTCCGCAATCAACGCACTTGTGCAGGCCAACCCGGACCTTGATATTTTCGCAGATGAATGGAAGGTGGTTACATCTGTGTCTCTTGCTCTTTGTGAACGTACCTAGTTGCATACTTTACCATTTTATTATTTTTATAAACACTTTTTTAATAATTATTTTATTGTTATTATTGTTATTTTTTAATTGCTTTTTCATATTTTTATAATTTTTAATTTTATTCTTATGTTTGTGATTATTATTTTCTTTTAATTAATTAATTGTATTAATAGGTATCTTGATTAGTGTAATTGGTGTTTGTAACCGTGCTAGTCAAGTAAATAAATAAATAAATAAATAAATAAATGTAGAGCTTTGCTATAGGGTTAGCCTGGCTAGCTACCACCATCTTTAACCATCTTTTTTAGGAAGAGTGAAATGATGGGGTTGCACAAAAGATCCCGATGGGTCGAAGTGTTACTGATAGAGGGAAACCTCAGCAGGCCCCACTAAGATAAGATAAGATAAGATCTTTAAGTTGAATTGGGCTTCTACCTCCCGTCTTACCGGCACTTATTACCAGCTAAGATGTAGGCCAAATGCCTCCTCCCAATAGTGGAATGAGTATAAAAAAGCGTTGTTTTTGTTTAGCCCTTATTTTGACCTTCGCTCTTATAGTCACTTATCATATGATTAGATAAAGGGCCGTAAAGGAACCGTCCCCATTGTGAAATTAAAAAAAACATAGCCTGCACTTGTCAGTTCATTGTGAATATGTCCGCACGACCATAACAATTTATTCAGTTAAGTAGTGCACTTTCCTCGACGACTTCCATAGTCGAGTAGTTGACGTTTTTGGTGTTGCCATCTCCGAGGTTCCGGGTTCGACTCCCGGTCGGGTCAATGTAAAAAACTAACAATTTCTATATTTTCACGGGTTCGGGTGGTTGTGGCACCGTCGTTGTCGTCCTTGGAGTCAGAGCAATGTATGTGATGTTGTCTAATATTTATTTATTTAACTAGATGACCCGGTGAACTTCGTATAACCTACATAATATTATGTATGTGAATAAAAAAAACAAAAACAAATATATTATATTTGTGAAAAATATGGTCAAAACATAATACAACGTTTTTATCTACATTAAATGCAACACAGTTATACACTTAATGAATTTAAAGCTTTCTGATATACAATATTTTTTGTCTTTTTTTGCTAATCGTCTTGAAAATTTATTTATTTTCTTTTTTCGACAACCAACTGGAACTTTTTTTATTTCTGAAACAGAACTGTTTTGTATTCCAACAAAACAGACCAAAGAGATCGGACCTCATACTACAGCTATATTTACATATTATATAAACAGACAAATTTCTGAACGCACCTATAAATATTTGACAACCAAGTGACAATTTTTTATTTCTAATGCTACGGCCACACTATCGCGGTATCGCGAACATTTTGACAAGTCGGGCCAAGCAATAGTCACATTTCAGAACACTGACTGTTCACGCGCCATTTAGCGGTTATGTGAGGAACGCCGCGATCACAGCTGATGTTATTCAAAGACGACGGCCGACGACGCGACGCAGCATACATTATTGACATGACCTGCGTAATACATCCAACCAACGCCAGAGGGCGCTGATTTTTTTAACATATAAGGAGCTGCGGGAACAGACGGAAGCCACTTCGCCACTTCTTCGCCACTACTCGCGACTCCTAATTCTCATAATTAAATTTGTTCTATTAAATATATTGTACTTGTACCAAAGTTGAATCAGCATAAAGCAACAGTTTGTCATAAAAGTCGCATTATTATTTAAACCCAGACCTGATAGAAGACCAAGAAAGTAAGACAGGTGCATTCGATCTGTACCACTGACAAAAATGTAATTATTGCTTGTCGTGAAAACGGCAAATGTTCGCGATACCGCGATAGTGTGGCCGTAGCATAATAAACAAAAGACATGTTCACAGCTAGGAACACTTTGTATTGGAAAAATTAAAGTATTTTCCGTTACTTATTATTTATGTTTCTCGCCGTTTAAACCTTCCCTGAACTTTCAAAAATATTTCAAAATCAAAATTAGCCAAACCGGTCCAGCCATTCTCGAGTTTTAGCGAGACAAACGAACAGCAATTGATTTTTATACGTATAGATTATTATTTCCTTTTAACTTACCATCACCGGCGATCACTTGATTGCACACATAGCACAAGTTGCCGAACAACTGGTGGTAATGTTGCTCGCAGTAAGCCAAGCCCTTCTTCTCGTAGTGGCGATGCCCGTGGAACGGTTTCTCACATTTGGCACAGACGAAATGCTAGAAAAAAAAAATAAATAAATAAATAAACTTTCCTACACTTACACCAATTATCTAGCCCAAGAGAAGCTTCGTTACGAAACTATTTATACGGTTACTAGACAACGGATAAACATACTTAAAATACTTAAATACATACTTATTATACATAGAAAACACCTAGACCCGAGACAATTTAGAAAAAACAATAATTTCTAAATTGACCCGACCGAGGATCGAACCCGGGACCTCAGAGATGGCGACTCCATGAAAACCGGTGTACAAACCACTCGACCAAGGAGGTCGTCAAAGTAATGAAAGTATAGAGTGAAAAATATATAAATGCAGGTATATCAATAAATAACTTAATTGCATTAATGCTAATTTTCACGAGCGGAGTTTCGAACCCTTAGCTTGTGGCAACACGGAATCAATCATCGAGTGAATAGGCATAAGAATAAACAATGCCATCAAAAACAAACTTGTAGAAAAAATCAAGTCTTGCAACTCAGTTCTTCTACCGTAAAAAGTTGTGAGATCCATGTAATACCAAGTCGGTTAATTTATTCAGTCCCTACACAAGGAACCTTGTGCCTTAAGTTATTACGTAATTAGCTAACCTAACAACATCTTATAGTGACCATATCAATATTAAAAATCTTTTATGTTTTAAATAAATAGCAATCGCACTAAACAATCTGATTTAATATTAATATATGTATTACTTGTGAGATACATTGTTTTCATGCGACGTTTGGTTTTGATGGCATCTCATTTCTTTTTGTAGTTAGTCCTACTTTTTTCCTTTCCGGTACCATCTAGGTACCTATCTACACCTATTATTTCATTATATTATACATTTAAAGGTACATTGATTCATTCATATGGGATTACAAAGTTATTTATGCAGTTGGTGTATCTAGAAAACTGGACCGAAATTGCAAAATATTTTAGTTTTTCCTTGATTTATACACTAAACACTAATTGTGTTCTAAATTTTAAGCTTCTATGTCTGCTAAAAGTGCTTTAGAGTTTTGATGATCGGTCAGTCAATCAGTCAGTGAGTAACAAAATTAAGAAACTGACTAGTTATAATTCTTTAAGTACTGGTTCAAATTGAATGAAATTTGAAATAAACCATGTTTATACAATGCCTGCATCATCATCATCATCATCAGCCTATAGTAGTCTAATGCTGGACATAGGCCTCTCCAAGTGCACGCCACCAAGCACGATCCGCGGCTACTCTCATCCAGCTCTTGCTAGCCACCTTGCGAAGATCGTCGTTCCACCTAGTCTGAGGGAGTCCTACACTACGTTTGCCGATACGCGGTCTTCACTCGAGAACTCGTTTACCCCAACGCAACGGTTGTCGGTTCTGCGGCTAATATGACCGGCCCACTGTCACTTCAGCTTGCTGATCCGATGGGCTATGTCGATTACTTTCGTTCTCTGTCGGATCACCTCATTCCGAAGTCGATCCTTCAGAGAAACTCCGAGCATAGCCCTTTCCATAGCTCGCTGAGCGACTTTAAATTTGTGAAAGCCCAACCGTGAGTGTCTACATCTCTGCTCCGTATGTCATGATGACCGGTAGGACGCACTGATTGAAGACTTTCGTCTTTAGATTTTGTGGAATAGGTGACGTAAAGACGTAATTTCCCATATGCTGCCCAGCCTAACTGTATCCTTCTGTTAGCCTCTTTCTCGAAGTTGTTTCTACCCAATTGCGTAATCTGCCCGAGGTAGATACCGCCTTGTACTGCAATCGGTCCCGGAATGGCATGTTCGTTGAACGTAACCTTGGTTTTGTCCAAGTTGATGTTAATGCCATGCCCTTTCCAGTCCAGCGATTTAAACACATCCTCCAATGCATTTGTGAACAATTTGGGGGATATCACATCCCCTTGTTTCACACCTCGATGCAAGGCAATATGCTTAGTCTGCTGGTTCTGTAATTGGACGGCCATGGTGGCAGCATTGTACAGACACCTCAACACTTGGATATATCGCCAATCGACTTGATATCGTTGCAGGGATTCTAGAACAGCCCAGGTATAGAGTCGAATGTCTTCCCATAGTCCACAAAAGCTAAGCACAGGCGCCGATTATACTCTTCGGTCTTCTGTATAATCTACCGCACTGTGAAGATGTGGTCTATGGTTCGATACGGCCTGCTCTGGCGCTTGAAATTTGTCGAGTCGGGGCGCAAGGCGGTTTGTGATGACTATTGAATACAGCTTATAGACGTGGCTTAGAAGCGAAATGGGTCGGTAGTTCTTCAGTAGGGTCTTGTCTCCTTTTTTGAAAAACAGCACGACGACACTCCTTACTCCACGCCTCAGGAGTTCTCCCATCGAAAAGAACGGCGTTAAAGATGTTTTGGAGCTCCTTTAATACAGGTTTACCGCCTGCTTTGAGGAGCTCAGATGTAACACCGTCTTTACCAGGGGCTTTTCCGTTTTTAAGCTGCCTAAGAGCCATCTCAACTTCACCTAGGCTGATTTCTGGCAAGTCTTTGGTAAAGTGGCTCATTTTCGGGATCAGGTTGAGATACATGCGATGCGTATAACTGTCTGTAGAGGTTTTCGATTTCTGAAAGAACCTCTGGCCTCGAGGCAACGACTACTCCACTGGCTGTAGTCAACTCATCAAGTCGTCAAATGGCTTCTCCCAAGAGACTGGACGAACACTTTTGACCCCCGGTTTTGCTCAATTGCTCGTTCAATCGAGCGTGTATTGGAGAATCGGAGGTCATAGCGCACTCGTTTACCAATCTTCTTGTTAAGAGCCCGTTGTTCGGACGAAGTGACAGGTGGGTCCTCGCGTCGTTTCCTCATGTGCCTAAGGGTTTCTTCCGAAAGCTTCCTCCCTGAGGATTCCGACCACATTTTCGAGGGCCTGGTTGACATCAACTGCATTTGTGGTTTCCACGGCATGCCTGCGCGGCATGCGGCATGTCTGCTTGGTTACTGACAATTCAGGATTCAGTTTTATCCACAACGAAGTTATAGGGGGTCGAAAAAGGCCTGAACTGTTTCGAGAAGGGTGGTACGGCCGCCGTGCCGCTTTTTTGCTGGACTTGGCACTTAATGCACTGCCATGCCCCCAGATAACACACACAGTAGAACGGAAACCCCTGCTCCGTACGGGCTCAACAATGTCGCGATATGAGAGTAAGATTCGGTAAGTAATATTAAACTAAATTTTAGTTTTGACTACAATAAGTGGCTTGTAAAGGCACATATTGTACGTTAGCAGTTCCCCGTCCCACCGAATGCACTAGTACTTCGTATTCGCTTAGCGTTTTCTTGACTTTTTTGCTCATAGCGTGATGTTAAATAGCCTATAGCCTTCCTCAAGAATTGGGCTATGAAATGCAAAAAGATTTTTTCAAATGTGACTGGTAGTTCTAGAGATTAGCGCGTTCAACCAAAAAACAACTCTGCAGCTTTATTATATTAGTATTATTATCTCCATCAGGCGAGATCAAGGTCAAGAGCTGTCCTCCTTTAAGGCATAAAAAAAAGTATAGAAGTATAAATAAATAATTTGACTTTGACACAATATTATGCATAAAATACACGCCGCAAGATACATACTTCCACATGCCAGTGCTTGCCGAGCGCCGTGACAATCCTCTCCTCGATGGGGCGGCGACACGCACCGCATATTGGTATGCCCATTTTATCATGGCAGCGCAGGCAGAAGAGATTGTTCTGGAAAAAAAAACATATGTTATAAACATTTTTACTATAGATTGGCATGCCTATAGCTGTCCGACTACTGGGCAAATGCCTTCATTATTGAAATCAAGTCATCACATAATTGATGGATAATGGCTTAATCACCACGCTTGCCAAATGCGGGTTGGTGATCACAAACCTGTAGGCTTACCCAAAATAACATTAAAAAAATGATAGCGAAGTTCGAAAAGAATTAAATGTATGGGATTGACACAAGATTGACCGTGATTTAGCGCGGCTTATATCAATCCCATACATTGTATTCTTTTCGAACTTCGCTACCGTTGTCTTATTGTTACTTTAGCTAAGCCTACTGGGCTATGCATCGAAAAATCCGAAGCACACTTCGCCCGACCTGGGAATTAAACCCGAACTTTCGGGTATCGGGCCGAGCGCACTGCCACTCGGCTACCGAGGCGTCGAGGCGTGCGGCGGCGTGCGAAGTGATAAAAGGAAATCGAAATTATTTTTATTGCGGTACTAACTACTCTCTGAAATCTGGGGTTGGGCAAGAAGCATTTGCTCTAGATTATCTATTCTACTCGTGTTCCTTACAATGTGGTAAATAAAATTTTTGCCCCTGTAAGAGCCTGTTATGTTGGAAAATGTGCTAACCAGCTGCTTAGGATTTTATCTTATCATAACACATTAACTACCACAAAATTTTATTGTTTCTCTTGGTCACTGGTGATATACATGTCGCTTATGGTGATAAACAATATAGGCTGGATTTAAGAAACCAAGTCATTAGCTGCTATTTACTTTTGGAGTCTCTGGTACAGACGCAAAAATAACTTTTTTGTGCTCAATAAACATGACTACAACTAAAAATTATATTATTTGATTTGATTCTTTTAGAATTCAGTCTAACAGCTAGTCGAAAACGATTTTATTCAATAGAAATTGTATGAGAATGGAAACTTTGAAGTCACTATTTTGTTCCGTCAATTGAGTGTTTAATAATACCCTTTTAGGTTACAGAAATTCACGCTTAGGTCAAATAAAAAATTGGTTACTGTTTTAAGTCTTTAATCGCCGTGGTGGTCACCGGTGACCGACAAACAATAAATTTTCTATTGTGTCTGGTTTTGCGGCAGTCAACGTGTTAAAGAACTTACGTGATTTCATTTACACAAATTAATGTTCTGAAATTAATTATTGTTTTTGTCAATATTCCTATTGTTTAGAAACCAGTGAAATAGCCTATTGGCGTAGTATACTCACCACGTCGTTGGCAGCGTATCCCGGGCGGTTCTTGACCTCGCGCGCGGTGTGGTCCAGCTCGACGCCGCACGTCGCGCACGTGAAGTGGTACCCGTGGTATACCTCACCACGGTAGCGCAGCGGCTCACCATCGATCACGCCACTGTTTTGAATTTATTTTATTAGTATAATAAGGGTTGAGATGAAAAATTTTTGGTCACCTACCCGATGATCGGCTTTTGCGAAAGTTGCTTAACCTGAACACTCGCAGACCGGGCGCGATAACCACTGCGCTATAGAGTTCCTCCGTGCTTCGGAAGGCACGTAAAGCCGTTGGTCCCGGCTGCATTGGCAGTCGTTAACAACCACCAATCCGCACTGGGCCCGTGTGGTGGTTCATGGCCCGTTCTCCCTATCCATACATAGAGAAGGCTCGTGCTCCGGCAGAGGGGACATAAAATGAGCTGATGATGATGATAAGGGTATCTACACCTTCTATGTGAATAATACACAAAAGAAAACATAATTGTGGCAGTATTTACCACACAAACTAGTTAAGCTTTAAATCTACATAATTATAACTTAATTAACTTTCCTAATTTGTAGGGAAAAACATGCAATAAAAACTATATAACAGGTACAGGTACATTGAATATGAGATAGCTTGTTAGCAGTAAGAGCCATATACTCTGACTGTCTGTATTTTGTGTCAATTTATTTGAATGTTTCCTTGTGCACCATCATCATCATCATCATCATCATCTCAGCCAAAAGACGTCCACTGCTGGACAAAGGCCTCCCCCAAAGATCTCCACAACGACCGGTTTTGTTTTGTTTTGTTTTTTTTTTGTGCACCATAAAAGTATATTATTGTTATTATAGACGTTACAAATTACAACAGGAAACATCTAACAAATGCTAAGTGTTAGTTCAAAGTCAAAGTCAAAGTCAAATCATTTTATTCAACATAAGCCTTCACATGCACTTATTGACGTCAAAACTATTAATCATAAAACTAAAAAAATTGTTTAGATTAAACTACTGAATCTACCACCAGCTCGGATTTTGGGAGAGCCTTCGACCGAGAAGAGCTGGCAACAAACTCAGGAGGCTTTTTCTCCATCTTTTCAACCAAATTACAATCATGTATATAATATACAAATTTTATACAATTTTAATATTCAAGCCAGTGCAGGCGACTTATTTCCACACGCATTTGTGTGCAATATAGTAATTTACCTTATAATAAGCTTTCGTAATTAAAACATGTTTAACAAGCGTTTTGAATTCAATATCTGTCAACGCAGTTATATGATCAGGCATTTTATTATAAAATTGAATCTTAAATCTGAGCTTTGGTGCACATAATTTATTGTGATCCCTTGTATTAAATTCGTGAACCTCGTTTTTCTTGGTATAAAGGTGTAGGTTTTTACGCGCATACGTCATCATCATCATCATCATCATCTCAGCCAAAAGACGTCCACTGCTGGACAAAGGCCTCCCCCAAGGATCTCCACAACGACCGGTTTTGTGCTGCTCGCATCCAGCGGCTTCCCGCAACCTTCACTTCGACCTATGTCTGCTGCTGATTCCCATAACAATAATTCGTATGACATAATACTATGGAAGTATGCAAAATAAACCAGCCCAGCAGTATCTTAATTAGTTATTTTCCTAATATTTTTAACGACAAAGGCAGCTGAACTAAGCCTTTTTGCTAGACCCTCAATATGGGAACCCCACTGCGCACTGTAGTCTAAAGTCTATATTTATACTAAGAAAAGAAGTACTATTAACGAATTGTAAGTTTCTCGCATCTAACTCAATATTCAATGGAGAAACTCGTGTATTTGGAGGTGAAAATCTAAGCAATTGATTATTAGAGAACTGCAAATCATCATTATCATCAGCGTAAAAGTGTCACTGCTGAGTTCACATGCTCTAAAAGTAATATTTTTCCTATTTATTGTTCAAAATCAGGCCGCCTTCCCATCTTGCGAAGATCAGGGTACGGGATAGCTCCCTTTGTGATTGTGGGTTAGATGAAGGAACAACGGACCACATATTTTTTAACTGTCCAAAATTTTCCCCCTCCCTCTACGATCTCTTACCTCAAAATATTCCCCGTCCTACTAATTTTAAATGCATTTTAAGTATGGTAAATTCTCCACCTTTTTTAAAAGTTTTAATATCATTCTTATCCGTAAACAACATCAAGCTATAAATAACTCTTGTGTGTGTGTATTATATTTATAATATTAACTAATCGCATGTTGTGTTGTCCTTGTTCTAGGTAAATTTGCTTAAAAACGCAAAATTATAATTATTTATTATTATACGAATCCTTCCGTGTATTGGCTACCTACGTGACATTGGCGGAATTGTGTTAGACACAAAACATGCCATAAACAAAAGAAGAAGAAGAAGAAACTTATCTGAGGATTGAAAAATCGGGCTTTAGAAAACAAAAATAACTAACGGTTATCTGTGGCCACTGTTTAAATATTAGAACTATCCAATACAACATTTTTAACCTTTTTACCGCCAACAACTTCTATAGAAGTTCGAGATTTTCGTGCCACCCACGCCAGCACTTCTATAGAAGTTCTTCTTTGTACCTACTTTATTAAAATACATTTATACGTTGGCGTACAGCGGGACATCGCGTGCAGGATAGATGGGCGGTGAAAAGGTTAAAATCACTTTTACAATAACTTAAGTGTCTTGGATGGGGAAATTGCTTTCATTACTTAAGCTATTGTAAGATACTCATTGTCAATTTATTGCAAGTATTCATTACTAACTGGCATTTATGGCACATATAGTTTTGCAGTCCGTCAGCCTTGATGCGAGCGTTGCAACCATGGCAAAGAGCACGGCCAGCATGCTTAATAAAGCCAGCATCGGCCAGCTCTATGTTACACTCCTCGCAGCGGAAGCAAGCAGGGTGCCAGTTGGCATTCATGGCCTTGATCACACGTCCTATTATGAATTCACCTAAAAACACATATAAATTTACAGCATACAAATAAAATAATGTAGAAAAGCAAATAACTGAGTACAAATAGTTTTACTACTAGAGGCACTGCTAGTGCCCACATGGTATTCTTTTATGCAACTACTTGTTTTTTCTGTTCCATTCTTTTTTTTTTGTAACTTACCACATTTTCCGCAGCATGGTGCAAATAGAACTTGGAAGTCACGTTCGCAATATTTGCGACCCTCGAACTCATAGAAAACACCTTCAGGAAATACTCTGAAGCATTGGGCACATCTGTCAAGACAATATTTACTAATTTTAATTGATTTCAATACATAACATATAGGCAATAAAAACATGATTTAATAGAACTTACACAAAACAGTTTGTATGCCAAAGTTCTCCATTTGAGTTCACAATCTTTTCATTGGCTTCAAAGCCATCACCACAACGGGTGCAGAACATGTTGTCCAAAGACATTGTTGCGATACTGAAACAATTGTTACTACTTTATAGAATGTACATGTAAAATGTTTTTTGATGAGTTGTTAACAAAATAATAAGAAAAACTTCCTCAACAACATGGTGAACCAGGTAAATGTGTTTGATTTGTTAACAATGACAGACCAGACTATGAATACTTATGCATATTAGTGATATAGCCACTTAATGATAATGTTAACTAATATGTTTACTTTATAAATTATATAAATAGCATTCTGAACATAAGTCAGCCTGCTTTCTACAGCTCATATCACAATTTCAAAGTTGTAATATTTAATATAATTATTTTCCAATATTGATTATTTGTATTGTAGGTAAGTTATGTTGATATATCATAATATAGCATCTATAAAAATTTAAAAACATGTTTTGATAATTATAACTTACTTTATTAGTATTTTGCCTTTTAGCTGTATAGGTAAAGCCTAAATTATTCAGGTATCTCTTGAATTTATATTTAACATACACAGCTGGTGCATTTGTTAAAAAAAGCATTGTAAATTATTTATTAATAACAATATGACAAGCATAACTTTTCGTATAAATGTTACGTTTGCTAATAGGAATGTGTAGGTGCTCATGAGTGGTGACCAAGCCTTGCAAGTAGGTTAGCCACTCCCTCCTTCACAAAATATGTTTCTTACCCAGGCATTTTCACTTCTAATGTTTATATTATTATAAAAACAACCTCGTAGATATAAAACACTCTGTCAAAAGAAGAAATTCAGTGGATAATAAAGGCACCAACTGAAATAAATCAGTGCTGGAATACTCAATGATGTAACGTCATTATAAATAGAACAAGGATAAATAAACTTACACAGATAATTACTGGTTATTTCGTGGAATATGTAATTAAAATTTACAATATTTACTTGTAAATATTTAAAAAACAAGTTAAAAATAGTTTTCAGTAGAAGGAACGTCCCAAAACTGTATGTTAATAAAAATAATAGAACACTTCGATTCGTAAAGTGCCAAAAAGAAGAGCAGAACTGTCACTCACTGAGACTGACCAAGACTGACTTGGACTGACTTGACTGAGATTGAGATGAGATGAGTGAGACTGACTGTGGGTTGTGTGTGACATATCATACATAGTCTATGGTTGTGACTGTGACTCAGAATAGTAATAGAAACCGGACTAAAATAGCAACACAAATTCATCAGTTCGCCGCTCAAACGGCCACTGGTTACTTTTGTAACCAAATCAAAATGGCTCAAAACGGCCATGGGCAGTATAGTAACCAAACGATCTTGCGTTCGTAAAAGTTCTTCTTATCTTTAAAATAAAGATTCAATTCGTTTGCTTTAACTTTTATATAATTCTGTATTAAATTCCTAACCTTTTATATTAAAGGAACACTCCAATCCAGTCCGCCATTTAATATACAAGAGCGTTTGAAATCTGACCCCTGTCATCTGTCATTGTTATAGTATGTTGTGCCAAGTAATGTGTTTTAGTGAAATTAACTGCATGGTTGTGTGTGACATATCATACATAGTCTATGGTTGTGACTGTGACTCAGAAAAATAACTAAAGTAATAGAAACCGGACTAAAATAACAACACAAATTCATCAGTTCGCACTATTCTAACGAATGAACCTATGTGATATGTTGGAAAGAGATCGATTGTCCCTTTTCCTTCTTTATTTCGAATGTGTCACCAGATTTGTGACGTCATTTTTGAGGTAATGTGGTGACTTTATCGACTTTATTATCGATCTAAATAATTGAAAACAACAACATAGCATTTCTTTTGTCAATATATTTATTAAACATAAATTATGTTAATTTGACAATAAATACACAATAATACAACCCAAACCATCAATTGCACTATCAAACAGCAAACTCATTGAAAAGCAACCTACTGGCATTAAGTTTTTAAATAACTAATATAGTATATTTAATTATGTATACAGAAACAAGTTAAATCATCATTGGAAAAACAATTAACTGTAGCAATTACACAAAATTTGTTATTAAAAGCAAATAATTTCGTAAACAATACATTAATTCAAAATTTGATGTGCAAGAGTGTTAATCTTGCGAAAGCGCCGTTTGGATATCTTTTCGCATCTTTCAAGTTTTACTTCTAACAATCTTATTCTTCTAATGTTATCAATTTCTGGTTTTGTTATTATTGCCAACTATGCCAAGGAAAATCATAATTAATAAATTACATGATAACTCTTTTAAAAAAATTCAAAATAAAGATTCATTTCATTTTAAGTCATGTCATAAAATCATGTCATAAAAAAATAATCTCGTAAAGTAACAATTTTCGCGGAACATAAAACTGTTGTTAATATAAGATAATAAGTAAGTGTAGTGGGCAATTCAGATTTAAATAAATAAATAAATAAATAAATAAATAACAGAAGCCGTAATCTGGAATAGTGTTTCGAGCAAATCATACTGATATTTCATCAATTCTACTAACACCCTAGCTTTAATATTTTAGCTATAAAATTCGTACTGTAATAATTATAAAGTATAATAAAAAATAACCATACAGTTTTTTCTGATCCATTCATAATAATGAACAACGTAGGAACCGCATCTTCTCGAAGTCGTCTCTATTTCGTAACGTCTCCACTTACAAAGGAATCGGAGCTAAAATGCCTTGAGCAGATGCGGTTATGTCGTTTTGGTGTCCCAGGTTGGTCTACCAATACGTATAAGCCAATTGTTTTTTTTCTTTCATCTTTTGGAAATCTGGAAATTAAAAGTATCGAATATCGATATATAAAAAAGAATGCACATTGTTTACGTCACTAAAGATGACAAATAATGCCTGAGAGCATTTCTTATTTATCGCTAAAACAGCTTTTAAAATAGACTTTACAACTGGTTTTCGCTAGAAAATGGTACTACCAAATTTAATTTGTATTTATATTCGCTTATCAGCTCACATTCTATAAAAAATAAGTTGAAACTTACCGATGGAATGTCAATAGTTGTTGACTATTTTCTTTCTTGTTTGAATGGGACCTGCAGCCCCTAATTACGCAGGACGTTGTGCCGCACACTCCACACACTCACAAATTAACAGTAAATATATGAAATAGCGTCATTCACCAACATAAATAGTGAAAATTCGGTAAATATTCAAACGGAGTATGACCATTAGTTTGACATTTTCCACAATGATTATGCGAACAAGTCAAATAACTGATCTACAATGAATATTGATCCTTATAGCCAAAATATAAAGTTCAAAATTGATGAGATGATCATTATCTATTTATTCATTTCGAATTCCGAGGCCTCGGACCGTAGAGCACAAATAGTAACTGACTTCAGTCGCCTGACTCCCAACATCAAAATTCTTAGCGATGATTCATTATTTTTATTAGGCGCACCGCTTCTCGATGCTGCCATCCCTGCTTTTATAAACGATGCGATCACTAAATTCAATTCTACTGCAGACCGGTTATTCCAAATTAATCCACACATGGCTTTGTTTATTATTCGTTTTTGTCTTTTTGTTCCTAAATTTACTTATGTTCTACGTTGCTCCCAACTTTGGCTTTTTCCAGCAATGTTATCCAATATAGATAATTTGTTAAGAGAAACTCTTATTAAAGTTTTAAATTGCTCTATGAACGACCGCGTTTGGTTACAGGCTTCGCTTCCTGTACGTTTCGGAGGCCTAGGAATTAGGAATTTATCCAGTGTGGCCCTGCCAGCGTTTTTGTCTTCTGTAAAGATTGTGCGTGCTATGGCACGCACAATCTTTACAGGAAGATTATCAACCCTTCTTTGGGTTCCGTAGAGTTGTCGGGCAAGGCAGATGCTAGTAACGCTTGGTTATCCGCCTGTCAAAATTCTAGCTTACCTTTATTACCACAATCGCAGAAGCAATGGGACGAGCCGTTATGCAAACAAGTTTTGGAGGGGCTTATATCCACATCGGCTGACACGGCCGAACTCGCTCGTCTCACTGCCGTTTCCGAGAGAGAGTCAGGCCACTGGCTCCAGGCATTGCCATCTGCCAATGTCGGTACCTTGTTGGACGGGCCGTCTCTTACTCTAGCGGTCTGCCTCCGTTTAGGCGCCAGAATAGTCCACCCTCACCGCTGTGTGTGTGGGGAGGCTGTTGACGAGCTTGGCCACCACGGCCTCTCTTGCGCTCGTAGTGCTGGCCGTATGATGCGTCACTCGACGCTAAACAGCATCATCCGCAGGGCTTTTGCCACCATTGGTTTACCGGCTGTCGTAGAACCAGCTGGTATCTCACGCAGTGATGGCAAGAGACCTGACGGAATGACCATTGGGCCCTGGAAGCTTGGCAGGCCGTTGGTGTGGGATGCAACCTGTGCTGACACCGTGGCTCCCTCGCATGTTCGCGCCACTTCACTTCATGTGGGGGCTGCTGCGGTAAGCGCTGAAAATCGCAAACGGCACAAATACGCAAACCTAGGTCGAAATTATTTATTTGTTCCGTTTGCGGTGGAAACAATGGGTCCATGGGGGCCGGAGGCAAAGCATCTAGTTAAAGAGTTAAGTGCTCGCCTTATCGAGGCCTCCGGTGACAAGAAGGCTGGCAGCTACCTCTGCCAGCGTATTAGTTTGGCAATCCAAAGGGGCAATGTTGCCAGCATTCTTGGGACCGTTCCCATGAGCCCACAGTTGGAGGACATCTTTTATTTATAGGTCATTAGTTTTTAATTTTCTAATTATTTTTCTGTTTTTTTTTTCAAGTTAAATTAAGTAATGTTATAATTTATTCTTACAATAGTCAAATATATCTAAAACGAACTGTCAGCTTTTAAATCAATGTATTTCTGAATTTGGCCGAGGCTTGGCCGGGCAATAGGACTCAGGGACTCAATTTTCTGATGACCGTTTGACATAACAATACAAAAAATAAAAACTAAGTGTCAACCATTTGTCACACTCCAACCTCCTTTTTTAGCCATAAGATAGAACGGAACTAAACATAGTATAGCACGATTTTTATTGGAGTGTGCGGCACAATGTCCTGCGTAATTAGGGGCTGCAGGTCCCATTCAAACAAGAAAGAAAATAGTCAACAACTATTGACTTTCCATCGGTAAGTTTCAACTTATTTTTTATAGAATGTGAGCTGATAAGCGAATATAAATACAAATTAAATTTGGTAGTACTACTTTCTAGCGAAAACCAGTCGTAAAGTCTATTTTAAAAGCTGTTTTAGCGATAAATAAGAAATGCTCTCAGGCATTCTTTGTCATCTTTAGTGACGTAACAATGTGCATTCTTTTTTATATATCGATATTCGATACTTTTAATTTCCAGATTTCCAAAAGATGAAAGAAAAAAAACAATTGGCTTATACGTATTGGTAGACCAACCTGGACACCAAAACGACATAACCGCATCTGCTCAAGGCATTTTAGCTTTGATTCCTTTGTTTCTTTCCTACGTTGTTCATTATTATGAATGGATCAGAAAAAACGGTATGGTTATTTTTAATCATACTTTATAATTATTACAGTACTAATTTTTTAGCTAAAATATTAAAGCTAGGGTGTTAGTAGAATTGATGAAATATCAGTATGATTTGCTCGAAACACTATTCCAGATTACGGCTTCTGTTATTATCTTATATTAACAACAGTTTTATGTTCCGCGAAAATTGTTACTTTACGAGATTATTTTTTTATGACATGATTTTATGACATGATTTAAAATGAAATGAATCTTTATTTTGAATTTTTTTAAAAGAGTTATCATGTAATTTATTAATTATGATTTTCCTTGGCATAGTTGGCAACAATAACAAAACCAGAAATTGATAACATTAGAAGAATAAGATTGTTAGAAGTAAAAATTGAAAGATGCGAAAAGATATCCAAACGGCGCTTTCGCAAGATTAACACTCTAATTAAACGAGTATCTCGATTAAGGAAAAAAATGAAAATCTTTACAGTATTTTGATGAATATTGACCTTTGTAAAAAATATTGACCATTTTTTTCATATCGAAATCACGAATATCGAACTTAGCGGAATATCGGAACAAAATGGTTTTAGATATTGTAATTGAATTTATGAATATCGGGATTTTCGATTTTGACTTCACACACTTGCACATCAAATTTTGAATTAATGTATTGTTTACGAAATTATTTGCTTTTAATAACAAATTTTGTGTAATTGCTGGATAAGTTAATATTATATTGATATTTTAAATAACTCATGAATATAACAATTCAAATAATGATGTCGCTTCGGCGGATCAAGATGAAGTCCTCTTCTCAATTGTTTCTCTCTCTCGTGACGTCTTATTTGAAAGGTATTCAGAACGCGACGGCTGCCAGTAGGTTCGCGCCTCCAAGCAGTCCCGATCACCACAGGAGCTACGCCCTTTCGGCAGACGTCGTGTTCTGTAACAAAGGTAAAACAGTTGAGAGTATGCCTGCCTTTCAGGGGAGGACGAATATGGATGCAGCTCATGTCTGCTAGCTAACATCACATTCTGCAAGAGGAGTACCTGGAAGAGGTACTTGAAGTTGACACGTGATGTGAGCTAGAGTCGACAAAACCTCCCCACCGAAAGGTCGACTCATCCAACTAAACATAAGTTACAAATATAAGAGACAAAGCAAATAAATCATATTATTTATCACCCCCTTTTTACCTGCCTAACATCTAGATATACATTAGATTATAAATATAGTTTTTACACCATATAACAATCAAATGAAACCTACGTCTAACGTTCCCTGGATACTTCAATCGTAAACATAACCGTAAACAACTATAAACATTTAGCTGCCTCCTGAGTGTGTTCGACTCGAACACCTCACCGGATTATATAAGTCCGTTGGTGAGTTTCAGTAAACGAACCAAAGTTCATAATTTCGACGGATATTTTAGCGACAAGTAGCTATACTACGGGCTTCGTTTTCTGGAACTCAAATCGTTAGTGCACACATCTAAACTACGTAAACATGACAATAATAAATTATTAGTAATAGAGTGTCAACCATCACTTAGACACTTGTCATGACAACTTTTTCAAAACTTCATTAAGTTTATTTATCATTAAAACTCTTTCATAATGACATCGACTTAAATGACATCGTGCACCTTACACGCGTCATCGAGCAAAAATCATCAAAACTCTTTGCTCTCATCCCCCTCTATAGAAGGCATTTGACATCTGCTCAAATGACAACTTGATGTCAATCCTACAATGACAACAACAAATTAAATGAACAAATTATTAAAATTACGACGCAATTATAAACTACAAAAAAAGATAATAGAAAACACTAAGAAATACGAAAAGCTTTATCAAAAGACCTAGTAGCTAACTCGTATGTTCGGCCAGTGAATCGCCCTGGGGTAAAGACCTTCTCCAAACGACCTGGATTGAACACCTGACCTGCAGCCTTTCTTGCGTTGCGGACTCTCCGCTTGTGCTGCGTCCTCCTAGACTCCTTAAACCTATATAAACCAACCTTCGAAATCTTAAACCTACTACTAGCTCGTGGCAAAATTTTATTCCTCACCCGACTCCTACTACGAACTCTAACATAATTCGTGACCTTCCTTTCAGCTTTCCTTTCTGCTTCCGGTAAACTGCACTTCTCCCGAACCTTGGATAAGGTTCTAGACCAACCTACATCAACAGCTGGCGATGCATCATCGTGCGGCTCCAACAACATGTCAGAAGACCTATCTCCTGGCAAAACTACTACCTTACCAACATCTGAGCTGCCCACCTTATCGTCTAATACACCTTCAATTAATAAAGTGCTTCCGCATCTGCTCGCACTATCTTCCTGTAGATTAGTGACCTCTAAATTATTAAAAACATCAGAACCTTTGTTTTGCAAGATCTGCAACCCGTCGTCGCAGGATGTAGGAGGAGCGATCTCGCTTCCTAACTCACCTACTAGACTATAATCCTGACCATCTTTAGCCACCTTCTCTATCTCTACACAACACACATTAAAAGAACTAGATACGTTATTAGTAATAGGCAAATTATTAGAATTTGACTGGATTGGAGCGAAAGAGATTTGATCTTCTTTCATATCATCATCTACCATATCTATTTCAACATTTTCAATATCGGGACTTGGGAATATAGGGGAATCAATACAATTAAACAACGTAACTTCTTCTGCGGGCTCGGAGCGTAGTGGCGACTGTGCTCGGGACTCGGAGCGTATCTCAGCTCTCGAAGTTCGTGGCGGTGACTGCGTTCGAGACACTACGTGTGTCTCAACGCTCGGCGCGCGTTGGACCGGTGACTGCGTTTGGGACACAGTATGTGTGTCTACGCTGGGTGCGGGCATCGGAGACCTTGTTCGGATCTCGCACTCGGTGCGCCACTCAGCGTCTCCTCTTCGGTTGGCACGCCAATTCGACACGTCACTATACTGTCGTCCATTATGACGGCTGTAATTTCTTCGACTTGCGCTATTGGAAATCGAAGTGTTATTTTCACGTAGTATGCGTGACGAAACTGTTTCATCTCTCGGAGGGTACGTTACGGGAGATGGCGGAGTATAATAATTCTTAGGGAATTCTTTATCAAGAATGGCAAAAATTTCATCTAAGTGCATTTCAGGTTTAAATATCATGTCATAAAAATGACGAGCCGCTCCTGTTAGATAAGCACGAAGAATGATTGGCAAATCCTTCTCTCGCCATTCGCAAATAGCAGCGACACGTTTAAACTCGCGAGCAACATCAGCGACGGATACACCATCAAATCCACTGAAATACTCAATACTCGGCATGGTTGCTCATTTAAAAATATTAAAAATCATATATCGCCTGTTCTCCAGTTAACGGCTTCTTCTGTGTGTGCGAGCGTCTCAGCACACAACTTCTTGCGCGGATTCTTCCGTGTGTGCGAATGTCTCAACACACAACTCTTGCAAAAAAAATAACGGATCGTTGCACCCTGCAACGCCTTTTGCTGCTTATGCTGCAAAGACCTACTCTACACGGTTACTGTCCGTGACTGGCCCTAGCTAATAAAATATGGAGTGTATCCGGAATCGCTGTGGCGCCTCCACCATGTGTTACGACCAGCTTGGCCGTTATTTATATTTTGGGGGCGTAAGGCGTAATAACGACAACTGGATAAGTTAATATTATATTGATATTTTAAATAACTCATGAATATAACAAGTTAATTGTTTTTCCAATGATGATTTAACTTGTTTCTGTATACATAATTAAATATACTATATTAGTTATTTAAAAACTTAATGCCAGTAGGTTGCTTTTCAATGAGTTTGCTGTTTGATAGTGCAATTGATGGTTTGGGTTGTATTATTGTGTATTTATTGTCAAATTAACATAATTTATGTTTAATAAATATATTGACAAAAGAAATGCTATGTTGTTGTTTTCAATTATTTAGATCGATAATAAAGTCGATAAAGTCACCACATTACCTCAAAAATGACGTCACAAATCTGGTGACACATTCGAAATAAAGAAAGAAAAGGGACAATCGATCTCTTTCCAACATATCACATAGGTTCATTCGTTAGAATAGTGCGAACTGATGAATTTGTGTTGCTATTTTAGTCCGGTTTCTATTACTTTAGTTATTATTCTGAGACTGTGACTGACTCAGAATAATAACTAAAGCTATAGAAACCGGACTAAAACAGCAACGCTCATTCATCAGTTCGTACTATTTTAACTAATGAACCTAAGTGATGTATTGGAAAGAGATCGATTGTCCCTTTTCTTTCGTTATTTCGAAGGTGTCACCAGATTTGTGACGTCATATTTGAGATAATGTAGTGAGTGACTTTTTAAGGACTTAAAAATTTTTTTTGGTCACCGATTATCTGAATACCGTTTGACATAACAATACAAAAAATAAAAACTAAGTGTCAACCATTTGTCGCACTCCAACCTCCTTTTCTAGCCATAAGATAGAACGGAACTAACCATAGTTGCACGATTTTTATTTTAACCATCCTTCTATAGCTTTAGTTATTGTTCTGAGGTGACTGACTCCCTAGACTTGTTGAAAAAATATCGATATTTTTTGTTCGATTTATCGACATTTTTTTTCCGATATATCGATACATCTATATAAAATAACCAATAACGAAGTTCGTATCAAAATCGATATTTTTTAAAGGAGATGTTCGTTTTTGGGCCCTTATTTTATTACAGTTTTGAAGTGATGCTTTTCTGATAGATCTGCCTTCTGAGATGATGTTTCCAAAAAAACAAAAAAATACAACGCCCCAACATAATTTAAAAAATATTTAAAAACCTGAAATCTTGTTTTTTTCATCAAGCTTTTCTTATTATTTTTGGGTTCTAATGAAAGTTTTAAGTGTTTATTATATATTTCTGAACTTGTTTATACATTCTAAAAGGTATTTTATGGTGGTTGCTGGCTGTAATGGATAGTACCATTGCATTACTAATTTAAAAAATAAGATTTGACATCTGACACTGATAGTTCACTTCACGAAGTTGTCAAGACATTAGAAAAGCGAAGTTGCCAAGGTAGAAAAAGTTTAGGGTTGCTATTTTATGATTTTTTTATATCGGACCTTTTTTATTATATAATACAATGTTTGGGTATGTTTAAAAAATATATTAATACATGGAAAGGTTTCTTATTTTGTGCTTTTTTCATAAAATATACTTTTATCATTGTAAGAATTTGGGGGCCCAGCCTCCATACAAAAATGGAACATCATCTTATCATGATCTAACTAAATTCGCCAAAAGTAGTCGCATATTATGATGTGTAAAATTTGACATCTCACCTTAGTAATAAGCAATTTTAACATTATATTCTGAAAAAAATGGGTCAGGTAATTTTATGACCATGAAATAAATAATAATAAAGTCTATTACACCCGAAAAGGTTGAAATCAATAGGTATTACAATAGAAAATAGAATTAACAATGACTTTTTTTTTTTTATAAATCTTTAAGAGAATGCAGTAAATACTCATTCCTCTCACTTCCCCTATAGAAGACATTTGTGACATATCAAAATGACCTATGATAGTCAAATGACACAATATGTCACTTATAATATTAATATGTATTGATTACTGAATTTACAAAATGGCGCGCTTGCGCGCTTCCCCGACTTCCTATTTCACACTTCCGTCCCATTTAACGAAATCACTTCCACAAATTGGAAGAGAGCAAGAGGAAAGATATTACACATCAATAAAAACTTATTGTTTTGTTGTGCGGTTCCTAACAAGAACAACAGAAGCCGGCTGACGGCGGAACTCGTCAAAAATAGAGTTTTTTACTCTCACTGCCGGACAAATACTGGTTTGACTAATCCTATGTTTTAATTGAGATTTTCATGATTAAAATAATAATTTAAAATAATAAATCTGTTTTATTGCTGGGCTAGGCTGACCTAAATAAATTTTTTAACCGACTTTAAAAAAAGCAGGTATTTTTAGACTGTTATAAATTTGACCGATATATAGAAATTTTTTACACGATTACTTTTAAAAATATCGATATTTTTTCATTTTCGACATCCTTGACGGCCACTGCTCTGAGCATAGAGCAACACGGGCCTCTGGCGCGGCGTGGCCCGCCACTGCCAGTGTAAATTTTTTCTTACATATTTTAGCAAATGAATCTAGGTTTTCAGCCAGATCTTATCGTCTTCATCCAATCATTCTATGCATGCACAAAATATGCAAAATGAATGACTCTTACCACTACTATTAATTATTATGCATCTCAGAATAGTAACTTTATTTACACTACATTCGTTTAAAGAGAAATATTAGTGATTGATAAAATTAATCAAATCATACAGGCTAAAAGCCCTTTGCTTGTTAAAAAAAAGTTGTTCTTTCTTGTTTTTATTTTAGCGGTTTGTGTTGTGGGTTTTCTTGTCTTGTTCTCTCATTTGGTGCAAATTGTGCGTTCTTTTCAAAATGAAAGAAGATAATCTAGACAATTTGAATACGCTCAGGGAAATGTTATTAGACGAGCGAAAACTTGTGACATACGTCTCTTTAAGCAAAGATCTTTGTATACATGTTAATGAAAGTAAAACTTTACTCAAGGCAATTATTGAAGAAATAAGAAAGAAGGACAAAAATATTGCACTTAATGTTAATTACATTATATCCGGATTATTAGACGGTAATAAAGCTCATACTGCTGTGTGCAATGAAGGGGGGTTATCGGATCTAAGAGACAAGTACAAGACAGTGTTTTTTGAACATTTTTATAGTGTTTGTCTAGGAGCACCATCTACAGACAGCGTAGCGTTTATGGCGGTAAACAAATTTGAAGATTTTCCTCTATGTACTGGACTAATAAAAAACAATTCTTGTGCTAGGAGACCTGCAGAGGAAATAGGAAATTTAATAAGTAATAGTCAACAAATAACCTTTAATGAGCAAAAACCTAATATTGCAGTGCAAAAGAAGGTCAAAGAAGAATATAAGAATGAGAAAAATAATGCAAGTGAAAAGGCAGTTACCAAAGTCCAGCAATCAAAATCAGAACCTATTGTTAAAACAGAGATTTCTTCGCCAAAACAAGAAACTTCAAACGGTAATTTACAAAATAATGACCGCAAAAACATTAACAAAAGTCAAAAGGGAATAACAAACTTCTTTAATAAAGCAGCTAGTTCTAGTGCTAAGAAACCAACTAATGGTATTAAAGAAAATGAACCCAAAGTAACTGTAAAACTTGATAAAAAGGAGAATATGATTGTAAAACCAGAAAAAATGGATGTTGACGATGACTTATTGTCCAATGAAGTTCACCAAAGCATAAAGCAAAATAAAATCTTGCCCAATAATAAGTCTAACCTAGCACAATCTGATCAAAAAAAGAAAACAGAAAAAATTGATTCTCTTGTTCAAATAAAGAAAACTTCTAAAGTTGACAAGAAACGGAAACGAGTATTACATGTATCAGACAGTGAAAGTGATGGAGAGAAAGATGACCCATTCCTTGAGGAGCCTTTGGTTGATCAGGAATCAGAAGATGAAATCCCACCCACTCCATCTGTTGCTACAGTTAAAATTACTTCAGGCATTGTGAACCCTAAGAAAAGAAGGAAGATTGTGGATAAAACTTACACTGATGAAGATGGATATTTTTTGACAAAAAAAGAAGAGGTATATGAAAGCTGTTCAGACAATGAGGAAGAAACAAGTGTGAAGGAAAATGTCCAAAATGGTAATGTCAAAGTAAAGGCTGAAGTGTCTCCTAAAGCAAACAAAATTGAGGTTGCTCCCAAAGAAAAGACTGTTACCAAAACAAGAAAGAAGACAGCGTCGCCACAGAAAGGAAAACAGGCAACAATAATGAACTTTTTTAAAAAGAAAGTTTAATTTCTTCTGCAAATCAATTTTGAAATTACTATGCAAAAAGTATTAGTTGGTTATTTTTAAATATTAAGACCTTTACTACCTTCAAACTCGTCACAATATGTTATATCAACTATTGCTATTTATCATGTGAAATTTTCCCCACATACCAGAATTCTTTTTTTTTATGGTTAAAATTTATTGTTATCCTCAGTTTTATGTTATGTCTGTTATTGCTTTGGTCTGTAATAAAAGTAAGCTGAGATATAGTAGATATAGTAATGTAAAATCATGGTGGTTATTGTATGTAAATGAAAGAATGTTGCATGTTGTTTCAAGTTTATTTTATGTAATAAAACTGTCATTCAAATCATCTTTTTGTACCAATTGCCACAACCCAATCAGGATGCACTTGGACATCTACTAAGTAATTGCATTTTGTGTTGTAAGTTGAAGACTGCACATCTTGACTGGATCCTTGCCTGATAATAAAATAAACATTGTAAATTATACAGAAAAAATATAACGAAACAGTATGCTCGTGACTGTAAACTAGCAATAACTTTAATGGTCATTTGAAAACGAAATGTGCTTACTTAGATGAATGATTGGTCTCGCTGCGCTCGACTAGATACCGCCGGCGTACTTGTTAAAGCGGCAAAAAATATTACGCCGAAGTCAGTCGCCTGCTGTCAGTCGCGTTGCAAACTGTGTCTGAGGTGCGCAAATGTTTTGTTTAATTTTGGTCATAAACCGAAGTAATATGCCAGTTTGCGTAGTTAAACTGAGTAAAAATAATACTACAAGAAATAAAAAGGACACCGTTCTTACACACACTACAATATTGAATTGCCGCATTCACATAGCTATTGTTTCTAGGTAGCGCGGTATCTAGTCGAGGGCAGCGAGACCAGTCATTCATCTAAGTGTGCGTACATTTGTAACTAGGGATACATATTTGATAACATCTTTTAAATATGAACCTAGATGTCCCTTGGTTTTAGGCATAGTATTTATATTTTTAAATTTAACTGAACAATAAATTCTACTAACTTGTTTTTGGCTTGATTGTCCCAAAGAACTTTAACAATGCCATCCATGCCAGCAGAGCATAAAAGAGAATTCTCTATAGACAGGTCGCTAGGGTCTGATGGGATTCTGTTAGTGAGACTGGCTTTCCCGACGGCCGACCAGTCCAAAGCAGTCACCTTTCCATGGTGCCCTCGATGCTCATGGACACAAGAGCAAGCTGCCAAATCCCAAACTTTTATCTTTTTGTCATCACCTGTAGACAAAAAAGGTTTTACACAACTAGCAGAATAAGAAAATGTATTTTAAATTCTAAACAATTTCAAAAGAGAATAATGATAACTTAGTAACAATACGCTTAATAAATAAGCAAATGCGCTTGTTATTATTAGTATACCTGCTTAACCAACATTTATCGTGTGGCTCATTTTGGCACGGCCACCATCACCAACCCGAAATTTGAGTTTACAGATAATTAGTGGACAATTAGTGGGAATTAGTGGATAAATCTCAGAATTAGTGGGGCCATGGTTCAAAAGTTATAAGGGATACAAGGTGGCCCTGCCAAAATGAGGCTCATTTTGGCACGGCCACCTTGTATCTCTGAAACCACGGGTCGTAGCGAAGATCTGATTACACCAATAATTAGTGGATAATTAGTGGGAATTAGTGGATAAATCTCAGAATTAGTGATGCTGCTTAAAAAATGTATTAACAAATGCTTATTTGTTAATACATTTTTTAAGCATTTAATGGCGCCTTTTTTATCGATACAGAATCAAACATACCTACACACATATCAAAGTTTCGCCGTTCATTCACAATTTAATTAATTCAAGTAATAACTAAATGCTTATGTGCGCGACTGCACATGTTGTTTTTGTATGGAAAAAAGAAGTTGCTATAACTTTTGAACCATGGCCCCACTAATTCTGAGATTTATCCACTAATTCCCACTAATTATCCACTAATTATTGGTGTAATCAGATCTTCGCTACGACCCGTGGGTTCAGAGATACAAGGTGGCCGTGCCAAAATGAGCGCTCATTTTGGCACGGCCACCTTGTATCCCTTATAATTTTTGAACCATAGCCCCACTAATTCTGAGATTTATCCACTAATTCCCACTAATTATTGGTGTAATCAGATCTTCGCTACGACCCGTGGTTTTAGAGATACAAGGTGGCCGTGCCAAAATGAGCCTCATTTTGGCACGGCCACCTTGTATCCTTTATAACTTTTGAACCATGGCCCCACTAATTCTGAGATTTATCCACTAATTCCCACTAATTATCTGTTAAGAGCGTTTACGCCGCACACTAGCGCCACTAATGAAAAAATAAACATATCTAGTAATTAGAGATAGAAAATCAAATTATGCTCAACAAACTATTTGAATGAAGTAATTTAGCATTTTTACGGCACCTAATGACCACCTCACATGTTATGGTTTAGTTAAATAAGACGTTACGGCCACTTTTAACTATAACGCCATATTTAGCTAAACCATAACATGTCAGGTGTTCATTAGGTGACGTAAAAATGTTAAATTACTTCATTCAGATAGTTTGTTGAGCATAATTTGATTTTCTATCTCTAATTACTAGATATGTTTTTTTTTTCATTGGCGGCGTAGTGTGCGACGTAAACGCTCTTAACTCAGATTTCGGGTTGGTGATGGTGGCCGTGCCAAAATGAGCCACACACATTTATCATTATCATTAATTACTAATAGAGATAAATTATAATTATCACAGACGCGCTTAGTCGCTCAGTCCAATGAAGGCTTGAAATTGAATGCCAAGTAACCCTTGCTTCACCAGATAAGAAGAAAGAGGGATAGATGCTTGGGTTGAATGTGAGAAATCGAGGATCAATCCCCAAAGATCCATTAATTAAGGCTACTTACATGATAGGTATGGGTAAGTATACCTGTTAGCAAGCGTATTAGCTTTCCTAGATGGGTTAACAGGATTATTATTACTAGTGGTCGCCCAGTGGTCGAAATACGATCGTAATTTTATTAAGGCTGCACGGATTGTATCCTAAGCAATGAAAAATTTAAAATGATAGAATGTGAGTTTGGGTTGGCATTGACAGATTTCAGCCGCTCCTCTTCCATTTTTGAAATTTTTGAAAAGAGTAATGCGTTTGTATCAAATACTCCGCCGTCCGCAAAATTTTCGTAAAAAGGGGTTTTTTCGTACAAAGTTTTTGCTTCACGTATTAATATATAGATTGTGTTTATACCATAAAGTTAAGAGCGTTTACGCCGAGCGCGAGACCTTATGGTGGCACTTCACATGGCTATTTGTATTCGCGTATTTGCCATATTTGGCAAATAATTGCCCTACAACACATGGCAATTATTTGCCAAATATGGCAAATACGCGAATACAAATAGCCATGTGAAGTGCCACCATTAAGTTTATGGTGGCACTTCACATGGCTATTTGTATTCGCGTATTTGCCATATTTGGCAAATAATTGCCCTACAACACATGGCAATTATTTGCCAAATATGGCAAATATGCGAATACAAATAGCCATGTGAAGTGCCACCATTAGGTTTTTAAGTCCAAATATCACGCACACAGAAGCGGGCTGTGAGCGCGCGCGAGTGTGTGCGTAGAGTAGGCTAGTTCTGCTCACTATAGTCAAACTCACTACTTTGATCCGATCGAATTTGGTTTTTCGGTACCTATACTTAGAAATTATTATTATATTATTATTAATTAAGTGAAAACTTCTTTAGCGGCGTTGTACACTTTTTTGTAATGGGTAAAAAATGTTAAATTCGCGTCAGGACACGTGACCTGATCGAAAATGTAAGACGTAAAATCGTAAGACGGATGGAGAGTAGACAGCCGGCGCGGCGTAGGAGAGGAAGTATCCCCCTCTCTTTCTACAGCGCGGCGAAAATGTATGCCTGCTGTTTCGTTTAGGCGGCGCAGGGCGCTCGCGCGAATAAATTGTCATGTTTGTGTACGATAGCACAATAAATAAATATTGTATTCCACCACATAAATGATAGTACTTTTATACTGATAATTGAAGCAATTCGTGCAAAATTATTCGTAAGTTTCGTTGAATTTGTTACCCATTATCTCTGCAACATAATATACGTTGTCAGTTTAAAAATTTAATTTGTTGCTCTCACCAATAGGCTTGTGTCCACTATGAATGAATTTAATGGATAGGGGTTTATAATGATTAATTATATCATGGAGAAGACAACAAACAATTTTAATTGTTAAAAGCGTTAAAGATTAATAATATTTTAGAGAAATAAATTTCGTAAAAATAAACTTTTAGTCACGTGACAGTGAACACCAATCAGAAAGCCGTGACGTCACGCCGTGCCAGACAATGTCATTGACGTTTCGAGTTGTTCGAGTATCGTTAATTATCTTACTATATTTTGGTTTTTAGCAAATAATATCAAGTTGATACAATTTTTGCTAGTTCTAATTGAGAAAACTCACCATGGAATCTGGATTTAGCAAAGCCGACAGTAATAATTTGTCCAGAATCGATGCCGATAAGCTTGGAAATTTTTTCGCGTCGAACAGTGACTTCTGCTCATCTGAATTTCGCAATGTTAAAACTTCCTTGTAAGTAAACATAAGTTATGTTATAAAGTATTAATTATTAAGCTTAAATGCTATGTAATATTTCAGTACGGTACACAATAACTTAATGTTTTGACGTACATTTTGCAAGATAATTGATACCTATTAATTTTGAGGTTAGATTTACAAAGTATGCAAAATAGTAACAAACTTGTATAATTTCAGGTCTTCGCGAGCTTCATATGGAGATGACGCCATAAGTTATGTCCATGTGACGGTAAATTTTGTACTGTAAAGTGCAAAACATGTCCTGAACACAAGGTTCATGCAATACTATATGGATGCACACTGGTTGGTGATGAAGAAGATGATATTATTATCTCCGTTCAATGTCAAGACTGCGTAGCTTCACAGTGGGGATGTAAACACGCAATAGCATTTCTTATGTGGGTTCATCGCAGAAGTGAGGAACCATCATGCACTTCGGTGGAATGTCATTGGAGAAAATCTAAGCTGTCTAGAGTCGGTAGTAGCCTTAAATATATGACAGCAAAAGACTTGTCCGAGGGCAGGCCCATGTTGCCAGCAAATTCATCTGTTTCAATGAAGTTTTTGGAAGAGGTATTTAAGAAAGAAATTAATAACTGGGAACTTTTAAAATATCAAACCACTTATTGTCAAAGCGAAGAAAAGGCTCTCTCCATGCATCAACTGATATGTAATTTCAAAGAGAAATGTGTTGATGCATTTTTATAAAAAGTTCACATATCACCTTCATTAATACAGAGAGTTGAAGTACAAGAGAACAATCTAAGAGCAGCCTATGGTTTGAACTAAGGTATGGTTGAATTACGGCTTCAAAAGCCTTTGAAGTTAGCAGATGTAAACTACTGATGGCACACTTTTATCGCTCATATTAGGTGGTAAAATTCCAGACACTACTTCTATGAAACGTGGCCGTCTTCTAGAAAATGAGGTAAGAAAAACAGTGGTAAAAAAAATGAAGAAAAAGATAAATAAGTGTGGCCTGATATTAAATTCCAAATATCCAATGATTGCTGGTTCCCCAGACGAATTTGAAGATGGCATAATCGAGATTAAATGTCCTGTTAATGCTGACACATTTAAAATTTATATAAAAAATGGAAAAGCTACTGAAAAATATTGTGCACAAATGCAGCTTGATGTATTAACAGAAAAGAGAAATTACCCAGATTATAGTGAAAATCAAAATGTGGAGATTTTAAGTGTGCCATTCAATATTGAGTATGTTGAGAATTTGATTAATAATAAATTATTAAACTTGATTTACTGCCTTAGATAGCTTTTGCATATTATACTTATGCCTGAATGAAATAGGTAAGGACCTTTTAATCATTGCACTATCTAATTCCACAGTAAAAAGACGCATGACACTGGCTATCATAGGTATATTTTTTTTAAATATCTTGCTTAGGGCGTTTTTCACCATCTACAAGTTCCCATTAGCCTTTACTTTGACAGATAGTCCATACAAATACTTCACTTTAATTGCCAAGTATCTCCTAATCAGACATTGTGAAACAGACTCTTAGACTCATAAAGAAAATGGTATACTTTGACACAAACTTAAACTCAAACTTTCAAACTCAAACTTTTATTTGCAAACTAAGTGGTACATACATGGTGTTTACAATGTTATAGTGTCCTTATTACTTAGTCACCTTGTATAGGTATAACAAATAATACTTATATTAACTATATAATCCAATATGTTATAAAAATATATACCTATATTTATATAAAATTGATATTAAAGCTTTAATTATATTATGAATTAAATTGTATAATAAAGCAATAAATTGTATTAGATTATATTATATTATATTACCCAGATCGCCAAACGTAATCACAAATCAACATATTGCATGGTTAAGTATTCCTCTACAGTGTAAAAACATTTATTTATTAAAAACTTTTTTAAATTTGTTTTAAAAACTTTGTAGTTTGGTTCAGTATGTATTTCGATCGGTAATTTATTATATATTTTTACAGCCATAATGATGTGGGCTATGATTTAGCATTTTTATTCATGAGGGTGGCAAATGTAGTCTTCCTTTGTGGCGAGTGTTAATGGACTCGATGGAGTCATTCCATAATCATCTGACAACTGATTAAATTTACTATCTAATCTTATTTTATTTAAACAGAGTAATAAATATGGTGTTTGGGAATATTTATACAATCTTTTATTAAATCAATTAAGTGGTAACAACTAATTGTAAGACTACAGACTGTATAGTCTTGGCTTTTTCTCAATGTTTTTAATTGTATTCAACATGGCCTTTGTTGATTCTATTTTTTTGTCTTCTTTGATTAATTCACTACGATCAGAAGATGATTTGACTTGTAGTGAAGCCATTGATAGTGAGGGACTATTGGCAGCTACAGATGGTAATATAAAGAAATATCACTGTCTGAATGTTCTTCAATAAATATATTTATTTACAATTTTGCTTAGACCAGATACAGAAGGACTTGATTTTGAAGCGGTTACAGTTTTAAATGGGTATGTGGACCTCGATGTTACAGAAGGTTTCAATGATAATGCCTGATCTATCAATTTCACATTGGTTTGCACAGCCTTACATCTGAATTTGTAGGTTATAAATGCTTGAACAGATTTATCTATTGACTGTTGACATAACATTTCTGGCACATTTCCTCCAACTGTTTCAACTGAAAAAGAAATAAAACAAAATAGCTTTTTAATGCTAATAACTGGCTATTTGCCATTTCAAACTTTAAGTATGTTGTTTGTTATTTATTATACATAATTGAACTTGTATCAGAAGTATCTAGAGGAGAACTTGGAGTACAACTTTCTTTTGATTCATTCAGACACTGCTATTATCATCTTTCTTTGTTTTTTTTAGAATATATGGTTGTCTGTACTGCTGTATGTTCGTTTTCTTGTCTTGACATCCAAATTTACTTGGCATACAACCTGGTTTCATGTCACTTGTGATACTCCATCCATATAATTAATCATATCACTTGGAAACTAGAATAATAAAAAGAGTTTATTTGTAACATTACAATATTAAAAAACTAAAATAAAACGTTAATCCTAAAAGTGAAACAACTTAACCTGAACTCATGTATTTATTTGGAAAATAGAGATTCTACAAAACACATCTAGTTTGTTCAAATTTAAGTAATAGACTGTGTTGTGTGAAATACTTACATCAAAATGATCTTCATAAAAATACATTCTTGAACCTGATATTGATAAACTATGAGCATCATCTCTTCTTGCAAGTTTTAGCCACTTTTTCCAATGACCTTTATAAAATATCATTAACTTTTTCCGTATTTCTCCATTGTTTGGAACATATAACCTAAATGAGTTATTATTTAGAATAATAACTTGTTTGGCGTTTTTATAGTCGTGCTATTACACTGGGGCACTATACAGTACTTATAATATGGGAAATTCATTTTTATACGCTAAAAACTAACTATTATCGAAGACACGATCACTCAGTTTCCATATGTAAACAACAAGTTACTTTGTGCTCTTTGGTTTGTCTGGCACGGCGTGACGTCATTCAAGACGCCATGATAGTCTTGTGCGTTTTGGAGCCAAATTTAAATTGGTTTTTTAAAACGCGAAATTTATAATGTAAATTCTCAATTAAAAATAAATAAACCATTATTTTCGATAAAAGGCATAATAAGCTAAAGTATTAAGCAGTTATTGAAATTTAGTCAACTAGCCTATTATCTAGCTCAAGATAAGTATTCTTAAGAAACTCGTTAGTATAGTAAGATAATGGATAAATGCATAGACTTGGACATGCATGCATGCATAAACATAGAAAAATCACCTAGACCCGAAATAAATTTAGAAAAACAGTCCTTCTATAAATTAACCCGACCGGGAATTGAACCCGGGGCTTCGGGGACGGCGCGACGCCCGACCCGGCGCGCTAACCACTCGACCACGGAGGTCGTCCAATTTAAAAACATTGCAATTCATCAAAAGTAACATAAAATAATTTATTCACTAAAGTACTAAGATTTGCTTATCGCGCTATAAATTTGAACTATCTTCGAAATTACGGCAATTGTTCGACAATCGTCGGGTAGAGCGTCGAGCGACGTAACCACTCTCTCAGAGGCCTCGCGGCGGACTGATTTGATACTAATAGAACGCAGAGTTTTGTAGTAGTTTTAGAGCAGTTTTAAAATATTTATAGAAAAATTATAGAGCTAATTTAGTAAAAAGAATTTTGCGCATAATTTAAAGAACACTTTTTTCTATAGTAAAAAGCTTTTATCTTATGTTTATATAGTAAGTATATTAGAGAAAACAATTATTTTATCACCTATAATTTCTTTAAAAATTCACAATGTTTGGATTTTTATAGTTTTTGTTAGTAACCAAAATCTAAAAATGTTTTCAACAAACTATTTTGCTGAAGATCTTTCAAATTAAAATAAAATTTTTGTTCTTAGGTTTGTCAGTAATTTAAACACATTTTTAAGCTACGAAGTTGACGCGGAAAGTCAAATTATAAAAACCTCTGTTCAATTATCTTGTTATTAATTCTAAAATATCCATAAATCTAAAAATGTTTTCAACAAACTACTTTGATGACAAGATCGCCTAATGATATAAGTAATTAACATATTTGTAAAGTAAATATTCATAGATATTAAGAAGTTTGAAAAGTACAGTTTTTGAGCAAAACGGCGTAAACGCTCTTAAGGTATATTAACTTTATGGTTTATACATATCTTATTTAGCGCCTTATAGGTAATAATCTTTATTAAAAAAATGAGAAGAAAACGGAAACGTACCTACCCACACTGGCGAGGTAGTCGCATGACGCCGTGCTTGAAATGACACCAAGAGAACATTGCTACAATCGATAAATTAAATACCGGCACTAGTTAGGTAGTCACAGCACCCTGACTAGACGCCACGCCATCGCCATGCCAATTCGCTTCACTAGGTAAAAAGAAAACATTTACATACCTGACCTGCACTGGCCAGATAGACGAGGACCGCGTCGGGCACTTCATCGAAGAAAAGTTGACATAGCGGCACTGGCCAGCTAGACGCCGGGGGGCGCTAAGACCAGCTACCTGCACCTCTTTGTGGTGCGTGTCCCTATTCCACCCAAAAGGGACACGCATCTCACACTCCACTGAAATAATGTCTAATGCACTGGTATAGGGGACCGTCAACTCGCTACACCACCTTTGGGGTTACGTACCGGCACTGGCGAGGTAGTCGCCGAAAGGAGCGAATCAGGCCAGCGCGCGCACGCCACCGCGGTGGCCCACACACGCGCACGAGCTGCGCGTCGCACACTCCATCGAAAGCACTGGTATAGAGGACCGTCAACGTGCTACACCACCTATGAAAATACATACCGGCGCTGGCGAGGTAGTCGCCGGAGGGCGCGAAGGCGAGCGCGCGCACGCCGCCGCGGTGGCCCCACACACGCGCACGAGCTGCGCGTCGCACACTCCATCGAAGGCACTGGTTTAGGGGACCGTCAACGTGCTACACCACCTATGAAGTTACTTACCGGCGCTGGCGAGGTAGTCGCCGGAGGGCGCGAAGGCGAGCGCGCGCACGCCGCCGCGGTGGCCCCACAGCACTCGCACGAGCCGCGCGTCGCACACTCCATCGAAGGCATTGGTATAGGGGACCGTCAACGTGCTACACCATCTATGAAGTTACATACCGGCGCTGGCGAGGTAGTCGCTGGAGGGCGCGAAGGCGAGCGCGCGCACGCCGCCGCGGTGGCCCCACAGCACTCGCACGAGCCGCGCGTCGCACACTCCATCGAAGGCATTGGTATAGGGGACCGTCAACGTGCTACACCATCTATGAAGTTACATACCGGCGCTGGCGAGGTAGTCGCTGGAGGGCGCGAAGGCGAGCGCGCGCACGCCGCCGCGGTGGCCCCACAGCACTCGCACGAGCCGCGCGTTGCACACTCCATCGAAGGCACTGGTATAGGGGACCGTCAACGTGCTACACCTCCTATGAAGTTACATACCGGCGCTGGCGAGGTAGTCGCTGGAGGGCGCGAAGGCGAGCGCGCGCACGCCGCCGCGGTGGCCCCACAGCACTCGCACGAGCCGCGCGTCGCACACTCCATCGAAGGCACTGGTATAGGGGACCGTCAACGTGCTACACCACCTATGAAGTTACATACCGGCGCTGGCGAGGTAGTCGCCGGAGGGCGCGAAGGCGAGCGCGCGCACGCCGCCGCGGTGGCCCCACAGCACTCGCACGAGCCGCGCGTCGCACACTCCATCGAAGGCACTGGTATAGGGGACCGTCAACGTGCTACACCATCTATGAAGTTACATACCGGCGCTGGCGAGGTAGTCGCCGGAGGGCGCGAAGGCGAGCGCGCGCACGCCGCCGCGGTGGCCCCACAGCACTCGCACGAGCCGCGCGTCGCACACGGTCCACAGCCGCACGCTGCGGTCCGCGCCGCCCGTCGCTATGTACGCCTCGTTGGGGTGGAACTTCACGCACTGGGGGTAACGAGCTTACTATGATCGAACAACCATAATCTGGGGGGCGATTTTTGGTCTAGTGAGCAATTCTCACGGTACGATATCAATTACGAGGGCTCCTTATTCTCTCATTCATTTTAAGTCACTGGTAACTTTATTTTGATACCGAAAATTCTCGAACGGTATCCTTCCTTCCTTTCAGCATAGTGATGTCTACTGTTGGACGTATGCCTCTCCAATTTTTCTCCATACTGTGCGGTCTGTGGCCTTCTGGTGGCTTTGTCAGACCGATTGTCAGACCTACTGAGATCTGACAATCGGTCGTAATCTATTTTTAATACCCCTAAGTGATAAGGGTGGTCCACCCGAAACATTATTTTAGTTTTTGGATTTTTTTTCCAATACAAAATGATTTGTTTGTTTTGTTGTCATGGAAACTGTCAAAGTGGTACGAAGTCCGCCGGGTCAGCTAGTATGTTTATAATAAACTTAATTCAAGCCACATAATAATATAGGGAACGATATAACTTTGTTGAGTAACTATATTTTTTTGGTAAATATTACTTACTGTAACATCCGACATGTGCCCAACAAATATCCTTACAGGGAAAGTTCTGTCTAAAGACCAGAGTTTTGCTGTTCTATCGTGTGATCCAGTCACAATATATAGCCCATTTTTAGAGACGTCCATGCACCATATAGGATAATTGTGTCCTCTGCAAAATAACATACAAATATTGTAATATAAACAAAATTTCCTTAATCTGTTTATATGAAGAGTAAGAACTCTGTTAAAGTTTGGTTATTACCTATATATGGAAGCACAAGAGTAGTCATATAACCTCCAAGCTCTCATAGTGCTATCACGCGAAGCAGACAGTACCAGTTGTTCTTGAGCAAGGACACTAACGGCTTGAATTGGACCTGTGTGGCCTCTTAATGCTAACCCAGCACCTACTTGTCTGTAAGAAAGTATATTATTTAGGTTAATGTGTGGTTCGGAGCTCATGGCGCAGTGGTTAACGTGCCCGGTCTGAGATTACTTTGATTAAGAAAGTTTCGCAAAGGTCATCGGATAGGCGATCAAACATTTCGAGCCCTTACGTGCTTCGGAAGGCACGTAAAGCCGTTGTCCTTCTACCAGGCAGCGACGACTACTTGCACGCATCCTCCCTACCTACATTCCGGAGGCAGTATTCTGCAGCGGATCCACCCCCACCCGGGATCAAGATCTCACCGGGGCGGCGCAGTCTACGGCACATGTCTAAGCTAACCGGACGCCGAACTGCGCGCGCGTTCCTGACCCCGCTCGAAGCTAAGTCCTCCCTTAAAATCGCGCGACATCACTGAGCACTAAAGCGACCGACGAACCGGTGAGTCAAGAAACCAGATTTCATCTTTTATTTCTTTTCTCTTTCTGGAACTCGTGGTGCCTAACACCCCAGCGTTTCAGTGGCAGTCCAGGCTGCATAAGCAGTTGTTAACAACCACCAATCCGCACTGGGCCTGAGTGGTGGTTAATAGCCCGTTCTCCCTATCCATCCATAGGGAAGGCTCGTGTCTCAGAAGCGAGCGAGGACATAAAATGAGCTGATGATAATGTGTGGTTATGAAGCTATTTAAGTAGTATACGCCACTACATGCGTTTTGTGTTCACAACACACTGCAATATCACTGCAACGCTTAATTCTTATTTTAGCATGCTGGCGTTTTGGATAAACTGTAAGTTAGCATGTATGTATGTACACTTTTGAAACTTTTTACGGTTATTATTTGTGTCAAGAAGGATCGAATACAGTTTTCAGTGAGCATATACGTTTTCTCGTTTAGGCGCTGCGAATTATTTTCGGATTTAAAAAAAAGCGCGATTACTTGAAATTTATGAATATTTTCGTAAATCTAATTCTGTCACAAATACGCACAAATCAAGAGCTACTCGTCTATGTTTATTCTACAGGCGCACATACAATGGCTTTAGAGATACACGATTCTGCAAAACGTTACTCAAGCAGGAAAACCCCAGGAATATCTCGAGAACCTAAAGGAGCACAAATTTTATTTTCGGCGCACATTTTTGCACAAATGTAAGCTTTCTGCCCATGCACAATTTTTCTCTCTCAGATCATTCGTTTAGAATTTTCCTGCTGGAACAACGTTACTGCAGCAAGAATCGTTTTTTTTTGTTTTTCCCCAAAATGACAACACGTACAAATTTTTTATGCAGCGCACATGCACAGCAGATTACGCAATAATTATACGTTTCACTCATAACACTCTAGGAGATACTTTCCAGCTGCGGGAACGTACACCGTTGCAGCGTGAAGAAGTAACAAATATACGAACATACATACACACAAACTTTCGCATTTATAATATATAAATAACTAGCGGTTGCCCGCGACTTCGTTTTCGGTCTATATGCAAAACTTCATCCAAATCCGTGCCACCGTTTTCATTGCACGAACATCATTTCATTTTAATTTATATACCTACCTATAAGTAACATAGTAAAATACTTTATGTAGGTACTACCTACATAAAGTATTTTACTATTTTACTTATTCTTACAATGTATTATCTTCAGGTGATGGTTCGGCCGGCATAAAGCATGCTAATTCAACTTCAGAGATGTTGTGATTGATTCTTCTCTTTACATTATTCTGTCCCAAGTCCCAAAGCCTGATCTCTGAATTGCTAAATCCTCCACATAAAAGATTACAATATGGATCAGTTTTAGCACATACTAGACTGTAAGAAAAATAAATAAATAATTATTACCAATATAATATTAAGAGTAAAATATTTTTTTGAGAAAATTAGTTTTGTTACTTACTAGGAATCTGGAGCTGCAACTTTATATAACTTTAGCGGGGCCATTGAGTCCCTCACTCCTTTGATTGCGTCTTGCAAGTCTTTTAATTCTTTATCTACGCTCTGATAATCAGTATGACCATTACATTTTGAAAATATATCTAGAAATAAAAAAAGTGTTTTAGGCTCTTAGATTTTGTTTAACTTATTACAGGAGTAGTGTAAAATAAAAAAGCATGAAACAATATTTACCATTTATATCTGGGACTTTTTCTTCATTATTCATTTTTGGGGCATTCCTTTCATCATCAATTTGATCCTCATCATCCTAATATGTATAAAAAAAATTCGAAAAAAATTTATTCAACTAAGTAAATAAGTGTTCGCCTATATTAAGGATCTTACAAATAAACAAAGAATAAGCTTCAAATAGTTACTCTGTGTTTTATCTCTTTTACTTTAATTTGAAATGAATATGAATTAGCATAGAACCTTACAAGTAAGAATAGGTAACTGCCGCAAGGCTCGGTCCTCGGTCCAGTATTGTTCATTATTTACGCATTTGACGACCTCCTTGGTCGAGTGGTTTGTACACCGGTTTTTATGGTGTCGCCATCTCTGAGATCCCGAGTTCGATCCCCGGTCGGGTCAATTTAGAAATTATTGTTTTTCTAAATTGTCTCGGGTCTGGGTGGTGTCTATGTAATAATAAGTATGTATTTAAGTATTTTAAGTATGTTTATCCGTTGTCTAGTAACCATATAACGAGTTTCATAACGAAGCTTCTCTTGGGCTAGATAATTGGTGTGAGTGTAAGAAAATTTAATATTATTATTAATAATTTGACCTTCCACACTCCGTGCAGAGCCACATCATGCCACGAAATGCACGGTCTTGCACATAGGGAATCGGAATCCACATCTGTCTTATACCCTAAAATTAGGGCCTAAATGATGTTCAACTTTCTGAAGTCAAAACTTAAATGGACTTAGGAGTAAAGATTTCGGAAAACTTAAAATGGGAGGAACATATTTCTACCATAACAAAAAAAGCTAAAAGGTTGATCGACCTAATAAGAAAAGCATTTGGTGCTTTAAACCCAGAAATGATGCTGAAGATCTATAAAACCTTTGTCCGACCCATTTTTTTTTGGAGTACGCATTTCAGGTTTGGAGTTCCTACTTTGCCAAAGACATTGAGCAGTTAGAAAAAGTGCAACGAAGATCGTTAAAACGACGCACATATGAGGAACGGTTGGATGCGCTTAACCCACAACCTTGCAAGACCGCATGAGCCGTGGAGACTTGGTTGAGACCTATAAAATACTAAATGGGCATTATGACCTCAATGACATAGACATGGTCTTCGAAAGAAATGAAAACAGACATCTCAGATGATGTTGTCTTAGCCTCCAACATCAACCAATTTAACCTTTTCACCGCCCAACTATCCTGCACACGATGTCCCGCTGTACGCCAACGTATAAATGTATTTTAATAAAGAAGAAGAACTTCTATAGAAGTGCTGGCGTGGGCGGCACGAAAATCTCGAACTTCTATAGAAGTTGTTGGCGGTAAAAAGGTTTAAAATAGACTAGACAGATATTTAAAGAAATAAATAAATGATACTACAGTATATTACGATGATCAGGATACAGGCACTACCAGTTGTGGCAACTGCTTGCCTGTCAAAATAATAATAATAATAATAAATGAAGTTTACATGACAGGAACAAAACACGGAATAACTATTCGGATCTTATTCTTTGTTTATTTGTAAGGCACTAAAGGTTTTAACACTGAGGGTAAAATACGCCCATTGCGGAGTCTTATCGCTCTCAACCACTGGGGTGCCTTGAGTTGCGACACGGCGAGCGGATTTCTAGTTCATTGCGTACTTTCTATCACGGTTGACTAAGACTGTCATAGTATAACGCAGATAAACTAGAAATCCACTTGCCGCTTCGAAAGTCGCTAGTGCTTGTGGCTTTACCCTTACTAAGTTATTATGACGCCTCTGTGCTCATTTATTTTACAAGATCCCACACCCTGCAAATAGTAACACAGCATTTCAGGCATGATGTATAGCCTCTGTGCCAACGGTAAGCTACTTGGGTGAAAAAAACACTGAATTAAAGCAACATTGTCGAAGCTCAATAATTAACATTAAAAAGAAACAGCTTATCCAGAAATACTAACTGATGTCTTCTTGTTAGTGTCATTGTTGATGTCTATGTGAAACCAAGTCTGCAAAACCTGTATCAACAGTACATGACTATGTTTGGCTAGATATGCCTTTAGAGCATTTAGCGCGTCTTGTGAAAGGTATATGTCATATTTACAGGACCTGCAATTGAATATAAATAAAGTTAATTGTTTTCTTGAATTCATATCATAGTATAATTTGTTAATAATTTTTACATTTTTAATTCTTAATAAAGTAAGAATATTTTTTCAATCCTTATTTTGTATTCACAAAGCTTATAAACAATGGAAAAGACTACCTCAGTACAGGGTGGCTTGTTCTTAATTTAATTACTTAATTTGATTAGACAAAAATTTGAGTTTGTACCTAAAAGCAGCTATTGATGGTCTCGTCTCTACTTCTTGTAATGTGTATATAGATCCAATGTCATCTAGTATCTGGTTCATATAGTCTTTTTCAGGAGTTTCATTGTCAATCGTGCCATTTTGCAAAGAGTTGAATAGCTGTTCTAAGCTGTTCGGGCGGTACAGTGCTGAAGGCAAGTTCCCATCTATAGGTTGATGATATGAGAAATCTTTTTGTGGCAATGTAGCAGAGTGCCTTTTCAGAAACATCTGTGCCTGCCCGCCGTGACCACCTCGAAGCATCTCCAAATACAGATGGCACAGCAATGGGCTTAATAAACCTAACAATTCATTCTTCACCTTTTCCACATTTATTTCTTTTATAAAATTTACCAACCTAAAACAGAAACAGGCTTACTCTATGCTAATTTGTACATTAATTACTAGCCTATAACAAAGATACGTACAATAATAAAAGCTAATTTTATATTATTGTGTTAACTAAATTACAGTTTTTTTACTTCTTACAAAAATAAAGTTTTAGCAATCAATTTAAGATTTCAGATATTTTTTAAAATACAGCATAGATAGGGTTAAAGAGTGAAGAGCTTACTTGCTGTATTGTGTGTCGTATTGTCCTGGATCGTTGTTTATACAAGAGAATAAAATTGAATTGGCGCGACTCGCTTCACACTGTACTATAGTGGCCACAGCCATTTGTTCAGCACTTCGGCTTAAAGAATTATTGCTGCTAAATAGATCTACGTCCTGTAACCGAAGAAGAAATATAAAAGTAAGCGATAGTAATCAATATCACAAAAAATATATTGATGCTCACAGGGTAGTTTCGACGTTCTAAGTAGGAAGTGACTGCAGCTTTAACTGCATCATTTCGAGTCTTTTTAAGCAAAGACATTGATTGTCTAGGTTAAGTTTAGAAATAAAGAAATTAAATCTAAACGCAATATTTGTAAACAAATCTAGTCTTCATTGTATTTCAACAAAGCAAACTATCCAATTCCAAATCCAACTTTTCGTAGTCGTCGTCTCGGTCTTGCTTTCTTTTGATTGATGAGAGCTTGCTGCTTGTTGCTGTTGCTGATGCTGTCAGTGTCATGTTTTTTTTTTAAGTGTAGTTTTTTCGGTCTGTTTCCTGAAGAACCGGCTAAGGTCATAGACCATGCTGCCATGTCATTAGTTTTTTAAATTCATTAGAACTATCTGCAATAAACTATTTATAGGATGATGATGAAATATAATAGAAATGAAAGTGAGAAATGATATACCCCCCAACCCCTTGAGTATCTCAGTAAAGATGTGGGGCTTTACTAAGTCCTCACGCAGAATTCTTGAGAGAATTTGAAAAGTGCCGTTGCACTGTTTTGTTTCATTTGCCAACACTCATGCACACTCACGAACACTTAACGGTTAATAATCCACCATTATTTCACATTAATATTCCACATAACACAAATTTTAGTAAATAAAACAAAACCGGCAGACATGACTCTTCACTTTCCCGCCAAGAAGTCCTGTCAGTGTCATGTCAGGCAGGCAACTGTCAAAAACCGTATACGTTTTTGGTTATATGAAGGACAACCTGCTATACACTACTTTAAAGTTTATAGTGACACCCCCTACCAACCTTCCGGTTACAAAGTAGGTGTCAGAATAACCTTGCGCAAGCACAAGGGACCATCTACGTCAGGTCATAACGCCAGATCAGAACACGCCGGTACGCATCCTTCATCCAGTACTTTTAAGACTAGTGTCTCAAGCTAGTCGCCCCGTGGACACGTATAGTCCACTACCTAATATCCAGATAGGTCACCGGAGCTGTAAGCTCGCTCACTTCTCGTTGCACTAAGAGCACAACTCAGTATCGCAGTATTCCACTGCTTGGGCCGTCAGCTCTAAAGCCGACTACCAAATGTCCTCTTTGGTGGCGGAGTTGTAAGCACACTCACTTCTCGGTACCCATCCAGGCACCTGATCAATTCCAAATTCCTACGCGGCTGATTAAACCGGAGGCCTTTGCATCTAGCGGGCACCTTTACTAGTTCTCCAGACTAGTACCGGAGATGTTGGAGTAACTACTCAGTGAAAACCACCGAGCACCACACCAACTAAGGGTAACTCACGTACCCCGCAGATCTTTCGCTTCAGGCCCCCACCGGACCGCTACTAAGACCCGCTCGCTATGCACGAAATGGAAGCCTGGCCAGACCAACCAGGCAGACGAACATTCCCACTTCTATAGCTAACCACATGCCACCACGAGTCCAACCCATGTCCGGGGTCTGCTGGAGACGCTCGCGAAGGCATAACCGGCAGGGGGCCTAGGATCCGGAACTCCCGTGGTACCCTTGAAAAGACAGCCGGACCCGTAGTTCCAGCTGCCATACCCTACCTATCAGGGTCAGCAGATAGGGACAAATGAAGGACAATGGATAAACTTTATACAGCCTTATATTCAGATTTTTTTGCTGATGGTGGTAGATAGAACAAAGGTGACCCATTTCAAGATGTCCCCAAGTCCATTTAGGGACTTTATGTGCCGGCAGCACCAAAATAAATAGCAGCTCATTGTCTATAGTTCTGTATATTCGAATTATTTGTAACAAGTGTCTGATTGGTAGTTTTAAAATATATTTTATTTTAATATGTGTGTAAATTCCGTTGCTATAATATTAAGTCGTTTTCGTAAACGGTCATGGGTACGCAAGCTTGATCGTGTTGCCAGCGTACACACTAAAAAAGGTTAAACAAGGTTCTAAAACTAAAGAAGCACTAATTATTATATCTTTGCAGTAATTACGTACTAATTACGCTCTAAAAGAGCGTAATTAGTACGTAATTATATATTTACATAATTATATATACGTGCATAACAACAAACGTGAATTAGACTATGTGTACGCCACCATAATTGTATGGCAGCATCAGGTAAAATGGAAAATTCATTTATTTAGTATTACAACATTCATACTAAATTAAAACAAATTATAACATTTTACCATTGAAAATGGTTATCATTCTGCAAATCGCCTGAGACGTATTTTTGGCTATAGCTCCGAAGATTTTGGGAGGATCTAGATGGGAATAGTACCAAGAGTTGAGGAATTTATCGAGACACGTGTGAGCGTTTGAATTTTAAAAATCTGCTAGTAACTTTTTTGGCCTTTTGAAAAATGTAAAAAAGTCGGGTTTTTTGTGGGGTGTTTGTTTACTAAATTGTAAATATTTCGAAAAAAAACCGACTCAAGAAAAAATTAAAAAAAGGTCCTAGGGTATCGGTTTAGCTACAAAATGGCGAAAAATTTTAAAAATCGGTTAATAATTGTGACTTGTAGGCGGTCCGTTTAGATTTGGTATTGTAGAAAAACAGGTATTTACGTATATAAAAAATGATGTAGCTTCTATGATTATTGACCGATCGTCATGGTATTGGTGTCAAAAGATGCGGATGCAGGCGAGAAGTGCATTCAAGTTAGAAATATATTTATTTAAAACATAAAAGATTTATTTAAAACAGAAAGATACGATGTTGTTAGGTTAGCTAATTACGTACCTAATAACTTAAAACAGAAGGTCCGGAAAAGACTGAACAAATTAACCGACTTGGTATTACATGGATCTCACAACTTTTTACGGTAGAAGAACTGAACTCAGTTCAAGACTTGGTTTTTTTTACAAGTTTGTTTTGATGGCATCTCATTTCTTTTTGAAGATAGTCCTACTTTTTTCTTTTCCGGTACCATCTACATATACAGGTACACTGATTCATTAACTGCAAATTAAGGTAACTTTGTAATCCTATATATTTATAAGGGATTACAAAGTTATTTATGCAGTTGGTGTATCTAGAAAACTGGACCGAAATTCCAAAATATTTTGGTTTTTCCTTGGTTTATACACTAAACACTAATTGTATTATAAATTTGAAGATTATTTGAAGCTTCTATGTCTGCTAGAAGTGCCTTAGAGTTTTGATGATCGGTCAGTCAGTGAGTGAGTGAGTGAGTGAGTAGTGAGTGACAAAATTAAGAAACTTTGAATAGTTATATTTCTTAAACTACTGGTTCAAATTGAATGAAATTTGAAATATACCGTGTTTAAAATGCCTGCTTCATCATCATCATCATCATCTCAGCCAAAAGAAGTCCACTGCTGGACAAAGGCCTCCCCCAAGGATCTCCACAACGACCGGTTTTGTGCTGCTCGCATCCAGCGGCTTTCCACGACCTTTACCAGATCGTCGGTCCACCTTGTTGGAGGTCTGCCCACACTGCGCTTTCCGGTACGCGGTCGCCACTCAAGGACTATTCAACTGAAAATTCAGGCTTCTAGTTTTATCCACAACGAAGTTATAGGGGGTCGAAAATAGCCTAAACTGTTTCGAGAAAAGGATGGTACGGTCGTGCCGCTTTTTTGCTCGACTTTGCGGGGCCGGGGGCACTGCCTTGCCTCCAGATTCTTTAAATTCGATCTTGCCGCCGAGGATTGTGACGATAATGACGATGATGCCAGTCGAGAAAGTGAGAATGAATCCGCCAAAAGAAGGCACCTGATGAATTTCACTTTCACAAAAGAAAAGAAAATGTTATTCTCTGTGTTGTGCAGTGTTATACATTCGTATGTTATAATTAGACTTGTGAGTAATGTAGTTGTGTAATTTTTTTTTCGTATATTTATGTATTCATTTTCAATACTCCGATTCTTGCGGGGGCTGCGAAATCTGTGAATTTTTATAACAATATTATTACGACACTGAAACGCATCTACTCTGACTCGGCATCACATTGTGACTTGTGTCGTAGAATATTAGATATTAGTAAGTAAGTAGGTAAGTAAGTAAAACATCTATTGCTTCTCTTTAATAAAAAATATAGTTACAATTACGTTCATTAAATTATTGTTAGTAATATCACGACGACAATGCTACAATCTTGGCATACCGTAGATGGCCAGCAGGCTAAAACTAATAATGAGAGCACAGCTACAAAAGATATCTTCTTGCTTAGTGAGTGCTTAGAGATTAAGTAAATGAATGAATTAAGTGGCATCAGGAATTCAATTGGATATGTTTTCTGAGTCATCATCATCAGCTCATTTGAATGTCCCCACTGCACGAGGGCACGAGACTTTCTTATGGATAGATAGAAAGAACGTACATCACCACGCGTTCCCAGCAGCGCTATTCTCTAAGCAAAACAGCGTCGAACTCGACGTTGAATTCGCTCATAACTTGCAAACGAATTTCAACCTACTTTCAAATGGTAATAAAGTCTACATTCGTTTGCAAGTTACGAGCGAGTTCAATGTCGAGGTCGACGCTGTTTTGCTTAGAGAATAGCACTGCAGTGCGGATTGGATTGCTTCCTGAGTGCTGGGTGCGAATTTTATTCACAATTCAATCATGATATTTTAGAAGACGAGGAGCGTACAGTAGGTGGTAGATATTTTCAAGTCATAGACGATGCGGTTAATAACAATAAACATATACCTACCCATTGTCCTGTTATTGTATCTACGCTTAATATCAAACCAATCAATGTCAATTGCCGTAACATCCACAGACGTTACGAGTCTGTTGTGCAGTGCACCTAATAAAAAAGGTTTTTTATTTGTTTTCTTAGAATTCCTACAGATTAAGAAATGAAGTATCTAGTAATTACTAACTGATTCAAATAAATCTGTGCTGTGGCTTTTTAATAACTTTTTAGGTAAGTAAGTAAGTACGAAAATAGTTAAACGTTATAGTGCTAATTCCACTTCATTTGGTTGCGAACTACATAGGTACCTAGAACCTACTTATATTTTTATATTTAAGGAACTTTATGCAACCATCACTGCGATGAGGTGTTTAACGGTATACGTGTTATTCTTGTGGAGTTTATGTATAATATTGCCTACAACGAAGAGCACTACAGAAGTATTGAACTGGCCAAACATCAATGAATATCTCTTCAGGGACAACCAATTTCAGTTCGTCGATTTAACTCTCCGCTTAAACAGTCAGTTTCATAAACTTACTGATGAAGAGAGACTGAGAGTACTTGCCGACTTACACTACATTCACTACATTCAGTAAGTATCATTATTATCACCGTAACATAAGTGGACTAATTATAGTTTTCTTCGAAAGTACCTTCTCTTGGTGATTAGGTACATTAGATATCAAACAAAAAGATAGTTCTACGATTAAAGTACTTTTTATCCGGTCTTACATAACTTTCTACCTTATTTTTTTACTTAGACACAATGCTGTCTTTGGCAACTTACATCGGCGCCTGGGGTGACCTCTGGGTGTAGGGTTGCCAACTATTTTTCAGGAAATTAAATTAAATCTATCACTAACTATTATAAAAAAAGGATTTGAAGAAAAAATTAAGTATTTTCCAAATTTATTTATTTAAATGTTTAAAAACATATTTCTTTGTACTCTTGGCACTACCTAATAATTTTTTATTGTTTTATAGCGCATTCTGAAATTCGCGTTGCGATTCGTTTCACTTCACTTGAGTCTGAGTATCATTCAGTAGTTCAAAAATTAAGTCAACAGGAATATTCCGTTCAACCGCACGCGTTAGTCGGAAATAAAGTATTTTCCATACTTTATTTTTATTAAAAAGAATAAAGTATGGGGATGGAAAATAACGTAGGATACGTTATTTTAAAGTATGGTCGGCAACCCTACCTGTGTCTAGTACGAGTATATGATTTTGTTTACTATCCGTATTCATTCGACAACGTTTACGAAAACGAAAATTAGTATGACATTGAAGCAGTGGCGACATACGAGAAGAGTTAAGATTTTGTCATATAAATTCTCGTTTTCGTTAACTTGATCGAATGTCGAATGAAACTCGCATTCGACACCCTTCGTTTTGTTTACTATCCGTATAAGATCCGTATTCATTCGATTACGTTTATGAAACAAAATGGCGTTGAAGAAGCAGCGCCTCCTGGCGACATACGAGAAGAGTTAATTTTTTATGCCACACAAATTCTCGTTTACGTTAACGTGATCGAATGTCGAATGAAACTCTTAGTGTAAAAACACACTATGCCGAAGGTACGCGATCGAAGTTCAGCGGCTGATTTTACGTTCCGACGTATTCGGCTGATATGACACACCATAAGTGTCCCAAGCCCGGTGAAGCTGAAAATGCCCAGTGGCAATCAGCAGTCTCTCTCCAAAAAAAAAAAAAAAAACACCATAAGTGCCGAACTTACGCCCCGCCCCCGGATCTTCGTAGGCAATCGAAACGAACTTCGGTCGCGTATAATGTGTGCTCTATAGAATAAGTTGCCGCTGAACTTACGCCCGACCGAAGTTAGGCTGTACGCTATAACGCAACGTAATTTCGGTATTATGTGTCGTCAGTAATTCAGATAGCATTACAGGCGTAATCATGTCGAACTTCAGTCGCGTAACTTCGGCATAGTATGTTTCTACACTTATAGGCACCCTGGATTACGAATGGAACTCTTTTCTCCCTCCGCCCAGCCACGAAAAACCTGACGGGGGGAGGCGAGGCGTTCATTAAAAATCCTAGTAGTTACCATTTTATTCTCTGCCACGGAGATAGCTTGGGACCACACAGCTTGAAGAACCTTTAGTTTCTCGCCACGCCTAAAAGTCCGGTTACGCTGGAAAGGCCATCAGGGTGCCTAGTACGAGTTCATTCGCTATTCGATCATGTTAAGGGTGCGCCGTCCATAAGTGACAAGTGTCATATGTTTTATTTGAAACTAGTGGACCCGGCGGACTTCGTACCGCTTTGAAAGTTTCCATCAAGTGATTAAATTCTCTTTGGTTTCCATGACAACAAAACAAACAAATATTTTTTTATTAGAAAATGAAATTGTTGTTTTTAGTATATTTATAGTATGATTCCCGTAGGAATATCCGGATAAAAACTATCCTATGTGTTAATCCACGTTATCTGTATGCCGAATTTCATCCAAATCCATATGGATAGATTTGGATGAAATTATACGCTGCAACGGCCGTCGTTGCAGCGTGAAGTAGCAACAAATATACGAACATACACACAAACTTTCGCATTTATAATATTAGTGTGATTAAAGGATAGTAAAATATGGAGCACACAGGAAAGATCCGTATGCAAACAGGGAGACATTCCAACCAAAGCTCGGTGTTTAAGTCCCCATTGCGACATTATCAAAACAATGCGCGCTTCCATGCTCGACTTTAACGGTAGCTACGGGGGACAGGCTGCGATGTAAAGTTGTACACACACGGCGCGGCGCAGTCAATAAAACAGTGTGAAACGATCTCGAATAGCTACAAATAAAATTAAAAAACATTAAGTTAAAACAATAGTTTTAACATAGTCAACAGTTTATTTATTTAGATCATCAATCAAAGCAGAATGAATTTATTAATGATGATCAAAGTTTTATACAGCCAAATTTAATGAGTAGGTAACATATTCTATGCATAACTAAAAAAAGAGACATTATTTTGGGCAACGACACAGAGGTTTATACCGCCAAATATAGGTAATGTTTTAACTTTTAACATTTCTGTGTATTAGAAAACTACAATAAGTGCCGCGCGCAGGCGCGACTAAATAGCCATATTATTATTGGTTATTTTGGAAAATGAAACAAAAGGTGTACCTATGTACAGCCAAGTTTAATGATGTGCGTGATTTCAAGCTTGTTTTTATTTTCCGTCGCTTTACTACTGCGGTGCTAATGTTCGCTTAGGTGCCTCACAGATTTATAAAGGGTAGGTAACCTTAGAGAGTAACAAAACTTTTCTAAAATAATAACTCAACGAACGTATCTAACAGTTGGTCGCGTAAATACGTATATCAAAATTTGTTTAACATTTTTCGATTTGTATGTTATTCTCTGAAATTTTCTAAGCATTTTGGTGATAACCGCATCAAAATCGGTATTCTCATGGCAACAACTATCAATGACAGGCTCAAAAGGGCAAAGAACCCAGAGCCGTAAAACACGATAGCAATAGAGAGCCAGAGCCTCAAATGCCAGAGCCGTAAAACTCATTAAAAAAAATTCCCCTATGTTACATAATAAACAACAGTTGCCAAGCAACCAAGGATTAAATCCCGGTTTAGACCAAATCAAAATTTAACAATTTTCGAGTATTTATGTAGCCTATGTTATTCTCCGGAATTTTCTTAGCATTTCGATAAAACCGGATCAAAATCCGTTTAGTAGTTCTCGAGTTTATCGTGTTCAAACAAATAAACAAACAAACAATTTCTTTTTAAACTATTCTATCGTGTTCCGTAAGTGATTTTAAAGTATTTTTTTTATATCTTGCAATTACAGATTTTTTTTATCCCTACGTTCTTATTATACAGGGTGTCTCATTTAAATCGGTCAGTATGGGAAAGTCTGAAACTATAAGACATACGAAGATCTGTTCTTAGAAACCATGTCGTCGATTTTAATAAGAAGAAAAACTGCATTCATACATTAAAAAAAAACCTGTACTCAGCTCCGGAATCGAACCCGGTTGTTTTGAAAAAAATAAACTTACTCTATTTCTATTTAGATGTCGATTGTGTAGGTCTTAAGCAGTAAATTGCTCTTTCAACACGTTTAGGTAACGATCTTACAATTACAAAACCAGCAAAGAGGTACAAACAACCATAGAGACAATTTTACATGCCTGAACTTGTTGAATGTAACGGTGGTCACTTCGAACACCTACTAAAATAAATTAAAGTACGTGAAAACAATGCATTTTATTCATTTTAGACATCATGTTTCAAAGAGCCATTTACTGCTTAAGACCTACACAATCGGTATCTAAATATAAATAGTATAAGTTTATTTTTTTGGAGCTGAGTACAGGTTTTTTTTAAATGTATGAATGCAGTTTTTCTTCTTATTAAAATCGATGACATGGTTCCTAAGGACAGATCTTCGTATGTCTTATAGTTTCAGACTTTCCCATACTGACCGATTTAAATGAGACACCCTGTATTTTTCTAGTATTTATGTAGCCTATATTTTTTTCCGGATTTTTCTTAGCATTTTGGTAAAAACCGGATCAAAATCCGTTCAGTAGTTCTCGAGTTTATCGACTTCAAACAAACAAACAAACAAACAAACAAACAAACAATATTTTTTAAAACTATTCTATCGTGTTTCGTAAGTGATTTTAAGGCAACCTGTGTAATTTTTTTTTTATATCTTGCAATTACAGATTTTTTTATCCCTACGTTCTTATTATATGTATAGATGTCGTCGTCCATATTTATTTGATGCCGCGCGGCCATACTAATTTTGTATGGGGAATTTAAGGTGCTTAATAAAAAATAATTATTTAAATAGCCACTTGATGAATCGAAAATGTGGTCTAGCAATTTGTAGTTTATCCATTGATGATTGTTTAGACAAAATCAGAGGTACAATAATTTAGATAAACTATAAGAAATTACTAAAAGCCGCCTCTCGTTTTTATGATTTTTGCCAAACTTTAAATGATATTGTAGAAAAAACTATAGCGTGTTATAAATTTATGGTTCTGACAAATTGTAAACACGTTCCCTATGATACTAAATATATATTTTGTTCATTTAATACGATAGTATTTTCAATTATATCTACTTAACCGTAACTGCATTTTTGGCATTTTTTTGTCGGCGCACCCTTAACGAAAACGAGAATTAGTTTGGCAACATTTTAACTCCTCTCGTATGCCGCAAGGAGGCGCTGCTTCAATGCCGTACTAATTTTCGTTTTCGTAAACGTATTCGAATGAATACCGGATAGTAAACAAAACTCACACTAGGCACCCTGAAGCCAACAGCAATCTCTTTCAAAGAAAAAATTACTTATCAAGCTGTCAAATTGACTCAATAGACTCTGAAATTTATGGCTTTAAGCTAAACTTATGGTTTTTTAAAAAATATTTTACGGGTAAGCACAATGCCTTGATCTCACCTGATAATAAGTGATGATAAGGCCAATGATGGAAGCGCACTTCACCCGGGAACCTCAACTAAGTAGTGAGACACTGGCTATCTTATCTCTATGCCGAAACACAACAATACTACAATGGCGACATATTTAGATAAGATGGTGGTAGCTAGCCAGGCGGGCAAACAAGCCCTACCACTAACCGAACCGAGTACACAAACATGGGGGTACATGCTAGGAATCGAACCCGGGACCTCTGGGTCTAAACCGGTGGTCTTAGCCATTAGACCACAGAGGCAGTTAAAAATGTATGGTTGAAAATGTATTGAAGACGATTTTGGTAGGTTGATTTGCAGGCGTGTGTACCTACCCTGTGTGGTGCCGGGGATAAAGAATTGCACCACCCCATCTCAACCCGTGGGTGTCGTAAAAGGCGACTAAGGGACCATTCCAGAGGATGGGCAGCAGCATCTCTCTGAGGTTACTTTCAACCTACTGCGATCGCCAACCCGCCTGCCAAGCGTGGCGATTATGGCAAATACCCCCCATCTTGGGGGAGGCCTTTGTCCAGCAGTGGACGTCTTTTGGCTGAGATGATGATGATGATGATGATGTACCTACCTAAAACGGGAAGACTGATTATAATACAAAACAACAATGATACTATTTATGTTGTGTTATTATGTTTTCCTGTATATGATTATAACACAATTTAAAGTTTAAAACGTTTTCAAGTTTTACGGAGTTTTGCGAAAATGATTGGATGGGGACCAGTTTGGACCTGAGAGCGAGACCTAGTGGTCCAGATGCAGTGCCATCAATCACCTACAATATCCCAAATGTGCCTCTGAACCATCTCGTTTTACCACGTAAGTTGTAGCTTTAACTAGATTTTAATGATACATATGTATTGTATATCCTACGCGCCACAAGCCACAATACGTATTAAAACATCATCTCACTAAAAGCTAAAACATAATAAACTTTAAAAACTACTTGGTAAGAAAGGATGATTCAAGTTCCAATTTTGCCGATACGTTTTCGTAAACGAAGGATACCTTCCAAACTTGATTAGTTTTATACTATTGTGAGAAGTCTAAAACTGCTAATTGCCGACCCCCAAGTTTATAGGTACCAGTTAATGTGTATAAAGTCCTATTGACGTCATTGATTTAATTATAACTAAGAGGATTTATTTGTCTCCTACTACTCGTATAATGTTTTAGAGAGAATAATTTGTTTTCCTTCTATTTATTTCAAGATTGTCTAAATCATCATCACCATATTTTCTCTAGGCCCTACTGCTTGTGCACAAGGTTTCCCCCTGGGATCTAAGTACCACAAGGAAATTGGGCCATAAACCATCACGCGGGCCCAGTGCGGATTGGTGGTTGTTGGATGTAAATTTTCGGTCACTTATCCGATGACAGGCCTTTGCGAAACTTGCTTAGCTTTATCAATCGAAGACTGGGCGCTACAATTGAGCTCCTCAATTGTCTATATACCTACTAATGACTAAAATTGTTTTACAGTTATAATTGCTGATATCAGCGGGCAAGTGAATGGTGATGCAAACTTTGTGTTGCGCAAATATCATTTAGACTATTTCTTGAACAATTATTTTGGAAGAACGGAGCAGCCGTGCATTATAATTTTTAAATTTGGCTGGTCCAAATACAAAGGTGATGCTCAAAAATATTTTGGACCTGGCAATGGAAATTTTTCATTAAATTTTCCTGGTATGTAATTTTGACAGTAGTCGATTTATTTTCGCATGGTCATAACCATCCCGTAAAATATTCCAAATGTAAAGATATGTTTTATCACCAGCGCATTTTATGTCCTCCCGCTGGGGCACGAGTCGGCACGACTGTTGTTGATAAGGCGACGCATTGGAAATTTACGTGGCGGGGATCTTGATTTTTCCCAACAATTATAAAACATATGAAAGTGATATTTGATGACATGATTTTTCATTTAATTGAATTCATTTTGCTAGTTGCAGAAACACGATTTGTTAACTTTTATAACAGAGAAAAAAATATCAAAGTAACCTCTTTTAAAACATAGATTTGCATTTTAAAGGCAAACCAGACCGATTTAAGCATCTAAATTTTCTCAGTAGATTAGTCTTAACACATACTTCAATATGCTAATTCATTTTTTAAAACTTATTTGTAGTTTTAATTGGTAAGAAAAAAAACAGTTTTTTTTATGGTACGGGGCGCAAACTCTCCGTATTAGATTCAATTGTTTAGCGATGTGTCGCCTTAATTATGCCGGGCACCGGACGGGACCAAACGGCTTTACGTGCGTGCCTTCCGAAGCACGGTCTTTCGTGCTCCGTCTCGAGATGAAAAAACATTAAGTATATAAATATTTGTCACCCATCCGATAAAAAAAAGCAAAAGTTCCTTTGCAAAAGTTGCTTAACCTAAGCAATCATATCACAAATCGGGCGCGTTAACAACTGCGCCATCTAATGTAAAATGAAACACAATTAGATTCATAGTTAAGCGTTTCATTTCAAGTAGTATTCGTGTGAACTATAGAAAATATTTTTTTATTCCTTACGACTAAGAACTTGGCCTTCATGTCAACTGATGTTAAGTGATGATAAGGTCAAAGGTGGAAGCGCATTTAGAATCCTGCACTTAGACCTAGAATCCTCAATTACTGAGGAACTGGCTTAAAGCCTGGGCTCGACCGCGAAATGAGCGAGGTCATTAATGAGCCCTCTTAACTCGCAACGACAATTTTCATAGTTGAGGCTCGACCGCGAAAGAGGCTAGCGTAGAGCTTCAACTATGAAAATTATCGTTGCGAATTAAGAGGGCTCATTAATGACCTCGCTCATTTCGCGGTCGAGCCCGGGCTTAACTGTCGGAATACAAAAATGCTGTTATCACTGATTTTATGGCGACATATTTAGAGAAGGTGGATTAGATTTAGCCAGGCGGACTTACAACAAGCCCTGCCACCAACAAAACCGAGTACCTACAATCTGAACCCTTCGCTAATGGGAATCTCGGGAACTCTAGGCATAAGATCTATCTATCTATATCTTAGATAGATAACCACTAGTCCACAGAGGTGGTTAAAATTATAATTATATTTTTTGTTATTAAGGTATTAGCGATGAAGTAGCAAAATGGATAACAAAGGCGTACAAGAACATAGTGGGTGTAGGAGTAGATCTGCCGTCGGTGGGCCCAGGCTCTGACGCAACGCATGCCGCTCACAACACCCTAGTTAAATCCGGCGTATATGTGGTGGAAAACGTCGACTTAGACCAATACTTGCCTGGTGAGTTCAGCTTTTTACACGACTTAGTTAAGTTTATGACTTTATGGTGGTGATTTACAATGAACATCAAAGGTAAGTGAACCCGTTAAACTACGCTAAGCCACGCATCTTTCAGTCAACGAATAGCGATCCTACCACGAAGTATATAGGTAGGTAAGTTACTGTAAATAGGTAGGTATCTAGTAGACTGGCTCAAGTGCTCAAAAGTTAAAATGAAAAAATAATGGACTACATTTAACTATGTTCTTATTAATTAAACCTATAGATAGTTAAATTCGGAAAAATACGAAAACTTTGCCATTTTCTCTCTGACCATCAACAGGCTAATTTTGATATTTTTATTATCTTACAAATGTATTTTGTAATTCAAAGAGGTAAGTAAATGTTGCCAGCATTCTTGGAAGCGTTATCTCATGGGCTCACAGTTTGAGGAAATCATTGTTTTATTAATTATAGCCGTTTATAGTTAAATTATTAACTTAACATACAAAAAGTTAATATAAACCTGTTTCCTTTATATATTTCTATATTATTAAGTTGTAGTCTTAACACACGTGAATGCAATTTGCAGCAACGAATGACTGTTATGATGTAATTATGTAAAAAACTTAAAAAAACTACAACTAAATTCGACTAAGTTGCGCCTTTCGATTTAGAATGAAAATCTATCTAACGTGGCCCTGCCACTATGTCTAAGTCAAAGCTTCTATCAATTATACTAGATAAATTATCCGGAACAAAAATGCATCTCATTGGATAGCATCAACAACTTCAGCTTAAAGCCGGGTCCGCTGCGCCGTGTTACTAACAAAACATGTTATTAAAACATGTTAGCAAAACATGTTAGCAAAACCGCCAGTCCGCTGCGCTTGTTGTTGTTATTGTTTTTGTTTCATTTTAAAAATGAGTTCAGACGAAGAAGACGTAGAAGCTGTTAAAGCAATAGTAGATTTAGTTGGGCAAAGAAGAAATAGAGTCCGGGTCCGACCCTATCTCGTTCGTTCAATATATATCAAGAACTGAAAATTGATGATAGGTTCGGTATAAAAATTTTTTTTAGAGCTGCTATCATTAATTTTAGCAGATATAGAGAAGAAAACAACGTGGAGGAACTACTTATGTGAATTCTCCTGACATGAGATTAGGTGTGACTTTACGCTTTTTAACCCCCCCCCCTGCAGACGAACGCGGGGGATGTTATCCATTCGTCTCGGCAAACATGTTATTGTGTTTTTGCCAACAAAACTGTTAGGCCACGCCCCCATTCGGTTAGCAAACAATGTTAGCCTGTTTGCAAACACGAAAACACGGCGCAGCGGACCCGGCTTAATATGAACCTTAAATCTTAAAAAAAAAAAATTCAGGTTGCAAAATATTTTTACATAAACTTATTTACTGTCATCGCCACAAACGTAATTAAGGCCGTGGCCCCAAAGTCGTTTTTAAGCGCTCATCGGGAATCTAGTACAAAATTGGTCGAAGATTCAAAGCAACTCAGAGCAGCCCAGAGTAGATAGACTCTGGACCGAGAACCGACGATGGCATAAAATGACGTTCATAAGAGCTATTTGTAGCCTAAACTGAATAAATGATTTTGAATTTGAATTTGAACTAATATGTTACAGATGCTTTATGCACGGCTTTGGTGTTACCCCAGAAGGAGTCTGTAGCGAGGGCGCCCGTGCGCTTGGTGGCACTCTGCCCGAAGGACCGCATGCAGCCGCACCATACACCGTGGCATCGTATATAAAACGAGCACTTTACTTACGACTTCGTCCTCGTGAATTTTACAAAGAAACTCTTGTTTAAATAAGATATATTCTATGTTACCCGCAAGGAATGTGACATTCTGTCAGTGAAAAAAAAAGTCACAAAAATTTTAATAATACCTAGTATTTAATAAATAGATAGATATTATAAGTGTCTAATGATACAGCCGAAGGTCTTGCGAAGAAGATCCTTTGGGAGGCCTTTGTCCAGCAGTTGATGTCTTTTGGCTGCATAATTTAAGTGTCTAATAATACGGCCGAAGGTCCTTCGAAGAAGATCTTTGGGAGGCCTTTGTCCAGCAGTTGATGTCTTTTGGCTGCATAATTTAAGTGTCTAATAATACGGCCGAAGGTCCTTCGAAGAAGATCTTTGGGAGGCCTTTGTCCAGCAGTTGATATCTTTTGGCTGCATAATTTAAGTGTCTAATAATACGGCCGAAGGTCCTTCGAAGAAGATCTTTGGGAGGCCTTTGTCCAGCAGTTGATGTCTTTTGGCTGCATAATTTAAGTGTCTAATAATACGGCCGAAGGTCCTTCGAAGAAGATCTTTGGGAGGCCTTTGTCCAGCAGTTGATGTCTTTTGGCTGCATAATTTAAGTGTCTAATAATACGGCCGAAGGTCCTTCGAAGAAGATCTTTGGGAGGCCTTTGTCCAGCAGTTGATGTCTTTTGGCTGCATAATTTAAGTGTCTAATAATACGGCCGAAGGTCCTTCGAAGAAGATCTTTGGGAGGCCTTTGTCCAGCAGTTGATGTCTTTTGGCTGCATAATTTAAGTGTCTAATAATACGGCCGAAGGTCCTTCGAAGAAGATCTTTGGGAGGCCTTTGTCCAGCAGTTGATGTCTTTTGGCTGCATAATTTAAGTGTCTAATAATACGGCCGAAGGTCCTTCGAAGAAGATCTTTGGGAGGCCTTTGTCCAGCAGTTGATGTCTTTTGGCTGCATAATTTAAGTGTCTAATAATACGGCCGAAGGTCCTTCGAACAAGATCTTTTGGGAGGCCTTTGTCCAGCAGTTGATGTCTTTTGGCTGCATGAGATGATGAAGGCCGAAGGTGGAAGAGCATTTTGTCTTCACCAGGAATTCTCAACTACTGAGAAAAGGCTTCTTATCTCTAAATTAATATAACAATGCTATTAACACAAATATTATGGTAACATAATATTTAGGTAAATTGATCGCATCCAAACAGATTGCAAGTTTTATTTGAATTTTATTTGAAACTTGGATTTGAGGGGCAACATTGCAACTCGCATTGCATCCAGGTTGTTGAAATTGTGAAGTATCAGGTTTATAGTGCGAGTTTTATTTGTACTTCAATCAACGAAAACGTGAAAGCTCCATACAAAACATGATCGAAAAATGGACTACCCCCTTTGCTACACCCCAATTCCGAATTTTGTATGGCATTGGAGCAGCGCCTCTATGTGACAACCGAGAAAAGTTGAAATATTGTCATAAGTACTTTGTTTTCGTTAAATTAATCGAATTGTGGATAAAACTCGCGCTAGGCACTCAGAGCAGGTCAGTAGGTTTTTTTAATTCACTGGCTCATTGGCCTAAGTAATAAGTATGAGTCACTTTTATTTAATAATACCGGCCAATGGCTGATTGATTTGTTAACACAATGTCTATGTTTAGTTAAGTAGGTACCTACTTATATTTTACTCTTATCTGAATGAACCAAAATTAAAAGTTAATGTTCATTCCATATTTCACAATGTCTGTAAGTATATCATTTATTTATCCTTAATGATTTATGTATTTTACGCGATTTGTCTTGTTTAATTTTATATACAAAATAACAACTGTCGATTACTTATTGAATTGGGTTTTAATTTTATCAGCTTTTTATCCATTTCTTTGTATGCACATAAAATCAATTTGCCCGTATATTTCGTCTTTTTACAACGCATTTAGGTATATCAAACACAGTCTTCTCATTAAGCGGCAAGTTAAGCGTAAGTCTAAACCACTTACGTCCCGATGACTCGATATCGAGTCCATTAGCATTGTTTTTCTTTTGTGTTTAGAAACCTTAGGGTTTCTTGGTAACCGTACCGTACCGTACCGTTGGTAACCGTAGGTGTTATTAGGTGAACTGCAAATAGTAGTAGTTATACTAGGCATTATTATAGTCCTTAAGTAGGTAGATTAAGCTGGTTATTTTATTTCAGATTTATTATACCTGAAAAAAGCCGAATAAAAGTAAGTAGGTACTGACTAATTGAATATTTGTTACTTATTGAAATATAAATGATATCATTTGGATCACAGAGGGAGGAATAAGGAAAAATGTATCCAAATACATTTTCCTTATTCCTCCCTCTGTGATAACCACTATCAGAACAAGAAGTCAGAAGTCGTTGTTTATCGTTGGTTAAATTCCGTAAAGCTGAAAATAATTCGAATTCGAGTCACGTAATCGATAATGTTTGAGGTCATCACAAACACAACATTGATAGTCGATAAGTAAGTAAGTACGTGAAAAAAAGGCTCGAATGTAGAAAGAGGCTCGCTACAAGAGCGGTCTCGCCCAGGCAGGGGTCGTTAACTTATACAAGTGGTCGCCGTCGCAGGTGGTCGAAATTCGACCGTAATTTTATTAAGGTTGCACGGATTGCATCCTAAGCAATGTTTAAAAAAATAAAAGAAAAAAAAAACTTTTTAAAAACAAGCTTTTATAACTTGTTATTAAAAAAAGGAACTAAAAAGTTAAAAATAATTGAAATTTTTTGTTAAATTTGATAACAAGAAAAAGATTCTTTATAAATAAAAGCGTGTAAAGGCCTAGCTGATTCTTCTCTATGCATTGGTCTCCGAATGAACTTGGACAAAACCAAGATTATGTTTAATGAACATGCCATTCCGGGACCGATTGCAGTTCAAGGCAGTACTCTCGAAGTTGTTAAGGAGTATGTCTACCTCGGGCAAACTCTGCAGTTGGGTAGAAACAACTTCGAGAAGGAGACCAACAGAAGGATACAGCTAGGCTGGGCAGCATATGGGAAATTACGTCGGGTCTTTACGTCGCCTATTCCACAGAGTCTAAAGACGAAAGTCTTCAATCAGTGCGTCCTACCCGTCATGACATATGGAGCCGAAACGTGGACACTCACGGTAGGCCTGGTCCACAAATTTAAAGTCGCTCAGCGAGCTATGGAGAGGGCTATGCTTGGAGTTTCACTGAGGGACCGCATCCGAAACGAGGTGATCCGACAGAGAACCAAAGTCGTCGACATAGCCCACAGGATTAGCAAGCTGAAGTGGCAGTGGGCCGGCCATATTAGCCGCAGAACCGATAACCGATGGGGTAAACGTGTTCTTGAGTGGAGACCGCGTATCGGCAAACGTAGTGTAGGACGCCCTCAGACTAGGTGGAACGACGATCTTCGCAAGGTGGCTGGCAAGAGCTGGATGAGAGTAGCCGCGGATCGTGCTCAGTGGCGTGCACTTGGAGAGGCCTATGTCCAGCAGTGGACGTGTGTAGGCTGATGATGATGATGATGATGATGAAAAGCGTGTTCTACTAGGATCAAAGTCAAAGTCAATTATTTTTTATTCAAATAATATGTAGGTACCAAGATTGCTTTTGAATCGTCCATACATTTTTTACCTACCTACTACCCATCCAGGACGTCTAATTTTTAGCTGTGTGTGGAGAAGAATGGGCGCAAGAAACTTTAATAGAAGTAACGACATTTGCAGAAAAAAGTATGTCGTTACCAAATCATACAATATTTAATTTAATACATTTACAATTAAAAACTTTGAAGAGCCCGGAATCTATATTAATATTATAAAGCTGAAGAGTTTGTTTGTTTGAACGCGCTAATCTTAGGAACAACTGGTGCGAATTGAAAAATTATTTTTGTGTTGGATAGTCCATTTATCAAGGAAGGCTTTAGGCTATATAACATCACGCTGCGACCAATAGGAGCGAAGCATCAGTGAAAAATGTTGCAAAAACGGGAACAAGAGCCTAAAAAATTAAAAATGCTGCCGAAAGTCACTATTCCACGCGGACGAAGTCGCGATTGTATAAACATAGAACAGTAAATCTCTATTAGGACTAATTCAGTCTAGATTACATTTAATCAAAAATTGCAAAATATCGTGATAATGTTGTTAGCAGACTTTGGTAAGATGGTGGTAGCATAGCAGCCTGCTGGCGTAAGAAAAAGTAGCGCCGCCAAACAACTTTATTAGAAAAAGAAAAGGTTTGTTATATCTTCGTGAAATATCGAAAAATTGCCCGAGCAAGAAATTTCTTCTTACATGAAGGATGGATTAAGAGCGTTTACGCCGCACACTAGCGCCACTAATGAAAAAAAATCCTAATGAACACCTCACATGTTATGGTTTAGTTAAATAAGACGTTACGGCCACTTTTACTATAACGCCATATTTAACTAAACCATAACATGTCAGGTGTTCATTATGTGACGTAAAAATGCTAAATTACTTCATTCAGATAGTTTGTTGAGCATAATTTGATTTTCTATCTATAATTACTAGATATGTTTTTTTTTCATTGGCGACGCTAGCGTAGCGGCGTAAACGCTCTTAACATTAGTTTGAAAATGCTGCGTCGTCAAATATTTTCGCTTCATTGTGGCAAAAGCTAGTGTCACATATATATTTTTGACGCGCCCGTAATTAGCCGTAATGTAATAGGCCAATAATGTTAACAATGTTGTGAAGGAAATTACTGTAATGGATGACTCAGCTCTAGTACTGTACCGTACATAACAGTGAGCTGTTTATAGTATAGAATGAACATAGTCACAGAAGAGATAATTAATACTTCTTAGTAAAAAAAACAGTTTTGTTTCCATACTTTTAATATAATCAAAGGGCTGAAGTTACGGCATCAGATCTTTGATGAATAACTTCATTTTGCCTAGTTAAAAGATAAGAGTATAGTGAGTGTGAATCACGTGAATGTATCGTAATGGAAATACCCATTTACTCTTGTTCTCTCAAATTAACTCAGTACGATCCAAGATGCTTGTTAAGACAGTTGTATTGCTAGCTAGTCTCATCGCGACCATTTTCGCGAACCAAAATGATTTAAATATTTTTTTATTCAGTGGCAACTACGAATTCATAGATTTGACTCACCCATTTGACAATAACACTGTATACTGGCCAGGTTATCAAAATTTTGTATTTATAAGAAAAACTGAACAAGTGAAACAAGATGGATCATGGTTTGTTATAATTTTATCTAAATACATACTCTTATTTATGTACTTGGACGCCCATGGACAGACACAATCGAAATTCAATTGTTCTATGACATTGTGGTTACCATGGGCGCCCGAGTACAGGTACACGCCTGCACTGCACATTCTACCACAAATTGTCAAATTTCCTTGTTGTTGAACTTTTATTAAAGAAATAAAGATGTCAGCTTTGGATAGTCTGATGTACAGGGTGCCAAGTGCAAGTTTCACTTGCTATTCGATCACGTTAAGAGCGTTTACACCGCACACTAGCGCCACTAATGAAAAAAAACATATCTAGTAATTAGAGATAGAAAATCAAACTATGCTCAACAAACTATTTGAATGAAGTAATTTAGCAATTTTACGGCACCTAATGAACACCTCACATGTTATGGTTTAGTTAAATAAGATGTTACGGCCACTTTTAACTATAACGCTATATTTAACTAAACCATAACATGTCAGGTGTTCATTAGGTGACGTAAAAATGCTAAATTACTTCATTCAGATGGTTTGTTGAGCATAATTTGATTTTCTATCACTAATTACTAGATATGTTTTTTTTTCATTGGCGACGCTAGCGTAGCGGCGTAAACGCTCATAACGAAAACGAGAATTTGTATGGCAAAATGTTAACTCCTTTCGTATGCCGCCAGAAGGCGCTGCTTCAATGCCATACTAATTTTCGTTTTCGTAAACGTATCGAATGAAAACTGATAATAAACAAAACTCACACAGGCACCCAGGCGTCTGATGTAACGTGTTATAGTTCAAAACAAGTGTTTACGAGTTCCACATTATTATTATTACGTTATCAATAAGTGGAATGCATCTTAATAAAACAGTAGACGATAATAAACATTATTAACGGGATTGTTACCATGTTTATTGTACTTACAATAAACATGGTAATAATCCCGTTAATAATATTTATTCTAATGTAAGTGACCATGATAGTTTAAAAAGTTACAGTAGAGTATTAGATTATGTTTAATTGGCTATGTGGTATAGCGGCAAGTTAATCGATTTTAGAACCCAATTCAATTCCCAGTACTTTGTCAAGTAAGTTGTCATAAACGCCATTGCTGCGCATTTAGTATTTCTTATTAATGATTTTAGGGATTTCAGACAGCTTAAAAATTACTTTGATAAAACCAATTCTTAAAAAGGTTCCTTTAAAATAAAAAGCTATGATATTATATTCCTTTAATATAATATCATAGCTTTTTATAAACACATTGCTCTTCTGCAGTGCTATTCTCTAAGCAAAACAGCGTCGACCTCGACATTGAACTCGCTCGTAACTTGCAAACGAATGTAGACTTTATTACCATTTGAAAGTAGGTTGAAGTTCGTTTGCAAGTTATGAGCGAGTTCAACGTCGAGTTCGACGCCGTTTTGCTTAGAGAATAGCGCTGCTGCACGCGTTTTCTGTAATTTTTGAAAAGATTTTATAGGTACGCTTGAAAATTTACTGGGTTTTTGTAATTATGTGCTGCAAAATAATAAATAAAGGTCTAGGAAGAATTTATCATTTTCCTGTGGCGGTAGCAAAAGTAACAGTATGAAATCAATAGCGAAGTTCGAAAATAATAAAATGTATGGGATTGACATAAGATTGACCACGCGATTTAGCGCGGCTTATGTCAATCCCATGCATTTTATTCTTTTCGAACTTCGCTATAGTTTTCATAATGTTACTTTGGCTAAGCGTACTGGCAATTTAACGTTTTCTTCAGAAAGTTTATTTTTGGATAGAGTTTGCGGACTGCCTCAAGCGGCATTTTTAGCGTTAAGAGCGTTTACGCCGCACACTAGCGCCGCCAATGAAAAAAAAACATATCTAGTAATTAGAGATAGAAAATCAAATTATGCTCAACAAACTATTTGAATGAAGTAATTTAGCATTTTTACGTCACCTAATGAACACCTGACATGTTATGGTTTAGTTAAACAAGACGTTACGGCCACTTTTAACTATAACGCCATTAGGTGACGTAAAAATGCTAAATTACTTCATTCAAATAGTTTGTTGAGCATAATTTGATTTTCTATCTCTAATTACTAGATATGTTGGCGGCGCTAGTGAGCGGCGTAAACGCTTTTAAGGACTTTTTTGGGACCGGTGAGAAACTTAAAGGGCTCCTCAAGCCGTGTCAAACGAATTATGTCAAGAGGTTTTCTAGAGGGAATGACATTACGCACTAGTGCGTGTTCCCGTTCCGTACTAGATTCTCCGAGAGGGTCGGATTGGATCGGAGCGGTCTGCAGGAAGTGTGGCAGGCAGTTTACTAGAAAAGGCATTGTGCGACTCTTTTTATTGCTCGTCGTTTGTCGCTATCACAGCGACATGGCCGTAGCCAGGCCGTAATACCCAAAAGTTTGGTGACGGTTAGGCTGTGATGAAATATATCTTCTAGGTATGCTGCTAATGCCTTTGCGGCAAGCGAACACGGGGGCACCCACCTTGATGCTCCGTATCAATTCGTGAAGGAAGGTGTGCATGCCGGAGAACTGCCATTGGAGAAGCTTATAGTACCGTGTATGTAAAGTTTTTAAAGTCGTTATTTGCTTGACGTGTCTATAAATGCCCCGCTGCTAAGCTGTGTGTGCTTATGTAGTAAATAAATAAATGTCTATCTCTTGTCTATGTCTCAGCTCATGAGGCTAGCATAGTCAATATTAAAATACTTATTTATTAATTCAATTCCGCAATAAATAAACCCAAGACTCAGTCTTCAAGGTTTGGTAAAAACGTTTATTCCATCCAAGTATATTTTAAGAACAAAAATTAAAACTTCATTGTTTACACACGTTTCATGATTTTAAGCAATACCACTAACACGCTATCCGTAGACCTAACTAAGACATTACAGTAAATATTATTGTTAGCAAAAGTAATAACATACATAACAAACAATATAATTATTGGTAGTGCACTTGACCTTGTTTGACAGAAGGTGCGGGTTCGAGCCTCGCTCGTGGATTTTCAAAAAATATTTTTTCTTTATATTAAAAACCCTCTAAATATGTTCTACACTGCCTCTCTAACTCCTCTTTATTTATTTGTTTATTAAATAATTGTATATCATATTGCACAAAATTAAACCTAAAAAGTAAAAGTACCTCCTAGCTTAAGCTTAATTTACTAGCCTTATGGATATGGAGAACGGGCCATAAACCAGCAGACGGGCCCAGTGCGGATTGGTGATTGTTAACGACTGCTTTACGGCTCTTCGTGCCTTCCGAAGCAAGGAGCAGCTCGAGATGATAAATTTTTGGTCACCCATCCGGTGAAATGGAATGAATGGTGAAAGTTGCTTAACCTCAGCACTCGCAGACCGGGCGCGTTAACCACTGCGCCATCGATGTCCTCTATACACGATAAATTAAATATATCGATTACATTTTTTTTTCCAGTAATAATTGCAGATGTCAGCCATAAAGTTGGGAGTGATCCTAATTTCGTTCTACAGAAGCAAGACTTGGATTATATGATTAATGACAATTTTGGAAAACCATTTTTAATCATTTTTAAGTTCGGATGGAGTAAATATTTCAATGATAGAAGAAGATACTTGGGAATTAAAGATAACAGCGCTGAAATGAACTTTCCAGGTTAGATACTAGATACAGCTTCCAATTGTAATAAATTAATAGTACCTACTCATTACTTACCTTATAAGCTGAAGTTGAAAATTGTAATCTTCTTAGCCAAAAGACGTCCACTGCTGGACAAAGGCCTCCCCCAAGGCCACCACAATGACCGGTTTTGTGCTGCTCGCATCCAGCGGCTTCACCGCGACCTTCACCAGATCGTCGGTCCACCTTGTTGGAGGTCTGCCCACACTGCGCTTTTCGGTACGCGGTCGCCACTCAAGGACTGTTCCGCCCCAGCGGCCATTAGTCCTGCGATCAATGTGCCCTGCCCACTGCCACTTGAGCTTAGCAACTCTTCGGGCTATGTCGGTTACCTTAGTTCTTCTGCGGATCTCCTCATTTCTGACTCGATCACGCAGAGAAACCCTGAGCATAGCCCTCTCCATTGCTCTTTGAGTGACTTTGAGCCTTCTGATAAAGCCCATAGTGAGCGACCATTTCTCAGTCCCACTGTCATCCATCACTCACAGTCATCACTGGCAACACACACTAGTCAAAGACTTTCGTCCTGAGACACTGCGGTATATCGGACGAGAATATTTCGTAGCTTACCAAACGCTGCCCAGCCTAATTGGATTCGACGATTGACCTCTTTGCTGAAGTTGGACCTACCTAGCTTGACCGTTTGTCCCAGGTAAATAAAATCATCCACAACTTCAAGGGCAGAGTCCCCAACTTTCAGAGGAATGGGTACGACACGTGAGTTGAGGATAACTTTTGTTTTCTCCATGTTCATTTTAAGACCCACTTGTTGAGAGACTCTGTTGAGGTCACCGAGCATTGTGCCGAGGTCTTCCAGGGTCTCAGCCATGACCATATCGTCAGCAAATCGAAGGTGAGTGATGTATACGCCGTTGACGTTGATGCCAAGTCCTTTCTAGTCCAGAAGCTTGAAAACATTTTCCAGTGCAGCAGTGAACAATTTTGTTCACATCTCATACAAACACTTCAACACTTCGATGTACCGATAGTCAATTTGGCACCGCTGGAGAGACTAGCACGGCCCATGTTTCAATCGAATCGAAGGCTTTTACATAGTCCACAAACGCTAAGCAAAGAGGCTGGTTATACTTTTCGGTCTTCTGTATAACCTGTCGCAGCGTATGTATGTGATCTATGGTGCTAAAGCCTTTTCGGAAACCGGCTTGTTCGATAGGCCGGAAGTCATCAAACCTGCGTGCAAGACGATTCGTTATGACTCTCGAAAACAGCTTGTAGACGTGGCTTAGAAGTGAGATGGGCCTGTAATTCTATAGCAGGGTTTAGTCGCCCTTTTTGAAGAACAGTACCACCATACTTTCGTGCCACGTCTCTGGCGTTCTGCCCCCTAGTATGACGGAATTAAACAGCTTCTAAAGAGCTACGAGTACCGGTCTTCCGCCTGCTTTCAAAAGCTCGGCCGTAATTCCGTCCACATCTGGTGCTCTGCCGTTCTTGAGCTGTTTGAGAGCCATACTAATCTCCTACAGGCTGATGTCCGGGATGTCTTCGGTATAGTGCCGGGTTAACTTAGCTCTAGGGTCTTTAGCTAAGCTTTGTACAGTTGTCCTTAGAACTTCTCGACATCTTTTCATTCTCATAACATCGGACCTGGTCGTGACAGTTCTGCCGTCATAGGTTTTCAGCGTCGTTAGTTGGCACTGCCCAATACCCAGATCTCTTGCGAACACTTTTGAGCCTTTGTTCCGCTCAATGGCCTCTTTAATACGGTTAGTATTAAATCGGCGCGTGTCGCAAGTCAAAGACTTCGCGATCTGCTTATTTAGTCGCCGAAACTGAGACGCATCACCTGAGGAAAGCAGAACCATTGCGCGCAGCTCTTCCATTAGTTTTAGGGTAGGTATGGTCTGAAAACTTTTTGGTTCCTTTGCACGGTGGGTTTTAAAGAACTCGGACCCAACCGTTTGGACACTTTCCACAAACCTGTTGCTGTATTCGTCCACATTTTCGCAATCATTTAGGCACTCAAAGCGATTCTGCAATTCGAGCTAAAAGCTTTCAGGGTTTTGGATTTGGATGGGTGCAGACTGCAGGACGGAGCGTAGACCTTATAAATCGACGTCTTTCCAGCTTAACGTTGATATTCAATATGCCTCTTACCAACCGGTGATCGCTGCCAGTTTTAAGCCTTCCTGAAAAAGGAATGCATCATAAAAAGTCCCTCCTTTTCCAGAAAGTCCGCCAGCAGTTGGCCGCGGGAGTTCCGATTACCAACCCCAAATCGTCCCACTCTCATCTCATCGCCGCTTCGTTTGCTCAGTTTTGCGTTAAAATCTCCCATGACAACGGTGTAATGAGTTTTGGAGGCTTGTATGGCTCTAGATGGAGGCTATCTCATCGTTAGGGTGTGTCGTAGTAGGAGCATAAACCTGATGACCTTCAACGAATACCGTTTGGTAATTCTAAGTATAGGGTATATGCTACCCTAGGTGACACACTCCCGTTCTCGACAACGTTGTTCACGAGGGATTTGTGGACGATGAACCCACCTTGGGACAGTTGTACGCCTTCCCGGAAATAGAGCAAGTTCCAGACTTGAGGATTATCGATTCCTTCTCCTCTCTTTGGACTTCAGATAATCCAACTATCACCAGTTTGTAAATCTTCTCGTCAGTCCGCAAGGTGCGCGTGTTAAATGTTGGCAGGGCCAGAGTTCGTCGTTGGCGGTAGCCAGGTCTCTGCCGGAGATTCTTAGCACCCCCTGTCCCGTCGCTGCCTTGGCCGCTACCATAGCTAGGGCGAGCGGGGCCGGTTTTTGCTGGTGTGCATATGAAGGGGTACTATTTGCCGTAATCGCCACGCTTAGCAGGCGGGTTGGCAATCGCAGTAGGTGAAGGGTAACCTCAGAGAGATGCTGCTCTCATCCTCTGGAATGGTCCCTTAGTCGGCTTTTACAACTCCCACGGAAAGAGATTGAGTGGTGCAATTCTTTATCCCCGGTACCACACAGGGATGGGATGGAAAATTGGAAACGACATTAGGTATAATATGATTATGGTTATATATAATTTTACGCAAATTTTGTTGCGAACAAATTACAATTTGAAAAAAAGACTTTTTTGACTTACAGAGTAAGAGTAGATAGTGTTGATTTAATTTCGGCGAGTTGGATTGAGCCACGATAGCATAGTTGGTAGTGCACCTGACCCGGCATGTCATAGTGTACGAATCCCGCATCCCGCTCAAGGAATTTTTTCAACATTTTGTCTTTTTTCAAATTGACATTATAATAAATAAATATTATATTCTATAAATTATTTTACAGGTCTAAGTAAAGAAGTAGGCGAATGGTTAACGTCCACATATAAAAATATTGTTGGTATTGGAGTGGACGTGGCCTCGATCGACCCCGGTTCTAGCCAAGATTTTCCGGTACATAAAGCAATATCGCGGAATGGCCTGTACAATATAGAAAATGTCAACTTGAGCAGGGTAATTCCTGGTGAGTTATTTTTTTATGTTATATGTCAATTTCAAAGTTCGGGAAAGCTACTATTAAATACAATTTCATTGTTTTAATAGAGATCGTCGAGCCCCGGCCAGTTACAAGACATTATTAGCAATTACCACTGTATAATATTGTATTGTACCAAATAATGATTTTATCTATTTCTATAAGGAGGTATTACATACCTCCTCATACTGTGATCTAATTGATACATGGAACATTACTCTCTATTAATGATCGACAATACGGGTCAAACCGAAGAAACGATCCACAGGTGATCTTCTTGTTGTAACGTACGTAACACACATCCGGGTGAAGCTATTGATCGACGAACGTGGCGATTCAATTGCTACTACGAGTAGGTATACCTGCCAAGACATTTGAAGGCATTTGAAGTCAGACCCAAAGGTCTACTCTCCAATCCAAGCTACCGGCCGCATTAGCATTAGGCACATTTTATAATTGCAATTCGAATACGTTGATCGAAACAGGAATTTGTATGGCATAATAGTCATCATCATCATCAGCTTATTTTTATGTCCCCACAACTTGGTGTTACGAGGACCCTTTCCTATGGATGGAAATACCACAGAGAGAACGGGCTGTAGGGGGCGTGGTGGGCCCTGCCCAGTGCGGTGCGATGATTGTAAACGACCGCTATAATGCCGCTGATGAGACCAATGACTTTGCTTTGCGTGCCTACCAAAGCACGGAGAAGCTAGATATGATACATTGTTGGTCGCTCATCTGATGACCGACCATTGCGTAAGTTGTGGGTATAACTTCAGCAATAGTTGACCGAGTTAGTAGGAGTGCGTTTACCACTGCGCAATTGGGCTGTTCGGCATAATAGTGACTCTTCACTTGACTCTTGTCATCAGAAACCGCTGCATCAGTGCCATACAAATTCTCATTTTTGTTAACGTGAACGAAGGAATTTGAATAATTAGAAACTCGCAATAGCCACGCATTATGGGCTCACACCCCGCTACACACTAGGTACTTTAAAGTTTATACTGACACCCCCTACCAACCTGACGGTTATAAAAGGTGTCAGACATCCTTACGCAAGCACAAGGGACCATCTACGTCAGGTCAAAACGCCAGATCAGAACGCGCCGAAACGCATCCTTCATCCGGTACTTTTAAGACTAGTCTCGAGCTAGTTGCCCCGTGGGCACGTATAGCCCACTACCTAATATCCAGATAGTTTACCGGAGCTGTAAGCTCACTCACTTCTCGTTGCACTAAGAGCACAACTCGCAGGTTCCACTGCTCGGGTCGTCAACTCTAAAGTCGACTACCAAATGTCCTCTTTGGTGGCGGAGTTGTAAGCCCACTCACTTTTCAGTACCCATCCAGGCACCTCATCAGTTCTAAAATCCTACGCGGCTGATTCAACCAGAGACATTGCATCTAGCGGGCGCCTCTACTAGTTCTCCAGACTAGTGCCGGAGATGTTGGAAGCCTACTCAATGAAAACCACAGAGCAAAACAACCAACTATGGACTCACGTGCCCCGCAGATCCTTTCGCTTCAGGCCCCCTCCGGACCGCTACTCGAACCCGCTCGCTGTGCACGAAATGGAAGCCTGGCCAGACCTCAACCAGGCAGACTTCCCACCTTCAGCTAACCACATAGCCACCACGAGTCCAACCCATTTCCGGGACCTGCCGGAGACGCCGGCGAATGGCATAACTGGCCGGGGGCCTAGGATCCGGAACTCTCGTGGTACCCTTGAAAAGACAGCCGAACCCGTATTTCCAGCTGCCATACCTGGTAGGGTAGGCAGCTCTGATAGGTATATCAGGGTGAGTAGATAGAGACGCATTATGGACTGTACTGCAGGCTCATATCTAAAAAATGTCACCATAACATCAATGTTTGTAGCATTTTTGTGTTCTTGCAGCTAGAGCTAAAAGAGCCAGGGCCTTCGTAGTTGAGGATTACGAGTGAATTGCTTTTTTTTTGAGAGAGATTGCTGATTGCCTCTAACGGCATTTTCAGCGTCACCGGGGTTTTTTGGGGGCGGTGAGGTACGTAAAGGGTACCTCAAGCCGTATTGAAACGAATCACCTTCGGAGGATTTCTAGAGCTAACGACATCGCACACTTAAAAGTGCGCGTCCCCGTGCCCTACCAGAGTCTCCGAAGGGTTCGGATCGGATACCGGAACGGAACCACGGAAACCACCCGAGGGCGCCTCTAAAGGCACGGACCTCGGATCGGGTAGACCGGGGCCTGGAGGCGGAGAGAAGCGCCCAGGTTCATGTTTGTACCTGGTATAAAGCGCGTGTGAACCGGTTCTACGTACCCTTGTTCTACGAGTACGGTGTCTTGGGCCTAAATTAGTGTGCATGTTTAGTGTATTCTGTAAATGTGTAGTGTCATTTAGAGGACCGATCGGGCGGGGGGGCGTTCGCAACTGTAATGGGATCGTCGGGGTCATCTTGGACGTGTTTAGGACGTCTAGATGTATACCGTCTTGTTGGTGGAAGGCCTTCAACATTATAGTTGGCGGCCGCCACAACAAGCAGGTTAGGGTAGGGTGAATTGTTCTTCCACCTTCGGCCTTATCGTCAAATCCAATAATGTTGACCGTGCCTGTTTGTTTCCAGAATACGGATGCGCAGCCCTGGTGCTGCCAATGAAAATAGCACAAGGAACTGGGGCGCCGCTGCGTTTGGTAGCAATGTGTCCGAAGCAGAATAAAGAAAATGTTTAGGAATAATATGATGAAGTGTGTAATGTGCATTCTAAATTCATCTCTTCACGTTTAATGTAGAAGAAGTATAAATAAAAACTTTATATTTAGCCCAAATCTGTTTTATTAAGAATGCTTAACGATGACCATTAAATACTTATAATTATTATATTATTTGTACTGTAACTTTATTTAGCACATAAAAAACGATTACAAGTCGTGGGCCATCTGAAGCACTTGTTAAATATTTGTAAAATTATTTACAATTATAGAGCTATCATTACATAAAGTCCACGTGGCATATTTTACCATTTATAATGAACTAGCGACCCGCCCCGGCTTCGCACGGGTGCAATGCTGCTGATACACACAACCGCTATGTCCCTGCATTTTAAATCTATAATATCTTCGAAAATATTCATTTAAATTACATGCTGTAAAGGGCCATATTGATCTATATTAAAAATGCACAATGTATTTAAGGTACTTAATTGAATAAGGATTAGGTAATGATGTATTGCTTAAAATAGCTTCGTAAATAAGCCATCATTTCTCGTAAAAAGTAAAGGATAAAAAATTATTATTGTGGATTATGCCTAAGAGATAGACATATACCATCCCGGACTTTTTTGTAGACCTTTTTAAGGTGTACAAATACTGTAGTACATTATTTTGATCTATCTCGTAGGGTCCAGCCAGCGTTTGCAATGTAAGCGCAAAAAAATGTGAAACCTCTAAAATTATCAGTGTTTCTCTACTATATTATGCATGTATTTATACATATAAACCTTTCTCTTGATCACCCTATCTATTAAAAAAAACCGCATCAAAATCCGTTGCGTAGTTTTAAAGATCTAAGCATACTTACATACATACGGACAGCGGGAAGCGACTTTGCTTTATACTATGTAGTGATTAGTACAGTATTTACACGTCCTGCAATTAGCTGTACGTATAGACCATTAATAATGTCATTAATAAACGTTTTCTATTCAATTTTTTTAAGGAAGAGTAGCAGACATCTCTTTGTTTAAAAGCGTTTACGCCGCACACTAGCGCCACTAATGAAAAAAAAAACACATCTAGTAATTAGAGATAGAAAATCAAATTATGCTCATCAAACTATTTGAATGAAGTAATTTAGCATTTTTACGTCACCTAATGAACACCTCACGTGTTATGGTTTAGTTAAATAAGACGTTACGGCCACTTTTAACTATAACGCCATATTTAACTAAACCATAACATGTCAGGTGTTCATTAGGTGACGTAAAAATGCTAAATTGCTTCATTCAGATAGTTTGTTGAGCATAATTTGTTTTTCTATCTCTAATTAATAAATATGTTTTTTTTTCATTGGTGGCGCTAGTGTGCGGCGTCGAAATTACAGGTTATTTGGTAATACCCTGTATAATCCCGAATATGGCAGATAAGGTATACATATAGTGCATAGAACCCCGGAAAATTATAAACATGGCTGAAAAGCTAGTTAAGGCGGGGATATTGAGGTTGTTTGTTACTAGTACAATTGAAAAATGGCAACTCCATCTGATACATTGTTCTTGGTCGACAACGTTATGGTCCAAACGAAACAAAAGTCAAAACATGTCAGGCTTAATCAAAAATAGTAAAGTAAATAGCCTAATATAACTGACCCAGTGCTGGGAAAGAGCCTACATTGAAATTAAGTCATCACTACAATTGATGAGTATTGGACTATTGGCCTAATCAATCGGCAAAAATAATGTAGGTACCTAATAAAATTAATTTTAGTTTTTATATGAAAAAGTAAATGTTCGTAATATGATTTTGAAATTTGCTTGTTATCGCGGAGTTCTTTTTAGCGTGAACAGTTTTCAAATGCGTATCTTTAACGCTTACGGAAGAATAAAATCGGACGCGACAAAATACTTTTGTGGCGGACTAAATTTTACATCTAAAATCAGTGACAAAAGGTTATAAACCAATAATAATCAAGAGATACACTTGGTTGCATAGCTATATTTCGGAATTAAACACATATTGCCAAATATACTGTAACGTGACGTACAATATATTTTTTTTATTTTTATTTATTTAGTAACAAACCGTTACACATTATTTATAAATATATACTAAAATTGATTGTAAAAAAACCTATAGTTCCCTAAATTATCATTTAAAATTTAACAGTACTTGAACCATCGAAATATAAATCAATGACTTGAACAAGATACATACAAACAAAGAATAGCAAATATTCACTATAACAAACAAAATTTACTCCAAAACACGAAATCCGCATGCAAAATACAAGTAATAATAATAACAAAAGCAACAAATACAATACAAACTCGCCAATCCAACCCGAACCGCGATTTTGTTACAAATTCCCAGGTCGGGCCAAATGTGTTTCGGATTTGTTCGATGCATAGCCCGGGGTTGTGATCACCAACTCGCATTTGACAAGCGTGGTGATTAAGCCAAACCTATAAATTGTAGTGATAATATGAATGATGGAGGCCTTTTCCCAGCAATGGGACAGTTATAGGCTGTTTATGATTATTTACATATAATTTTAAGCAAATATTGTTGCGAACAAATTACAATTTGAAAAAAGACAAATTGTTGGAAATATTCCACGAGCGGGATTCGAACCTGCACCCCATGACATGCCGGGTCAGGTGCACTGCCAACTATGCTATCGTGGCTCAATCCAACTCGCCGAAATTAATCAACACTATCTATTTTTACCTTTTATGCCAAAGGAGCCCTATTCAAATTCAATGTCGCCAACTACGTCATCAACATCCGATCTTAATGTTTTTACAAATACTAGTGGTCGCCCAGTGGTCGAAGTTCGACCGTAATTTTTGACATTTTTGAGAGAGAGAGAGTAAGAGTGTGTCAAATACATATGCGTGTGTGTGTCAAATACATGATAGTGTGTGTAATGTTTGTTTTATTGAGTTAATGTATTTTTAATTCGTAATTAAAAAATATTAACCTTCTGTACTCCTTCTCTATATAAACTAATAAGTGTGCGAAATTTCATACTCATCCGTCCGCGCAATTTTCGTAATAAGGGGTACAAAGTTTTTGATTCACGTATTAATTAATATCAGCAGCAGCAGCAGCAATGGACGTCTTTTGGCTGAGATGATGATGATGATGATGATGATTAATTAATATATAGATTGAAAGATCAGTTAAGAATTAGGCAAGCTATATTTATGATTATTTACATATAATTTTACGCAAATATTGTTGCGAACAAATTACAATTTGAAAAAGAGACAGTGTTGAAAAAAATCCACGAGCGGGTTATATATATTTACTACGCTTTCAGTGTTATTCAGTTATACGCAATTGTAAAACAGCATTTTGCAAACTTGCATATGGTTATAATTCAATCTACTTACGGAGTTCAATATTCTCCGAATCACTTTGCCCGACCTGGGAATTAAACCTGGACCTTCGGGTATTGGGACAAGCGCTTTGGCATTCGGCCACCGAGGCATCGAGAATAAAGAGCATAATTAATTTGAATATAAATCGAGTTTTAATACCCGACTGCGTCATGGGTTATGTTTTTCGAGTGTATGTATTTTTAATAAACCTGGTTAGCGGAAGAAGTCAGAAGTCTTTGTTTATCTGGCGGTTATAACATTATGTTTCAACGTAATGCTAAAAATAATTTAAATTAGTTACGGTCGCTAGATAACGTTGAGGTCATTATAAACATGACATTGATAGTTTAGTACACGTGAAAACAAAATAACAATAATTGATTGTGCTGTGACTACGGTTTTGACAACGCAGTTTCCACCCTTACTCGCTTAACATTAGGACTGAAGCTACGGCACCAAATCTTTTGGTAATTATTATAGTTTTATTTTGCCTAGTTAAGAGATAAGGCATTGATTAATCTTAAAGAAAATCTATTTAAGCTACTTTTGTTCTCTCTACTACTCAGTACGTTACAAGATGTCTACGAAGATAGTTGTATTGTTAGCTAGTCTCATTGCGAACATTTTGGCCCACGATGAATTTAATAATTTGTTATTCAGTGGTAACTACGAATTCATAGATTTAACTCACCCATTTGACAATAACACTGTATACTGGCCTGATAACCAAAACTTCGTATTTACAAAAAAAACTGAAGACCTGGAACAAGATGGATCATGGTTTGTTTAAATATTACTATATTATTTATCGACAGCAGTAGATAACGCCATTTATTAATATAATTGTCTCATGAGGAATAATCACCGATATTGGGTCCGATTCCTAGTGGGTATATTCATATTTATTGGTAATAATTCATATGGTATGTGTACATATTGTCAATATTGTGTTCGGTTTAGTTGGTGGCAGTCGTGGCAGTAGACATGGCTTGTTTTAGACTCGCCTATTGAGGGAAAATCAAGACATAATCATTAGCGACGCGACGAAAGTCGACTTTGATAAATAAAAATTAAGTTAAAAGTGTAAATATATAACTAAGTAAATATTTAAACTGTCATGGTCACTTGCATTAGAGAAGTTATGAACGGGATTCTTAGCATGTTTATTATTTGTGAGTATCCAACTCTCACAAATAATAAACATGGGGTAAGAATCCCGTTAATAATTACTGATAAAAGTGAAATATTTAAACGTATTTAAGCGTAATTGAAAGAAATGGAGTTTTGTTTACTTCGTTGGAAAACTGTAAAAATTGTTTCCTATCCCATTTTATTCACTATAATTCGATATCAAGATAATTATTGCACTTTTACTAGTATATAACAATTTTTACATCCAAATTTTCAGTGACGTAATTGTAAGATGAACCAAAAACGCACTGGGCAATCTTCGTTTCGTCTTTCGTTTTTTCTACTCCATTAAATTCTAACTAGCGTCAAGTTAGCAGCCCACTTAGAGACCGTAATATCTCGGCTTGTATTGAAGTACTATTATTGAAACTTTACGTATTCGATTCACTATTTATTCACAGTTTTTTGACATATAAATTACATTGATACAAACTGTATTTCTCAAGGGTCCTGCTAGCTTGACGTCAAGTTAGCAGCCTCACCAAGATACTCAAATATATTTTGAACCATAGTATCACTATTTATACGCTATACGTCACTATTCATACACAATTTTTAGACGTAGTCAAAACCATCTAATTCCGTGGTGAGGCTGCTAACTTGACGCCAGTAAATTCTACATACAAGCTCACCGGTTAAAAGTTGGTACTCTTGACCTGGCTGTTCGTTAAAACGTCCCAGACTTGATCAAGAAACATCCGCCAAGGTCGTCCTCATTCTATATACCTATTCACATCAGTTTTGTGTACCGTTTTGGTCAATCTCTCCTCAATCATTCTTTCTACATAACCAAACGTTCTGAACAAATGTTGTAACCTGTTTTAAATAAAAGGAGGAGGTTCTCAATTAGTCTGTATTTTTTGTAGGTATGCTGCTAATGACTTCGCGGCAGGCGAACACGGAGGCACCCACCTTGATGCTCCGTATCACTTCCTCAAGGAAGGCCTGCATGCCGGAGAAGTGCCATTGGAGAGGCTCATTGTACGGTGTACGTAAAGTTTTGCAAGTCTTTGTTTGACGTGTATAACCATATGATATGAAAATGTCCAATAAAAACGAAGCTACCCTAGACTTTGCTAAACGTTCCATTGCTGGGCTCAAGCTTATTCTGTTTTAGAGCGCGAAGTGTGCCATTAAATGTTAGAAGTTTTTTTTGTAATAAAGTTAAGTATAGCTTGAATTAAAAAATGAGTTTATTGTATTACTGCTAACATCACTTAGGGCACTACACTAAATATTGTAAGCCAAAGTAGTGTTGCGGGTTCGAGCCTTGCTCGTGTATTATTTTTATATTATTTTGTTTATGGGTTTTCTTAAGTCTAAATTCATATTCAAAACGATCTAAACTTGCCATATGTTACCTAAACTGGCTACGTAAACTCGATACGATCAATCGATAAATCGATTACATATTTTAACAAACCGTTATTTACTTTCAGTGGTAATAGCAGATGTCAGCTCTAAAGTCAACGGTGACCCTAATTACGTCCTTCAAAAACAAGATTTGGATATCAATTTTATTAACGACAGTGTGACAAAACCATGCGTGATCATTTTCAAGTTCGGATGGAGTAAATATTTTAATGATAGAAGAAGATATTTAGGAATTACAGATAACAGCGCCGAACTGAATTTCCCAGGTTAGTTTTATGCCAGCTTCCATTGTAATAATATACGTAGGGTAGTAGCACTAGTGTTCGACATGAGCCAATAGGGGTTATAGCATCTGATTTCAGCCTTTAGTAACAATTGAATACAGACCACCTGGGTGCCTAGTGTGCGTTTTGTTTACTATCCGTATTCATTCGAATAAGTTTACGATAACGAAAATTAGTATGGCATTGAAGCAGCGCCTCCTGGCGGCATACGAGAAGAGTTAACATTTTGCTATACAAATTCTCGTTTTCGTTAACGTGATCGAATTGCGAATGAAACTCTCACTTGGCACCCTGCTTCTTAGCGGTCACCTGTAAAATTTAAATGAAAATATACATTATTTTTTTAGCGATGAAAATTGTATCGAACACTGGTCACACTACCCTTGTTACTTAAGAAACCAAAGTCTACAGAAAAATAAACTAAATTAATACTTTTACAGGTATAAGTAAAGAAGTAGGCGAATGGTTAACGTCAACATATAAAAATATTGTCGGTGTTGGAGTGGACGTGGCCTCGATCGACCCCGGCTCTAGCCAAGGTTTCCCGGTACATAAAGCAACATCGCGGAATGGCCTGTACAATATGGAAAATGTCAACTTGAGCAGGGAAATTCCTAGTAAGTACTTTGTTATTAAATGGCTTTGCACATAGGCAGTGTCAAAGTTAGGAAAAGTAGAATAAAATGTTCATTGAATCATCAATGTTACATTAATGATAGATGTTGAAAGATAAACTAGCTAAACTTAAGCTAAACAAGTTAAGAGCGTTTACGCCGCACACTAGCGCCACTAATGAAAAAAAAAACATATCTAGTAATTAGAGATAGAAAATCAAATTATGCTCAACAAACTATTTGAATGAAGTAATTTAGCATTTTTACGTCACCTAATGAACACCTCACATGTTATGGTTTAGTTAAATAAGACGTTACGGCCACTTTTAACTATAATGCCATATTTAACTAAACCATAACATGTCAGGTGTTCATTAAGTGACGTAAAAATGCTAAATTACTTCATTCAAATAGTTTGTTGAGCATAATTTGATTTTCTATCTCTAATTACTAGATATGCTTTTTTTTTCATTAGTGGCGCTAGTGTGCGGCGTAAACGCTCTTAAGACGTGAGTCTTAATGCTGCGAACTTAAAAAGTGACGTTCTACTGCTTCCAGTAAATGGAACATCCTTACTTTTAAACTCCGTGGCACAAAAAACTTAATTTGAGCAATCTTCTTCCAAAGCCAGAACCAACATTTCAAATGTGGCTTCAAATTTAGAAACTTGAACATTATTTAGTCATGTTGACCGTGCCTGTTTGTTTTCCAGAATACGGATGCACAGCCCTGGTGTTGCCAATGAAAATAGCACAAGGAACTGGGGCGCCTTTGCGTTTGGCAGCCATATGTCCGAAGCAGGATTTCTAAATTCTTCTTTTCAGATATTTAAAGTACTAGAAGTATAAATAAAAGCTCCAAACATAATAATAATTTGTTTTTATTAGGAATGCTTGACAATGACTTATAATCATTATATTCCAAAAATAAAAAATTAAATTAAGACAAACTTAAGAATTAACACAAAATCAACTTTTGTAAGTTCAACATAATTATACAAAGTGGAAACTTAACCACTAAAAATAATAAAAAGGAAACGGAAATCCGAAACAATAAGCTGAGTAGCTTATTGTTTCGTAAATCTTATTATTAGTGTATAACAGTTATACAGTATACGAAATGGTTGAAAACCACCATAAGGTGACTGAAGTAACAATTGAAGAATGATATTTTAACATAGAAAATATAACTTATCGCGACTTTACGTCTACGATCGAAATTCTCTTCAGGTATAAATTAGTTTAATTTAAAAAAAACACCCTTTTCCAAAAGGTTTTGGTACACTAAATCATCATTCTCGTCTCTTAATTCGACGACCATATTCTCCTGGTCCACTACCTTGGCGTGGAACGGCTCCTTCTCTAGAAACGTTTCGGCGTACGCTTCAGAGATCGCCTTTACATCAAAATCAGGATTCAAAGTCACACCGTACAATGTTACTTGTAGCGAAGAGGGCGGTAGTTGCGTGAAATCTTCGCGGATTTCCCTCACATCGGCCAAAGAAACTATCTCGATATTACCGTAGTCCACATACCGCACTTTCACTTGGTTCTTACTTTCACTATACTGTAGAATAGAAGCTCTGTTCCATTGGCCGTCTTCATGGAAGAGAGCTAAACAAGCTTTGTTCTCGAAAATACCATTCAACGGCGACATAAACTCTGCCTCCTCTTGCAGTTTTTTGGACATCTCTTCATATAACAAATTGGTCTCGTCGTCATGGATAACGTTTAGCTCTAATATTTTAGTGTCGTTAATTTCAGTGATGTTGCATAAGAATTGATCATTTGTGTATTTAGGATAAGTGAGGTAGCTATCTTCCTCAGAGTTGTCGTCGACGTCTTCGTCCAACATTTCGTTCCAGTCTTTACCCTCCATGGCTCGTAGGTTGAACGACTCTTGCGACGCAGAGTTGTCAGCAGTTTCAGTATCGCCATCGACGATGTAATCAGGGCCGGAGTCAGACTCGACCGCAACCACTGCTTCGTGTTTGGCGGCGGGCACCGGTGCGAATTTGCGGACCAAGGCCCTGCTGCCGTCAGAATAAACTGCCATTTCGAAATCAACTAGATGATCGTTGATCCACAGCTTGTCGTATTTCAATTCGATAGGTACAATATCACCGATCGCTTCCCCTGTGACTTTGACGAAGCACTGCTTCTCAACAACAGATTTGTGAATATAGTCCAAAGTCTGCCTATCCCATTGCGCACTGACTGGCCTGATTCGATCTAGAGCGCATTTGTGTGCTTGTACCGGTATTTGGTAGAGGGCGATGCTCTTTCTGAGGTTGGCGAACGTGCAGGTTTCCTCGTTACCGTAGTCTACGTAGTGTATGAGGCAAGACGACGCTTCCTCATTGACCTCTACGACCCTGCCTCTGTAGAACCGATTGTCTAAGAAAAATAGAGCGATGCACGGTTCACCTACGGACCACTTGGCGTACTTCGCTTTCGGATCTGGATTTTTAAAACGGACATCGAGAGCTTTACGAATCAGATCGAGGGTGTCCTGTTGCGCTACGTCGTGAATGTACAAGATGCCGTCACTGTCGATATACCTGTAAGATAGTTTAAATGTGTATACTAGCTACTAGCTTCCGACGCCCGCGTGAAATTAGATCAATCAAGAATTCCGTAGGAAATGTTTGTTCCGCCTAAAGTACTTATGTAGCGGGTAACAAGATTTAAGCGATGCTTGGATGCGATGGATACTTTTTTGAGTATTGCATGTACTATTTGAAGAAACCTTAAAATTAATTTAATAATCCAATTTAACAACAGGCCAGTTTTTATATGGAAATCTTATCGGATGTATATTTATTAGGGACCGGCAATACCTTTTTCAGTCTTTTTGATCTGGATTTTATTAGAAAATATTAATAAGGCAATTGTTAAAAAGTAGAGAAATTTAAAAACTTGTTTTGAGGGCAATCCTCAAAATATTTTACTATGTTCGGATATTTCATGTTTTATTTTACTAAAACTGTTTTTAATTAATGCTTTCTTTGCATCACTATTTCAATATACAAACATACCTACTAATACAAAATTAAATACTCACGTTGGCATCCCATTGAACTCCTTACTCTGTAATGGCTCTGGTGGCATCCAATCTGATATGAACACTGTATTTGACGTTTGTAACAACTCATCCACTTTCATATTGGATGATTCTTCACAATCTTCAAGTGATGGAGTGTTGCTTTCAGAATCAGATTTGCTTATCAGCGGTTTAGTAGGCAGTGGTTCCAACTGGAGCCATTCGCTCACCGATCCTGTTATGTTAAGGAATGATAGCATTTCGTTATCCGAAGTCGGCTGTTCCATATTTGTATTCTGTAAAAGCAAATTTACAATGTTATAACTAGGTCGAAGTATTTTACGAGCATTAGACGAGCACTATAATAAAAACGTAAGAGTAATACGATGACATTAAATATTTTTTAACTCTATATTTTACCATCGATGGTTACATCGAATAGATAAATCAGTTTATAAGAGCCTAATTGAAAATAAGGAAAGTGGATGTAGAATTAAATCTAGGGTATATCGCAATTATTAACAATTGAATTACTAACCTCTTGCGCCTTATCAGGAATCCCCAGTCCTTGATCAATAATTTTCTTATTCAGACATCGCCATTCCGATTTATTCGGCTCCAAAGCGCCACCCTGGATGGTGTGGTACACCCAAATCTCAACTGGCATACTTTTATTCTTGAAATTGCCAAGTTTGGTGATAAATACTCTTTTGTATGCATCAAGTAGTTCCTTTAAATACTCTTTGGTGAGCGATGGCCATTCCTCCCCCACGGCTGGTATGACGCCGCACAAATGGCACTTTATGGCCGCGTCACCGATAGATGCGAATTCGGGAGCCAATGCTCTCAAGTTAGCGACCGGCAAGGTCTCTACGCAGGCGAAATCCGAATAGAAAACCGTAGCGTTGGAGTTTTCAAGCTCAATAATGACAGCGCGCCGCCACGTTTGCGATTGAGTGCAGAAGCAGCAGCATCTATCGCCTACATTCCAATTGGCCGCTTGAGCCTTAACCGGCTTGCCCGAATAATGCTTTTGAACTTTCTCATACAGCTCATTGAACACTTTCTGCTGGTGAATCAATGATACATAGAATAGGGACGGCGATTGGTAGCTGAGCATTTTAGCCTCCAACCTCAACGGTCCCTTGTCTTTCGCGTCCAAGTCTTCTTCCTTGATCTCAGTTTTAGGCGATTTTTCTCTCTTCAATATTTTTACGTGATCGGCTTTTGTTTTATAATACTTTTTGGGTTCGTCTAGCGGGGATTTGTTTGTGATCACTTGCTCTTCAAAATCATTCTTGTTGAACATGAATAGTCTGAAAAAGGTGTAATTGAACATATATTACGAACAATTAAGTAGTAAATATTATTAAGTGTTTTGTCAAGACATTATTAAAAAAAAACAATAAAAAAAATTAAAAATAATAATATAATTAATAACGCTCTACTGGAATCGCTTTATCATTTCGGGCAGGACTATTGTCGCCAATAAGCCTGATATCGTGGTGGTCGACCGATCCCAGCACCGGGCAATACTGGTTGACATCACCATACCTCATGATGAGAACCTCGTGAAAGCCGAGAAGGACAAGCTCAGTAAGCACCTTGACTTGGCTCACGAGGTTACCGCCATGTGGGATGTGGATTCAACCATTATTGTATCGATAGTCGTTTCGGCAAATGGTCTTTTAGCAAAGAGCCTCGATCAACACCTAGAGAGGCTCTCGCTGAAAGGTTGGGTCAAGGGTCAGATGCAAAAGGCAGTACTCCTTGACAAGGCACGTATTGTCAAGGAGGTTCCTCACTCTGCAGCCCTAACCAAGATAGCTTGGGTCTATCCCCGCTGCCGGTTAAATTTTTTATAATATTTTATATTGTAAATGTTTTTATATAAAATATCGTAAACAAAATTTCTTAAGATATACTTGATGACTTTTTTTACCGTCAAGAAAAAAGAACTGTGTATTTTGTACCTAAAACAAGTTCTATACGTGAGTGTGTTTATAAAATACAACTGATTTTATAAATTTTAGAATTTCCAAAAAAATGCATAAATTTAGAATACATTAGTGCATGCGTATTATTCGTAGGTAGTGTAGTAAAACGGTAGCGGGGGCGCGGCGCGGGAGACGCGCGCCCGCCCTGCCCGGCGCCCGCCCTGCGCGTGACTGAATGAATTAAATTAACTCGGGCGAATTCATTGATGTTTAGCGCGTTCGGTCGGTTTCGTATTTTTATTATTATTTATCTAATATTCTTTTTTAAATGTTATGTTAATCAAAATAACTTAGAATTAGATGGTTATGAGTATAGGTAATTTATATTAAAAAAAATTCATTAAACTTTTTTTTTAAGTGATCATGCTATCGTCACCTATATCATTTACCTATCTCACACGTTTATTTTCTTAACGGTAAAAAAGTCATCCAGTATATATAATTAATAAATTTTATAATGTTTGCCATAATTAATAAAAATAAAATTGTATCGTAAAGAAATATGTATATATGAATGTATAGTGAACAGAATAAGTAGCGCTAATTTATCTAAAGTTGGCGAAAGCATACTCGTAAGACTACTGGTAAACAGTTACCAATTTTTTTATAGTTACTTTTAACAAACGAACGAACGTGCAATTTCTACATAGCTAAAAGTTCCTAGAAGGGCAGGGATCGATTTTCAGCGGGGGTGCAGCTTGGTGTGCTCGGTTTGGTTAGTGGTAGATTTTTTTATTTTTTTTATTTTTTATATTAGAAGGAGGCAAACGAGCAGGCGGGTCACCTGATGGAAAGCAATCACCGCCGCCCATGGACACCCGCAAAACCAGAGGAATCACAGATGCGTTGCCGGCCTTTAAGGAAGGAATAGGCTCGTTTCTTGAAGATTCCTAAGTCATATTGGTCCGGAAATACCGCCGCTGAGAGCTGGTTCCACAGCACTGTAGTTCGTGGTAAAAAATTACGTGAGAAACGCACAGTAGTAGATCGCCATCCATCAAGATGGTGTGGATGGAAAGACAGTCGATTGCGTGTAGTGCGGTGAAGGAAATCAGCGGCAGGGATCAAACCGAACAATTCCTCAGAGCACTCCCCATGATAAAGGCGATAAAATATACAGAGAGATGCAACGTCTCTCCGAAGTGCCAGTGGATCGAGCCGACCAGAGGTTACCACGTCGCCGACAACTCGAGCAGCTCTGCGTTGAATGCGGTCAAATGGGAGGAGTTGGTACTGGGGCGCTCCAGCCCAAAGATGGGAACAGTATTCCATATGAGGCCTGACCTGTGCTTTGTAAAGCTGTAAGCGATGGGTCGGCGTGAAATACTGTCCCGCTCTATTGAGCACACCCAGCTTTTTCGAAGCTAATTTAGCTTTACCTTCCAAATGACCGCGAAATTGAACGTCACTCGAAATATCGACGCCAAGGATTCCAATGGCCGGTTTGGTATCAAAGGGAGCTCCTTCAAAGTTTAGAGATAAGACGAAGGGATGTTTTTTAGCGGTGAACACGCAAACTTGTGTTTTGGAAGGGTTAAAATGGACTAGATTAAGTCGGCCCCAATTCGAGACATGACTTAACATGTTCTCAGTGTCAGTCACAAGTTTATTCCGGTTCTCGATGACGCTTTCCAGAGAAATATTAGTACGTCCGGTGTAAAGCGTATCCCCAGTACTGTCGTCTGCATAGCAATGAATGCTGTTGTTATGCAACATGTCATTGATATGCAGAAGAAACAGTGTAGGCGACAGCACACACCCCTGCGGGACTCCAGCATTCACGGGCTTCAGGTCAGAGCATGATCCGTCAACTACGACTTTGATGCTACGCCCAGAAAGAAAGCTGGCGACCCACGCACACAATTTCTCAGGGAGCCTGTATGATGGAAGTTTCGAGAGAAGAGCCCTGTGCCATACCCTGTCGAAGGCTTTCGCTATGTCCAAGCTAACTGCCAGTGCCTCCCCTTTCCTCTCGACTGCCTCCGCCCATCGGTGAGTGAGGTACACTAAAAGATCACCAGCCGAACGACCGCGGCGAAAACCGTACTGGCGATCGCTTAGTAGTTGATTCTCTTCTAGGTACCTCAAGAGCTGGCAGTTTGTAATGGACTCCATTACTTTGGAGAGCAAAGAGGTGATGGCTATAGGCCTGTAGTTGGACGGATCTGAGCGATCACCTTTTTTGGGTATCGGGTGGACAAGGGCTGTCTTCCAAGAACTCGGGACAACGCCAATCGTGTAAGAGAGCCGGAAGAGGCGCGTTAGAACCGGCGCCAACTTAGGAGCACACGTCCGAAGCACAATGGGAGGGACTGCATCAGGCCCACTCGACTTATGAATTTCAAGGGAAAAAAGAGCCTTACGAACTGACCTTTGCAGGAACCGAACGTTTGGCATAGAACAAGCGCAATGCGGTATTGTTGGTGGCGAGTTTTCCCCATCGTCCAAGGTCGAGTTTGATGCGAAAAGAGTACCCGGCTTTCTCTTTTGCAGTATGGGCAAGGCAATCATCAAGGTTTTAAGTGCACCTGGCTAGCTACCATCATCTTATCTATATATGTCGCCATAACATCAGTGTTAGTAGCATTGTTGTGTTGCAGCAGCTAGAGATAATATAGCCATATCCTCAGTTGTTGACATTTCCGAATGCAGATCGCTTCCACCTTTTTTTTCCTTTAGTTGATGGCTTCGTGCGATTAGCTAGCACATTTAGCCAGTGTCAAAGTAATTTTTGTTACAAGTTAAACATATAAATAAACAATATTTTTTCCTGTATAATGATGATGAATGATAATAGAAATGAGAAGTGATAAATGATATACCCACCAACCCCTCGATTATCTCAGTAAAGATGTACCACAGGATTAGCAAGTTGAAGTGGCAGTGGGCCGGCCATATTAGCCGCAGAACCGATAACCGATGGGGTAAACGTGTTCTTGAGTGGAGACCGCGTATCGACAAACATAGTGTGGGACGCCCTCAGACTAGGTGGAACGACGATCTTCGCAAGGTGGCTGGCAAGAGCTGGATGAGAGTAGCCGCCGATCGTGCTCAGTGGCGTGCACTTGGAGAGGCCTATGTCCAGCAGTGGACGTGTGTAGGCTGATGATGATGATTACGGATCTACTCGCATTTATTTTACACATTACTTATTTATTGTTTATCCTGACGTTTCGGCCAGCCCCAACACCATACTGCCAGACCAAAGGTACTGTAAGCTCTTTCTGCGTAAAACGGAACGCACCTGATTAAATTTAAATGAGGGTATACAAGCTACAAACTAATTATGAGACGACCTACACCTCAGTCTCCCTGTGACCACGAACCCTGCAAAGGGTTCGAAACGTCAGGATAAACATTAGCAGTCTTACAAATTAAAACATTTTTAATCATCATCTAAGCAATTACTTAAGTAATCATTTGCTTAAATTTTAAGCATCTGATTAGCAGCGCTCACAAATAAAACACTTTAATCATTTGGTTGACTAAACATCGTTATTGAGTTTGAATTAAGAAATAACGTTATTTTAACGTTAAAGTTTGGCATAATTGTGTAGAAGTCTTTGCTTTTTCGCACATAAAAGTATATATTGTGTTGCCTGAAATAAATGATTTATTTATTATTATTATTATTATATAATGACTTTTGACATATTATGTTTGAACCTATTGTATTCGTGATTTTACTGATTTACTGTTACTGGCATTTTAACTGGTATTCTACCTTCACGAACCGCAAAATAACTGGCGACGAGACATGGGTTTATGAATACGATATGCAAACAAGTCAACAATCTTACAGAATGGCGCCTCGAAAACAGTCGAAACCCAAAAAACCGCGTCAAAGCCGCTCGAAAATCAAAGTTAAGTTATACTGATAGTTTTCTTCGATCGCCGCGGTGTAGTGCACTACGAATTTCTTCTAGAGGGACAAACGGTGAATACAGAATATTATTTAGTTGCATGAGGCGTTTGAGAGAGAATATCCGCCGAAAACGGCCAGATTTATGGAACGACAATTCGTGGATTTTACACCATGATAATGCACCATCGCACAAAGCCATCATTGTGCAAGAGTTTTTTAGCCAAAAACTCGACGAATGTCATCGACCAAGCGCTGTACTCTCCTGATATGGCTCCGTCTGACATTTTCCTGTTCCAGAGGCTAAAATTACTTCTTCGAGGAAGGCATTTCGATTCAATTAAATCTATAAAAGAAAATGAAAAAGTTGAAGACCATACCTCAATCAGCTTACAAAAAATGTATGGAGGACTGGATCAAGCGCTGGCGTAGCTGTATTGCAAGCGAAGGGGCCTACTTTGAAGGCGACAAAATAAATTTTGACGAATAAATACTTTTTTGGTTTTATTGAACAATTCGCGGTAGTTTTTACACAGAAGGTATATCCTTTTTTTTCTCTTTATTTTAATATATTCAAATTGAATGTTGTGCTCGGTTGTTACTGAAATGCAAATTTAAAAATAATATTGTATGTAAAAAATTGTATGTTTTGATTTGTATTTTGTTACCGTCCCAAAAATAAATAAAATAAAATAGATATTCCTTTCTAATTCAGAAACTCACTTTAAGAAACATTGTCTTGGTACTAGTAGGTAGGTAAACAAGTTAGCTTAAACTGGTACCTACCTACCTCGTTACGACCCCAGTACCGTACCGCTGCCATGTTTGGGACCTACTGACCCACCTCTAGGATCATTTCTAAACTCTGCTTTGAATTTATCAATGACCTTCAGCATGTTGCATTTAGAAAATCTGTATTTCGTGTAAAATTGTCCGTCTTCATACACATCAAACGGATATAAACGGTCACTGTAATTTTCTTCCCTCCGAAATCTTCTAAGATATTTTAGATCCCTTAATTCTCTCAATATTACTACATAGTATAAAACAAAGTCGCTTCCCGCTGTCCCTATGTATGTATGTATGCTTAGATCTTTAAAACTACGCAACGGATTTTGATGCGGTTTATTTTTAATAGATAGAGTGATTCAAGAGGAAGGTTTATATGTATAATAGTAATAATGTAAATACATACATAATAGTAGAGAAACACTGATAATTTTAGAGTTTAGAGGTTTCACATTTTTTTTGCGCTGACATTGCAAACGCTGCCTGAACCCTACGAGATAGATCAAATAATGTACTACAGTTTTGTACACCTTAAAAAGGTCTAAAAAAAAATCCGCGATGGTATATGTCTATCTTTTAGGGATAACCCGCAATAATAATTTTTTATCCTTTACTTTTACGAGAAATAATGGCTTATTTACGAAGCGATTTTAAGCAATACAGCATTAATCCTTATCCAATTAAGTACCTTAAGTACATTGTGCATTTAATTTGTAAAAGACAAACATGAGATAGTATTGTTTGCAGATGATACCTCACTTTTATTCAAAGTGAAACGACGACAGCCGATTGATGACGATGTGAACAATGCTGTCTCAAAGATAGTTCATTGGTTTAGTGTTAACAATTTGCTATTAAATGAACAAAAAACCAAATGTATAAGATTTGTATTACCCAACGTTAAGGAGGTAAAAACCAGTGTAAAAATTAAAGATAAGAATGTGGACCTTGTGGACACCACAGTGTTTCTAGGCATTACGTTGGATGCAAAGCTACAGTGGGGCCCACATATAGATAAATTGTCGAGTAGACTGAGCTCTGCGGCTTATGCAGTAATGAAAATTCGTCAGATCACTGACATTGAAACAGCTAGACTTGTTTACTTTAGTTATTTCCATAGCGTAATGTCGTACGGCATTTTACTGTGGGGCAATGCTGCCGATATTTAAACTATCTTTGTGCTGCAGAAGCGGGCTATTCGAGCAATTTATAATCTAAAAGCTGGTAATTCTCTTAGGGAGAGATTTAAAGATATTAATATAATGACAGTTGCATCACAATATATTTACGAGAACCTAATGTATGTATATAAAAATATTGAAACTTTTTCTAAAAACAGTGATATTCACAATGTAAACACTAGAAATAAAAACAAACTAGCAGTACCTAATACTAGGCTCCACAAAGTAAATAATTCATTTAGAGGCCTGTGTGTACGTTTTTACAATAAAGTTCCAAGTAATATCCAAAAACTAGATATTAATAAATTTAAAATCGCTATTAAAGAAAAGCTTTATAAAAAAGCTTATTATAAAGTGTCTGATTACATTGAAGACAAAACAGCATGGGTTTAAAATGCTCCAATCTATTTCTAATCCAAAATATTGTTAAGATTTTTTTTTTAAACTTGTATAACTTGGTAACGTAACGGCATTTAACATGTAACGTAATTTTGTAAATGTCGTTACATATTGAAATAAAGCTGTGGAGTTTCTTGCGCCCATTCTTCTCCACAGCTAAAATATAAACGTCCTGAATGGGTAGTAGGTAAAAAAATTATGGACGATTCAAAAGCACTTTTCTAAAGTTTATTTGAATAAAGAATATTTGACTTTGACTTTAATATAGATCAATATGACCCTTTACAGCATGTAATTTAAATGAATATTTTCGAAGATATTACAGATTTAAAATGCAGGGACATAGCGTGCGAAGCCGGGGCGGGTCGCTAGTTAATAATTTCATAGAACGTCAGTGTTGGCGGGCGTTTTGTCATTGTCTATCATGTCACAAAATTGTTACAAATGAAAGTTATTTAGCTCTAAATAACTTTTATTTGTAACAATTTTGGCTAACTAATTAGTTGTCCATTGATTAAAGCTAACTAATTACTTAAATATTTTTATTTGTAAGGCTGTAATAAGTAATGTGTAAAATAAACGCGAGTAGATCCGTAAAAGTTGTTTCATTTCAATATGTAGTGTTCGTGTTTAGAAAACAATATGTACTTTTGTTTTTTCATATATATTTTTTTCATGTAATTAATTTTTGATGTAGTGTGTGCCAATAAATGTATTTTGTTTCTTTACCCTACTTATATGGAATAAAAAGAAAGTTCCCACATACCCGAAGGAGACAGCGAACTTGTGTTTAATCATCAGCTGGTTGACACACGTCTCGTTGTCGGGGTCGGCGCGGTCGTACAGCGTGACGCCGAGCGCGCCGCGGCTGCGGCAGTCGTCCGCGTGCAGCGCTAGCAGACGGTCCTCGTACTTCTGCAGTAGGGCCACAGAGCCCGGGCTCCACTTCTTGTTCAGCGGTGTCACGCCGGCCAGATAACATTCGGTCGCCTGTACAAGTAACATTATAATATCAGCTCTAATATGACTAAACTGGGCACATGTTGTCCAAATAAGTCAAAATGAGCTTTAATATGCCGAAACTTGGCACATGGTGTCTAAATAAGTCAAAATGAGCATTAATATGCCAAAACTGGACACCTGGTGTCTAAATAAATCAAAATTATTAGAACTTGGACTTAGATTGCGATAATGAAACAATTAGTTCTCGAATCATTAATCTCAACAAAACCCCCGCCCCATTGCTCCCCTAACACCTACTTAAACAGCATACATTTCCAAATCAACCGCATAGGAGGCAATTCAAAATAGGTATGTAAAATAGGTTTTTTAAGGAAAGTGAAATCATCGTAAAGATGGAAAGAATACGAAAATATCCGTTTTGTTACTTCTAATTTGTTGTTTCTCTAATAAGAAAGATGTTTTGACTGGGTGTAAGTTAAAAAGCAGCGCAGCGCCCGTGTATGCCAGCGTAACGCACACGCGGCCGCACCCCGGCAGCTTCGTCCCCACGCCGCGCTATAGTGACGGCGCCACTCACCAGGGCCCGCAGCGTGGTGTACCGCGGCTGGATGTGCCGCAGCGCGCTGCAGTGGGCCAGCAGCGAGGCGCCCGTGTCCGTCAGCGTCACGCGCACGCGGCCGCGCCCCGGCAGCTCCGTCACGATGCCGCGCGCCCACGCGCCCGCGCCGACTACCGTGCGGTACTTCTCCGTGTTCACCACGCATACCATACCTGATGTTCACAAGAGTAACCTATCTTAAAAAAGCGCTCGCTTGCTCCTTTTACAAAGAATAAGCTCCGAATAGTTATTCCGTGTTTTGTTGCTGTCATGTAAACGTCATTTCAAATTAGAGTAAAAGAGACAAAACACGGAATAACTATTCAAAGATTATTCTTTATTTATTTGTAAGACCCTAAGAGCCATAAACATGGAAGTTCATTACTTCATATAAAAAAAGTTTGTTTAATTGATTTTATATGATTTGAAACTTTCCATAGCGGACTTTAATCACATGAAACGTCGGGTATAAGGAAGGTATGAATCTTTTATTAAATAGTTTGCGTTAATCCCCGTTTAAATTCTTTGTAAACTATGGAACGCGAAAGTTTTATACAACTTTTATTTGCAATGTTTTATATTAACTATCAAGATCTTGAATAAGCAAAGCACACATTCACGCCTGTCAATAGCACAGCAAGTTTCATTAACAATTGGTTCATAAACTTCGAAGTTTCTATGGAATACCAGAAAGTAAAATGGCTCTAACTAGGTGAAATTGATGGGAATAAATGCGCTAAAAAGAAAAAAAAAACTTTTACTATCAACTTATAACGTCATTCATTACACAATTTACATGATATAAAAGCTTGTCGCGAGATTTACTTGTGTAGATAAACAAGTAAATTAAATAACTTGATGTGATCGATTTAACTATTAAAATGTTCAATCTAAGTAAATACGAGTATTACTTAAATCTCGTGACAAGCTTTTATATCATATAAATTGTAAAGACGTCATAAGTTGATAGTAAAGGGTTTATAGCAAAAGTTTATTTTTTTCTTTTTAGCGCATTTAAATAAAAGCTTGTTATTAAAAAAGGTTTTTACTTTTAATTTATTTTTTACTTTTTAGTTCAGCTCAATCGGTTGAAGATATCGGCTTCAAAATTGAGTTTCGAGCTTTAGATGTCCGCCATATTGGATTTAGAGTGACATCACTTTATTATTTTTCGAGTTATTCTTAGCAAGCTCTATCATTTGATACCCATATTAAAGGAATGCATTAAAAATAATTAGTCTGCCATCTTGGCTGTGCCGCCATCTTGGATTTAGAATGACGTCACACAATTAATAACCATGCATTGTCATCCGAACTGTTCTGTTTGTATACAAAAATTCAGCTCAATCGGTTGAAGATATCTGCTTCAAAATTGAGTTGCAAGATTCCACCCGAACAAACATACATACATACATTGCAAGTTAAATAAAAGCTTGTAATAATAATAACATGTGCAAATAACACGGCCGTTAGTCTCACCACCCATTACATTTGACTTCCAATGAATGCTAGCTTTGTTGAAATGTGGATAAGAATAGCATACTAGTTGACTGTGCTTTAAACCGAAACTAACGACTAAATACATTATACTGCCGAAATAAATAAAAAAAAGAATTTCGCATAATAATCTGAAATATTACAATTTATTGGAAATAATATTCATATTGAAATAAAACCCTTCAATGGATAGCTTCGCATAATATTGATGATTTAAAACTGAACTTTCCTGTGACCGCGGATGCTGCAAAGTGTTGGAAACTAAAAGAGAGAGAGAGAGAGAGAGAGAGAAAGAAAGGGGGGAGAGATATAGAGATAGAGAGAGAGACTGAGATTTAAAATTAGTTTCCTTATGTGTGTCATTTCTTTGCTATCACATAAAGCTTATAATACAATTTGTTTTACAACGTAAACCACTTACCAATTTCAGGCAAGTAGATGGTACCAGTATTGACACTCAGGCTGTAATCTTGATCGAGGTCTTCAGACAGCTTTTCGTAGAGGTTTTGTAGGTGACGCTATAAATAAAAACATTTACAATTAAAGTAAATGCGAATTCATTAAATAATGTTAATTATTATTATCAGTGTTCATACCTTTCTCACGTAGAATTTGTCGGGACTGACGATGTGTGTAATATAGACTTCCTCAGTGGATTTTGGAATGAAGTCATTGTTGCTTGTAAACAATTTCGGCCTTTCCACAACTCCTATTATTTTTGGATACTGAAAATATATAACATGAGTTACCTATTTAATCTATCTAAAGTTGACCCTAGGGTCACCCTGGAGGAGGCCTATGCCGAAAGGCACACTGAGTTGAGAGATATAGTTTAAGATATTTGTATTACTTTGTTAACTCAGAATAAAGGCTATTTAATTTTAATTTTTGAATCTAAAGAAACCTCGGCGGCCGGCCAAGTGACAAAGAATTCAATTTCCATGAGGGAAAGTGTGTTTTGAATTTGATGCATAGCTCAGGGTTTGCGATCACCAACCCGCATTTGCCAAGAGTGGTGATTAAGCCAATATCCATTTATTATAGCGATGACTTTATTTCAATGATGGAGGCCTTTGCAGTAGCTGCTTTGTATGCTTTTTTATAATTTTATTAATTGTTAGGATGACTAAGACTACACTTAGTTGCCTTTTCAATGAAGGTAAAAAGTGATATTGAAAAGATCAAAGTTGAAATTACTGTGATTTGATTTTGACGATAATTGGTACAATCTTCAGGCAGAGAGAAGAGAGCTAGAGAGACCTGCTGCGAAATTATCTATCTAATTATCGGTTTACGTAAAACATTTTTAAATGGTTGTATCAGAAGAGTTTGTTGGCGCACTGGTTAACGCGCCCGCTCTGCGAGTGCTAAGGTTAAGCAACTTTCGCAAAGGTTGGTCGTCGGATGGGTGACCATAAATTTATCATCTCGAACTCCTCCGTGCTTAAGCCGTTAGTCGTGGCTGCATTAGCAGTCGTAATCAACCACCAATTGGCACTGGGCTCGCGTGGTGGTTTATGGCCTGTTCTCCTAACCATCCATAGGGATTGCTCGCGTCCCAGCAGTGGGGACATAGAATGAGCTGATGATGATGTATCAGGAGGTAAAGCTTACCGGCAGCTTAGGGTTGGGCATCTTAGCTCGCTCGTGAAACACGAGGGCGTGCGCAACGCTGACGCCGTCCTCGAAAGTAGTGACGTCACACTCCAGCCGCACCGTGTAGTTACACGTCGACCGAATGTGGCGGATGTGGATCACCGCCTGCTTGCTGTTAACACTCGAACACGTTAAGACTGGCCGAAACACGCAAACACAAATTATGCGTCATAACGCCCCATAGCATAAATCTACAGATACAAGGTCATAAAGATACACAAAATAATTATACTTTATTTCTTACCCTCTCGTATGGTTAAAGAGTTTGTAAACGCATTCCTTTTCGGTTTCGCTTCTTTATTTTATATTTTATTTTTGTCTATTACTTTTAATTTGAAACTGAATAAATATTTTGATTTGATTTGATTTTAATTGCGTGTAGATTTGATTAAGATAAGACACGGCATCTTCCCTCCAACAACTACACAGTTTATATTGTATAAATAGTCTTGTAAGGTTTAGATAATATAAGTCATGCCACAATGTAGTCACTGTAAATATACAACATCCCATATAGAATAGAATAGAATAGAATAGAAATCATTTATTTGCCTTAAAACACGGTATTTAAGTTATCACAATGTTTAAAACGGTACAGCGTGTTTTGCCATTAAGATAGCATGCAAATACATAATAATTATTGAAATAAATTCTAAAACAGTATTAAAAAAAATTACAGATTACATTTTATTTTATTTTACTTTACAAGTCCAGAAACTCTTTCATACTATAGAAATTATATACATTTAGCCATTTATATAATTTTGTCTTAAATAATTTTAGATTTAATACTTTAATGTCATTCGGTAATTTATTAAATATTCTTACACACATACACAGACAACTCCTGTTGTATTTTTCTGTTTTAGGTACTTCATCTAATACAAGTCTACCGACATTCCGAATAGTTCGTGGATATAGCTCAATTGCTTTAACAAAATATTGAGGATTTTGTTTTACAAAGACACAAGCTTCATAAATGTATAAACATGGTAGCGGCAACAAACCAAGTTGTTTAAATAATGGCTTACATGAGTCACGCGGCATATTGCCTGTTATTGCTCTTATGCACTTCTTTTGTGCAATAAACGCTCGCTGTATCGCAGAACCGTTACCCCACACTATGAGACCATAACGAAGTACAGATACTACGTATGCATGATAGGTCGACAACACCGTGTTCATATCGGTAATATTTCGGAGACGCTTTAGTGCATAGACAAATTTATTTATTCTTTGGCAAACATGTTCAATATGTATGCTCCAGTTTAAAGCTTTGTCGATTGTTAAGCCAAGAAATTTTGTTTCATTTATTTCGTCAATACTAGAATCTTTATACTTGATATTAAATGACATTGATGTGTTACTATTAAAATTAATGAAATTAGTCTTAGTCAAGTTCATTTGTAAATTATTATTATCTAACCATTTACCTACAGCTTGTATTGTATTATTGATGTCTGTTTCATGTTCCTTCATATTAATGTCAGTTATTTTACTATTTGAGCTAATTGTAATAGAGATGTCATCAGCAAATAAGACACAGTTGTGGTCCGTTACTTCCGGGATATTATTTATATATATTAAAAATAGAAATGGCCCTAACACACTCCCCTGTGGCACACCGCATTTTTTACTTGCATATTCTGAGGTAAATGAGACCACTTCGTTTTTGCTATTTAATTTTGAAATCATTACACACTGTTGCCGATTTCCTAGGTAAGAGCGGATCCAGCCCAAAGGAATCCCTCTTATTCCTATCAGTTCGAGCTTATTTATAAGATTGTCATGATCAACAAAGTCAAAAGCTTTGCTTAAATCAAAAAACAGTGTAGTTGTCGCATGTTTTTTATTTATGCTCTTTAGTATCGACTTTATGAGTGAGACAGCAGCTGTGGTAGTCGACTTGTTTCTTTGAAACCCATGCTGTTCAGGTCGTATTAAATTAAATTTTTCGCAAAATTCTGATAGTCTTTGCAACATACATTTCTCAAAAATCTTTGATAATACTGAAACTAATGTGATCGGACGGTAGTTTGCAATATCACTTTTTACACCTTTTTTATGCAGAGGTTTGACAATAGATAATTTTAAAATATCTGGGTATGTTCCTGATGAGAATGATAAATTAATTAAGAAAGTTAGTACTTTAATAAGACTGCTTATACTAGCCTTTACTATCTTTGTACAAATTTCATCGTGTCCTACAGAATTAGTATTAGTTAGTAGTAGGTAGTTAGTTAGTAGGTAGTTAGTATAGAGACGCAGTCGTTATTTACCATCGCCATGGAACCCCCCATCATTACATACCTCGACTACGGAACACTGGTGACCCCGCTCAAGCAACAAGCAACCTTCCAATGGAGTATCCCCGAAAAAAAACACGTGAGTCATTTGGAGTATTTACATCAACCATGGCAGCAACATTCTATTCAGCGACGGACACAACAAAATCTTTAAAATAAAATCACTACGCCGAGCCACACCGAGCTGCGACTGCTACATTTAACATCGATTTTGGCTCTCACAACTTTGGCTTCCCTACCGGCACATCGTATCAAGAATGTTTCATCGACTAAAGCAAAGAAATAAGGTACTTACCAAGAAAACAGTGCAAGATAGAATATAATACTAACGATTTAATAACTGTACAGATATTATTATGTTATCAATTGTGCGGCGCAGTGAACGCGCAACAATTTCCGACGCAGCACTTTTCGCCGTTTGCGCTACGCCTGCGCAAGGTCAAGATCACGGCAGAAAGAACACGTCATGTTACTTATTCATTACCTTAATAAACAATTTGTTCATTGTAAGCGTGGCGATTACGGCAAATACCCCTCATATCCTTGGGGGAGGCCTTTGTCCAGCAGTGGACGTCTTTGGCTGAGATGATGATGATGATGAATGAAAAATTAAACAAAAGAAGAATTTTCTAAAAAGCTGTAAAAGCTTTTTAGAAAATTCTTATAGATAGATAAATAGAATCCAAATGAAAATAAGTATATGGATACGAGTATTTACCTGTTTAGCCGCCTCACGTTTGCCGACTAACAAAGTGGTTTGAGGTATGTTATCCATACTTACGGGAAGAGATATTTAACTCTACGTTGACATAGTTGAAAGCAGACGTGTGTCGCGATTTTTGCTTCGTATTTTAGAAGTCAATTAATCAAGTTAATACATTTTGTAATCTTATGTAGTGCAAGTGTTGAGTGTCACGATCTCTGGTGCAACAAGTTCGTCCAGTATATTCGTTACATGCCCCGTGTGACGACATCAGTGCCGTGTTGACGTGAATATAATCATCTCGCTCGCACTTACCTTTAAATCATTAAATCAAGATGTCCGTAAATCGCTCGCCACCTCGCTCTAACAACAGGTCTAACTACACTGGTTCACAACCAGACCTATCATTACTGGGTGCGAGCACTCAGGATTCTATCACCTTACGGAAACGCAAACAACCCGATTCGGATACTGTTTTTGGCAAAGAGTTGGCCGATTTTAGATCTGAAATTATGTCTTTTATAAATGAATTTAGAATCTCGAACAGCGAGCTTATAACCAGCGTGAGATCCGATATTGTTAGTTACAAAGTTACTTCCGTCAAAACATCCTTAAGTAATTTGGTTACTGAGCATAATAAAATAAAAACAGACTTAACCAAAGTCACAGAATCTGTGGAATTCTTATCAAACTCGCACGACGATTTTAAGTCAAAGGTGTCCACTATTGCAAAAGACGTCATCGAGCTAAAAAAAACTAAGTCGGAATTAGCTGAATGCAAATCACAACTCATGACTCTTGAAAAGGCACACAATTTACAGCAACAACGTGACCGAATAAACAACGTCGAGATCTCAGGTATTCCTATGAAAAATACTGAAGACGTGTCGGAATATCTTATGCTGATTTGCCTCAAACTTGGTGTTCAAATTTCAATGGACGATATCATACACATCCACCGAGTGCCCACTAGACTTCCAAACAAACCTAAAAACATAATTGCCAAAATGAAGTCTCAGCTAACTAAAGATTCTATCATATCGGCCATACGTAAAAACAAAGGAGTAACTACCACTGATATTGGTTTACCTGGTGACTGTCAGCGCATATATATAAACGAGCATCTCATTCCTTACTTTAAGAAGTTATACAAGCAGACACGTGAAGCTGCAACTCAGTTTGGATATGCCTACGTTTGGATACGAAACGGGAAGATTTTTGTGCGAAAAAACGACACTACGGCCCCCATTATTATAACAGATTACGCAGACTTAAACAAGGTGAAGTGAAAATAAACGTAATTTACTATCTTGCTATTTTTAAACGTAATAATTACCCACTGTGCCTTACCATAAATAGTAACATTGAATCTTGTTTAATAATAAGTTATAGTTTATACTACTTGTACTTATACTACTATGTCACCTTTGTATTTGGCTCATACATAAATTAAATATATTACACAATGTATCTACAGGTATATATTTGTATAACATATATAATAACCTAATTAAATTTGTCCTACTACCTAAAAATAATATAAATATATTTATAAAACACACAAATCTAGCTACTCAAATAGATATATATAAATTGAATTATTGTAAAAGTTACATTTTATATTCATGGCCCTTGCTTATTATTATTTTTGCAGGTCTAATGTATTGTCATCTTGGTTTTAGATTAGCCCGCGCACGTATAAACTTACACATTGTTTGTCTCGTAACTGCTACCCTCTTTTTAAATAACGAGATTTTATCACATAATATTTATCCGATTCCCAATGGCTAGCAACGCTGTACATAATAGTAGCTTTCATATTTTATATCAAAACGTGCGCGGTTTACGTACAAAATGTTTAGAATTATTTAATAGTATATTGTTACACGACTATGACACCTTATTATTCTCCGAAACTTGGTTACAAGACGATGTTTCTAATGCAGAGTTGTGCGACCCTAGGTATGACGTTTTTCGTTGCGATCGTAACCTCATTGCAACAAACAAAATAACAGGTGGCGGCGTTATGATTTGTGCGCGTCGTGAGTTGCGTGCCTCCGTATGCGCCGAGTGGCAGCATCGTATTGATATCGAGTCGCTGTGTGTGTCTATACCGGCGGACACGCTTAACTCTTTGTCAACCTACATATAGTTATAGTTTACCTGCCTCCTGACCACGATCACCTGCCCGCGCGCTTAAGTTATATTACCGATAATATTCAGAATTTAGTTAATACTCACCCTACAGACAACTTCATGTTTATTGGAGACTTTAATTTGCCATTTGTTACATGGCACAGTGACAATAATAACTATAGTTTTACTTATTCTCCATCACGGTCTCTCTCCGAAGCTGCAACAAATTTTCTTGATACGTTGAGTTTTCTTGGTTTGTCCCAATTTAATTTTATTTATAATAGTAATAAGAAATATCTTGATCTTTGTTTCTGCAATCTACCTAGCTCGGTCTCTCGTGATTCGGCCCCATTGCTTAAAGAGGACACACATCATCCCTCATTAAATATTGACGTTATGGATTTACATCTAGTACCATTAAAAGAAATAAATTTAAGCGTTTTAATTTTTTAAAATGTAATTATGATGATATTAACGAATATTTAAATTCAATTAATTGGAGTATTTTACTAGTGGCTGAAACGCTCGAAGATGCAGTCAATATCTTCTATACTAAACTGGAAGATTGTTTTTCACGTTTTGTATCCCTTATTAGTAATAGTTTTAAATCGGGAAGATATTCAGTGTGGTATAGTAAATCTTTATTGAAAATTAATCGAGAAAAAATCAAAGCTCATAAAAAATGGAAATTACATGGTAATCCCCGTCATTATGACGAGTTCGTCCTTCTTAGAAAGAGACAAAAACGCGTCCAGGAACAGTGCTTCTTAGATTTTACTCAAAGTGCTGAAAAACTAATTCGATTCTCTCCCAAGTACTTCTGGACGTACATTAAAGCAAAAAAAGGTACCTCTGATTACCCTAAACATTTTTCACTATCGAGTGTTCAGTACTCAGAGCCTGAAGATGTGTGCTCCGCCTTCAATATATTTTTTGAGAGTGTTTTTATTTCGCCAACGGATTCGAGTATTCACCAATCATTTACTATTCACTCCCCTCCTAATGAGAACATATTATCAAACATTGATATTACTGAAAATAATGTTAAAAAAATACTACAATCGTTGGATAAGAACAAAGGTGCTGGTTGCGATGGTGTACCACCTTTGTTCCTTGCTTCTTGTGCCGATAGTCTCTCTCTCCCTTTAACTATTTTGTTTCGTAGATCACTCAATGATGGTATAGTCCCGACTGTTTGGAAGCAAGCCCAGATAATTCCCATACATAAAAAGGGCTAAAAGTCAGTTGTCGAAAATTACCGCCCAATATCTATTCTTAGTACTATGAGTAAAATGTTTGAAAAATTGGTCTATGACAACATTTACCCCTTTATTGCTCCAGTTATTTCACGTGCTCAACATGGTTTCATGTGCCGGCGCTGCACAATATCGAATTTAACTTTATTCTCTAACGATATACTTTGTCAAATGGAGAATGGCGGACAGGTTGACGTGATCTACACGGACTTTGAGAAAGCTTTTGATCGTGTAGATCATGACATCCTTCTCCGCAAGCTTCAACACCTCGGGATTCATGGGGACCTCCTTCGTTGGATTCGCTCTTACCTGATCAATCGCTCTCAAGCTGTTGTTCTCGGTGGGTATAGGTCCAATTAAATCTCAATACCCTCTGGAATTCCCCAAGGATCCCATCTTGGCCCTCTTCTCTACAATATTTATATTCATGATATTGGTCACGTCATTCAACACTCCAAACATCTTCTTTATGCTGATGATACCAAGATATACCTTAAAGTGCGGTCAGCTGCTGACTGTGAACTTTTACAAAATGATCTTAATAATCTTTATGAATACTATGTTCTTAATAGAATCACAGTCAGCACTGGTAAGTGTCAGTACATCAGTTTCACACGAAAACCGAAACCTATTACCTTTGCTTATAACTTTAACAATGTTGCCATTCCGCGATGCGAAATTGTTCGAGATCTAGGTGTCTACTTTGATAGTAAAATGTTAATGTCTTTTCATATTGAGATCATCGTCAATAGAGCATATCGTAATTTGGGATTCATTATTCGTACATGCCGTCCTTTCAAAAATGAATTAAGTATAAAGATTGTGTACTATGCTTATGTACGTAGCATACTTGAGTACGCTAGTTGTGCTTGGTCGCCTTGTTATAAAAAATATATTTTACGACTTGAAAGAGTACAGAAAAAATTCTTAAAACATATAAATTTTAAATGCAAAAAATACAACTATGGCACTTCTTACTTAGAACTTTGTCGTGGTTACAATATCTTAACTCTTGAAGAACGGCGACAACAAATTGATATGGCATTTTTATATGACATCGTTTGTAATGGGTTCGATTGTCCTGAACTTGTTGAGCGAATTTTCGTAAGAACACCTAGACGTCGCACAACTCGCACTACCTTATTCCATGTGCCATTTCTACTCACAAACTATGGGAAAAACGCGGTATTTGCACGAATCGGTGAAACTTATAATAAACTTTTTCATAACATTGACCCTTTCATAGGATCTAAACATTTATTCATGTCTAATATTAGAAGATTTATTTTAGGCTTTGTCTAGTATGTGTTGATATCATGCAGTTTCTCTTTTTGTTTTCTTTTCCTTTTTTACTATGATTGTTAGTCTATTTTGGTAATAGGCTGCATTATTGAATTAACAATATCGGCATTTTTGATTTTATTTTATGTATATAATAATATAAGTATTTATAAATGCTTAATGAGATGTGTATATATGGATATGTGTGTGTATCTATGAATATGTATTGTGTGTTTATATATGTATGTATATAATTATAAAGTATATAATATCTGTATTTATATCTAAGAGTATGTATATTCATAGTAGGTACCTAAGCAATTTGCATTGTAAATTAATTTTATAAGTTAGTTTTACTTAAATAAGTGTGTTCTTTTTTTCCGTGGATAACTATAATTGGCTTACGAACACGTAACATTATCTTTACACAATTACTATTGTAAAATGCTGTTGTTATCCCTAATAAAGAAAAAGAAAAATAAATAAAATAAAGCATTATTTTACCATTGTTTAAACAGATATTATTATATTTTATATGAGAGTTACGGATAAAGGGTAATTTACTTAAATGCTACTAGCTACCTCCAGTGCGAATTGATTTCTCCGGTTATCTGACAAAGAGCCAAGGAATACGCCAGTCCGAGGATAAATATGAAGCTATAATGAAGTACTCAAAATGAAGTTATTTAACAAATATTTTGATTGTGCAATAAGATGTTACAGTAGAATAAATAACCACAAAAATGAACCAGTTTAGGGTAACTAATGTAATAATAAGATTTTAGTACGTCCATCTTTCTATATTAAATACAACATGTAGTAATGTTTAATCTTACTTTAATTATCTTGATTTTAGTCAATTTTTTTTTTTTTGGTATTATGTCTGTTTATTAAGTCTAATAGTTCAATTTATTAATAATAGACCCGTCTATTGTAAGAATATGCGTAATTTAAAGTTGTACTTAATTCATTTAAAATTTAATCTGTGTAATAATCTTGGTATAACGTGATAATTTTTTTTTGTAAAAATAGGTCATATGATGTTGAAAGGGAATTTTATACATTTTAAAATAAAAATAATTTGTGTAATCGGTTGTTTTTAAAAGATATATTATAACAAGTATTTTGTTCATATATGGAAGAATACAACGAAACAGCTCTCATTAGCAGCATTCAGCAAGCCACCCAGCCTCCAGATTCCATCGCAGCAACGTATCGCTTCCTGGATCCTCGGCATCACTCGACGGCCAAAATGTACCATCGCATTCCTTCACACGTCTCGACTCACCGTAGACTGGAGAACGCTCGTCTTGTCAACGAAGACTTGAGCACGCTCATCACGACTTACCGTAGATTAGAGCACTACTGGCATTTGCAAGCGGAAAACGCAAAAGAAGCTGAAGACCTGAATGATTTTTTTTCCTTTTCTACGGTCGTCACATAATTTCTTATCCTCACGTGTGGTTAAAGAGTTTGTAAACGCATTCCTAATCGCGTGTAGATCTGATTAAGATAAGACACGGCATCCTCCCTCCAACATCTACACAGTTTATATTGTATAAATAGTCTTGTAAGGTTTAGATAATAAGTCAGTCACAATGTAGTCACTGTAAATACACAACATCACATATAGAGACGCAGTCGTTATTTACCATTGCCATGGAACCCCTCATCATCACAACCTCCTGTACGTCGACTATCGGAACACTGGTGACTCCGACGTGATCGTCACAACCACACATACCTCGACATACGGAACACTCACTTATTTTATAGTCTCAGTGCTATGTTTTAAAGAAAATTGTAAAAAAATATATACACTTTAATTAAAGCTTCTAAAACAATATTTCTTGTAGTGTATTGCTAAATATGATATGACCACAAATATCGAATTCGAGACAATCTTCGGTAGCATAATTAGAAGAACAGGCGCCGAAATATATCACATTAGCACAAATAACAGTATAGTTTTTCAACAAATAAAAGACTATTTTCTTTTGATACAAAGAGAAGACTAAAAATATTGTTTAAACTATAATATAGTTTAATCATTATTTGCCTGCCCCGTCTCCAATTTTATATAAGGTCAGAGCAACATAAAAAAATAATAATAAAAAAAGCGTTATAAATAGCTTAACGCTGATTACTTACTTATCGATAATATTCTGAATAAGTATGGCATCGTCGCTAGTCCAGGCGCCCGTTTTGGGCTCGCAGTTGGCCAGAGAGCAGTTGATGGCCAACGGGTATGGCGTCTGGAGACGGGCCGGGTTGAGAAGTCTTAATCTGCAAATAACAGAATACTGAAACTGAAGACATTGCCATTCGACATTATGCTACAAAGAAGCCGCCTATGGTCTAGTAGTTAAGAACAACGGTCGCAGACGCAGAGATCCCGGGTTCGATACTCAGTTTACGGGTACATATTGGTGAGAGATAAGAGATAAGATTGCCAGTGCCTCATATATGAGTCATAAGTTGAGGATTCCAGGTGAGGTGGGCTATCACCTTCGGCTTTCTCATCAGTTAACATCAGGTGAGATGAAGGCCAAGCGTTAACCCGTAAGCAATAAAAAAAGATTTACCATCAGAAGACCGTTTTACCATGTTTGTACTAGGATCTATAGAAAAACATATTCCATATTTATGATTAAGAAATCCAGCTCCGCATCAAACTCTATCCCGCATGCCTGCGGGATTAAAGTCTGACTGAAAAAAAAAATAGTTTATGGATTATCATGCAAAATACATAAAATTTGACAATCTAGCTAACGACGTAGAATGTTGTAAATAAATTATTCACCATTATTGATGCAAATTATCTGCTGTCTTAAAGATTAAAACTGGTTTTAAGAGTTACATGAACATCACGAATAATGGTGACTCTATTTCAAGAAACAGTAAAAGTCTGACTGATACATTTGTAATTTATTTATTTATTTGGTAATAGATACCCCATCAGTCGGTACATTTAACATTGTAAAGAAGAATTGTGAATACTTTGCTTACAAACATTAATTAGCTATCAAACTAATTAATAAGTTACATACTTGTCAATATTAACCACTTCGGTGCTCCCAAAATCAACACAGAATACATGGAACAATGGTTTATCAACGTTCTTCCGGTCAATACTGACGACGCGGCATCGCTGCCACATATTGTCAGTCTTGTTGAACATAAGGTACACTTTGCCTGCAACAACAATTTAAGCGTAGCAATAAACAGTTTCACTGATGTATACAAATATTAAGTTACATTTGATGATAAGCTTGGTTTCGAGTAACTTCGCCTTGTATATTATGAACATATGATCTAATGATGATGATATGCTATTGTACAATGTGTATCTATAATTTTGTTTAAGACTAATTTTATAGAGTAACTAGCGGCCCGTCCCTGCTTCGCACGGGTGGACATTTTTTTAATATAGCCTATGTTACTCAGCGCTAATGTAACATTCTAATAATAAAAATATAATAATAGTTTTTGAGTTAAATCGTTGCAAACATATATACATAGGTTTTCTCTTTATAATATTAGTATAGATATAAGTATGTATATTAGGATGTTTGTATGAATCTTATTGTTAAAGCATTTTATAATTTTTGAATTTGTTAATAATTCAAGTGTCCATAATTATTTATTATCAATGTATTCAGTTGTTTTTTTGGAGAGTTGGGTGTTTGCCTCAGACGGCATTTTCAGCTTCATCGGGGTTTTTTGGGGGCGGCGAGAAACTTAAAGGGTTGCTTAAGCCGTGTGAGACGAATCACCTTCGGAGGTTTTCTAGAGGGAAAGGCATCACGCACTAGTGCGTCTCGCCGTGCCCTACTAGATTCTCAGAGGGGTTCGGATCGGTAAGTGTCAATAGTCGAAATTCGACAATAGTTTAATTTCGGGACCATACTAGTGGTCGCCCAGTGGTCGAAATTCAACCGTAATTTTATTAAGGCGGGTTTGACGCAAACCGTCCCATTCGCATTTCGTCACGAATTTAAAAATGGTCCCAATCGCATTCGGTCCCATTCGCAAAGTGTGATGACACTCAGATAAAAGTTGTTTAAAATGGGACGGTTTGCGTCAAACCCAACATTTTTAACCTACAAGTTGAACTATTGTTTCAAAAATGGTAGGCTTGAAAATAAAAACAATGTTAAGCTGTGAAGGTCAAAGGCACAGAACCACAAACGCCTTAGAATATTGGCACCGCCGACTTGATACACCTTGATAGAAAAAAGACCGAACTTGTATTTATTCATTTACAAACTGATAAAGGAAGCAAGTTATTGGGACATTCAAATAAAAAACAGTTTGTTTGGAAATGATAGACGCAACAGAGAGTATAAGGATATTAATTTTGATAAAAAATACAATAAGCTTCTAACAAAACTGAATCGTAATTTAGTAATTCTGCAACAATTTATGAAAAAAAAATATTTTCTACAATTGGCAAAATAATATATTATCATCACTTCTATAATGAATAAGACGTTTTTGATTGTCATGATTTTGAGATAATCAATATTGTTATGTTGATTTTAAAACAATACACATAATTATTTAAAGCTATGTTTTTATTTTCAAGCCTACCATTTTTGAAACAATTGTTCAACTTGTAGGTTAAAAATGTTGGGTTTGATGCAAACCGTCCATCCGGGACGGAATGCGAATGGGACCGAATGCGAATGGGACCGAATGCGAATGGGACCGAATGCGAATGAGACGGAATGCGAATGGGACCATTTTTGAATTCGTGACGAAATGCGAATGGGACGGTTTGCGTCAAACCTATTAGGGCTGCACGGATTGTATCTTAAGCAATGAAAAATTAAAAAAGATACCTAGTTTGGATTGGCATTGACAGATTTCGGCCGCTTCTCTTCCATTTTTGAAATTTTTGAAAAGGGTATATTATATAAATAAATAAATAAATGCATTTATTTCAGGCTAAATTACACTCATAGTTTTACATTACATTACAATTTTAACTTTAACATTACTTATCATTCAAATACATTTTAATTTCAATATAAATTATATATTATCACATTAAAATGCTCGTCAAAAATATAGAAGTAGTCATACACTGTCCTTATTATCTTATTCCGAGTTGCACTTGCACGTTTTTCAAAGCTCGCCCTTGCATTCCTCATTACCGCGAAAAAATCCATTACTCTCTTATCTCTTTACTTTTTTTCTATTTTTGTATATGCGTGTGTCAAATACATAGTAGTGTGTGTAATGTTAGTTTTATTGTTTTAATGTATTTTATGCATAATTAAAAAAAAATAACATTCGGATAACCTTCTCTATATAAACTATAAGTTTGCGAAATTTCATACTCCTCCGTTCGCGCAATTTTCGTAAAAAAGCGCAAAGTTTTTGCTTCACGTATTAATATAAAGATAAAGTTTAACTAAACCAAATCTGACACACTTTCGTGCGCGGAATGTGTCATGCCAAGTTTTCTTTAAGTATTAATTTAAAGGCTGTAAGTGTACTTTTTTCTTTAATAAATAAATAGAAAGAAGCAAAGACGAGATTTAATTAGGTATTAAGCTTTACATACCTTCGGCAACATGGCTAATTGATGGCTTGGGCAGAGAAGTGGCATTTCGAAATTCACGCAGCATTTCTTTAACTAATCTTTGGTGACAAGAACGCTGCACATAAAAGTTATGTGGATCTACTATGTGCGAGATGTATATTAACTCCTGAGATCCTGCAAATATTAAAATAAATAATTATTTTTAAAAAACTGGGAAGTATTTGCATATTGTTTATTCATAGCATTTAATAAAGTCAAGGCGATCAATATTTTTTTATTTGTTCTTCTTACATTAATATATTGGGTCCCTATGAAATGGACATTTTTTTTAACTTTTTAATAGGTATATTACTAAAAACAAATGTTGAAAAAATTTCCACAAGCAGGATTTGAACCTGCCCCCTTCTGACATACCGGGTCAGGTGCTCTCCCAGTTGAGCTATCGTGGCTCTAGCCCAAACAAAACAACAAAATAAATAAAAGCAACAAATTTTGCGTTAAAAATTATACTATAAACAAAACAAAAATTATTTTATAGGTATATTACTTCTAAAAATCAATACCGATTGTTAATATTATTATACATTCAATTAAGAAGACTATGTTACTTAGGCTTCAGTAATAACAATGATTTTTAATTTTGTTTCACTATGGCCCAGTTTTTATAGGGTTAACATAAATAGATGCTAAGAAAATTTAAGAAACGTTAGTAAGTATGAAATATATAATTTTATAAAAAATCTTCATACAAAACATAATTTTCATAGTCAAGGACCTAATACACTAAATTACCTTCATGAAGATGCTTGGGATGTTGGCTCTCTTCAAAGGGTGAAACTTGTTGCACATTCGATTGGTGATGCACATCACCTATAACAATTTGAATTGTACTTCAAATGTGGTATATCATTGCTAATATAAACATGTGTAAGAACAGTAGGATGGAAGAACATTACTTCTTCCACGCTAGTGAAACAAAGGATTGAAATTAGAGTTAATAAAATTATAATAATCAATCCCAAGTAACATTTCATTCGGACCTAGGCTGTAAAAAATGCCTTTAGGTGTTATAAGAGTCTTACTCTAATGCGATTTACCACCAACCATCTAATTTAATAATTTTTAATACAGTAAAATATCTGGAAAATATTTAACTTACGAAAGGCCCCTCTCGTATACAGCACTATTATCCTAAACTGTCAGGATAAAGTGCCAGTCGCATTATGTTTTTAATTTTTCCTGACTTCAGCAAGCTACCTACTTTATATTCTGTATGAATACAACAATTAATTATGTAGCCATTTTGAATCTTGGTGAAATGACAGGGAATAGCGCCATTATTGAGCGTGTTAAGACTTACGACCAAATTTCCATACAAAGGTTTAGAAGAAACCCTTTCATGACCTTTCTAAAACCTAAAATGTTACTTGGGATGTCTCTTAACATATATTTTAAATAAATTTTATAATAATTTCCACTGAGATAGTTGTAGAGAAAGAACTTCATAAATACAATACACACATTACAATTTTATTTGTGTTAGACTGATTTAACACCAATACTCAAAAGGTGTATTTTTTTGCTTATGTTGTTAGTTCGATAATAATACTCACTACGTGTTACAGAGCTCCGATAAGAAGAATCACTTTCGATGGAATTCAGAGAGGACACAGATCCACTTTTGGTGTGGTACTTAGGAACACTCTTGTAAAATCCAGGCTTATTAATATTAGGATCTTTCTTTTCAGCCTTTTGCTTGCCTTTCTGTCTTACATCTGGAATACAAAATTGTTATGAAACACAGAACAGAATATAGTATGTAATAAACTGTTATGCTATTTTATAGGTACTTATACCTTTAGGCAACTCAGGAGGAAAAACTGGCGCTGGGGGTGGTGGCGGTATTTCAACATTTTCTCCCAGCTCAGATGTAGAGTGTAATCTATATACCGATTTCACATTTCCTTCCAAGTGTATGTAGTCAGTGACTAACGCGCACAAATCTTCATTAACTGCCACCCTATAATAAAATGAAGTACTTAGATCTTTGAATTGTATACGTCTTGACTACCTCAAACTGGACATCATATTTTCGAGTTTCATTTTAATCAACGGTTCATAACGGGGATTAGTCTTTGATTTCAGTCAGCCACCCTGCTACACACTACTTTAAAGTTTATACTGTCACCCCCTACCAACGTAACGGTTATAAAGTTAAAGATGACAGACATCCTTACGCAAGCACAAGGGACCATCTACGTCAGGTCATAACGCCACGCCAGATCAGAATGGCGCCGGTACGCAACTTTCATCCGGTACATTAAAGACTAGTATCTCGAGCTAGTTGCCCCGTGGACACGTATAGTCCACTACCTAATATCCAGATAGGTTACCGGAGCTGTAAGCTCGCTCACTTCTCATTGCACTAAGAGCACAACTCGCAAATTCCATTGCTTGGGTCGTCAACTCTAAAGTCGACTACCAAATGTCCTCTTTGGTGGCGGAGTTGTAAGCTTACTTCTCAGTACCCATCCAGGCACCTGATCAATCCCAAAATCCTACAGTCAGCAAGTGCAACTCAGTCGGAACATTGGGTAGACATGTGACATGTCTATGATACCTACTCGTATATAATAAATCCTTATTATAACCCTATGATCATATTTTTAGTCAACATGGCAGTTTGTGATTATATAACTCTACCAAGAGCTACTCACTTGAGAGAGTCGCTATTGTGTTCATTTCTGCTTAAATGCCATGGCGTTTCCAGAATCTGCTTTGCATTCTCCAAAAGTGCTGCCAGATTCAGCTAAAATATATTTTAGTATGATTATAAAGCAAATAGATATAAAAAATATATATATTATAATTTAGTTAGGTACTACCTGTTGCAATTTATTGGCATCAGATGTTGAGTTGATAATATTTAAAACTTTTTTGGAAACTTTGATTGAATTAGCAACATCGTTTTTTGCTTCACGTAATGATTCTTTCTCTGAGCATTTTAATTTGACAATTATATCAATGACTTCCTGTTTATGTTTTTGTATTTGTGAAGAAAGTTTTGAGAAATGTTGTTCAATGTTATTTATCATATTTGTTAGCTCATTAGCTGAACCTGTGTCATTGTCAATGTTGTGAAGCAAGTTTCCAATGTCCTGAAATATAAATAAAATGTAAGTAAATTTTAAAATTACTTCTGATTTAAACATTAAAAGTTACACAATCCATAGTAAAACACAAAATGTAAAAACTTACTACAGCAGTTTTTGTAAGCCTTTTAAATGTAGCATCAACTTTAGGAGTAATTTCTACTATTTCAGTCATGAAGTCTTCATTCTGAAAATTATGCTCAGTATAGGATAAAATTTATAAGATTAGAGAAAGAGAGAATCAGCTACTTATTTATACTTACCACTTCTTGCATCGATGCAACGTCGTGGTTTTTGCATGATTTCTCTCCACCTACCATCATACAATCCATACATATACTCTTTGAGCAATCTTTGCAGAAATAGTGTAATGGTTTTTCTTTATGCAATTTGCAATAGTTAGGTTCCAAAACCGGTTCTAAAAGATTATCAAAAAATTCAAATAAAGTTTTTATTATGTACTTATGTATAATAAAGAATTGAAATAAACTCATACTTACCAATATTTGCCAGTATGTGGTTTTTGAATATAACAAAATTTTTATGAGACTTATTGAAACATGTGTCGCAAAGAATTGTGGCACATTGTTGACACATTTTAGTGGTTGGTTTGTGACACTCCAAGCATTCACCTGTATAATGTATAAAATAAAATAAAACACATTATTAAATATATAAGATAACAATATATTAATGAGAACTGGACCTACCCTGGGTGTTGTTGGTACTATTAATTATTGATTGTAAGTCAACATAATGTGCTTCTGATTCTTGAACTTTTGTTGTTTTATTAGCTGATTCCTGTAATACATCGTTCTTTTTGTTTATAAAACATTCACAATTTAGAGTATGGAGGGACAGTATACAGGGACCCAATCCAACGTTGATGGATCAGGGGACCGAGACGGCGGTTTGCATGCCTTAATCTTACGTATGTGAGGCGTTGGTTAAGGGCACACCTAGACTTCCTCAGGTATGCTTTCACTGGTGGGCTGTTGCGGGGTAAAAGCTGGGCAGAATGCCTTATGGTCACAGGTTACCCTTGCAACATCATGTTGAGGGAATACAGTAAATACTTTTAGTGGGTATGCCTCCTCTCCTTTCCGAATCCCAATCGAAGCCTCTGGACCAGGACAGGGAGGCGAGAGCCGGAGTAGAGCCCGTCATAACAAGGGGTAAAGTCTTGTAAAATCTAAATCTTACCTCCAAGTGTTGTAAAGTAAGTTCACCCAGCATAAACACATTAACAGGGAACAATTGATACAGTTTGGTTTTGTTTTGTGTGACCAATGCTACATCAGACTGCTTAACTTCCATATCTCGGTGGCATATTCGGCATTCTATAGGCTCTGCGAACTTCACTATGTTCTTGACACAGTTTTCACACATGGAATGTCCACATGTAAGTAACAGAGGTATGTTACCTTTTAAGCACGATGAGACAGCTAAACAAAAAATACTTAGTCAGTACAAGCTAATTACAGAAAATAAGAAAATAATGGGTAAAAATGTACAAATTATGGTGCACGAATAGGTCTACGCCCCCGGTGTCATTCCCACTCGCAGGAAGTACTTAGTTATGGAGATATGCATTTGAAATATCAATAAAACTAACCTTGAAATGTATGTGTGAAAAAGTCATTGAAATTGGTTAGGGGGAGGGGGAAAAGAGAATTGTGGAGGTGGAGGGGATTAACCCCCCCCCCCCCCCCAACAAGAGCAAAAAAAAAATTTTTTTTGTATGGAGCTAGATTTCTGTTGTCTAATAAAAAAAAACCTCGAAGTTCAAGACAATCGCTACGTGTTTGTCTTAAATTTCTAACATATCACGTGACCAATATACGGGAATAGAGCAGCTAGTATTTCTGTTGTCTAATAAATAAAAATAAAACACCAAGTATTACCTATATAGTATACTTTCTATACGTTCTAAAGGGGTTCTCCCTTTAGAACTTTTACCCTGTGTGGTGCCGGGGATAAAGAATTACACCACCCCATCTCAACCCGCGCGTGTCGTAAAAGGCGACTAAAGGACCATTCCAGCAGCAGCATCTCTCTGAGGTTACCCTTAACCTACTGCGATCGCCAACCCGCCTGCTAGCAAAAACCGGCCCCTAGTCCCCGGCGGCCCCGCTCGCCCTAGCTACGGTAGCGGCCAAGGCAGCGACGGGGCAGGGGGTGCTAAGAATCTCCGGCAGAGACCTGGCTACTGCCAACAACGAACTCTGGCCCTGGCAACATTTAACACGCGCACATTGCGGACTGACGAGAAGATTTACGAACTGGAGGAAGAATTGAGCAAGATGCGGTGGGACATAGTTGGATTATCTGAAGACCGAAGAGAGGGGGAGGACTCGATAATCCTCAAGTCCGGTAACTTGCTCTATTTCCGGGAGGGCGAACAACTGTCCCAAGGTGGTGTCTGGTTCATCGTCCACAAGTCCCTCGTGAACAACGTTGTCGAGACCGGGCGTGTGTCACCTAGAGTAGCGTACCTTATACTCAGAATAATCAAACGGTATTCGTTGAAGGTCATACAGGTTTATGCTTCTACTACGACACACCCTGACGATGAGGTGGAAGCTACGTATGAGGACATCTCTAGAGCCATACAAGCCTCCAAAACTCATTACACCGTTGTCATGGGAGATTTTAACGCAAAACTGGGCAAACGAAACGGCGATGAGATGAGAGTGGGACGATTTGGGGTTGGTAATCGGAACTCCCGGGGCCAACTGCTGGCGGACTTTCTTGAAAGGGAGGGCCTCTTTATGATGAACTCCTTTTTCAGGAAGGCAGAACACCGCAAGTGGACCTGGATGAGTCCCGATGGTGCAACAAAAAACGAGATTGTCTTTATCATGTCGACGAGGAAGCAAATATTCAATGATGTCACTGTGATCAATGCGTTTAAAACTGGCAGCGATCACCGGTTGGTAAGAGGCACATTGAATATCAACGTAAACCTGGAAAGACGTCGATTGGTAAGGTCTACGCACCGTCCTGCACCCATCCAAATCAAAAACCCCGAAAGCTTTCAGCTCGAATTGCAGAATCGCTTCGAGTGCCTAAATGATTGCGAAAATGTGGACGAATACAGCAACAGGTTTGTGGAAACTGTCCTAACGGTTGGGTCCGAGTTCTGTAAAACCCACCGTGCAAAGGAACCAAAAAGTTTTCAGACCATACCTACCCTAAAACTAATGGAAGAGCTGCGCGCAATGGTTCTGCTTTCCTCAGGTGATGCGTCTCAGTTTCGGCGGCTAAATAAGCAGATCGCGAAGTCTTTGATATGCGACACGCGCCGATTTAATACTAACCGTATTAAAGAGCCACTGAGCGGAACAAAGGCTCAAAAGTGTTCGCAAGAGATCTGGGTATTGGGCAGTGCCAACTAACGACGCTGAAAACCTATGACGGCAGAACTGTCACGACCAGGTCCGATGTTATGAGAATGAAATGATGTCGAGAAGTTCTAAGGACAACTGTACAAAGCTTAGCTAAAGACCCTAGAGCTAAGTTAACCTGGCACTATACCGAAGACATCCCGGACATCAGCCTATACGAGATTAGTATGGCTCTCAAATAGCTCAAAAACGGCAGGGCACCAGGTGCTGACGGAATTACGGCCGAGCTTCTAAAAGCAGGCGGAAGACCGGTACTCGTAGCTCTTCAGAAGCTATTTAATTCCGTCGTACTAGGGGGCAGAACGCCAGAGACGTGGCACGAAGGTATGGTGGTACTGTTTTTCAAAAAGGGCGACAAAACCCTGCTGAAGAACTACAGGCCCATCTCACTTCTAAGCCACGTCTACAAGCTGTTTTCGAGAGCAATAACGAGTAGTCTTGCACGCAGGTTTGATGACTTTCAGCCTATCGAACAAGCCGGTTTCCGAAAAGGCTTCAGCACCATAGACCACATACATACGCTGCGGCAGGTTATACAGAAGACCGAAGAGTATAATCAGCCTCTTTGCTTAGCGTTTGTGGACTATGAAAAAGCCTTCGATTCGATTGAAACAAGGACCGTGCTACAGTCTCTCCAGCGGTGCCAAATTGACTATCGGTACATCGAAGTGTTGATTTGTTTGTATGAAAGCGCCACTATATCAGTCCGTCTTCAGGACCAGAGCGCGAAACCTATTCAGTTGCAGCGAGGAGTGAGACAGGGAGATGTGATATCTCCGAAACTGTTCACTGCTGCACTGGAAGATGTTTTCAAGCTTCTGGACTGGAAAGGACTCGGCATCAACGTCAACGGCGTATACATCACTCACCTTCGATTTGCTGACGATAATAGTGGTCATGGCTGAGACCCTGGAAGACCTCGGCGCAATGCTCGGTGACCTCAGAGTCTCTCAACAAGTGGGTCTTAAAATGAACATGGAGAAGACGAAAGTTATGTCGAACTCACGTGTACCCACTCTTCTGAAGGTTGGGGACTCTGCCCTTGAAGTTGTGGACGATTATGTTTACCTGGGACAAACGGTCCAGCTAGGTAGGTCCAACTTCAGCAAAGAGGTCAATCGTCGAATCGAATTAGGCTGGGCAGCGTTCGGTAAGCTACGTAATATTCTCGTCCGAAATACCGTAGTGTCTCAAGACGAAAGTCTTGTCAGTCAGTAAGTCAGTGTGTGTTGCCAGTGATGACACACGGGACTGAGACGTGGTCGCTCACTATAGGCCTCATAAAAGGCTCAAGGTCACTCAAAGAGCAATGGAGAGGGCTATGCTCGGGGTTTCTCTGCGTGATCGAATCAGAAATGAGGAGATCGCAGAAGAACAAAGGTAACCGACATAGCCCGAAGAGATGCTAAGATCAAGTGGCAGTGGGCAGGGCACATTGCTCACAGGACTGATGGCCGCTGGGGCGGAATAGTCCTGGAGTGGCGACCGCGTACCGGAAAGCGCATTTTGGGCAGGCCTCCAACAAGGTGGACCGACGATCTGGTGAAGGTCGCGGGAAGCCGCTGGATGCGAGCAGCACAAAACCGGTTGTTGTGGAGATCCTTGGGGGAGGCCTTTGTCCAGCAGTAGACGTTTTTTGGCTGAGATGATGATGATGATGATACTTTAGAAACATGCTTTACTTTACAACGGAAACACGTGTAAAATCACAACTTAACAATCAAAACACATATTAACAATATTGAACGCATACAAAGAAAATTCGTAAAGCATTTGTCCTATAAGTGTAAGCATTGTAACCATGCCGATCTTAAATCGCTTTAGAAACGCCGCACAGAACGTGACTTGATGTTTTTATATAAGTTATTAAATAACAATATAGGTACATTCACCCTTCCTTTTAAGCTGCGTAAATTTCAGATGTCCCCAAGCAGGCTCACGCAATAAAAACATATTTAGTGTTCCCTTTGTTAGTACCAAGTATTTGTCAAACACCTTCTTATATCGGTCGTGTTCACTTTATAATAAACTCAATTTGGATACTGATATTCTTAATGACACGATTGGTACTTTTAAACGTTGTTGCAGAGAATAGTAAAATTGTTAACAGATTTCTTCTTTTTTTTGTCTTTGTTAAAGGTTAAAATTTGTTAGAGGTTAAATTTAGTGTTATAATTATATAAGTTCTGTTTTATCTAACTTAAACGATTTAGTAATTAGTGGAAACTTTACTGATCTATGCACTGTTTTTATGTAATATCTTTATGCTTCATTGTATTGTATGTTTTCCCAAATAAATAAATAAATAAATAAAATTAACCAAAAAAATTAAAGTAGGTAATTGTCCATAATTTTATTATTTATTAAATTGATTCTAAATAAACAATAAAAAAATAATTTCATTTTAAAATCATCAAAAAGACCATCCAATCAACATGTTTTGCACTGTCTTGTAATAATTTTGAACAAAGTTTTTTAACAAAAAGTTGCCTATTCAAATTCAAATTCAAATTATTTATTGCATGCCACATTGGTGTACAAAGTAATTAAATAAATAGGTACAAAAGGTGTTAGAATAAACAATGTAGCGCCCCGTAAGGGCATAGCAAACAGAGGGAGTATGAGTATGATATACAGAGGGGGTATTCAATCTAATCTAATTCAATTCAAATCAATCAGTAAACGTCAAAGTGTCAAAAGTGATAAGTAAATACTGCAAAAAATATTAAAACTAGGTATATTTCGAAAACTAAGTTTCCTGACAAAATTAAAATGTGCATTAGATTCTCAGATTTTTTTTAAACAAAGTAGCTTGATCTACACCATTATTGTAGATCCAAGCTGTTCGGTGTGTTCAGCACCTTCAGGCTACGATCTTGCAAGTTAAGCAACTTTTGGCCTGCTGATGATGATGACGATGATGATGCTGATATTTATGTGTCTCGAGCTCCTCCATTCTTCGCAAGGTACGTTGTCGCCATAGTTGTCTGCCGTAGTTGCCGTCGTTAAACCCCACCAAGTCGCATTAGGCTAGCTTTGTCGGTTGTGACCTGTTCTCCCCAGAAGTTCGTGTGGGAAGGCCTAAGCCCAGCGGTGGGTTATTGACTGATGATGATAAATATAATATAATTTATAGAACGTTACTCCTCGTAGGCCGAGTGGCAAAGCTGCTGATCCAATATCCGAAGAGGCCAAAATTTGTTTTGGTTTTTTTAATGGAGAGGCCAGGTTTGTGATTCATCATCATCATCAGCTCATTTTATGTCCCCACTGCTGGGCCATGAGCCTTCCCTACAGATAGATAGGGAGAATGGGCCATAAACCACCACGCAGGCCCAGTGTGGATTGATGGTTGTTAACAACTGCTATTGCAGCCGGAACCCACGGCTTTACATACCTCCCGAAGCACAGAAGAGCTCAAGATGATGCATTTTTGGCCACCAATCCAATGGCGGGCCTTTTGTAGTGATCTTGATCTTGATGTGTTTTATCTCTTTTACTCAATATGAAATGAAGTTTACATGACGGGAACAAAACACTGGAGTAACTACTCCAAGCTTAGACTTTGTTTATTAATACCCCCGTATTTAGACGACATCATCTTACACTATCTTAAAGCTGCATCACACAACAACCCACACAAGTACATTCTTAGCAGCAGAGTAATTGAAGCCTGGAACAGATTGTCTGAAGAAGTGGTATCAGCACAAAGCAATAACCAATTTAAAAACAGGCTAGACAAACATTTGGAGAATACAGGATACAGACTAGGCCAGTTGTCTCAACTGCCTGTTTGTTTAATATTAATAACTTATCTTTATATATTTTGATTTTGACAATGATCACATGTATTGACAAATATTAATTCAAAAAATAGTAAGTTTTTTGTATCAGTGAACACGACACTCTGCTGACCAACATTCCTAACTACGCCTCAGCTATTTCTATGGTTGATGAGGTGTCTTCAATGGACTTCAAAATAAGTTCGGTGAACAGCTTATTGCAGGTGTACATTAGCAGTGGATATGTGCTTGCTTGGACAGAGGTGATGATGATTAGAACAAGAGGGTAGAAAATTCACGATCATATAAAATTTAATTTAAAATAACAGAAGTGTGTAAAGAGCAGAAGTATGGTAGTAGACTTACGTTTAAGCTGAAAGACCTGACTGCAATTTGGACAACATTTGTCCAATTTAGTGTCCATTGTGGTTTTTTTCTTGGTACTTATTGGACTTTTCAACCTAAAGCATTTCTTTATACAATAATATGCTGTAAGTTAGCTAGCAAGTGGCGCACAACCTTTAACTTGAATTATGAAACTAAATTAAATCGTGAAATACTATTGATTGTTAACTTTACACCAAAATCAACAAGTAGCAACCGTTAGCCGGTACTATGGCCGGTACCAGCAACAATAACAAAAGAGAAGGAAAAAGGAAATGTATGTTTTTTAAAAAGAGCGTTTTGTTTTAAGGACAACTTTTTCTCCTTTTTGGAAAAGCTAAGGGATCAAGCCTATATGCATCTTAATTTTAGCAAGAGATCGGAGTAGGTTGAGCCATGGTAGAGCTATTTAGGTTCATTGACCGCAAACATTGATGTTAATATGGATATTTCACGAGACTCCGACTAATACTCCGGGATTCGATTATTATAATTATTTTTATCAATAAGTATAAAAAATGGTATATGTAAGCCCATTTGCGCACGAGCGACGTTGTCAATTTTACATCAGCAACACGCTCGGCGGAAACGATCGAGCAGTGGGACAGCAAGTATAGAACAGAAGCTACAGCCGCGACCACCAAGGTCTTTTTCCCGAATGGGGTGGACGCATACAACACCGTGAGGAAGATGTCTATCGACCGGCTCGCGTCGCAGGTCTTAACAGGCCATGGGGGATTCTGTGCATACCTGAACAGGTTTAAGTGCAGGGACAGCCCCTCATGTGCCTGTGACCCGACGGCGGAAGAAGACATCTTCCACATCATACTCGATTGCCCAATACACATACACGATAGGTACACTCTGCAACAAAAAATTGACACAAAACTGAGTAAAGACACCCTAAAGGAAATAATGAGCATAAAGAAGGAAAGGAGATTATTTACGAATTTTGCCAAAAATATTGTAAGCATTGTCACTAAGAGGAACAAGGACGACTAAAATATTAAATGTTATAGTAAAGTTAAATGTTGTTAATTATATGTTATGGCAAAGCAAGACCACAAAAGTGGCAGGACTGTATTTGGGGAAATAAATAAGAAATGTAATAAACATAATGTAAGACGAGAAAAGGAAGGAAGAGGTAAATAAATAAGAATATAAACAAAGAAATTAATGTAAACAATAAATATAAGAAAAACATAAGAGATGTATTAGTTAATAAGAATTATGTATTAGTATATAAGAAACAATGTAAAATATTAAAAAGAAGAATATTGTAATAGAAATAAGACTGATATTGTTAAAAGAAAAGAAAAGATAAAAGAAAAGAAAAACAAAAAATAAATAGTAGTCGAGCTCCTAAAGCTCAAGTTTATTTAAACCCCAAAAGAAAGAAAGAAAAAGAAAAAAGAAAAAAAAGTCCTGCAAAAATAGCGGGGAGTAGCAGCTATAAAATAAAAAAAATAAAAAAGTACATAAAATAGCTCTACCTACTCCGATCTAAATGACTGATGCTTAGATGAATGATTGGTCTCGCAATCGTTCATCTAAGGATTGATGTTTGACGAAAGAACAATGTTGGATGATAGTTGGTCTCTTGACGCCAGCTCGAAATGTCATTCACAAACAAGTCTTGTTTGGTTCTTCATGGCGGGTATAAAGTCATGTCTGCGGTTGTTCTATTTTCTAAAATTTGTGTTATGTCGAATATTAAACCCTTTTTCCGCCAAGGTCGAATTATTCTGTAGCTACCTACACAGCTGCACTGCAAGTCATGAATACGACGCGCGCTTACACGCTCACATGTTACGTGTCCCGTCCGACGGCCGCCGCGCAAATGGCGAGCCTACAGCCGCCGCGAATATTTATATGCGGCGCGCCTCCGCAAGCCGCTGCGTCACGCCGATCGCAGAGCGCCCTAGCGTTAATATTGTGTAAACTTATTAAACTACTTGTTAGATACGCCGCTAGTTGTAAGCTGTAAAAACTGTATAATACTAGGCTAAGGTTTTTCAATAAATCATTCATTCCGTTCTACTCTCAACATTAGCTGGTATTATTTCTCTCCAAACACCCATCAGCTAAAGTGGTGACCCCGAAACAAGAAGAACATCAAGCAACCTATTTTCAAGAAAGTCACTATGGCCGAAAAAGCAGAGGAATTAAGCAGCTCAATCTCCAGACCAACAGCAACTACGGAAGTCTCAAGCATCGCTCTCTCAATGCGTGTACCACCATTTTGGCGTGACCGACCTAGACTATGGTTTATCACGTTCGAAGCCGCAACGCACGATCTGAAGAAAGGCCAAACACAACTAGCCCAACTGGTGATAGCGCAGCTCGAGAAACAAGACATCGAGCAGATCAGCGACCTACTTTACAACCCGCCAGCTGAACAATACTACACTGCGCTAAAATCAAGATTAACTTCCGTTTATGAAGAGTCAGAAGGACGCCAGTTCCAAAAGTTGCTATCCGAAATTGAACTAGGAGAGCAACGACCATCTCACCACGCCCAGCTTCTACGCCGTATGCGTGACCTTGCCCGTGAAAGTCCCCGATTCAACACTGCGACCCATGTGGATGAACCCCCTTCCCGCCCACGTCAGATCCGTACTCGTCGTAAGCGACACCATCAGCAAGACCGCCGCACTCGACGAACTATCCCTACTCGCCGACAAAATGATGGAGCACACACAAGAAGTCAGCGTCGTATCGTCATTGTCAGCGAACCACCAACAACCTTCACCGACCCAACCGAAGTCTGAAACACAATACCTAATCGAAGAAATACGAAGATTGTCACTCGAAGTCGCATCGCTCCGCACCCGCCCGTCGCATTATCAAAATAACTACCTACGAAGCCGTTCGCCGTACAATCGACAACATCGCACGCATCGCAATCGCTCTACAACACGTTCGCCGTCTCGCTCTCGCACTATGCAACGCACCGAGAATATACCTACATCTGATAACGATTATTGCTACTACCACCGACGTTTTGGACAAAAAGCAAGAAGATGCCAATCGCCGTGCTCGTTCAACAAGTCGCAACAACAGCAACATAATAACGTCGACGAAGCTTCGTTAAACTATCAAGAACGTTAGACGAGGCGGGGTCGGACGTTCTAGGTAAATCTTACCGTCTCTTTGTTACCGACAAGAAAACAAAACTGAAGTTCCTCATCGACACTGGAGCAAACGTATCAGTTATTCCAAGGAAGAAAGGGACAACAATGAAAGTTTTACCATTCAATCTGTATGCTGCGAACAACACCACGATAAATACCTACGGCGAATTATCACTCGAACTCAACCTCAATTTACGAAGACCGTACAAATGGAAGTTCATCATCGCCGACGTCAGCAAGCCTATCATTGGAGCCGATTTTCTATGCTACCACGACCTGCTGGTAGACCTGAAGAACAGGAGACTAGTAGATAACGTCACTAAGTTATCAATCGCCACTCCAGGCTGCTACACCAATGTACCTACAGTTCGCAGTATCGACTTAGAACAACCATACCACGACATCCTCAACGAGTTTCCCGGTATTACAAGACTCACTGCAATGAAACTTACCCCGAAGCACCACGTGGAACATTATATCGAGACCACTGGCCCACCACTACACAGCCGAGCCCGTCCGTTACCACCACACCGCTACGAGAAAGTGAAGAAGGAATTTGAGTCTATGATCGAACAAGGCCTATGCAGACCAAGCAAGAGCCCATGGTCAAGTCCACTACACGTTGTACCTAAGAAGAATGGAGATCTCAGAATGTGTGGAGATTATCGCCGACTAAATGCAATAACGAAACCAGACCGTTATCCGATTCCACGCATCAAGGACTTTACCTACCAACTCGCCGGAAAGAAGATATTCTCAACAATTGACCTCATACGAGCATACCAACAATTACCTAACAAAGAAACTGACATAGAGAAGACAGCCATCATCACACCATTCGGGTTATTCGAATTTCCGCGAATGTGCCCAGGTTTAAAGAACGCTGGACAGACTTTCCAACGCTTCATTCATGATGTGCTACGAGGTTTAGATTTCGTTTTTCCGTTCCTCGACGATGTACTCCTGGCTTCAGAGTCTGAACAGCAAGACCGCGATAACCTACGTATCGTATTACAACGCCTAGAAGACGCCGGTATCACCATCAACCCATCAAAATGCAATTTCGGCAAGAAGAAAGTCAAGTTCCTTGGTTACGAAGTATCCGCTAACGGTATCATACCACCACAAGAAAAAGTCCAAGCCATCTCTGAATATCCAAGACCGAAGACAATCCAACAACTCCGAACATTCCTTGGCATGATTAACTACTACCGCGAACATATACCTAACGCCGCATCAGTTCAAGCTCCGCTCAACCAATACCTACACAACTCAAAAAAACGCGACAAGACCGAAATTCAATGGACAGACGAGGCAATCGCATTATTCGAAATCAGCAAGAAATGCCTACAAGACGCCGCGCTTCTGGCACACCCGATTAACTCCGTCCCGCTCGCATTAATGTGCGACGCCTCCAATACGTGTGCAGGCGCCGTACTACAACAATATGTTAACAAAACATGGCAACCACTGGGATACTACTCGAAGAAATTCACCGCCACGCAACAAAAGTACAGTACCTACGACAGGGAATTACTTTCAATCTACATGGCAATGAAGCATTTTCGAAAAATGTTCGAAGGAAGAGAACTAATTATCTTTACCGACCACAAGCCAATTACCTACGCACTACATAAACAATCATCCGATAGCGAAACACCGCGCCGCTCAAGACAACTACTATTCATCAGCGAGTTTACAACCGACATTCGTCACATCAGTGGAAAAGACAACACAGTCGCCGATGCACTATCCCGCATCGAAACCATCACATGCCCATCAACAATAGACTACGAACAACTGGCAAGACAACAACAAAATGATCCCGAGTTACCCGCGCTACTACAACAAACCAACCTACAAGTAAAGAAAATCAAGATACCTAACACCGATTACGACATCTACTGCGAAACATCAACTTCAAACATTCGACCGTACCTACCACATGACTTTCGACGCACCGCATTCGACGCAGTGCACAGAGTCAGTCACCCCGGTACGCGAACAACAAGAAAACTTTTACAACAACGTTACTTCTGGCCCGCAATGAACTCCGACATTGGAACATGGACGAAGACGTGTGTATCTTGCCAACGCGCTAAAGTACAACGACACACGCACAGCAACATATCATCATTCCCCGTGTGCGACAGATTTCATCACCTACACATCGATATAGTTGGACCGCTAACAACGAGCGAAAACGGACATCGATACCTACTCACAATGATAGATCGCACTACGCGATGGCCCGAAGCTATACCTATTCTAGAGATAACCAGTGAAAACGTCGCAAAATATGTTTACGAAGCGTGGATAACAAGATTCGGATGTCCCCAGACAAAATAACCACAGATCAAGGACGTCAGTTCGAGAGTCAGCTGTTTCGCGCGCTAACCCATCTACTTGGCGCCGAAAAGACACGAACAACCGCTTACCATCCACAAAGCAACGGAATCGTCGAACGCTGGCACCGATCACTGAAAGCCGCGTTAATGTCTAGACTACACTGCAACTCTAAATGGATCGACGAAATACCTACAGTGTTAATGGGACTCCGAGCAGCAATACGAACCGACACCAACACCAGCGCAGCGCAGCTAACATATGGTCAAGCAATCCGTCTACCTGGTGACTTCATCACACCATCTGCATCACCATCATCCGCCGCTGTCAACCAAGAGTTCGTGCAGAAGCTACACAAATCAATCACCGCGTGCACACCAACATACCTACCGCATAGCAACAAGCGTAGTATGTTCGTGCATAACGACCTATCGACGTGCGAAGCTGTATTTCTACGTATCGACGCAGTACGTAAACCACTGCAATCACCATACGAAGGCCCGTATCAAGTACTGAAACGAAGCACCAAGTTCTTCGAAATACAACTTCCTGGAAGAATCGCCACCGTGTCGATAGACAGATTGAAGCCTGCCTACACTTTGAACACCGAAGAAACAACTACGCCGCAGCCGCCGTTACAAGACACACAAGCCGTCCAGACATCAGTAACATCCGATCCAGCAGCAGCAGCACCAACGCTCAGAAGTACCCGTTCGGGCAGAAGTGTCAACATTCCCGTACGCTTCGCTTGAGGGGGAGTCCTGTAGCTACCTACACAGCTGCACTGCAAGTCATGAATACGACGCGCGCTTACACGCTCACATGTTACGTGTCCCGTCCGACGGCCGCCGCGCAAATGGCGAGCCTACAGCCGCCGCGAATATTTATATGCGGCGCGCCTCCGCAAGCCGCTGCGTCACGCCGATCGCAGAGCGCCCTAGCGTTAATATTGTGTAAACTTATTAAACTACTTGTTAGATACGCCGCTAGTTGTAAGCTGTAAAAACTGTATAATACTAGGCTAAGGTTTTTCAATAAATCATTCATTCCATTCTACTCTCAACATTAGCTGGTATTATTTCTCTCCAAACACCCATCGTAAGATAAATTACCGATATTATTTTTAGAAAATTGTATTGATGTCCAACGCCCCTGTTGGAATAATCTGACAATAGGGACGGGACTTATGCAAAGATTTACTGATACAAAAACCCACATAAATTAAAATATTTATTTTTATACTGACTAACTTATTATAAAACAAATAAAGCAACTGTTACTGTAGAAATAAATTTGTTTATTTTATTTCTTTGAAAATAAGTATAAAAATGTCAGTAACTGAATTGATGATTCCCATCCCTAGCTTGCATGTTTAGAAACGAATGTTGTAAGTACACCCCGCGCCACGTGGCGCCACGGTAGGAGAAAGACTACCGCTTCTGACGTCTTAAACGAGTGCCGCCTTCTGGAACTTTCCATTGAACATTCTATCTATTATGTTCGTGTTGTCGATAAATGGGCTTTTTAAACGGTTTTATTTAGCTTGCCCTGATTATTTGTTTGTTTATATATTTGGGTCAAATCTAGTAATTGAAAGACCCCTTTCCTGCTGACGGATTGAGCTAAAATTTTGCATGCATGTGTAAATCGGATGATAATGCAAAATTATTATGACATGGAGCTGATCTGATGATGGAACCGGAAGGTGGCCATAGGAACTCGGTAGTTAAACGACACAACCCTATCGAGTTTGGACTCGTTTGCTCCGTCTTGACGAATACTTTGGTGCTAAATGGTAACCAGGGTCTGATGATGGAACCGGAAGGTGGCCATAGGAACTCGGTAGTTAAACGACACAACCCCATCGAGTTTGGACTCGTTTGATCCGTCTTGACGAGTGCTTTGGTGCTAGATGGTAACCAGGGTCTGATGATGGAGCTGAAAGATGGCCATAGGAACTCGATCGGGAAAATAAGTTCGTCCGTTCGATTATTCCGTTTGTTATGAATGTGGATTCTGTCTTTGATTAGATGGATTAGATGGATGACCCAACGCCAAGGTGAGCACGTGCCGAGGGCTGAATGGTATGAGGGTGTGTAGTGTAAACATGTCACACATCACTACTTCGTCAATATGGGTATCAAATAAAAGGGCTTGATTAGTACAATATGAAAATAAAATGAAAAAAACTAAAAACTTGATAATAAAAAAACAGTTTTCTTAAAGTTAAACGGTTTTATTGAAAATAAAGATTAAAAAAAATTAAAAGATAAATAAAATTTAAAGAAAAAAAAACTTTTTAAAAACAAGCTTTTATTTATTTGGTACTTACTTGTTAAAAAAAAAGAACTAAAGGAATAAAAATAATTTAAACCTGATAATAAGAAAAACATTTATAATTAAATAAAAGCGAGTTACATTGTGATTGCAAAAGAAAAATAATGAAGCTGTAGTAGCCTAAATGTTCTTTAATGTTCCATCACAACGTAACACGCTTTTATTTATAAAAAAATATTTTTATTATCAGGTTAAAATTATTTCGAGGCTATTTTTTTTATTAGACAACAGAAATCTATGTCAATAAAAAAATATTAAAAACCAAAAAATCTAAATTTCTTTTCATTAGCAATGTTTTTTGGCATTTTATGAAAAAAAATTGTGTTAATTTTTTGGGGCCCCCTTTTCTACACCCAGACCGAAAATTGAAATTTTAAGCGTGCCCGTGCGTAGCTGGGACGGGTATATCAAAGTCAAAGTCAAAATGTTTATTTTTTATCGATATACAATTGAACATTCCTATTTGTTATAGATATTTATTTTTAGATAATACGTGCCTGGCAATGAGGGCACGACAACTGATATGAAGTGTGGCGGTTAAACGGTTAATGTGAAATAATGGTGGATTATTAACCATTAAGTGTTCGTAAGTACGCATGAGTGTTGGCAAATGAAACAAAACAATACAACTTCACTTTTCAAATTCTCTCACGAAGTCCGCCCGAGGACATTTTTACTGAGTATCATTTCTCACTTCTCATTATTTCTATTATCATATTTGTCATCCATCATCATCATACAAGAAGGAAATATTGTTTATTTATGTAGGTATTACTTGTAAGAAAAATTACTTTGACACTGGCTAAAGGCTTCGCCAAACAGAACGCGCTATAGCGTAGAATTGTAATGTACTATGACGGTAGACGCTGTCAAACAGAGCACCGGCGCTAGCAGTACGCTACGCTCTGACGCGGCGCTAGGACGCTCTGACGCCAGGCGTTGTATTTTTTTACAGATTTATTTTAACGTCCGACTGAAATAATGCTTTATGACTGAAAATATGATTGAAAAACTGTTAGAAATGGTTCGAAAACACCCCTGCTTATTAATATAAAGGATACTTTTTATAAAAACATAGTAATAAGGAAATCTTATAAAATCGATCTTCATGTGATGAAAGCTCGCGACACAAACGATGATATTTTCCTAATTCGTTCCTCTTTTTATTGATGTCGTGAACCCATAATCTTTTTCTGTGATCGTGATAAACCGTATAAAAGTAACAATTCTTCCACATCTGAATCACTCGACATCTCAATATCGAATAAACTTTCCAAAGCCAACGCGACGCTCTGACGCCGCGCTATAGCGCGTTCTGTTTGGCGTAGTGTGACTTCAAAGAGCGCGACGTTAAGACGCGACGCTCTGACGCCGCGCTATAGCGCGTTCAGTTTGGCGTAGTGTGACTTCAAAGAGCGCGACGTTAAAACGCGACGCTCTGACGCCGCGCTATAGCGCGTTCAGTTTGGCGTAGTGTGACTTCAAAGAGCGCGACGTTAAGACGCGACGCTCTGACGCCGCGCTATAGCGCGTTCAGTTTGGCGTAGTGTGACTTCAAAGAGCGCGACGTTAAGACGCGACGCTCTGACGCCGCGCTATAGCGCGTTCTGTTTGGCGTAGTGTGACTTCAAAGAGCGCGACGTTAAGACGCGACGCTCTGACGCCGCGCTATAGCGCGTTCAGTTTGGCGTAGTGTGACTTCAAAGAGCGCGACGTTAAGACGCGACGCTCTGACGCCGCGCTATAGCGCGTTCTGTTTGGCGTAGTGTGACTTCAAAGAGCGCGACGTTAAGACGCGACGCTCTGACGCCGCGCTATAGCGCGTTCAGTTTGGCGAAGCCTTAAATGTGCTAATCGCAAGAAGCCATCAACTAAAGGGAAAAAAAAGTCTTGTTTAATACTCAGAATATTATAGAAGTTTGATAACTCCGTCCGTTCCTGTATGAGAAACCCTATGAAATTTTGCATAGCGCGAGCAGGGCACTAATTAGGCACTAAATATGTGTGTAATTTTTGTTACTATTATATTAGTAGTTTTCGAGAACGGTCATTATGGGTACGCCAGCTTGATCGTGATGCCAGCGTACACACTAAAAAAAGGTATTTATTTCTTAAAGAGGCACTAATTATTTTGCAGTAATTACGCACTAAAGAGGGCATAACAACAAACGTGAAATCAACCATATGTACGTTACCTTAACGATCTAAATATACACTAATACTAGTTTTTTGACATGGCTTTACCCGCGTTGTTCTTGCTTAGAAAACAAACTTAATTGGGATTTAATATACACGACATTATTTATCGACACGTTGAGAAGATGCTTAAAGCATTTGTTTTAAGAGAAGATTTAACCACTGCACTCGTGCAAAAGAGATATCATGATACTCTCTTTATTTTTTTTAGAATAGATAGTGCATTTAGCAATCTCGAATCCCAGGGCATGTCCATGTACCTTTGTGGTCATTCACTTTAATGCTCTAAAGTCATTCACCCAGAGCATTCCATCATTCACCCCATATGGCACTACCTACGCCGACCACTGCTCGTTCGGCTCGGCTGCTGCTAACCAATGATCGGAATGAAGGGGGACTAAATTACTTTGCTTACTTTTTGTCTAGCGACAAAAAAAACTAGCGACTATTCTAACGACTTCTAGGGCCTTACAAATAAACAAAGAATGAGATCCGTATGGCTATTCCGTGTTTTGTTCTTGTCATGTAAACGTCATTTCAAATTAGAGTAAAAGCGACAAAACACAGAATAACCATCCGGACCCCATTCCCTGTTTATTTGTAATGGGGCTAGAGTTTAAATAATAAAAATAAATAAGTATTTTAACTATCTTCCTAAAATATGGCAAGATCCCAGCCCATAAATCTATATTCGGAACTACGTTCCGAAATCGGATATCATTCTGACAAGTCTGTCTTTTTCCCTTCGTTTTTCTTGACTTTTCGTTTGTTAATAATTGTTTTTTTTAATTTTCAATTGCTTTATACCGGTTACAAATATTATTCTGTGTTAGTTAACAAATTATTTTATTTTATTCTAACAGACCAAAAAGCTGTGCCCTATTCTACCGTGCGTAAAACAATATAGAATTAGAGATACGTGAAAGAATTGCGCTGTTTCCATCCCTAGCGCTCAGTCTACTGGGATAATTTAGCGACTTCTAGCGACTTTTGATTTTTGTCCATAGCTAGCGACATCTAGCGACTTTTCAAGCGTACGTTTAACGACTTTTTGACATGTAGAGTTGGCAACGTCTTCACGTTTCAGTACTCAGAGCTCAGAATAATAATTAAAGCTAACTCAGAGCACTTCACTCACTTGTTTGTTGTCTTGTCTTGAAGTCAGCCATATATTATAGTCATGGTTTTTTTTTTGTTTAATTTAAATCACTTTCTATGTAATGTAATGTAGGTCTCTGACCGGTAACTTTGTAAAATCGTGATTTCGGTTTCTCAATATCAAGTAAAATGTCAGGAAAGAAAAAAAAATCACTTTATTAGATAGAAATGTGTTGCTAGAGACTTCTTGGCGGGAAAGTGAAGTGTCATGTCTGCGGTTTTGTTTTATTTTCTAAAATTTGTGTTAAGTCGAATATTAATGTGAAATAATGGTGGATTATTAACCGTTAAGTGTTTCATTTAATGAAACAAAACAGTGCAACGTCACTTTTCAAATTCTCTCAAGAAGCTCGCGTGAGGACTTAGTGAAGCCCCACATCTTTACTGAGATACTCGAGGGGTTGGGGGGTATATCATTTCTCACTTCCCATTTCTAATATCATTCATCATCATTTATGGAAATATTGTTTATTACTTGTACGAAAAATTACTTTGACACTGGCTAAATGTACTAATCGCACGAAGCAATCAACTAAAAAAAAAAAAAAAAAAACAAGACGGACTCCGTTACTACTGCAGCCAAGAAGGCTGCTTAGACAAATAATAATTAGTAAAATTTAATTTTATGTAATCCTGATATTTTTAGAAAAGTAGTTTTATTGAAATTGTTAATTATTTAAGTATAACGCCCTGCACAGAAGAGAGACGTTTTGTCCAACGTAAGCGAAGATTGTTCTGCCCATAAAGCTCCTCCTGCCACCTTGTTAGATCTTTACGAATGAAATAGACGTCGTATGCATCTAGTTCGTGACGAAAATTACCACTTTTTTTAAGTTAGTCAGGCAGACAAAACGTCCCTCGTCTGCGCAGGGCGTTAGGCTGAAGAAGTAAATAAAGTATTGATTAAGTTTTGTTGTTATGAGATCTTGCTATTTTTATAATAGTATAGAAAGTTAATTTTATTGTAATTGTTGATTATTTAAGTTTAAGGCTAAAGAAGTAGGTAGGTAAATAGTTCAGTATAATATTGTTGATTTAAATTTTTTTAGTAAATAAAAAAAATCATTTTTTTAAATTTACTAATATACTAATCTACTCTACTAATCTATGTTGCTAGATCAGGGCATCCGGGCCGGGACACGCACAAAAGGTAGGTAAAAAATAGTTATAACCGATACAAATTGACAAAATCTCTGCTCAAGAGTGCCCTCGACCATACTTACGTAAACTGAGATCAAATCCTGACTTGAGCAGAGATTTTGAGTCAAGCATCGTTTTAAAATAAACTATAATCTGAGTCGAGTACTCGAGCATCGTTTTAAAATTAGCGTAATCTGAGTTTGAGTTTAGTTTGTCAAAGCTCTGCTCAAGCACCGTTCTAAATTTAACACTGTACCTAAAACTAGTTTTAAGTAGAGATCAAGGCTTGAGTCTCGTCCTGTAATACGGGCCTTAGGCCCGTATTATAGGACGAGACTCAAGCACTGCTTGAACTCTAATCACCTGATCTCTACTCAATTACTGAATCTAGCCTCAAGCACCCCGCTGATTCCAAAACAATGCTCGAGTCGAGACTTAGCTGATCTCTACTTGGAGTAATGCTCAAGCCGAGCTTTCATGAGCTTCGCACAGATTAGGTAGAGACTTACGTTTGGCTATGGTTAGAGTCATTTTCCTATTACAAAACATAATTTATGCAGAAAGAGTTTCATTTTACGCATAATTAAACATAAAATTTGGGCAACGTAAATGTTGTGTCGCAATGTGATTTATATTTTTTATGAGTTAATGTGATATTTGTGCTTAGAATTATAGGAATATTGATAAGATTTTAAGGGTAATGTTGTCAACGCAGTAAGATTTTTCGCAAAACGGAATTGCAGGTGAAGTCCAGTGTCACTGTCACTCACTTCACGCAGTGTTACCGACTAAAGTTACCGACGACATGACAACACTGTGTGGTAAAATCACCAAAATGTTGGCAATTTATATTTATCGAATCCCGGATCCCGGAAATAGTATTAGTTGTATTGTAGATTTTTTTAGCAATAAAAATTGCGTTTCTGAGTTATATGCTTTTGCGGGTTGATAAAGGGTCTCCCCACTACTGCCCCTTTTCATATCCCCGCATAATTCGATGGATATTGGAACTAAAATAAATGTTGGGGGTTTAACCACTCTTAGCCTTGTCTTGTCGGCAACTTTAGGTAAATTAGCCCCCACGATTCCGATCACTGTTAATAACTAATCGATTGATAAGATGTTTCCGTAACAATACAGTGGTGGTAAAACAAAACGGAAGTCCTGTGAGCTTGACTCAAGAAAGTGAAACTCTTTAAAAGTAAGCTTTTGTCATCTGAACAAATCCTATTTGGGTCACTACAAAATTGTACCTTGAATAGTTTATTGCCGTAACGTCCACTAAATTCATCATCGTCAGCCTATTAAAATAGTTATACTGTGCTATTAATGTCTCTTGCTAGACCTAAGTAAGTCTCAAGTCTGAGGGAAGGCTCCACCGATTTGGACTTGGAAGGTGGGAAGAGAACCTTACCCAGATAAATATTAATGACTTGACTTGACTGCCGTCTGGAGAGGCGGACACTGAAAGAAATCGTGGCCGACAAAAGATTTAGCGCCAAATTCCTGGCCTTCGCTGAGACGTGCTTCAGAGCGGCAGCAAAACGTCATCAGGCGCAGCAGTTGCCGCCGCGAACGCAATCACCCCCACCATCCCCACACGCGGATACGGCGCACGCGGCCTCGCACACTACACCGCACACACCACCGACGATACCCCCCCTGCAACCTATACAGCACTCCACACACCGGCTTTCGCTTGGCACCCTGATGGAGTACGGAGAAGTCGGTAGCCCCGGGCTGGAGATAAAGGGAGTGGCCCAATTTATGCAGGACAATAAAGAGCGCTTGGGCATCGCTTTTTGCATGGCTCGCGCAAAAACCAATGTGGCTATATCACCGGGATTGGGGGCGCTATTTAATGGCAGTACCACAAAGATCACCATGCGTAGGCGGGAGTACGAGGAGTTGATGAGGGCAACGGTTGAGGGGGTTGACCTGCGCCTCGTGAGGAAGCGCAACAGAGTCGTGCTCCTCATTGAGGGAGCGGGGAGTGACTCCTAAACCCACTTCGGCAAAGCAAACACCCTACTGACAGCACTAGCAAAACCTCCCGACCAAAGTAAAATGGTGCCAAGAGTCATCAGCGTGGATGCAATGCATGTAAGCTATGAGAGAGCGGCGGCGTCTGATCGTCTGGGCGGAGTGAGTGCCTCTTCTCTTCACGAAATAATAATTTACAAGGACAAAGGCGAGAACCTTACTCTTAACTTAACTTAAATTAAAAAAAAAAAAAAAATAAAAAAAAAAAATAAATAAAAAAAAAAAAATCTTGATGAACTGTCTGCCGGAAACAGAGCGTTGATGAGAACTAGATCGCAAAAATGAGATAAACAAACATTTCATAGAAATAAAGACTGAGAGTGAAGCGTCAGCGTATGGTAGAGATATGGTAGAGAGACGGTGTTGCTCTCATCTACTGAGATTGTGAAAGTTTGTGTATTTTGGTTTTTGTTGGAAAAAAAAAAAAAAAAAAAAAAGGGTTTAGAAATAGGAAACTTGTAAGTAAGAGACAGCAAGAAAAGCAATTATTACTAGTTATAAGAAAGTACTGTAAGGGAAAGGGAGTATCATAATTGAGTTTAGAAATAAGAAACTGCCACGCTGTGGACTTGAAACTTAAATACAAAATTGTAAGTAAAAGTGAAAGTAGCGATTAGGGAAATAGGTACCCAAAATGTTAAACGGGTAAATGTGTATGGGTAAAGCTGGAAAGAGCAACACCAAAAATGTCAGGTGAAAGCACAAAATGCAGACACCACAAACGTAATTTGTAATACATAGTAAAATAATAGATCGTAAGTACTAGAAAGTAAGTTAGAATAAGAAATATTGTAAGGCAGCAGAAATACCCGAATTGTAGAAAGGGGTGAAATTGCTGCCATTATTTTAAAATAAGGATACCCTAAATGTTGAGCGGGTAAAGCGTGAATAGTGCAAAAGTGCAATGTCGCACTCAAAGTTAGTTAAGTAGCTTTTAAATTAAAAAGGGCACGGACATACGAAGTCTGTGGGAGGTAACAAAAAAAAAAAAAAAAATATTAATGACTTGTCCTGATCCTGACTGATTCGTCATCGCCGTGCCGAAACCGCTGAAGCTAATTAGATGAAATTTGGATGGTAAGTTAATTGAGTGACGTAATCAGCTACTAAGATTTTACGGATATCATACCCTAATTAGGGGGGTGAATGTTTGTATGAAAGTCCGTCAGTTTTAAAGTAAAATACTTACATGAAAATTGGTATTGGCTTTTTGAAAAGAAATAAAGAATGACTTCTGCCTGAAATTTTGTTTATTTTCCTTTAAATGAGTAAAAAAGGGAAGAAAGTTTCTTGGGGCCATTGTTATCTTTAAAGTATTAACTATAAAAATGAATAAATAAATAAATAAATAAACTTTCCTACACTCACACCAATTATCCAGCCCAAGAGAAGCTTCGTTATGAAACTCGTTAAATGGTTACTAGACAACGGTTATACATACTTAAAATACTTAAATACATACTTATTATACATAGAAAACACCCAGACCTGAGACAATTTAGAAAAACAATAATTTCTAAATTGACCCGACCGGGGATCGAACCCGGGATCTCAGAGATGGCGACACCATGAAAACCGGTGAACAAACCACTCGACCGAGAAGGTCGTAATGAATTAAAATATAATTAATTAATTAATTATTTAATTTATAGATTATTAATTTATAGATTATTCAATCTATAGATTTATCAATAAAAATAAAGAATGATGTGTTTTTGCATTTTTCGAAAAATCTCCCCTAGAGGGGTGAAATAAGGGTGGAAAGTTTGTATGGACATCTGATTTAAATTTTGGTACTTGGGCTGGTTAGAAATTAAAATTAAGTATTTCAGGATTTTTGGAAAATGATGCCTTATGTAGGGGATGACAATTTGTACAGCAGGTTTCAAAACGGACCAAAATTACTTATACAGAGTGATTTTTATTACATTGTTTTGTGTTAGACAATTTTTACAAATATAGCTCGCATGGATGGGCTTTTTAATGATAAAAACCGGCCAAGTGCGTGTCGGGCCACGCGCAGTGTAGGGTTCCGTAGTGCATCTCAATAATCTACCGGCTTCACACACCTGACAATGTTATTTAAGTAGTTCCCAATGAGGAATTTGTACTGCGCTAAGTACATTTTCGTAGAAGGCGACTATGGGACCATTCCAGAGGATGGGCAGCAGCGTCTCTCTGTGATTATTCTCATCCTACTGCGATCGCCAACCCGCCTGCCAAGCGTGGCGATTATGGCAAATTCCCCTCAAAGTGATTTATCCTTGAGGGAGGCCTTTGTCCAGCAGTGGACGTCTTTTTGGCTGAGACGATGATGATGATGATGAAGTACATTTTATAAGTTAGTCGACTGTTACTCGTAAACTTGTAAAGCCTACTTAGCTGTGATAGTTTTCCTTTTAACTTCGTCATATATACAATTACCTTGAGTTTTTTTACGTATCAAAAAACAACCATTTAGCCTAGCCAACCATTTGGCGGGGAGGGGGGGGGGGGGGGGGCGGACGACACACTTGCCTCTAACAAAATTTTGAACTTCAAAGCTTAATAGTTCACAAACGGATGCCTCAATCAAAAAACTGTTTCCACAAACCCGCAATATTTTTGAAAGTGCTATCCAACGACACGTGGGGTAGACAAGAAAAATAATTACATCCCCACTTCACGTGTAGGGGAGGTAACCTAAAAAATTTTTCAAAATTTTACTTCACTACTTTGTCGGCGTGATTAATATGTATATCCATGCCAAATTACAGTTTTCTAGTACTAGTCTATGAGCTAGGCTGGGGACAGACAGACAGACAGACAGTTTTGAAAACAGACGAAGTTTTTTTGCGCAATGTTTTTAGAGTGTGATCATTCATTTATTTTGTAAAAAACGAAAGGTGATGAAAACTATTGAAATACGTTAAAATAAACAAGAAATATTGGAAAACTGTGGTATTTTTTTTTGTTTCTCAAACTCATTTTTCTTACTAAATATTTAGGTTTGAAAACAACGGGTGTCTAATTTTTTTCGATAGACGACCTATTATGCATCGGGGCTCATATTAAGTTAAATATTTATCGTTAACATTTTAGTTATAATCGTTATTAGGTATAATCTATATTACTTGCGGTATGTATGATTTTTTTCTAGTTATCGTTGAGCTTTTCTTCAATAACTGTCTCGACTTCAGGATATTCCATTTTTAGGGTTTCGTAGTGTAGTGTCCGTCTGTCTGTCTGTCCGACCCCAGCCTAGCTCATAGACTCTTAATACTAGAAAGCTGTGATATAGTATGGATATACATATTAATCACGCCGATAAAGTGGTGAGTAAAATTTGGAAAAATATTTTTTTTAGGTTACCTCCCCTACACGTGAAGTGGGGATGTAATTTTTTTTTCTTGTCTACCGCATAGTGTGGGGTGTCGTTGGATAGCAGTTTTAAAAATATTGCGGGTTTGTGGAAACAGTTTTTTGATTGAGGCATCCGTTTGTGAACTATTAAGCTTGAAAGTGCAAAATTTTGTTAGAGTCAAGTGTTCCCCCCCTGCCAGCCAAATGGTTGTTTTTGGATACATGAAAAAATTCACGGTAGTTGTATATATGACGTAATTAAAAGGAAAAGTATCACAGCTAAGGAGGCTTTACAAGTAACAGTCGACCAACTTATAAAATGTATTTGGCGCAGTACAAATTTCTCATTGGGAACTACTTCAATAACGTTGTCAGGTGTGTGAAACCGGTAGATTACTGAGGATTGAGAGATTGGACTATAGAACCCTACACTGCGCGTGGCCCGACACGACACGCACTTGGCCGGTTTAATGTTAACGACGCCTATCTCTCTTTTCGCCAATGAAAGAGTATGACTTATTCTGTGGTATGACGAGCCAAAACAAAAAGTATTTTTTAATTTTAAGTGTAAAAAAACGTCTCTGTGGCCTTGTGGCAAGGCACTCGGCGTCATATCCAGAGGTCCTGGGTTCAATTACCAGGTCAGGCAAAGGGTATTTGGGTATTTGTTTATTCGGTGCATTGGAGGTCCGGGTTGTTAACAGAGCTTACAGTTGTTAGAGTCTACTTCAAACCATGATTAACATGCCCTTGCCAGGAGGCTTTGCTCTCCTCTATTTTTTTGTATTACCATTGTTGTTGAATCTTTAAAGTCCACCAGACAGAAGGTCAGACGATGACGTCGGGGTGGCCGGAGGGTAGTCGATGAGGGTCGCACGGAACCAGCTAAGTGAAGTTGGCGTGTTATAGGCGAATGCTACACGCTCGATATTTATCACGATATTTGGATCACGATCCAGGATCACGATCCAGGATCACGATATCTGGATCGCAAGCAGATACTACACGCTCGATACGGATCGCGTCAGTACGCCGGTAAATATTCAATCAAGAAAGACGTGCATTGGGTCCGCGATGATTGACAATATAATGAAAACTTGTGTTACTATCATATTAAGCGTTAGCAATAAAAAGGCGTGTGGAGAGAAAAAAATGGGCAAAATATTGGCTTCAAGACAGAGAAAACTTTTTTTAATTCTTTTGTATAATTAGATTTCAATGAGTTAATTTTTGCAATAACGTTTTTGATAGATGCAGCGGGTTTTTTATCTTTTTAAAAATTTGCAGCATATTCTCATACATATTCGGTCTTTTTACTTTATTCATACTATCTTGACTTAAGCTGTCCCAAACCTCAGGTACCTAGTGTCTCCAACATAATTATAAACTCTTTTAAATATATTTGAACGTTCGTAAGGGCTGCGGCGTGTGCCGTCTCGTTCAACGCGTCCTCCTTCATCGCTGACTGGATGATACTGACACGACAAATATCGAGCAGAGACTAGACGCTCGATATGTATCAACGATACATGATACGGATCGTTGGATTTCTGGATTTTTAGAAATCCAACGATTCGTATCACGATCCGGCGATACACAGTACTACACACTCGATAAATATCGTGATCCTGGATCGTGATCCAAATATCGCGATCCGTATCGAGCGTGTAGCATTCGCCATAGGGGAGGCTTATACTCAACTGTCGGTCCTCATGGGCTGTAATGATGAATGATGATGAACTTGATGAATATTTTTTTTATATAATTACATAAATAATAACGTTCATTTCAATGGCTTTATTGGAGTTTTTGCTATAACTAAAAGGACATAAATAAAGTAAGCAAGACTAAAACCATCATAACTTAATAGAAAAGTTTAATGCAAGACAAATAGTACCTAACAGCGACGTCTTTGTATTATAAAATAATAGTTTAGGACAATAGAGGTCAGTTCGCAGCCTTACTCTTAGTTAAGAGGCTTCAAGTTAGAGCCGAGTGAACATTAAGCGCGCGGCTGTCTACGAAAGCGCACGCGCATTCAACGCGGAGTGACGCAACACCTCGCGACCGGGGCGCGGTAACTTATCAACTAAGCCATAAGCCACAGACGATTACGAAATTCGTCAATCCTTTTCTGAGACCTTCAGCCGACATCAATGCCGACGCGAGCCTTTGCTCTTGGGACACGCTTGTGTTGAATATGTGTTATGGTGATTCAGTTTGAATGTAACGGTGCATATTGTACAAAATGAATAGGCCCGAAGCTTTGGTCGTATTCTTGGTAGCGGTGCTGCTTTCACTGATATCAGCTTCCGGTAAGCACAATTGTTTATTTTTAACGAGAACAGTAGTAATTTTCATAATGGATTAAGATTTTTGTTGTGGGTTAATTTATTTGTGCTGGTATGTAGTATGATTCTCGCTTCATCGCATCGAGTCTCCTTATTATTTTCTTATGGTTATTGATCTCGTGTCTATGCTTAAATAGACCAGCATCAGAAGCTATAAAGCGGGAAATCGTAAGGGCTCTGAGTATTTGTGATATACCATCATTTCGGACTTAAGTAGGTAGGTAAATTCTTATGAATTTATAACAATTATTATTTTTATTTGAGATTTCACGTTATATTCCCCTAACATTATTATAACAATAACATCATTGAATTTTGTATTTTTTCGAATTTAAAGCATTTTATGAGGGATATTATAATATTGTATTAAGGGTGCGCAGAGCAAAAAATGCCAAAAGTGCAGTCACGGTTAAGTTGATATAATTGAAAATACTATCGTATTACATAAACAAAACATTTATTTAGTATCAAAGGGAACGTGTTTACAATAAGTCCGATCCATAAATTCATAACACACTATAGTTTTTTCTGACAAAGGAGTGGCAGCGTTTAGTTGATTTCTTATAGTTAATCTAAATTATTGTACCTCTGGTTTTGTTTAAACAATCACCAATGGCTAAACTACAAATCGTCCGTCTCACATTTTCGATTTATCAAGCGGTTATTTAAATTATTATTTTTCAAATTAACACGTTAAATTCCCCATACAAAATTAGTATGGCCGCGCGGCATCAAAGAAATAAAATAGGTCATTCACATGACTTTACATGTATTCTGAAGAACAACTATACAAGTTAAATATAAATATTTTACCGTCTGGAATTAAAGCAACTTTGCAGATAATAAGGAAGCGTTAATTTGGAGTAGTTATGGTTACCCATAATGAAAAGCTTTCTGTAACTGCCAGTAGGTACCTACAGGAGAGCAAAGCAATAGGTGGCAATAGGATCGAAACAAATCGAGCAATACTAAAACACAGTCATTATTAATTTATTTATAATAATATATATTTATTGATTTATATTATATAAAATAGAAATAGAAAAAATATTTATTTAGTAAAATACATCTCACATACTTATAAATTCAAACACAGGAACATCACTTAGGGGCCATCCATAAACTACGTCACACCTTAAAGCGGGGGAGGGGAGGGTATCACCAGAATGTGACATTGTGTGACAAGGGGCAGGGGGGGTCAAAAGCTTTGTGACGTCACATGTTCAAATTCGAAATGATTTCATAAGGCGATCCTCCTGTATGTATACTGCCATTTTACGAAAATGCTGGTGTACATATGCTTCTTGTTCAACTGAATGGCAACCTACATACATATCTGTTGCTATGGTCGTCATCGATATGACGTGGTAACATGTTAAGTATAATGTTGATTTTATTAAAGATTATATACCTAATGAATATAAGAAAAAATGAAAAGAACTGTTTTCTTTTGATTATTTTTAAAAACATGCAAAATTGGAGAAGTCACATCAGGGGGGAGGGGTTTCTAAAAATGTGACAACCTGTGACAAGGACGGGGGGAGGGGTTAAAAAGTCCTGAAATTCGTGTGACGTAATTTATAATTATGCATTGAATTTTAATTGTTACAAGACTATAGTTGTAAACCAGCGGCTTGTAAGCCGGTAGTTACCGAAACCAGCGGATAGAAACGAAATACCTACCAGCCGCTTGATACCGGGTAGATACCCAACTTCAGCATCGAAAAAAAAACGATTTTTATTACATTTTTTATTGTTAAACTCTTATTTTTGTTATACAGTAGCACTTATTATGCTGTGCTATTTTTTTTTTTTTTTATAAATTAAAATTTTAAATTTTTACTAATTCACTTAATTCAGAGACAAACAGGAAACTATGATACAACGTTTGTGTTTAGGTGGTGGTGTATGAAAATTATAAGAATAAAGGTAGGTAAATTAGTTTACTTTGAATTTAATCATCATTATAAACCAAACAAAGAAATACAACTAAATGCTTACCTACTATTACTAGGTTCACATTACCTATTTCCAAAACATCTCTGACAAATAAATTATTAAAATATATTCCACTGCTGTGTCTCATTTTGTATGAGAACTTTGAGTTTTTAACACTTAAAACAAATGCAAATGGCATTGTTTATGTCTATTTATGTTAAATGTATCCTATAGTAAATAAATCAGAAGAGAAACAACAAAAACAAAAAACTAATCATGTGAATATATCAATGAAATGTAAGCAGCTGTTTCCAGCCGCTGTTATCGCTAGAAATGATAATAAGCCGAATATGCCGTTTCTGGCGGCTAGGCTAGAAATGTTAGTAACCAGCTTCACATCTACAAGACAGCACAATATTTTCGAAAGTCAAAAATTATAACTTTTTAAGTTTATGATAAGTATAAATAAATCTGTTTCTCTTTTCTTTCAATTGCAGCCCGATAGGGTTCATAGTGATCCAAAGTGGGTCCACATTATATATTTTTAAAACTCCTTTTGTAACACTTTATGGTTGTCAATAAAATATTGAGTATTGTTGTCGTTGTTTATAGTCAAATTGCTCCTAAGCATATTTGTGCCGGCATAAATGTTATTATACGTAATATTAATTATAGCTACGACACATTTTATTCAGTGCAGTGCACGTGAGTGCATGTCATAACGATGTATGTATAAGATAGATGATGACTACTGGATAGGTAGAGGTGGGTACACATATAAGGTAAACTGGTTCTCATCATCTTACGCCAATGTGGGCAAATGCGGTTTTATCGCTAAAAGCGCTTCTCTCTGTCAGACAAGTCTAGGTAGAGTTAAAAGTCCAATAAGAAAGATTAGTTAGTAGGTATTTTATTTGAATTTTACGCGAACCCTGCTCATTGAAATGACACAAGGAGATACTGAGATATTGGTTGTCTTAAATAATTCGTAAGTTTAACGTTATCATAACAAATGTTTTTGTTTTGTTTTTCTAATTTTTAACGCAAATTTTGTTGCAAACAAATTACAAAAATACAAATGTTGAAAAAATTTCCACGAGCAGGATTTGAACCTGCACCCTTCTGACATACCGGGTCAGGTGCTCTCCCAATTGAGCTACCGTGGTTCTAACCAGCCCGCCGCAATTATTCAACACTATTTACTTTTTACTTTGAAAGCCAATGGCGCGCATTCAATGTCAACAACTAAGTACCGTCATTAACATCCGATCATAATATTTTTAACCGACTACAAAAAAGGAGGAGGTTATCAATTCGACTGTATTTTTTTTTATTTTTATGTTTGTTACCTCAGAACTCCGTCATTTATACACCGATTTGGAAAATTCTGTTTTCATTTGAAAGGATATACTTCCAGATTGGTCCCATTTTTATCAAAATCCAGTTCTGATGATGTAATCCTTAAAGAATTGAGGGAACTCCTCAAATATTGTAGGCATATCTATAGCGATTTTGGTATTTTCAGCAATAAGTCAAGAATTTGCATTCAGTGAGTATCATTTGTGTAATTGATGAAAAAGACCACAGATTGCCACTGGAACTCCTCAATGAAAGTATTCAAATAAGATATCTCGATTATTAAGCGACTATGACGAAGCAAAAGAAGACAGGCACCGGAACTCAGTTTTTGATTTTCACATTTAAACGGCGCCCGGCGGCGCTGTCTCATCCGAGCAGCGCGTTTACTAGGTCTACCTATATTCGCTTTTGATAAATAGTGAGAAATAAACTAAAATTTTAACAAAAAAAAACCGTCTCCAAAAAATTTGACTGAAAAAAATTGCGCTAAAAAGTAAAAAATAATTGCGTACTTAGTTTAGTTTGTTCAATTTACTTGCAATTAACCTTAATTGTACTCAATCTTATATTCTTAAAAACACTACCTGTTCAATTTACTTACTTGCAATTAACCTTTATTTTTTTGACTACAAATGCGGACTGGCACCATCTCCAAAAACATTGTTGGCTGGCACCGGTTCCAAAAATATCAATTATTGTGCCTATATATTTTCCTAATGAAATAAGCAGTCAAAATTTTTTTTTCTTTTTTTCTTTAAGTGGATTGCAAGTAAATATTTGGTATTTGCTTGTTTGTCATAATATGTGTTCTGTTAGATGTGAAGTTAAGCATATGGCAGTCGCATAGTTTATCAGAATATAAGATTGAGTACCTACAATAAAGGTTAATTGCAAGTAAATTGAATAAACTAAACTACGCAATTATTTTTTACTTTTTAGTGTAATTTTTTTAGTCTAATTTTTTGGAGTCGGTTTTTTTTGTAAAAATTTTTGTTTATTAGCTAATATCGTTAGACAGAGACACAATATTTGAAACACGTATTTAGCCAATGTTTAACTTTAAACACTGTTTTGTTGTAAAAGGCTAATATTAATGACTAATGTACACATCAGTAGCTTCGAAATAAAATGTTTCTTATGAATGAGAAGTAAATATCCTGATGAGTATAGAAGTCTATGTAGAGTCTCGGAACACTCATAGCATAGCGTAGTGGAAAAGAAACTCTCCTAGTAACATACATTACATACATTAGGTTATAAAACGATTCAGTTACACAACTATGTTGGACACATATATCTGTCCTTAAGGTGTAATTAAAAACACTTCCCTACCTCAACTCTATAATTATAGGAAAGTCCGCGTACCTCTAGAATCTAGATGTAGGTAGTGCCTATTGTGCACGTAAGTAATCATACTAAATTGAAAAGTTATTTTGGTATATCCATGGACTAATATTATCTAACAGCAGGGATGATACGGAGGTGAGTTTATCGGAATTTGAAACCGGAGTCGGAACTGAAGTTTTTTAAACTTAATTTATCGGAGTCGGAATCGGAATCGGAGTCGGGGACGGCGCCAGAGTCCGGGTAGAATAGATATTGTTTTGTTACTTACTGTTAAGGACAGGCATAAAGAAAAAAAATATAAAAATATGTAATCAGTCTCTTTAATCAGTCAAATAATAATAGTCATATCTACACAAAGGTAACATCGCAAAAAAATATATTATCATCATCATCAGCTCATTTTATGTCCCCACTGTTGGGGCACGAGCCTTTCCTATGGATGGATAGGGAGAACGGGCCATAATGACCCGCCTGCTCGTTTGCCTCCTTTTAACATAAAAAAAATAAAAAATAAAATAAACCACCACGCAGGCCCAGTGCGGTGCGGTGGTTGTTAACGACTGCTAATGTAGCCGGCACCAACGGCTTAACGTGCCTTCCGAAGCACGGAGGAGCTCGAGATGATAAATTTTTGGTCACCCATACGATGAACGGCCTTTGCGAAAGTTGCTTAACCTCAGCAATCGCAGACCGAGCGCGTTAACCACTGCGCCACTGAGCTCCTCAAAAAAAGATATGCTTAATTGTAACATTTCAATTTGAGTGACTCTAACAGTAGCAACTTCCGACTTTTCGGAATCGGAACCGAAGCTCCGTAACATCCCTGGACGTCCCTGGTATCTAACTACATTATCGTTGCAATATCAATCAGTGAGGAACGCGATGGCGCAGCAGTTACTTACCGTGTTCGCGTTGCGATTTTGATAACCACTTATTCAACTAATGAAACCATGAGGTAAATCAGATACCTATTTTGAATTGCGATGCTGACAAAAATTGGAAATATGAATTGAAGTGTGTATAATGCATATTGTGTTAATTTTAATATTACATAATAAATTTATTTGTAATAAACGCAAGTAATCCGTAAAAGTTGTTTCATTTCAATGAATTTATGAGCTTAATCTAATCTTGTAAGCATCTTGGATGTAAATCTGTAAGTTGCAAGAAATTGATACATATAAATGGCTCATAACCGGTGCAACGCCTTGGTTCAATTCCCAGGTTGGGCGAAGTGTGGTGCATATGGCATGTGGCAAGCGTGGTGATTAAGCCAATCCCATCAATTGTAGTGATATTTGATTTCAATAATGGAGGGTTTGGCCCAGCAGTTATAGGCTATTCAAGTAAATGGCCTATACCTGTCCCAATGTTTACTTTACTTACATAACCAGTAAATATATGTGTACATATTTGTGTACCCTGTGTGGTGCCGGGGATAAAGAATTGCACCACCCCATCTCTTCCCGTGGGTGTCGTAAAAGCCGACTAAGGGACCATTCCAGAGGATGGGCAGCAGCATCTCTCTGAGGTTACCCTCAACCTACTGCGATCGCCAACCCGCCTGCCAAGCGTGGCGATTACGGCAAATACCCCTCATATCCTTGGGGGAGGCCTTTGTCCAGCAGTGGACGTCTTTTGGCTGAGATGATGATGATGATGATATTTGTGTAACGCAGGTGGTATGGAAGACCGCGGCGGCGGGCGCGTGAAGCGTCTGCGCGCCGACAGCACGCCGGTGGCGCGCGAGCCTGCGCAGGCGCTGGACGCGCCCGAGCCGGAGCCGGCCGCCGTGCCGGTGCCCCCCTCCTTCCTCAGCCCGTCCGTCAAGGAATACCTAGAGCTGGGCATGGCTATTCCCGGTAAGTTTATGAAGTTATCTTATTTATATAAAAAATGAGGAGCTCGATAGCGGAGGAGCTCTATGGCAATTGAGCTGATGGCGCAGTGGTTAACGCACTCGGTCTGCGATAGCTGAAGTTTAGCAATTTTCGCAAAGGCCGATTATCGGATGGATGAGCAAAACCTGCCTTCAGGGCTGCTAATGCAGCCGGGTCCAACAGCCTTCCGAAGCACGGAGAAGATCGAGATATTAAATGTATCTCGAGCTCCTGCGTGCTTCGGAAGGCAGGTGAGCCGTTGGACCCGGCTGCATTAGCAGCCCTTAACAACCACCAATCCGCATTGAGGCCGTGGTGGTTTATGACTCCTTCTCCTTGTGGTTTTTCTACCTATTAGGAAGGTTCGTGTCCCAGCAGTGGGGACATAAAATGTAAAGGCGATGATATGAAAAACTAGACCCCCTTTACACTAGCGTTTCTCCAGCGAAGGCGTATGCGCAGCGCAGATACTATGTCAACGAGACGTACACGCCTGTTCGTTACCACAGAAGAGATAATAGTTAGTACTATCGTTACGCTTAGGTACGCAGCACGATACAATCGTGCGTGATCGCATCCATCTACTGCGTGACTTTTTTTTTAATATGAACGCGATTGTGTTACGGACGATTTTAAGATGAGGCGCAAACGACATTCTTCTATCGAAGGTGACACCGAGATATTTCACTTGCTTTTCTCAAGGGATAGCACGGTCAAATAAACGAATAGGAGAGCGACGATCGTCGACACCCCGGGAAAAGAACACAGCGGCGCTTTTCTCGGAGTTGACTTCGATCCGCCATTTACGAAGCCAAACGCCGAGGGTGTTAACGGCTTTTTGGAGTCGGTTGAAAACCGCGGCTTTATCTCTACCGGACGAATATAGCGCGGTGTCATCTGCGAATAGAGCTAGCTCTACGCGTGGGGTCTGAGGGATATCGTTTGCGTAAAGCGCAAACAGGATTGGGGATAGCACGGATCCCTGCGGAACACCGGCGCGAATAGGATGAGGGGCGGAGAGCGTTCCTTCGACGCGGAAGCCAATAGAGCGATCCGACAAATAGTCTCGTATGATGTGTACGAGTCTATCTGGCACGCCAAATTTGTAAAGCCGTTGTGCCATACTTTGTCGAATGCTTTCGCAACGTCGAAGAAAAGAGCTCCGCTTCCCATGAGATGGCTTCTATTGAGACCGGAAAGGATATGCTCCGTGAATTGATGGGTACACGAGTGTTTGGGCCGGAACCTAAACTGCACGTTTATGAGGATATTGTTGGAGCTTTAAGTTATTGTAAGCTCCCGCTTAAGGGAATATGTTTCCTAATAATAATAATATCCATCCGTATCCTGGCTGCGTTTTGGTGACCTCTTCGGGGAAACTGAAGGTTTTGTCTGTGCAATTATGGATGAAGTTATGCTAACGAATAACTACTACTACTACTAATAAGGACGGGACGGTTGACATATGTCGGGCATGCCACCGTCCGGGTGAGTCTATCAGACATATTATTTCTGGCTGTTCTCGTCTGGCTAACGGCGAGTACTTGCACAGGCATAACCAAGTGGCCAGGATTATCCACCAGCAACTTGCTTTAAAATACAAACTTGTGGATTCTGAGGTACCGTACTACAAGTATGTGCCCGACCCAGTTCTCAAAAATTACCATGTCACGTTGTACTGGGATCGATCTATCATCACCGACAGGACTATTGTAGCCAATAAGCCAGACATTGTGGTGATAGATCGATTAGTGCGCCGCACGATGATTGTCGATATCACCATTCCCCATGACGAGAACCTCGTGAAAGCTGAAAAAGAGAAACAAATCAAATATCTCGACTTAGCACATGAGGTTGTCGACATGTGGAGTATGGACTCGGCTGTCATCGTGCCGATTGTTGTTACGGCTAACGGCCTGATGGCCAAGAGCCTCAATCAACATCTCATGAGGCTCTCGTTAGGCGGCTGGATCAAGGGCCTGATTCAGAAGGTAGTTCTACTCGTTACGGCACGCATTGTGAGGAGGTTCCTGTCTCTGGAGCCCTAATCACCGGTAGTTTGGACCCTGGTCCCGGTGCTGGCAGACCCCTATTTTTTATATTTTTAAATGTTTGTTTTGTTTTTTAGAAAATATTTAAAAATGTAAATTAATATGTAAAAAAATAAATAAAGGAAATAATAATAATAATAAAAGCATGTATTCATTGCCACACAAAGAAACAATAAGTTGATGCAAAATATAGAAAAACTTAAAACTAGTGGCCCTGAAATGGATACTAGAGCGCGTTCGTATAGTTTTCCCAACGATTTGAGGAGACTGATGGATGGGGCGATAACTAGAGGGGGCGGTACGCGGTTTATCGGGTTTATGAATACCTATGACAACCACATCTTTCCACATAGCGGGAAAGATTGCGTTTGTCATGGCGCTATTGAGGATGGCTACTATTAAAAGGATAAGCTGAGCAGGTAAGATCATAAGGATCTTGTTTGAGATACCGTCTGCCCCGGGGGCACTACGGGGTTTGAGACGCTTAATTAGCGTTTGCACCTCATCCTCCGTAACAGGCAGGAGGGTTGCGGTGGGAGGGAGGGACGAGAGTCTATCGACTTCGCTATTGACCATTTCAACATGGTCCTGAGGAGTCCCTCAGTGAGAGGGAGAGTGCTAGGCGAGCATTGAGGCTCGAGGCTGTCGGCGAGGCATTCGGTTTTGTCGTCGTCGTCAAATGCGATCGAGTTATCGGGTTTGTTAAGATATTTACGAGAATAGTCACTCACATATTAAAATATTTACATTCAACGCACACACACACACACATACACGCACACACTCACACGCACGCACACTCAACACACACACACACTCACACACTTGCCACTTGGCCTTATTTTTGCATGGAATTTTTATTATTTAAATTGAACATATACTATGTAATTTGAAATTATTAATAAATAGGTAATTGATAATTAGATAGAAATAAGATTATATACTTACTGTATTGTATCATTAATATCATTGCAATGGAAGAGCGGGATCTCCTAACACGGGTGCATATTCTCTCAAATGGAGAACCCAATCACATCTTTGTAAACTAAAATAAGATACAAATAAAGATTTATTATTTATTTATTTATTTATTTATTTGTTAAGCGGGGGCATAGAGGTGACCGTGTCCGACTTAAAGGCTCTCGCCAACAGCTTCCAAGAAGCTTGGTGAGAGGGCGAGATCTCTCAAAGTAAGCCATCCCAGTAGGTTAATTCTATTAAAAAAACTGGAACCTCACGTTTACGCCTGTCATTTGTCGCATGTAGGAGCAGTGCCGTGGAAATAGACGTATTCTATAAAAAATCTCTGTACCACAACTACACTACTACTGCGCGACTACTACACTACAGCTGCACGAATCCTGCAATAACCCTGTAATCAAACTAAAAGGACTAATGGTAACTTATAATAAAAAAATGAGTAAAAATGTTTTTAAGTTATACGGTTTTTTGAAAATTGTACTAAAGCTAAAAAATTATATGGTAGGTCCTTGGTCCTAGGTACAGGTACAGGTAAGAAATAAAATTGTTGGCCGTGTGAAATTTCTATCAAGTCAACCGCTATATCATAATAAAAAATGCTATTTACTTACCTACATATTTACGCAGGTTACGTGCGCCAATTTTCAATAAAACCGTTTAACTTAAAAAAAATATTTAACTGTAACTTTTCAAAATACTTCAATAAACCTGCACAAAAACTGCACCAATACTGCTGTCATTACTACACAAATGTTAAAATATTTTATTGGAATACGATTATTTTGCAGTAAACGTGCAGGTGTAGTGCAGTTTTGTTAGTGAAATACCTATTTGCGTTACTTCTCCGTCCCTGCAACACTACGGCAGCAGCGCTGCATATCAGAATACCGAAACGTCAAAATTTACTCATTTTGACACACGCGACGCTGCAGTGTACCTAGTTGCAGTTATTTAGTAGAATCGGCTTACTGTTCGTATCGCGGAGCTCTTTTATGCGCTCTCTAGCAGCGCGCTGCAAAGAGCGCATACGAACCCTGTTGTCCGAAGTGGGATAGGACTAGGAGTCAAACGCGCGCGTTGCGGCGTTCTTAGCCCTCAATAAGTTGCCTACATCGTCCGGCAGTTTGAAGCGATGGTCACCCGTCGCTACAACCCGCCGGGACGATTCGCTAGCGTTACTGAGATGGCTACCGAGGGCGTCGATTGCGGCCACTGTCTCGTGAGGCGAGGCAATGACATCGGGAATTTGGTTTAATGACTCACTGGTAGTGGGCTCGAGTAATTTCTCAAGCTTATCCTAGTCAGTCACACCTTGACGGGGACTGCGCGACACCACAGATTAAGTAATACGCGGCACGAACAATGTTTACTTGTTTATTCTGTGGTTTACACGACGACGTATGCGTTGCGTTGGGCGCAGCGTTTTCACTGTGCATACATTTATCAAACGCCTGCGGTTAACAAATGCTAATTTGAAGGGGCTTATATCTAGACTTCGCTAAATAACGATATCATTGTTGTTTTGATCGTTAAAAAGAGGTTTTGTAAATTGTTTTCCAAAGTTTACAGAAACTCTTCACATTGAAATGAAACACTTTGTACGGATCTACTCGCGTTTGTATAGGTACTACCGTGATACTGTATTAAAAGTTTTTTTTTAAATATATTAAAATTATTATAATAGTTTTTTAAATATTATTTATTACCAAGGTCGTAAGGCAATGCTAAACCACTTGCGGTGCGATATAAATAACACACATCAATACTAGTTTTTTAATTAATTGGCTGTGGGATTTTATGACACTCCAATGAATAAATGTTTGAGATGATTCAATAATAAAAAGTTATCGAATGTACGTGAATAGATTATATGGCGATATGTTTTATTTGATTTTAATAATTGTTTTGATTGGTTATGAAACATAGTTGAATAGAAATACTTATACAATGCCAATTTAAGTATATTTTGTTTTAAGATTTATTTCGTTTGAAATTATTGTACCTGAATATTTTGCAGTGTTTTAATTATTTAAAATTAATGAAAAACATGAATTGACATTGAAACTGAAAAGTCATACTTACATATACACTTTCCGTGCATAGGTACACTATACACATACATACACTTTTTCAATAATTTACAAGCCCTATTACCCCACTTTTTATCTTATTCGCCACGAAGTCTGCTGGTTCGTGACCAAATAATTTTTAAGTAAGTCTTGCGACCTTTATAAAACTTATTATCCCTGTTAAGAGGAGTGTTCGCTCACACGGATGCTACTAAATGGATCGTTACGGAATATCTACTAAGGTTTACGCGAATACATAGGTAGAGGTACTGTAGGGCTTTTGATGCAAAAATATTGTATGTTATTTTATGTAAAAAAAAAAATAATATATTAAACTAAGTTTTAATATATACTGTTTATTAAGCTTTTGTTAAAAACACCTTTTAAAGTAAAGTCAAGACTATATTCAAAATCAAAAATCAAAATATTGCTCATTTTGACACACGCGACGCTGCAGTGTACCTAGTTGCAGTTAACGATTTCACTTGATATCGCGTCCTAAACGTACTTGATGCCAAAGTTTTTAGGTTTTTTCTTGACACGGTCGTGAAAAGGACATGCTCCATTTGTATGAAGACAGAAATTTGAAAAAAAAAAGACATTGTTAATGAGGGAAGGGAATTAATAAGGCTCAGCGTAAGGAAACAAGAAATATAATAAAATTAAGTAAATACAAACCAAACAGATCGACACGACAGCTACTGACAAGCGAGTTATTATAAAAAACATAGATAAAAACACCGGCCTGATGGCCAGTTCGCAATATCTCTCCCCTCTTTCATCAGTAAGGAAACAATAGGTCAAGAGAGAGAGAGAGACACCATGAGGAGTCCGTCAGACCGGGAGCCGCACCAGCTTCTTGCAGGGCCGGCGAAGTAGGCCCGCCGCGGTGGAGACCTCGGCAACGCGAACAATGGCGTCGGCGCCTGGGAAAACCCAAGTAATACGGCCCCGTGGCCAAGTACCACGCGGCAGGTTGCCGTCAGCTATCAGCACGAGGTCACCAACCGCGAGAGCGGGACCAACTTCGCTGGGACCTCGTCGAGGCACCAGAGTTGCTAGGTATTGCTTGACCCAGCACTGCCAAAACATGTCTGCGAGTCTGACTGCCTTTCTCCAGTTTGCGCGTCCGTACAGATCTTGCGGATCAGAAGGCGCAAATTGGTTGGCGATCGAGGACGATCCAATTAAAAAGTGGAATGGGGTTAACGCTTCCGCTTCTTCAGGTTCGGCGGAGACATAAGTTAATGGCCGCGAATTTACAATCGCCTCGGCCTCTGCCAAAAATGTGGCGAAAATATGTTCTTTAGGGGCTCGCTCTGTTAACATTCCGTTTAGTGCGGATTTGACTGAGCGCACTAGTCTTTCCCATGCCCCGCCCATAGAAGGTGCTGAGGGCGGGATAAATCGCCACTCAATGTTCGCATTCGCCGCGTGATCTTCGATCTCAGGGCCATACAACTGACGGAGAAATTTGGAAGCTCCTACAAAGGCGGTGCCGTTATCCGACCATATTTGCTTCGGTCTCCCACGACGTGCCGTGAAACGACGCAACGCCATCAGTGCTGCATCAGTAGACAGATCATGGACTACTTCCAAATGTACCGCTCTCATGGTCAGGCAAGTAAATAACGCGACGTATCGCTTCTCGTGTCTTCTTCTGACTGTAACCTGAACCGGGCCGAAGTAATCTAAGCCGACGAATGTAAAGGGGCGAGAGTGATGACCCAGACGAGCCTCGGGCAGGTTCCCTAATGGTGGATCCAGTGGACGGGACCGACGAATCTTGCAGAGTTGACAGTTATGAGCAACTGATCTCACGGCGCTCCTGAGACTCAAGATCCAAAATTGTTGTCTAATTTCGTTCACGACGGTCTCGTTGTTGCCGTGGGCAAGGCGACGGTGGTAGTTGTCTATGAGAAGCTTAGTAACTTGATGGTTTGCGTCCAACAGGATGGGATGGTTGGAGATGTCCACTGTGTCTGCTATCGCACCGATGCGTCCTGACAACGTATCAGTCCTTGACTGTTGAGGCGAACATCAATTTTGGCGAGTTTGCTATGTCGGGATAACAGTACACCAAGTCTCAGCGCTGCCAACTCCTCCGGGAAGGACTCTTCTTGAGATCGACGTAGGACATGTGTTTGGGCAGTGCGTAAATCCTCGGCAGTCAAATGAGGAAGCTGGGCGACAGTGGGAGGAATACGCGCAGGAGCGTGCTAGGTAGCAGCGCTTACACTAGCTGCACCTCTCAAACGCCTGAACATGTTAGCACATTGATGTGCCCGGGCGGTTGCGCGAATCAAGCGAAGCCATAGGCTAAAACGGGACGCGTCCGCAGAAACAGGTTCTAAGATAACAATGGAAGGTGAGCTATTTACATTAATGAGGTATGATTGGATCCTGGCGCTCGGTTTCAGCTCGGTAGCGTTCGGTAATGAATGATGAACATCGTTAGGCCAGTCACTTTGAGACGATTTAATAAACTCAGGACCTGCTATCCAGCGACTGTTGGAGAGAATGACTCCTGGGTCGGCCCGAGTGGCATCATCCGCAACATTTAAAATTGTAGGGACCCAGCGCCATTCACTCAAAGAAGAGAGCTCTAAGATGTCCGCCAGTCTATGCGCGACAAAGGGAAGGTATGACCGCGCATCACTCCGAAGCCAGCCCAGAACGTTTTTAGAGTCTGTCCATAAGTATCGACGCACGGGCTTATATGTGTGCGCCTGGCAAATGGAGGACGCTAATCGAGCTGCAACCGTAGCAGCCTGCAGTTCTAGGCGAGAGATGGTCACGGGGGTTAAAGGTGCTACCCTTGCTCTGCTGGCAATGAATGAAAGCTGCACATGACCGTCAGGGAAAGTGAGACGCCAATAAGCCACCGCTACGTAAGCGTGCTCACTTGCGTCACAAAATACATGCAGCTCCCTTTCTAGAGGCTCAGCTCCCCTCGAGTGCCACCGCGGAACTTTAAGCTCAACCGCCGATGCCACGTCGGAGAGCCAAGATTTCCACTGAGCAAGCAGGTCAGCGGGGAGCACTTCATCCCAATCGATCTTTCTGCGCCACAATAATTGAAAAATGATTCTACCTCTAATGGCGACAGGTGCAAGCATGCCAAGTGGATCGAAAACCCGCATCAAACTTGACAAAGCATGACGCTTGGTTATTTTATGAGGCAAACCGAGCGCAGCTTTTAAAGCTTCAGAGTTAAAACCTATCTGGTCAGGAGTAGGGTACCAGATGAGCCCTAAGGTGCGCACGCTTTGCTGAAAGTTGCCTATATTTACATGATCTGTACTGTCTGAACTATTCAGCCTTAGTTCAGGCGGCACGAGAGCGAGTGCGTCAGGTTCGTTAGAAACCCAGCCACGAACTTCAAAATGCGCTCGCTTGTGCACTTCAACAATGTCCCTAGAAAGGAGAGACGCTCGATCGATACTGTCCACGCTCCCAATGTAATCATCCATATATGTGTCGTGGACAATAGCGTGAGCGGCTTCTGAAAACGCAACTCGGTTTTCATTTGCGTTTTTATTTTTAATAAAAAGTGCCGTAAATGGGCTTGACGCAGCACCGAACATCAATGAAGACATCCTAAAAATTTTAATGGGAAAGTCGGGAGATTCACGCCATAGGAAACGCTGCGCGTCCCTGTCCTGGGGCCTAATCTTAATTTGCGGAAACATTTCCTTAATGTCAGCCGCCATACCGACTCTCCTTTCTCGGAACCTATACAAAATGTCAACGAGAGAAGACAGCAGATCAGGCCCAGTTAACAACAAAGAATTAAGACTAGTTCCCTGAACAGCGGCGGCGGCGTCATGGACAACCCGTAATTTTCCCGGTTTATTAGGGTTGACAACACCGAAATGAGGTAAGTACCAAACTCTCGAAAAATCAGAAGCTAAGGCACACGTTTCGGCGTAACCTTTGTCAATCATAGCGTGTATATTGTTTCTATACTGAGCGGCGTAAGAATTATCGGAAAGAGCCAATGGATAACTGTTGGGGATGTCGGTAGCATCAGAACGCCATAGCAAGCCAACCTCAAACTGCCCATCGGGAAGTCGGCGAGCCGTCTGTTCCAGGATGTCGGTTGCTCGTTTGTCCGCAGTCGACTGCAACTGACGCTTGACTATACCAACAGCCTCCAACTTAAAATTCTCCCTGACCAGATTCTCCAGTTCGGAAAAGTCCTCACTAGATACGCTATGATTGACAAAGTCAACTAGTTTGGTTCGACTATTTGCACACCCAAAAACAGCCCACCCAAAAGGCGTAAGACAGGCTGCAGGTTGTGCCTTGGAACCTTTTCTCACTTCAGTTGGAATGAGCAAATGCCAATTGTCGATACCTACAATTAAATTCGGCACAGCATCCACATAGAAAACGTTGGGAATAGATAAATGCTTTATGTCATCATAGCCAATCGATTGGCAAGCAATGCCTAAGTTTGAAATGGCACGAGCCTTTTTAACTTCGTGTGAACTTGGCACATCTTTACCCTTAATGTAAAAGTCAACATATTCTATCTCTATAGTTTTTGATAGACCTCCCATACAGTCCACCCTAAGATTGGTCTTGGGGCCACCCACGCCGATTTGATGTGCGATGTCGATGTCTATAAAGGTGCTAGATGAACCATCATCAAGGAGGGCGTAAGTGTCCACCGATCCATCAGGACCGCTCACCGTAACTGGAACGACTTTCAGAAGAGTTCTAATAGACCCGCCTGAGGAAGAGTGAGCCACTGTGTCACACCTTTCGTTGGACTGCATGGGAGTATCAGTTTGTGCAGAAGATGGTGAAGCTTCGGGCTCCACAGAAACAACATTCACTTCAGCCGTTGCTTCGTAGTTGTGTAACAACTTATGATGTCTATACTTGCAACCGGCTATTTTACATAAAGTAGTAGGATTGCATGACCTATACTTGTGTGAACCTTTTTTCAGACAACGGTTGCAAACTTTATGGTCACGAACCCATTTCAATTTTGACACAATGTCGAGATGATTGAATTTGTCACAGTTGTCAATGAGGTGACATTGTTGACAAAATAAACATGTCAAAGGTTTACTTGGAGAACGCTGCTGTGAATGCCCTTTATTTTCAGATCGCCGCTGCGAAAACGGAACCGCATGTGGCGTGGCATCAATTACCTGAAAGGTTCCAGTGCTATGCGGACGGTCTGAAAAATGGACATCCGTGATCGCCCCGAACTGAAATTCAGTAGTTACTTCCTCAGCTAAAAAATCACTCAGTAGCTCCAGCTTCGTACCCAAACCCAAGTGGAAGCGAGACTTGGCATAATCCTTCCACCGTGCACGCATTGCGGGGGCTAATTTTAATAAGAGCGAGTTGTAAAGCTCTGGTGATTCTAAAAATGCTCTGTTATCCAAAAACTTCAAAACTGATATGCAACTGCGAACACGGCCGGCAAAGAAATGCAAATCCTTGCCTTCCACATTGATTTTGAGTAACGACCGCACCGCAGCTACTTCATGGAGGACAATTAGTTCAGGCCTACCAAAGTGCAGCTCAAGGACATTGATGACCTCATTAGGGTCATCAGCTGTAGACAAAAGGGCACCGACCGCTTCCCGGGCCGGGCCGTACAGCGCTTTATTTAAACGTGACAAATTGGCCAACGGAGGATACGACAACTTGGAGCTATCGTATGCTCTTTTGAAGGCCAGCCAATCGTAAATCTTACCATCGAAAGAAGGTAAATGGTTATCCGAATTATTTTTGGATAAATTTTGAATAGTTTGTGCCAACAACATAATATCAGAAGTGTTGGTACCTTTGTTTGCATCCTGGTCGCCACGACTCTGACTGTTAGAGGCATGTGTAAGCAACCTACGGTCATAAGGGACGCTGGGGCCGGGCGGGGGAATGCCGGTGTAGAGCGCGGCACCTGCGGGAGCGGGATAGTCGCGACGCACGTCACAGGGTGCGTCAAGTGCGGCTACTCCGCAGGCGGCCACAGGCAGACTTGAGGGAACCACGAGGGTGGGACCACCTGGGTGCACGGGGGTAGGTGCACCGCAAGAGGCAGTACCACGGGTAGCGCCTAAGTGCACGGGGGTATGCGCACCGCGAGAGGCAGTACCGGGTGGTTCCAAGGCAGACTGCTGCTGTAAAGGCGCACATTTATTCATCCAATCCTCCACTTCGCTGACACTGCGGTTAGTAGCGCAGATGGAGCCGCGCTGACTAGCTTCTGCTTCGATCTGTGCTATCTCGGCTTGTAATTCTAGTTCCAACACCTTTGCCTCTGCTGCAGCTTCTGCTCGCACTCGCGCTCGTTCGGCTTCCGCATTTTTTCTAGCGTAAGCAGCTTGGATGGCGAGCGTGCGGGCGCGGACGGTTGCAGACGACCGTGAGGACGCTGAAACAGAGGTTGCGGGCGCGGCGGGCGCAAGCGTGCCGGACTCCGACACGGATGCCTCTGTCGCGCTCGGTGTTATTGCCTTACTCTGAGCCCGAGTAATCATTGTATATGAAAAAAGTACTTAGTACGTAAAACTGATATGCTAAAGGGAAAGGAAAATTTGAAAAATTTATAGGTAATAATTTTGCCGGGCGAAAGGACCAAATGTTAATGAGGGAAGGGAATTAATAAGGCTCAGCGTAAGGAAACAAGAAATATAATAAAATTAAGTAAATACAAACCAAACAGATCGACACGACAGCTACTGACAAGCGAGTTATTATAAAAAGCATAGATAAAAACACCGGCCTGATGGCCAGTTCGCAACAGACATAATTATTTTAATTAAGAAACAATAACTAGTTAGAACAAGATTATAATGTATTTATGATAGAAATTAATTTGCTTTATAAGAAAATATATTTAAAAAAGTTTTACCAATAAAAACATGGGCACAATAATTGATTTAAGTCGAAGCACATATCGGGCGCAATTTTTGCTTCCGCTTTAGTAAACTTATTTTAACTATGTGAACACTTAGCGTGTGAACATGGAACTTTCGATGTATGAATGTCACATAGCTACTTTCCGTAACTCTTTAAATATTGCATTTATCACATAGCTGTTTTTACAGTATGTGCGTATTGAAAATGATTAAAACTGCATAAAAAACCGAAAATTACTAAAAAACACATAGCGACTTTTGCACGCGCGACCACGCCTGTATACCTGCTAAGACCAATATAGAATCTGTGGTAAGATTGCAAAGTTTTTTGACTTTAATAAGAGCAATTATATTAATAAGTGGGTAAACTTGATGGGCATAGTGATATAAGCTGGGCAAAAAAACAACCACATAATCCAAACAAGTTTTAGTGATTTATTAAGAAAATAAAACCTTAATAAATCATTGAAACTAGCTTGGAACGTAAAATAAAAATACATTTATTCGGTTGTTTAAATTTGTGCCTGTGTCCCATCTCGCTCTAGGTCAGGTCTAATCTGAACCTACGCTATTACTAATTTTAAAGATCATCAAAACTACTATCAACTTGTATTTGTATTGAAATGATAGAAAAAAAATCGCGTTTCATAGATACATCATTTTAATATGAATGACTATACTTTGACCTCGGCATTTCAGACAAATAAAAAGTGTCGATAAACTTTATTGTCGTTGTTTAAAGTTCTTGTGCATTTTGTGTTATTATTTCACAACGGAGAAACGCTATGTCCTCATCCCACGTGACGTGATGATGAGGCAAAAGGTAAAAGACCACACAGCTAGAGTTCTCAAATTTTGAATAGCTGGTTATCTAGGTAACTCAAACTGTAGAACACAACACTGCAAACAACATTGTTGTAAGGGCGATCAGACTTAGATAAGATGGTAGTATCTAGACAAACGGACTAAGAACAAGCTATAACCAAGCAAACCGAATAATAATATATAAGGGTTCTTTTTTTATTGGTATATTTTTTATTGGTATAGGCAGGCATTTGACCACACCTCACCTGATGTTAAGTGACGTTGCGGTCGAGGATGGAACATGCCTGCCTAGAAATAGCCTATTCACTATGGCCTTGAAGAGGTCCAGATTATACCTTTCAGGGAACACACTCGCAGGCAGCGCGTTCCATTCCCCAGCTGTACGCACTAAGAAAGTTGAACCGAATCGGCTCGTGCGACAAGGTGGCATATGTATAACATAAGGATGGACCTCGCGCTCCGATAGCGGAAAGTGGATGATGAGATTAGGTCGTGCAACTCCTTCGCGCACTCCCCGAAATGAATCCTGTAGAATTCCGACAGACGAGTCACCGCTACGCCGATGTTCTAGACATCGCAGCTCGGCGTCTATCAGGGCAGGGTGACCTCTGGGTTAAAGTTAGTGGTCTAACCACGGAGGCAATTTAGTTGGTTTCGTTAAATCAGCATGGAGTAACGAAAAACGAGCTCCTTAGCTAAAATAAAAAAATGCGATATTTTGTGTCAAAATTTTATTTATTTATCTAAGCAACTTCTAAATTAATTACTTTATTAGAATAAGTGATAACCATTATTAATCAAATGGAATGATACTAATTTCTCGGTCTGTTTTTTGTTAATACCTACTTATTAATCATCCTACGATTAAATTGGTACTAAAATGTTCAAGGTGACTCTATGGTGCGCACAGGCAGCCTTGCTCTCTCGGGTGCTTTGTCTTATACAGATGGCTCTTAATTGTGCCCACAGTCGTGCTTGGACAAGGTTGCGAATGGGCTCGTGTTTGTGCGATCAACTTAATAGGCGTAGCCTGTTTTAAAGAAAGTATGTAAAAACTGTCGAGCGTAATCTAACTGTTATAATTATAGTACAATGCCGATTTACTGTGACAACTATTGCGTCGCGTAAGAATTTTTTTTGTAAATGAATTTATTTTCGTACCACCAAAAAATGGAATTTCCTCCCAGCACAAATGTATTTCGTTCTTCGTACAACATGGGGTCCTTTAAACGAGATCTGGGTCAAATGTTTATATAATTTTTAACGCAAATTTTGTTGCGAACAAATTACAAAAACACAAATGGTAAAAAAAATATTTTTTTTTTGAGATCTGGGTCTTTCGGCAAGGTGAAAAACGGGAAGGTTGTAGCTTATACTGCTGCTTCACAAACTGTCCTCGCATCAGGGTGCCTAGCCCAGAGTGAGTTTCATTTGGCATTTGATCACGTTAACAAAAACGAACATTATAATACCGCTTTTTTTGCAAAACTTTTTTTTTTTTTAGTTGATGGCTTCGTGCGATTAGCACATTTAGCCAGTGTCAAAGTAATTTTTCTTACAAGTAATCTGCTTCAACGCGATATGAATTATTGCGTTGAAGAGACACAGAAGACCCTGGCGACACAGAAGAGTAAAAATTTTGCCATACACATTTTCGCTTTCGTAAACGTAGTCGAATGAATACGGATAGTAAACAATACTCATATACTAGGCACTCTGGACTCTGCGTCTGGTTAACATCAGACAGAGCAGAGTCATGTGCCAAATCACTACATAGTATAAAACAAAATCGCTTCCCGCTGTCCCTATGTATGTATGTATGTATGCTTAGATCTTTAAAACTACGCAACGGATTTTGATGCGGTTTTTTTTAATAGATAGAGTGATTCAACAGGAAGGTTTATATGTTTAAATACATCCATAATATAGTAGAGAAACACTGATATTTTAGAGGTTTCACATTTTTTTGTGCTTACATAGCAAACGCTGGATGAACCCTACGAGATAGATCAAAATATTGTACTACAGTATTGTACACCTTAAAAAGGTCTACAAAAAAGTTTGTGATGGTATATGTCTATCTCTTAAGGATAACCCACAATAATTATTTTTTATCCTTTACTTTTTACGAGAAATAATGGTTTATTTACGAAGCGATTTTAAGCAATACAGCATTAATCCTTATCCAATTAAGTACCTTAAATACATTGTGCATTTAATATACCTAGATCAATATGGCCCTTTACAGCATGTAATTTAAATGAATATTTTCGAAGATATTACAGATTTAAAATGCAGGGACATTCCGGTTGCGTGTACCAGTATTGCACCCGTGCGAAGCCGGGGTGGGTCGCTAGTCTTTATATATCTAAATCTTCTGTGCGTGTCTATGTTATTGAACTCCTTCTAAAAGGCTGGACCGATTTGGATGAAATTTTCTGTGTGTTCAAGTGGATTCAAGAATGGTTTAGATTTACCCGGTAGGTGGCGATGCTATAGGGGTCCATCATGGGATACGGGTGTTCTTAAGCGGACGAATGATTTGTTTGTTTTATTGTCATGGAAACTGTCAAAGCCGTACGAAGTCCGCCCGTCAGCTAGTCTTCTATAAAAAACATTTACGAAATACGATGAAATGGAGCCTATCTCAACTAATACGTTGCAAAATAAGAAATTGCTACTTATATGATCATAAGTGACGGGCGTAGATGTGATGTCCCAGTTTTAGGAAGAGCATACCGCTTTAACAATTAGAATGGAACTAAGTCTGACCAACGTAACACGTTCGTGATACCTTTAGATTGAATTGAACACATACTGCGAAAAGTACGGTCATTATAAGTACCTAGTAGTGTCAAGGTTTTGTGAAATGGTAACATAAAATTTAGCCAACGTCTAAGTTGACTGTGATTGATTATTTCACGGTACCTTGCATTAAACGATACTGATGTATCAGGAACTGCAATCTTTAATATGAATGGATTTTTCTATTTGATTTATTATGAAGCTGCTTGCTAAGTGCTTTATTGAATTGACTTTTAATAAACATAATGTTTGATCGCGCGTGTTTTCGATCGATTACTTTGGTCAAGGCTTGGTTCTTGATAGAAAAAGAAGAATAAAATATATTAATGTAATTTTAAAGCTGTTATTGACTGAAAATGTGATAATATCTGTTTGTTTGTCCTTCTTTCACGTCAGGATAGGGCGACGGATTGTTGCGATTTTGTTTTCATAGTCTAATATTATGATTTCATAGACTACTTTTTCCCCCGTTAGGTAAATAGAATATTGCGACACACCAATTTAGGGGGCCTGCGTTAGAACAAATTAAATGTATATGTTTTTTATACCAAAAATGTAAATATATGCTATGCGATGATGCTTTCCGAGCCAATTCAAATATCTTGGTATGACCTGCAAATAAAAAAAAAGACGATCGCCATGTTGGATGTTGGACCTTCTTCAAACTCCATAGATACTTTTATAATAAATGTTTCTTCTAATTTTGCACACTTCAAATAGAAAAGACTGCATACCAGCCGGTCACATGTAAGTAACTTGTAACGGCTTTCCTGGTGATTTTTATATTGTTATTATTATTATGTATATTATTTATTGTCTTGGTGTTTGGTCTATACGCCGAACCTTCGCCATTATAGACATTTCCACGTGAATTTGCATAACCCCTAACCCTCCATAACCGAAACGCTAGCGATCCCCCGCTGAATGAAATTATTCATGAATGTAACTGAAGTACCAATGAGCCTAATTCTAGACATTAACATTATAATTTCAGTATCGGTGTGTCGAAAATGTGCTTCACATTTGCGTGCACCTAAGTGATTAGGACATCGGTAGTTTATTGGCAATTTGTCTCTCTGGCAACAACGAAACGGGTCACTTGTCTATGCAATACTGGCACATTTATTATTCATCTAGCTCTGCTTATAAAAGTATCATAGCGGAATGGTCAAGTAGATATTAAAAAAAATTTTTTTATTCAAATGATACAATTTGATAAAAATGGAGCAAAAAATATAATTTCCATGTAAACATCAGAATGTCAGTCTGTGGCAACCTCAGATGGCATCCCAGTTTTAGCCATTTACATTTTTAATACTTTTATAAAAATATTATTATGTATATTACGACTTGCTCAAGGAAATACTTATTATACCTGATTTTAGACTCATAATGTGACAATTAAGTATTTAGTGTGTGCCCTACAATTTGGCCAGCCGTCACAATCACGACAGCTTGACATCTTGACATGCATGATTAGCATATTTAATATTGTTTTTTAAAGCATTTTTTTTATATGTACAAAAAAATTACCTTTTTTCTTATAAGTAGGTACTATACATCCATCCTTAGCAAAACCCCGTGGGTTTGCATGAAACAACAAGTACAATTGTACGGCAGTCGATTTGTACCTTGTGGTAGGTACGCAATAAAAATCCATCTGTCAATTTTTTTTTTTTTTAAAGATGTTGCTAGATTGATATATTGATTATGTTGTTGATTTCATTCATATTAAAATGATGTATCTATGAAACGCGATTTTTTTTCTATCATTTCAATACAAATACAAGTTGATAGTAGTTTTGATGATCTTTAAAATTAGTAATAGCGTAGGTTCAGATTAGACCTGACCTAGAGCGAGATGGGACACAGGCACAAATTTAAACAACCGAATAAATGTATTTTTATTTTACGTTCCAAGCTAGTTTCAATGATTTATTAAGGTTTTATTTTCTTAATAAATCACTAAAACTTGTTTGGATTATGTGGTTGTTTTTTTGCCCAGCTTATATCACTATGCCCATCAAGTTTACCCACTTATTAATATAATTGCTCTTATTAAAGTCAAAAACCTTTGCAATCTTACCACAGATTCGCCGAACCTTCGCCATTATAGACATTTCCACGTGAATTTGCATAACCCCTAACCCTCCATAACCGAAACGCTAGCGATCCCCCGCTGAATGAAATTATTCATGAATGTAACTGAAGTACCAATGAGCCTAATTCTAGACATTAACATTATAATTTCAGTATCGGTGTGTCGAAAATGTGCTTCACATTTGCGTGCACCTAAGTGATTAGGACATCGGTAGTTTATTGGCAATTTGTCTCTCTGGCAACAACGAAACGGGTCACTTGTCTATGCAATACTGGCACATTTATTATTCATCTAGCTCTGCTTATAAAAGTATCATAGCGGAATGGTCAAGTAGATATTAAAAAAAATTTTTTTATTCAAATGATACAATTTGATAAAAATGGAGCAAAAAATATAATTTCCATGTAAACATCAGAATGTCAGTCTGTGGCAACCTCAGATGGCATCCCAGTTTTAGCCATTTACATTTTTAATACTTTTATAAAAATATTATTATGTATATTACGACTTGCTCAAGGAAATACTTATTATACCTGATTTTAGACTCATAATGTGACAATTAAGTATTTAGTGTGTGCCCTACAATTTGGCCAGCCGTCACAATCACGACAGCTTGACATCTTGACATGCATGATTAGCATATTTAATATTGTTTTTTAAAGCATTTTTTTTATATGTACAAAAAAATTACCTTTTTTCTTATAAGTAGGTACTATACATCCATCCTTAGCAAAACCCCGTGGGTTTGCATGAAACAACAAGTACAATTGTACGGCAGTCGATTTGTACCTTGTGGTAGGTACGCAATAAAAATCCATCTGTCAATTTTTTTTTTTTTAAAGATGTTGCTGCTAGCCACATATAGCGTTTACAGCATAATCGTATGTTTTATGAGCGACGAGAAACTTAAAGGGTTCCTCAAGCCATTTGATCGAAACATCATCAGAGGTTTCTAGAATGGTGTCACGCAAGCGTAGGTATCCCGTCCCTCCTTTTCCGGCATTCGGATTGGATCGAAGCAATCTATCTGTTGATGATTCATCATCATCATCATCATAATCAGCCCACATCAGTCCTCTGCTGGACACAGGCCTCTCCCAATGCATGCCACTTAGCCCGATCTTCGGCTACTCTCACCCAACCACTGCCAGCCACTTTGGCGTATATCGTCGCTCCACTGCGCCGGAGAGCGTCCTACAATACGTCTGCCGAGTCGCGGTCTCCACTCTAGAACACGTCTACCCCAACGGGATCTAATCCGGAACGAAGTAATTCGCCAGAGAACCAGAATTACTGACATAGCTCTTAGAATTAGCAAGCTGAAGTGGCAACAGGCTGGTCATATAAACCGCAGGACCGATAACCGTTGGGGTTGATGATTGTTCGACAAAAAATTTTAAACAATTAGTCATGTTTTTTATAGGTATGCGCAGTTTATCTTACCTGATGTTAAGTGATGATAAAGCCAAAGGTGGAGCACAATTCACCCGGAATCCTCGACTACTGAGGCACTGGCTATCATATCTCTAGTTGCCAGAACACATCAATGCTATTAACATTGACGTTATGGCGACTTATTTAGATAAGATGGTGGTACCTAGCCAGGCGGACAATCATGCCCTACCAGCACCAACCAAACCAAGTAAACAAAGATGTACACTGGGAATCGAACCCGGGACCTCTGGGTCAAAACCGGTGGTCTAAACCACTAGACCACAGAGGCGGTCAAAAACATAACAGAGACTCACATCATTGCCAGATACGATGTGCTAGAGATTTTAAATTCGCAAATCGTAAATAGAGATTACTTAGTTACCTACTTAGGCTGCGCTCGACTGAGCCCATTTACCCTGACATTCTGTACGTGGTCGAAGGTCACGCGAAGGCAGTCATGTGTGAGTACAGTTATCAATAGATAATAAATAATTGATATAGACCCCTCCAAAAACGTTTGTTACATTATAACCGATAAGCTTCCGTCCGCGCTTTTGCGGGTTGTTCCTTATTCATCCCACGAGAACATTAGCCACGAATAAATGTTTCCTTACCCATCTCATATCTATTTCTTACTCAACCCACAGCAATAGTTTTTATTTTTTGTTCCTTAATCATCCAATAAGTATTTCTTACTCAACCCACATCGAAGTTATAAGGATTTATGTATTAAAAACAAAATAGTAAACCGTACCCAAAACTAGGGTTTATCCTTATAGTTAGGAACAGAAATGGAATGATTACAGAACAACCCGCTTTTGCCTGCCTTGAAATTCGGCCTGTTAAACCGCAAACCTCCCGACGAAATAAAATGTTTTTTAGACGTTTTTAAAGTATCCAATGAGTATGTAAAAAATGTTTGGACGATTTAAAAGCACTTTTCGTAAGTTTATTTTAAATAAAAATTGTTGACTTTGACTTATGCTCTATGTGAGTAAATAATTATCACACAAATCCATCATAAAACAATAATACCTACTTTCGCTTCATATGAAACTGGTAGGCCCATGTAAGATCGCTCTCCAAATAAGAAATGCGTCAATGTTTTCAGAGTTAAAGGGCAGAGAAAGTGTTAGGTGCTTATTATGATATTGTTACCATGCTTCTTGTTTTAAGAGCGTTTACGCCGCACACTAGCGCCGCCAATGAAAAAATAAACATAATTAAAGATAGAAAATCAAATTATGCTCAACAAACTATCTGAATGAAGTAATTTAGCATTTTTACGTCACCTAATGAACACCTGATATGTTATGGTTTAGTTAAATATGGCGTTATAGTTAAAAGTGGCCGTAACGTCTTATTTAACTAAACCATAACATGTGAGGTGTTCATTAGGTGACGTAAAAATGCTAAATTACTTCATTCAAATAGTTTGTTGAGCATAATTTGATTTTCTATCTCTAATTAGTAGATATGTTTTTTTTTTCATTAGTGGCGCTAGTGTGCGGCGTAAACGCTCTTAACAGAGAAGTACCAAAGATTATGTAGGTAAGTACTATTCTCCTCTACTCTAGAGAAAGTATTAATTCAATTACCTTTTTATGGTATCGACCGTTTTATGTTTTAAAGATAGTATAATATTAAATACGTTTTTCTTTAGAAGTCTTTATAAACTTTTGTGTTCGACACGAACACAAAAGTTCATAAAGAAGAGGAAGAGAGTTCTTTGACCCGAAGCTCCCGTATCGTCTCCGAATAATGAGGCTTAATATAACCCGTAAAGGAATAAAAACAAAAGTTACTCGAACTTAGCATAAGCCGCCTATAAGCCGCATAACTTAGTATAAACCGCCTCTGTGGTCTAGTGGTTGAGACCACCGGTTTAGACCCAGAGGTCACGGGTTCGATTCCCAGCGGGGGGTACATGTTTGTATAGGCACTCGGTTTGGTTGGTGGTAGGACTTGTTTGTCCGCCTGGCTAGCTACCACCATCTTATCTAAATATGTCGCTATAACATCAATGTTTGTAGCATTGTTGTGTTCCGGCAGGTAGAGATAAGATAGCCAGTGCCACAGTAGTTGAGGATCCCGGGTGAAGTGCGCTTCCATCATTGGCCTTTATCATCACATAACATCAGGGAGATAAAAGCAATGCTTACCCATAAGATATTTAAAAAAAAAAAGCTCTAACAAGCTACTGCCCCTGAACAATTCAAGTAGGAAAATAAAGTTATATCAGAAACATGATAACTGGCTGTAAATAAAGCGGTGTTATTGAATCGGTCACATAACAGGAAACGCCGCGGCCTTTAAAACCACAAGAGCAAAACTCAAACATAACCTACTTTTTAGGTCACGGCACTTACTGTTGTATCATTGTTTTTTTTCTTAATACATCGAATAACAACTAGCAACAAATAGTAAGGTACGACCGAGTAATCGGTAATCGTTATATCTTCTATACGTAATATCACAATATTTGTAATGTGCCGACTGCGAGTAGGTATATAGTTGGTTACATATTTACTTACTGAAAAAAGCATGAGAATGCTCCATAATCTTGTGCAATTTAAACATTATAAATTTATTATACCAAACAGAAAGTAAAGAATAATACACATCATTATTTTGTAATTAAAGTTGTTAATGATTTTTATTAATTTTTGCTGTTTTATGTGTGTTTGCGCCAACATTTTTATATAATGCTGTGTGTACACGTTTTTTGGGTCTCGATCTAGTTTTAATCTATTGCAATTTCTGTTTTCTACTTTTATTTGATTGTTACCTGTTGTGTATGCCAATTTAGCAAATAAATAAATTAATAAATCAAAAGCAGAGACTGGTGGGAGACCGCCAAAGTAAGAGACGTATGGAGAGATTTGGGGGAGACCAGTGTGTTTAGCAGTGGGACGAAATAGGTTGATAAAAAAATAAAATAGATCATTTTGCTTTTGCTTCAGTTCAGTTTTGAACTGCTTAGACTTGAGCCAAGCTACTGCTTCCTACTGGACATTGTATAGGTTATGATGATGACGACCATAAATGGGGTTAGAATGTAATTATTTTTCATTACAATTTTTTATTTTTTATTAAGATTAGGGAAAATGCTGCCGTACAAAGTGACTCCAATCTAGTTATAGGTTGTCACGACACTTTGTGGAGTCTAAAATAAACTAAATTAGCTACTCATTATATTTATTTAATCAATTATTCAAAGCATTAAAAGCATGACTCAATCTTTGTTTATTAGTCTTTCATGCTGTTATATAATGAATGACCGTGAAATTAATATCCTTATAGCGTGAACCTGTTACGGGACACGTAATACCGTGTACGTATTTCTTACATGGATCATTAAAGAAAAGTGTTCACGGTGTGTAGAGGAAATTTTATTTAGCGGTAACAAGAATTGGCATTAAAGCATCGCCTTCGGAGGTGAGTTGCAACTTAACAATGCAAATTCTCGTTTCCGTTATCGCGATCGAATGGTGTATAAAATTTAAAAAAACCCCCGACACAAAAAATAAACTCTAAAAACTAACAAATAGTATTTTTAATTTTATAATTATTATCGTCACAATTATTATAATTTCCAAGCGTCGTCGCGTCGGGGGACCGCTAAAGTTTATAAAGTATTTTTCCAACTGTGTCGGGGGGTTTATTAAATTTTAAATTTTACTTTTATTTTGTCCTTTTTAAAGTAGGTATAAATATTAGGAATACGGTACCAAATTCGAATTGATAGGACATATATGGAAGTTAGTCAGATCCCCTCATCAACTATTAAAGAACTGATGATCTTCAAACGGCTGATCAGGTCATGGTTACCTTACCATATACTTTCAATATCATTGAAATAACACGGTACCAAATTTCGAATCGATTGGACATAAGAAAGTTAGTCAGATCCCCTCATCAACTAGAAAAGAGCTGATGATCTTCAAACGGCTGAACAGATTTTCATGAAACATGGCTAAGAACACTCGGGATAAAATTATCTATGACACAAAAAAACTAAACGAAAATCGGTTCATCCGTTTGGGAGCTACGATACCACAGACAGACACGTTAAACTTATAACACCCCTCTCTTTTTGCGTCGGGGGTTAAAAACTAGCTTTAAGCAACCTGAACAAGGCAGCAAAGACCATAATTTGAGTGAAGTACACTAATAAGAAAAATGAGTAAAAATTTTTTTTAAGTTAAACGTTTTTATAGAAAATTGTACTAAAAGCTTAAAAATTATTCGGTAGGTCCTAGGTACATGTACTGGTAAAAAATAAAATAGTTGGGCGCACGTAACCTGCGTAAATATGTCAATAGCATTTTTTATTATGATATAGCGGTTGACTTGATAGAAATTTCACATGCCCAACGATTTTATTTTTTACTTGTACATTTACCTAGGACCTACCGAATTATTTTTTAGCTTTTAGTACAATTTTCAATACAACCGTTTAAACTTAAAAAAAATTTTTACTCATTTTTTTATTTTCAAGTTTTTAGTTTTATTTTATTTTCATTACCAACTATTCTACTAATCGCCCTTTCATTTGATACCCATATTGAGGAAGTAGTGATGTGTTGTGTGACATGTTTAATACACCCTCATACCTTCAGCCCTCGGCACGTACTCACCTTGGCATTGGGTCATCCATCTCAAATTCAAATTCAAATTCAAAAATCATTTTCAAAAACGAACGAACGAACTTATTTTTCCGAGTTCCTTTGGCCATCTTCCAGCTACATCATCAGACCCTGGTTACCATCTAGCACCAAAGTACTCGTCAAGACGAATCATACGAGCCCAAACTCGATGGGTTGTGTCGTTTAACTACGGAGTTCCTATGGCCACCTTCCAGTTCCATCATCAGATCAGCTCCATGTCATAATAATTTTGCATTGTCATCCGATTTACACATGCATGCAAAATTTCAGCTAAATCCATTAACAGGAAGGGGGTCAAGTTTCAATTACTAGATTTGACCCAAACAAATATATAAACAGGGCAAGCTAAATAAAACCGTTTAAAAATAATCTATATAAGAAGCTGCACATGCCTTTTTTATATAAACGTTATTTCGTAACGTTTTGTGAACGAGAGATTTCTTATACTTATTAGATCATGCCGAATTTCCGCTTTCTACTCGTAGCCGTAGCACTGATAATAGGCGAGTAAATGGCTGTTGACAGTAAGTACGTCTGTACTTGGCGTAACTATAAAGGGTTTTTAACTTATCTACCTATGTAACCTTATGTAGGTTTACTACGTAATATTTCATGGCTATTATAAAATCATTATCACTATAGGGTATTGCTATTTTTCATGAAAATAGATGTAAACTGATTTCTACATTAAAAAAATTTAAACCACTACTTGATACGATTGAATTTTGATTTTTGTTTTCCAAAAATGCCAGTTACCTGTGTTATAGGAAGACAGTGTCCTCTCCTTTAAAATATATCACTGTAGCCTATCTATGTTATTTTTTCTTTACGTAAAAAAGTTTGAACGTTTATCGAAGTCATCTTCATCATCAGGCAAGCGGTAACTCGTTATTGGATAGGTTTTTGTTTTATTTGGTTTTGTGCCATCAGTGTTATGGCTTGCCCATAATGCTTGGCAAACTGGTTCGTACACCGCTGCGCGCTGCGCACCATCACAACGTGCGCGATGAAAGAAATAATTAAACACCAAGTAGGTTGTTTTCAACGAGATTATACTGCAATTAGTAGTTAACTTAAGGATTTTATAAAATATGTTAATAACTACGTAGCTAAACCAACAAGATTAACGAAAACTATGTTAGAAAGCATTGCAAGAATTTGGAAGACTGTAGAATGTATAATTTTATAATTACTTACACTTCACTTTACCTACACCTAGCGACTGAACATGCTCGTATAGCTTTAAAGTATAATCGTTAGTATCGTTTATAACTTACTTACTCATAAATATTTCATTGAGTTTTCCAGTATGTACATCAAAAACAAGTTGAGCGTAAAGCTGATTATCTTTACCCTACTTCTGTTGGTTGCGTGATCAGATGATAGATTTCAAAGATCCACATACATAACAAGGCAATTTATTATTGTGTTTGTTAGTTGATATATCGCTGTGATAAGCGTTGCGAAATATTTTACGGTACTATAAGTTCGAGACGAGGCTACGGGTGGCGCAGCGTCTATTGACATTTAGCATGACAATAATAATTGTTTCCTGTGATCACGTAATTTTGACGAGCGAAAGAACAATGCCCGAGCTTCGGTGGTTAATTGGCGAGGCTGCTGGCACGGGTGGCGTGGGCGAGCCGCACTTGATGTATGTTCTGCAGGTGTTACATACGGAGTTTTGTCATTGTACAATACTACATTATTATTGAAGTATTTAGGGTCCACCAGTGTTCGCCAGGAACCAACAATCGTTTTTTCTTTATTTAATCATTCAAAATCCTCCTCCTCCACCTCCTTGGTCGAGTGGTTTGTACACCGGTTTTTATGGTGTCGCCATCTCTGAGGTCCCGGGTTCGATCCCCGGTCAAATCAATTTAGAAATTATTGTTTTTCTAAATTGTCTCGGGTCTGGGTGTTTTCTATGTATAATAAGTATGTATTTAAGCATTTTAAGTATGTTTATCCGTTGTCTAGTAACCATTTAACGAGTTCCATAACGAAGCTTCTCTTGGGCTAGATAATTGGTGTAAGTGTAGGAAAGTTTATTATGTTATTAGTTTATTCAAAATAGGGCAGCAGTTGAGTTTTGAGTTTAGCAACAGTTGAATACAAACCATTTGCTTCCTAGCTCTCATCCAGTAAATTTACAATGAAATTCTATATTATTTTTTTTGAGACGAAACTAGGTTACTGTGTCGAAACACTGCAGGTGCCATACAAGGGTCATTAAAAAAAAAAAGTTTGTGTTGGTATTAGTTGGCCATGTTGGTATGCAACAGTAAATACTGTGTTTGACTATTTGTACTGCAGTATATTTATTATGGTACACATTTGTCTTATTTATCTGTTATAAGATAACAAATTAAAATAATTCCGTAAAGTTCGAAATACAATTTCTTGAAAAAGCAGGTATATTGAAGTAAATAAAAATAATTGTAGTCGGAGGTCAAACACGTTAGTGTTAATAATAACATTTTGTTAATTGCATTTGTTAACCTTACTTTAAATGACAGTAAAGTTTAAAATTTATCTCTTTTTTATTATTTCCGTGCAGCTTTAGTATCGCCACCTTATTACTGCTTCGCACGGGTGGATATTTTTTTTAATATAACCTATGTTACTCAGCGCTAATGTAGCATTCTAATGGTGAAAGAATTTTTCAAATCGGTCCTGTAGGAAAAGTCCACCCGTGCGAAGCAAGTAATAATAGGTTGGGGAAAAAGTTTCTTCGCATTTTTTAAGAAAATTCAAAACATTTTTTAATATAGTTTATTTACATTTAACTAAAGTATGTAGGTGTCCTTTTCTTCGATAACTTTTTGCCATCTTGTAGGTAGGGACATGATCCCATTGCTATAGAAATTTTAGGGCTTCTGATCAAAATACCGCGACAAGTGGTTTTGGCAGTCCTCTCGTGATGTTAACCTGACACTGCCTAAAGAATTCTGAAGAGACCGAAACAGGTGGAAATCTGAAGGTCAGAACTATACGGCGGATGCATTAACACCTCCCAGCCAAACTCTCTTATTTTTGCTGGGTTATCATGATGAAAAATCACACCCCTTCTGTTGATTAATTCCGGCCGCTTTCTCTCAACTTCTTGCTATAATCTGATCAGTTGTTTGCAGTAGAATTCAGAGTCGATGGTCCCATTCCACCCATCACCTTGTTGCGAGTTAACCCGGGTTTCACTACAGTCTGTGAAGCCTTGCCGGCCTTTGACCACGACCTTTTTCGCACGTTCTTGTCGTACGTGATCCACTTTTCATCACCAGTTATCAGCTTCTTCTAAAATGGTTCGGTTTCATTACGTGGTAATAAAGAATCACAAATGAGTACACGGTTCATTAGGTTTCTTTCAGTGAGCTCGTGAGGTACCCAAATATCGAGCTTTTTTGTGTACCCAGTTTTTTTCAAATGCGCCAAAACTGTTTTGTGGTCAATTCCCAGTTCTTCAGCTACGTCGTAACTACTGATATAAAAAGTTTAGTTTAGAAGTTTCAAATCCAAGCGGACGATGACGCGCGTGGATTACAGCCTTAGTCTTAGAGTCTTACAGCGATCTATAGCTGAAATCGTCAGATTTTAGCTATAAAACTAAATTCTAAAACTAAAGTAAATTCACCATGTATGTTTCAATAGGCGTATAGGTTATTGCTTAGCAGGCACGTCGTCGCAGCCGCTTGCGCCACACGCGTCATGTGTTGCGCTTGCGCCACGCATGATGGGCTACTACGCGTTGTTATTTATTAACGGCCAACGTTAATTCTTCTGTCGTCGTCATCCAAATCAAACGTTTGTCGGAATACTTTTGGAGGGATTAGCTAGCATTTCTAGCGCCTTTCATTAAATATCGTGACACTGTAACGTCCATAGATAGAAATTCAATTAAAAAAGATGGATTCACTTCTATATAACAGTTTCTTTCATTTCAGTAAATGAGAAGTATCTATGACAGATATGATTTTATTAAATTTATTAATTAAATGTAGTAAGATTGTGTTCAATTGTCAACAACACCATGAGGAAATAAATAAATAAATAAACTTAACTACACTCATACCAATTATCTAGCCCAAGAGAAGGTTCGTTATGAAACTCGTTAAATGGTTACTAGACAACGGATAAACATACCTAAAATACTTAAATATATACATAGAAAACACCCAGACCCGAGACAATTTAGAAAAACAATAATTTCTAAAAAGACTCGACCAGAGATCGAACCCGGGACCTCAGAGATGGCGACACCATGAAAACCGGTGTACAAACCACTCGACCAAGGAGGTCGTCAAAAATCTAAATCAAGCTAAATCTTATTATTTAGCGCGGAAATCAAAACTTAGTGATGAGCAAAGTTTCCATATCTGTGCTATATTTAAATAATATTACACTGTTTTGCATATACATGAAGTCATAACTATATAGGTACATGAGTGTTTGCGTTAGAATCTTCTTCGTTCGTGAAGCTGGTCTAGCCGGTTCGGTGTATCAAATAATAATGCTTCTGTTATGGCTATATTATATTTGGGTATGTTTGTTTCTGTCTACAATAGTGAGAAATTACAAAATGCATAACTTTTGGGAGAATAAGACGTTATCTTTTTTCCAATTATCCTAGGTTGATGATTTATCATCCAGGATTTTTTTTGTCAGACGAAGTTACGCTAGCGTTTCACGTCTCATAATTATAATGGTGAGTGACGATAAGGCCAAAGATGGGAGCACATATACTTCCCCCGGAATCCTTCTACCGATCCGATTGAAACCTCTCGAAGAATCTAGTAAGGAACTGTACCCACTAATCAGCAAAATCACTCCAAAAATAAATAAATAAAGGAATCCCTCAACCAACGATAAATTGGCTAAAAACGTTAAATAATAATAAATAATAAATAAATAATAAATAAACTTTCCTACACTCACACCAATTATCTAGCATAATTATCTAAATGACGGAACATATTATTTTATTGGTATAAAACGGATAAGATCGTGGCATCTAGCCAGGCAAACACACCAAGACGAGCAAAATATTATTAAAATTTAAGTTGAGACCTCTAGATTTGAGACCGACAACGGTTTTTCCACTAGAGCTAGACCGTAGAGGCGTACAAATATCAAATTATTTGGCGTATGTTGCAATATTGCTAATTGCACACGTTTTGCATGCCATCTAAAGTGCTTAACTGTGCGTTGTGTTGCCCTTGAGTGCCACGACTCTATGCAGAAATGATTTGAATTTTGCACACATTTGCCATTTCCAGATACATTTACGGTCTCTGATATCATAAACAACGTTGGATTTCAGTTTCGTGCATTTGGTAACTTTGCGTTAATTAGTGTTAGAGCGATATAATTTTGTTACGCAATGTTTTATTTATGAAAATATAATTATAATTTCATAACTTCTAGAATAAATAATGAACCACGTTAAGTTGAAGATAGTTTCTAAGTTGTACTTGCTTCGGCAGTAGGTACATCGATCCGAACCCTTTGGAGTATCTAGTAGGGCACGAGGACACGCACTTAAGTGCGTGATGCCGTTCCCCTATAGAAAACCTCCAAAGGTGATTCGTTTCACACGGCTTGAGGAAACTTAAAGGATTTAAGTTTCTCGCTGCCCCCAAACAAGCCCGGTGAAGCTGAAAATGCCGTCATTAGCTGAAATTGCCGTCAGAGGTAATCAGCAATCTCTCCAAAAGAAAAAGATAGTTTCAATTCTTTCTGATTTTAGTATTATTACACGGCAAAGTTTGATTATTTATTATTACAATTAAATGTTATTTTTACTGTTATGCTATTTTTAGTTTATTTAAAGGCAAAGCAAGTTATGATATCTGTTTTAATTCGTGAATACAACAACATCGCAATGAAATAGCGTAAGAGTACATTGTCAATTTGCAATTGTTTACAACACACAAATTACATCACATTGTTTATTCCCATTGCCAATGCTAAACCGAGTCTTACATAATAAAACGTGGAAGTGGAATCAACACCTCGTCTCCAAATATTATGTCAACGCAATTGACCTTCCTACGTGGAGTCAGTCCTTAACGTCCTTGAATTCGTTTTTCTAACGTTATTTCACATTTAGCATATATCGATTAGGTGACATTAGGACACCTTTAGCACTACCTACTTGATGTTTGTGCATAGGTTTTCCGTTTTGGAGATGCTAATTTAAGTCACTGTGCACTTCGTTTTTTAAATTAACTATTATTAAACAGTAAATAACAAAATCATTCAAAAATCTTTACATGGAAATCTAAATACACTCTACAACTTGAAAGAAAACTGATGTTTCTACTTAATATGTTGTTGTGTAGGGTAAACTTTAAGCAAAAGAAAACTAGTTTTTTTTACTAATCTTATTTCAGATAGTTCATCATCGTCGTCTTTAGTTTATTGACAGCCTACTGCTGCTAAACAATAACATATAGAGAAATCGGGAAATAAGAACTAACGCAGCGCAACTGAAGCAACATTCGCTTAGTCCGGTCATCGGATGGGTGACCAAAAATGTATCATCTCGTGTTCTTCCGTGTTTCGAAAGGCACGTAAAGCCGTTGGCCTCGGCTGCATTAAGAGTTTTTAATAACCAACAATCCGCACTGGGCCATTCTCCATATTCATCTATAGGGAAGGCTCATGCCCCAGCAGTGGGAACATAATTTAAGCTGGTTATGATTTTAATTTGGTCACCCATTCGGTAAGTCAGCATTGCGAAAGTGCTTGACTTGCAAGATCGATTAAAGACGAGCTACCCGCGGCGTCATCCAACGTACCGTTTCAGCTATTTATTTATCATTAAACGTATCCATAGGTTTCTAACGTAACTTTTGTGTTCAAATTCTGGACAAAAGAAACCGACCAGAAACATATATTTGCACCGCAGTTTATGCAAGCTCTAAGTGATTACATAAAAATCTCACCTATGATAGTCTTACCAACACACTTCACGCCTACACGCACTAGTGGGTACAGTCAAGTGCTTAAATATATGTATGTATTTCAATGTGTCCAATCCTTCTGTTTGTATAAGTAATCTGTGCGTCTGTAAGTTGTTAACATATAATTATTATGATGATTTATCACTGTTTATCAAAGAATTTAAACGGGTATTAACGCAAACTTATTAGTAAAAGTAAAATACATTTTTTATACCCCTTATAAACGTATTTTAGTTTATTCACGTTAATCTCCGTTTAAATTATTTGATAACTACGGAACGTGAAGCTTAAAAGAGCATTTGTCACTGTTTGTGTATTCCAATAAAAAGAAATGCATAATCATGCACATGCACATGCCACAAGACGATAGGTAGGAGTTAGTAGCCAGAATTTACAATATGCATTTTTTAAAGTTTGTTAGTTAAAACTTCAAAAATTTAATGATGGAGGACTTTGCCCAGCTGTGGGTCAGTTATAGACTTTGACTTTACTTAGTTAAAACTACATAAAACACGGTATTAACATAATCCAATAAACAAAAAAACAGCACACATGAATTAATTTCATAAATTGTAATGATAACTTAATTTCAATTATGAGGCTTTTGCTCAGCGGATAGTATTTTTAAGGATATTTTATTTACTTCACTACTTTATTTGTGTGACTGGCTGTGTACCAGATGGTACCAGTATCGGCCGAAGTTTTACGCCACTCACAATGGTTGTGCAAGTATCGGCTAGATACCTCCTGCACTGTATTGCATCAATTGCAGTGGTCTGCTCCGCGAATTAATAAGGGTTAGAGGTTATGTATTGCTTACCATTAATCTTATTGAGGCTAGGATTTATACGATCCGTTCGTATATGTACTGACATGAAAGATAATATTTATAAAATTTATAAAATACAGTGAAAAAATTAAACGCCTACCCGACCCAAATATTTAATTTAGCTTCAGTGCAGCACTTGAAAATGGAAAGTAAAAAAATATGGAAGATAATGTCAAAAGTCTAAAGATCATTAAATTACCTATGAGAAAATTGTTTGTGGCACCTCAAATTAGTTAAATAAAAGGAGACATTTCCAAATGAGTTTTTCAAAGATTTATTACGAGTATTAACTATCTCCATCGACTGGTTGTCTGGAAGAAATAGCTTTAAAGCGATACAACCTTTAAAGTGTTACCATATAATAATTATTTTATGTTCATTTAAGGTATTGCAATAAAATTATTATCTGTATGGGTATCTATTATTTATTTGGGTAAACGAACAATAACGTATCAATGCTATTTACTATGCTATTATTAACTAATATAACACTTGCAATCATTACTTAAATTTGGCACTAGCTTCGCTTACCACAGATAACAAATCATAATTAACGTTTATATATACTAAACTGGTGTTAATTAGTGATGATTAAAATGTATTCTGTCAGTCATACAGGTTTTAAGTGTTTCCTACAATAGGATTAATAGGCAGCCAATAGGTCAGAGCGCAGTGAAAGTGGTTATTGCAAGCGAACTTTCGTTATCTTTACAACTACCGGGAGCGCCCTATTATGCGCAAGCAGCGGTAGTGTAATCATGCCCATTCAATAGATTGGAGCGTGATCATTCTTGTTGTTGAATGTTCAAAGATGGAGGAACAATAACGTACTGATCACGACTGTCATATCATCTCTAAGGGGTAACTGGATATCGGGCAGCAGAATAAAAACATATTTTTCTCATAAACTGCTGCCTTTATCTCTTTGATTTTAAATATTATATGTAGTGTACTTATATTAACACTTAACAATTATCAATCAATCAATTAGTGTTAAAATTTAGTATGTTATTATTTTAGTGTATAAGGGGAGTGTGAATGAAAGTCTTGGAAGGGGTAGACCTAGGCGGACGTTTCGAGACCAAATCGGGGACGTCTTGGAAAAAGGCCAGGTCAAGAGTACCCTAAACCGAAGAGCATGTATGAAGGAAATAATGAAAGTGGACGAAGCGAAACAAGTATGTATGGATCGTAGCAAGTGGAAAAAAGTGGTCTCTACCTACCCCTACGGGAAAGAGGCGTGATGTATGCATACTGCATATGTATGTATGTATGTATGTTATTATTATTATATTAAAATCAATTTATTAATAATGGGTGTTGATAATTATATGTTCATTAACCGGATAAAAAATAAATTCAGCATCCAATAAAATAAAATGACTGGATGTCAATATGTCTCTGTTCAATATTAAATTGCATTTTAGTTTATAGAAAGTTTTATTCTGATTATTTTCTCAATAATGCTTACTCATTGAAACTGATTATAGTTGGTGTTCACATTCCCATTTTGACGCTTTTGAAAATTGATTTAACATCCTGTGTTTAGCTATAACTGAACGTGCTGTAACACAACATTTATCTTTGTTAACTAACGCGTAATATTTTCATTATAAGACAAGATGAATGAACTCCTTCTATAATTTGTTAAGGTGCATCCACACTGAACAGATTTCAGGTCAATCGTACACGACGTGTGTTATCTGGCAATTACTCCATTATTCATGCACTCAATATAAATAATCAACACAATATAATAATGCCCGAACCATAGCAGGCGCGGCCACAGCTAATTATTGTGGGAACCAGATACGATCGATATTTAACATTATTTATAGCTGCGTACGAACTATTTTATCGTTTTATCAGCTTTTATTAATGCTTGTACTATTAAGTAATAGTGTAAATGTATCGAACCGAAGTCGGTTCGATACATTTATTTGTAACAAAGTATATTTTGAAGGTCAAGCACCTATTGTTGCATGGCATGGGTACGTATGACAACACCGTTTGTAAGATAAGAGATACATATAGTATGAAATACCACTCACTGACACAGTAATACTAGTAGCAAATCTCAGCGTTCAGTCGCTTGTTTTATTATATAAAGCAAAACAATAAATGTTTGAATAAATATTTTTTTATGCACATACCACAGTTTGAGATACAATATGTTGTTGATTTAATACTATAGCTATCAAAGTTACATGCATCAAAATTATTGATATTAGATGAAGAAGTAGGCAATGGAAACTACTGCCCACACTGACTGTACCCTTTTTTTAAAAAAAATTGTGTATCCAGTTGACGAAAACATAAAAGTGATATAATTTAAGTTTCACTATGGGGACACGCGTAAAAGTCTTGGCGCGTCCAAATAATAAGTGATACTAATTTTGAGTTTCACCAACTAGACACACGTGTGTTGTCTCTTGTGTCGAGTTAGTGAAGAACTCCTGAAATCCTCCGTATTGCAGGCAGCAGCTTTCCCTAGAAGAAACATAAAGCAGATAAAATAAAATAAATACATAGAATAAAGACAGTAAGTATATTTTATAAAAATGATTTACTCAAAAGAAGTATAACAAAAACCTGATGCTAATGAGCAAAACGCGCACTATAGTAATTTACGCGGTAAATGAGAAACACATGTGTGTCGCGTTTCTTCCTACAAAGACATCAACGCGTCAGCGGCTTAAGTGATGTACGAACTCAATCAGGCTAAAATGAATTTTAATGGACTTACTGATTAAGTAGGCAGAACTAATTTATGTTTCTTTGATAATGCGTACCCATTATAATTTAAAGGCATGTGGCATGCGGCGTATATGACAATATTGTAATGATTTGGTTTTAATGAAATTCGTGGTCATTAATGTTATTCTTTATTAAATGACAATTTTGTTATAAAAGCTTGCCGCTCATCTTAAACTAATATCTTTCTTATGGCAAATAATGAGACACGTTAGTTATAGTAGTTACGTTTTGGTAACACTTACATAAAATTCGCTAACATAAAAACTGTAAAAGATTGGTTCATAGTTTTTGAAACGGATATTTTCCAGGATTGTAAGACGTCGGTTTAGTTTGGAAATTATGTAGTGCAAAGGTGACGTGAGAGGGTTAAAAAAACTGTGTCCTAAACTAAATCGAAGAATCTTTATTGTAGGTACCTATACTATATATAAAAAACAAAAAAAATAATCAAAAGCTAAAATAAAATTAACAGTTTTAAGGGGTTAGGGGTGTTTGGTCATGGGGTCGTTTCGTCATTGTTTTTAACTTTCATAGAAGTAGTGTCGTTTCGTCATTAATGAAATAATTTAAAAACATTTGGAGTCTTACAAAGGGCGGCCTTATCTCTAAAAGCGATATCCTCCATGCACCCTAAGGATGGAAAGGATCGATATTAAATAAGATTAAATATTCATTAATTACTATTATAATATATCCTCCTCCACTCCTGGGCAAAGGCCTCCCGACACTTTTTCCACACCTTCCGGTCCCCCGAAACATATATCTATACATATAATAAAGCTAAAGAGGGTCGAATGTCTGTACATGGAAGATATTCGAAAAAAAGTTGGATGGGGATATTTAGAATCGATAACAGAACACGTTCCAACAGTTTTTATAATTTTTGTCTGTTTATCTGTTTATTTGACCGCGCATCACGTGAAAATGGCTGAACGGATTTGTATGAAACTTTGCTCATAGACAAACCATCACCCAGACTAGAATATAGGATACTTTTATCGCAGTTACAGGTTCCTGTGGGATAGTGTAGTCTTCGCGAACGAAGTCGCGGGCGACAAGTAGTCATAAAATAATATTCTGATATTTTGATACACACGTGCTGTGTTCGGCACATACGAGTATATACTTTTTACATATATCACACATGGTACACGTGTCTATAAACGTACTGATATGACGTTATTGTATATGATATGTCATTATTGCATGTCCGAATCGTGACCCGTATTGCGTGTCGCCGTATGACAGACATTTTAAGGTTCGGGCCTTATTCTGAGTCAGGCATTGTTGAATTTCCGCTTTCGAGACTTTACTTAACAACAAAGCTAGCCTAGTTAAGAAGTAAATAAGTTATATCTTAACCCTTTTACCACCTGGTTTTAGGTTTTACGATAGCTGTCTGTAAATTCAAATCGACAACGCATATATCACACATAAAATAAATTAATTCTTAACACTAATTTGATGTTTTTTAATTATATGATATAAGTGTGTGAATGATATCGTTTATGATTGTTTGTATCTATCTCAGTCTCCCTGTGACCACGGACCCTGCAAAGGGTTCGAAACATCAGGATAAACATTAATCAAAAGAAAATGTGTAAAATAAACGCGAGTAGATCCGTACAAGTTGTTTCAATTCAATGTGTAGTGTTCACGTAAAAAACAATTTAATGTATCTATTCTGATGTTAACTATATAGTTTTGGATACGCAACTTTTATGAAAAATAAATAACATGACGCAAACTAAATGGACACCGAAATATGTGTCTGATCAAAAATTTTATAGAAAAAAATACTTGCCTCCGGACAGCTGTTCGCTCTTCCTACCGTTTCCCTGTCGAAATATTTAAGTGCTACATTTATTTAAGCTAATTGAGGCAAGAAGTCTTTTTTATAGTTTATATCATGTTCTTGATAAAATAAATCCCAAAAGATATTTCTGTTTTTTTCTAAACATATTTCTTTAATGCGTTACAGGAAAGCCGGGAACAGACTATCCAGTACTGGGGGCGGTGCCCTACACCAACTTCTACTGCGACGATCAGCCCTACCCTGGCTTCTTCGCGGACATGGAGACGAGATGCCAAGGTACTGCGTCTGTCAACTCAATCTGAACCCTCCATACAGCGTATATATCAGAAACAACAAAACAATTTTTTTACGACTATTATCAACATTTTATTAACTTTAGAATAAATATAATTAAGATCACAAATGTTCGCCATGATCAGTACATCCGTGATCATGGCGCATGCAACTGTGCCGAAATATCGGATACTCAAACACAACAAAAAACATGGGAATAATCCCGTTAATAATAAATTATCCTAATGTAAGTGACCAAGAAGGTTTAAAAAGTTATACTTTGTTAACTCACTAGCAGTTGCCCGTGACTTTGTTCGCGAAGACTACACTATCCCACAGGAACTTAATACCGCGATAAGAAGTATCCTATGTCTAGTCATGTTAGTCATGCTAGTCTGGGTCATGTTCTGTCTATGTGCAAAATTACATTCAAATCAAACGGATTTGAAGCCGTTCTCGAGTTTTGCGCTTAGCAACATAGACATAGACATAGACAGACATAGACATAGACAAAGACAATCGTTTTATATTTTTATTTTATTTTTTATTACATAATTTTTATTTAATAAGAAGATTATTGAACTTCCTGTTAACCCACCTAGAATGGTAAATCTGCTAATGTTAGGCATGGGTTTACATTAGTAGTCTAACGGAGCTATGGGATTGAACAATGATTTCTTGCATTCAATATGAGCATATGTTCTTTCCGCTACAGACGCCTACTCATATAATTTGTACTGCTAAGTTTCAACAAAAGTAATTTTAAAACAATTTGCATCAAAAGTATAGTATTGTCTAACTATTTCTCTAACAATAATGCTGATCATCCAGTAATGACGTATACTATAAGTATATACCTATATAGATTCATCATCATGAGTAACAACAGATGAAAAAAGATGTGTAGGTAGCTTAATGAGTATTGTTATAATTCTTTATTGGATCCAAAACGTAAAAGGAATAGCGACCATTAGCATTGATTTTTATTTTATATATCCAACAAAAATATTTATTACACATTGTTTTGTTTATCCAATAAGTCTGCCCAAGTTGGATCATCATTCTATTCTCTGTCACACAGAAGTGTGGTCGTAAAAGAATAAACCCATTTAGCTACAACCTTGGCCATGCCAAGATGATTAACTATACCGACCTTATGGTATCTGAGGTCAACTAATTATAACAAAAAGTTGCGGAAGATGATCTGATTGAAATGTTAGGTCGAAAACGTGAGATCCGCTATTGAATTAGTTTAAATGGATCTGTATTGGCCTTTGTGCGGTGGCGTTTTATGCATCATTTGTTGAAGTGAGCTGTCCATAATAGATAAATTAGTCGTGATATGGGGTTATAAATATATTGACGTGCAATCTCGTAACTTTGGGTTTATATTATATTCAAACTAGTGTGGCATATTCAAATAACAAATACTTACTTTAGTTTTATTTTTCTGTCCAAAACAGAATTATTGGAAAAAGTAAATCATATTCATTTTGCACAATACTATTTTGAAGTTCAATCAACAAATTAGTTAATTTATGACTACGAGATTTATAATTATTAGTTGAATTGCATAGATTCCACTAAGCAAAAGCAGGCAAATAACTATATACTATCCCACTGTTGGGCAAATGCCTCATCAATGAAATCAAAACATCGCTACAATTGATGGATATTTATAGATTCTACTAAAAAGAAACATTGCCCATTTAGCAACGGGTAGAATACCTAACGTTTGTAGTTGTATACATTTTTGCAAATCCACATTCTTGAAGTTAGATTACGTAGCAGACATTTTGCAACTCCGATCCTCAGAAGGCGCCATCGGACGTGCTCACGCAAACATGGAAGTGTCCACTTCTTACAAAATAATGACTGTTTCCTTTGGCACGACGAAGATTTTCACTTCTTTTGTGATGTGTTCTAACTACTTCTAAGTTTATTAAGGCCATGATTTTAATTGAGTAACAACTATAGTGTGGTCACTTTATGATGCTTATAAAGGGTTATTTAGTTCTGTGAGCAATATGCCGATGCCGTATTGTTAAAATGTATAATGACACCTTTGGAAATGTAGATATATTTGTTCACTCCTATAATAAGTTTAGAGATTATCATCTTTATTTGTAAATGTATAGGCTAATTGTTATAATGTAAGTTAAATGTATACAGCGTGTTTTGTTTAGTGTTAGTTAAGCCAATTTTTTTTTTACCAATATGTGGATAAATCTGTGGGCTACGATATTACTGTATATTACACATGTTAAATAGTAGGTAGTAGTAGTAGTTATATCTTTTTTAGTTTTTATATTGTAACCGTTCTTTGTCCCTAATAAAATAAAATATACCTACAAAGGGAGAATGGGCAATAAATTATATGACGTCATCACAAACTTTCTTTGTTCTAATTGCTACTACAACAACAACAACCAGGCATAGTAGGCTATTATTTTACTTTACTTTTATTAAAAATTCAAAATCATTTATTCAGTTTAGGCTACAAGTAGCTCTTGTAAATGTCACTATGCCATCGGTTCGTAAGTCTACTCTGGGCAGACCTTGTACTGAGAAGAACCGGTAAGAAACTCAGCAAGTGTCACAAGCTCTTTTTAAAAATATATTATTAAAATAACGTATTTCTACAAGTGAAAACTATCGTATGCAAGAACACGTCAGGGGGTGTTTTTGCATACGATACATATAAGGTACTAGATTAAATATAAAAGCTGTTTCTTTTCCTTTAATATTTTTTTTTATAAAATTACGCGGCAACTCATTCTGTAATACAAAGTTTAGTCAGTACGGCTTACTACTGTCAATTTACTTTCGTAACAGTGATTCATATGGCCTTTATGTAATTCCAGCGTGGCATTACTGCGACATCGATGGGCGGCAGGCGTCGTTCCTGTGCCCCAACGGTACAGTCTTCTCCCAAGGGGTTGCCTCTTGCGACTGGTGGTTCAACGTGCGGTGCGCGCTCTCCCCAGCCCTGTACCCTCTCAACGCAAGGCTGTATCGAAGGAGGAGGAAACAGTCGCGCCCGAAGCCGCACAGGGTCATAGACAAGGAGCTAGTTGATGAGATATTCTTGTAAATAATACTATTAGCTCTGTACAGACGTCTGCACGTCAGACTATTTAAAACTGCCTATGCCATGGACGTTACGTTCAAAGTCTATTTAGGAATTTTGTCAGTTTGTGGCAGGCGTGTGGTCGTATAGGGATGTTGTAAAGAATTTTAAAATTATATGTTTAGGTAATAAATGCTAATTTAATGAGCAAAACACACTTCTTGTGTTACTTCTAGCCCTGTGCCTCGCGATGTGATTGATGCCCGGGATATATCCCCTAAGGTGGAGGAAACGTAGCGCCCCCAAGTCATCATATATAGATTTTAAATAAACAGTCAACGAAATATCATAGATAAAAAATAAAGTTTAGAAATTACTTTATTAAATAACCATTTTGTATCGACTCCACGAAATTATTAACGAAATATAATTCACGAAATTTTATTTTTTTTGCAATATAATTTGCCTTATATAACCTACCTACATATTTATAAATAAATCATGAAAATTGGTTAAAAATAAATTTAATACATTTACATAATATAATGATATAGTGACAAACGAGGTCAATTGAATAAAACTTTCATTGAGCACTCTAGGTGCGTGCCTATAAACATTGCATACCGCCTCAGACCATAAACCTCTTCAATAAAAAGTTTCTTTAAAAATAAAATAATTTTCGAAGAACCTAGTATGGAAAGAGGACGCGCTTGAGTGATGCCGTTCCCTCTAGAAACCCTTTGAAGAACCCTTAAAATTTCACGCCGCCCCCAAAAAGGCCCGGTGACGCTGAAAATGCCACCTAAGGCCAACAGTAAACTTTCCAAAAAAATGTAAAATAACCTTTGTCCATTTGTTCATTAATTTTGCCTGCGATGATGCGATGTGGCAACTTTGACCGTGAGGATATTTCATATGTAATAAATATATTTTCTTATGAATAATAAATATTACAGTTATTGTAAACTTTGGTGTCAGCTCACGGCTATTGAGTTGAATAGGTTGTGTAATTCGGGCTGTATACTCTCGGGCTAGACAAGGCACTTGATATAGACGATTTCAACATTAAAAAAGGTATTAAAGCAAACGATAAGCATTTATGGACTGTAGGCCTAGAACGAACAACTATCGAATAAATCTATATGTTAATGCGTAAATAAAAACTGTGTACCCCCTTTTTAAGCAAATTGTGCGCACGGAAGAATGGGAAATTCGGCATAGTTTAAGTTCATATGGAGAAGTGCGGAGTGATTAAATTTATGTATAATAACTTTTAGTTATTTGTGATTAATTGTTCTATTTTGACCACGCAGTGCAACAAAGACCGTAAATGAACTATGTATTAATCGACAGACGTCATTTCATAGACTTTGTGAGTGAGTTTGTGACGCATGTCTCGTAACTTTAGTTAACTTTTTCGATAGAACATTGTGCAAGGCTTACTCAGATCTCGTTCTTTCTAGCCCGAGAGTGTACTGCTAGCATTTAAACATAATATGTACATATAATAATATTTACTTATATAAATGCCTATCATGACGTATTTTTAAAGTAACTTTAATGTTAAGTTATTTGTTCTTGATCGTCCAGAAAATTTAAATAAATTTCTTTTTAACCGACTTCAAAAAAGGAGGAGGTTTCACAATTAGACCGTAATGTGTGTTGTGTTTGCGGATAACTTCGTTGTTTATGAACCGATATTGATGATTCTTTTTTTGTTGGAAAGAAGATATCCCAAAAATCCTAAGGAAACCAGGATCTGATGATGGCATCCCAGAGAAATCGAGGGGAACCTTTCAAAAATCGTAGTGGCGACTAGTGCGTTTGTTAATTTTTTCATTAAGTATTTTAAAGCACTACTATTTAATGAAGGTCTGGAGTCGATCTGATGATGGAGCCGAAAGACAGTCGAGGGAACTCCTCAACGATTTACAGCAATTACATTGTACTTGGGCTTGATTAATTTGTATTGATGAGAACTTTACACTTAGATGGGTTGTGACTGTCATTAGGGGTCTGATGATGATGAAGAAGAAGGACAGTCAAGGGAACTCCTCGACGTTTTACAGTAGCTACCTTAATCATTTCTATTGATAAGAACTTTGCACCCATATGGGTTATAACAGTGCCATTAGATGATGGAGACCATAGACAGTCGAGGGAATTCCTCAACGATTTACAGCAGTTACCTTTTGTTGGGCTTACTTCATACGGTTCAATATGCCAAAATGTTAAGTGCGTACAAAAATTATACCTGATTAAGATTGAAGTTTTACATAGGAATACCACTACCTACTAGGCCGTCTTTTCCTCATCCGAGAAGCATCCTTGTTAGGTCTACTACCCATCACTAAAAATCGTAAAATAAAATATTTTTTAACAAAAAAGATCCGACTTCAAAAAATAGGAAACTAAAAAAAAGTAAAAACAGCTCTAAAAAACAAGAAATAATATTGAAATCATATTATTAATTAACTAGATACGCATATCAGTTTTAAATAAGGTCTATTGAAGTCGGGTTTACAATAATAAAGTGACAACTTAAAAGTTTAAATAAAACAAAATTGTCCCCCAGCCGACCAACAACCACCCGACTTCAATAGACCTTGTTTAAAACTGATATGCGTATCTAGGTAATTAATAATATGATTTCAATATTATTTCTTGCTTTTTAGAGCTGTTTTTAATTTTTTTAGTTTTTAATGTCAATAGTTCTAGTCGCCTACAAGAAAATTAAGTTTCTTATTAATCGGAAACTAGAAAAATTCTTACCATTGATTGATGGAATGGTCTAGCTAAAATAGCAAAGTAAATTTTCTTTTCACTTTTCTGTGTTTTATAAAATTGATGAACACGTAAAATAAATAAATTTTTGTTCCGATTATGTTCAAGATTTCTAAAATTGGTGTCATCGTTTGATAATAAGTTGTAGTTAATTGGCTTAATACCTCCTAACGACACGAACAACCCGATCTTTCTTTCCCGGGCTTTCTATAATCCGACTGGAACGCTCCGGGGATAGCTCGCGTGATAACAGATTTAGTAATCGTAATGCCGCACTCTAGAAAACCTCTAGGGCTGGTTATAATTATTTTTTTAAAGAAAAAATGTTAACTCTTTTCAAACAATTTTTTGAAAAGGCTTTTTGATTATTCTTTTTCTTTAATCAAAAATTATTTTTTCATAATATTTTTATACAACCTTATTTTTAGTTTGTACGAAAATTGAAACACGAGTCAAATATTTTCATTTAAAGGATCATTACAAAAAAAATATATCTTGAAAACTCACGAAGTTACAAGCTTTTTGTGCTGTCCCGTTGTGTTTTTTAGTAGGGTATACTTTATTTGAGATTTTGTAAATATTATTTGGTCAAAATGTAACATGGTATAAAAAATATTGAAATCGATTCTATTACTGATTCTGAACAAACAGTTTTCAGGTTTCGTATAAACTAAAAATAACATTGTATAAAGATACAAAAGTACTCAGTAAGAATAGGTCATACCTACTCTAAGAACCCACATATATATGTTGTAAAAACATCAACATTTTTACGCAAGGCATTTAATGATAAAATAAGTGGACTGCGTGTATTGCTGTACACAGGCCTGCACATTAGGCTACCAAAAAAAGTAAATTTCCTCAAAATACTTTGAACTCTATGTATTGCCATATCTTAAAGTTCAAGGTATTATGAAGAAATTTATTGTTGAACGTTTATTGAAAAAATTGACAGTTTTGGATTGGTTGATGTACAGGCGTCTGTACTTATGAAATGAACAAAATAATGTGCGACAGATGTTTTTCTTCATCATTAAAAAACTGGTGTTCTGTGAAATGTTTTTGTTTTGTTTATATAATTTTGAACGCAAATTTTGTTGCGAACAAATTACAAAAACACAAATGTTGAAAAAAATTCCACGAGCAGGATTTGAACCTGCACCCTTCTGACTACCGGGTCAGGTGCTCTCCCAATTGAACTATCGTGGTTTTAACCAGCCCGCCGAAATTATTCAACACTATTTACTTTTTTACTTTGAAAGCCAAAGGCGCCCAAATTCGATGTCAACAACTACCGTTATTAACTTGTTGTTCTGTGAATAATAAACACATAATTTTGAACTATCGAAAAAGTTTTAGCCTTATTTCTATAACGTAGCCTCGTTATTATCATCTTATCTGTCGCCGTAATAACAATGTTTTATTCCGACAGTTAAAGATAAGTTTGTCAGTTTTAAAGTTGTAAGGAATTCGGGCAAAGTGCGTGTCTACCTTCGGACCATTCGTTCTGGTAAAGGTCAAGTGTTCTCCCGTTGTGGAATAAAAGAAACCGTGAAGGCCTCCTTTGAATAAATGAGTATTCCATGTCATTAATTGTTACTGAAAGTACCTATATCACTACTTATACAGGGTGTCCCAAAAATGGCACGCCAGGCTGACACTGGAGATAGCTTAGCTATAAACCTATCAGATAAAAATAACATGGCTCTAGTAAAAGTCTCATAGTTTTGGAGAAAATGACACTTTTTTATGTTCTAAAAACTCCACTTTTAGTTCGTTTTAAACCTATCAGATAAAAATAACATGACTCTAGTAAAAGTCTCATAGTTATGGAGAAAATGCCACTTTTTTATTTTCTAAAAACTCCACTTTTAAGTCTTTTTTTTTTGTTTATTTTTTTTATCTGATAGGTTTATAGCTAAGCTATCTCCAGTGTCAGCCTGGCGTGCCATTTTTGGGACACCCTGTATAAAAAAAAGACAGAATTACCTAAGTATCATGTAGAGTGTAAACTTAAAAGTGTTCTGTAAAAGTGTCGGAAACTCCCAGAGTTATATTGTTATGATAACCAAACTGCCATCTTAAATTATGCTTACTTGTAAATCTGTAATGCCAAACTTTGTTATTTGATTATTGAAATAAAAGTGTAAATTACTTATGTATTTGTTTTTATTTTCAATCTGCCTTACAATTAAGTTTTCACATAAGTGATCTCAAAATCATCAAAATTATGATATAACAATAAATACTAGGATATATACAACTCAATCCTCAAAGCCCGCCTTATCCTCAAAATTTTACTTATTACACATGTACCTACATTTTATTTATTTATTTATTTAAATCAGACATCTTACAAGCTTACAGATGAGTCATCCAAGGCGCTAATAAGATTATTTTTAGACAGAGAAAAAAAAAAAAAAAACTTAGTCTAATATTACATACAAAAATATTAATAATAAAAAACAGAAAATAATAATTAGTAGATATGATGTCAAGTTATACAACACAAAATAGTACCTAAAAACAAGACAACTATGTCAATTGGCCAGACCGCAAAACAATACGATACTGACGAATACACACAAATGTCAATAAATCAAATAAGTCAATAAATATTACATATTAATGTCAATACTATAACTATAAAATTTATTTAATACCATTCCTAAACTATCAGCAAATATGTCGATATCGTCGTGCCGAGCAAGCAAGTCTCCAATGCACCGCAGCGCGCGGGCAGTGGGCGCAGAGCCAGCCCTCACGGTGCGCGTCACGGGACGCGCAAGCAGACGCGGACGACGACGAGGCGCGAGCAGGCCCCCCTCATCCCGCGGAATGTTACCCGGGACCAACAGGCGCACTCTTTCCAATACCTCCGGGCTTTCGATTTTGTTTCTTAAAACTAACAAGTGATGCTTCAGGAGAATCATTACTCTCCTAAGTTTAAGGGTGTCCATGTCAACCATAGCGTAGACAAACATCGAAGGATATAAATAGGGGTAGTACCCGTAACGTTTTTTATATGACCACCGAGCAAACTTGCGCTGTATTTTTTCCACCATGAGCACATATTTATTCTCACACGGATCCCAGATCACCGCACAATATTCCAGCCTGCTGCGAACATATGCATTGTATAAGGCCATAGCCACATTTGAATTGTCAAACTGAGCCGCGGTCCTAATAACAAAGCCTAACATTTTATTAGCCATCTTGCAGATTGTTGTCACATGCTTATAAAAAAATGCGTTAAAAGCGTACATATAGACACTCGCATAGACCCAAGACATTATACTCGTAGAACAAGAATACGAAGACCAGGTTTACAAGCGCTATAAACCATGTACATACATGTACCTAAACTCTTCTCCCACCCTCATGACCCGAGTCGAGGTAGAAGATTAGAGGCATCCTCATGTTGTTCTGCTCCCAATACGATCCAGAGAGAACCCATCGAAGAATCTAGAGGGACCGAGGACTTGCTTGCGTTATGTCAAACCCTCTAACGGTGTACTGACTCTGAGACATACAACAAACTCTAAAAAAACAATTATATTTATAAAAAATCCTTTATTTAGGCCCACATCGTTTGTCAATTTTTCAGTGGCAAGATAGTCTAGTCCATTCGAATATACATTGTTCTGATCCCAAGGTAAGTAGCTAAAGCACTCGTTTTACGGAAATCAGAAACAACGACGGTACCACAACCACCCAGTAGGCTTAGCCAAAGTAACATTAAGAAAACGATAGCGAAGTTCTAAAAGAATAAAATGTATGGGATTGACATAAGCCGCGCGGTCTAAATCACGTGGTCAATCTTATGTCAATCCCATACATTTTACTCTTTTTGAACTTCGCTATCGTTTTCTTAATGTTACTTTGGCTACCGCCACATACCCGACACTCAGAGTTAGCGCCGCCCAAAGTCCGGCGTGCAAATCACTCGGCTACGGAGGTCGAAAGTGCGTCTCTTGCTGTTTTCTTTGGAAATAGTTAGCTGTTGGCCCCTAATGGCCTTTCTAAAGGCTCCTTAGGCGTGGTGATAGGACATTCTTAGAGGGTTTCTAAAGTGGATGCTATTATAACTTTCGGATTGGCATCGAGAGCGGAATTCGCACTCCAAAAAACAAGGTTTCAGTCCATATATCACTCCATATAAAAAAAAGTTATACAAGAAAAAAAATTGCTAAAGGCAACATGATACTTACCCAAATAGTTCGGCCAGGCGTTTGTGTGTTGTTGTAAATGAAACTCTAAAACTATTATATTAGGGTATATCTATATAATACTTTTCGGGCCCTTTAAAAGCCCCGTCGCAGTATCTGGGTAGCTATAGATTAAACAAATATTATAGTCAGATTCAAGGGGATTTTACAAATTTAACATTCCATGTAAGCCACGGTGTAGGTTTTAACTGTACAGTCAGCCATAAAAGTCCATAATATTTTAATGCGAACAAGCATCATATTAATCTAACAGGCGCAGGCGCTTGTCAACTTATAGTAAAGATTGATATTATTATTAAGGCGATGCACCGCTACACAATAAATCTCATACGGAGCGTTTGCGCCCCGTAATACCATAAGAAAAACTGTTTAATTTCCCTTCACATTAAAACTACAAATTATTTAAAAAAAATGAACTACAATATTGAAGTGTGTGTTAAGACTAATCTACTAAGAAAATTTTGATGCTTAAATCGGTCTGGTTATCCTGTAAAATGCAAATCTATGTTTTAAAAGAGTTTACTTTGATATTTTTTTCTCTGTTATAAAAGTTGACAAATCGTGTTTCTGCAACTATCAAAATGAAATCAATTAAATGACATATCATGTCATCAAATATCACTTTCATATGTGTTGTAATTGTTGGGGAAAATCAAGATCCCCGCCACGTAAATTTCCAATGCGTCGCCTTAAACAAACATCATAGTCAGATTCAAGGGGATTTTACAAATTTAACATTCCATGTTAGCCAAGGTGTAGGTTTTAACTGTACAGTCAGCCATAAAAGTCCTGAACAATTTAATGCGAACAAGCATCATATTAATCTAACAGGCGCAGGCGCTTGTCAACTTATAGTAAAGATTGATATTCTTATTAAGGCGATGCACCGCTAAACAATAAATCTCATACGGAGCGTTTGCGCCCCGTACCATAAGAAAAACTGTTTATTTTCCTTCACATTAAAACTACAAATTATTAAAAAAAAATGAACTACAATATTGAAGTGTGTGTTATGACTAATCTACTAAGAAAATTTAGATGCTTAAACCGGTCTGGTTAGCCTGTAAAATGCAAATCTATGTTTTAAAAGAGGTTACTTTGACATTTTTTTCTCTGTTATAAAAGTTGACAAATCGTGTTTCTGCAACTAGCAAAATGAAGTCAATTAAATGAAAAATCATGTCATCAAATATCACTTTCATATGTGTTGTAATTGTTGGGGAAAATCAAGATCCCGCCACGTAAATTTCCAATGCGTCGCCTTAAACAAACATCATAGTCAGATTCAATGGGATTTTACAAATTAAACATTCCATGTTAGCCACGGTGTAGGTTTTAACTGTACAGTCAGCCATAAAAGTCCTGTTTAATGCGAACAAGCATTATAATAATCTAACAGGCGCTTGTCAACTTATAGTAAACATTGATATTCTTAATATGCTAGGAGGTATTTTGTAGAGCGCGCTGCTATAAGTAACTATAGCTATAATTTTTTTTACCCGTTATCAATGATGGAAGTATTAATATGTTCGTTACGAGAGTGGCTTTTGTGTTGAGTTTAGTTGTAGTATGATTATTTACCTTGATTAAAGATAGTTAAATTAAAAACAGTAAAGCTTGTTTTGTAAGCCATCACTAGACCTTAACATTGCTGTACGTAGTAAAAAAGGCGCGCCATTTCATAAACAAAATACTGACTAAAATAATGCTTTTATATATATCCTTTTGCATCCTTTTCCAAATCATTAATCATTAAATAAACATACCTGAGACACCATTTTAATCCAAATTATGCTGTATTAAAAATTAAAGAACAAGTGCATGGCTTTACATATATACATGCTGTAGGTTTTTTGGTGGTCCTAAATCAAAACAAAAACAGAAGCTGTAATTTTTTTAAATTCTATTACAATGTCAATGTAAATTGCGCATCGTAAATGCAGAAATAACAAGAAAACAACATATTTGAGAAAATCTTAATTAAATATTAAAAATTTACTTTTTATTTTTCAAGTGCTAATTGCTGCACTGAAGCTGAATTAAATATTTATAAAATACAGTAAAAAAAAAGGGCTCGGGTAGGAGTTTAATTTTTTCACTGTATTTTATAAATATTAAAATGTTGATTTATAACTAAATTTCGTTGAGAACACTAAAGTAATTCTACAGGTAGTTGCAGTCTTATAAAACCATCATTTTATTCATTAAGTAATTGATTATCCGAACGGCAATCAACGGCATCGCTATTCAGATATTTAAAGAACATTTAATTTTATTCTTATTGCTAAGTACCAACTATTATATAATGGCAGAGTAATGTTTCCATTTCAAGGTAGTGCAATTAAATTTTCCAACCGATCAATCTTCTAATCAACCTAGGTAGGTAACCTTGTCAAAGTTCGAAAAAATCCTTACAACTTCTCTGCCATAATCACAAAGGAATACACAAACAATCAAAGCGTAATTCCAAACACAATGCCGATTCATAGCCAAGGGCCGTCGGCGTCGATATGAATTGTCTACTGTATGTTAAGTATTACCCTTTGGTGTTAACTATGCTAGGCGTGGGAAATCTTTAAGCCATACGAACGTACGTATGTATAAACCTACTTGCAGGCTTTATTCTTTTTCTGTTCACGTGCTGTACGTTCAGAAACATACGCGGAGAGCCTTTTCCTGTCCGAAATTGGTCGTGTCTGGCCGGTCGCAGTGCAGTCATTTCTTTCGCGGGCCTTTATCAAACGCACGTGCGAGAATTCTGTTGCGCTTGCGTCGTTCTGTTGCGCGGGAAATTCAGTGTGTTAAACTTGACGTGCGTAAATTTTGTTTGGGAACTATTAGTTTTGGACTTTCATTGTTACTGATTGGCAGTGCAAAATGGAACTTTGGGCGCTTATTCTAATCGGTAAGTTTTATTATTTATACAGAGTTAACTTTTTTATTTATATAATAGATAATCAATAATGGTCAAAGTATTCCACTTTATAAGAAAAGTTATAAGCATTTCCAGTTGATTTATAATTAATTATAATATTTATACGTACTTCCACTAATTCAAACAACAAAAACTTTGACATAAAAGCATATAGTCACATTTTCCTACACCATGCAGGTGTTTACTTATAAAATAACTATATACATATAACTACTCTGCCAGTTTCTTACTAACTTAAACTGACCTCTTAAAAGTGGTAAGTACTAAAAAAAAAGGTTACTTGAAATAAGATTGTTCTCAATGCCAGTGTTTTAGTGTAAAAAAACTGCAGCGAAGGCATTAATAACCGCGTGCTGGCCAACGACATTCGGTATAGGTAAGAGAATATAATTGCACACCTAGACCTACTGTTGACGAGGTACTTATACATTCAACTTGGCAATTATACAGTGTAACCGACATATGGCCGTGGAATTGCTTGACAATATTATGGTTTTTTTTATCAGAATGTTAATGATTTTATAAACTATCCTTAAAGCAAAAAAACAACGTTTTTTTTAAGTGTACTTACTTTGTTTACCTACTACCTTGGCTTACAAAGTAATTGGATAGAGTTAACTAAATTTTCACGAGACATATGCAATCACGTAAGTCTAACTAACGGTCCCGGAATATAAGAAAGATGTGAGCTCAATAAACGTGAAAAATGTTCAACTTAAAATAAAAAAATGAAGTAATCTAGTCGCTTCTACTTCTTCTTGTCGATTTTCACATCCTTGCAAAATGCAAGAGCAGTTGCATCGTAGCTGATGAGTAGTTCGTATGAAATAATATGTATAAAACTAAATGGCAATGCTTTTCTATTCACATATTTTGTTTAACATACTTCTCACTGAATATCCACCATCCATAACTATTATTAGATTCACATCTTTAATTCATACTTATAATGTTTATTGTGTTCCATAGTCTGAAAAATTCGTACTCAACCAGCTTGCTAAGTGCGAAGATCTCTAGTATTAATTAAAATTCGAATGCTTAACGTTTTTCGACGTTTGATTACGATCCAAAGAATGCAAACTCCTTTATCTTACACTCGGGGATTAGCTATTGTTGGAAACTTACGAACGCGCACGAGCGATTTAAGATTTAGGTAGGTACATATTTAAAGTTTATTACGTCTAGTAGAAGTAGAATTACGTCTGTTGTTGATAGTTTTAGGGAACCCTCATACCTTTTTTAAATTGTTGTCACAATGCGATATTTCTATTTCTATAAACTTAATAGCATTTGAAACGCTGGTTAATAGCGTGAAAAATTCGTTACGGAAACCAATGTTTTCGTAGCACTAATATTAATCGGAAATGCTATCCATCGGATTGCAAAAGGTCGTGGCTTTCAATCCCACCTTGAACATTTTTTTTCAAGGGTTATTTTTAATCATGTGCTAGTCAAACTTGATTAAAAGTAATTAATCAAAGTTTAAAGAAATATGGTATCGTGGGCATATTGAGGAGCTCGATGGTGCAGTGGTGAACGCGCCCGGTCTGCGAGTGCTGAGGTTAAGCAACTTTTGCAAAGGACGGTCATCGGATAGGTGATCAAAATGTATCATGTCGAAGTCCTCCTTGCGTCGCGTCGTCGGAAGTCACGTAAAGCCGTTAGTCCCGGCCGCATTAGCAGTCGTTAACAACCGCCAACCCTGGGCTTGCGTGGTGGTTTATGGCCCGTTCTTTCTATTCATCCATAGGAAAGGCTCGAGCCCCTACAGTGAAGACATTAAAATGAGCTGATGATAATGATCGTGGGCAAAGATTTTAATTTATAGTGCTTATTTTTAGATCTGATACAAAATGGAAACTTTTGAACATCTACGCACACACACACTCACACTTACCAACATGACTGTCCTCAATAAATACATGTAATAGGAGTTTAATGCATTAATGCAAATATATGCAAAAGTGTTGAGTGTTTTTTTTAAATACCTACGTTGAAACTTTTTAGTTTCCAAAAATATGCGCCAAACTGCGACCTTGACAAGTCTTTATTAAATACATAGATTGTCAGCATATTTTGTAAATGTTAAGTTACGAAAATAATTATTATTCTTAAATTTGCATTATTTACATATGAATGACACATTAATCAGATAAGAGATATGCTAGCGTCAAATTACTTAGTATTTCTTTAAAGTTTGCATGCCGCCCGTTTTGACAGAATTTCCTAATAAACAAATGTAGAGTTTTAACGCAAGAAAGCATTTTTCTTTAGATCTTACCTTTCGATGACCGCTGTACTACTGAGTACAGCGACACAATCTGTGTGAATCTGGTACAATGTCTTAAGGTACTGACCAATAAGACATTTTCACCATCAAATAATTTATTAAATCTTTTCTGTAAAATTATTGATAGTAATTTGTTGATAAACTATGTATTTGTGATTAGAACCGTTTAAGTTATATTGCCAGTGATATTCTTTAAGTATTTCTAACTTTGGCATGGGTAGGTACTATAGTTAGAAACTGTATGTATCGAACCAACACAAATTATTAAAAATAAGTTTTATTTTTCGCCATTCGACGTTAATTTTCTGGTATGAAACGTAGCTCTTATCATATTCGGAAAATCAATTGTTGTAAGCTAAGGACGGAACGTGAAATGACAAAGGAATTTCTACTTATTATGACAATAAGACAGGTAATTGTTACGCGATTGTTATATGCAGATAGGTTGGTACTAACAATATCCGTGTGTAGGCATATTTTTTATGTAAAGTCACAATATGACTGTTGGTTTTCTACTATAAAGCCTCTGATTATGTTATAGGATGATTACTTATGCGTATTTTTAATGGCTAACACAGCTTTATTGACTATGTAATGTTGTTTTGAAGTTGTGATGTTCCTGCTTTCACTGCCCTTGATTATGTCCATCTCCTTCGATATATCTTATCTTATCTTAGTGAGGTCTGGTGAAGTTTCCCTCTCCCAGTAGCATTTCTACTTTTTTCGGGATATTTTGTGCAATCCCATCCTTTTCACTCTTCCTATATAACATAGATGCCATGAGTTCGGCAAAGTCTTTGAGAGCGAAGACCCTGAAGTCTTCTCGTTTCGGATAGGCCGATTTCAGGAGTCCCATTATTTTCCTATCTAGTCGCAGTCGCACAGCAAGTGCTGCATTGACTCCGTTTCCTCTTCACATGCCCTACACAAGCGGCTCCTTCGCGATGTATGGTTTTCTTTCGAGATTGTGAGCGGCATCGGCAGGACTATTTGCAACTAGGTCAGCACCGCCTTTTTTGTGGTAACAGCCAAATGCATTTGGTAATTCACGTAGACTTTTTATGTCTTCATGATTATGCACCAGACTGTTTAAATGTAGTAAGTGGGGTGGGTAGATTCCATTTTATTGCGAATCTTTTCCGAGCCAAGGTTCTTGGAAATTTATATTTTTAACAATTTAGGCTTTACTGTAATACTTATTTTTCCTTTTTGTATAAATACATATACTTATTATAATACTTATTAACCTAAGTAGTAGATAGAAACGACAGATTTTTAATTGCGATGATCCAATAGTACACACGGCGGCAGATCAACCTACCCAAACCTGTCAATTTTCTCCAATGAATATTGATCCTTTTATCCAAACAGTAAAGTTCAAAATTGATTGTAGAAATTTGACAGTTTTGGGTAGGTTGATCTGCCGCCGTGTGTACATAAGTACGTATATGTAGTCACATCCCGCGCTTTGTTCTCATAAATCAATTATTTTATGTAGGTTCTGCTTCAAGACGTATATATTTACAAAATAGATGAGATAGTACTAATATTCAACTAGTTAAAGGTGGTCCTGCTAAGGTTGTTAATGTTTTGTTAGTGAATAGTGCTAATCTATGTAATAAACAGTTGTGCAAAGTAGGTATATAGTAAGTAGCATGTAAGACATTTATAACATTATATTATGTCACGTTTTTAAACCACTACACGAGTTGAAGCGCAAAGATGGTTGACGCCGGTCAACCATTTAGTTCGAAACACGCAAAGATTACGTGTCAGCAGGAAATAATCTGAATCACGCACACCGCATCTGGGGGTCATTAAAAAGTGGTTAAGATAGCCAAGCAAATAGTTAACTGCATGAAGAGTACTATATTGTCACTTTCTATACCTTGCTGTAGAGGTTTTTTTACAATTCAAGTTTCATGTGTAATCAGCATTATCTCAACCTTATAACGTCTCATTGCTGGGCTCAAGCTCTCCTACATTACCAGTGTGAAACTTGTCTACTCTGGTGACCATTATTTATGTATTAGTAAATACATTTAAAGTTTACCTACTTCGGTAGAAACAAATGATATAATCAATTTATTGAAATGAAACAATTTTTACGGATCTACTCGCGTTTATTTTACACATTACTTATTTAATGTTTATCCTGACGTTTCGAACCCTTTGCAGGGTCCGTGGTCACAGGGAGACTGAGGTGTTGGTCGTCTCAATAAGTAATGTGTAAAATAAACGCGAGTAGATCCGTAAAAGTTCTTTCATTTCAATGTGTAGTGTTCGCGTAAACTTTAGAAAACAATATACCTACTTATAATCAATTTAATTTCTTTCACCGTAACACGTTAATACACGACACTACCTAATTCTCGTATTATGTTGACGACACTAAAATATATTTATCGGAACTTTTTTTGAATATTCGCGTGACATGGAACGGTTTCGTCTGCAATAAGACGTAGTTGCTGGAATTAAAAACATGCTTCGGTGGTTTGGACAAGTCGAGAGAATGAATGAAAGTAGAATGACAAAGGAAGTATACAAGGCTAATGTGAGTGGAAGTTTAAACCGAGGTCGGCCCGCAAAGACGTAGGTAGTAGGTATCGACGATGTGCTAAGGAAAAAGGTACTCCCAACAGAAGACATTTTTGGAAATATTTATGCACGTGAAGGGAGCGTGGAAAAATGATATAAGACACAGACATTTGTGAAGGCCATCTTTGTCTCAACATTATCATCCATATCATCATCATCATATAAAAGCCTCACTGAAAAATGAAGTGAATGAATGAGTGTGCAGTGTCGCAGGCGCACAGCGGGCTCTTTTGCACTTGAATAAAATCAAGTACCTACGCCGACAACCCGCCGTGTCCTGTTAGTGCCTGCGTTACTACCTATTTTCTTGATAATACTTTGTGCTAGCATAGCATCCGGTAAAAAGATTATCGTCCAGAAAGAACAAAGTAAATTTTACTTTAGACTTCCACTATTGTGGTGCGAGTGTCATCATCATCATCATCTTAGCCTAAAGACATCCATTGCTGGACAAAGGTCTCCCCCAAGGATCTCCACAACAACCGGTTTTGTGTTGCTCCCATCCAGCGGCTACCCGCAGCCTTCACCAGATCGTCGTTACCAGTGTCATTATTACATAAAAAATAAAAATAAAACCTCAGGTCTTTTGTTTTGAATGTAATCAATTCGTGCGTAATGGCCCCTAAAGACAATCGCAAAAAGCCTTCAAGTCATTTAGTTCTAGCATAGAAGATTAGTTGATATCCGATCCGACTTTGATGTTTTTTACACACTAGCTAACTAGCTGCCACTTGTATGTAAGTCTTCACTTACTTACAAGTGAGATGTGTTTCCACTTGGCTAATATCTCTCATATCTCCTTGTTCCTCAACTGTTGAAGAACTGGCTATATCTTTTACTGATGGGACACAAATCCAGCTCTACCTTAAATCTCTACGTCTTTATAGTCTCTGAGGACTCTTTCATATAAGGCGTTTTGTGTTTCGTGTCAGACCGCTGCCGTGCACTACGTATCTGGCGTTTAATAGTTTTGACGACCTCCTTGGTCGAGTGGTTTGTACACCGGTTTTCATGGTGTCGTCATCTCTAAGGTCCCGGGTTCTAACCCCGGTCGGGTCAATTTAGAAATAATTGTTTTTCTAAATTGTCTCGGGTCTGGGTGTTTTTCTATGTATAATAAGTATTTATTTAAGTATTTTAAGTATGTTTATCTTTTGTCTAATAACCATATAACGAGTTTCATAACGAAGCTTCTCTTGGGCTAGATAATTGGTGTGAGTGTAGGAAAATTTATTTATTTATTTATTTTAATATGAAAACGCACTTTAGCAGCGGTCCGACACTAAACGCCTAATTTGAAAGAGCTCTAAATCGTTTACTTCACTCGGCATCACCTTGGCCTTTTTAGTCACATATTTTGATACACAGCTGTCCTCGTATCTGGACAATGTTTCTGCTATTTTTTTAATACGTAGCATGGATAATGACTCCATTTCACCTGATGTTAAGTGAATATGAGTCCAGGAGCGACGATAACTGGTGTAGCGTGAAAACGACGCAGCATCAGTTACCCTCACTCTGCCAGCACACAAGGTGCCTCTTCACGCCTCGTTTGAACCCCATATCATAGGAAGGAGAGAAAACGTGTGCTGGCAAACCGTTCCATGCTTTGGAAGTGCGACAAAGAAACGAGTGCTTAACTTCAGGCAGAGTCATTTGTCAACCTTACTATAAAACGAAATATCTACTCGTAGCTTTAGGAACCACATAAAAATTTCTTCTTACGAATTAGTAATACAAACGAGCGGATGTTATATAGAAAGCAGCTTCCGAATACATCGTCACAATTGTCAGTATGTATGTCGTAACTTTCGCAATTAACCGGACTAATGAGAGAGTTTCTTTGAACCTTTTATTACACTGATCGGAAACCTTGTGTGGTGATTGCTTCTGGTGTTCGATGGACGCTTTCACTGGTGCACTGGTGGTAGGCTTGACCGTTGACCCTGTGGTTATGTAAATAAGGTACCTAAGTTTTATGATTTATCATCATCATTATCAGCTCATTTTTGTCCCCACTGCTGGGGCACGAACCTTCCCTATGGATGGATAGGGAGAACGGGCCATAAACCACCACGCGGGCCCAGTGCGGGTTGGTGGTTGTTAACGACTGCTAATGCAGCCGGGACTAACGGCTTTACGTGCCTTCCGAAGCACGGAGGAGCTCGAGATGATACATTTTTGGTCACCCATCCGATGACCGGCCTTTGCGAAAGTTGCTTAACCTCAGCATTCGCAGACCGGGTGCGTTAACTACTGCACCATCGAGCTCCTCAAGTTTTATGATTATTTACATATAATTTTACGCAAATATTGTTGCGAACAACTTGTTTTTAATTTTAAACTGCTTGGTACGCTCTTCTATCTTTTGAAAAGTAAAACATTTCAACAAACATTCATTTAATCTCTGAAACAACAGAAACTTTAGTCATCATCATCATCATCATCTCAGCCAAAAGACGTCCACTGCTGGACAAAGGCCTCCCCCAAATAATCATGGGGGGTATTTGCCGTAATCGCCACGCTTGGCAGGCGGGTTGGCGATCGCAGTAGGTTGAGGGTAACCTCAGAGAGATGCTGCTGCCCATCCTCTGGAATGGTCCCTTAGTCGGCTTTTACGACACCCACGGGAAGACATGGGGTAGTGCAATTCTTTATCCCCGGCACCACACAGGGAACTTAGGAACACAGGAAACTTTACTAAGTGACACTAACCCTGAGAAATGTATGCTACATTTACCGCAGGCGAATTTGCGAGCAGACAATTTTGTATTTTATGGTCTGTAACTGAGTAGAGTTACTTAATATCGACCGAAACATACAAACGGTAATCCAAGTAGACAGTTGTAGGTTTTAGACCAGGACCCTTCTCTCGCTTTCGAGTTTAGTAACCTAAGTTATAGTGTCTACTACAATTATGCATAAGTCATTGTTGCTTTTGCTTCCGTGTTCTGCATCAATAGTTTCGTGAGGCAATGTTTTAGATGCAGTAAGTGACTCAAGCTAACCGATCCGGTCCGCATAACTGGACCGGTCAATCGTCCGTGGACTTGCGCATGCGCATCCCGCTCAAGTGAAGCTTGTTTATTAACTACCGCTGATAAATTACACAAAGCCGTTTTGTTGACAAGTAGAGATTTAAACTATTCACACGCTTTTCTACGTAACAGTGTGTCGTAAAAATGTGGTTTCATGTCAACTAAGAGTATATGTTACGTCTGCTAAGATATGGCCCTAATCTAGTTAGTAGTGTAGTGGCGAGCGCGATCCGGTGGTTATTGGGCGAAATTAAGGAGGATAGGAGACCAAAGTCAATGCCAATCCAAACTCACATTCTATCTTTTTAAATTTTTCATTGCTTAGGATACAATCCGTGCAGCCTTAATAAAATTACGGTCGAATTCCGACCACTGGGTGACTAGTAAATTTTAATCATGCATCATGCTTGCAATTCTGTCGTTAGTTCTCACATTTTCTAAGTTTTTATATTTATTCCATCCATAGTTGACACAAAAATTATGCGACGTGCATTCGTCTACCATAAATAGTAAATACAATATTTTCTTACTTTGAGGTATAGTAATTACCTTATTTGTTATTTAAAAATGGTTGCAGTACAGCTACCTGCTTTACCTACCTCTTTAAAAAACTCTAATATGTTCCAAAAAGCAATATGTCGTAGAAAATTAGAATTTGGATAAGGATTAGCGCTGTTTTGCTTAAAATCGCTTCGTAAATAAGCCATTATTTCTCGTTAAAAGTATAGGATAAAAAAATTATTATTGTGGGTTATCCCTAAGAGATAGACATATACCATCGCGTACTTTTTTGTAGACCTTTTTAAGGTACACCTTAAAAAGGTTGTACACAATACTGTAGTACATTATTTTGATCTATCTCGTAGGGTTCAGCCAACGTTTGCAATAAAAGCGTAAAAAATGTGAAACCTCTAAAATGATAAACCTTCCTCTTGGATCACTCTATCTATTAAAAAAACCACATCAAAATCCGTAGCGTAGTTTTAAAGATCGAAGATAGGGACAGACAGACAGCGGGAAGCTACTTTGTTTTATACTATGTAGTGATTTCATATTAATTATATACTGCGCTAGGTAACCGTTAGGTTTATAATTCAATGCTTGTAGGCAAACATTTTTTCTTCTACCTACTTTCCTAACGGCCACTTAGAACAAGTGTTCGGTCAGTATTGGGTAAATACAAATTTTCATAACATACATTATTATAAGTGTGTCTCCGTATAAGAAGATCTGTCACAATCATCACACCATATTGCGCATTCAAGGAATCTCTGAATGGCGTGAAAAAGAAACTTTGGGTAAACAAAAATGACATTGAACCAGCGGCATGCGGGTCTAACTGTAACATTGCAGTAATTTGCTTGACTAATAGATGTGCCAGAATGTATTTAATGGCGTGGAATGGTAACGAACCACGAGATGTTGGGCCATCGTTCGCAGTGGTTCGCACGCAACGTGGTCAAATGTCAACAGCTCAGCATACCGTGATTCCTGATTCGTGTGCTGATTAGCTCTAGGGTAAGGTGGGCACATTAACATAAACACGTAAGCACTGTCTTTCTTATTACACTGATTGATTAATTCCCGGTCGGGACAATGTTGAAAACGAACTTTTTGATATTGTGTCGAGTCTGGGTGGTTGTGGTACCGTCGTTGTTGATTGACCTGATTTCCATAAAACAAGTGCTTTAGCTACTTACCTTGGGATCAGAACAATGTATGTTGTCTAATATTTAAAAATATTAAATTAAAAAAAAACTTTAATAAGTATTTATTTATTTTGAAGAACCAAAATATAAAATAAATAAATAAGTTCGAATATAAGTTTGAAAAAGATATTATTATTTATGCGTTTGTTTAATTAGCTAATCTTTGTCACTACCCATATAATTATGTCCTATCTTACCCTAGTGTGATCCACGTTCCGGAATGTCAATCAGTGAAATCAGTTTAATCAGTGTGGAAACACATTTGAAAATGGCATGTTTCTATCGTTTGTTTTATTGTGTTTGTGACTCTGCTTACCCTAAAGTTAAATCAAATGAAAAGAAATCATTTATTTGCGTGTTACCTGTTTCAATAAGTAAATGAATGTTGTACATTTGCAAAATGACATTGATTAAATGTTTATTTACTGTACCCCTCTTTGTCACGTCAGCGTCAGTCGTCATCTCATTATACCCCGTCTTACCCTACCCACTGTTATCAAAACGTGTGCTGTAAATGGATGCAAGTTTTGCGACCTTTCTGCTCGTGATTTCACTCCTGCCAAGCCTTTTATACAACTGATACAGCTATAGCAGAAAAATTAACATTTAAATATTTGGTGAGTGTGTTTTATAAAAATTGACATTGACTTTTATTATTCCTAACACTTTTCTACATTTACAACTAAGGCGAAATATCTAAAATATATTATATTTGATTAGGTATTCATAATGTTTAAGATAACAGTAATGTAAGTAAGTAAGTAAACAGTCTATAACTGTCCCACTGCTGGGCAAAGGCCTCTATCTTTGAAATCAAGTCATCGATACAATTGATGGTGGCCAAATGCGGGTTGGTGATCACAAACCCGGGCAATGCATCGAAAAATCCAAAATACATTTTGCCAATACTATTGTCATAATAGCCTATAAATCATATAGCCTATAAATGTCCCACTGCTGGGCACATACCTCCCACGTGAACAATAGCACGTGGGGATATTGGGCCATATCCCACCACGCTGGCCCATAACAAAGTACATAATAGTAATGTGGCAAAGCATAACTAACCTCATATTTGAGTATACCTCTAGTATACCCACAGTATTACCATTTCATACAGTAGGGCATCGCCTTTGACGTGGGGCGATGCCGCCGCCCGCGTAGGTATCTACGCAATCGTTCGCCGATATGCAATGGTTGTCACAAAATTCGAAATCAAATAATCGTTAATATTTTTATAACATAATAATTTATTATTAAGAATAAACTATATACATATTTTCAAATGTTGCACTGCTAAATTAACGTAAAGGTTTATTTTTAGATTTCAATTTTATATTATCAAAACAATATATTGAATTCGCATTCGGATTGCTTAAAAAATGAAAAAAAGAAACAAGCCAAAATAAGCTAAATCCTAAATATAAACCCTAAAAAATAGGTGAATATAAAACCTCCTCTTTTTCTGTTGGTTTAAATAAATCATAACAGTTGGATATTAGACAAATACCTACTCCTTCTGTGTCCGACGTCCCAACTACTCCAATAAGTTGTAAACATAATGATTACACTTTCCGCAAGAGCTTGCGCCGTAAAGAATACATATACTTACCTACACTAGAAAAACCCGCTAGGTTGGAGTTAGAGTTACGAAGTAACTATTTAGTAAGGAGAGCCCGTTGTGCAACTGTGATACAGATGCTATCGATACCATCTTACATCTAATAACAGAATGCCCAATAAACACCAAGGCGAAACAAAAACTAGAGCAAAAGATAAATAGTCTCGTTAACGAAAATTCGGTTCAATTTATAATTGAGAATAAAAAACACAGAAATAGCCTAATAAAATATATGGAGGCTGTTGTAGATATACGAAATAAAAACAAGTGAAAATTGTAGTGTTTGTGATGAATTAGAATTTGATATTTGTAATTGTATTAGTTAATTATGTGTTGTAAAAACGTTCATTATTAATCAATGAGAAGTTGGCAAAATAAATAAAAGAAAAAGAAAAAAGAAACTATTTAGTCATCTAAATCTATGAAATTTTAAATTCTTGTTGTGTTTCGACGTCGACTTACAACCGTATACTATACAGAACAACGTGTATGCATGCACCATTATATTCAATAGGAATCACTGAACGTAAATTCAAAAAACGTTTAAATACGCAGTACGCGCACGTGGCTGCACTTCACGGTAGCTACCACAAACTGCGCTTGTTTGTGGTACACTCGCCGCAGCGCCCGCTTCCCCTCGGGTTCCCCTCCCTTGCTCTGCGAAAGTACCTTCGATGCGCAACTGTATGCTTGCTAAACTGTGGTATACCTATACTTTTTGCTATAACTACCTACCAAAGAAACGTTTATTCAACACGTACACACGGCGGCAGATCAACCTACCCAAACCTGTCAAATTTCTCCAATGAATATTGATCCTTATAACCAAACAATAAAGTTCAAAATTGATTGTAGAAATTTGACAGTTTTGGGTAGGTTGATCTGCCGCCGTGTGTACTACATATTAGGTACTAAGTAATAACTAGATATTGAGGTTGTTATCTACAAGTCACAAAGTATAAGAGTTTTGTAACACTTCATAAACCTGCCTGCGTTACCTTCTAGGTTCATAAGATAGAATAAGTAAGGCGACATCGGTCGAAACATGATCTTATCAAGCAGGACCTGTTGATAGTTTCTAATTTTCTACTATATAGTCATTTCGCCTGTTCGCGTCCATTTAGTGCAGTTGGCAAGTTTGAAGGAGAAAATAAAAATGTCCCAGCACTAATTTCAATGAAAAATTTATGTAATGTGTTCATTATATAGTTTATTTTAAGGTTAACATTTAGGTTTGTTCGAAACATCTTGAGTTTTTTTTTTAAATAGACAAACATCAGAATTAGGCGTTTTACCCAGTTTGCGTCCACAAAATCCAGATTGCGTCCACCCCTGGACCATTTCGTGTCCACCAGCTTAGAAAAGGAATGTAGGTAGATATTTTTAAGATAATGTAAAGAAAGATTAGATTTTAACAATTTTTTTATTTAAGAATATAGTTATTTAAAAATCAACATTATTGTCATTAATAAATCACTTTAAAGAATATAAAAATACCTATTTATTCTTCTCAACATTGATTGAACTTAAAATTAAAAAACAAAGTATGTAGGTAGTAGGTAAATATTAATTCCACCTGTTTATGTCAACAATAATCAGTTCTGTCAATTTTACCCTAAAATCACGAGGAATATTATTAAAATTATTACTAAAGATCAGCCTTGATTAATAATAAGTTTTTGGCTATATTATAGCAACAAAACAATACAATAATTGTTGTCTAACCCTACTACTAAAAGAAATGTTGAATCATAATAATTACGAGACGAGGTATGATTTATTATAGCCTTAGAATTTTAATTAATGACATGACGTCCAAGCGGACGCAAAGTGGAAGTTTTATAAATTCGGTGTAGTAATTCGCGTCCACCTTATTTTAACTGTTAACTATAGAAAAAACAAGCAAATTCATAATTAATATTATTCCTTTTTTCATTATCAAAGTCTAGAAACAGCTATGTAACCTAAAATTCACATAAAACAATACAAGACTTAATGTCAAACGCGCCGCTGGACACTATTTTTTTCTTAAAATACCGCGGGTCCGCGCTCTCTTGTTGAACAGCCGAGACAAACTATTTTTTCTAAACAGGATTGGTTGGGCGTACGGAACTTTTGTCTATGTGTGCGTGTAACTTATACATTGAGGTATTGGCGGTAATGACTTATCCTTTTATTGGTGTGTTAGTATACTTATTTTCGAGAATGTTCAAAGGGAGATCCGTAAAATGGACGCGAACTGGGCGATGGACGCGAACAGGCGAAATGACCCTATTGCTTTTTGGAACATATAAGAGTTTTTTAAAGAGGTAGGTAAAGCAGTCAGCTGTACTGCAACCATTTTTAAATAACAAATAAGGTAATTACTATACCTCAAAGTAAGAAAATATTGTATTTACTATTTATGGTATACGAATGCACGTCGCATAATTTTTGTGTCAACTATGGATGGAATAAATATAAAAACTTAGAAAATGTGAGAACTAACGACAGAATTGCAAGCATGATGCATGATTAAAATTTACTAGTCACCCAGTGGTCGGAATTCGACCGTAATTTTATTAAGGCTGCACGGATTGTATCCTAAGCAATGAAAAATTTAAAAAGATAGAATGTGTGTTTGGATTGGCATTGACAGATTTCGGCCGCTCCTCTTCCATTTTTGAAATTTTTGATAAGAGTATTTAAGCGTGTGTGTCAAATACATATGCGTGTGTGTCAAATACATGGTAGTGTGTGTAATGTTTGTTTTATTGATGTAATGTATTTTTATGCATAATTTAAAAAAAAAATTAACATTCTGTACTTACTCCTTCTCTATATAAACTATTAATAAGTGTGCGAAATTTCATACTCCTCTGTCCGCAGAATTTTCGTAAAAAGGGATACAAAGTTTTTGCTTCACGTTATAGTATATAATATCATTGATAGATAGTAAAAGAACCTCGAAAGTATGTCGTTCTTACCTAAAATATGATTTATTACAGTGTTTCTTATAAAACTTCATTATTGAATATTAATGCGTAGGCAAGTACCATTGCATCAGTGCAGTACTTAAGAGGAAATACTAAGGTTGACTGAATTGAAAAATATGTATGAAAAGTCGACAAAATCAAGTTAACGTTTCGTAGTCCCCTGATTACTCCTCAAAAACTGAACTGATAATAGGACGCACTGATTGATCAATCAGTGCGTCCTACCGGTAATGACATACCTACGGAGCTGAAACGTGGACACTCACGGTTGGGCTGGTTCACAAATTTAAAGTCGCTCATCGAGCTATGGAAAGGGCTATGCTCGGAGTTTCTCTGAAGGACCGACTTCGGAATGAGGTGATCCGACAGAGAACGAAAGTAATCGACATAGCCCATCGAATCAGCAAGCTGAAGTGGCAGTGGGCCGTTCATATTAGCCGCAGAACCGACAACCGTTGGGATAAACGAGTTCTCGAGTGGAGACCGCGTATCAGCAAACGTAGTGTAGGACGCCCTCAGACTAGGTGGAGCGACGATCTTCGCAAGATGGCTGGCAAGAGCTAGATGAGAGTAGCCGCGGATCGTGCTCGGTGGCGTGCACCTGGAGAGGCCTATGTCCAGCAGTGGACTAGTATAGGCTGATGATGGTGATGATGATGACTTTATAATAAAGTACGGGTGGCAACCCTAATCATAACCCTTTAAATATGTTTGGATCACACGGCTCGAGGAATCCTTTAAAGTCCAGTGACGTTGTAAGCGCCAAGAAACAACTATTCCTTCATGCACGCGTTGCTGGAACAAATCACATTATCTTTTTAAAAAAATATTATTAAATGTAAAGAAGAAATTTTCTAAAAAGAAAGATTTATAAAAAACCGAAGTCTCAAGATTCGCCTCATTTTCGTTTCGGTGATGTTGTCTCTAATTGTGTCTGATTAGATTAGATGGCTACACCCATTTCTGTTGCCAAAATTGCTGTGACTCGGGTTGAAGGGTATGAGATCCTATAAACGACTTCCTTGGTCGAGTGGTTTGTACGCCGGTTTTCATGGTGTCGCCATCTCTGAGGTCCCGGGTTCGATCCCCGGTCGGGTCAATTTAGAAATTATTGTTTTTCTAAATTGTCTCGGGTCTGGGTGTTTTCTAAGTATATAGTATTTTAAGTATGTTTATCCGTTGTCTAGTAACCATCTAACGAGTTTCATAACGAAGCTTCTCTTGGGCTAGATAATTGGTGTGAGTGTAGGAAAGTTTATATTTATATTTATATTATATTTATATAAAATGATTGAGCAAGCAGCGACAAAGGCCTTAGGGCCACCCACATATTATTGAAATTAACTAATGATGCACCGCATCATTAGACAGCAGTGAACTCAATATAATCAACTTCTGACAAATTAGGCTCACAAATATATAGTTAGGAAAATTAAAGTAAATTATTTTTAGGTAGAGAGATTATCATTCTTCTCGCCCCACGAAGAAAACCAAAAGCTAGTGCAAACAAGAAGAATGCATGCATCGAATTAAAAGAGATTGTGCAGCTAATTTCGAGTCGAGTGCACTGGCACACTTATTGCTGGGAGTTGCAACAGCCACTCGACAGTTCGCCTCTCCCGCCTCGCTGAAGCCCTGATAGTTACAAATCTTTGTCCTATTAAACTAATTTAAAGCACGGAACTGCTAATACAGTTATTACGTAGGTTTAACTTTGTTGCTTTCCGAATAAGGACTCTGAGAAAACAATATTAAGTATGACAAAAAACTACATGATCAATCTTACTGTGTTAAAGCGGAATAAGAAAGTTGTTAAATATTACAAAATTTTATGTGTTTACCAAGCATTAATCTTATGATTACCTAACTTTGTGATCATGATCAATCTTATACTTATAGCCAATTCAGTACCTACACTCTGACAATGGAGAGAGCCGTAAACTTGACTGCTATATTTTGGTAATTAGCGCGCGGCGAAGTTGTAACAATGGTAGGTATTCATTTCAATCCCACTAAATGTTGCAATGAAGATGAATAAGTGTTTAATGTCGAAGGTCGCTTATTTATTACCATACCATTAACCGGGAAGCTGTAACTGATACCACTCAAAATGGAAGAATAGAGAAGTTTCACCACATGACTTGGTAACAATAGAACGATCAGAATTAAGAAACGGCGCCTCAAATATGGCGGTCTCAAGCTATCAATTAAGCTATTATTCTCGTAGTAAGCACACAAATGGCAGTTTGGTTTCTTGAAAATGGAAGTTCTCATGGCATACCTTTTATCTGATGGCCTTGAATAATATGTGCCATGTGACTATGCTTATTATCGTGATCGCACCACATTCCTAGTCAAATAAATAAAACTATTTATTAAAAATGTATCTGTGTTTGGAAGCTGCCTTTCTGTAGCTTTTTTTTTATAGGGCTGGTAAAGTTGGCTGGTTAAGGCGTAAATCTTGAATAAAAAGGCAGGAGATCCAGGATGACACACGTTTATTCTCGTGCACCATAATCAGAGAGACAATGTTGCCACACGGCTTTAACCTTATAAAATAAATGTTGCAATTAAAATTTAGTTTCATTATTCAACAATCTGTTTTATCGTTAAAGTCACATTGTAAAGATGTATTATAAGCAAAAACACTTTGTTATCTTAATAATTTTGAATTATAAACGTATTATTGAATTGGCATCCTTGTAGAGTCCATGGTCGCAAGGAGACTAAGGAGTCGTCATAATACGTAAAATAAACTCGAATAAGTCCTTATAAAATGCTAGATTTCAATGTGAAGCGTTCATGTATGCTATGACTGTCCCACTGCTGGGCAAAGGCCTCCATCATTGAAATCAAGCCATCACTACAACTTAAGGGTAATGGCTTAATCACCACGCTTGGCAAATGCGGATTGGTGATCACAAACCCGGGCTATGCATCGTAAAATACGAAAAACACTTTGCCCGACCTGAGAATTGAACTCGGGACCTTCTGGTAACGCCTTGTCACTCGGCCACCGAGGTGTTCAGCGTTTATGTAAAGGAACAAAATTACCTGTTTTTGTTTAAGTTAAGGTAATTGGTACAGACCTGTTTGATTGAAAGCTATTAAATAAATACGCGTAAATATATACTTCGTACAAATACAATTTAAATGTTGTTGTACGAGTATAAGCTTGCACAAGTGCAGCATTCAGACGTCATTCGTTTTTACATTGAGGAATGTTAATTAGTTGTTTAACTTTTAACAAAAAGTTTGAAACTTTTTAATTTTTAGGCTGAAAGGAGGTTTAGTGAATCCCCCTTGACCCAGATTATTGTTACGTTATTGTAACTGAGAACGTGTAAGGCTGTATCTGTGATTGCAGAAGTATTTACTAACATAGATTGGTTTCTCATTTTGTGGAACTATTTGCATATCGCTGGTGGCGTAATCGCAAGAGTATGAAAATAAATTAAGTTTTGTGTTCTGCGTTACTTAACTTATTGTGGCATTAGATGTTAGATTGTCATAATTTTATGATTTAAGTATTTGTTGTTATAAAATAAGAAAATATATTAGGAAGTTTGCTTTACCGTGCCTGTTTAATATAGTACCGTACCTAATATTTAGTGCTAAATTAGGGTAACGGCATTGAGTTTCATCAAGTTTTCATTACTTACATTCTTTATGCACATGTATATTTGCAGTAGGTACTTTGTTTTTTGCATATTTTAATTTAATTTAAAGTTAACTATTATGCTCGCAGTGCAGTCGGTAACTTTTATTTTGACGTTACGTTAAGAATTTCATCAACTTTTTTATTATAATTTTAACACAAACATGTTGTGAGATAACCTTAGAAAGTAATTCTTTTATTGTGCTCATGTGCTGGACAGTGGATTGCCTCGCTTTACAGATGTAACATAAGATTAAGGTTTTTTTTTCTATTATTTGATGGCTTTGTGCGGTTAGCACATTTTGCTAGTGTCAAAGTATATTTCTTACAAGTAATTTATATACTTAAGTAATAATTATTTTGTAAATATGATGATGATTAATGATAATAGTAATGAGAAGTGAGATATGATATACCCATAACCCCATGAGAATATCAGAAAAGATGTGGAGTTTTACTAACACCTCACTTCTATGCGGACTTCTTGAGAGAATTTGAAAATTGACGTTGTAATGTTTTGTTTTATTTGCCAACAGTCATGCACGTTCACAAAAACTTAATGGTTAATAATCCACCATTATTTCACATTAATATTCAACACTAGCGGCCGCTCGCGGTTTCACCCGCGCGGTTCCCGTTCCCGTGGGAATATCTGGATAAAAAGTTTCCTATGTGTTATTCCCGGTTATAAACTATCTGTATGCCGAATTTCATCCAAATCCATTCAGTAGTTTTTTACGTGTAAGAGTAACAAACATTCATCCATATTTACAAACTTTCGCGTTTATAATATTAGTAAGATAACACAATTATGATAAAATAAAACAAAACCACCGACATGACTTATCACTTTCCCGCCAAGAAGTCCGCATATTAAGGTTTTTCGATATTGTGCGTAGGTATCTGCGTCAAAATTCAATTCAAAATTCATGATTCATGTTTATGGTTAAGGCTAAAAATTAGCACTTATGAAAGTCACTATGCCAAAATGTTTGAGCCTGTGTGTTGTATACCATCCATCTTAATATTCAGGGTCGGCTTTTCTTTAACACTTGTTCGTTTACATTGAATACAAATATCCAAGAGGAGGAACCTAGCGACAGGATCGTATGTAATGTTAATTAATAACTTTCTCGTAAGCAACTTCTAGAATTTTTTTTTTATTGCAACAGAAGCAATATCATCAAATGCTTTACTAACATTCGCAGAAAACTGCAATTATGCTGTCGGTTATTTGTTATTCATTGTCAAAATTGTGATTATGATAATCAATTCTCACTGGCGCACGACTTGTAACTCTGCCACATATGGATGGTACTTATTAAGACGTTACGCGTGTTAATTTATTGATACTGATACGTAAGAACATATAACGCCAGTAACAACTTACCTACCAAAGGTGTACACACTCAAGTCACTCGATGAGATCATCCGAGTGAATGTACATTCATTGCAACTCTTACAAATTTTATCGAATGCATTTTTTTCGATATAAGTAAATAGGTATTTAATAACTTTACTCACTTTCTCGATAAGTGACATTCGTGTTATAGCTATCAATGGTGTCGATTCTACCGCTACACAATCGAGATTAAAAAAATAAGAATAAGAAACATTTATAAGGCGACGCATTGGAAATTTACGTGGCAGGGATCTTGATTTTTCCCAACAATTACAAAACATATGAAAGCGATATTTGATGACCTGATTTTTCATTTAATTGACTTCATTTTGCTAGTTGCAGAAACACGATTTGTCACCTTTTATTACAGAGTAAAGAGGAAAATATCAAAGTAACCTCTTTTAAAACATAGATTTGCATTTTACAGGCTATAGACCGATTTAAGCATCTAAATTTTCTTAGTAGATTAGTCTCAACACACACTTCAATATTGTAGTTCATTTTTTAAAAATAATTTGTTGTTTTAATTTGAAGGAAAAAAAACAGTTTTGTTATGGTACAGGGCGCAAACGCTCCGTATGAGATTTATTGTTTAGCGGTGCGTCGCCTTAATAACAATAAATTGAACAATAATTTTATCGAAAAAACTGTAAATGTTATCATTTACAGTTAAAGAAAAAAAAAACACAATTTCCAAATATTAATTTTCAAACCTATTCATGACAGTGCTCAGTGGCGTGCACTTGGAGTGGTCTAGTCCAGCAGTGGACGTGTATAGGCTGATTATGATGATGATTCATGATCATGAAGCTTCGAGTGCGTGACACAGAAGTAGAGCCCGTAACATTTCAATAAGCAGAAAAGTAAGTATGCGCAACTAACCTATGATGTACAATTCTTTATATTTACGTAACAAAGTTATGATGTGATGATACCATGTTAGTTAGCATCGTCATCGTTCGTTTAGCGGTCACACCTCCTCGTGAACTCGCCGGCCATGCGTGCGCGCGCAATCTCACTCACTGATTAGGATGCCTAGTGCGAGTTTTATTTATCACGTTAACAACTGCGAGAATTTGCATGACTAAATTTGAACTCTCCTCGTCTTGCTTCAATGCCATACAACATTTCGTTTTCGTTTACGTGATTGTTGGTAACACCAACCATTTATTATATTTTTATTATTCTACTAGCTGACCCGGCGGACTTCGTACCGCTTTGACAGTTTCCATGACAACAAAAGAAACATTTTTTATTGGAAATAATTTTTTTTTTCACTAATTTGCGTTACTTATTATTTATGTTTCTCACCGTTTAAACCTTCCCTGAACTTCCACAAATATTTCAAAATCAAAATTAGCCAAAACGGTCCAGCCATTCTCGAGTTTTAGCCACTCAAACGAACAGCAATTGATTTTTATATATATAGATGATACTGACACTTATTCTAAATAGCTGTTGCCCGCGACTTCGTCCGCGTGAGCTAAAGGCTGTAGTCTGTACAGTTTAATTTTTATGTAGGTATCTATTTAAGCTTATTAGGGTATAATAAAATTATATGCATCGGAAATTTAGTAAATTGACATTGTATTTACCGACATAAGTACGTACATCTACTCACTCTTAATATCCTTTTAGCTTGGAATGCTGAGATAGACAAAGACAATCGATCTCCATTTAGTGTGGTTCTGGCATACTTCCTGTGCCTCCTTTACGTTAATCATTATTTTCATACATTATCTCTTATTCTTTCGACTATCATCTCTGCCATGTACATACATATATTTAGTTTGAAGCACAGAATCGTCCCGTTCATACAGATTCTCACTGTTTCCCGTTTCAATTATCCCTCCACATACATTCAGTATACAACACCGTTTCTCGGTGGATTGCGCGTATTTGCTACGTCATACAAACCTGAAATGGGTTTACTGACGCTCAATTATTATGTAATAAAATTGGTATTTTACAGCTCAGGTACTCGTCCGGAGTCGTCCTAGGTACTGGTGTACCTTAGCTAAGATGTGTCTACTGTTATACTGTCCAACCACGGACTTCAAAATATTTTTTGCCTTGTCCACCGAAGCTGGATATCGAGTAGCAGGTAGCGGTCCAGGATTATTGGTTGTCGGCCAGAAGGCACAAAAAACTATTTACCAACTATGTTCTTATTCGTAGATACAAAATATCAATAAATTGAGAACTGTAATGAATTATATTATTGTCTAATAAGTAATACAGTATAGTATTTTATGTTACAAACTTGCGATAAATTTGAACTTCTTCGTGGCATCTTGTTAGGTAGGTAGCTTTTTAGAGGTAGATCACAGGACACAGAAAGAAGTTACCTCTAATAAAAAAAAATCTGAAGTCCGTGCCTCTAATACAGTTGTACCCTGCAAACTTAAACATTTTTGCAACTCTGATACCAGAGGTAGCCATCGTTTTATGCGATAGAAGAATGAAAAAACCATTTTTCTGTAATCTAGAAGTATGTACAAAATTCATTATTTATAGGTTTTATGATATTAAAATTGTTATGATTCTTACTTGCTTATATTGTATCATTGAACACAGATTTATCCTATAAACATGTTAAGAAACCAAAGTAAGAAACCGCTTACATGTAAAATAAGTACTGAAATAAGTGTTTAACTTACCTGCATCAAATGTTTCATAAAACTTTTACACATGAATAAATCTTATTTGAAAATTAATAAGATCTGAATAAGTACTGAAATATTTAACGTACAGTCGGCGGCAGATCAACCTACCCAAACCTGTCAAATTTCCCCAATGAATATTGATCCTTATAACCAAACAATAAAGTTCAAAATTGATTGTAGAAATTTGACAGTTTTGGGTAGGTTGATCTGCCGCCGTGTGTACCTGCATAAAATGTTTTAAAAAACTTTTACACAATGAATAAATAATATAATTTAAAAATTATTAACAAAATAAAAATAGGTACTTATTGCATTGCAAAACATCAAAAATTCCTTCTGTTCGTTTCAAAATTTGAGCGCCAATTTTTTTTTACATTTTCCTGTTCTCCCGTTTTTTCACCAAATAGATTTAAAAAAATAATATTAAGTATTTTGGGCAACGACCCAAAGGTTTATACAGCCAAGCTATGTAATTCAAGATATCTTCTATGTGCAATATTTTAAAAAATAGAGACATGATTTTGGGCAATGATACAAAGTTTTATACAGCCAAATTTAATGAGTAGGTAACATTTCTATGCATAACTAAAAAAGAGACATTATTTTGGGCAACGACACAGAGGTTTATACCGCCAAATATAGGTAATGTTTTAACTTTTAACATTTCTGTGTATTAGAAAACTGCAATAAGCGCCGCGCGCAGGCGCGACTAAATAGCCATATTATTATTGGTTATTTTGGAAAATGAAACAAAAGGTGTACCTATGTACAGCAAAGTTTAATGATGTGCGTGATTTCGAGCTTGTTTTTATTTTCCGTCGCTTTACTACTGCGGTGCTAATGTTCGCTTAGGTGCCTCACAGATTTATAATGGGTAGGTAACCTTAGAGAGTAACAAAACTTTTCTAAAATAATAACTCAACGAACGTAGCTAACAGTTGGTCGCGTAAATACGTATATTAAAATTTGTTTAACATTTTTCGATTTGTATGTTATTCTCCGAAATTTTCTAAGCATTTTGGTGATAACCGCATCAAAATCGGTATTCTCATGACAACAACTATCAATGACAGGCTCAAAAGGGCAAAGAACCCAGAGCCGTAAAACACGATAGCAATAGAGAGCCAGAGCCTCAAATGCCAGAGCCGTAAAACTCATTAAAAAAATCCCCTATGTTACATAACAAACAACAGTTGCCAAGCAACCAAGGATTAAATCCCGGTTTAGACCAAATCAAAATTTAACAATTTTCGAGTATTTATGCAGCCTATGTTATTCTCCGGAATTTTCTTAACATTTCGGTAAAACCGGATCAAAATCCGTAGTTCTCGAGTTTATCGTGTTCAAACAATCAAATAAACAAACAAACAAACAATTTCTTTTTAAACTATTCTATCGTGTTCCGTAAGTGATTTTAAAGTATTTTTTTTTATATCTTGCAATTACAGATTTTTTTATCCCTACGTTCTTATTATACAGGGTGTCTCATTTAAATCGGTCAGTATGGGAAAGTCTGAAACTATAAGACATACGAAGATCTGTTCTTAGGAACCATGTCATCGATTTTAATAAGAAGAAAAACTGCATTCATACATTTTAAAAAAAACCTGTACTGAGTAAGTGACTAAGTGACCACCGTTTCTTTCAATTCAACACGTTTAGGTAACGATCTTACAATTACAAAACCAGCAAAGAGGTACAAACAACCATAGAGACAATTTTACATGCCTGAACTTGTTGAATGTAACGGTGGTCACTTCGAACACCTACTAAAATAAATTAAAGTACGTGAAAACAATGCATTTTATTCATTTTAGACATCATGTTTCAAAGAGCCATTTACTGCTTAAGACCTACACAATCGATATCTAAATAGAAATAGTATAAGTTTATTTTTTTCAAAACAACCGGGTTCGATTCCCGAGCTGAGTACAGGTTTTTTTTAAATGTATGAATGCAGTTTTTCTTCTTATTAAAATCGATGACATGGTTCCTTAGGACAGATCTTCGTATGTCTTATAGTTTCAGACTTTCCCATACTGACCGACTTAAATGAGACAGCCTGTTTGTATTTTTCGAGTATTTATGTAGCCTATATTATTCTCCGGATTTTTCTTAGCATTTTGGTAAAAACCGGATCAAAATCCGTTCAGTAGTTCTCGAGTTTATAGGGTTCAAACAAACAAACAAAAAACAAACAAGCAAACAAACAATTTTTTTTAAAACTATTCTATCGTGTTCCGTAAGTGAATTTAAGGCAACCTGTGTAATTTTTTTATTTATATCTTGCAATTACAGATTTTTTATCCCTACGTTCTTATTATATGTATAGATTTGTCAGTTTCCATGTGGCCTAATAGACCTTGCCTTCTGCGCTTCTAGTAAAGACACCTTGAAGTTTTGTTTTTGTATTATTTCTCAATTCCTTACATCTAAATACAAACAGCACAGTCGCACTCAGTGATCGAATGCCAAATAAAACTTGCACTAGGCACCCAGCACACGTTAATATCGTCATCATTTAGCGGTCAACACCTCGTAACCCGCCGGCCATGCGAGATGCGCGCACGCACAATCTCACTCGCTCACCAGATCGCGTTCGATCGGCAAACGCGATGCGGCTTACGTTACGTAACAGCTTTTGGCGACGAGACCGCGCGCGCTGCGGTCATCGCGGACGCGTTTCGCTTTCACCGTAATAGCTCGCTTTCGAACTTTGGTGCATCCATGTGATACTTAGGGCCTAGTGTTAGATATTTTTAAAATTTGATCAATGAAACTTGTACTTATAGCAATTTTTTTCTGTCGTAAATATGTCGCCAGGAGGCGCTTCTTCAATCCATACTAATTTTCGTAAACGTAGTCGAATGAATACGGAAAGTAAAAAAAAACTTGCACCCTGGACATATTTAGTGTGGTACTTACTAAGTGTCAAATTTCTTGTAGGTATTAGGTTTGGTATGAAAACGAAGAAACGAAAGACGTTTTAAGTTGGCCCGGCTAACTTGTTTGTTGTCATAAAAAAAATTGTATTGTGTTCCGAAAGTTAAAGATAAGATAGTAAGTAGTTGAGGATTTCGGCTGAAGCGCGTCTTTATCTAAATGATTATCCTTATTTACAAGAGCTTTCCTGTTATCTATACATATAATAAGAACGTAGGGATAAAAAAATCTGTAATTGCAATATATAAAAAAAAAATTACACAGGTTGCCTTAAAATCACTTACGGAACACGATAGAATAGTTTAAAAAAAAATTGTTTGTTTGTTTGTTTGTTTGTTTGTTTGAAGTCGATAAACTCGAGAACTACTGAACGGATTTTGATCCGGTTTTCACCAAAATGCTAAGAAAAATCCGGAGAATAATATAGGCTACATAAATACTCGAAAATACAGGGTGTCTCATTTAAATCGGTCAGTATGGGAAAGTCTGAACCTATAAGACATACGAAGATCTGTCCTTAGGAACCATGTCATCGATTTTAATAAGAAGAAAAACTGCATTCATACATTTAAAGAAAACCCGTACTCAGCTCGGGAATCGAACCCGGTTGTTTTGAAAAAATAAACTTATAGTATTTCTATTTAGATATCGATTGTGTAGGTCTTAAGCAGTAAATAGCTCTTTGAAACATGATGTCTAAAATGAATAAAATGCATTGTTTTCACGTACTTTAATTTATTTTAGTAGGTGTTCGAAGTGACCACCGTTACATTCAATAAGTTCAGGCATGTAAAATTGTCTCTATGGTTGTTTGTACCTCTTTGCTGGTTTTGTAATTGTAAGATCGTTACCTAAACGTGTTGAATATTGTATTGAAAAAAACGGTGGTCACTTCGAACACCTTCTAAAATAAATAAAAGTATGTGAAAACAATGCATTTTATTCATTTTAGACATTATGTTTCAAATAGCAATTTACTGCTTAAGACCTACACAATCGATATCTAAATAGAAATAGTGTAAGTTTATTTTTTCAAAACAACCGGGTTCGATTCCCGAGCTGAGTACAGGTTTTTTTTTTAAATGTATGAATGCAGTTTTTCTTCTTCTTTAAATTGATGACATGGTTCCTAAGAACAGATCTTCGTATGTCTTATAGTTTCAGACTTTCCCATACTGACCGATTTAAATGAGACACCCTGTATAATAAGAACGTAGGGATAAAAAAATCTGTAATTGCAAGATATAAAAAAAAAATACTTTAAAATCACTTACGGAACACGATAGAATAGACAAAAAAGAAATTGTTTGTTTGTTTGTTTATTTATTTGTTTGTTTGAACACGATAAACTCGAGAACTACTGAACGGATTTTGATCCGGTTTTACCGAAATGCTAAGAAAATTCCGGAGAATAACATAGGCTACATAAATACTCGAAAATTGTTAAATTTTGATTTGGTCTAAACCGGGATTTAATCCTTGGTTGCTTGGCAACTGTTGTTTATTATGTAACATAGGGGAATTTTTTTTAATGAGTTTTACGGCTCTGGCATTTGAGGCTCTGGCTCTCTATTGCTATCGTGTTTTACGGCTCTGGGTTCTTTGCCCTTTTGAGCCTGTCATTGATAGTTGTTGCAATGAGAATACCGATTTTGATGCGGTTATCACCAAAATGCTTAGAAAATTTCGGAGAATAACATAAAAATCGAAAAATGTTAAACAAATTTTGATATACCTATTTACGCGACTAACTGTTAGATACGTTCGTTGAGTTATTATTTCAGAAAAGTTTTGTTACTCTCTAAGGTTACCTACCCTTTATAAATCTGTGAGGCACCTAAGCGAACATTAGCACCGCAATAGTAAAGCGACGGAAAATAAAAACAAGCTCGAAATCACGCACATCATTAAACTTGGCTGTACATAGGTACACCTTTTGTTTCATTTTCCAAAATAACCAATAACAATATGGCTATTTAGTCGCGCCTGTGCGCGGCGCTTATTGCAGTTTTCTAATACACAGAAATGTTAAAAGTTAAAACATTACCTATATTTGGCGGTATATACCTCTGTGTCGTTGCCCAAAATAATGTCTCTTTTTTAGTTATGCATAGAAATGTTACCTAGGTACTCATTGAATTTGGCTGTATAAAACTTTGTATCATTGCCCAAAATCATGTCTCTATTTTTTAAAATATTGCACATAGAATATATCTTGAATTACATAGCTTGGCTGTATAAACCTTTGGGTCGTTGCCCAAAATACTTAATATTATTTTTCTAAATCTATTTGGTGAAAAAACGCGAGAACAGGAAAATTTAAAAAAAATTGGCGTTCAAATTTTGAAACGAACAGAAGGAAATTTTGATATTTTGCAATGCATTAAGTACCTATTTTTATTTTGTTAATAATTTTCAAATTATATTAACCTTTTCACCGCCCAACTATCCTACACGCGATGTCCCGCTGTACGCCAACGTATAAATGTATTTTAATCAGGTAGGTACAAAGTAGGTACAAAGAAGAACTTCTATAGAAGTGCTGGCGTGGACGGCACGAAAATCTCGAACTTCTACAGAAGTTGTTGGCGGTAAAAAGGTTAATTATTCATTGTGTAAAAGTTTTTTAAAACATTTTATGCAGGTACGTTAAATATTTCAGTACTTATTCAGTTCTTATTAATTTTCAAATATGACTAATTCAATGTGTAAAAGTTTTATGAAACATTTGATGCAGGTAAGTTAAACACTTATTTCAGTACTTATTTTACATGTAAGCGGTTTCTTACTTTGGTTTCTTAACAAATTTATAGGATAAATCTGTGTTCAATGATACAATATAAGTAAGTAAGTATCATAATAATTTTAATATCATAAAACCTATAAAGAATGAATTTTGTACATACTTCTAGATTACAGAAAAATGGTTTTTCCATTCTTCTATCGCATAAGACGATGGCTACCTCTGTTATCAAAGTTGCAAAAAAGTTTAAGTTTGCAGGGTACAACTGTATTTGAGGCACGGACTTCAGATTTTTTTTTTATTAGAGGTAACTTCTTTCTGTGTCCTGTGATCTACCTCTAAAAAGCTACCTACCTAACAAGATGCCACGAAGAAGTTCAAATTTATCGCAAGTTTGTAACATAAAATACTATACTGTATTACTTATTAGACAATAATATAATTCATTACAGTTCTCAATTTATTGATATTTTGTATCTACGAATAAGAACATAGTTGGTAAATAGTTTTTTGTGCCTTATGGCCGACAACCAATAATCCTGGACCGCTACCTGCTAGGTACTCGATATCCAGCTTCGGTGGACAAGGCAAAAAAAAATTTGAAGTCCGTGGTTGGACAGTATAACAGTAGACACATCTTAGCTAAGATACACCAGTGCCTAGGACGACTCCGGACGAGTACCTGAGCTGTAAAATACCAATTTTATTACATAATAATTGAGCGTCAGTAAACCCATTTCAGGTTTGTATGACGTAGCAAATACGCGCAACCCACCGAGAAACGGTGTTGTATACTGAATGTATGTGGAGGGATAATTGAAACGGGAAACTGAGTGAGAATCTGTATGAACGGGACGATTCTGTGCTTCAAACTGAATATATGTATGTAAATGGCAGAGATGATAGTCGAAAGAATAAGAAATAATGTATGAAAAATAATGATGGACGTAAAGGAGACACAGGAAGTATGGCAGAACCAAACTAAATGGAGATCGAGTGTCTTTGTCTATCTCAGCATTCCCAGCTGAAAGGATATTAAGAGTGAGTAGATGTACGTATGTCGGTAAATACAATGTCAATTTTCTAAATTTCCGATGCATATAATTTTATTATACCCTAATAAGCTTAAATAGATACCTACTTAAAAATTAAACTGTACAGACTACAGCCTTTAGCTCACGCGGACGAAGTCGCGGGCAACAGCTAGTAGTGTAATCTACTAATTTGACGATCATCGTCTTATCATTTATTTATTATTACTAGCTTTGAGCACTTTTGCCATTTGATGACATAATAATAATCAAGGGTCATATTCAGAAAGCAGTACTCCTTGACACGACGCGTATTGTCAGGAGGTTCCTCACTCTGCAGCCCTGACCACCGGTAGCTTGAGCCCTGCCCCGCTGCTGGCGGTACTCTAGAATTAGGTTTTTATAATGTTTTATTGTTTATAGATTAAAATATTATAAAAATCTAGTTTTAAAATGAAACAACTTTTACGGATCTACTCGCGTTTAAGCTAAAAAATAGACGTCCTGAATGGGTAGTAGGTAAAAAAATTATGGACAATTCAAAAGCACTTTTCTAAAGTTTATTTGAATAAAGAATGACTTTGACTTTGACTTTGTTTATTTTACACATTACTTATTTAATGTCTCCCTGTGACCACTGACCCTGCAAAGGGTTCGAAACGTCAGATAAACATTAAATAAGTAATGTGTAAAATAAACGCGAGTAGATCCGTAAAAGTTGTTTTATTTCAATGTGTAGTGTTCGCGTAAACTTTAGAAAACAATATGTAATCTAGTTTTAAGAAAGAAAATAAATAAAGGGTATAATAATAATAATAATAACCTAACCTAAGCTAAGAAAAAAGATAAATAAAGAGATAATAATAATATAAACTTTATTTCGGACAGTAAGTATCCATAAATGTGTTTGTTTTTTTTTTTTTTTAAATAACTAAGCGCCCCCCTATGTAAAATACCAGACTTGCAACACTCTTTAAACAGGGTCCATGTACCTATTACTAAAATTTTAGCCCTAAGTCTAATATCTAATGTTTGTAGCTACATGTGCAATAAATAAATAAATAAATAGTTAATACATTCTTACAGGTTATGTAAGTGAAGCATATAATTGATGTATATATGTATATGATCTTACTCTAAATTATCATCATATTAAATATGATTTAGAGTAAGAATAGTATTTAACTTTGTAATTTTGGTAGAAACACTGCCGTTTTACACAGATTATAAGCAAAGCCTGTTAGAGAAAAGCTTGTTGACGAAGAATAAGAACAGGTGGGCTAGTTTAAAAATGGTTTTGTATGCTGACATAACCTTGAGCTGCTACAACCCACGAACTTTGCTGTATAAATATAGATCACATCTAGGATTGGATAGTATGTAAATTATTAAAGTGCAGCTGACTCCGGATATTTATCGCAATATTACAAAGTATTAATTTTATGTCATAAACACACTTGTGCTTCGATATGGTCCCCTAAAACTTCCTCCTTTTTTGAAGTCGGTTAAAAATCGACATGCTTAAGCGCAAGCTACACATAAATGGCGTCGGGCGCGGACATGGCACGGGCATAAAGCGCAATTTAGGACACACGGTATGTTGTAGCTCTGACGTGGTATGACGCGCCATTACGGCGCCCGCGACTCGCTTTATTTCCATGCACTTAGTATGAAATTTGAATGGAAGAGGAAGCCGCCCGTGCCATGTCCGCGCCCGACGCCATTTATGTGTGGTTTGCGCCTTATGTGACTTTGGTGCCGCTTCGCCCGAGCGAGGTCGAGTCGGCAAAGAAAGTATAGTCTAATCATTAATTCACTGGAGTAAACTGACAGATGCTAATGTCACATTGTAAAATTATGTTGCCACATTTATTGTACTAGTGATGCGTTTCGTTCATTGTCATTCAGATCACTCACACAAAGTCAGGAGGAACGTTTTTTTATAAAAAGGTACTTAATTAATTATAATATAGGTAGGTATATGAATGTCTTTTTGTACCGAGAAATTTCACATGTCAATTTTGTTGTCAGTGTTTGTTTTGCTTTGGGAGCTGTTATTATTCGAAAATTTTGGAAGTATTTTAATTATTGCAATTTTTACATCATTCATCTTTTTGAAAGAAAAATATAGATTTAACCACTGTGTAGGAGTACCATTTACTGAATAACAATTAAGACAAAACAGAATACTATAAATTAATAACGTTGAAATGATGATAATCTCAACAATATAGTACCGTTTTACGTCAATAATCACTCGATCCCGTTCCAAAATGAAAAATCACTCTGACCCGTTCTAAAAACATTTTTTATCACTTTCTCACATAGCACTTTCTCTGTCTCCGAGTGAATTTTCACATGGGTTACTTTTACGACAACTAAAACATCAACGATTTACAATTACTTTTAAAAGCATCGTCAAACAGTAAAATTATTAAAACTAAACAATGTTATTGTCGCATGCAGCACGGATCGTGCTCATATCTATTTTGACGCAGACTAGAATAATAGACAACAAAATCAAATTTCAAAACGTAAACAAATTACGCCGTCAACTACTAATAATCAAGTAGAAATAAGCCGTAAAAATAGTAATGTTTCATACCGTAAGACATCAAATTAAGTGCGGGCAGACTCCGACTCCGACTGGTGCAACTGTCTCGTTTTCGCACGCGCTGTTCGTAATCTATCTGTTCGCTTTAATCTCCTTTAGTGAAGTGTGAACTAAGTGATATACTTCCTAAGTGGACTAGTCCAATTGAAGGATTCATTCATGAACGACTCATCTCTATGTCTGTGTGACGACGACGAATAAAAATATATCCATTGCATTTTTGTTTAATTTTATATAGGTAATTCGAGTAATTCGCCTTTTTAAAGTTATCATTTCTTGGCCTTTAAAGGTACCAATGCTAATATTTTTATATCGATTAAACAAAACTGGCCTAGGAGATTTCTTAATAAAGTAAATAAAATGAGTAATGTGATTTGATTCAGAACGTTATAAGAATGAATGAGTGAGTAATTGATGTCAATCTTCTTGTCACAACACTATTTTCTGTTCACCAGAAACTGGGACCACCGTAAACGTCAGATTACTCCAGTGAATTAATGATTAGACTTTAGTTGAACGCGTTAGTACAACGTCACAATAACTTTACAAAAAGTTTACAAGCGAATTTGACATACTTTAGCTGTTTTGACAAAGTACTACAGAACTTTCGGTGCTGACGGTGTGCTTGAGTCATCCTCTCCATTCAAGTTTGCAAGACAAAGTTAGCAATTACATGCCGCGGAATCTTTTGTTTGAAAATTACCCTTCGAATCCGGAAGTAGGTAGGTACGTGTCGTAGGCACTTTAATCGCAATATTATTATTATGAGAGCACTTTTAAATGTCATATTGTCTTGCTCTTGCATCGTGAGTTTCATGTAACATAACATAACTATAATAACATATTGTGTAATTGACAGATTTTCTTTGATTATTTTTTTAACCATTGAAAGTTCAAAAGATAAGCAGCAGAATTTAGCTTAAAGAGTGCTATGTGTATTTGTAGGTTAAACTTGTAAAACAAATCGGTAGAGACATCAACAAGATGACGATGATGATCATTAAAAGAAATTGGAGAAAGAAAGTATTATACTTTTCCTGTTATAATCATCGATATATATATGTACTACGTAACTCAATGATTATAATATTAATACGTAAGTATAATATTAGCAGTAATAAAATGGAATGTTAGGTAACTGTCTACGGTAAAATTAAAATATACCTAATAGGCAGCATCCGTAGGAGTGTCTATGGTCAATCACAAATGTGTAGCTCTACATCACGTTCTGTGCTCTACATCCGTCCGGTCACTATAGCGACGAAAATCATGGTTGCTCTCAGCTTTATTAAAAACAAGTATCTATAGATATAACTTTCTTCACATCAATCAGTGTGCGTGAATCGGAAATAATAAACTTTTGAACATATCCTTCATTAGAGGGCTTAGGTACTTGCGTAAGTGCTAGAGTTAGAATTGTAAAGTCTTTTCATGCTGAATGTTTCAAAATCTATTGTAGGTAGACCTCAGATCATAAAAACAAGGAGGTAGACTAATTTTATGCTTCATACAGTAGCATAATTAAAAATAATGCCCATTAGTAAGTAATTTTATATCGTTAGATAATAAAACATATTTTCTTTTTAGACGGTACTTACCTTAAACTAACTATGAAAAACCTCTTTTTTTGATAAAGATAATCGTTTTATTGAAACTTTATTTATTTATTTAATTGAATTAATTAACACGGTTAACACCAATTACATTAATTAATATATATAAATTACAAATTTGAATTTAAAATATTATAAAGTAAAACAAAACAGTTGCGATTAAAATTACATTATTAGTTACTACCAAATGACAAATTATGTACATAATTGAATAGTACATTCATGCATCCCTCTCACAGAATCTCAGGCATTCAGACAATATTTCCACCCATCCGTCCGCAAACACATCACAAGTAGGGTTGGCCTCAAGGAGAGCGTTAAGCGTGGCAAGTGTGCGCGGGATTGGCGAATAGTGACGCGCAGCGGTACGGTTCGTGGGCACAAAAAATAATTTGTGCTTTCTACTCCGCCGATGGTTGTCAGGCGTATATAGTTGGCACAGCTGGTTATTCAGATCTGGCGCATCAATATTTCCACGTAGGATTTTACACATGGTGGTAAGCTGATTTTTGTTCCTTCTTACCTCCAACGAATTGTACCCCAAACAGCCTAAAATAAATCTGGTCGGGTACATATATGGATAGTATCCGTAAGTACGCTTGTAAAGGTATCTGAGAAAAGCCTTTTGTATTTTTTCCAGTAAGAGCACATAAGTACACTCATGTGGATTCCATACACATGAGCTGGTTTCCAGTTTGCTTCTCACAAGAGCACCAAAAACAAGCCCAACAACATGAAGATTTTGGAAGTCCCGGGAGTTTCTCAGAACAAAACCCAATCGCCTAAAGCAGTCTTTTGCCAACGTGACAATGTGGTCGTGAAATGTGAGCTTTCGATCGAATGTAACCCCCAAGTCCCTCATTACTACAGATCTGGTAATAGCGTTACCGTTAATCGTGTAGTTGAAATTTATTGGGTTCTGCACTCGACCGAAAGTCATTGCGTAACATTTGGATGAGTTAAATTCCATTGAGCTCCCAAGACTCCATTGGTGAACCGCGTCAACGTCCTGTTGCAACGCAACACAATCGGCTTCTGACTTGATCTCAACAAAGAGTTTCAAGTCGTCAGCATAGAGCAAGCACTGAGCGTAATCGACAACTTTAGGGAGATCGTTGACCATAAGGAGAAACAACAGGGGTCCAAGTATCGATCCCTGGCTCACTCCGGAACGCGTATGGTAGGGCTGTGACTCATAGAGACCAAGTTTTACAAACTGTTGGCGATCACGAAGATAGTCTGCTAGAAGGCGTAGGAGACCAGGGGCAAAGCCTATAATGCTTAATTTTGCCAACAGCTTATCATTGTTAACCCTGTCAAACGCCTTCCGGAAGTCGAAGTAGAGCACGTCAACCTGAGACCTCCTATCAAGGCATGTGGAAATATACTCCACAATAGTCAACAGGTTTGTATCGACGGATCTTTTTTGTCTAAAACCATGCTGTTCATTACAAAGGTATTTTTCCACCTGGGCATATACGTACTTGTGGATGATGCTTTCAAATACCTTAGCTGGGGAAGACAAAATTGCAATTGGCCGGTATTCTTCAACCTCCATTTTGTTTGACGTTTTGGGTATAGGGATGACACGAGAGATTTTCCACTGGGAAGTGTATATACCACCTTGTAAAGAAAGGTTGAAAATGTGACAAAGGGGACCAGAGATACTCTTCTTAGCCTGTTTCAGTAACACAGAAGGAATCAAATCTGGTCCTATAGAACTATTTGACTTTAGTTTCATAATTCCTAAATCAACATCACTGAGTTTAAATTGAAAAATGTTCACGTAGTTACTATTGCAACTTTTATCGTTACGGTTCACTGTCTCGATATTTAATTCCGGTTTGTCAGGTAGAAAGACGCTGGAAAAAAAAGTTGCAAAAGCAGTCGCCGCTTCCACACCCGATAGTGTTTGGCCCTTATAGGTCACGCTAGGATTAAAACCACCTTTAGTTCGCAAGCCAGAGATGTGACGCCAAAAGTCTCGAGGGTTTGTTTTTATGTTGTCCTCAATACGTCTCATGTGAGAATTGTACGCAGTAGCAACGCGAGTCTTGAGATCCGCTCTAAGATCAGAAAAAGATTTATACGTATGTTTGCAGTTAGTACGCTTCCAAGAACTATGCAGCTTGAGCTTATATTTGGTATCACATATTATGTCTCTGGTGAACCAGACAGGATAACGCTTACCAAACTTACTTCTGCGCTTTTTTGGAATACATAAGTCAAAGATGTCGTATACGGTGTTATAAAAACACTCAGTGGCGGTGCGTACATCACTAGCTTGTAGGACACTGTCCCATGAGGCTTCGTGAAGATAGGAGTACAATTGTTCATAATCACACCTTTTGAAGTTCCAGTCTTTATCTGGATTAATATTAGTAGGAGCGATAAGGTCCGAAGAACCAGCAGTACCAACCCTAACTTTGATATCCAATGGTGGATGATACGCATCTGGTGGCACCAACCCATCGGTAGCAGCGACAGTTACCCCATGGACATTAGTACTCTCCTTGACCAATACCACATCCAGGATTCCATCATGCACATTTCTCACACCATTCATCTCAGACATACTACAAAAAGATAGAAAAAAACAATAATAATTATTTACATTCTGAGAAGCAAGCACTATTCAAATTGAGATCACCAAAAATTAAGACAGGTGCCCTCAAACTATTAATAAAACCTTCAATTTTGCAAAACCATTCCATATAGTCTTTATCGCTTGCACTAGGCTTAATGTATACAGCACACACGTAGAAAGGGCGACCGCGCCAAGAAAAACATGCCCAAAGGTCTTCACCACTATCAGTCTCTAGATCCCGACATCGACGTAACACAATCGGGGTGCGTGCAGCAAGCATTACACCGCCACACGGCGTGCCTCTGTCTCGGCGTATCAAGTTCCAGTCACTACTTAAAAGCTCCGCATCATTCACAGAACTATCAAGGAATGACTCAGTTATTGCTACAAGATTGTGCTCCAATAAGGCCAAATTATTACGCCAAGTACAAAGTTTAGTTTTGAGTCCTCGGACATTCTGGTATAATACATAAATAGTGGGAACCTTATTGCCCTTCCGCTGCAACACGAAAGGGCTTGTTATTGTCTGGTACAGAGACAGTCCCACGAGCGTTGCCGTTAGTATTCAAAGCTGCCCTGCGATATGGAATCCATTTCTTTATTTTAGCGTTTACCGGCCAGACGTCAACTGAAAAACAAACATCATAGCAAGGCAGGGGAACACCGATCTTATAAGACTTGTAATTCCCTCTAGTTTTTAGCTCATCAACAGTACACAAGCTATTAGGACAAAGTTGGAGAAGGTATTGGCGAATCTCATCAACTGTAGACTCCATATTCCACAGGTGTATGTATTTTCGCGGTTCGACTGCTCTGAGTGACGTCACAGTGGGACTTGCGGCTCCACACAAAGAAACAGGCCGTGACTTCTTTCTTATTTGAACGTCCGTCCGTTGTTCATCTTCCGACGCATGATGGACCACAGTAGCAGCATGATGGGTTTTACTTTCGACATTTTTACCGAAACTGTGTAAGGGTACCGCGATTGTCTCATTCGCCGTTGACTCCTTCACTTCGTCCGATATCGGCTGCTTCGGCAGGGCACTTGGAGTAACGCCCTTTCTCGCTGTCGCTGTCTCGGCACAGCTGGGTATGGTTTGAGACCGAGCTTGCCCGTTCCTCGGAAGACGGCGGCCACTTCACTGTTTGTTGCTTCATAACATTTGAGTTTTCCTGTGAGCAGCTTCACCTCGGAGGAATAGCCTTGCACCAGCGACATGTACTTCTCCAGTTTTGTGTCGTAGACTGATATAACCGACATTGCATGGCTTAAGTGGTCTTTAAGCTCACTAATTTCTTGACGCAAATTCGTTATTTCGTCTGATCTGGCATTGTTTCCAAGCTCTTCTGGTGGCATTTTAGAAGAAAATTGGTTTTTCCGGTACGTAACATTCGGATCGCGAGACTTTTTGGAAAGACCCACTGGAGTAAGACTATTATCCCCACCTTTTTTGGCGGAACACACACATTCCGGACAAATCCACGGATCAGATGCTTCAGCCTGCATTCTTCCTCCAGCGCAGAGTAAGTGGTAAATTTTGTTGTACGAATCCAGCGTACATTGTAGATAGTCTTCGTTACCAACAATAGTGCTACAACATGCGGCACAATTCATAATGAAGTGACAAAAAAAAAAAAAAAACCCCTTTTCTAGGTAAAATTTATAAAGTGGCAACACTATTTTGTTTGTCAAATTGAAAAACTTAACTGTCAGTTGATGTTGACGTTGTCAAAATCAAAGTTTATATTAAAAAGTTTATATTAAACTTTCCTTACCTTATCATTTTAGTAAAGTCTTATCGGCCCTTTTTCTTTTCTATCAATAACTAGCTGTGCTCGCGACTTCGTCTGCGTGGAATAGTGACTTTCGGTAGCATTTTTAATTTTTTAGGCTCTTGTTCTCGTTTTTGCAACATTTTTCACTGATGCTTCGCTCCTATTGGTCGCAGCGTGATGTTATAGAGCCTAAAGCCTTCCTCGATAAATGGACTATCCAACACAAAAATAATTTTTCAATTCGAAACAGTAGTTCCTGAGATTAGCGCGTTCTTCAGCTTTATATAATATAGATGTTATAAAATGTCGTTCTTTGTCATGCTGCCAGACGCTGCACGTGTTAAGCTTATTCCACACGAGACAGCTTATTTTGCAAAAATATTGTGTGAGGGTAGTGTCAGATTAGGTATTGGGTACAACGTAGTGACTGATTTTATAATAATAACAATAGTTCATAACTACGAAGAATAAAGAATACAAAAGTTAGAATCTGAAGAATTTAAGGAAATTTACGCTTAATTTATCTTTTATTTTAAATTAATGCATGTGTGTATTTGTGTCCATCTTTGTCCCATTATCTATACTAATATTATAAAGCTGAAGAGTTTGTTTGTTTGTTTGTTTGTTTGTTTGTTTGAACGCGCTAATCTCAGGAACTACTGGTTCGAATTGAATAATTCTTTTTGTGTTGGATAGTCCATTTATCGAGGAAGGCTTTAGGCTATATAACATCACGCTGCGACCAATAGGAGCGAAGCATCAGTGAAAAATGTTGCAAAAACGGGAAAAGAGCCTAAAAAATTTAAAATGCTGCCGAAAGTCACTATTCCACGCGGACGAAGTCGCGAGCACAGCTAGTTATCTATATAGGTACTAATAAATGCTTCTTTCCTCACGATTCTTTGATGTTTTTCGTTATAGGAACTCTCGGTTTCCTGTAACCGCAGACACTCAATAATAATTATAAGTAGGTACCTACAGACCTACATCCAATACCTAGTGTCAGATAGGAAATGTTTTATTTGTCACCAGTAGGCGCTACTAATCTCTAGTTTTCGACAATTTGATTAAATGGCGAATAAAACTCGCCCCACACTAGGGATCTAGATTCGTAGTAGATAGTAGATTTCGTCGGACGTGTGAAGCGTGCGCATTGCGTCGTGACGTCACGGATGCGTGCGCTCCGTGCTTCCATTTGAGTAAGGCATGTGATGTGACACAAGTTTATTGTTAAATAATTAGTTCTAAACTCGGTCGGTCGGTCTGTTTTGTTGTCAGAATTTAGCTTACTATATTATTATTTAAGTTTTAATTTTAAACCGCCTGAGTGAATACTTGTAGCTAATAGTTAAAAAAAATATTTCCTAGAATCCTATTGCAGCGCTACCTATCGGGACCAATTGTGAATCTAAACCATCCAGAATCCTGAGACCAGCAGGTACTTTTTTTTCTCCCTTTAATTGATGGCTTCGTGCGATTAGCACATTTAGCCAGTGTCAAAGTAATTTTTTTACAAGCAATATATAAATAAACAATATTTCCTTCTTGTATAGATAATGATGATGAATGATAATAGAAATGAGAAGTGAGAAATGATATACCCACCAACCTCTCGAGTATCTCACTAAAGATGTGGGGCTTTACTAAGTCCTCGGGCGTCTGCCCGAGATTCTTGAGAGAATTTGAAAAGTGAAGTTGCAGCAGGGACTTAAACACACAAACTTTCATCAAAATCAGCCCAGTCGTTTAGGAGTTCGAGGAGGAGGTTAGTGTGAGTTTTGTTTACTATCCGTATTCATTCGATTACGTTTACGAAAACGAAAATTATTATGGCATTGAAGCAGCGCCTCCTGGCGGCATACGAGAGGAGTTAACATTTTGCCATACACATTCTAGTTTTCGTTAATGTGATCGATAGCTAATGAAACTCGTACTTGGCACCCAGTAGGTAACATACACACGTACGGAAGAATAAGTATATTAAGATAATGTAGAAAGGTAGTAAAAGTCTCATTGTGCGGAAGCTAATGTTAGAAAAGTATCTTTTTCAGAATATTTGGAAGGAGAGAGGAAGCGTTGTCATATTCTACAGTAAAGTTTCTAAAAAAATGTTCTTTCAGTATATATACCTAGTATCCATTACTACTTTCTTAGTTAGTTTAACCCGAGTTTAGCCATAAACAAGATGTCCGAGATACGTAGATAGGTGCTCCGCAATTGTTCGTGACTAAGTACTCGAGACAATCTCCTGAAATGTGAGTGGCGTCCGATATTGAATTATTTATGTAGGCACCATGGCTCTGTGATCACGATTCACGACATCTTTGGCTTACTTTATTAGATTCGTCGGAAACAACACACGAAATATTATTTAAATTGAGTCGAGTGTGGGTTTAATGCGTAGAGCTCGATGATTTAATCTCATCGTTCAATCGCAGCCGGCTGTAATTTAAAATCACAGCAATCGGACTATAATAACTCTTTCTATCTACCTCGTCCGTGCTTAGGAAGGCACTTAAAGCCGTTGGTCCTGGCTGCATTAGCACTTAGCAGTCGTTAACAACCACCAATCCGCACTGGGCTCGCGTGGTGGCTTATGGCCTGTTCTCCCTATCCATCCATAGGAAAGGCTCGTGCCCCAGAAGTGGGGACATGCTCGCACACTAGCTTATGTTAAAGACACCGTAGGTACTCTTTGCCGAAGAGTACGAAGATGAACAGGCGCGCTTAACCTCAAGAGAATCTGTAAGGTCCGGGAATACGGTTACGTTCACGATGTCCACCCCTTTAGTCGATCCGATCCGAACCTTTCGGAGAATCTAGTAGGGCACGGGGACGCGCACTTTTAAGTGTGCGATGCCGTTCCCTCTAGAATGCCTCCGAAGGTGATTCGTTTCAACACGGCTTGAGGTACCCTTTACGTACCTCGCCGCCTTCAATAAAGCCCGGTGACGCTGAAAATGCCGTTTGAGGCAATCAGCAATCTCTCTCAACAAACAAAACCCCTTTAGAACCGCCGAGAACAGTTTGTTTACTATGGCTTGAGGAATCATATGCTTTTCCCCGGTCATAATCCGCACTGGGCCCTCGTGGTAGTTTATGGCCCGTTTTCCCTTCTTATCATAGGTAAGGCTCGTGCCCCAGCAGTATTTATTTATTTATTTATTTAGGACAGTCAGCGAAAACTTGTACTAACACAAAAAAAATATGTAACAAACAATAACATCTTACATGCTAAGTACAGCCTTCTATTATTGACCGCCACGGCATGCAAATGTGGAGCGTTTGTGTAAATTTTAAAAGAAGAAAAACTACATAATTTTTTTAAGTAATCAGTAATAAACTTAACAATATAAATAAGAGCAAAACATATACAACAACTCATTTCAAAAATGTATGGATATAAAATGTATATAAGTATGGATATAAAATGAGCTGGTGAGGATGATGATGCTTATAATCCTGATGACGCTGTAAAGGGCCAATGCCGTAACTAAAAATAACCAATAGGTAAGTAAAAAGTTTTTAAATTAAGTATTTATAGTATTGAGCACAGACCAATTTCTTGTAGATCACTGGTATTAAGTATTAAAGTATTACTTTTCAATGTGTGTCCGTGTAAACTATAAAAAACATATACGCATTTATTACTATTTAAAAACGAATACCGGCAGACCTTGACTTATGCGAGCGAGTTATGAGTATCAACTCCCAATTCCGCCATTCACAAGACAAAAATCACACTCACTTTTGTGGGCGCCAGCTACTCCGTCATTTTGATAGATACACAGTCAAACAATTTAATGTATAGTAGCTCTCACCGTGAGATATGGTCAAGGCCACGGTGATATTGGCAATGTCAGCCATTTGTGTTGCTTTTTATGAATTCTATTGTATTGTAGAAAGTTATTGTCGAGATATTAATATTTTATGAATGCAATTGGCAATGTCAGCCATTTGTGTAGCTTTTTATGAATTCTATTATATTGTAGAATTGTACTGTAGAAAGTTATTGTCGAGATATTAATATTTTTTGAATGCAGTTACATTTCCTTGAAATCGACAAATTTTCCTATTACATATTATAGTCTTATTTTAGGTTGTGATCTTGCAAATTTAGCGACTTTCGGAATAATAATAAGTTAAAATATCTTGTCCGGGTTCCTCAAGCCGGATGGAGACACCGTCAGACGTTTTATAAAGGGAATGGATCATACGTTTCCTCTAGATTCTCCGGGGGGTTCGGATCGGATCGGTAGTTCGGTTTAACTCTCGCCCATCCAATACAAACGCATTAGAGTCTATTGTTACGGAGACCTACAAAACCTACGGGTAATGATCGGCCACTATGCTATGGCATGAGGAACCATAAATTTCTCGCTGCTCATAAACCTAGATAAACTGTAAATGCCAAATGTGTCCGACAGCTAATTTTTTTGTAAAAGGCGCCGTCTATTGTTCCAGTTGGCATATTCAGATAAGAGTCAAAGCGTGCAGTACTGATTGAACTTTGAGGTCGTGTGCTGAGGTCATGCGTTTAAGGGCAGTTACTCGAGTGAGTACGGTTCAGTTGCTTAGAATATCAACGCAGCCTATGAGTAAGTAACTTTATCGATTTGGTAAATGGCATTATCGGCAATTGTCTATTATTATATCAGCGGGTTATACCGAAGAATCAATCAATTCCGCCAATCCCAGGGTAAGGCCATCGAAGAGTACGTATTGAATTGGTAGACACATATTCACGGATACCTACAATTAGTATCCGAGGTAGGTACCATTAGTGGCAGTGTACTGACAGATAAGTGCTGATAACCAATAGTTCTATATTACTAGCTTACCACACGTCCAATAAAAGATTTTGGTTCTGTTATATTAGGTACTTAATTTCTATGAAATTAATAACAAACTAAAATGTTCAAACAGACAGCAGTTACTTAACACAGGCGCTTCCTGGCGCGAATGCATATTAAAGAAAGAAAACTAATGTTTCTGAAGACAGACAGCATCATCAGCTGTTGATTGCAGAGACGATCTTGATTAATATGATTATTTGCAGATTTTTGTACCGTTCCAGGAAAACAGATAAAAAATAAAGGTCTATTAAAATTGTTTTTTTTTGGGGAGTGATACAGTCACATTTTTATTTATATCGACATTATCAATAAGTAGCACAGCGTACTTAATCTTTGGTCCTTTTACCCTGATAAAAAACAATTTTGCTTGTATTTGTGCTAATCTTGTTGGTTGTCCTATTAAATAAAATAAATAAATAAATATAAAAATTACTCTATAAAATGACAAGCTAAAGTAGGTGATATAATCTAAGTGTCTACTATATTGATACCTAACTATTATTATAATTAGTAGGTACCTATGTTATCGTGTGATCATTGTGTTAGCGCAGCCAGGATGCGGATCTCGTTCAGCCAGTCACTTCTCCAAGGTTCGCTGGTAAGTATTCGACACACGAACGATCCTGCCTTTCTAAAATATACTTTATTTAGTTTCGATACTTACTCAGCACTGGTCCACTCACTTATTTGCATACAGCTGCAGTACTCACGATGTATAAGTATAGATTTACTATCTTTCAACACTTTACTTTCTAATAGGCATACTTTACCTTCAAGCTAGATAGATTTATTGCAAATTGTTACTTTGCCTATACGGTGTCATATTTGTAAAGAAACTTAAATTAGCTGTTGAAATATGTCGACTATAAATTGGTGAATTGATTGTGAACGTTTTACAATAGCAGAATCGAAGTACTTACAGATCTCTGCAGAATCAGAGGGACCTCGAATGATTAGCCTCCTGTTTGTGGGAAGATAACGGTCTCATTGTACCTCGCTCTTAAAAATCTTACGAGGACTTTCATTTCCCAACGTTTCACAGTTGGGTTGGCTTTACCTATCTACTTGAGATTCAATTTTCAATTATCAAAATACTTGGTAATAGATATATTAGGTACTTAATCATTACAATAAATGAAAACCACATGGCAACTTACGTTTTATAATTAAAGAGCAGAAATGATAAATTAATCACGTATGAATTATTTTGCCGATCTAGGTATACATTTTAAAAAATTTCTATGATTAGTTCGTTTATTGGAGTCAAGATTTTGTTAAACGTAAGTAAGTATGATAGAAATGTGGAAACATAACGTGCGAGCATGTTCTCTCATTAAGTAAAAGCCGTAGATGGCATTTCTACAGATAAATTAGCTATTACACAAATGGTATCTGAACATAAATTGATAATTGAATCACCGTTTGTATTTCTAACAAGAACTCTGTTACGTCGTTTGTAATGATTGTGTCAAGTATAGGTACTAGGTATCTACCTAGGTGTATGTAAAGGTATTTAGTACCTACCTTTTCCTAGGTAGATATACGAGTACAGGTGCTCAGGTACATGTGTAGAAAAGCTAGAAATTTACGTCAAACATATCTGTGGGTAAGTTCTAGAATAAAATATATTTTTGGGTCATTAGGTTTTCGATGCATAAAAAAACTTACGTTGAGCTTATGACTTATTTTTTGTACAGAGGGTACAAAGAATAAGTCATAAGTGAAACCAACCTTTTTGACATGAATTCAAAATGTTACTTTTATAGTAGGTACCTACCTATTTGAAGTAGTTAGTATTTGAGTGTAAAATAGGTGAAATCTATAAATAAGAATATGGATAACTGATGTTGTTATGCCATCCTTGACAGAAGGGATTAAACTTTAACTTTCTAACTGTTCTTGTTCTAATTGATATTAGATAACACAAAGAATAGCCGCCGACCATTACAAGATACGAAAGTACAATGCCGGAAATCCTTTTCGACCAAACACTGTCCGGCGCGCGCTGATCCATGACGTCCATAAGTCGAACGGGCCTGACATTAACTCCGCTAACGTGCTACACCACAGACCTTTGAGCAAAGTGCTTAACCTACGAGTTTTTCGAACACGTTAACGAAAATGAGAATTTGTGTGGCAAAATTTTAATCATTGCTTCTATGCCATACAAATTTGAATTTTCACTAACGTGATTAATTAGACTAGTATTTAAAGATTGTTAGGCGACCTGCTCTAGAGAAGACAGTTCCCGACACTCTGGAGCTAATTTCGAATTTCAGAAATTTAACCTTGTTCAGTCTAACCTCTAATCACTAAAACACAAATCGAGTGATCTAAAGTTCCTAGTTACGGAACATCATTGGCAAAAACCGGCCAAGTGCGAATCAGACTCGCGCACGAAGGGTTCCGTACCATTATCTATAAAAACTGCAAAAAATGTTTGTTGTATGGGAGCCCCCTTAAATATTTATTTTATTCTGTTTTTTAGTTTCAACTGTCTAACTATCACGGTTCATGAGATACAGCCTGGTGACAGACAGACGGACATGACGGACGGACGGACGGACGGACGGACGGACGGACGGACGGACGGACGGACAGCGGAGTCTTAGTAATAGGATTCCCGTTTTACCCTTGGGTACGGAACCCTAAAAATGGGATGTGCTGAACCAACCCAAGTAGCATTTTTAATTTTAAACCAAAGTGCACTTTGAGTTACCTACAATGAACGTGATTGGCGTCTTGAATGTGCTTCCAATAAAAACATTAGGAACGGCCGCGTAATTGACAATTGCTCGCACCTTAACTGGCTGTACCTACCAATATACCGATTAAACCCATTTAACTCAAAATAGGCAAGCTGCTCTATTATCTACAGACGATATTTTATGACGCTTCTGCGACTGGAAATTTCAACACCGAATTTACAAGCTGTCTGTCTACTGCCATACATGAATAATACATATGTTAAACCTTTAAAAAAATCAGAATCAGAAGCATTAACAAAGATTGAAGAAAATATAGAGGTGCAATAAGGACTAATAGATCGAAATACGCAGATGAGATATAGGCTTGTAACTACTATGGTTAGTCGTAGAAGAGTTTTTAGAACACCGGCCTTCTTTACAAATTACTTACTTGTGTTCTGTAAACTTCAAAAACGATTAGTCAAGTGGGATTCGACTCTGCAACCTTTGGTTTAGCAGTTGTTGCTTGTAACCACTACACCAAACGACTGTCAATATTCATATACAGGTATTCAGATCGATCTAAAAATGAATTAGGAAGGCATTAAGGTAAGCATCTACCATAAATATCATTCGACGCGGTTGTTTCGTGACAGATAAACGTAAAAAACGATTTAAACGTCTATAATACACGTAGTTCGAATTATACACGGACGCGTTATGATAAATCGTTGGACAACATCGTTCCTAGGACCACCATTTTAATCTCGGGATTTCATAATGTTAAAACGTTCTATGTAGGTATCAATGCGCTGTAGATTTATGCGGCCATTATGGTAACAGGAATTTAGATCGTGAAAGTAAGTTCGGTTGGACGTTATAGGCCCTATTAGCGTTACCAAACTGTGATTAATCTTTGAATAATTATGTTCAACCAGATAAGTTTCTCAACTTCAAAAAGATGCTTTATTGCATCATATTCATTAGATTGTTAATCGACTTTGTGGTCATGTGGTAAGAGTACATGTGGTGCTCAGTTTTGTTACTGGCAAAGCTTGTTCTAAATCAGTCTGGTTAGCCTTAAATATGATGAATAATAATAATAATATGATGGTACGAGCCATTTTACGGTTTTTTTAATATTTGTCGGGATCTCAAACAAACTCATAAGTTCTAATTCTTCCGAACCAATAAGCCAATTTTAATTAAACTTTCTATGGTTTTGGAAAAACAGAGATCCTGATAGTTCATAGAAACCATTTAAAAAGTTTGTATCAGAATTTATGTGATTTAAAATTAACTACCTATAGAAAAATTCAAATCGCATAAAACCCACTTCTTTTTTAAATGTTTTGTATTAACTGTCACAATCTCAGTATTTCTCTTAAATTCATAGAAAAATTTATCAACGTTAAATAACAGCATTGCAGATACTTCGTCAATTTTACTTTTTTTTGAAGTGCTAATTGCTGCACTGAAGCTGAATTAAATATTTATAAAATACAGTGAAAATATTAAATGCCTACACGACCAAGCCAGGAATCGAACAGGGGTCTTCCGTATTCCGGGCGGCTGCACTGACCATTATGCTACCGGGAAGGCCACAGACCAGAAAGGCTGACGTAAGCACTGAATTTTTACACTGCTTTTTAATTTTCGGTCAGGGGTGGCTAGGTATGCAGATTTATCTTTACTAATGAAATACCACAAATTTGATAACACAACGCTATAGTAAATTTGGTCACACAAAAGAAAGATTATCTTTGTATTAATACGTGAAGCAAAAACTTTGTACCCCTTTTTTACGAAAATTGCGCGGACGGAGGAGTATGAAATTTCGCACACTTATAGTTTATCTATAGAAGGTAATCCGAATGTTAATATATTTTTTTAATTGTGCATAAAAATACATTAAATCAATAAAACAAACATTACACACACTATCATGTGTTTGACACACACGTTTAAATACCTACTCTTTTCAAAAATTTCAAAAATGGAAGAGGAGCGGCCGAAATCTGTCAATGCCAGTCCAAACTCACATTCTATCTTTTTTAATTTTTCAATGCTTAGGATACAATCCGTGCAACCCTTATAAAATTACGGTCGAATTTCGACCACTGGACGACCACTAGTTACGGGTAAAGTGCGCTTCCATCTTTAGTCTTATCGTCACATACCTCAGGTGAGATGAAGGTAAAGTGCCTCCCTGCAATTTAAAACTACTTACATGTTGGTCAAACGTGAATGTATGCCAGCAGGTGATGCTTGAAATATCTTGTTGTATAATTGCAAGCGCTCTGCCAAATATGGTCTTAATGAATGATGTGCTGACCTTCTTATCCCACAATCCCACATAAAGCAATGGCGTAATTGTAACATAAGTAATACACACCACTGTCTTTAATGCACTCGAGTAGTCAAGTCAGATGTTCGTTACTAATCGAAAAAGGTTTTAATGATCTCCTCTCATAATTGAAATTCGAAACAATATTAATTTTAAAACGTGATGCGGCCACATTTTTTTGTTAAAATTCAAGGTGAGTGTAGTTAATTAATATAGAGCGAATATTGTCGAAGGTTATTGCACAATGCGGCTCGTTACCGCAGTCACTGATTTGAGCACAAAATTTTTTTGTCTGGATAAAATTTTATTACTCGGAGCAGCCGCCCGCCGTCAGTTAGAAAACCGATCTGCTGACAAGGGTGTAAAATGAATACAGGTGAAATTAACGAGAGCGGAACAAGTTTCCTCACATTTCAATTCGAGGTCCTCTGAAGAGATGAGCGGCTCCGGACCTACTTCCTGTGACCAGGTCTCCTCCCTATCTTTTAGAAAGGGTGGGCCGTTCCACCATCTTTCCAGAGAGACCGTAGCAGCACGGGTGGCATCATCGGCTACATTATGTACACTAGGCACTCAGCAACATTCCTGAACTCGCGTTTGCTCCGCGATTTCGCCTAATCTATGGCTGACACCTTGTATTTTCGAGCGTCGCTCCTAATCCAAGCTAGGACAGTTTTCGAATCACACCAAAATACTCTGCGCGATGCTTGGATACGGTGCTCGCTATTAATGGTTTGGGCTAGTCTTACTCCTAGTAGAGCAGCTTGGAGTTCCAAGCGAGTTATACTGACTGGCTTTAGCGATGCAACTCTCGACTTGCTCGCTATTAGAGCTAGAAAAAAAGCTAAAATGTGCAGTTCTACCGAAATGAAACTGGAGACGTGTTTATAAGTGCGAGGAATGGTACATGCGTGGATTGCCTTAATGTCAGCGTACCAAGCCTCCTACAGTTCCCTTTCGGAAGCCGGGAGTGGGACATTCCACGAAACCACCAAACGCCACGTCCTCTGAAACAGGATTTTTTCCCTTGGTAACCTTGGGTTGTAAGAGTCCGAGCGAATCATAAATCCGCATGAGATCCCTGAGGACTTGGCGCTTGGTGAATTGCGCGGACGGCGGCACCTCGATCTCAATTTTGAAATTAAACGTGTCGTCTCGGGGGTTCCAGTGTATTCCCAAAACACGAACATCTTTAACCTGAGACGCGCCTAAATTGAGATCGACGTTGCTTATATCTTCTTTGCGAAGACCTAAAGAAATTGAGCTCAAGCCTTCGGGGAAGTTGGCCACCCAGGATCGCATCTCAAAGCCGCACTGCGCGTGTATATGGACGATCTCGGCTGTGAGGTGCTTGGCATCCTCTAAAAAATTGCAAGAACCGAGAAAATCGTCCATGTAGTGATCTTGGAAGGACCACGATGGGACAGACGGAATGAAAAGCCCCAGTGAGTTTAACGATATATTACAGAAATTAATATTAAAACACAAAATAGAAAATCCAACCTAGGTTCACACTCTGTTGCTATGAAAGTCAAGTAACAATTGCATAGCAACAGAGTTGCCAGACCTATAGCTATTGGACCAACTGCCTAACTCGAAAATAAAATTCAGCTGTTCCATACATTTTGGTCGAATGAATATTGATGTTTTGTGTCACGTTTGTATCACGAGAGTCATCTCAGAAGGTTTGGACGGTGATAAAAAGTGACCCTGTAGGTATATATCACTAGAGGCCCGCTCGCGACTTCGTCCGCTTGAAAACATCCGTATCCCATGATGGACTATTGCAGCGCCACCTACCGGGGCCAATTATAAATCTAAACCATTCTCGAATCCACTTGAACACACACAAAAAATTTCATTAAAATCGGTCCGGCCGTTTAGAAGGAGTTCAATTACAAACACACACCGATGGCCTTTGTCCAGCAGTGGACGTCTTTTGGCTGAGATGATGATGATGATGATGACACAGAAGATTTATCTATATAAAGATTTGTTGTTTACAATTGATTTGGTTTTTAGCACTGCCCAATAAATACCTAAACGAAATAAAAAACAAAAGAGCGTGTCGCTGTAAAGCTTTAAAAAAGTTCACAAAAATAAAGTGGCCCATTGCACATACATACTAAAATAAAACACAATGAATAATACAAATAAAGTTTTGCTTATGACACCTATTTATTTACGCAGTTTAAACTGTGTGTAAACGTTAAAGTATGCATGTGCTCAGACTCAGTACAATGTCAAGTTGAGGCCTTGTGCAACAAATGTTCATTGTTATCGTGCATGAGAAATTATAGTTCCAATGACAAATAATAGGCACAGTCAACACTTTTAGACACAAAAATGTTACCTACAATATTATAATAAAATAAATAAAATAAAATAAAATTTCTTTATTTTCCACCAGAATATTACATGTTTTGCTAAAACAGCGAAGTAAATGTTTCTTATAGGTAAAAGAGAAAATTGGAATAGGAAAAACATATAATATTTGGGAGGACTGGAGCCCAAGATAGGATAAACCTGAATTTCAGGTCTCCAGGATCCCCGCCCGAACAACAACAACACGTCTAACAATACATCTTAGCTAATAATGTAAAAGAAAAAGAAAAAACAAAAAAATTGTGGAATAATAACAAAAAATAGAAATTGAATGTGAGTTTGTCTGTGTGAGTGCGTGGGCGTGTGTGTGCGCATGTACATGTATGGTGTGTGTGAGTAAGCGTGTGTGTGCGCGTGTGTGTGCCCGAGTACATGATGGTGTGTGTGAGTGAACATGTGTATGCGTGATGTGTGAGTGGGCATACGTGTGTAAACGCATGTATATGTATGTGTGAGTAGGTGCAGGTGCCTTTATGTGTGTGTATTTCAGTTACCTGTCATCGTATCAGTGATTCTGTATCGTGGTAATTTAGCTCTAATAAATAGTTCTTAATGATGGACTTGCATTTATGAATAATTTTAGGATAGATATTGAGTGCCATGTTTAATTTATTATACAAGTGTTTTGAGAGAAAAATTGTATGACGTCGAATAAAGAGGGTGTCGATGTGTTTGTCGATCTCACATACTTTTGCCGGTCTACGAGTGTTGGGCTGCTGTGTTAAGGCATTGTAGGTTAGGAGTTTGTGTTGCCGTATTGTAACTTGCATGATAAATAATTGCCTTACTGTCATAACCTGGGCATCCTTATATAGATTTAGTGTAGGATACAAAAAAGGTTTCTTTAGCATAACCTTTAGCAATGATCGCTGAGCACGTTCCAACTTTAATAATGTAGTTTTGCATGATCCACCTCAGACTGGTATGCAATATGTTAATACAGACTTGGGCAAGAGCATAATAAATAACTTTCAGCAGTTTTGGTTCAAGTATATTTCTAAGTTTTTTAAATAACCAAATTAACTTTCTTATGCGAGTAGACAAAAACTCAACCTGGGTTTTCCACGTTAGGGATTCATCCAATTGTATACCAAGGTATTTGATATCACTGACTTTTTGGAGTGGAGTGCATGAACATGTTCTGTTTGAGTTGTTACATGTATGTAGTTTTAGTAGAATTTGGTTTGCTTTAGGCTGGGTGGATTTATTAATGGAAAAGGTAATATATTTGGATTTGTTTATGTTTAGAGTTAGCAGATTTTTATTTAACCAAGCTGATGTTTGTAGAAGTCCCTGTTCAGCACACGCGTGTGCTTCAGCCCAAGTCTCACCCTGAAATACAAGAGCTGTGTCGTCAGCATAAGAGATTATTTTGCCATTGTTTGGTTTGAATTGACGGAGCTCATTTATGTAAATCAGGAAGAGATTTGGGCCTAATACACTGCCCTGAGGGACGCCACAGGTAACGGGGAGGGGAGAGCTAATGTAGTCACGTATTTTAACTGTTTGGTGTCTATTTGAAAGAAAATTCTCAAACAGTTTCAGGGGTAATCCGCGTATACCAATCTGTTCGAGTTTATTTAATAGGATAAACATCCTAGATAGAGACCGTGTCGAAAGCTTTCGCTAAATCTAGAAAGACTCCTATACATCGCCGTCCTTTATCCAAGCTTATTGCGATGTCATTTGTGAGTTCGATTACAGTAATCGAACTCACAAATGACATCGCAAGAAGAAGAAGAAGACGCAGTCGTCTTCTGTTGACTTTTTTGGCTGGAAGCCATATTGTGAGTCAGAAATTATTTTTTCTTGGTTTAGATAAGTCATCAAGCGTTTGTTGATAATCTTTTCAAGCAGCTTAGACATGACACTAAGCACGGAAATTGGACGGAAGTTTTCAACACAGTCTCTTTTTCCACCTTTATGCACAGGGTGTATTATGGAGCGTTTGAAACTGTCAGGGAAGATACCGCTATTTAAGCACAACTTAAATATCTGGGTAAGAACTGGAGTTATGTGGTTATTATGAACATTGAAGATTTCGAATGCGCAGCAGTTTGGCGTTTGCTTTCTTACAAGTGAATCTAGTTTAGCACTGCCGGGTCACCGGACGGGTAACCAATTTAAAATTATCTATCTCGATATCGAAGGAAGTAAAAAAGGTTGCTGTCGTAAGATGTCCATCGTAAAAGTTCATCAACTCGCATTGGGCTAGCGTGGGGTCATGGCTTATTTATTTTATTTATTTATTTATTTATTTAGGGATTACAAACAAATGTGTTACATAAATTGGCTTATTAATAGACTTACGTAATATAAATGGTAACACATCCCACCACGTAATCCACGTGTAGGTATAAAAACTATAATGAACTCAGATGCGAGGCAAAATACATACTTTTATACTTATAAGTTCATAATATAAGTGTCATGATTAGCTTAACTTTAGAGGTGAAAATATTATTAACTTCGACGTTTGAAAACAAAATATAAAAGAGAGAAAAACAAAGAAAAACAAAAACATGCATGTATGTTAACTTAATTAAACTTAGGCGAGCAGAATATCTACAGAAAGCCTTTTAAATTTTGATTTTTAAATTTTGAAGGACTCTGGATGGCTTGATAGCCTTGTGTACCTATAGGTAATTCTGTTCATCTCTGAAAAGCGTAAGAACAGCATTTGGAAATTATAGGCTTAAGATAATAACAGAGTGTAATAATATCGATTGTAAAAATAATATTGTTTATTTTTTTTTCAGTTATACCTCTCGGCACCTCAATCACAGTGTCATCAAATGGGAATAGTCCAGAAATAAAAATGGTAGCGGGAATGATGATGGACGTCCAAAAAGGATTTGCACCAATGACACCCGCACCTGTAGAAACAACTACAAATACCAATTTGGCAAAGAGGAAGTTAAATAGTAATTCGACAAAACTCTCAATCAATGAACGGTATAGGCGACTGATACCCTACATGACATTCTATTACGCCAACGACTTGGTATCATCGACCACTGAGGGTGCAAAAAATGTTGAAGTTGAAAAAGCAGAAATTGTTGAAGCGAGAACTATACAGCATCAATCGGAACTACGTCAGCCAAAAAAGATCTACTATAATACTAACAGAAATATACCACTGTATCAGGGAAATAGACTAACTCAATATAACATAGCTTCAGCAAATCCTGCAAAATATTTGTATAAAGGAGCTGTACCTGCACCTCATTATGTCAAAAGTAACAACTTCAGCCCCTTGTTGACGGATCACCGTGGCATGCCTAATAATGACTTTGAATATGACAGGATTGTGCCTAAACAAATATTTAAGGCTCCGAGTGCTCCATTTGCATTACCAACTAGAAAACCATACTTGAATCTGTACCAGAACGATGACTCTGCGAACGTCCGATATTATTTCCCAGAAAAAGAGCACACGCCCAAATATAAATTAGTACCTTATGAACAGACTCCTCCAGTAAAAGTCTTGCCTCAAAATGATAATGTTTATCATGTACCGAAACCTGTTCACGTCCAAATACCTCAGGAACAAGGGTATAGTAAATCACGACCAGCAAGACCAATATACATATTTGACAATGGCCATATTCCACAGTCTCCAGGAACAAAGCAGCCCTCGATAGTTTCAGAACTTTATTATGAAAAGAGTCGCCCTCACAACCCAATAGTTCAGCCTATTATAGAGAGTGGATTTAGGCCTATCGTCAATACTCCTATTCACACTACCGAAACCTCTTACTATGACTCATCGTTAACGGATGTACCAGCTCATACCAATTATGAATTTGAGAAGCAACAAAAAGTTCAGGTACTTGACCATCCCTCCGAAGCACCCGAAGAGGGAGTGTTGAATCCAAATTACTACCAATACGTTGTCGATCAACCCGCTTACAAACCACCGGCATATGCTCAATCAAACACCGTAACATTAGCCGATCTACTGAATTCATTGCAGTTGAATAAATCTATTCCAAAACCTATAACAAGAGAGAACGTGGGTGCATCGATAAGGACTTTGTTGCAAGTTCTGAACGCTCTGAAAGCATTACCTCAACAAAACGAAGCAGAAAATGCTGTTTTAAGTACACCAAAACCGTTTATACAAAACAAAGTGGTGGAAGTAACGGCTAAGCCCGAAGATGTAACTCCATTGTCTGTGGTTAACGAAGAAGCTGATCTCCAGGACGAACAGTATCTTGCACCGGTTAATACACCATCGCAGCATATAGACGGTATGTCAAATTTTGTTTCTTTTACTTTTTTAAGGTAAGTAAGAGTGTGATCCTCAGATTATATTACTATGTATACTACCTATACGTAGTTGATGTAGTTTATATAGTAAATCTTGGTTGTATTCTGATCTTCTAAAGCAGCTCTTGATTATGAAGTCACATTTCTAGGAATGCGATTACATAGTAGTATAATCTGAGGATCACACTCTTACTGGCCATACACTGACTTTCCTAACAAAACTAGACATCTCTCAAAATTTTACGTAATCGTAGGTTGTTTAAAGTAGAAATCGCAAAAGCAATAAGAATAACTTTAACTTTGTTTAATGTTCATTTAAGCCTAGTCAAATTAGCCCAAAAAATAGGGGTACCCTTGCATTAATTCACAACAAGCTGAGAATTTACAGGCACGTCAGGGATACCACTCTAATTAAATCCTGAAAAGTCCTCATTGATACCGTGTGTGCAAAAAAAATTCAACTTTCGAATAGCTTTTTTTCAGAAATAATCTTAGAGAAAAAAGTATAAGGACAATTTTAGTAGATAATTACCTGATCTACAATTGTAGTCCAAAAAATCCAAAAAAAAACCATTTTTGCGACCTTTGACCTTGAATATTTTTTTTTTTACTTTCAGGATTTTATTAGAATGGTATCCCTCACGTGCCTGAAAATTTTCAGCTTGTTGTGAATTAATGCAAGGGTCAATGTCTATTTTGACCGGGCTAGTAGACGGGTTTTAAGCTGACTTACGATGACCTACAAATATATTTAAGAATGGAAAGAAGTTACTTAAATATATTAAATTAAATTCAAATTTAATTTATCAGTTTAGTTCAAAATATTGGTGCGATTTGATCCGAATGTCACTCTGATTTTATTGTTAAGATATTGTATGTGGGTACTTACATAACTTGGTTTCCAGATTACCCCGCAACCGTTAGCACCAGCCAGCGGTTCCCCTTGCAAATCACGTCGGACGACGAAGGAGGTACTCCAGGACGGCCGGGGGTCGACTACCCGGTGCTGACCACTATCCCGCAGACCGCCTTCAACTGCAAGACTCAACGGTACAAGGGGTTCTTCGCTGACCCCGAGACAAGATGCCAGGTATTTTAAAATTACTTTCATGTCTCAGTTAAATCTAGATTAATTGTAAATATCATTCAGCATCTATCATCAATCACAGTAGTGTTAGCTAACAGCCCACTACACATGACTTTAAAGATAAAGATGTCAGACATCCTTGGGCAAGCACAAGGAACCATTTGCGTCAGGTCATAACGCCCCAGATCAGGACGCGCCGAAGCGCATTCTTCATCCGGTACTTTTAAGACTAGTGTCTCGAGCGAGTTGCCCCGTGGACACGTATAGTCCACTACCTAAATCCAGATAGTGTTAGCTAACAATGTGAATGTGACCGATTGAAGAACTTGACTCCAGGTCATAAGAATTACAAAAAAAAGAAGAAAACTTAGATAGTAACTAGGTAGGCGAAACATTAAATAAATAATTATGGTAAAATATATATATATTATATATAAACATATATATTATATGTATATTTTATTTATGAATAAAATAAAAGTTCTAAATACTGTTCTACTAGCTGTCCTCGCATCTGGACTATTCTGGACACTGCTCTGCTTAAAATCTGGCAGAGCCAGAGCAGTAATTTGCCTAATCTACTATTTTAAAAAGTCCTTTATGTACTTAGGTAATACCTAGATACTTTAGATATCTACAGCCACGACTTATTAGTGAGAAACATTAATTACTTAATATGGTAGATATAGAGACGGTACTATTTTGCGGCTTTTTATCATCATCATCAGCTTATATTAATCCAATGCTGGACATAGTTCTATCCAAGTGCACGTCGCTGAGCACGATCTGCTGCTACTCTCATCCAGCTCTTGCCAGCCACCACAAGAGGTCTTCTCTTATATCTATTTGTTTCCAGGTGTGGCACTACTGCGACCTAAACGGCGGGCAGGCATCCTTTCTCTGTCCCAACGGCACAATCTTCTCGCAAGCGGGCCTGACCTGCGACTGGTGGTTCAACGTGCGCTGCGCGTCCACCGCACAACTGTACGTGCTCAACGAGAGCCTCTACAAGTACATTCTGCCGCACTCGCCTAAGTTTCCAGAAGACTACAGTGGCCCGCTAGTCGATAAGTGAGTATTTTACTAGGTAACTCATTTTTATTTTTACAGATGGCTGTGGCTGCAAATCAGGCCCCCGACCGCTTTGACTACGCGTATAGTTTATGACGTCATCTTGCCACTTCGCACCGCCTATGAAAGCAATATCAAAAGCTAAAGGCTATAAGCTTTCGATGTTGCTTTCATAGGCGGCATGAAACGACAATGACGTCATAAACCACACACGAAGTCAAAGCGGTCGGTCAAATTTCTCCAACAAATGTTTAACAACAGGAAAGATTTCAATAAAGTTCAAAGTCTATTGAGTTTGTGGTACCTAATCATTATGTGCAGCCGTGTGTACCTAAGAGTGCCATGTGCGAGTTACGAATTATTCGATCATTTAACGAAAACGAGAATTTATGGCAAATATTAACTCCCCTCGTTTGTCATCGCGGATGGAATGAAACTAGCACTATTATATACAAATATATAATATAATACGAGTATAATATATTATAGGCAACCTGAATATAAATAGTCAGCACTCAGTTGACTCAGTGTTTGTCAAACAACATTCGTTTCAATATTAGTTTAGTGAATAAGTAAAGTTTTAGATGTTTGTTGTTAGCTACAACTATCAAACATTACTATTCTTACTAAATTGTCTTGTTCTGGGTGTTGCTATACTCGTAGGTACAGCGTTTCTGTTTTTTTAAAAATCAAATATACCTAACATTATGTAGCTAGTTCGCTTCAGATTTATACCAGTGCGTAGTATTATGTATTCATTATTATATTTATAATTCCTACAAACTATCTTCAACGCCAGATTAGAACAATAACATTTACCAAATCATTTAAAATTTTACAGATACCTAACGCTGAAATTCAAAGAGATGGAGGAACAATTTAAGAAAAACAAAAACAAGCAGAGCGCCTCTGAAAAGATTGACTCAGAAGAGGAGAGCTCCACTGAGGATGGTAGTGACGTGGAAGCATCGAGCGAGCACGCTCTACCAAACAGCGACAGCGGGGTAAGCGAAGCGAGCGTCATCGTCGGCTCCCCCGGAACCAGCGGCAACGTCGAGAGGCTACAAGATTAGAAATATCTTAACATTAGAACTACTTGAGTACCTTGGATTGTTCTCTTAATTTATTTACTTACGTATTATTACGTATGCGTATGCATAAAAAAACCTGGCTGTATGAAGGCCTGAGCAAGTTTCTACTAACTAGTCCAGTGTATATTTAACCGTTCCACTGTCTCGCAGAGACCTCTTCGGGCAAATAACAATTGATTTAACAATCATTGTTAAATTGATCAGTGAACATGTTAAATATGTAGAATAGGCTGGGCTTTTATTTTAAGAAAAAATACAGGTTAGATTTAGTTTATAAATAAAAATTTTGCTTATAGTTTTAAATTTAAAATCATAAAGATTATTGACCCTGTAGGTATAATTCGACATACTTTCATTAGGTAGGTAATTAATATTCGACGTCTCTGAAATCTCAGAGAACAATCCATAAGGCCGCGTTTTCGACGTCTGCGGGAACGGTGGCGGGACGGGGAGCGAAAACGCCTGTACTCGGCAGCAGCGGGCGAGCACATCGCTCGAAATCACCGCAGCGTTAAGACTAGAAACGTTTGACAGTCGCCCGCTGCTCGTGGACCGCTCTCTTGTCGTACCGCTCCTGCTGTGCCGTCGAGGCGATCCTTTGTCAATGTAGGGTACCTAGTGCCAGTGTTCGACACAGTTTTCATCGCCAAAAATAATATTGGTGGTCATTGAGATGTTACTAGATGACAGTTAGTTAAAATTGTTGCTAGACTGTAATCAGTTGGTGACCAATAATTTTAATAATTAAAGGAAAAAAATGTCGATTAATATTTCCTGTCACTACCCTATGCGTATAGCGTCACCGCTCTCCGCGCCGCTACCGCTCCCGCTCCGCTCGCCGCAGACGTCGACGACGCGGTCTTACCGATTTTCCAGTAAAGTTTACTAATTACATTTACCAGCAATGAGATAGAGATAGGAAGTATTAAATCAGTTCTTTTATTTTTCATGACAGCACGGTTAAGACATTGTTCTGTAATTTGTGATAGGTGTATTCTCTAATTTAATGCTTCTCTAGTTCAATTTCAAGGTGTTTGTAATAAATCCCTACTATTCAATCCATGCCAGTCGTTCGCAATATATAGTGCGGTGTTTTTAGATTTTAATTGACTCATCTACAATCTTTCAATATGCACCTATGAGTTTTTGTACCAACATTTCTTTTAGATTACGCATATTTTTATTTAAATTAGACATTAAACACGTATGTTATAAAACTGTGATAACTGAATATTACCGCTACAGTTAACAAATAGCGAGATTGACTAGCTACATCTAATGTGCATTGCTGCATTTTAAAATAGTATATGGTTCGGTAAGAATAGCTAAGGTGAAAGCTTGTATGAGAATTAATACTAAAGGCTGAATTTCAATTTGGCGTATGATTTTTGTGTAAGGAATTAAACTTGCCATAATATGTTACCATGTTTAATTCGATATAGTATAGTGTATTGTAGCAGAAAAACATGAACTAGAGACTAAATTAATTTATAATAGGTAGATTAATTTATGATACAATACTCATAGTGATATTCGTGCAATGTGTAAATAGTATTTCGTCTATTTTTGTCTCTCTGCCATTAGAAATTCAGTGTAATGCTTAGTTTAAGGAAAGTGCAATAAATTATTCAGTTTTGATGTGTTGCATTGTTTTATTTAGCGAATAATATGTGGTCATTAAAGAAACACTTATTATATCCACCGATTAATCCTAAGTAATTGAGTTATTTACAGCATAAAATGTTCTTAATTTTTTCTACATAAATGTCTATAAATCAAACATGACTGTCAATGTAATCAATCATTTAAATACAAAACTTGAGAAAGCTAGTGACTGATAAGATAAAATAAATTAACACACTAACCATTAGGGAAAGTAATATAAAATAAGCGTATTATGAAAGTGTCCTACTAAATCCTACGTGTAAACGGTTAACGTTCCAAATATCTGTTGACTACATTCTCAGATTGGGACTCATAACATCAATAAATTAACTAGACAGTTATTGTAAGTAATATTGTAATGTATATCTATACATCGATAATACTGATACTTACTTATTCTTAATTATTATGAGTGAAAGTTCGATGAGATTGTTGGGGATTATTTATCTAAAGACATTTAGAATGATTTCGTAATGTTCAAATTGGTTAACTATGATTATCCAAACTTGAACCATTAAAAGCTAAAATGAGTACCTAAATTACTTGGTACAATGCAATTTTGCAGACAATACTTATACAAAAATATAATTTTGGGATGAACAAATTCTTAGACATAGATAAAATTTACTGATACCTGTTTTAGGTAAGTACCTACGTGTTAATGATTTTGAACACGCCATTGAATCCACGATTACACCTATCTCAATAGTTTATTTACAGCTATATACAGTCAGACACGTACTTTTCTTAAACGTCGATCACAAGCTGTTGCCATTTCAGTCTTAACATCACATCCCTCCAATTAGGTATAGTGAGAAATAAGAGTATGTATTTTGACATTGCCTATATATCATGCATGAGTCAAAAGCGAACATTTTACACAGCGATTTTTTTTAAATAGACATTGTTATATTCTCTAGCCTAGCTGAAATATTCCTGTTACACGATTTTTCAACATAGTATTAATAAACGAGTATCATTAATAACCTTATAACGTACAGAACAAAATTGCTTACATTATTAGTTGCCTACACAATTAAGTAATAAATGAATAATAAGAAGCTAACTCAACAACTCAGTTAAAAACAAAAAAGCTTTAAGCTCATCATAATCTACGGGTGAGTTCTCCCAAGAGTAACCTACGAGTCAGTTTAAATTACCCTGTTAGTTAAAACAGTAACGTTTAATCACCATACTTACCCATAAGGAACAATAAATAAAATGCACAAAAAACGTGCGAATAAATATATACGACATCCAAATGTATACGCGTAAACGAGCGAACGCGAGTCGTTTTAGTAGGGGTCGGGTGGCGTCGCGTCGGTGGTCGTCGGAGGTCGTCGGGTGGCGTCCGTCGTTTAGTGCTTGAGCAGCAGCGCGGCGTGCTTGAGGCGCAGATGTGAGCGCAGCGTGTCGATGCGGCTGTAGGTGGCGGGGCAATAGGGGCACAGCGAGCGCTGCGCCGTGTGCGAGTGGAAGTGGTGCCAGCGGTTGGACACCTCCTTTCCGCACGACTTGCAGCGCCACAGCGCCGCGCTCTCCGCCGCCGCCACGAACATGCTGTGGTACGAGTACTGCGCCGGCGCCGCTCGCCGCTCTGCAACCAACAACCCCGCCCGAGCTTCACATGCGAACGATCGCCGCGACAGATCCACATTGACTACGCTCGTTAGGGATTCGAACCCGACGGAACACTTAAGGCGTTGGGGAGGAATGCCCGATCGGGGTGCTGATCCCGTGCGGGAGGACTATGGTATGCGAGGTGCAGGGCATGTGACACGCCCGACTGAAACTACACGGATTGTAACATACCACAATTTAATGTAAAAATTAGTAATAAATACAACAGATAAATGCAGGAGTTTGCAACATGTTAAAATTGCATTACATAACATCAAACAATGTGAAAAAAAATTGCATTAACTGCTTGCATAAAACAAAATTATTTAAATTAAACTTTTAACGGAGGCATCAAACCAAGACAAACAAAATATTCATAAACAACAAATCGTTCATAAAATTTCATGTATAATATAACAAGACTAAAAGTCGGCTTTTAGGTACACGATTTGACACCCCCTCCCTATTAGTATTACACTATTGTGATATACGACACTATAACAAATTTGCTAATTATAAAGATGAAACAAAATAAACATAACTAGACCATTGCTATCCTGAATATAACCATAGAGCTAATCCTGCACTCCATTGATTCGAAATGATAAGATCACATCCTTTGTGATATCAATGTAAATTTTAATATACAATAAATTGGAATATTCATTAGATTGGCCAAATAAGTGACTAGGTCCACAAGACCCCAATTTCATAAGACTAAATTTAGTAATTCGTTAACCTTATGTATAAATTCCGTATGGCATAAAGTTAGCTTTCATTAAGTCCAATTACGTGGTCACCATACAATTATTAAGTTGCATACTTTCTGAAAGCCGAAAAGAGATCAAAAGGAGATATTTTCTGAGCCAAACGATGTGATACTCCAAAATATTCTGGCCAGACACTATCAAGTATCCTAACCTAAAATATCTAAAATAATAATCTATGTTTACTAATCAATCGATTTGCTAATAGCAATTCATTATTCAAAATTGGTCTCGAGTGATAGTAATATTAAAATGCATCCACGATTAGATGAAGAGTTTGACAAGGGGAGGCGGGGCAATGGTACCCCCAATGGATAGCTATGATCTATTCCAACAATAGACTTTAACTTGCGCGACAATAAATTATTAAATAGTACACAACTATTACGATTGGCAGAGGTAAACAAGCTAATCTTAATATTACCAGCTATAAAACCTGTACATCGCCGTAACCCAAACTGTTTCACTAGGTAGAAATAGAAATTAGGTGTTCACTTAAGTAAATACAAGTAGGTAGTTACTCTCATCGGAGAGATTAATAATATACTTTTTAAAATATCCTTTAGTTTGGTTACGTAATTAAATAACTAGTAATATTGCACTGAGTATGAAATGCTATCAAATAATAAGTGCCCACGTTACAATGAACAGTATAAAAACTCTTTGATACTCTTAAAATAAATATAAAATCTTTGTGGAAGTATTATTATTAGGTTATGTGATTTACACCCTTATTCATAAAACTATTGGAGCATTATTTAGTTAAATATTGTGTTGTCAACGTCACACAAACGTCATTTTGAATTAGAAAAAAAAGAGACAAAACAATGATTAACTAAATAATGCTTAAATAGTTTTTATGAATAAGTGATTTAATGTTTAAAATGTACAGATGGTGAGCTTGGTGCTTACATATCGAGTGGGCCCCTATATTCAATAGACAATTGTAAAATCTATCTATGAGTTATGACTATTTGAAAAAATTGCACATGTGAAATTGCATGTTCACAGCTAATAAACACTAATGCCACAACGTTGTTATGGAGACGTTCACGGAGTTGCTATTCGGACACGTGGCGGTCTCTAACGCCATTTACGAACGTTTTATATTTGGTAGACAATGATCGGATTTTTAAACATGTTCTTATCGACCTATATATTTTTTTTATTATTTTATGTTATTAGTAAATTTGAAGATCTCTGAAAAAATTAAGATAAAATCTCGAGTGATACTGTAATCTCTAGGCGTGTAACGACCCATGCGTTATGTTACCCGTTGACCAGACAGATGCGACCTCAATTGGATGCTAGATGCCTTATAATAATGCAAAATAACTAATCATTAAAACATTAAGAATATTATAATAGGAGTCGAATCGTAGCGTGTTAACACTCTTGGTTCTAGCACCATTCCATTTTATCACATTTCAGTTACCGTACCACTCTAAGTGTTTAGCTAAAAATGTAACAATCTTAAATCTTAATTGAAAAATACATACATAAACGCTAGGTTAGTCCCAATCGTAGAATGCCAATATTAGTTACTAAATGCGTAACCTCGAAACGTTCCTTCCTATCTTATAGTAATTGAAAGAGGTCTTCGACCACAAAGCACCGATCACACGAAGGGGGCGCGCGCGCCCACAAATAAACACCTACCAACGATAAAATAATAAAACATGTTAACAGCTCAATGTCAGTTATACAACGCTCAACTGAATATAAACGAAACCAATGTTACTATAATTATGATGAATCAATAAAAACAAACAACACTAATAAATCAAAATATATATAGTATGTAAATATATTAAAAGTATATTAAATCAGACAATAGAATATAATCTAAGTATAAAAAAAAAACAATCTCCGTAAATAGATCCACTACTCTAGTATAAAAATCTTTTCGTATGTTTCCTTAGGCGCTACCCTTTTTTTAATACATCACAAATCCTTAATAAAATTATCCATCGTGCAAAGGCCTCATGGAGTTACAAATGCATCTACTCTGAGATTCAGTCAATATTTATATGTCGTTGACCAACGACAGATCACAATCTCTTGCCAGTCCTCAAATTCTTTCCTGATGTAGTTCTGCTTCACCCGTACGATGTACATAATAATAACATAAATACAATTAGCTACAGGAAACTCATAATTCCCTATCTAATGAATAAATATAACAAGAAAGTGTGGGCCCGTATCGGGGCCACGGTCAATAACCAGCATCACTTCGCGGTCGCACCGCTACTCAATATAATGTATATCATTAAATAGCTTAAGATCCCTATCGATATAATATAAAAAAATAATATGGTAATAAAATTAACATCATATTATTGCTTTTGCCCGTTCCCGTATAGCGATTGGTATAGAAAAAATTTGCTTACCTACTTTATATACGCTTCGAGTTTACATGTAACATCGACATAATAGTTCCCGACGCGGAATCTCATACGACCGGTCACACTGGGGCAAGTCAACAACGCACAACCGAGACAATACTAGAGGAGGGGCGCGCGGCGCGGGCCCCCCAGAGATAGGCCCGTTAAGTAATAGCACTTCAGCTTAATCCTAAATAGGAAGCGATTTTCAACGTGAACGGTCCGTCTAAAATCGGGACGCACGAACAACGAGAGTCTGGCCTGGCTGCGGCCGCGCTCACGGAGCGTCGAGGCCGAGCCAGTAGAGGGGGGATCAGTCGAAGCCCGCGTCGAGGTGGTTGGCGAACAGCGGCGCGTGCGGCGCCGGCGCGGGCGGCGGCGGCGGCTCGAACTTGCGCGTGTCGGGATTGTACGCGGGGTGTTTGAACTTGCAGTGCGTGCGCAGGTTGTCGGAGCGCGTGTACGTGGCGCGGCACAGGGGGCACTCGAACCGCCCGGGGAAATGCACGTGATAGTGGTTCCGGATGTGCGTCACCACCTTGCCGCACAGCTTGCAGCGGTGCAGGTTCAGCGCGCCCGCCACCCGCTCGAACGTCAGCCGCATGTGCCAGCCCTTCGAGCCTGCAACCAGCCAGCGGTCACTCCCACACCCTAACCGTCCCCCGCCCACACCACACCACCGATGCCGCAGTGCCAACTACGCTCCACCGACTTATCTATGCATCAAAACTTGAGGAGCTCCACTCGATTACGTCACAGATATTGATATCTTGACACTTCTATTTGTTCTAATATTTTTGTCTGTAATCTCAGCCAATCGTGCTATGATTTTTTATTATTTTAAATCCAGTTTCGATGCAGCGATATATTCAGAGGAACTTACAAGTATCTAAACACTGCGACAGGTTGTTTAGCTTATTCGTTACTCTTCTGTTGGTCCTGCAGCATTTGTTATGAAGTGCGAGATCGAAAGGAGATGTATACTTTAACTAGATACAACTATTTTATCAAATTATTTAGCAAAACAAGGCTAGACTCAGACATATTTAGTTTAGCACTATTAAAAGCGTTTATATTGTTAACGCTGAACTATATGCCTCTCCTAGCACTATTAGATAAAGCGTTAGAAATTAATATACAAAATGTAAGGTAATAAACATAAACTTCAAATTATTAGTCGAAAATAAAAGTATTTAATGGTAGATTCATGCAGAAATGAATCAATGGATACTTGAAGAAATGGTGTTTGTTATTTATCGGTGTTGTATACGCATGACGAATTGTTCGTTAAATACAGTACTGTCACCAAGCCTATATAGAGAAGGCGATTCATAAAGATAGGTCTGCTATACATATAAAGAAAGCATGGACAGAGGATGAAAATGAAAAGAAAAGTGGTATAAATAAAGGAATATATTTGCAACAAACACAGTAACGATAAATTTACAATACAAATAATCGTAATGTTTAAGAAAAATTAAATGAGAAATAAATTAAAATTAGTGTTCCTTTGTTACAAAAGCAAAATCAGTCTCATTTATTATAAGGAACAAAAAGAGATCATAGGTTAGGCTTTTTCACAATTGTGGCATTATAGTTTTTTTTTTACAAAAATACAGGTTACTATCGACTCATCAGCATCATTTTAAAACTTAAAAATAGAGAGGATATTTAAAATTAAATATTAAACTATAATAAAGCACGTTTTTGTTATTTACAGGCAAATTGTGTGTTTAAGATCAGTTGCAATAAAATATAGTGTCTAAAAGAAATTAATTTAGATATATTTATAGGTTTATTGAATTTATTTCACAGGTTAATAATGTAATTGAATATAGTTTACCATATCGATTTCTTTTTATAAAATGTAAGTATAATGTAATAAGATTATATCACGTCTCGAGCAAACTGAAATCAAGAACTATTTGGCTTTATTGACTTATATACAGAATGCCGATTTTTCACCTGCACTAGCTAAGGAGCTAAATCAGTAGTTGATATAATAAACGAATAAATATATATTTTATTTTATTTTTGGGCCATATTTACCCCAGACTTTCCATAAATGTTGTTAACGTAATTTACAAAAACAGCTAGGTACCGGGTTGTGCGGCAACTCGTGCGCAGAGTTCCGTGACCCGTGCGTACGGGACACATACCTATAGGTACGCATGGATATACGAAACGGTGACAGAATTTTGCGAATTGTATTAATTAGTTTTTTGTTCTTAGTAATATTATTTTTATTTGTAACAACACCAACACAATACAACTTTTAAACAGAGCAGATGAAAAAAATCGGCACCCTGTATAGATTGGGCTATTGATGCAAACATGACGCTGATCAGTCGATTAATTTTATTTACTTGGCTAATGGATGATGCGATGACCACTTGATAATAAAAATACATTTTTATTATGTTAGGGTTTGATGAATTTATGTGCCTACCTTACCGTTATATACCTAGTACATAAATAATTAACATTTTTAGGTAGAATTGTGTTAATATAAAAGCGAAGACCCAATCAATGTGTCTCACTGGGAAGATACACATCTTACACTACACGCGATAATACTAATAATTTCTTCATTTCTATAAAATTACATTGGGTCTTCGCTTTTATTTACTAAGGTTATGAGTATTTTAGGCTACTTTGTTAATAATCAATACTAATCACACCACACCTTATATTCTAGTTACAAAATGACTTGTTAGAACCAATGGATAAGCGCACTTCGTTAGATTGCCTGTTAGTGGCAGAATGTTAGTTGTTTTTTGTTATTAATAGGTAACAAGCTTGGCTACAAAAGATAGATATTATCATGAACATTTGTTGTCTAAAATTACTAAGGCGTATTCATTTCATTTTATTAAGAATTAAACTTCATTTATGCAACAAAACTAATTTTGTCATTATTATAAGCTCAACAAAAACAACCATCCAAACCTAATTTATCATGTATCTAACTGCATGTTTGGTTAACATTGAGTTTGTATATTTGATAAATTATTAGATTTTAAAACAGAACAGTGTTTCATACGAAGATGTCTCTTTAAATTGTCAGCTCGAGTTAAAATAATTGGGCACAGCGGACACTTGTGCTGCTCAGGATTATGCGATTTCAAATGTTTCTTTATATTATTAACTAGTTTACCACAAACGTGACATGATTCGGCGACCGTATATGCTGGTTTATTGGTAGGGGACATTTTAAAAGATTTAACTATATTATCAATATTTAGAATTTTATTTCTCAACGAGGCTTGGGGAACGCTATTTTCGTCAACGTCGTCATTCTCACCTGAAAGATATGTAACTTCGTAACTGCTGTTTTAGTAATGATATGGCATGCTTAGACTCTCACTGGCACACTTTTTCAAACGGGATGCAGGATACCACAAACGTCAGGCCTATATTGTAAACTTTAAAACCAGATAGCCCACTCCTTTCCTAAACATGCAATTCTCACTGCAACCGAAGACTTCCCATTAAGGAAGGAAGTCCACAAAGCTATTTTGAAGACGCGTCAATCTATAGTAATCTATGGGTAGATATTTAAGTAATTATCAATGAGTTTCGTACGACCTAGGTCCCACTGGGGGCGCCAAATCATTATTCGTAAGAATTACACCAATTTCTTCACAAAATATAAAAATAAAAAAAACTATAAAAGCTTACGAACATTAAAAGCGTTGTGGGCGTGGATAGGGCGAATGTTAGTTGTAATTTCAAAGTAATATAAAGTGGCATGCTGCAGGGTGCTTATACATGCAATTGAGTGTTATGGATCTGAAGAATGTTTAGCAGTATTGACAGAAAAAGTCTTGTATCTGTAAACATCCTTCTAACATTTGTAATTAAATCTGAATGAATTTATACAAAAGGAATCAGGCCTAAAATAACTAGTAGATAATATTGTCTACGAATTGCTTAAAATGTTTAATTACATTAAAAATTAAATAATCACAAGATATTTGTTATTAAAACAGATGACCCGTTTCCTTTATAGTGTAATATTCACCAGTACCATTTATTTACAATTATAATAAAGTAGATTAAAACACAAAAAACAAACGACACGCTGCGTAGTTAAAACGACTATGAACTTTGAAAATGTCTTAAGGATTTATAATTTATTTTTACTAAGTATAACAGAAAATATTGTACATTAGCAAAACAATAACCTAATGCCAAACACAGAGATACTTTATATAAACAATAGAAAAGCGCTAAGTCTTCATGTTAGTGAAGATAGGCGAAGGAACTTTCATGTTATAATGCATCATTTATTTCCTTTTGTTCATTCACAAAAATATTACTTCAATTGTTACTTCAAGAAGACTTATTGAATTCGTTATTTACTAACATCAAGAGTCGCACTGGAAATTTAAATTAAAGTTTAGTACTAATATTTCTTATAATATTATTAAATTTTCCGATTTTACAGTTAGATTGTTTATATATTTGTTTTGTCATGTATAATTTATTTCTGTAGGTATGGGTTGTTGTTTTACGCACAAAGTTCAGAGTCGTATAAGGCCAGCGCAGACGAGAGACAGTCCTTGGAGTAATTTTGTCTGTCGAAGCGTTAGGCGATGCAATTTATAGTGATAAGAATAGGTAGACTACAATTATCTTAACTTCACGGGACACAACATGAAGCTGTTAATACCACCTATCGATACCAGAATTTCCGAAAACTTTTTTAACTCTACAAATAAAAGCGTTTACGATATTTCAACTTCGACAATCTCAAAGCCAGAGATTAAGAAATAGTACACGAAATGCCGGCATTAAATTGTGGTAGGTGGTATTAACAGCTCCATGTAATATCCCAAAGTTTATGTAAACAAATTCTTCCTTTTCACAAGTGATCCTTATTTTTTAGGCAAGTTAGGCAAATGACTGCTCTGACTGATGTTAAGCACAGACAGCTAGTGGAGTAGGATTACGCCTCACTAGCCGTCTTTACCTTGCTTCTTCATCATTTAACCCTTTAATGGGCAGAGCATGTTTAAATTTTTTATTGGTTTTCGACCTTATTATTTTTAATTTTATTTATGTTAAAATTATGGTGTCCAAAATATGGACAGAGCCCTATAAAGGGTTAAAGGACCTCTTTTGACAGACAAAGTCCGCCGGGAAGTGTCTGTCGTTTGCACAGGCCTATAACATTAGGAAGGTTATGACTTACCATCGATGGTGTCAGTCTGGTCCGGGTGTGGCTGTAGCATTGGCTCGCCGTCGCTGCACTCGTTGTTCAGGGTAGCTTGGGTCAACATCGAGGCCATGTCTGTTACGCCCATGCCCTGGAAGGTTAGCGAAACTATTGAGTTGGTAAATTGACTTTTCTAATAAAATATAATAACATTGATAACTCTTCAGTCATAAATTTTATTCTATCGAACTGACAAAAATAAAATAATAATAGATGTAAGGTACTTATTTAGCTGGGGTCAAAACATGTTTATTCATTATAATATAATGTTTAATTTGATCTTATTAACAATGAATATATTGACGACCTCCTTGGTCGAGTGGTTTGTACACCGGTTTTCATGGTGTCGCCATCTCTGAGGTCCCGGGTTCGATCGGGTCAATTTTAGAAATTATTGATTTTCTAAATTGTCTTGGGGTGTTTTCTATGTATAATAAGTATGTATTTAAGTATTTTAAGTATGTTTATCCGTTGTCTAGTAACCATTTAACGAGTTTCATAACGAAACTTCTCTTGGGCTAGATAATTGGTTCACACCAATTCACACACACACTAATAATAAATCTTTATTAGAGATTTATTATTATTATTATTATTTATAATATATTATTATTATTACATTATTGTAACTGAGTATTAAAATCTGAAAATTTTGAAAATTTAATGTTTGTAAACTAAAATACTATGTAATACAAGGAAATTATTACAGTATGTTCAGATTTCAAACATTTAGTACATCGAATTCATCTACTGAGCTTTAGTGGGGCTGCTGATCATAACTTTACCTTATTGATGATTGACGTTGTAATGAAACACATATGAAAACATAGTATAAGACTTTCGTTTGAATAAATGTAAAGTACTATGAGCAAAAGATGCTGCACATATAAACACAATTTTTTTGATGACTAGAACAAAGTTTTTGCTACGTTATAGGTACATAATTTTACTTAACTTAACACTTTATTATTTTTAGTTATTGATTTAAGTATAATTAGATATAGAACGCATAAGAAAAGTAAATTTTTAAAATTTATATTTATTGTAATTCATGAAGCGTGTTTCAGTTCAAATATTGTTTTATCTATAATACATTACATATTTTTGTTAAGTTATGGCCATGTTAAATTTAAGCTTTCATCAACATTAATAGCATAGCATACGTTTCGGGAACTTTAACACTATTTACAAGATTTTTATTCTAAAGTCCGATATAAAGGAAATCCTTTTAATTATTGATTAGATTCACTCGTAAGTACGACTAGTTTCTTCACTTTGCTTTAACGCTCGAGCTTCGCAAAATTTGTGGGCTTTGCATTTTTATAATTTCCAATCTGAAGTTAGCATTGCCTTCCACGAACGATGTTCGGTTCACTGCGAGTTCGTGCGACCATTTTCTGCAGTAAGTACAGAACCATAACATTTAGCGTGCTGTCGTATTGCAGCAAGGGGTATAGTGTCAGCCGACCATTCTTTTTTGTCTGTGGATTTTGTCTACTTGATGTTGATTGGATGTTGCATTGCTGAGGTGGGTTCTCCAGTATTGTGTTTTGTTACTGGCACGGTTTAAACTGAGGTCCAACATGAATGATTCACTGTTAAAGGTCAGCTCTCTCGCGTTCTCGTTGTTTATGTCCATACTCTGTCAACAGAGAAGGATAGGATCTGCTTACATTTCCGATTTTGAGAAATGTCAATGGAAAATGATTTTGTCTTAAGTTTGTCAGACAGATCCATTCCTTCCTGTGGACTACACAACTAAGAAGTTAGAATGTAAAGGAGTTAGTGCTTATAAATCGAAATGAGGAAGTACTTGCATAAAACAGAAGAAAAAGATTGACCTAATTTGTTTACTATTTTCTGTTTAATTTGACTGAACTGAACTGTCGTCGACTAAGCTGATATAAAATAAGTTAATGGTCTATACGAGTACTTTGATAAGGCAGGATTTTATTAATACCTATTTTGTTATTTTATTTGAATGAAAAGTTAAAATAAAATAAATTCATGTAGTACGAAGGAAGAGAGGCTATGTATGATGTACTAATAAAATATAGATACTTGTAGACTACACAAAACGTTACAAAACGTCAACAAGTCTGCAAAATATTGTGCGTGCAGCGTGCATGTTCCCAGTACGTAGGGCGCCAGACGCGGTTACACGTGACGTGACACGTCATAAGCTTGGAAAGATCATTGACCTGGTGCTCGATGTGAATGGTTAGTACTTCATAATTGCATTTACATTTTACGTCATAAAGCGCGACGATGAGTGTTGCGGGCGCACCAGAGCGGCGGCGTATACGCATATGACGCACAAGTCTACTAGGACCCCGTGAGTGCGTGTTCCAAGTACGACCCGCGGCGTGGCGCGGAGGTCGCGGGTACCTATGCGTGGGAGATAGGTACTTGTTACGTCACAAGTTCGTAAGGGTCAATGACCGTTAGGTGTCTGTTAATTGGGCGGCGGCGTGTGGTGCAGCGCGTGGGGCGGATGCCAGGTACTCGTCGGGCTCCTCCTTGACATCGTGTTACGTCATAGTCATAAGTTCGCAATGGTCACTGACCGTTAGGTGTCTGCTCGAAGTGCGGCGGCGGGTGATGCGGCGCGTGCAGCGGGTTTAAGTCGGGCTCCTGCTTCACGTGCGGCGTGTTACGTAACGCATTCGCGAAGGTCACTGACCGTCAGGTGTGTCTGTTCGAAGTGCGGCGGCGGGTGGTGGGGCGCGTGGGGCGGGTGCGCCAGCGGCGGCGGCGGCGGGTACACGTCGGGCTCCTGCTTCACGTGCGGCGTGTGCGCGGGTGAGCGCGGCGTCAGGCGTTGCGGCGTATGCGCCGGCGGCGGCGTCGACGGCTCCGACCCCGACCCCGTAGACCCGCCCTTCACCGACTTAAGGTGTCCCTGTAGCGAGAACTGCTTTATATAGATAGATAAATACGTTATTGCGTACACGCAGATGAAAAAACAGTTGCACAACACATAATTTTAAGGCCAGTGGGGGTTAAACTTAAGTTAAAGCCTATAAAGTAACAGCTATAATACCATCATATAAGTTCTGTGACTGCGCTATTAAGTGCTAAAAAGAGAAGCTTTTCTTACCGCAATCTGTAAGGGCGTAATACTGTCTGAAATCAGAGGAGGGCAGTAAACTTTCTTATCTAGGGTCAACCTCAACATAGTTCACACACCTCATAGTGCCTGTACGTCATATCGACGTCCTCCCTGGGCACTGCGGAGTTCTTTCTGCGTCTCTTCTCTGGGGGCAAGGAGTGGGGCGGGTGGGGGGGCAGCGCGGGCACCGCGGGCAGCGGAGTGAGGGGCGCGGGGGGCGCGCAGTGCGCCGCGGGCGGGGTGGCGAACGACTCCGTGCGCGACGACAGGTTCTCCGCACTCACTGAGGGGGTAGAACGCTCCTCGCACTGCGAATACACATTTAAAATAAAGGAAACATCGAATGAGAAGTTAACCAATTGCCAGCACAGTCAATTAACAATTTGTTTTTTTTTTATGTGATGTTGGAAATAATATCAATAAATATTGCCCTATGTAGAATATAAACGGTCATACCAACTGACAATATTTTTATTTACATTAATATGGATTTTTCCAGATCGCGTTGAAACAAGCGCTTGGCCTTTGTCACTCCTGATGGTAAGTGGTGATGAGGTAGATTGTGAAAGCGCACTTTAACAGTTATCCTTAACTACTGAGAAACTGGCAAATCCCTTAATTCTGTTAAAGAATTCAACATTTTTTTTTTGGTTAATGCAATACTTTTATTTTGTATCTGGCTCCAATCTGGACCATAGATGCCAAAATATTGCATATTCAATTAAATAAGTATAAGTAAGTTATGCTCATTCATCATTACGATTCAGAACCAAAAACCTTCAAATATAATTTATTTAGGATTCTTGATTTATTCTTAAAAATATACTTCTCTATTATCAAATGTCATGGTTACAAAATTGGCAAGGTTTAGGTAGATAGATATTCTGAGATAGTATGTATTTCAAAACCAGCTAAATATAGCCCAGCATATTATGTTAGTCTGTGACGAATTCTGCATGGAATGTTACAATGTTTTATTTAAACATTTTAAAATTAATACCTAATATTAATATTAAATAATTATTGTAATTACCTTGGGATTCAATGTATTGTTTTCTGTCAAACCTCTTACTTGTAAGCTTTCAGCAGTTTTTAGGAACATCGGTAGCATATTTTGGCCAACATTCACCTCACCCTGTAAATACAAAAAAATGTTAATGTAAAAAAGTTAAAAAAGAAAGTTGAGCATAGTCGTAAAATAATTACTAACAGAAACATCTATTGTTTGCCCTAAATGTTAAAACTAGTTAAAGAAGGAAAACAAAAGGTTTTCCAAAATGGAAAATAATATATAAAAGTTAATTAATAATAAAAGCATAACATAAAAGTAGGTTTACCTTATACATGAAGTCCAATAACGACTTCATCTCTGAATAACGTACATCCTTGAGGAATATTATAGGGTGTGGATGTGCGTTTTGTAGGAATATACTTTCAAAATATGGAGAACACGCTGACAATATCGTTTGATGTGCCTAAAAACGTAAAATATGTTAAGTCCACAAAGTATGCATGTTAATTACACATAACGAATGAAACGGTTCAATGCGAGGATTGTGAAGGTCTCGCCAAATATGTTACACAGTAATATAGACAACCACCATTTAGGCAGTCATATTGTTATTATAATTAGGTAAGTAGTGGTTCTATATTTGACATTTTCTAAAATATTTTCTTTGATACCTAACTGGTAGTGGAAACATTGGGATGTTGACCGACAAACAAGCCGAAATATATCTTAGTAGGTACACGAAAGTTTAACAAATTAATTGATTTATTAATTTTACTTGTATACCCTTAGGTAAACCATGCACTTCTGGTTTTCGTTGTCTAAAGAGATTTTAGATAGCCACAAAATTGGCAAAATCAAAAAATACAAGGATAGCAAAATGCTCAGTCTCAAAGTCAATTTTGATAAAATCTAAATACCTACATAATTCGATTTTAAAATTTAAAAAGTATACACACAGCCCCAATCGTTACTAACGTATAATATACGGATCAAATACTAGAATGTAATGTCGAACAGCGAACTAAAGAAAAGGGCTTATTATATTTATTTATTATATTTGCGAAAATATTTTTATTTTATTTTACTTACTTTCAATAAACCTCAACTAATCAATTGTTCAACATGATGCCCATTGTTTTAATATACATATATGGCTGGATTTGTCGTCTCAAGGATTGTATTATTATAGAATATTAGACGAAATTTGTATTATTTCAAGTCATCAGTTTGACAATAAGTTGAAAATGTTGTATTTACAGGAAGAAAATATTTATTAAAATTATATTGAAAATATTTTATTTTATTTATTTTTTTCTTTTTTTTAGCGAAAGTTGCAACTTTTCCTTATAAGGAAAGGTTGCAACTTTCGCTAATTACTGCTGAACTATCGGCTCTTTTAGTATGCGGCTGTGGATTGATTAAATGTACCACCGTTTTACTCCGTCGAAAACCTGTTTCATAATCAAAACAATTATATCATACGTCATACATATTACACGTCATCATAAGCCAAACAATTGAATGAAAACCGCACCTGACGATGCCCTTCGGTTACCCGTAAAGGATTGGTGCGTGACCAATAATGTTAATTATTGCGGTAATTCCATTATTGGCAAAACAAACATTTCGTTTTAGAAAAGATTAAGTAGATTAAAATGTTTCGATTTTCTACTTTTACATAATTTGCTGCTAAACACTTGAATGTATCAGGTTTTTGTATCTTCGAATCTATAAAAAATATACATTAAAATGTACGCGCCAATTTACTTGAAATATTTTATAAGAATCGAATTTTTGTCTACTTACTATAGTAGGTAGTTAATTTAATGATGAAGTGATAATAAAATGTTGAAATGCGAAAATAATGTCCCTTCCACCTGTATCAGCCAGCAACACGACATACTAGCCTTAATGTGTCTTAAAAATAAATTGAGAGTATAATAATTCGATAAGTTACGGTACGGGTAATGTAAAATGTGGAGAAAAAATCAGTTTATTGATTATTCAAAACTAAAACAAAAGGGAGGTGCCCATATGGACCTCCCTTTAGTTAGCCAAAGCGAGATGACATAAGATTATCAGCGATGGTTAAAATATTATAATAATATCTTACAATATTACAGACGCTAGACGGTGCTTGGAGTTAGCGCTGCTGAGCCATACTAATTTATCGGTTGGTAAAATAATACAGGAGCCGTAGGTAGCACGTTGTAAACGAATAGTTATGTTGTCGATCCATTTTGTTTTAGACCGCTTTTTTTTGAGAGATTGCTGATTGCCTCAAGTGGCATTTTCAGCTTCACCGGGCTTTTTTGGGGGCGGCGAGGTACTGAAAGGGTACCTCAAGCTGTGTGAAACGAATCACCTTCGGAGGTTAGACCGCTAAAATGAGTCCTCGCCTGCGGTAGGTACGCGGGGCGAGAAGTACGTAGGGCCTCTGCCACGAAGACGAGCGACTTGCGACGCGGCGAACGGATTTCTAGTTCATTGCGCGCTATACAACGGCAGTCATAGTCAACGGTTATAGAAATAACGCAATGAACTAAAAATCGCTCGCCTCATCGCAAGACGTCATTGGTCTTGGCCGGGCGGTAAGGGGCTACACACGAGTTAATTGAGTTTTTTCTATCACTGCTGACTATGACTGCCGTAGTATTATAACGTGCAATGAACTAGAAATCCGTTCGCCGCGTCGCAAACCGCTCATACTCGTGGCAGGGGCCCTACGTACCTCCTTCTCCGCGTACCTACCCCAGGCGAGGACTCAGTTAAGCGGTCTCGCCCCGATCCGATCCGAACCCTTCGGAGAATCTAGTAAGGCACGGGGACACGCACTTTTAAGTGTGTGATGCAGTTCCGTCTAGAAAACCTCCGAAGGTGATTCGTTTCACACGGCTTGAGGTACCCTTTACGCACCTCGCCGCCCCCAAAAAAGCCCGGTGACGCTGAAAATGCCGTTCGAGGCAATCAGCAATCTCTCTAAAAAAAAAAGCGGTCTAGCTATAGTGGATAAGATGAGCTAAGGTTACGATTTCGACAGCACGCACTGATACTACGGCCTTAAAATGACCTACGTACCTAGGTAGATTTTTTTTTTTCGAACGCAACGCTTTCGCTTCACAGATAGGTACGAAAACTATTCTTTAAAAAAATTGAAAACGTTTTAGTTCCGTGAATCCTTAGAGCATTATACGCCGATCCAAATTAAATAGTAATGGATTTGGCTATCAAAACGTATAGAATATAATACCAGCTTTAATGAGAAGATGGGCTATTATAAAAGTAGACCGCCTTCTTTATCGTTCAATAGCAAATTCTTAAAGTTACATTTTTAAACCCAAATTATCTAGATACCTATCTTGAATATTGTGATTTAAGGATTGTTATCATTATTTTTTCGTCTTTGTCTGTCAGAATATCAATAATGATATTAGTTATTTTAATTTATAAGGAAGTCGTCGCGTAAGATACTAGGTACCTAGTTGTCTTAAATATACATATAAAACAAAAAAAAATATTAACAAGGTGTCTTCTATAAGATCGAGCGTAATAAAAATGACAAAAATGTATGTATTTTTCTCACAACCCACATAACAGAACATAACGATTGTATCTATATCTAGTATTTAAATTAAAAAGATATACATTTTATTCTAAACAAACTAGACATACATTTTATTCAACAGTCTAGTCTAGACCCTAAAACCTGCCAAACAAGTGCCATAAAAAATTAGAAAGTTAGACAACATGCAGCTCTTCTGCAGACTCCTTTCAACCCACAAAACAAATTGCATTTTATTAGCATAAGACAAACTTTCATAATTGTTGAATTTAAATGGCAAAGGAAGTGGCCAGAGGTGTTATTGACCTTTAAATTTCAAAACTGTACATCGTACGGTGCTAACGTATCAATGATAAGGGACAAAATTACATGTTGCTTAAGTGAATTGGGCGAGTATGGGCCAAAACAGGCTATAGTAGGGTTAGAATGTAGAATTTCTAAACTGTATATATACAGCGCGAGCGCGCGCAACTTTGTCTTGTTCCGTTGTAATATAATTTATGGGCAGGTAGGTAACAAAATTTGCAGTGCAGATAGATCGCATGAGCTGCCGTAAAATGTACTTACAACATTAGATTATAATGATGTACCTTGTAACCTACAAGTTTTCTTAAGTGAGTCGGCAAAATTAAGATAATAATTTATCACAAGGTGGTCATGCATGGGTACCCTTTTATTTTTATTTATAGGATTTAATAACATTTTGATTTCTCGTACGTCGTCGTCGTCGTACGGACTCTTACGGTCCCATTTACTTTATTATTGATAAGGTTATCTGTTACTGTTTTTCGCCTATCAAAAGTGCTTGATAGGGGCAACAAAACATTTGAAAATAACCTTTTATTTATCTATGTTATGGCATTATGCTGAGTGGCAACTATTTGGTTGGCAAATATGTTAATTTTTATTGTATTTAATTAGTTTTACTGTAAGTTTAAATGCTTGACCAATAAATCATTTTTCTTCTTCTTCTTCTATATAGGTAAAGCCTTTTTCATAATATTATTCGTATTTTAAAAGTTATAAATTTTAATTTTGACTTGTTTAGAATTTTAGATAATTTAATTTGGCAGAAAAGTAACAAACTATAATCTCGAAAGGTAAGGCACATAATGTAGATATGTACTGGTGAAAATACTTTTAAGTTAAAAGACCTATAGCAGAGAATTCGAAAATTTCGGGGTCAAATTATTTTATTATTTTGATGTGTTAGTATTTATTTGAGTATGTAAATAGATTTGTAATTGAAATGAAAAAAAATTAGGTAGGTCATTCTTAATAAAAACTTATAAAAAAATAGTCTTTTAACAGTAACTAATTAGAAAGCTAGCTAGCTTTTAAAACTAGAATCATTAGAAATAATAAAAAATAAAATTTTCTCTAAATTATCTACCTAATATCTACCTATTTTTATGTTATAATCAACTTATGTATAATTTACTATAAAAACTGTTAAAACTGTAATGAAACACACTATTTTTGGAGATTTCTAATTCATAGATTTATAAAATTTTATGACTTATTTTTCAGAACATGTTTCTGTTAGGCATCTTACAAGCAGGGCCTTAATACCAATATTTTTAAGGTAAGAGGTTATAATAGGGTTTATTACAGTATTTCAAAGATAATAAACACTAATAATTTTATAGAGTAATCAGAAAAAGGGCTTAGGCCAGTTAGCTACTTATTTTATTACAATCTTGGATTCTTACTCAAAACTTATAAATGGAGAAACTTATAAATAATACATCAAATCCAAAATAAAGATATCTTCCATTATATCATCAAATAATCTGTAATTCAGATATTAATAACAACAATCAATTGTTATGCATTAATACTTTTGGATGACATAATGTAATTCAGCATTACTGACACATGTTTACTATTGTCTGCAATTTGTTTATTATAATGTAACAAACAGCTGAATGGTTGCACCGCTTACACTATTAATGTTTACAAACACTTCCTATACTATGGACAAATAAATATTAAATAATTGAAGAATTTCATACTGTCCTATTGGGACATATTAATATTTCAAAGTCAAGCCCTTATTATATGAATTCATAATTTAAAGAACTATTAATGAAGCAATTGATAAAACTGCGATGAAAGTAAACTATGACCCTTGTTAGGTTTCACAAGAAAATATGTGTATTTCAAGTAAAGTAACTTACCTCATTAAGCTAAAGGCAATGGGAAAATAATATCATATAGGTCTTAAATGTGACAAAGTTAAATTATGAGGTTTTAACTTTTTTGTTTATTCTTTGGTTTTTTAAGTTCATAAAAACAGTCATGACATGACCCACAGAGAGTGGTACTGTAATGTTAAATTATTTTTGATTTGCTATGAACATTACTAGGTATATCCTGCCACTATTCACAATGTAATTAATACCTAGCTATTGTACCTACTAAAATAGATATTTGATTATGATTTTAACATACCCAGGTACCTATTTTATGTTTCATGCTGAACCTTTAGTTTTGAAGACATTAGATATTTAGTTAATGAATGAGCATCTGTTTGATTGATAATGAAGCAGTTTGTTAATGTCTCCAAGCATATCTACTTATTGTTTAGACATAACTGGATCTTTTTCATTTAAATTAATGACACATAACGTAAGTAAACACTGCTGTTTAGATGTCTTAAAAATACATCAAGCGTTTAAGTTAAATATATTTTGTAATTAGTGTTACAATTTAAACAATACCTTGACTGTCTCTCCATCGCAGGCTAGTGTGACATCGCAGAGGGCCTCTCTCTGCAGCAGGCTCGCAAGCACATCTGTCAGGTTGGTTGGGTGGTTGTTCCAGCGCAAGCAGAATTGCTGGTCCATTGTTGGTGCTAGTGTCAGTGACCGTGCTGCAATTAATATTACTATTTAATACAGCTGCACATGGTAATTTATTCGCAAGCATTATTATATGATTAATTCACTGAAAACTAACTCAAACTTGCATCACTCAATATTTAAAATAACCGGTAATTATAGACGTGCGCCGGTTATCAAATTTATACATAAGATACAATGTGCAAAAAATTGGCGGCCATAGGGCCTAGATAGGAGAGCGCAGAGATAAGTGACATCAGCGGCTCGAATTAATGGGGGCCGCGGGCAGCGAGCTTACTGTACTCCACATTGACAGTTAGCCCGCCGACACATATCTACTTGTTGCATGCTCCAAACAAGACCCATACATTATGTAATTTAAATCCAGAAGACGCACCGTGGGGCCACCGACCCTACGGGACGCGGAAACCTCTAGCCGCTTCTATAAACGAGTTTAAAAAAGTAGTACCGCTCGCCAAAAAAATCGCAACATGCTGACACCGTTATAATCGCCAAGCTGGATGTCCCAGTTGCTAAGTCCACACGCGCGATATCAGGAATGTAAAGATGCACCACTATTTGTTGTTATCACAAACCACGCCGCGTGCCTAGAAATTAGCAACCGAAGATGTACGAGACATCTAAACGCGTAGTTGTGTCAACTTTGGCTATTCGTAGCGCCATTTGCCGATCCCATATCACAGAATCTAAGAATTTTATTATCAATCAACACCAAATTTTTCTCCAAACACTACAATTAATCCACTACACACCATACGAAATTAACTTTCAGACACGTCAAGTCATTAATATCCTAACTCACCATTTGCAAAAATTTTGCCATCACAAACGCCACCCGACCCCTACCTTGCACTGTCTTTTTGACCACACACACATCTCGATTTCCGTGTTCACTCACGGCCTTCGGAATATCTTTCACATCATAATTCGGCCAGTATTCGCAACGCGAACTTCACACGTTTCTCACTTTACCGCGCTCAATTCAAATTTTGCGATTGATTTGTTGGTACTTGGTACGTACTCATGTTGAGTTCACGGCTTTTTAATCAGCAAACATAAAAATGAATTTTTTATCAATTATTTTGTTATTAGATACATTATTGATATTTAAGTCTTAGTTTTGGTTTATTCTGTCAGTCCGGTTCAGTCCATGTTATTGCAAAAGGTTATTTAAAACTGCACAAAGAGAAATTGAATTAAATTAACATTCAATATTATGTTATTTTAACAACACCAAACTAAAAGTTATTTATATTTCTACAGCTACGTTAAAATAGATGGAACCCATTATTGAACGTCGGCCTTGACATTATTTAATTTTTGCACATGCACACACAGGGTCACAGCGCCATCTGTGATAACTACTTTCCAAACTGAACTAAGCGGTTGTACCGTTATTTGAATAGATGGCGTAACTAGTTCATACAAACTCTGTTTCACTGAGTGGTTGTCTACGAATTCTACGATTGGATAGTATGTCTCCATTTCCATGTCGAATAAAGATACTTTATAGAAAAAACTTAGTACTGAAGGCCTACCAATATTAACTTAAAGACTTTTTTTTAGTATAAATTGTTAATCAGAGCCATTTTATGATATTAATTGAGTTGATCAGCCTGGTCTAACGGTTAATGATCTTGTCAGCTAACTATTACTGTCACGGGTTCGAATATCGGATGTAAACACCCAGTAAAGTTATTTATGTTGGTTTGTATACTTATCTATCCATGATCTAGTAGCCATGGACAGTCAAGGTAGGTAAAAACTAACTGCTTAGTTTAGGATTTGTGTGTGATGTGAGTTTGGTAGGCAAATATTAATCTATTAAGTAACGACTCGGAAACTTCTTATATGTAAGTAATAGATAAAAACCAGTCAAGTTTAATTTTATTATTATAATTATTAAAGTTTTCAATGCTGCGCCGTTTATCATACAAACCCACTTTTCCCACTGGAGCTACATGTAGTTAGTTACTAGGTATAATACTTACCTAAAAATGTGTTTTCATAGTATTTTTTCAAAACTTTCGGAATTCCAACACTAAAAAGATAAAGAAGGAACTCGGATTTTTTTAAAGTAGGTACCTACTTATTTTTTTAATGGAGACATTTAATTTCCAACAGAACTCTTTCTCGTTCACGTCTTGATTTTCACTTTTAGAGTTTCTTTAAACATAGTTTTTAGCAAATGCATTGCAACTTTGTTGTCTACTATTCGGAATTTAAGTTTTCCAAACGAGACAATAAACTGAAACCAATGATTTCCTTGTACGAATTAAATCGCTGTTTTAGATGCTCGCTTATGGTATCAGTAATTATGAGAGGAAAGGTTTTTTAGTTTTAATTTATCTTTCTCATTCAGTTAGCCTGACGGCAATAGCGATCAAAAATGCCATATGTGATCTTTTACCTCTTGTTCTTTGTGATAAGTCATTGTAGTCAGATTCCGGCGTGAAATAATGGCACTCGTTGCTGTTGTGTTTCGTCCGGTCAGTGATAGTTCCGGAGGCCCTTTCCCCCCCCCCCCCACACACACAATTGATATGGCAGCGAACTTAAATTTAGATTTACCCCAGGGGGGTACCTACACCTCCAGTGTAGGAGAATCCCCCCCTGAGCGTCCACACTCAGGCTGCCCTACGTATTCTGGGGAGGGCAAAAGTCCGCTCGTATCAGCACATGCTGCAGGCAGGAGTAAGGCAAGACATTCGGCACCCCCTTCTACGCTTCGCGTGGACTTCTGCAACATCAGGGGAATTCACTCCAACTTAAGCGCCGTCCATTACCACCTTGAGACGGAGAAGCCGGCCTTGCTTTTCCTTACTGAAACGCAGATATCCCCCCCTCCGGACGTCTCCTACTTGCGCTACCCGGGATACAATCTGGAGCATTCGTTTGTACCACGCGCCGGTGTTTGTGCTTACGTCGGGGAGGATATGTGCGTTCGTCGCCTCGGCAATCTTGAAGTTAGGGACCTCTCCATCTTATGGCTGCACGTCGACTGCGGACACCACCCTCGCGTCTACGCGTGCCTGTATAGGTCCCACAGCGGTAACATTGAGACTGACCAACTTGTCGAGAGCGTCCAAACGGCCATAGATTCCCTTCTCCAACGGATCCCCTCTGCCGAGATCGTGGTGCTGGGAGACTTTAATGCCCACCACGTCGAATGGCTTGGTTCACGCACTACTGACCACGCGGGTAGAGCCGTTCATGACTTCGCTTTGGCCTACAGTCTGTCCCAACTGGTTGCCGAGCCTACGCGGGTACCAGATGTGGAGGGCCATACACCTTCCTTACTGGACCTCTTGTTGACCTCGCACCCAGACGGCTATCAAGTGTCCGTTGATGCACCACTAGGCTCATCAGATCATTGCCTGATTCGGAGCACAGTGCCTCTCACGGAAACTTTAAAATCGCAACGTGCGGTTAGCCGTCGGGTCTGGCATTATAGGTCAGCGGACTGGGATGGGATGCGAAGTTTCTTTGCGTCGTACCCATGGTGGCGAGTTTGCTTCTCGCTGGATGATCCTGATGTCGCCGCCGATTCTGTCGTTGATGTGATACTGCAGGGAATGGAACTCTTCATTCCAAACTCTATGGTTTCCGTTGGCGGCAGATCCCAACCATGGTTTGGTCGATGTTGCAAAATAACATCTCGCCAGAAGCGCGAGCATTACCAAGCCTGGGCTAATGCGGTGTCATCAAAGGATCCAAGTACCAGTGTGTTCAAAAAGAAGTACAACTTTGCTGCCAGGTCTTTTAAGAAGGACATTGCCAAGGCGAAGTCATCATTTATAGGTAGAATTGGGGAGAGGCTAGTGCGTCTTCCTTCGGGTACGCGTGCATTCTGGTCTCTCGCCAAGGCTGTCTTGGGGAATTTCTGTCGACCGTCACTTCCACCACTGCACAAGACCGATGATTGCCTTGCCCATACTGCAAAAGAGAAAGCCGATCTCTTGGGTACTCTTTTCGCATCAAACTCGACCTTGGACGATGGGGAAAACTCGCCACCAACAATACCGCATTGCGCTTGTTCTATGCCAAACGTTCGGTTCCTGCAAAGGTCAGTTCGTAAAGCTCTTTTTTCCCTTGACATTCATAAGTCGAGTGGGCCTGATGCAGTCCCTCCCATTGTGCTTCGGACGTGTGCTCCTGAGTTGGCGCCGGTTCTAACGCGCCTCTTCCGGCTCTCTTACACGACTGGCGTTGTCCCGAGTTCTTGGAAGACAGCCCTTGTCCACCCGATTCCCAAAAAAGGTGATCGCTCAGATCCGTCCAACTACAGGCCTATAGCCATCACCTCTTTGCTCTCCAAAGTAATGGAGTCCATTACAAACTGCCAGCTCTTGAGGTACCTAGAAGAGAATCAGCTACTAAGCGATCGCCAGTACGGTTTTCGCCGCGGTCGTTCGGCTGGTGATCTTTTAGTGTACCTCACTCACCGATGGGCGGAGGCAGTCGAGAGGAAAGGGGAGGCACTGGCAGTTAGCTTGGACATAGCGAAAGCCTTCGACAGGGTATGGCACAGGGCTCTTCTCTCGAAACTTCCATCATACGGGCTCCCTGAGAAATTGTGTGCGTGGGTCGCCAGCTTTCTTTCTGGGCGTAGCATTAAAGTCGTAGTTGACGGATCATGCTCTGACCTGAAGCCCGTGAATGCTGGAGTCCCGCAGGGGTGTGTGCTGTCGCCTACACTGTTTCTTCTGCATATCAATGACATGTTGCATAACAACAGCATTCATTGCTATGCAGACGACAGTACTGGGGATACGCTTTACACCGGACGTACTAATATTTCTCTGGAAAGCGTCATCGAGAACCGGAATAAACTTGTGACTGACACTGAGAACATGTTAAGTCATGTCTCGAATTGGGGCCGACTTAATCTAGTCCATTTTAACCCTTCCAAAACACAAGTTTGCGTGTTTACCGCTAAAAATCATCCCTTCGTCGTATCTCTAAACTTTGAAGGAGCTCCCCTTGATACCAAACCGACCATTGGAATCCTTGGCGTCGATATTTCGAGTGACGTTCAATTTCGCGGTCATTTGGAAGGTAAAGCTAAATTAGCTTCGAAAAAGCTGGGTGTGCTCAATAGAGCGGGACAGTATTTCACGCCGACCCATCGCTTACAGCTTTACAAAGCACAGGTCAGGCCTCATATGGAATACTGTTCCCATCTTTGGGCTGGAGCACCCCAGTACCAACTCCTCCCATTTGACCGCATTCAACGCAGAGCTGCTCGAGTTGTCGGCGGCGTGGTAACCTCTGGTCGGCTCGATCCACTGGCCCTTCGGAGAGACGTTGCATCTCTCTGTATATTTTATCGCCTTTATCATGGGGAGTGCTCTGAGGAATTGTTCGGTTTGATCCCTGCCGCTGATTTCCTTCACCGCACTACACGCAATCGACTGTCTTTCCATCCACACCATCTTGATGGATGGCGATCTACTACTGTGCGTTTCTCACGTAATTTTTTACCACGAACTACAGTGCTGTGGAACCAGCTCTCAGCGGCGGTATTTCCGGACCAATATGACTTAGGAATCTTCAAGAAACGAGCCTATTCCTTCCTTAAAGGCCGGCAACGCATCTGTGATTCCTCTGGTTTTGCGGGTGTCCATGGGCGGCGGTGATTGCTTTCCATCAGGTGACCCGCCTGCTCGTTTGCCTCCTTCTAATATAAAAAAAAAAAATCCGGATTTTTGTCTTTCGGGTCCGTAGTTATCACCAAGTCGCTTTATTTAGGTGGATCGCGTTCACTTTTACTTCGCTATTCTACTTACTCAGCACAGCGATCCAAAGTGGATCTTGGCCTCCAACACTAAAAACGCTATACTTAGCTATATAAAGCTTTAAAATAATACATTAGTGATGTCTATTTAAATTCATCACCTGAAAATTTCCTCTTAATTATATCAACGCATAGGGTTGGTAGCAATATTTTATGACGATTTTTCTTACAGGGGTTGTTATGAAGTATCGGATGGGATTCGTGAAACGTATTAACAACACAGGCTAACGTCAACAAAGCCAAGTCACCGACGACGTTGCAAGAAGATCTCGTTGCTCGAATTAATAGCTCGTGGTGCAAGACTCTCGTTGAGTGGAGACACTGGGGTGAGAAGCATTCACTTGGAAGACCTCAAATACACTGGCAAGATGACATCAGAACTTAAAACGGCCGGATCGAACTGGGTTTACAAGGCCCAAAGAGATGCAATATGAAGGAGGCTTACACACCAAAATGGTTGAAGAAGGCTGAGAAAGAGAAAGAAGAGAAAGGCTTACGTTGCAACTTTTATTTAATCTGTGGCATAGGTGCTAATGTGATCTTAAGACGACTTTCTTCCTGAAGGTGTCATGCCACAAGCGGAAACATGTGCAGTGCAATGCTTGGTCATTTGGCGTGCGACAAAGAAGGTGGTGCTACCTATCTTAGGCTTAATTAGAGTTTTTTTTAAATTAAACTATAATAATCATGTTTTTTACTTTTGTTCTTTTCCCACTCGAGACGTCACCACTGAATAGTGTAGGTTCCGCCCGAATCACCCTCGGGCATATTCTCTTTGATGGGCCGCTGCCGGGAGAATATTCGGAAGCTGTCAAATAGATGGCTTCGGTCACCCTGGTGGCGGCAAATGAGGGAATGTGCACCGGATCACCTTGGTGGCAAGTGAGGGAATTTGCTAGGGTTTTTGGTAAGTATGCCCTTCTCCCGAATCCCGATCGAGCCTACAGCCACGGGTGGGGAGGCGGGAGCTGGGGAAGCTGGGAGAGAGCTTTCGCGTCTCCCCAGGGTGGTACTCTGCAACGAGAAAAGAACACCATCACTGGCAGCGGGGCGTTGAGTAATCCTTGTAGCAATGCAGCAGCTCAAAAAAAGGAGCCTCGAGAACAATCCAAACCATCTCAAACCAGGGGGTTGACTAGGTCTGCGTTACTCGACCGCGTTTGTACGAAGCTTAACTTCTGAGAGCTCCTAATTTTGTGTCAGCAGCTTACGCTAGTAGTAGGGTTGCCAACTAGTAGGGTAGGGTTGCCATTAAATAGGTACGTACCTACGTCTTTATATTTTGAGAACATTTCTCCATAATCCTGTTTTGCGTTTACGCCTAGTTACACTATTGTTTCTCGTTTGTCTTGTAAACATTTGTGATGCTAATACATTAACTTTATTATTTACTAGCTGTGCTCGCGACTTCGTCCGCGTGGAATAGTGACTTTCGGCAGCATTTTTAATTTTTTAGGCTCTTTTCCCGTTTTTGCAACATTTTTCACTGATGCTTCGCTCCTATTGGTCGCAGCGTGATGTTATATAGCCTAAAGCCTTCCTCGATAAATGGACTATCCAACACAAAAAGAATTATTCAATTCGAACCAGTAGTTCCTGAGATTAGCGCGTTCAAACAACAAACAAACAAACAAACAAACTCTTCAGCTTTATAATATTAGTATAGATTTTCCGTTCTGAGTTATTTCTTTCTGAGTTAGTTATTTAATGCTAAACTAATAATAATTTAGTTTCTTTTTCATATTATTTTAAAATAGAGAAAAATGTAACTACTGCGATGTTATAAACAGGAATTTCGGTAAAACATAAATAGCTTTTTATTATCATTATTGCTTAATAACACTGTTACTGATTGATCAGTGTTGGAGCGACGATTTCGACGTTTACAAAACAGCTTAGGACCGTTATGTTAATTATCTATAAAGCCCGAGCGATATTCAATAAAGTTTTAAAACAAAATGAGAAAGGCACAAAAATTGTACGCCCATCGAAGTATCTCTGTATCTTCAACTATAAGGACGAGTATTCTATTTACCTATCTAAATTCGGCCGGTTGATGTGGCCGTGAACGTGTCGTTGAACTCTCAATAGCGTAAGTATGCGAATTTGGCCTTTTGCTCTATCATTTTAGTGATCGCGCGAATTGGAACAAACGTCTGTCTTTCACTTAAGAACAGTCCCATCCTTTAAATAATTTGATAGCCATACAAATACTACAACCACTTCTTACTAATACTTACAATGAAATGTGCGAAATTATGGAAGTTTATTTGTTCATTCGTTTGTTTAACAATCACGAAGAAACAGCTCAACAACAGCTTTGAAAACTTCGTAGGTACACAGGTAAATAATATCCGGGACAACAATTAGAAGGTTATTTCAATCCCGGGATAAATCTTGTGCCTTCGGGAGATCGCACTTTGTGACAGACCTGAATTCGAGCAGTGGAAGCCGCGAAACATGGTTAAAATACCAAAATAAGCATAATTTAGATAATACAAAATATAATAATTTTTTATTTTATTATTAGATTAGATATCTTACCTTATCGACAAAAACTCTACAGACCTTCTATGACCAGATAGACCTTGATGACGATTTTCTTTGAAGGTAAATGCATCATTTATTATCTCTTCCCTCAAAAATATATACGAGCACATATCTACCTGCGCAGGAATTAATTAGATAGATAGATAAAAGTTTATTTGGTACTTCATAATTAACTGTAAGTAACGTGTGTGCTGCGACAATCTGTTCGTTTGCAATGATGAGAGTTTTATTATCGATAAGATATCTTGTATTTATTATAAATAAGCCCCTTAAAAAGCAAATAATGAGAAACAAATAAGATATCTTACTCTATCGACAAAAACTATAGAAATCCCCATAGAAATGACCAGACAGACCTTAATAACGACAGCTTCAACACCTAAAGAAATAAACTGATTAGAACCTCTTTTTACCAAAATTCTCATTTACGGAGAATGCATCATTTCAATATCAGTTCTTCCCACAAAAATATTTACATACACAGGCATTAAATTACTGTGAGTAACGAGTGTGGGGCGACAATCTGTTCGTTTGTGATGATGAGAGTGGACGGTCGTGTCCGTCGGTAATGTAATGCAGTGCAAATGAGCCAATCTCCACGGGCCGGACAGTGCTATTAGGAAATCGATTCGTATACTCAACCCCCGACATCTACGAATCGACGGCGATTGGCAAAGTAATAGGCCAGCCACAGTTATTAAACGGGAAATGCGTTTAAGCACAGCTGTGTGATAACATTCTTTAAACAAACTTAAAACCTCTTTAGAAAGTAGGTAGAAGTTTTTATAGCTGCTATAAAGAAATCAATAAGATAATAAAATATACCTACTCGTAGGTAAGCAAACTTATTCCTCTATGTCACCAGCAGAGTTACCGAAATCTCAAATCAAATCCGAAAAATGCAAAAAACATGTTTATGTTCAAAACAAAACTTTTATAATTTTTGTGTGACTACAAACAGCTTTTATATGAGTCCAACACCGCAACACTTCTATAATGACGCGAGAGGAAAGTCGTCAACCTGCGCACTTAGTTTTCCAATCTAAACAATAGAAATTCAACGGGTGCACGGCCCCCGGGACGCTGATCTATCTCTATGTAAATTATGCGGCAAATAACACAGACTTGCGTTCATCAGACCCGGCACGTGGAGCGAACGACCGACATACTTCTTATGTGTTACACCAATCAAGCCGCAATGGACGAATAGATTCGAGACGATTTGCTCCTTCGATTGCAGTGGCGCGTGATGAGATAATTGTCTCTATTACCTACGATGAGACATCGAATTTGCTATTAGGAAAATGTCTGATTATTTATAGTAATTCGATCCATTCCATTTCTCACGTTAAAATGCAACACCTAAATACTGATCTACTCTACAAGAGTTCATTTTACATATCGAACTCTTTGCAGAGTTCAAAACGTCAGGATACATTATAAACAGACGCATTGAGAATCTCCTCCTTTTTGGAAGTAGAATAAAAATAATATGAAAAGACGAAGACGAGTAGTTCTAAATTAAGGTGTTTTATTTTAATGTGTAGTGTTCATTATTATTATAATCCGACCTCTTCCCAACATTTCTCTGCCAAATTGTTAAAATCATCGAAGATCTCTTGAATGTATGGGTCGAAATCATCAATAATTATTAAAATAATTAAAAAAAGGTATACTTACCGGCATTGTGTTGAAACAATACAGTCGCATTTGCTGTTGTATTGATGGCGATTGATGACGCACAGCATATAAAGATGGGACATCCTGATTGGAGTGCCACCATCAGTGTCCATGGCTAAAGTTGCTACATCAACATCGCCTAGCTTTATAATCTATAGTGTGTGGAATGACGTATGTTAATGAAGTACCTAATTGTACTCAGAACAATATCTAAAATTTTTACTTTTTATTTTCAAGTGCTAATTGCTGCACTGAAGCTAAATAAAATATTTTATAAAATACAGTGAAAAAATTAAACGCCTACCCGACCCAGCCAGGGTCTAAATTTCAAATTGTCTAATTTTCAAGGTCAAAATTTTACTATAACGTTGTGTTATCAAATTTGTAGTATTTCATCTGCAAAGATGAATCTGCATAGCCATCGGTTGCAATTATCGTTGGATAGATGGCGCACTGTGCCGCTATTAGCACTCAAAAATTAAAAAAAGCAGTGACAAAATTCAGCGCTTAGGTCAGCCTAGCGGCATAGCGGTCAGTGCAGCCGCCGGATTGCGTAAGACCCAGGTTCGATTCCTGGCTGGGTCAGGTAGGCGTTTAATTTTTTCACTGTATTTTATAAAATATTTAATAATATCTAAGCTATTGTTTTGAGTAGTAAGCGTGTGTCGATGTCGAAGCTTTTTCACGTGACCTACAGGCACTTGGAAAGTTTAGCTACAAAATAGTGTTTGGTGTAAACAGCTAGTGCCTTATCATATTGCGTTTTTCTAAATTATTGACAAGAAAGTGACTTAAGTATTTTCTTATATTTTTTTAAAATTTACGTTTCAGGCTTTAACACACAGATGACAAAATGGGACTAAAAAGTGTGTGAATTGTGTTTTATTACTTTTTGATAACTTAGCACAAAAAAAAACTATGCGACGGTAGGTAACAATTAATATAACTTGGCAAAGAAACTACGAATTTGCGTGTAATATTCATTATAAGTATAATATATGTCTATTTTGATGTGATTTTTGCGTAATTTTCAGCCAAACGGTAATCAGATTGTTCGTTTGCGAACTATTTAGTAAGAGTGTTGTAATGTGCTCTTAATTAACAAACTAAAAAAAAACTTAAAAAACTGCGTTACAGTTACAATAACGTGAAAAGTTGAGAGGCGTTATTATCTTTAAAAATGTAAGCAACTAAATTAATCGTTTTTGGCCAACAAAAACAAATGACTATCGTAGTGACACCAGACCACCAGACCACCCGACACTTTAAGTAATATTTCACCAAAAAATAATGTTCACCAGTAAAATGTCAATGTAATTCTACTACTTTATGGCGTCGAAAAATGGCGACGTCGAAAAATCGACGCCATAAAGTAGTTTAAAGAATTACATTGAAATTTTACTGGACGACTACTATGCGCTTCGGCGCGTCCTGATCTGGCGATATGACCTGACGCAGGTGGTCCCTTGTGCTTGCGCAAGGTTGTCTGACTGACACCTACTTTATGATCTGACGGTTGGTGGGGGGGGGGTGTCAGTATAAACTTTAAAGTGCCTACAAATAAACAACGAATATGGTCCGTATAGTTATTAGTACGTGTTTTGTCTCTTTTACTCTATTTTTAAATGACGTTTAGATGACAGGAACAAAACATTTAGTAACTATTCGGACCTTTTTCTTTGTTTATTTGTAAGGAGCTAAAAGTCGATGTGTAGCGGGGATCGACGACTGTCGGAAGTGGTCAAGTGGTCTGCATTTAATTGTCGCTAGTCTTAAATTAGTTGATGATCCCTATTTTTAAAGACTAAAGGAAAGACTAAATGTCGATCACTGGTTGTTGTCGATCATTGGTTGTTGTCGAGCACGGTGCCACTAAACACTTTTAATTTTTTTTCTTAACATTTCATATGATTCTACTGTTTTCTTAGTAAATGAGTGGACGATGCCGGATGTAAAAAGTACTGAAAAGTATTTTTTTCCTTAAAAGCCGTGATCGTGTTTGAAAGTGTTCGGATACAATTTCTGCCCTCCCATTTAAGATAATCATAACTTATTACGATATTTGTATTAAGGAACGAGCAAGAAGCAGGCCGTTACAGTGTTACTTATAAACATTATTATCGTCTCTGTTGTAAGTTTTATCAAAAATATCGTAACGAAGACACTGTAGTTTAGATCTCATCACGCCAATTCCAAGTATTAACAAAAAAATTCTTTAGAACCTAGTTACGGTAGTTTTAGTTAGTAGGGCAGAGTTTTACTCTATACTTAGTGAATATAGTGTTTTTGTATATAACTAAATTGTTGCATTTTTTAAATCTTATTTGTAATTTTTTTTATTACTCATAGGTGAGGTGTGTGTGGTGTATGGTAGATTGTCAATGTATCAAGTTTTCGCATAGCAAATAAAAATCTTCACAAGCGTGTCGCCTGTCCTGCAAAAGATACAGAAAGTTATTAGTCTCGAAATAGAACAGAAATCAGGACTTATAGGACAGGAAAGGAAAAGGACTTAAAGATAACCCTAACCCTAAAACTACAAGAACTTTTGTTCATAGCTAAATTTAGGTAAGTAAAGACAGTTACAGTTTTGACAATCCATTGTTCTTTTTTTTCTATTTACTTGTATTTTCTACTGTCTTGTGTATCTGTTGAAATAAATGTTTTAGTAGTATTATAGTTTTTATTTATTTTTTGCACTTATAATGATATACATAAGTGGTTAAAAGATAAAATTTTGCTAGAGTTTTCTTTTAAACTGACAGCTTCGTTTACACAATACTTACTACTTGCGTACTTTTATACAGAAAATGCCAAATCGTTAGAATATATTATGAGTATAATATTGTATTTTAATATATTATTGAATATATTATTGTATTATAGAGTAGTTATGAAAGTAGTATTATATTAGCAAAAGTAAAATTACAGAAGAACTTTACAACATACAAACAAAAAAGAACTGCTAAATTATTGAATACAACAAATACATCGCAAACGGAATAACTCTAATATGCCTGACAGATTTGAAATTCAACTCGTCAGAGCCAAGAGAATATGCAAGTTAGGTCTTATAGTTGAATAGGCATTGCCCAAATAGCCTACGGCACAACTCGATTATTCAAAACAGACACAGGAACTCGAATTAGCAATATATGCAATAAGTGGGGTATCTACTCTCGTAAAAACTTAGGTATTTTTCCCATCTGCTATCAATATCATTAAATAAGTAATTAATTTCATTTCGAATAAAAGTATCGGGTTATTTCATATGTACCCTTATTTAGATTAGAGACGACCTTCTTTCATTTTATTTATTTTTAATATATTTAATTATTAAGAAATTGGTTATGTAATCGTTTTAATTCAATAATAATAAATAATTAAATAAATTATTAGAATTTAAAGTAACGAGAGACTTTCGTGATTATTGTGGACTATTGGAGACTTACAATATGTAATAATATGAAAAAACCCCATTTAATAATCTTGAAAGCATTAAAATAGATATTAGTGTTACAATAGTAAAACAATGACACATAGCTAACAAATAAACAGCAACAAGAGATCCATGGGGAGGCCGTTATCCAGCAGTCTTTTGGCTGAGATGTTGATCATAAATAAGTTACTGAAAACTGCGTTCACAGACTGTGTTGACCATTAACTTTACACGAGTAACTAACTGCATGTTGTATTCGTATTAATCATCTATTGTTATTTGATTACTCGTACTCAGATGACTTAATTAAAGCATACATTGACAGTGTAAGTTTTTGATATTGTTTTAAACTTATTTTCATTTGTCATTCTTGATTACTGAGCTCTAACTCGTTAGAGTTGGTGTTCGATTAATATAAACCATACAGCTCCATGTCTGTGTCGTATGTTGCATGCCAGGGTCAACCCTAACTCATAAAGGGTGGACATTGCCTATCCACCTGTAAGTACTTTCACTACGTTGATCGCTCACCACCCTTTTTAATTCCAGCGATAGACGAAGAGCCCAATGATAAAAATTGGCAGTTTGGCAAATTAATATTTGTAATATGCATGTTTACTTTTTGAAATATGTTACTAAAAATGTCTAGGTACAGTAACGTACAGACTTTGTACGTAGTTACTATTTATTGTAGAAAAATGGATCTGGATCCGACTAATTAAGTAAAAAAAAAATTTAGAATTGTCGTCGGCGTTAAATTTACTAGGTATATCTTACAATTATCGTTGCAAGTTTGATTTTTATTAAGATGTGAATAGTATGCTTCATTATTTATGTTCTTAACCTCATATATAAATAAGATGGTAAAAGATGAAAGGAGATAAACAAAATAAATAAGTTGTAGACATAAAAGGTACAGAAGGATCTTAATAAATTCTCAAAACAGTCGCAAAGTTGGCTAATAATAATGGAGTTAGCAACATTCACTCACCTTTAGTAGTTAAATTCATCCGTCCCTCTTCACCGCTTGCACCCAATCAGCACCGATTTATGCTGGCTGTGGGCTTATTAATTTCGGTATGCCGGCTAATTACCCTGCGAATTTGCGAAGTATCTACTCACTCAAGTGTCAAGAGTTGTGTGTGTGTACGTGTGTGCGGAGTTCGACGTAACCTAGACAGTTAGACTGAAGTGGCCACTCGTCTTGATTGAGCCACCTCTTCGTTACATCAAATAGGTACTAGGAGAGCATAAGGTTCGAGGAGCTTCGCGGCACCCACACGTACACAGAACACGTTTGTGCGGAGTGGCGATGTGTGGAGTGTACAAGCGACGCTCGGGCCGAGTGTCGGTGTAAGTTTGTCAGTGTGCCTCTCCCTTTAGTGACGTAACGTTCGCGCTCAAAGTTACCGTTTGTTTGCCATGTTTCCGCATAGTTTGAATGAAAAGTACTTTTGTGTGCTTCTCTACGGTTTTGTTAAGCTAACGAAATCTAGGTGATAGTATAAAGTGTGTATGAATGTGAGCTGTTATATTTCACTCCGTACGTTTGCCATGTAGTTTGAGGACGTTATCTGAAAAAAAAGAGAAAGCATTGTGAGAAGCTAATTAATTTAGTACACTAAACGGACATAGCATTGCCATTAAGTCACGGATTGTACAAATTTGCACAATATTTAGGCAAGCTCTTAATTTTTATAAGATTTCCTGTCATATCTTCTTTTTTAAACATAATCTTATTAATCACTAGTGGACCCGGCGGACTTTGTAACGCTTTGTCAGTTTCCATCAAGTGATTAAATTCTCTTTGGTTTCCATGACAACAAAAGAAACAAATCATTTCGTATTGGAAAATTAAATTGTCATTTTTAGTATATTTATAGTGTGATTCCCATGGGAATATCGGGATAAAAAGTATCCTATGTGTTATTCTAAGTTATAAACTATCTGTATGCCGAATTTCATCTAAATCCATCCATCCGTAGCAGCGTGAAGAAGTAACAAATATACGAACATACATACACAGAAATTTCGCATTTATAATATTAGTAGGATTCTTCCAAAATTAAAAAAAAATAAGAAGTAAAAAGGTTTTTGTTTGTAACATGATTAGATTACAGAGTGTCGCAAACTAATCTAAAACAAAAAACTTAATAAATATGACGCAGAAAAGTTTAATTTTAATATTTAATATTGTTAATATTGTTTTCCTAATTTCTTAATTAAGTTATCCCTAATCATTTTCATTTATTACATTCCGTCTAAACGCTGTAAAACAAGTATGTGGGACCATGAACTTTTTGTCATGTTTATATCAGAAACTATGAAGTAAGGTGTTAAAACCAGGTCCATTAATGGATCAGTCCTTTAGTTCTTTGTGCGAAGTGACACATCAGTCAAAGCCCCGGTAACTTGGTGGATCTCTCAAAAGAGTACAATAAGTGAGCTTGTCACACGTCGAACAATAAACCTCTTAATACATTGTGTTTCTCTTTTACAAACTACATGCGGTAACAACGGAGCATATGTACTACATCCTCTTTATTTATTTACTAGCATTAACCCGCGTCTTCGTCTGCATGAATTTAAGACTTAAAAAATAAACTTTTGTTAAATCAAATTTAAGTATAACCTATGTTACTTACTCGCAAGGAATGTAACAACTTATCAGTGTAAGAAATTTCGAAATTGGACAAATGTTTCCAGAGGCTACCGTCCTCAATCAAACAAACAAACTAAGTCCAAACTATAGTTTTGTTAAAATTATGTTTTGCTTTTTTTTTCTCTTGATACCCTGTTACTGGTCTACTGGTAGATGATGCCTCAGGGCATTAAGTCCGCCTTATGCTGCATTTTTGCAATACAGATTATATGAATAGTAGAATAGATAGATTATTAAAAAAAAAATTTGCGTTAAAAATTATATAAACATTTATAGATAGATTATTATTTGAAAAACTTTAGACAAACGTTTAGTATTTAGTTAAATGGACATAAAGTTTCTATTAATTTAAATGTATAGAGTACCTGAGACATTATCTACCAGTCAACCATAGGGTAGTGCTGAGATGACATTGGTAGGTGCAATCAAGAAGCAAGACATAAAACTTTCATTATACTTTAAAAATCTGAATCTTAAATACTTATACTGTATTTAAAAGCTAGCGCTACATATATTTTTTTACATGTTCTCATTATAATTACAGAAACGCAAAACGCTAAATTATGAACACCAACCAACCAATTATACCAACCGTCTTGATTGTGTGTTGTACAAAAATACTAGGAGATGAAAACTTATGAAAAATGGTGAAAACTCAATAGCAACCGTACTTTTGTTAAAGTATATTCTTTCCATTCATTTATTGTCTTCTATTGTGGCTGAGTTGCGCATTCAGTTACAGGGTAATACAATGTTTCTGTCAAATCTATAGCAGTGACGACAACGTCAAATACATCGAGCATTCTAGATATGATAAAAATAGGTTAAATATTATCATTGGAACGCCTAATTTTTGTAGCAGTTAATTGTAATTGGCACACAAACTATACGCCAAAACTTTTTTCGCTTTTTTATAAATAATATAAACTCGTTTCGCCTATTTTTACTTCGTCTACATTTTATTACATAATAAGTACGAACATTTAAGTACCTACTAAATTATATTTTGCTTAAAAGTGGAACGGCTACTTAATTCTGTTTATACATGGTGTTTGGTAACTAGGGTAATCAAGCCGAAACATAATACCTATGTTAACATGCCTATATAAATGTTATGCCAATATAAAAAAAGGAAATTATAAAAAAAATTCGACTCTCCATACAAAATGCCATCAGGTGATCGAGTTAGTATGGAAATGCGAAAATATTTTTTTTGAATTTTCATTTTCTGACGTTGGCATAGTATTTATATAGACTTGTTAACGGGTACGTTTAGGGAAGATACACCTGGATCTATCGCTCGATTGCTCGGGAAAATGAAAAGTCATGTCTGCGGTTTTGTTTTATTTTCTAAAATTTGTGTTATGTCGAATATTAATGTGAAATAATGGTGGATTATTAACCGTTAAGTGTCCGTGAGTGTGCATGAGTGTTGGCAAATGAAACAAAACAGTGCAACGTCAGTTTTCAAATTCTCTCAAGAAGTACGCCCGAGGACTTAGTAAAGCCCCACCCACACCTTTACTGAGATACTCGAGGGGTGGGGGGTATATCATTTATCACTTCTCATTTCTATTATAATTCTTCATCATACAGGAAGGAAATATTGTTTATTTATGTATTACTTGTAAGAAAAATTACTTTGACACTGGCTAAATGTGCAATTCGCACGAAGCCATCAACTAACAGAAAAAAAGATACAACTGTTACCAAACATCCTGTATAGAGACAAATCACTAGACAAAAGCAAACATGTAACGTAACCTATTAATAGTTGTTCCATGAAATTCCCACATTAAACAAAGTTGGGGTTTAAAATACTTCTGCGTAATTATCGTTGTATTTAAGAAAACGGATGCCAAAATATTTTAGTTAATTTAATTTAGAGATTTAAAATTTTTAATTTTAAATTATATGTATATTGTGCGAAAACATTGGTTAAGCTTAACAAACATTGTGCATAAGAAGTTTATTGAGGTTTGGCGGCATAAAATTAGGACAACTAATATTAGGCGTTTCAAAGGGCACCTGATAATGATATCTCGTTGGAGTGTCTTATAAAACCACTAACCACTCACATCATAACCTTTAAATTGCTTATAGTAAACTAGCGGCCGCTCGCGGTTTCACCCGCGTAGTTCCCGTTTCCGTGTGGGGAATATCGGGATAAAAAGTATCCTATGTGTTAATCCAGGTTATAAACTATCTGTATGCCGAATTTCATCCAAATCCATTCCGTAGTTTTTACGTGAAAAAGTAACAAGTATGGATGCATACTTACAAACTTTCGCGTTTATAATATTATAGTAGGATGTGGACTGAAGTAAAATCTAATTTAGACTGATTCTGTCGCATTTTACTCCTAAAGGAAGATAGAGAACATTATGTTTAAACGAGCTTTAATTAGGTACAGGTCTATTAATGACAGGGTGAGAAAATTAAAAGATTTTTAAAATTAATAACAGCTAATTGCCAGATCTCGGCCCGGGCGCTATCATTTATCATATTGAAAAATTTCTTTTCAAAAGGAAAACAGAAAGATTTTTATCGTTTTACTGTAAGCTGAGCTTACTCAGCACTCATACACTCGTGTACGAACGAGAATCAACTATTATGGTTGCATGTAGTACAGTCACGAGCATTAACATATATACAATATAAATCTCAATACAATGGAATAAAAATCAAAAGTGTATACATTTTAATAATCGTGACTGTACGTGTAACATGTAACATTTCACTACCCTAAGCTTTATTAAATTACTGTGATTGATCAAAAAAATATTATTTGAACAAACATCCGAATCAAATTATTAAGTTTCGAGATGTTATATGTAATATGTAGGTACTAAAAAAACTATTAGTTGAATTGGAACAACTTTTATGGATCTACACGCGTTTATTTTATACATTACTTTTATTAATGTTTATCCTGACTTTTCGAACCCTTTGCAGGGTCCGTGGTCACAGGGAGACTGAGGTGTTGGTCGTCTCATAATTAGTTAGTAGCTTGTATACCCTTATTTAAATTTAATCAGGTGCGTTCCGTTCTACGCAGAAAGAGCTTACAGTATCTTTTGGTCTGGCAGTATGGTGTTGGGGCTGGGATTTAATATGGGATCCCAGCTGGTGGTAAATTTCAACCATCTTCTATATTGAAATTAGGATGTTTTTTAATTTCAATAGCCTCGCGTATCATCAAGGATGAATCGTTGTTCTCTAGCGTGTATTATTTTATTAATCATATAAATAAAAAGTTTTTTAAAAGGTTTTAAAAATTAAATCAAATTCACCGTTGGTCCACTTAATAAAAATATGCCATTACACGAGCGAGCGTTAGCACGAGATTGCAAGACCAACCTGACTGATACTGCAAATAATAGGTATTAGCGCATAATTTTGCTAAAAGTCAAAAGTATAACTTAGCACAAAGCAGCAATATACAATTAAAACGCTTGAATGAACACAATCAAGCACTATTCCTTTATTAGTCTATTTGTAAATCTATCACAACAATTGTTAGATATGGTAACCCTATCACTCGTCCCCTGCCCGATTTAATACTATCACCAAGATTTGCATGTCACAGGACACAGGGGCCCGCGGCAAATGCCGTTGCATTACGTAAGGAAGATTGTATTGTATGCCAATACACATACAAATTAATTTTCAATACATTAGCTCCACGATAATTGTTTATCGCTAGTGGTGGGACGTAATTTCGATAATATATAAATCGAAAACGAAAATAGTTTAGTGTTAGTTGGGCAAATGGGTTAGCTAGTCGATGCGATGTTATAGATAGCTTATGTATGAATTAGCCTGATAATAGTTTAATTAATCATGGTATGCAACGTACAGAATGTAGATGTACTTAAATAATTTGTATAAGAAAACATTGACTGTGTTCTTATAAATCAAACCGCAGAAGTAAATAAGTCAGTTGTAAAAAAAGAAAACAAGACTGAATTGATTGAATTGATTGAATTTTTAATATTATTATCTCTCTATTTATTTTTTTACATATTAATTTACATTTTTAAATATTTTCTAAAAAACAAAACAAACATTTAAAAATATAAAAAATAGGGGTCCACCGGCATCGGGAGCAGGGTCCAAACTACCGGTGATTAGGGCTCCAGAGACAGGAACCTCCTCACAATGCGTGCTGTATCGTGGAGAACTGCCTTCTGAATCAGGCCCTTGATCCAGCCGCCTAACGAGAGCCTCATGAGATGTTGATCGAGGCTCTTGGCCATCAGGCCGTTGGCCGTAACAACAATCGGCACGATGACAGCCGAGTCCACATTCCACATGTCGACAACCTCATGTGCTAAGTCGAGATATTTGATTTGTTTCTCTTTTTCAGCTTTCACGAGGTTCTCGTCATGGGGAATGGTATCGACAATCATCGTGCGGCGCGCTAATCGATCTATCACCACAATGTCTGGCTTATTAGCTACAATAGTCCTGTCGGTGATGATAGATCGATCCCAGTACAACGTGACATGATCATTTTCGAGAACTGGGTCGGGCACATACTTGTAGTACGGTACCTCAGAATCCACAAGTTTGTATTTCAAAGCAAGTTGCTGGTGTATAATCCTGGCCACTTGATTATGCCTGTGCAAGTACTCGCCGTTAGCCAGACGAGAACAGCCAGAAATAATATGTCTGATAGACTCACCCGGACGGTGACATGCCCGACATATGTCAACCGTCCCGTCCTTCATAATAAATTTCCGGTAGTTATTCGTTAGCATAACTTCGTCCATAATTGCACAGACAAAACCTTCAGTTTCCCCGAAGAGGTCACCGAAACGCAGCCAGGATACGGACGCTAAAAAGTCTACATCGGGTCCGTGGAGGGCCCGATAAAAGCGCCCGTGGAGCTCCTTGCCTTGCCATACCTCCCTGCGGTCATTGGCACTAAGTACTACGGGTTTGTGCCAGTTCTTTTTAGCCAAGGACAGCGGGGTGAGTCCCTTGTCCACTGATACCACATCTCGGTGCATACCCACATCGGCTTTTAGGAAATATTCCCTGAGACTGCACACCTCACGGTTGTGGAGGGTCTTAGCATTTAAAAAACCTCGACCCCGCACTTCCGCGGGATGTACAGCCTCATTACCGACGATCGTGGGTGATGCATCCGATTTGCGGTCAGCAATGTACGGACTCGCCTATCCAGGGCATCCAGTTCTGTCTGAGTCCACTTGAGTACGCCGAAGGAGTACATCAGGACTGGCATGACCCAACCGTTGAAGGCTTATTGCCGCCTGATAAGGAGCTTATGAGCGCCTTTTTCAGGCGACCAAAGAAACGCTCCAGCAACGATTGCTTCATGTCAGCCACACTTATTCCTAACCCCTCTGACATACCCAGGTATTTATATGTATCATTTGCGGAGAGCGATTTCAGGTTTATAGAATCTGAGAGTTGTAATCCCTCAGATTCTACAACCCTGCCTCGCTTTACATGCATGACTGCACATTTGTCTACACCAAATTCCATCCTGATGGAATTACTGAAAGTTTCAGTTACCTTCAGTAACTCCATCAGTTGCAATCTGTTGGGGGCAAACAGTTTCAGGTCATCCATATAAAGCAGGTGGGATATTACCTGACCTCCTCTTCGCAATGAATAGCCAAGTCCCGAATCCTCCAGCAATGTGCTGAGAGGGTTCAGGGCTAAACAAAACCATAGTGGACTCAAACTATCGCCTTGAAATATTCCCCGCTCAATCCTTATAGGATCGTCGTTTCCTTGAATTTGTCGACATCCGGGATAGCGAAGGACTGTCTTCCATTGCCCCATACACGACATCAGGAAGGTACGCAGAGTTGCATTTATTTTGTACAACTCCAGCACCCACTCATGAGCACTCATGAGCCATGTATGTGGTACCGAGTCATAGGCCTTCTTATAATCTATCCAACATGTCGACAGATCCTTTCGGGAACGGCGAACCTGTTGGCTTATGGCCATGTCAATAAGGAGCAGCTCCTTTGTACCGCGGGATCCATTCCTACATCCATTCTGAGAGGTAGACATAATGGAGTTGTTGTCTATGTGGGTAGTAATTTTCGCTCTCAGAATGGATGTAAGAAGTTTATAGACCGTTGACAGACATGTGATCGGCCTATAATTCTTGGGTTCCGCGGGACTGCCTGCCTTATGGAGCAGGTGGGTAACACCTGTTGTTAGAAACTGTGGTAGCGACCCAGACTCTAAAGATGACTGGAACTGGGATGCTAAGCGAGTATGTGAACTACGCAGCCATTTTAACCAAAAGTTGTGCAGTCCGTCCGGTCCCGGTGATTTCCAATTCGGTACCGTGCGGATTGCACTGGCTACGTCTGCGGAAGAGATTATAATTTCCTCCATTTCTGGTATGTTTTCACACACTTGCTCGACATTACGCATCCAGTCAGCCTCAGTATGATAGACGGGCACCGACCAGATGCTTCGCCAGAATGTACACGTGACGTCATCATCCGGTCGCCGCGCGTCAGCCACACTTTGTTCAGGTCGCTCCCAAGCTCTATATACCCACCTCTGATCGCTTTGGAACATACGATTCTGAGCATATCGCTCGACCCGACGCTTATACCGGCGAATACGGTTCGCCCATGCACAAACCTTCTGCTTCAGGAAGTCGATGCGCTCTGTGATACAGGACATATATTCTCGAGGACTAAATCCGGTCCCCGAGAACGCCCGCCTCACAAAATGCATCACTCTCGGTCGAGTATTACCCTCCCTGAAACAGGAGAGTTTGCCGATGAGTACCCTGGTCTCCTCGATACGCCGCTCAATCCTGTACTGCCAGGCTGGTACGGCTAGTTTTGGTCGTATAGCTGAGTTGCACTCTGGGAATTTGACAGCAGCTATACGACATGCCGCAACAGCCGCACAATACAAAATTGAGTGCGTATCGGAGAGCTCTTCGCTGCTTTCAAAATAACTCTCAAGCAGCAAATCCAAGGCACACACCAGCGCCCTATTTTTTTTGTGCATGGGTAAGCGTGGTAGTCGCGGTCTAGCTTCGGGTGGAGCGATTTTATACTCCCGAATCGCATCCTCCAATGCGCTCCTAAGTCGATCGTTGCACTGGCTACTTACTGTTGCAACCCTATCATCTCCCTCTTCTTCGACGTGGGACCGCGTTGGCCATATGGCGGTACTTGGTGGTTGTACCGCGGTCTGTGACGGGATGGAGACGATACGGTTGTTTAGCACCTCTGAGCGCAGCCTATCAAGTGCGGCGTCGTCCAATCTGCGATCACGTTGGATGACCCGCACCTGATCCGACAGTCGTTGGGCCGAAACGTTGACGGTTGGTTCCAGTTCCTGAAACAGAGACAGCATCCTACTTCGGTACGCAGTGAGGTTAGTTCCCCCCTCTGTAGACCCGTAATATGCGCGCATGACATTCTCATTTATTTTTTGAGTCCATTTCATGCGCTGCACACAACCACCGGCAGCGGGGACCCGCCTCGGGGCCGGTGGGCCCCTAGGTCCTAAGCCGTTCGGTGGCCGGCCTCTCGTCTGCCGACGCACAGGTGGTGGCGACGTCGGTGGCGAAAAATATTCGTCGCTCAAGCTCGACACGACTGCCGCGGCCGGTGTCACAGCACTCACGATGGGGCTGGTTTCCGGCGGCAGCAAGGCGGAGCTGAGCAACGAGTCCGGGGATGGTGGGCGTGCACGTCGTGATGCTGCTCTGGTCAACATTTATCTCTCCTATTCATAATCATTTTTATTTTCAATTTGTTGACAGACGTCAAATTGGTCTCTAGTTTTACTTTTCATTTTATGGTCTATTATATTGCGGTTATGTATGCTGCGGATTTGATTTTTTATATGTTTCTAAAATTATGTTCTAAACTGTTATATTTTCTTGCTTTTAAAACTTTTGAGATCAAAATAAATATTTATTTGAAATTCCGAAAACGGAGATAACGTTGGCCATTCGGTGTTGCCATTATTATTATTATTATTATTATCATGATTTAACTTTTTTTTTAGCCTAGGTTTGTTATAATATTAATGTAAAAGTAAAATACAAAAGCACATACAAAACATAAAAATATTATAAAAAACCTAGCCTAGGGTGCCGCCGGCAACGGGGCAGGGATCAAGCTGCCGGTGGTTAGGGCTGCAGAGACAGGAACCTTCGGACTATCCGCGCCGTGTCCAAGAGTACCGGCTTCTGTATCTGACCCTTATTATTATTATTATGAAGCTAAAACTTTATCCAGTTGTAAAATAAAGGTGTTGTCCTAATAATATGTTCACATGAACTTGTCAATTAAAGGTGGTGTGGTTGGAAGGAAATCCTTCTGCGTTCGCTCAGCTTGTGGTATAAACTTTCAATTGTGGTATTCCAAAAATAATTTGAAAAATGTTGCACGGTAAAGAGTAAGACTTAGTTTATATAAAGAGGCTATCATATAGCCTTTTTAAAAATTATATTAGAAGCATGCGTAAGGGCCTTCAGGAAAGGATTACGAGTTTTAATTTAATCTCTTTCCATGTTACCCCACACAAATACCTACGGTGATAAAACAATATGGAAAAAAAAAGAAAATATCGTAAACGAGGATCGAGATTTATCAATCGAGTATAATTGAGTGATAGCCACAATTTCGATTGCGAATTCGTTCGGCCTTTGTGACGAAAGGTAGATAGACGTGTGGCCCCATAATTGACCATTTAGCTTGTAGAGTTACAGGTAACGGAGCTGTAGCCTTCGGGGGTACAACGTGCGTCCAGAGGGATACGCTTGTGTATTTGCATAACAAAGAAACAGCTGTCGGCATTAACATAGGCTGTTTGTGGTATCGGATCTGGTTGGACCAAATCTGATCCAAACAATCGAACGTAACAATGCAATAAAATTCAAGGCGAATGGAATGTTTGGGCGGGCGGGGCTTATCGCATTTCCGAATGAGTGAGTAGTGACCTTCTGAGAATAAATAATAATTGCAATAATTTTGTTTACACAAATATAACATAAAAGTAGATTATTACATTAGTAGATAAGTATTTTATTTGTGTTACGGTTCTTCAATTTTGTTTATTATGACTTTAAAAAGCCGTATTATTTTTAAAAATATTTTTTATTCATGGATGTTTTCTAATTTATATTTAATGATACATTATTCTTAGGTTAAGTGACTGTTTTAAATTATCTATCGACCACGAAAGAATCTTTAAACCGTTTATATTACTATTCCGTTAGCGAAGACAACCAAAAACATATTCTTTGATAAAAATGCAGAAAGTTTGGCAGCTATTGGGAATGTGCCAAATCTCATGTCAACACAACTTTCATGTACCACACATCTCCGGGATAATACAGAAAGAATCAAAAAATATTTTTTAATTCGGATAATTAATGTATTTAAAGTTACGTGTAGCTATCAATCATATTGAATTTAAGTCGCTTTAAATAGATTTGGAACAATTTAGGTCTAGATCATTGGAGAAAATGATTTTAATCTCGTATTGCATGTTGCTGGATGATTAGTCTGCTTAACAGACATACTATTATTCAAACCATATTTTTCTCAAAATAAAAATATTACGTAAACAAGATTTCTTTCAAAATGCATTTCTTGCATTTCTATAAATTAACCTTAACCTAATAAACCTTTATTTGATATGAAGTATATCTATCTATACATATAAAATACTTTGTCTTGAATGACTGACTGACGGATCAACGCATCCGATAATAAAGGATTTTCCGAAATTCTATCCCTACGGAGGTGAAAAAGGGCGGCAAAGTTTGTATGGGACAACGTGATTCCTTGGTCCAATCTACTTCCAATTTTGCATAAACCTTTTTTAACAGAATTGATGGAAGACGTGTATTGCATTTTATTGAAATTCACCGGGGTTAAAAAGGGGTAGAAATCACATATTGTTTTCTAAAGTTTACGTGAACACTACACATTGAAATAAAACAACTTTTACGGATCTACTCGCGTTTATTTTATACATTACTTATTTAATGTTTATCCTGACGTTTCGAACCCTTTGCAGGGTCCGTGTAGAATAAACGCAAGTAGATCCGTAAAACTTGTTTCATTTCAAGGGGTAGAAACATATATTGGCGGTGATTTGCTACGAAGTTGATATCAATACTCCTTAGTGCAATCAAAAGATTTAAATTACATTTTATTTTTACACGTCATGTTTGAAAACTCAATCCGATTTTATTCAAAAAAGGTTGAACTCACTTAAAAACTTATGCAAATACTCTTTAAGATTGGAAAGTCACCGTACTATCACATGAGTGAATACATATGGTACTACATTAGCTAGTAGGTACCATGTAGGCTAGGTGCCTTATTTGAAGGTTTATGCACTTTTAGGACACGGCCTCATAGGTACCTACGTAGAGTTTGAAATTTGAAATGGTAAGGACTAGAACATTTTGTGTTTATATTATAAATTATACGAATCATTCCATATTAAAAAAAAAACATGTAAAATACAAATTTAAAAGAATATTTAAATATATATATACACTAGTGGCCGCTCGCGGTTTCACCCGCGTGGTTCCCGGTTTCACCCGCGTGGTTCCCGTTCTCGTGGGAATATCGGGACAAAAAGTCCTATGTGTTAATCCTATAAACTATTTGTAAGCCGAATTTCATCCAAATCTATTCAGTAGTTTTTACGTGAAAGAGTAACAAACATCCAAACAAACTTTCGCGTTTATAATATTAGTAGGATAGGATATATATATATATATAAATCAATTGCAGTTCGTTTGTCTCACTAAAACTCGAAAATTACTGGACTTATTTGGCTAATTTTGATTTTGAAATATTTGTGGAAGTTCAGGGAAGGTTGAAACGGTGAGAAACATAAATAATAAGTAACAGAAAATACTAAACACGACAATTTAATATTCCAATCCAAAATGATTTGTTTGTTTTGTGGTCATGGAAACTGTCAAAGCGGTACGAAGTCCGCCGGCTCAGCTAGTCCTAAATAAAATCATATCTCTTAGTAAAATCAACAAATACACTACTAAAGACATTATAAAACAAAGCTTCCGATGCCATTATAATTCGGATGACAAATAAAAACTTCATTTTCCAAAAGAATTAATTGCTTTATTCGCATCGCAATGAGCTGTATAGGTGTATCGAGAACAGGGGCCGTGCTCCGGTTGCGTAATGTTAAATTGTTATTTTCGTCACGTGACAATAAATTATTGGTGGCCACACTAGCGCCGCGGACGAATTGCGGATTCATTACACTTTACACGTTTTACGGGGTTTTGTGGACCGCCCGTAAAAACTCGTTCGAGACGTGCTATTGACTAATTACGACAGTAATTGGATGTGTTTTTTTATAACAGACTGGATGGGAATACGATGCCATGATTAATATTCATACAATAACAATTCAGAGCTTGTTGCGGTATACGTAAACACTTATTTGACACTCAGACAAATATGTACGGCATTTGTATGAATGGTTAGTAATACTTGGAGGTAATAGAAATGATTTCAAAAGCGACTGAGTTAGATGGTGTTTTTTATGTTAAAAGGAGGCAAACGTGGCATTTGCTATAATTTGAATTTTCGTTTATAAGTTTTTTTTTTCAGATAGTAGGTACGCAAACATGTACCCTCCGCTGGGAATCGAACCCGGGACCTCTAGTTCTGAAGCCTTTGGTCTTACATATATTTTATATTTTGTCCTTTAAGAAAATACTTTTCTTTTTTTCATGCGGCATTTTTAAAGTTACCGGATTTTTTTTGGGGCGGCGAGAAACTTAAAGGGTTCCTCAAGCCTTGTGAAGGTGGTGGTGAAAGGTTTTTTAGAGCGAACGGCATCGCGCACTAGTGCGTGTCCTTGTTCATGTGAGCGGAACAACTCGAGTGCGCCTTTAAAACCAGGATCTTTGCTTTCGTTGACTGTGTCGTGGAGGTGGTGTTGCAGTACAAGAGTGGCATCGTGTTCGACAAAGTAACGCAGTGTCCTACACGATAACACGAGTCAACAAATATCAGGGGGGTAACCACGAGCTCTTATATAGCAGTATTATCTCGTTGTGAGAGCGAGACGCGTGTAGCGGCTTATATACACGCGTCTCTTTTCCACAACTGCAATAATACTGCTATAAAAGCCCATAGTCAGGGGGAAGGTCACATTTTATCAACCACAAATACTTTGACGAAACATCTAATTAAATCAGAAAAATAAGACCCTATCATTTAAAAAAAATTCAGGCTAGTTTTTATTTTCACTTTTCCTAACACAAAAATTGTAGTATTTTTAAGAGCACCGATTGCGGCAGTCTCTGTCGGCTCCTTTGAATGAAACTACGGGCACATGTAAGCGGTGGTGTAGACATTGCGGCCTCTCTGTTTCAGCTCCTTTGAATTGAAACTAGGTAGTTACCGAAAGTGCGTAATTTTACTTTTTAATCGAAATGTCTTTTGGCGTTTTTCTTGAAAACTAGCGTATAAAAATGTAAGGATTTTTTAATAAAAATAGTTTATTTAAGTATGCTGTTGAATTTATCCTCAAAATATTTGCGGTTGATAAATGTGACCCTAAATAAAATTTCATTGAATTTTTGCTGGCTGACAGCTAGGAAGCAGGTGGTCTGTTAAATACAGATTGAAGCTAAACTCAAAAATCAGATGTTTAATATAGCCTATGTTACTCAGCGCTAATGTAGCATTCTAATGGTGAAAGAGTTTTTTAAATCGGTCCAGTAGTTTTTGAGTTTATTCATTACAAACAAAAATATAAAAATACAAAGCTTTCCTCCTTATTATATTAGTATCATCATCATCATCATCATCATCTCAGCCAAAAGACGTCCACTGCTGAACAAAGGCCTCCCCCATAGTATAGCAAAGAAAAATTCACATATTTCGCAATCCCCGCAAGAATTGAAAATTAATACAAAAATTTACGGAAAAAAAAAAATATTTTATTTTAAATAACATATAATTTTATAAGTTGAATAATAAGAACTTTCTATTGAGATTTACTTCCCTAAAATTACACTACTACATTACTCACAAGTCTAATTATAACATACGAATGTATAACACTGCACAACACAGAGAATATCATTTTCTTTTCTTTTGTGAAAGAAAAAAAAATCATCGGGCGCCTTCTTTTGGCGGATTCATTCTCACTTTCTCGACTGGCATCATCGTCGTTACCGTCATTATCCTCGGCGGCAAGATCGAATTTAAAGAATCCCGGCCCCGCCAAGTCGAGCAAAATAGCGGCACGGCCGTACCATCCTTTTCTCGAAACAGTTCAGCCCATTTTCGACTCCCTATAACTTCGTTGTGGATAAAATTAGAAGCCAATATTTCCAGTTACCAAGCAGGCATTTTATAAACACGGTATATTTCAAATTTCATTCAATTTCAGCCAGTAGTTTAAGAATTATAACTATTCAAAGTTTCTTAATTTTGTCACTCACTCACTGACTGACCGATCATCAAAACTCTATGGCACTTCTAGCAGACATAGAAGTTTAAAATTTAGAATACAATTAGTGTTTAGTGTACTTATAAATCAAGGAAAAACTAAAATATTTTGCAATTTCTATCATGTTTTCTAGATAAACCAACTGCATAGATAACTTTGTAACCCCATATAAATATATAGGATTACAACGTTACATTTGCAGTTAATGAATCAGTGTACCTGTATATTATTATGTATAATATAATGGAATAATAGATGTAGATAGTGTAGATAGGTACCTTGATGGTACCGGAAACGAAAAAAGTAGGACTAACCACAAAAAGAAATGAGATGTCATCAAACTTGTAAAAAAAAACAAATCTCGCAACTCAATTCTTCTACCGTAAACAGTTGTGAGATCCATGTATATCAAGTCGGTTAATTTATTCAGTCCCTACTTAAGTGACCTTCTGTCTTAAGTTATTACGTAATTAGCTAACCTAACAACATCTTATAGTGACCATATCCATATTAAAAATCTTTTATGTTTTAAATAAATAGATTTCCAACTCGAATGCACTTCTCGTCTGCATCCGCATCCAACCCCGGTGACGCTGAAAATGCCGTTCAAGGCAGTCAGTAAACTCTCTCCAAAAAAAAAATAATCCGCATCTTTTGACACAATTACTATGACGATCGGTCAATAATCATAGAAGCTACATCACTTTTTATATACGGAAATACCCGTTTTTCTACAATACCAAATCTAAAGGGACCACCTACAGGTCACAATTATTAACCGATTTTCAAATATTTTGGTATCAGTTTAGCTACAAAATGGCGAAGGCTAGGACGCCTTTTTTCATTTTTTCTTAAGTCGGTTTTTTTCGAAATATTTACAATTTAGTAAACAAACACCCCCAAAAAACCCGACTTTTTTAAAAATTTTCAAAATTAAAGAAAAAGTAAAGTACCAGCTGATTTTTAAAATTCAAACGCTCACACGTGTCACGATAAATTCGTCAACTGTTGGTACTATTCTTATCTAGATCCTCCTAAAATCCTCGGAGCTATGGCCAAAAATACGTCTCAGGCTATTTGCATCTGATAACCATTTTCAATGGTAAAAAGTGCCAATCATTGATTCAACACTGATATAGTCGCACGACTATCTTATGTGGTAGTTTCATTTCAGTTTGCAATGCTTGAGAAAACTTTATACACAATGCGATGACTTAAGGGTGCGCCGTCCGTAAATGACAAGTGACATATGTTTTATTTGAAATGTCGTCATCCATATTTATTTGATATATTTATTTGATGCCTCGCGGCCATACTAATTTTGTATGGGGAATTTAAGGTGCTTAATAAAAAATAATTATTTAAATAACCACTTGATGAATCGAAAATGTAGTCTAGCAATTTGTAGTTTGTCCATTGATGATTGTTTAGACAAAATCAGAGGTACAATAATTTAGATAAACTATAAGAAATCTACTAAACGCCCCCACTCGTTTTCATGATTTTTGCCCAACTTTAAATGATATTGTAGGAAAAACTATAGCGTGTTATGAATTTATGGTTCTGACAAATTGTAAACACGTTCCCTATGATACTAAATATATATTTTGTTCATTTAATACGATAGTATTTTCAATTATATCTACTTAACCGTAACTGCATTTTTGGCATTTTTTGGTCGGCGCACCCTTAAGTCAGTGTTAAAATGACGATTTATTCCACTTACGTCAGCTGCCATTTAGGTCAGATTTTTTTTTTCATACATCAAAATTTATGAAATTCCATAAAGGTCAGAAAATCAAAATGGCTGACGTTAGTGGAATGTTTTAATGCCAATTTCGTCAGGTCCAGTTAGGACAGAACTTTTTATTCCACTTATGTCACACGCTCAGTCTAAAATCGCCAAAAAATACAAAACAATAAATTCTGTTTATTTTAAACACATCGTTTTTGCTCACACAAACACATACAAAACGCATTCATCGTAAAATCAAACTGATACCACTTCATTAAATTATTGACATAGCTACCCCATGGTTATTTACATTGCAACGCTGTAAATTGTCATGGTGATAGATATCAGCGCATCGATCGTCCGATTACAATGGTGTGTACGAGTATTGTAACAATAGAACAAATTGACCGACCCACCGGCCGATGAAACAATGGCCACAATCATGAATCCAGTTTGGCGCACAACGCACCAAACAAAATACATTTATTCAAATTAACATCGGTTTAGGAATCGCGAATGAATTTAGAAGTACCCGGTGGTTTGGTGTTGTGTGATGTTTGACTATAAAAAACTACTTTAATACACGTTTTTTTTAATTATCATACAAAATTCTTCGTTCTTCTGACTTTGGCGGATGGCACGAATAGGAGATAACCCCAATAGCCCGAACACCCCGCAATTCAAACTTATCAAACTTAACTTAGGTAGGTAGGTACTCAAATTTAAGGCGACGCATTGGAAATTTACGTGGCGGGGATCTTGATTTTTTCCAACAATTACAAAACATATGAAAGTGATATTTAATGACATGATTTTTCATTTAATTGACTTCATTTTGCTAGTTGCAGAAACACGATTTGTCAACTTTTATAACAGAGAAAAAAATATCAAAGTAACCTCTTTTTAAACATAGATTTGCATTTTACAGGCTAACCAGACCGATTTAAGCATCTAAATTTTCTTAGTAGATTTGTCTTAACACACACTTCAAAATTGTAGTTCATTTTTTTAAATAATTTGTAGTTTTAATTTGAAGGAAAAAAAACAGTTTTTCTTATGGTACGGGGCGCAAACGCTCGTATCAAAACGTATGAGATTTATTGTTTAGCGGTGCATAACATAATAATGATAATAGTAATGTTATCATTGCGTTACTATTATCTTGATTTATTATTCATTTTTATTTGTAAGTTTTTATAAACTAATGAAATGGAAATACCGACTTTGTCTAATTTTTATTAATAGTAAAGGAAACGTATGTTAAACATGGACAAATATAAATGTGAACAGGCTTAGAAACCGTACTCAGCAGTAAAAAATAAGAAGCCCCTATAAGATTGAGAAACGTATCGGCCTTCACGCTTCAATAATATTTGTGAAAACTCAAAATCTGTCCAAATTCTGTGTAAAACTATATGAGTACTTTTCTGTGTAACACTAGAGTTATGAACCCTATAACATAATTCTTCAGTGCGGGAAACCGTGACTACAGTACCTACTAGGTTGTTTATACACTTGGAATTGAAACAACTTACATTACAGTAGACACCCTGTTATACGCAATTTAATTTTCTAGATTTAGACCCCTGCCAATAGAAAAGCTTTAAGCCCCCTGCTGATTTCCTGAACTGCTGCCAAAATGCCATGTTAGTTTACATTTTACAATGCGCGAGAAGAATAAAATATAAGCCAGACATTTCGTTACAACCTTATTTATTTGTGATACTGTAAGTACTTCGGCATTGTTTAAGTTGTTTTTTTGAATAGCACTATTGTATTTTATTGTTGATGACGTACACAAAACGGGACAGCGTTTGGCCTTCATATCAACTGATGAGGACGATAAGGCCGAAGGTGAAAACGCACTTCATCCGGGACACTTACCCACTGGGAAATCATATCTCTAACTGTCGACAACAATACTACAAACATTGTCGTTATGCCGACAGACTTAGATAAATAACTCTACAATGTAAGTGATGAACAAAGCAAGTTATAATTTACTCTCGTAGCGCGAATGAACATCTACGGAAGCCATTTCCGTAGCGTGTTTATGCGGTTCGTGTAACTGTGGTTAACGGCATTGAGCGACGGTTAGCACGGTCGGTTGGAACCGCTGATTGGAACATACGACTAATATGTTTTAACGATAATGATGAAATAGATGATTTTCCTACTAGGTAAGCACTTTAGAAATTTCCTAATGCATTTCTTGAAACAATTATTTAGTAATACCGAACCTTGTTGGTAAGTGGTGAGAGCACTCTAAACATTTCGGTAAGTTGTATTTTTTAAATTCATTTCTTACTCGTGCTAAGTAAGAAAAGTTTTAAGTAAAGTAAAAAGTGACAAAAAGTATCGTGTTTAAAGTATATTGAAGTGACATATAGACGTAAATGGATTACACAAAGATAAAAATTGTCTTCTTCAATCTTTTGCGTCTCTAACTTTAAACAACAAGAATTATTGGTTTTTGTTTGGAAAATAACCTTTAGCTTAGCTTAAAGCTTTACGCTTTTGGTTACTGCAAAGCTTTAATATGCCGGAGCAGCTTCAAACGCAGCTTTATTGGTACTGTAAGGAGGTTATACCCGTATGCAGCTCATAGTAAAAGTTAGTTTATTGTATTTGTATGTAAGCCTCTTTAGTCTGGATGAATATTTGAATCATCGAAAACTTAAAATTAAAAAGGTTTGCAACAGTTTGACACAGTCGTAGACAGGAGCTAGACAGCCCGGCTAATGAGGTGCTCTGAGATCGATTTAATCTAATGTAATGTTTTTAATAAAATACACAAAATTAAGTGCAACTGTTATTCTTATTTTATATCTTAGTAGGATTCCCTAAGTAGTGGAAACCTTTAAATTTTAAATCAATACAAATACAATAAACTAAGTTTTACTATGAGCTGCATATAACCTCCTTACAGTACACACAAATAAAAGTGTGGTAAAACCACAGTAGCCCTAGTATAGCCACCATGGCAATAAGCTGCAGTTCAGTGTCGCAACGGGTAACCAATGAGGTTTGATTAGAACACATTCACAGTCACAAGCTACAGTTGCCTTGGCCTTGATCAAGCGTCGTGTATGGACTAATTAAATTACCAATGAAGTAGACTGGTAGTCTTGTAACTGTAACGAGAAGGGTTTGAGTGCGTCAGCACAAACCTCAGTATTGGAAACAAGGGGAAAGAAACAATGAGCTGTGTAGATTTATTCGTCATTTGCCGTGAATACAGACACAATGGAATTTTAATTGTTTGGCGGCGCTAATCAAGGCTCGCGCAGATTGGGTAAAATTTTAGATGTGTTATAAAAGATTCCCAGAATATAAAAAAAACTGTAAAGTTCATCACCTAATGGCTGTAAATTCTTCTTATTAAATATTTATAATAGAACTAGCGGCCGCTCGCGGTTTTACCCGCGTGGTTCCCGTTCCCGTGGGAATATCGGGATAAAAAGTGTTATTCCAAGTTATAAACTATCTGTATGCCAAATTTTATCCAAATCCATCCATCCGTTGCAGCGTGAAGAAGCAACAAATATACGAACATACATACACTCAAACTTTCGCATTTATAATATTAGTAGGATAATACTCGCTTTTATTTTTATATTGTTTTAACGTTAAGAACCTTTGCGGGGTCTGTGGTCAAAAGAAGACTGGGTTGTCACTTTAAAATACAATATTAATAAACCAACAGGTCTTTACCAATACAAAATGAAGTTGTCACGTAATCGCTGCATCAATTTATTTAATTGGATTATGTTTTTTTTTTTTTTTTTTATATTAGAAGGAGGCAAACGAGCAGGCGGGTCACCTGATGAAAAGCAATCACCGCCGCCCATGGACATCCGCAAAACCAGAGGAATCACAGATGCGTTGCCGGCCTTTAAGGAAGGATGTGGATCTCTTAGCGTGTATTACTTTTTGACTTAATTGGAAAACAAGGTAGGTACTCGTGGAAATGTTATTGAAGTATGAACTGTTGCTTCGATATGTAATGTAATCAGTACCTGGATGACCGAGCTATGCTAGGTATTTTTGTTTTTTGGTAATTTTCTAAAAATTAAACATACCTAGCTAGATCGATTTATCGCCCCCGAAACCTGCTTACCAAATTTTATGAAAATTGTTGGAGCCGTCCGAGATTCAGATTATATGTATAGGTACATATATACAAGAATTGCTCGTTTAAAGGTATAAGATAGATAGATAGATTAGATTATATATTTTAATAATCTCAGGTAGTCTATAACTACTACTACTATACAATGTTATTTTTAGTTTATACGAAACCTGAAAACTGTTTGTTCAGAATCAGTAGTAGAATCGATTTCAATATATTTTATACCATGTTACATTTTGACCAAATAATATTTACAAAATCTCAAATAAATTATTCCCTACTAAAAACACACAACTGGGCAGCACAAAAAGCTTGTAACTACGAAGTTACAAACTCACGAGAGTTTTCAAGATATTATTTTAATTTTTTTTGTACTGATTCTTTAAATGAAAATATTTGACCCGTGTTTAGGTTTTCGTATAAACTAAAAATAAGGTTGTATAAAGTGAAACTTAAACTTAAATATTTACTATTTAAACATTGATACGTTTAAATAGTAAATATTTAATCTGTTTTTCATTAAGTACGTTAATTTTTCATTTTTTAAATATCCTTCTTTTTCTCTGCAATTAAGCTAATATGAAAGTCACTATTCATCGGTTTGATAGTCTACGGTGTGGTGGCGAGAGATTTTGTACACACAATTCCACACAAAATCACCACAAAATTCGCCAAGGCCATTCCTTTTAAATTATCTAATTTCATAAATTTACATCAGTTACCAAATTATAATAATATATTTTGCAAATAAGCGATCTTCAACATGATGATCATTAAAATCAGCCTATTAGGGTCCTGCTGCTGGGCACGTGCCTTCTAACAGCACATGTGAAGATTGGGTGTAGCCCACCACACCAGCCCAATGCGGCTTGATGGGTTTTAACGACTCTCGTCTTAAGACAACATGAAACAATGACACAACGTGCCTTCAAAATTACGGAGTGCTACCCGGTGCATGGCATTTCGAAAGTTGCTTAACTTTTTATATCGCAACCCTTACGCGCTATTTAAGGTTTGTCTTAGCCGTGTCAAAGTTTCTGTCTGTGATTTACATCGTAAAGCACTCGTAACGTTATAGGTAGGCATAGCTACGGACGCGCGTAGCTCGTAGCACCAATGTAGCTACGGCCGGCTTGTGTGTTGTGCATCCCTAAACCACAGGTCATGGTCGCTACTGAAGAGGCTTGATTAGAGCTTACCATTTACACTTTCGGATACTAGATTTACGTACCTACTATACAGTCATTTTCAAACTTGTGAAGAGGCAGACATTATTTTATAGTTCGGTTCAATCAAACGATCAATTCTTGTTGACATGAGGCAAATAATATACATGTATAAATATTTTTGATTTGATTTCGATTTCATATTTTAATCTACACAGTGTTCTCTGTTTACTGTATATTTAAAATAGTTATGTCTTTCTCATTAAAATACTATAATGGCATTTAACTCCCGGACCGTCTTCCTTACAACGGACAAGCTATAATTTATTTTCACATCAAGACTACCTCGCCCGTAGCTCAGACATGTGGTTAAAGGAGTATGGTAACGTCGCCATACGCAGTGAGGTGGGTGTGCGGCCTTGGTTCAGCCTGCCCATGACACCTGTCACCCAGTCTCACTTAGCAGTCTCGCCGTGAACAATGCCCATGTAACTGGATCGCAACGGCGGCATCACAAATTATTCATCATGGTGGCGAACGGTGACTTTTTTACATAACACAATCGATATTGACCGGTGTTACTTGGCATGATAATGTGGATCTTGTCTTTATCTTTATTGTTCTGTAGATTGAAACAAGATAAGAATAGTGTTACGCTTCTTATGTTACTTTGCGTAGCAAGCTTATTAGGAAAGGTACTAAATCAAAAAGGAATAGAAAGATATAAAAGGCTAGACACAATATTGTTTTTATATTAAGAGCGTTTACGCCGCACACTAGCGCCACTAATGAAAAAAAAAACATATCTAGTAATTACGGCCACTTTTAACTATAACGCCATATTTAACTAAATCATAACATGTCAGGTGTTCATTAGGTGACGTAAAAATGCTAAATTACTTCATTCAGATAGTTTGTTGAGCATAATTTGATTTTCTATCTCTAATTACTAGATATGTTTTTTTTTCATTGGCGGCGCTAGTGTGCGGCGTAAACGCTCTTAATAGAGACAAATTACATGCTTCATCAAACTTACGTGGTGTTAGAAAAATTGCAACAAATAATTCCAGGCTTGTGCATTTAACTCTTGTCAGTAGTGTTCCTTTGTTACATCAGAGTTGTTAGTGATAAATTTGCGGAAACGTTTGGCTCTATCTACTCATATCTCTACTTTTTATCTTTATCGTTTTTAAAACTCACGTGGTTCAGAACTCGTTTGATTACGCCCATACTTTACATACAAGTGTTTTCTGTATCTTATTCATAACATAACAAAATATTATATTCACTTGATGTCTAACTTGAGTAAACCGTAAATGTACTGATAAATTGGTTCTAATATTCCATTGAACCCAACTGAAGCGCGTTTACGAAAGTTCAGAAAGAGTTAGGCCGTGCGTTATTTTATTATCCAACTATTGGGTATACAGTTGCTCCAACTGTCAGATGAGTTTTCCGCCTAAAAGTTCTCGCAAACTAGATCGTTTACAGCGCGCGGAGCAAAGTACCAGGGTCGCATGAGCGAGAGGGGGTCGAGTTACACGTGGCTCACCCACACCGCCACCCGCCCCGGCCGGCCGGGCCGCCTGCGAACACCCCACTTGTATCTATGCAATTTACAGACATGACACGATGCAAACGCATTTAGCCAGAAAAGATGAAACAGATCAATACGTTTACTAACACGTCGAGTGCCACGTCACAAGGTTGCTTACATAAACAACTCGTGATTGACATAGAGAAACGTTCCCTTTGCCCGCAAATCTTTACAACGGCAACGCGACTGTAGTCACAAAAGCCGCCGCCACCGACTTGAACTGAAATGAAAACCCTGTGAGTGGAGGTCTTGACTTCTTTCCTTCCTCAGTCAAAGCGCAGTTAACGACTTTCTAGCTACCTTTCTGGATTTATTAAGCAATGTAAACTGAAGGACTGGTACGTTATACTCAATTAGTAATTTGATATGAAATTTTTCTATTTGAGTTTCTTTAAGGAAATCGTGAAAAAGGTTTTTCCTTTAATAGGTGTATATTGATTTCTTTCGTTTGGTCTTTGAAAGTTCCGTGCTTGTGACAAACATAGATGTAAAAAATGCAATTAGGTTATTATGACAAAGAAACATTAAAACATCTGTGGAATACTTGTGGAATATAATGAATGTCTCTCAACATTGTTACGTTACGTTTTCTCTCGTGACTGTTTGACCGCATTTATTTTTGTGATACGTCCCATTCGTTAGTAGCTGTTTACGAGTAATTCGAAACAGATAATGAAAGTTTCACAAACTACAGTAAAGATGTGTAAAATAGATGGGCTTTTAGAAATATAAAAAGCGCTTTTTGTGATTTATACATCGTGTTTTATATATTTTTGTTATAGTTTATCGACGTGTAAAGTCGTAGTTAATTAGCGAAAGAAATCAAGAGCAACTAGCACTGTGGAGTTAAAATTAAACTTATCTCTTTGAATGTCTATTAGACTCTTTAAACAACTGACAGAAACATGATTATTTCTAGAACGGCTAATGCAATACGAGCTATATTTGAAGTTATTGTGTAAGTTTTAGATAGTATAACCTCCTTGTCAAATATATCATCTTAACAGTTGTGTGGAAATGTTTTAGTAAATTTTGACAGTTTTATTTGAAGCTGTATTTTTGTTTAATTAACATGGGTAAGTTGGATGTACTAATTCAATTAAAAATATTATGTTATTACTTTGTATCAATATAAGTAAAATTGGAAGATCACAATAACTGTAGTTAAATTATTACGTTAATTACTAAACCTTCCACTGTAAGTAAGTGTTCACTTATGTTTTATTTCATTAATGACCAATCTGTAGATTGATCGTTAGTAAAATAAGCGCTATACATTTTCTATGACCAAAAAACAATGATGAAAAGCCTTTCCACGTGACCAGTCGGTTGGACTACGAAAATCCACCATTTAATTAACCCTTTTAATTTTTAAAGACTAAAGATAGCGTTATATGATATCACCCATGTAACAACAAGCTATTACAAAAGTGCCTTAGCTTTCGCTATCGTTACTGGATCGTTACTTATACTCACTGTAATGCTCAAACAAAATTATACTGTAAGTAATGGCACGTTACTAATTTATATAGAGCACCAACTCGCATTGTACCAGGGCGGTGGGTTACGGCCCGTTCTCCTCATGTGCTTCCCTTTGTCGTTTATTTTATTGTTCATGTGGTGAGGATGTTGAGTGAGCCCCGGTGAGAAAAGTCAATACTTTTACTTGACATTAACCAAAGTAGGATTGCGTAAATTATTAGAGCAATTAGAAACGGTATTAGTTCGATGCTTTTTTGATGTGTTTGTGTATCCGATCACTACTTCGTCTGATACTGTTACTGTAATGCATCGGGAGCAACGTCGAGTTAATTGTAAAAACAGTGTTACGTACGAGTACGACTGCCGAGCGCAAAAAAACGACTAAAGAAATAGAAATGTTTTTTTTTTTGCTCTAGATACACGGTATTCATTATTATTCTGTTATATAAATATGATGAATTATGCGTGTTATTCCGTAACGTCGGCATGCAAAACTGTATCGCTTGAACTCTTTGTCTGCTCATAAACCATACACACGCAGTTACTTCAGAAAATCCGTAATCCTGGCGCATGCTACTGTGCCGAAATATCGGATACTTAAGAACAACAGAAAATATGTTGAGAATCCCGTTCATAATGTAAGTAAGTGAAAATGAAAAATGTTTTTATTGCAATAAACACCAATTTACAAATTCATTTTGCCCTGGCTACAAAGTAAACTTGTGGAACAGAAGCCAGCTCCTTCCTGTCGAAAAAATTCAATTGGTATGTATAGTTGAGAAACAATAATCATAAACTAATTTAATTAACAAAAAAAATTAAACAACTTTTACGGATCTACTCGCGTTTATTTTACACATTACTTATTTAATGTTTATCCTGACGTTTCGAACCCTTTGCAGGGTCCGTGGTCACAGGGAGTTTGACCACGGACCCTGCAAAGTGTAGTAATGTGTAAAATAAACGCGAGTAGATCCGTAAAAGTTGTTTCATTTCAATGTGTAGTGTTCGCGTAAACTTTATATATAGACTTTATATATAGAAAACAATATAACAAAAAAAATCAAAATATTTGAAAATTTTGTGTAAATTTAATTGAACATGACACTAAGATCTGTATGTATGTGTTTATGTTTATGTGTATGTGTATGTGTATGTGTATGTGTGTGTGTGTGTGTGTGTGCGCGTGTGTGTGTGTGTGTGTGTGTGTGTGTGTGGATGTTGACGTAAATACACAAATACGTATCATGATTATGATGGTATAAAAAGTTATATCCATAAATGATGTTCTCAAGTTGTAAAAAGAGGTTTGATGATTTAGTTCGGCTTAATTGCCGGACGCGTGGCTTCCCAAGCGCAGCCGTTTAATTGCGACTGCTATGGCCCTCCTGGTAGCCTCCCTACACCCTATGTCATGTCATGTAACTGGCGTGTCGGACCGTGTGGGTGGATCAATCATAAATGCTTTCAAAGTTTATAATTTAATTTTGTTATTGTTCTATTCAATTTCTAACTTTTAGACTTTAGATATTATATAGCTTTATACACCGAGACATTTTAGTGGTTGTTTTCCCGCAGGTGGGTAGATCAGACCATGAAACTGAACAACTTTCCCCAAGAAACATAGGTCAAAAAACAAGATAATTTTTTAACTTTCCCATACAAACCATGCTCGGGCTAGGCAAATAGATGCTTTGTATAGAAAAGTGAAAAAAATTATCTCGTTTTTTGACCTATGTTTCTTGTGGAAAGTTCAGTTTCATGGTCTGATCTACCCACCTGCGGGAAAGCAACCACTAAAATGTCTCGGTGTATTAAAATAAATAACCATTAATCTACTTTTATTCCAATGATCTGCTGTGACCTGCCTTTATAGAGAGCTGCACTATAAAGGTTGGTCACAGCAGATCATAGGAGTGAAAGTAGAATTGATTATTTAAAAGAAATCAGAAATTAAGATTAAGTAATACTTAACTGCCTACTTAGATTGGTGGAGTGTGGCTCGATGGCGCAGTACTTAACGCTCAGGTTAAGCAACTTTTGCAAAGGTCATCGGATGGGTGACCAAAATTTATCATCTCGAGTTCCTCCGTACTTTGGAAGGCACGTAAACCTGCATTAACAGTCATTAACAACCACCGCACCGCACTGGACCCGCGTAGTGGTTTATGGCCCTTTGTCCCTATCCATCCATAGGGAAGGCTCTATCCCCAGCAATGGGGGCATAAAAGCTGGTGATGCTGATGATGCTGACTGAGATTTACCTCTGAGTTGGTTCTCTGTGTGTCACCGGTTTCATACTCAGAGAACACAGTTTAGATTCCCAACGTAGGGTAAATATTGAAGTACTAAGTTAGTAGTAGGCCTAGTTTTAAGTGCCATTACAACAAGGCATGGTTGGGTTCTGACCGTTGTGTGAATGAATAAAGGTTTAATTAAAAGGTATCGACTACATATCGTTGAATCCAATTAACTAGAAGCTTTTTGCATACACACACACACACACACTACGTGCCAAAAAAGCGATTTGTGATAAGAAAATAACAATTTTTACTACTTAAAATGGTTTTGCGTCACATGGTGTCCCATACGACCTTCATAATTCTATATTTTTTTTAATAATAAAGCCCTAAGAATAGTGAACTATTCAGTGAATTTTCATAAAACATTTTTAAAGGCCAGTTATCATGCATTTTGAAGTCGACTCTAGAAAGTTTAAAATTAGAGGTCGCCCAGCGGTCGAAATAAAGAAAAAGAGCATATCATGTTCCAAATTTGAAATGCTTTATTTTTAATTTTGTCAACATATTTTGGGGCCACGGTGTATAAAAGATTGGTCCGTATCATTAAGCAGAGCTGTCAGATGCTTTTTTTTGTAGCATATCAGCAGAGATCGCTGCACCCCTCCATCATGACATGTTGCTGGCACGCAATATGTAAACCGTTGTAACTGGATTGCGGCCAAATGGTTTTCCATTTCGAAAGAGGTATACGGAACATTACAAAATATGATTGGAGTCATATCCTGCTTGTTACAAATTATTAGGCGGGTTCTTTGGTAAACATTTATTTCTCTATAAATAAGATTGAATTCAAAACACTTAACATTAAAACGCTTCTGCATAACATAGGCAGAGCATAGACATTTGCCAATTATTTATACTAATCTACTTGTTTTGTTTACTGTACTCCGAACCCATTTGCGGGGTACGTAGACAGGTCTGACGTGTTCTCGTAAACTTTAAAAAACAATATTTTCGAATGTGTCGATCGTTTATTACTTTATTACATTTAATTCGATTGAATGGTTATTTCACGGCTTTATGTTTACATGACGATAAATTAAATAGCCAAAAGTGGTTTCGTTGTTCTAACCGCCTCTGTGGTTTAGTGGTTAAGACCTTCTAGTCTCAGACCCAGAGGACCCGGGTTTGATTCCCAGCAGTGGGTACAGTCACGAGCATTAACATGTATACACTTGTAAATATGTCACCATAATATCAATGTTGGTAGCATGGTTGTGTTCCAGCAGCTAGATATAAGTCAAAGTCAAAGTCAAATATTCTTTATTCAAATAAACTTTAGAAAAGTGCTTTTGAATCGTCCATAATTTTTTTACCTACTACCCATTCAGGACGTCTATTTTTTAGCTGTGGAGAAGAATGGGCGCAAGAAACTCCACAGCTTTAACTTAATATGTAACGACATTTACAAAATTATATTATTTAAGCCGTTACCAAGTTATAAAAGTTTAAAAAACCTTAACAATATTTTGAATTAGAAATAGGTACCTGTTGGAGTGATTGGAGCATTTTAAACCCATGATGTTTTGTCTTCAATGTAATCAGACACTTTATAATAAGCTTTTTTATAAAGCTTTTCTTTAATAGCGATTTTAAATTTATTAATATCAAGTTTTTGGATATTACTTGGAACTTTATTGTAAAAACGTACACACAGGCCTCTAAATGAATTATTTACTTTGTGGAGCCTAGTATAAGATAGCCAGTGCCTCAGTAATTGAGGATTCTGGGTAAAGTAGGTACGCTTCCATCTTCGACATTATCATCACTTAACACCAGGTGAGATTAAGGCACTGTGCTTACCCTTAATTAAGATATAGAAAAGAACTCACTCACTCAAAGTTCACTATACACTTGCCCAACGCGGGTTGGTGGGTTTTTACGACGCCATCTTACGACAACAAGCGACGATCACGATCAGTCGTAACGAAGTAGCCATAACTATAGATATACCTACTGGCTTTGTAGTGTACATACAATAGCAGAGTTGCGACAAACTGCACCGAAACAAAATTAACAAGTTAACTTACAGTTATCCAGCCTCTGTTTGCGTAAACTCCGTCTAACTAGATGGTTTTTACTTCTGTTTCGTTGAGCAGACGCAATAGTCTTTACACTATGCATAGGTAAATTTTAAGTGATTGTTCAGGTAAATACACTGCTTAATTTCAGCCGGGGGAGTCGTTAACGATACGGTATAGCGAACAGGGTAGTTAGAGCATCCTCAAAATTTTACACTGATTACAGTATATAGTTCAGTTTGTTAAGCAACAACATTCAAATGGAAAATCCCGAATTATAAGAGTGAAGGGAATTTTAATAGTAAGCACGTATTCGATAACTCGATTTTAATGTTAAGTTAAACTGCCGTTAAATATTTTAACCCTTTCGGTTCGGCGTGGAGGTGCAGTGCCAGGACTTAAACTAATTTTTCAAATTATCTGCATAATTTAAGTAAATATGAATTAAATTTAATTTTTGAATGATAATGGGAATGATAGTAGGTAATTAATTTTACAGCTCAGAACCGTTTGGGACGATGGGTCCCAATTGCTAAGTAAAAACTATTAATTATGTACTAAATCCCCGATAAGCGCTTGAAAAACGGTAGGAGGCTTTGGGGCCACGTAGCTACAATAACGTTTGTGGCGATGACAGTAAATATTAAGTACAAATAATTTGCAACCTTAATTAAATCTTTATAACTAAGATTTAAAGTTCACAGTAAGCTGAAGTTGTTGATTTTTTTTTCTTAGTATTTTTTTATATGTTGTGATTGTTCTTTATATTTTGTGTTTTTATTTGTGATGGAAAGTGTCCTTTTATGATAGGGCATTTTCCAATATTTATGACGCTGTAAGGGAGAAAAGAGCTGGACACTTGCTGAGTTTCTTGCCGGTTCTTCTCAGTATAAGATCTCCCGCCCAGAGTAAATAGACTTACGAACCGATGGCATAATGACAACAAATAGCTCTTATGAACGTCAGTTCATAAGAGCTATTTGTAGCCTAAACTGAATAAATGGTTTTGAATTTTGATGCTACTTATTATTTTTTCAGATTTTGTAATCGAAATTTAAAAGGACTACATTTTTGTTTCGGACCCTTTAATTAGTATATAATAGACAGATTTTACAAATAATTTGTATAAGAAACTTAAGTAACTAAAACAAAAATATGGCGTCAAAAAATTCCTCCGCGTCGCTGTCGACTGGTAATGGACCCAAGAGACTGGCGGCATTGCCTCGTTGTATGGCAATGCTTAGCCTCTGGCCAAGGTAAAAGCCAGCCTTTGGCTCATGGGAAGAGTCAACCAGCCGTTTGGGGATGTCATTAAATAAAAATAATAAATACATAATTAATCGAAGTACCCGGGCCTCTACATCGCCTGCAACACATAAAGGTGTATTTGTCTCTTATGTTAAGCCAACTGCTTAATGCTTTTTTACGTTTTTATCAACATCCAGATAGTGTGTGATACTTACTATTAGGTGTGAAGAAAGCCAAAATACTATTCGCTGTAGAATAAAAAAAGTCTTCTATCACTTTCTAAGTCCGTTTATAAATCCGTTCAATTAAGAAATTGGACAACTCTAAACCTGTCTTAAGGTCAGCAGCTGCAAAAGCTGTACGAGTTACCTCGGCTTTCTCGACCCAATATCAATTGAAGGCAGCCTTTAACCTCTTTCACAGATCGCTATTTTATCTACGACCTACTCAAACAGATTTCCTTTTACGACTATGATTGATGTGTTTTCACAAAGAATTTTAAAATTATTTATTTTCAAACTGAATTGAACTGAGCTTGCGTTTATTTTTATGTTAAATGCTTTTACTCAATTATGATTAATTATTATTACTGGAAACTATATTGGAGTATATTATAAACTATGAGCAATTAAACCGTTTGTTTACCAATTAAAAATTAAAAGCAATAAAAATTTGATCGTGGCTCTTTTTAAGCGGGTAGTATTAAATCGGGTGACCATAAAATCCAATAAATAGGGTTTAAAAAATCGCATATGATTTACTGAATAACAAAGTGGGCGAAAAACTGTGGGCGATAACAAATATTAAAATCGCCGACTTGAAAATTCAAATTTTAGTAGTTAGTTATTCAAAACGATCAGTATAATAAATCGTAAGCGAACAATTTACTATTTTAGTAACAATTTGACAACTCATATTATATTCAAAATGTTGCATATACTTAACTTCAAAAGTGGTGAAAAAAAAAACTTCGCACGTACAAAAACGTCGTTTCTGGCGCTTCGCCGGCCGCTGCCGCGGCACGCTCGCTCCGCTCGCTCGGCTCGCGCGTTTTTGGTCACCATACTAACCTAACCTAACCTAACCAACTCGTTAGCCTTTCTTCGTGGCGGGGGGCTTCGCCCCGATAGTTAGTTACATGGTATAATTTTCGCCCACTCAGTATTTTTTTCGCCCGTATATGTATTTAATTCGATCAGTTGAAATTTTGTATGCTAGCTTAGATTAATTATATCTCAATTTCAGTAGCTCATTTTTCCTTTTTTTTGTGATTAATGAATATCGCCAGTTAAGTTATATTTTTGCAAATGCATATTCTCGCTGCTCGGCTTAGTTTTATAGTACTCAATTAAGAGTCGCAATTTTTTTAATTATTCGCCCTATTTATAATGTCCCTTTTTAAACCCTTTTATGCACTTGTGGTCATAAGGATAGTCGCCGCTGCCGTCTTAAGACACCTTAATACCTCACAAGTCACGAACATGGACCCTATCCTATAAAGGGCTCGAAACATCAGGATAAAGTAATATGTAAAATTATCAAATGTCCATGAAAAGTTTTTCATTTCAATGAAAAGTATTATCGGCTTAAAAAACATTTTGTGTTCGCAAACAGTTTTAACATTTTTTGGAGAGGCCAGGCTGATGAAGATGATGATGATGATGATGAAACATTTTAAAAACAAAAAAGCTCCGTTAAATAATCAAATCAGTGACAATTGTTATCAAGTCTTAAACGTAACTCTTGCGCAAAGAGGTAAGAACAAAAATATAATACAGCAATAAATACAACGTGAACAAAAATATATTTTTCACTACCGAGTACCGACGTGTCCTGATTTTCTTCCCGGACAAACGAGTTGCGGTAAGTAAACAGATAAATAGAAAAATCCCTACGCAGCAAACGCAATTAAGAATCGGGCGGTGTGCACGTGATGATATTGGCTCTCTAGGCGTTATGTGGGTGTCCGTAACGAACCATAATAAATACACCTGCTGTAATAACTACAATTTTTAACAATTTGAAGGAACGTTAAATCGAGGTTTTATTTAAGGCAACGCATTGGAAATTTACGTGGCGGGGATCTTAATTTTCCCAACAATTACAAAACATATGAAAGTGATATTTGAAGACATGATTTTTCATTTCATTGACTTCATTTTGCTAGTTGCAGAAACACGATTTGTTAACTTTTATAACAGAGAACAAAATATCAAAGTAACCTCTTTTAAAACATAGATTTGCATTTTACAGGCAAACCAGACCGACTTAAGCATTTAAATTTTCTTAGTAGATTAGTCTTAACACACACTTCAATATGCTAGTTCATTTTTTAAAACTTATTTGTAGTTTTAATTGAAAAAATAAAACAGTTTTCTTATGGTACGGGGCACAAACGCTCCGTATTGGATTAATTGTTTAGCGATGAGTCACCTTAAACCTGCTTTTGAAGAAAAGATTTATTTGAAAAACAATTGAAAGTGACCCACTGCTGCATCAACATAATAATATGTCATTCATTATGAAATCTGACGATGGTTGTTTAATCTCTAAATGAAATATTACTTAAACTGAAATTTACATATCCCATCGCGCACAAAGAAATTTGGTGACTCGTTTCTTTGTCGCACCTCCAAAAGGGAAAACGTGTGCTGGTAGACTATTCCATATAGTCTACCAGCACACGTTTTCCCACCTTCCTATGATATGGGGTCCTTCAAACGAGGCGTGAAGAAGCACCTTGTGGGCCGGCAGAGTGAGGTTGACTGATGCTGCTTTGTTTTCACGCTGCACCAGTTGTCTTCGCGTCTGGACTCCATTTCCACTTAACATCAGGTGGTATGGGGTCATTTGCCGTGCTAAGTATAAAAAAAAAATCTTTAGCCTATGCCCAGTGTCTATTTTCTTTTCACCAAGCAATATCTGAAATCTGAACTCTTCTTTTTATAATGTAAAAATCTGAAAGGGTTTATACATCGGTGATTCTCTAGATGTCTAATCGTCTGTAAATAATGTCTTAATTCTGTAGTAAAAAAAGTCACGTCCGCGTGGTTAGTCAGGTAGCAATAACGCGATTGTAATTTAATTTAGCAAAATAATAAACAAATTTTTTACCTGACGGAAGGCGGTGTGGCGCTACTGGCACTGCCAGAACGGTCGTTACAAATCATGCTGGTAGCTCGGTTGAGCGACAAAATTTTATTAATTTTAGGCTTCTTGGTATATTTATTTTTCTTTTGTGTCGGCCTTATAGCTTATAGCTTTAGTCTTATAACTTAATATAGTTTTCTAAAGCTTACGCGAACACTACACATTAAAATAAAACAACTTTTACGGATCTACTTGCGTTTATTTTACACATTGATTTATATTACTTATCCTGACGTTTTGAATCAATGTGTAAATAAACGCCTAATTTTCCGCCTCTGTGGTCTAGTGGCTAAGACCACCGGTTTAGACCCAGAGGTCCCGGGTTGGATTCCCAGCGGGGCGTACATGCTTGTGTACTCGGTTTGGTTGGTGGTAGGGCTTGTTTGTCCGCCTGGCTAGCTACCACAATCTTATTAGATAAGTGTCGCCATAACATGTTTGTAACATTGTTGTGTTCCGGCAGCTAGAGATAAGATAGCCAGTACCTCACTAGTTGAGGATCCCGGGTGAAGTACGCTTCCATCATTGGCCTTAGCATCACTTAACATCAAGTGAGATCAAGGCACTGTGCTTACCCGTTAATATAAAAAAAAACGCGAGTAGATCCGTAAAAATGGTTTTATTTAGCAAACTTAATTTTCAGTCAACATACATACATACCGTATACATAATACAAACATTAAGTTTAAGCAATAGAAAATTACCACAAAGCATCAAAACAAACTGTTACACATTTTATTGAAGTTATATGTGTGTTGAAAAGATAGAAGCAGAAACGACATGTCTACATTCTCTATTTATCATATTAATCGTTAAGATTTGCCTATAAAATTAATTATCAAAACAATCAACAAAATATACGCCAACTTCCAAGCCCCAAAACTACCCAAAGATTGTCCGTAACTCGCGAACTTCACGTTTCAGTACCTGGAAGTATGCGGTGTGAAATTGAAACAATCGAGGCTTACTTAACTATACAAGTTCCATACCATACCGGCGTGGACGTGAGGCGACTGTACACCTTGCCTTCCACAGGAACGCCGCTCGGTTATGAGCCCGCAAATTGAGAAGCCCGCGAGGAATCCTTGAGTTTGGCTTGATTTCCTTAACGTAACGAGGTGATAGAATCTCTAGATTTCATTATAAAGAACAATATAACACGCATACATTAGTGCAAGCTGTATCTGAGTCTGTTAGATTTTACAACTGAGTTAAAAAAATGTTTTGTCAGGCATGGACCTAAATGATGGCCTACTACAGGAACACTGGCTCGGTTATTGGCCCGCAAATTGAGAAGCCCGCGAGGAATCCTTGAGTTTTGGCTTGATTTCCTTAACGTAACGAGGTAATATATAGGGTCTAACAATATCAATAAGCGAACGTTTCAGGGGAGCATCTATACATCACACTGAGCATGCTCACCAAATTTGGTGCAAAACTACAGGCTCGTTACCGCAGTAATCAACAAAACATTATCATAATTCACCAAAAAATACACCCTTTCCAAACCCCTACAGCTGCACTACACGCACACAAAGATAGCCGAACATGCCAATTGTGTGCGTGTACCTGTACACTATCTTTTTATTGACGCTTGCGTGCGTGTTAGTAAAGATACAGCATGTTTCATGATGTGCATTATTTTAATTGATTTAATTTGTTAGAAAACATAACTTTGAAAAATCACTATAAAAAATGGAGCCCATTTTTTGTCATTGTATTCAGAATGGCGTATAGATACCGCCCTTAAACGTTCGCTTATTGATTTTGCTAGACCCTGTATACGCTGGATTTAATTTTAAACAACTATAAAACACGCATACATTAGTGCAAGCTGTATCTGAATCTGTTAGATTTTTCATCTGAGTTAAAAAATGTTTTGTCAGGCATGGGGCTGTTTGATTGTTTTTCACAGCCCGTAGATTGAGATAACCGCAAGAAATCTTCGAGTTTTAGCTTGATTTATGAACGTAATGAGGTGATAGACTAGCTGGTTTATATTATAAACAACAATACTAATACGCATACTGTAGAAGATGGTTTAAATATAGTTGGTAGTGTTAATATATTACACTGACTGTATTTTTTTTGTTTTTAGCGGGAATAACAAATTAATATTAAAAGTAAAAGTTAAACCATAACGTTGCTTGGTGCGTTGCAAATCACTAACAATACATTTGTAAAATATGAATCAAAATCTATTAGATTGTTGATACTAGGGCAATGCTGTGGTCACCAAGCAAGCATCGCTCAGTCACTAATCTACTTTGCGACCTCAGTAGCGAATACTGAAGGACTAACCCGCTAGTGTTATCCTGCACGGCGGGCCAATACCCTACCCATCTTCCCATGATTCCATCCGCATAGTTTCACTCCTTACCGCATCCCTTATTTCCTACCCCTGTCCCGGAGGGATGACAACCTCGAATCCAAAATTGTCAACCAAAATAAAATTATGGCACATTTTGCAAAACAAAATTACCCCAGGAGAGTATACCGGAGCCGGAGAATGCCTCCCTGGGCCTTCGGGCTCAGGCTGCCCCTTATATCTGGAGGGGGATCTGCGTCCTGCAAGGGACGAAAGCGCACCGCGCTCCTACGGGTGCAGGCGGAGACGGGCACCCTCGAACCCCAACCCGTCGGCCTTTTTGCGAGGGGACCAAGCAGGTGGAAGGTTGTTGCATGGTGGGGGGGGGGGCTACAGTACCAGCCCAGCATAGGGGTATGAAGGGCCGTGGAACGGTGAGGCTACGAGAACGGGGTCCTGATAGGATCCATTCCGTCGTCACCACTGGACCATCGGGGCTGCAGGTACTGAGTCCTGATGGGATCCTACCTATTGGTCCTCGGTCTGATGTAGTGAAGGTGAGCGAGGGCAAGGCGTCAGGTCACAGGTCGGGCCACTGTAAGCGTAGGGCGAGCTGTTCAGGCAGCAAGCCGAAGATGAGCGGGCTGCGGTGGAACGCTCTAAGCGGCAGACCACTGCGCCACTTAACCACTGCGCTGTCGAGCTTCTCATTTCATCTTGGTTATTATTTATAAAAAACCCATATTACGTTGCTAATATAAGAACAAAGGTTTTAAAAATTAATAATTAAAAAAAAGACTACATATTGTGTAACAAAATGATACGCGGTTTTCTCGGCGAGAAAGTGAAGAGTCATATCAGCGGTTTTGTTTTATTTTTAAATTTATGTTAAGTTGAATATTAATGTGTAATAATAATGGTGGATTATTAACCGTTAAGTGTTCGTGTGCGTGCATGAAAGTTGGCAAATGAAACAAAACATTGCAACGTCGCTTTTTAAATTATCTCAAGAAGTCTGAGTGAGATCTAAGTAAAGCCCCACCAAAAAAACACCATCTTTACTGATATACTCAAGGGGTTGGGGGGTATATCATTTCTCACTTTTCATTTCTATTATCATTCATCATCATCAAACAGGAAGGAAATATTGTTTATTATATATATATACTTGTAAGAAAAATTACTTTGACGCCGGCTAAATGTGCTAATCGCACAAAGCCATCAACTAAACTAAAAAAAAATAACAATATGCGCGTCATAACAACATGTTGTAAACTAATCACTAGGATCTCAATTCTTCTCAATGCATTATTGTAACAATTAGTCATAAACGTAACAATAACATACCTACATCATGTTTGCTCTGAACAAATTTCTCCATGTCTCATAGAAATTTGGATCTAAGGGACTTCATTACTTGTTATTTCATTCAATCGCACTTTCGTGTAATTGAACATCGGTTGTGTCAATTTGCTTCAGATATATTGGATAAATGTTCAACTATCGCTGAACTTTACAAAACATATTGAAACTCCTGCTTACGTCGTTATTTATTAAAAACTTATGAACTTTGCTCTTAAATGTTTCCTCTTCATGTTACGTACCAATAACTTAATAATAAACTTTGAAAGGCGATGCACGGTAACTATTAACAAGTAGTTATTTTGATTCTTGATGTATCTATAACTTATTTTACAACGTATTTTTACCATTTTCTCTGTATTCCAATGGAATTAATGAATTTATTTCAGATAAATACTTTTTTCTCCCCCGTGTGGTGCCGGGGATAAAGAATTGCACCACCCCATCTCTTCCCGTGGGTGTCGTAGAAGGCGACTAAGGGACCATTCCAGAGGATGGGCAGCAGCGTCTCTCTGTGATTATTCTCACCCTACTGCGATCGCCATAGATTTGCCATAATCGCCACGCTTGACAGGACCCGCCTGTCAAGCGTGGCGATTATGGCAAATTCCCCTCAAAGTGATTTATCCTTGAGGGAGGCCTTTGTCCAGCAGTGGACGTGTTTTTGGCTGAGATGATGATGATGATGAATACTTTTTCTAATTAAACAATGTCGTAGCTAATTAATATCTACATTATTATTATGACGAAGTGAAATTTGATTGTTTTTTTTATTTTTAATTAGGGGTAATCAGTAGACTTTTTTACTGATTCTAAAAATCTTTCTCCAATAGAAAGATACACAGTTCTCTGAGTAATATAATTTAAATAATGATCAAATACAAGCACATTATAAAGATAATTTAATTTTTTTAAATATATTTTATGATTTATTATTTATTATTAGCCCTCACTGTCCCACTGCTGGGCAAAGGCCTCCCTCCATTTCTTCCACCTATATATATTTTTCATTTTTGCCTGCTTAATTTTCGTATATATCTCCAGTTTTATCAATACAAGTCACACCCGATCCGATCCGAACCATTCGGAGAATCTAGTAAGGCACGGGGACACGCACTTTTAAGTGTGTGATGCCGTTCCCTCTAGAAAACCTCCGAAGGTGATTCGTTTCTCACGGCTTACCGACAGAAGAAAACGAAGTCTGAGTATATGCTACTATTAAAATTGATTTTAATAGGCATATATTCTAATAATAGGTTAAATCGATTTAATATCATCAATAACCTTATCGGTAGGTAAGCTTTTTATTAGAACGCTCGGAATAAGTACTTACTAAAAGAGAGATCTGGAAACGCAAACTCAAGTTCACTTTACGACTGAAGTTAAGAGCGCGTCGATCCAATTCACCGCAAGTTACGTAAGGCCTCAAAGGCACCGAATACAGACGGCAACAGAGCGCCACGCGATGTAAGCGAGTGCAGACTGCAGCCTTCACCGGTGCATGTAACTATAGCCAGAAGCTGTGCGGAGGTATGTACGTGGCGCGTGTAAGATCAGGGCCAACGGGAGCCACCCCCGCGCGGATTCTGCTCGCCTGGTACCCGTCGACCTATTGAAAGCTCCGGCACAGCTTTTAAAAAAATACTTTTTTATGTTGGCATTTTAATTTTCGTTCACTTCGTAAAGCTTACGAGTATACAATTTGGTATCCTGTACAAACTTTAAAGTTTGATACTTTTTCAAACCAATAACTCAGTTTAAATGAAGCTTTAAGGAAAATAAAGAGGTCTAGGTAGTAAGTTAGTATAAAATTTACAAAACGTTTATGCAACTGAAGTTTTGAATTGGCTTATTGTTTACAAACTATAGAACAGTTTTATGGTATACCAAAACGAATAAGGCTAGGCAAAAATATATTTAAGTCTTTAATCGCCGTGGTGGTCACCGGTGAACGACAAACAATAAATGTTCTATTGTGTCTGGTTTTGCGGCAGTCAACGTGTTAAGAAATACAGAGGTCTAGTAAGCTAGTAGAAAATATTTACACAACGTTTATTCAACGGAATTTTGAATTAAATTAGCTTGTTGGTTCAAAAATATTGGAACACTTATATCCGATACTAAAATGAATAAGGCATAAGGCAAAAATATACTTTTAAATATTTTGTTAATCAGTTTTGTCTGGAGCTACAATCTGAATCAGTAACATGTTCTCCAGACATAAACTGTGATATGATTTGGCACGGCAAAATATTTAAATGTTTCCTTCATAAACAAGGTAATGTCTTGAAATTTAAGTACTTATCTAAAAGTTTGTGTGATGTATGGGAAAATGTACATGTTGTTTACGAGAACTGTGTTGTAACAGATTCTCATAAAATAATTGGTAATTGGAACACCAGTTTCCACGGTTTCCTGTATTGATTAGAATCTATTTTGTTTTTTATTTTCCTTTTTATAATTATGTTAAAAAAGAAACTGTCTAGTAAACGACTAAAGACATTTGGCATTTGACATTGGCATTTCACAGGATTAGCAGTGATGTGTTAAGGTTTTGTTTTTAAATAAACAAAAAAGTCATCACCTGTTGCGGCCCACTATGGCATTGCTACTGATGTTTCCATCAGAAAAAAGCTCTACCACCTCTCTATCCTTCTTCACTTCACGCTCACCAATGCCGTAGTTTCTTTGAACTGACCTTTCGTATCGGTAACGACATTTTGGATAAAGACCGATTTTTCATTTCAGATCATTCAAATTACAAAGGATTATAATACAAAGTAACGGCTCCTGATGGAAGTCACCACCTTTCCCGGGAGACAGACCCCTACAGAACTTTATTTTTATCGAATTTAACATCGGAACGTTATTTAGGATCGATGCCAAATCTCGCTAACTAAGTATCTAGCACCAGCCAAATACCTCGATAAGAGACGATAGACATCTAAGTAGATAAAGGTTCTATTCTTAAAAAATCTAAAAAAATATATTTACCTATTTTTATTGAAGGGATTATAGTGATTTATTGCTCCAGTTGGAAGAAACATATTTAGTACTTTATTCTGTGAGTTGTGACTGTGTGTGTAATATAACGTTAAAGACGACAGTCGCAATAGGAATAAGATTGACTGTAGCTCTATATAGAGTGTGTCAAAACCTTGAGCTCGCGAAGCATTAAGTTCCGTGTGAGCGTACACATCTCATCAGAACTATCATTTTTAATTTTATTCTTCTTCACGTTTCAGTTTGCTTGCTTATGTCAAGCATTCCACCTTTTATTTTTAACTTATTTTTAATTTTTTTTTTTTAAATACATATGTACTTACATAATATTATTTTGTTCTGCTAAGTCTTTTATGTATAAAACAAACAAGCAGGTGAGCTACCGGGCATCACCACCATGGACATCTATCTGGTAGAATATTTTTTGTAAACGCAATTATTGTGTTAAAGCCTACGAATATACTAATCTAGTTATTTGTAAAAGTCTTTGCCAAACAACAATAAGTGCTATCTATATTTCTTTGTGCAAAAGCACTTAGGTACATTTACCTTATACATCACACGTAAAGTAACTTACTATATATTAAAGCATGTAAATTTTATTATCATAAGCTGCGTTGTTTGAAAGCCGACTTATCGACTGTTTATGTAAGCAGCATAATGCTTTTGATAAAATAATTGCTTTTCTTATAATATAAAATGTGCTAAGAACATTAAAAATTCAATTTTTTCATTCAACCAAATTTTATTCGCTAAATATGAGTTGAAATTTGATTTGCTGTGAAAGGAACACAGTGCGAATATGCTGGAATATTTTGTCGCATGTAGACGAAATTAAGGTATTTTAATAAAGTTATGAAATAGGAAAGCCAAAACTGTTTATTTGGCAAGCTCATTAGTTCATTTTCCAAAGAAGATCCAAATTGTCAACAAATATGATATAAATGCATTTTTTTCGGTATAATATTTAAACGTTAAAGTTGAAAGAAGGGAGAAATTCTGTGTGTTCTTTTTTTAAGTTGGTTTTTCCTCATTTGTTCCAAGTTAGGCATAGGCCTTACCTTAGTTCATAGCACAAAAGACAATAACGGTCACAAAAGGCAGACAACATATAAATCTTAAAAATCCAGGTCTTAGCTGCTATGGCTACGTTCCTAGGTTTAACATTGGAAAACGAGTTGTACACTTAAAGCCGTTGACTTACAACGAGCACCGTTTGCCAAAGTTAACGCTGGGCTTAAGTTATTTATTAGAGCATTTTTTAAGTGTTATATATCTACAGAAACTGTAAAAAAGAAAGAAATAAAGAAAAAATATTTATAGGTCGTCGCATATAAAGTACTACTGTAACTGTATTAGCTACAGTTCAATTTTTAAACCGAATTTCTTTAAAATACTTAATGATGTCATTGGTTTAATAAATTTCTTAGAATACTACTGATACATTTTGAATCTTGAACAAGAACTATTTCATGATAGTAGAACACAAGCCTTGCTCTAAGTCAAAGTCAAGCAATCACAGCAATGATTAGTAAAATCATTTGTACATATTAAACATGTACAGGTAAAAAATAAAATCGTTGGGCGCACGTAACCTGCGTAATATGTAAATAGCATTTTTTATTATCATATGCGGTTGACTTGATCGAAAGTTCACACGCCCAACGATTTTATTTTTTACCTGTACATGTACTTAAGACATACCGAATTATTTTTTAGTTTTTAGTACAATTTTCAATAAAACTGTAGTATTTTTAACTCATTTTTTTATTTTCAGTTTTTAGTTTTTCAGTTTCGTTTTATTTTCATAAAGAACTATTCTAATAATCAAGCCCTTTCATTTGATACCCATATTGAGGAAGTAGTTATGTGTGACAAGTTTATACACCCTAATACTTTCAGCCCTCGGCACGTATTCACCTTGGCATTGGGTCATCCATCTAATCCATCTAATCAAAGACAGAATTCACATTCATAACAAACGGAACGAACGAACGAACGAACTTATTTTTCCGAGTTCCTATGGCCATCTTCCAGCTCCATCATCAGACCCTGGCCATCTAGCACCAAAGTACTCGTCAAGACGAATCAAACGTGTCCAAACTACCGAGATCCTATGGCCGACTTCCGGTTCCATCATCAGATCAGCTCCATGTCATAATAATTTTGCATTGTCATCCGATTTACACATGCATGCATAATTTCAACTCAATCCGTCAACAGGAAGGGGGTCAAATTTCAATTACTAGATTTGACCCAAACAAATAAATAAACAGGGCAAGCTAAGTAAAACCGTTTAATTAACTATACATATTTTAAAATACATTAAAGTAAAAGTAATAATTATAATATCAGAGAACTTTTCTAAACTTTGAAGTAATATAATTTTTTCTGATGATTATGATGCTCTATTTCATATTTGGTTTCATATTTTTAGAAAATAACAGAGTCAACAAACAACAAAGAGGACCTTTTACAAAGTTCCCGAATGAAAATCTAAACACTCAATCCGTTTGCTAATATACAAGCTTATACAAAGTGACAAGAAAATACATGCAGCAATTGCTCAATCGTTTTCACAAACACTTTCTCGGTCGCAACGAAGTTGTAAGCGGCTGCGTTCTCGCTGTGTGAGATCGGGAGCTACCTTCGCGAGAGGTGGAAGCCGATTAGACATAAGCTACCTCTCCACCCCTCACATTTCCTCTCTATTGTCAACTGACCTCCTAAATAGGGGTATTATTTAAAAACAGTTCGCTTTTCGTTAAGCATACTAGTCTACGTCTTTCAAAAAATGTAAATAACATTTTTATTGTATATTACAAGGAAGCGGATTATGGCAAAGAGAGTAACACCCTCAGCAGGAATCCTCAAATACAGAAAAACCGGCTTTCTAGCCCCTAACAGCCGTAATCATAGCTGATTGTAGTTCGCCCGATGTAAGAAGTAGCCCTACCCCAAACAAAACCAAGCACAATAATATGTACCCCCGCTGGAAATCGAACCGGGGACTTCTGTTGCTGAGAACGGTGCTCCAACCAGCAACAATAAAATACAGATCCAATAACAATACAGATTCACTTAAAAATACTTCATCGTCATAATCAGTCAATAAAGGAATCACTGCTAGGCTCAGACCTTTTCTCGCGGATGATAGTAAATAGGGAGTATACAATATAATTAGGCAATATACCACGACGCTTGCTCAATCCTTATTTGTGTATATTGTTATAAGAAACATAATCCCTCTAACCGGCCCATTACCGCCGAGAAGACCAGGTCATACAGGACTTGCGCGATCTCCAATTGGAAGTTTGGACGGAGGTTGCGCACGACAGACCGAACCGAAGTCGCGTATAACGGAGGAAAAACCGATAAGGGTCGCTGCACCACCAAAGTAGTAGTAGAATGACTTTAACAACAGTTGATAGCTCTTCGTGTCCAGCGGCTGCGCATCGGTTGACTGTATCGCGTTTTCTACTGAATATCCTTCCAACCCCAACGAACTATAAGCAGTGTACCACCCATTGTCACTAAAGTAAGAAGAACCTCGACCTACGTTGAAATTAGTTCTTCTGCGGATCTCTTTATTTACAGAGAAACCTCTAGGCCATAAGCAGATCAGCAGAATAAAATTTTCTTTTAGAATTCTCGCTAACGATGAATAGATTAACAACAGAATAAACTGTCTAGGTACTCAAAGAAATGTGACGCATTATTATGAAATAATTTACGCAACACAAAGTAATTACGCGGAGTTGTCTGTTATTATTACAGATTGTTTCGTGTAATTTTTGGCATAGAAATAGCATCGTAAAGTTAATTTAGAGTGTACGCGACATATATGTAGGTACGCAAACATTTCTTGAAAGCTTAAGATGATCAGTTATGTGTATTTTCAATATTCAAGAGCTTTAAACATGAGATATCAGTAAGATTTCGTCTATTTGTAGCACAATAATTATTGTGATGTGACAATGCAAAATGTCATAAAAATGCCTACTATAATAACAATATAAAATCATATTTAATTAAGAATTCGGAAATCTTGCTTGATAGGAAGAGCAATTCCTATTATGGGAGAGATTTTCATTTAATTATTTATCGATATCTTCACCCTACAAGGAATCTAGTTACCCCGATTTTATGGTAAGGTTGAAATTTAAATTAGTGCTAAGAAAACTTCCACGTTACTAAATTGTGAGCCGTTAACAACTTCATACTTTTGTAAAGGAAAACTGTACTGTGTTTTCAAGTTCGTATTCTGATTCGACAGTTATTAGCTCGTTTTGCATCGAACTGAATCGTCGGTAGAAGCAAAACTTTGGACATCGGAGTCATGTATTAAAGTTTCATTCTCAATTATCAGTTAGGGGTCGAGGACGGACCTAAAAGGAGACCGTTTACAGTTACCTATTGTTTGTCTGAAAAAATCTGCAGGTAAGTACATAAAATTATTCGAATAAAGTAGTAAAACAGCCAAAGTAAAACTATTCATGTGCCGTACATATTTACTACTAATTTCCGTTCTTCCATTTCAAGCCATCAATCGTTTTGTGTTAGAATGTTGTCAAACCATAAAAAATATAAGTGGTATTCTTTCTTTAATAGGGTTAACATTTTTATATCTATCGAGTAGTATAAAGTGCTGCTTTATGTTGTGGTTCTACAAAAATACGTGACTAAATTTAAAAATATTTAATTGCCAAAGAATGTTTTTGTTTAACTTTAGCCAATCGTTTAAAATCCATATTCAGTGACCACAATGCGGAAGATCTTCAAATTACATTTGCAATTTATGTATTTCAATTCCAATATTTGCAATGTCTACCTAATTCCTAGAAGAGTTTCCTTATTCCCTACATTTCAATAACAGTTTAGTTCATGAGACCGGCTTGAGCTTGAGCCAAATGTTCAGATGCACTAGGAAGACAAACCAACGTCACATAATAAAATATGCTCCTCGAGAGTCCAACATGACATTACTATAAATGATTTATGTTTTCGTATAACCGTTTAAACCCTATAGTGATTGCGGATACAACTTTCGAGTCTTTCATTTCGGTCAAATATCAATTTCATTAAGAGCGCCGTTATCAGCGACCAATTGTGAATATAACAAATTGAATCGCGAGGCTCATAACATTATGCATTGCACAAATTAAGTGTTAACCGCAGCCGGAATGACGTTTAATTTCAAACTATCGACGGGTGCGAAAAAATGTGTATTCGAATGGAAACTTGGTGGTAGGAGAGGGGGCGGGCGGGCGGGAGCGGCTGGGCGACGGCTCCTGCTCTGAACTTGTAAAACGGAAACTTCTGAGGGCCGCTGCTCGCCTGGTACTATTTGGCATTGACTTAGGGGAGACGATCCGACGATTTGTCGGGCAATTATTGAAAAGCGTTGGAGCCATATGGAGGGATGTCTACATAATTGTGGCGAAGCTTACAACCGCAATTGTATTACTCGTCATCGCTTAGCAGCTTATTTTCTGTTTTGCAATTTGTTTGATTGAAAAAGCTTCAATAGGTAATGTTTGTTTTAATTGTGTTGTTTTGAAAATAAAACTTTATCAATTTTCATTACAATAAGAAATATCAGCTTATTCTTCAATTTCACTTTTAAAGTGGATTAAAAATCATTCGTTCGTTTATTATTATTATTTCCCGGACTACGTTGTAAGTCGGCGCTACTGTAAAGAGGCTAAAGAGCATCGATTCAGTGATTGCTTCGCCGAAGTATTTTATAAATTGAAAATGCCAATCACTGCGATGATGAATTATAAAAAGTTAAAGTAATCACGGTTTTTAACGTGCTCAATTTAAACTGTGCACGTTAAAACGTCGAGGGTAACTATTTAATAAATTGAAGTTTTAAATGAAGTTTACTTATCAATTTTTAAATAGCTGCACTAAATCACGGTTGCGTTTATTTTTAACATATTTATCAAAGATTATCATATTCGGAGATATCACCAATCATCATTAACAAACTCACGAAAAAAAATGTAAAAAAAACTACGGCCGGCAACTAGGTAGGTAGGTAAGTGGAATAAAACTTGATAATGAATTTTAAGTGATTTTTATTTTTTTGTCGTGCGTCTTCGAAGTTCATTGCTGCTTTTGTAAATAAATATTACTAACTAACTAAACAAATTTTGTATAAAAAATAATTGATCGCAAAAACTTAATTTATCAATTTACGGCACTGTACAAGTTTGGAAATATCAATCTTTAAGCTTTAATTTAAGTTTAGTTTGTAGAAAGGGAACTTTTCGAACTGCAATTGTAGGCGAAATGTACGTCGCAACTCGTTATAGTCGTTTATAAAAAGTTAGCGATGTACATGTTAAATTATTATGTTTAGTAAATAAATCATAACGAGATTTTAACATAGAAATATTAAGTATTAAAGTAGAAAATATGTGCAAAACCATGCAAATAGTTCTCCGGCTACCGGGTGTAAAAAATAGGTCAATAAAGAGATTTTATGCTTTCCAAAGTATATAAAATGAAATTCGGTAACCCATCTTCGTTTTTATCACAAATTGCTTTGCTCTTTCGATAATTTAACTTTGAGTTCTTTTATCCCCCTTGAATATAAAAATAAAACAGTACCGATTCTATGGTACCAGGACAAATAAAGCTAAGCTAAGTTTCTTTTAAAAGTTATCAACGTAAAAAACACGGTGCCGACTTAAATATTCCGCTTGGTGTCTTCAAACGAAGCCGCGGCGCCGGACTTTAATTGCGCTTCACACGCCGCCTTTTAATAATCACCGAGCGTTTACAAATTGAAAGAGAGAGTTGGGACACGAAAACCCGCTTTCCCACATTCCAGCGATAAAAGGGAAAACCGTTTCAACTTTCCGCGCGCGTGTAAAAGGGAGGGGTATAGGGAAGCGTCGGTGCGCGAGAGGGTGGGCGATATATTGTAAGGGCTTACCTCTTGGTGGCTTCTGGTACCCTGGTAAGTGGTTACAGATCGCGTAACGCGACGGCGGCGACAGCGCGGCGTGCGAGCGGCGGCGTCGGCGGGGTAGCTCGGACTGCAAGCGCAACGCTGCTAAGGGGGTGGTGCATTTGTGCAAGCGAGACTGCACTGCCCGCCCATTCGCCTCGTGCCTCACTTTCCCGCCCTACTGTTCCTGTTAACTTCATTAACCAAAGTTACACTTAACACCGTTATTCGTAGTACTTCAAACTGAAATAACTGTCAATTTTCCTTATCAATCTCATCTCATCTCACATATGATAGAACGACTGTTTTTTAAGAAACTAAATATTTATTTGCCTTTCTTACAATTCGTCAACGTGAATTCCAAAGAGATATTGAATAATGAGGTGCTCTCTCCAGTTAAAAGCGTCTTGTTATGACTAGACGTTATCAGAAATGTACAAAATAAGTTACAAGATAGTCGGCGGTGCTTAGGCGGGCCCGCCCACACTCCGTTGCCCCGGTGACCGCCCGTCCTTGCAAGCGATACGCGTACGGAGCAACTCTGTAATTTTTTCACTAATCAGATAAAACGTTGTACGTATAATCTTGCAGTCGTAAAGCCCTGTAATGAAGGTAAAAGGAAAATCACATATAATTCTTTGATCTATTGGCTTGCACATAATTTCTTTGGAATTGTCTTTTGATTCAAACTAAGGAATGTTTTGCGGTCTGTTATCAGTGGTGTAGCTGTCTATTGCTATGATTAGAAGTTCAGTAAGGTACCTATTTCCGTTTAATGTTTCTTAATTCCTGGAATTTTATGATAAAGGAGGCGAAGTAATTGACGATTTGTTCGCAAAGTTAATACAGCAAATCTTACTAGCTGGCTGAAGTCGTAGAAATGATGACTGCACCCACATAAAAAATGTTTATCTATTTTCCCATGATTTTCAGACTTCATGAACACGTGACATTTTTGAAGAAAATGAAACAAACACAATCAAATATACTTTACAAATAGAATTCTTTTAGCGTAAAGAGATGTCACTATGAAAACTTTCTTTCTTAACCTCTACCTTTATGTAGAAAAGTATAAAGTATCAAGAGTACTTAGTGGTTTCCGCGTAGATAGGTATATTTGTTTTGATTTGGAGTCACATGTAAAGTACACTACGACACTGCATGAACTGAAACTTCAAAACTTTTTACTTTAAACTTAAAGTTAACATAACTTCAACGTCGGCAAGAGTAGGTCTTAGAAAAATATTTGCCTGGAAGTTTTAGGTTCTCTTTTAGTCTAGTGCAGGGTTGTATCGAAACCATACAGGATTCAACTGCCACTACACTCGTAGTGTAGAAGTCACTGATCTCAAACCCTGAGATCCCGGAATCACTTTCCAGCGAATAACTGTTTGTGTTCGGTTTGGTTGGGGTTAAGTGGTCCTTACTCTATTAATATAGCTACCAACTAGTTATCTATTTAAACAAACTAGTGGTCGCCCAGTGGTCGAAAATCGACCGTAATTTTATTAAGGCTGCACGGATTGTATCCTAAGCAAAGAAAAATTAAAAAAGATAGAATTTGAATTTGGATTGCCATTGACAGATTTCGGCCGCTCCTCTTCCATTTTTGAAATTTTTGAAAAGAATATAACATGCGTGTGTGTCAAATACATGGTAGTGTGTGTAATGTTTGTTTTATTGATTTAATGTATTTTTATGCATAATTAAAAAAAAAATAACATTCGGATAACCTTCTCTATATAAACTATAAGTGTGCGAAATTTCATACTCCGTCCGCGAAATTTTCGTAAAAAAGGAGTACAAAGTTTTTGCTTCACGTATTAATTTATAGATACTTAGTTCAAACATATATCAATTATTATCTCCATAACAGCACAGTTAACAGCATTATTGTGGTCCTTCAGATCTAGCCATAGTTCCGGCGGTACGCTTCTATCTTCGGCCTTATCAATATTAACCATGAGATAAAGTCCTTCCCTAGATTTGCACCAGTGTACCTTATGGATATTGTTATTTGGTGTACCTTCAAGAAAATATACGTTAGAAATGTAATGTTCATTTTCATATCATGCATGCATTAAATATTGCCATCCAGTATTTTAGATATTAATATTTTATTTTAAGTAGTCTGTCCCGCTGTCGGATCATACATATCAATTATCATAATTGATTAATACTGGAAACCGCTTGCCATACCCATACCAGGATACAGAGGCTAAGCTGATTTGTATAGAGTAAAATAATCATATTGTTGATACATTTTGATATAACTGTTTATCAAACAGTTAATAAATAAAAATAAAAATAATAATTTATCAAATTGTTTAACAAATCGCATGTTACACTTATTAGTAAAAAGTTATGTAGATGACGTCCGCTTAAATTTTTTTTTTAAAGATACTCAACTGTAGCTTGATTAAATAAAAATTTTTATAATACCAAGCACAAGCTATTTCTATTCTGTCTAAGCTAATTTTCCCCTGTTTAAGTAGAAAGCCAGAACAAAAAGGCTACTTACGTAATTCCAGGCACATTTTTTCTATATTTTACGGTTCGCAAGCTCTATCAAGTACGGGTACACTTAGTTGGTGATTTTTGAGAGAGTTTGTTGATTGGCAGAGACGGCATTTTCAGCTTCACCGGGCCTTTTTTGGGGGCGGCGAGAAACTTATAGGGTTCCTCAAGCAGTGTGAAACGATGCACCGTTATAGGTTTCTAGAGGGAACGGCATCACGCACTAGTACGTGTCCCCGTACCCAACTAGATTCTCCGAGGGGTCGGATCGGATCGGGTGACTAAGTTGGTGTAGGCATAAAAGACGTATTTAGATATGTCGCCTGCTAATACTTAGATATTCATGTTATTTCTGTATTGTATACATATAATTCAAGGTTCCGCTTGGTCTATAGAATAAATTTAATGCGTCCAGTTACCATGGGCACAGTGTAGAAAACATAGTAAGTTATATTTTGCGCCTTCTGAAAGTCATCGCCCACTCTTATGTGATTGATGCGTAGAGTTGAAGCTCGCGGTGGCGCGACTTTTTCGTGTTTCGTACAGATTGCGAATTTTATTTGCGTTTCGATCACGTTTACGAAAACAATAATTTTAAGTGTAGCAAAATTTTAACTCTCTTCTTTGTGACCAGGAGGCGCTGCTTCAATGCCATAGATATTTCCGTTTTTGTTAACTTGACCGAATGGAAAATAAATCTCGCACTGCGTACCCTGATAACATTATCTCGCATGAGCGCAGAAGTTACTCCAGTATAAGGCCTCAAGAGTCCTACCTCATACTAATATGTGACGAGTCTGATTTTACTGTAATCGTAGTGCTTGCGTGATGGATGCCCCTCTTGAAACCCAGTTTCCAGTTTAGTTTCTCTCTAAAAAAGTCCATTTACGCTCCCACCTTTCTTTATTATTGTACGGGTAAGCACAGTGCCTTGATCTCACCTGATGGTAAGTTATGATAAGGCCAGTAATGGAAGCGCACTTCACTCGGGATCCTCAACTAGTGAGGCACTGGCTATCTTATCTCTAGCTGCCGGAACACAACAATGCTACAAACATTGATGTTATGCGGCAAATAGCAAACTCTTTCTAAAAGAATAACCGTGGGACAATTCTTTGGAGATGTCCTACTATTTTCTTTATACTATGCCATGGACTGAGATATATTATGTCACTCATAAGTGTTCAGCCACGTGTATTAAAACACCTACCCAACAGTTACGACGTAAGGGCATTTTCCATAACCCGAGCCGACGGTGCGTAAACGGGAACGTTACGGGAATAATTTCATACGCATATAAATACTCCATACTTAGAAGCAGCTTAGAATATTTTGAATAATTTGGTAATTTCTGTAACATCTTGTAAATGCCACATGAGAAAACAATAAACATTTATGATTTAATAATTACATTAACTTGTTATTGAAATTCTAAACTTTATACGGATCTGGATCAGTTTTTAAGTAATTTTTTATATTATTTTAGCTTGACATTTCGAATCCTTTGCATAATTCATTTTTTTTATTTTAGGCAAGATCATTTTTTTTAACTGTATCGCTAATGTAAGAAGCATTGTTATGTTCTACTGACTTAAGTAGGTAATTGGATTGCAGGTTCCTTAGTAATTGATTTAAATTCAGAGCAAAGTGCGTTTCCACCTTTCGCTTTAGCGTCACTAGCCTTCGGGTGAGATAAAGGCCTTCTCCGTTGTTGGAACAACAAATTTAACAAGCAATTCTAAACCTCGAAGGACGTACATCGACTAAATCAGCGATATGCTAAAGAAGAGCTAAGTAGAGTGTACTCGAAACAGAATAACAAGGATTTGAACAAATTGCGGAATGTATCAATGGACACGATCCATACATACAGATTTCTAGCTAGTGGAAATCTCGTCTCAGCTTACCTTTTTAAGTAAGACTTGAGGGTATAATACCTACGTATTTATGTAATATAAACTGTTTTCAGATGAGTAACCATAAACATCAGCTTATTTTATGTCCCCACTGATGGGGCACCGGGGCACGAATCTTCCCTATGGATGGATATGGAGAACCGGCCATAAACATCACGCGGGCTCAGTGGGGGGTGGTGGTTTAACGACTGCTAATGTAGCCGGGACCAACCGCTTAACATGCCTTCCGAAGCACGGAGGAGCTCGAGATGATAAGTTTTGGCCACCCATCCGATGACCGACCTTTGCGAAAGTTGCTTAACCTTAGCAATCGCAGACCGGGCGTGTTAACCACAGCGCCATTGATTGAGTCCTTCAATAACCATAAAATGAGTTAATACATTCTTATAGAACGGGTAAGGTACAGAATTTTATTGATTTGTGTTTGTAGTAAATAGCCTATCTATCCCACTGCTGGGCAAAGGCCTCCATCATTGAAATCAAGTCGTGACTACAATTATTGTATAAAGACTTAATCACCACGCTTGCCAAATAAGGGTTGGTGATCAGAAACCCGGGCTATGCATCGAAGAATCGGAAACCATAAAAACACACACTTTGCACGACCTGGGAATCGAACCTTCGGGTATTGGGCCAAGCGCATTGCCTTTCGGTCACCGAGGCGTTATTTGTGTCTGAACTACCTAAGTCGTAATTTATACCTATCTCATTAAAGGCGAACATCAAAGTAAAACTTCAAAGGCAGTGTCTACTTTTAGTACCTATCAGATAACCTTGTAGGTTACAAGTCAATCGATAAGAAGTCTGCTCCATTAAGTCATAAATAATTTAAAAAAATCTATCACCATGACGTTAATGGGTGAATAGTATCTACCTAAATAATAAACACAAGATCATATCCTGTGTATTTTTTATTTTATTTTTATAAAGCTGTAGGTACTGTAGTCAATTCTCAATAACTTACACCTCAGAAACAATTCGAAATCACGACAAATTATTTAAGCTGTTACATACTATGCATGTGTGTACAATAAGTGTCAGCAGTCGAACGGACAGACGCTCGGACGTGGTTTAATCTCCATAGCTATGTTAGCCTACTAACGTGAACCTATGGGTTATATACCTAAGCTATGACTTCTAAACAAGTGTACCTATTACCTTTTCTATTTTTCTTTTCTTTATTAGGGATAACAACAGCATTTTACAATAGTAATTGTGTAAAGATAATGTTACGTGTTCGTAAGCCAATTATAGTTATCCACAGATAAAAAGAACACACTTATTTAAATAAAACTAACTTATAAAATTAATTTACAATGCAAATTGCTTTCTAGATAGGTTAACAGGAGTATTACTAATGTGTTAAAAACAGATTAATAATACATTAAATATTTATAAAATACAGTGAAAAAATTAAATGCCTACCCGACCCAGCCAGGAATCGAGCCTGGGTCTTCCGCAATCCGGGCGGCTGCACTGACCATTATGTTACCGGGAAGGCTGACGTAAGCAATGAATTTTTCACTGCTTTGATTGATTTTTAACTGCTTTAATTTTTTCACTGTATTTTATAAATATTTAATTCAGCAATTAGCAATTAAAAATAAAAAGTTAAATTTAATTTTAGATCTTATATTGTTTTCTGAAGTTTACGCGAACACTTAAATTAATGTGTAAAGTAAACATAATTAGATCCGTAAAATTGGTTTAATTTCAATAATAATCTTTATAAAAATTTGGTCTCATAATATAGGACATCAGTGTGGAATACACAGCATAGAATAGGTTGATGTTTTGAACAGACTTAAGGCCTCGTTGGTATTAGAGTTCCGGTCAGATTGGCCATTTCACGTCAACGGTGATTTGATGTCATTGATTAGAGTTTCGCACTACAGTAACAAACATCCTTCTATACAAAAGGTTATAGGGCTGTGCAAAATGCCATATAGTAGTTCAGTTAAAACTTTTTAAGAACGGGCAACACTTCATATAACTACCAGATTGGATTTGAAACGGTTACAAAGTCAAAGTCAAAAAAATTTATTAAATATTTCTAAAAATACAGTGAAAAAATCTGTAATTCTAACAATAGCATTTAAGCAATAATGGTTACTAACTCAAATGGACTACGGTCTGAAATAAATTATTTGAATTTGAATTTGAAATTCATATAGGTACATCTACAGTATATCGATATATGACTAAAAACTACCTGTCCTGTCCAAAAATAACGTAAACTAACCATCAATTATTATGTAAATGTATTAAATACTAAGTAAACAAAAAAAGTTCTTACCTTTAAAATTTTATTTGTAACTAGCTTTTGCTCGCGGCTTTGCTCACGTAGGCTTCACTACTTTCGATTGTTTTTAATAAAAGCCAAACTTATTTAGGGTTAGGCCAAATACCGAAGGATTTAACTTTTAAAATGACAGATTTCTACCTAAAGTTTCCAAACCTATTAAAAGCGCTAAAACACGTCATTCTTTATTTTTATTGAAAACTCGATTATCGTTTAAATTATTCATTTTAATAGTGATTACTTTGAACCAAAATGTGAAATGTGAACCAAAATGTTCTAGTCCTTACCATTTCAAATTTCGAACTCTACGTCCCTATGAGGCTGTGTCCTAAAAGTGCATAACCTCTTTTAGCTTAGAAACCTTCTAATGAGGTACACTCAGAACTTATCTATTCCGTGCTCAGAACAATAACTGAGAATTTCAACTTTAAAGAGACATTCCAATTTTAAAGAGTATTTGCTTATGTTTTAAAGAGAGTTCAACCTTTTTTGAATAAAATCAATACTTCTTGTATTGATATCAACTTTGAAGCAAATCACCGCCAAAATAACTTTCTACCCCTTTATAACCATTAGGGGATGAATTTTAACAAAATACGAAACACGCCTTCCGTCAATTCTGTTAAAAAAGGTTTATGCAAAATTTGAAGTATATTGGATCAAGGAATCACGTTGTCCCATTCAAAATTTGCCACCCTTTTTCACCCCCTTAAGGGTAGAATTTCGGAAAATCCTTTTTTATCAGATGCCTACGTTATACAAAGAACACACCCTCCAAGTTTCAGGTCTCTACGATCAGCGGTTAAAGCTGTGCGTTGATCCGTCAGTCAGTCATTCAGGACTTAGCATTTATATGTATAGATAAGTTAATGTATCATTAAAGACATCAAAAGACTTTTTAATAAAAAAAAAGTAGTATGCGACACCCCTGCGATGGCGAATGTCGGCTGACGCGCCGTCCAGTTCCCACAAAGATTCTGGCCGTGATGCCCGCAGCAAGGATGGCAATTACCGCATGAAATTAGGCACTGATCGACGCCCGCGCCGTAGGCAACCCTAGGCTCGTTGCACAGTAGGACACAGTCACAAATCATAATGTTAACTTTATTGTTATTATTTTTCAGTTTATTTATTTTCAACCCTTAGCAGTGCGACAGCATCTATTGGCTAAGGAAGAAAGTGGTTTCAGTATTTTAAGAGCCTTAATAACGTTTCAATAATGTATCGGTGGCCTGATTTTGGCATTAGGACTATGAAAGAACGGTCAATAGCAAACCAATGAGAAACGATTGTTGACGTTATAAAATAGAATAATCAGGGCCCTGTTAGTTCTAGTCGTACTAAAGTTACAAAAGAATTTCACAGTAAATTATTTTCTGAAAATAAAATGTAACCTTACCTTGCTGTTTACATTAAGGCAGAGATTGAAAAATACACAATGAGAGTGGCTTTAAGATTCTAATTAAATTAGATTTTTAGCAAAAGGTTTGTTAAGAATAACATCTCGTATATACTTAATTAGAGTACACAGTTGTTATGACTACAGCCTACAACTGATTAAAAGGTTAACAATTAGGTATTTGAGTCATTTAAAACTTTTTTTTAAATTATGTCATTGCTATTTAGTAAAACAAGTTAACCAGTGACAAAGTTTCACGACAAAGTTTTAAATAAAATGCTTGATTTTTTTAAAACGTTATAAATTAGAACTTTTTAATATTTCAAAACATTTTTCATGTCATCATCTTCACTAGCTCTTATTATGTCCCCATCCCCACTGCTAGAACACGAGCCTTCCAAGAGTGGATGGGAAGAACGGGCCATAAACCGCCACGCGGACTCAGTGAGGATTGGTGGTTGTTAACGACTACTACGTAAACGGGACTCGGAGCTCGAGATGATAAAGCTTTGGTCAACTGTGCGTGTACACATGGCTGCACATCAACCTATCCAAAACTGTCAAATTTCTTCAATACATTTTCAACCATATGCTGTAGTCATAAAGTTTAAAGTCTATTGAGGAAATTTGACAGTTTGTGGTAGGTTGATGTGCACGCGTGTGTACAAGTGCGCTCTTTTTCTTTTCTTTTCTTTTCTATTCTTGAGGAGCTCTTTTGCGTGTATTTGTCATAATTGGGTAGGTGACTGGTTAGTCAATAGAGAGCCTTTTAAGCAACTCATAAAACGTCTTTTTAGAAATTGTATTGGCATGGCAAACTATGACAACACAGTTTTGATCCATCAATTCAGTGTTGATTAATAACTTTTTATGTTATAGAAATAATTTTCTATATTAATTTATTTGACTTAATCATTAATATGATTAAGTCAAATAAAAAAAAGGTCAATGTGTTTTTTTTGAGAGTGATTGCTGCTGCCTCAAACGGCATTTTCAGCGTCACCGGGCTTTTTTGAAGGCGGCGAGGTATGTAAAGGGTACCTCAAGCCGTGTTGAAACGAATCATCTTCGGAGGTTTTCTAGAAGGAACGGCATAGTGCGCGTCCCCGTGCCCTACTAGATTCTCCGAAGGGATCGGATCGGGGAGTGGAACCACCCGAGGGCGCCTCTAAAGGCACGGACCTCGGCTCGGGTAGACCGGGCCGTGGAGGAGGAGAGAAGCGCCCAGGTACATGTTTGTACCTGGTATAGAGCGCATGTGAACTTGTAATGCCACTGTTCAGGTTACAGAAGGTACTTGGTTCTTTCTTGGGGCAAGGTATACACTATTACAATAAAATACCAAATTCTGTACTAGATTTACCTTTAGATAAGTTTAAAAAACATGTGAAGTCTTTATTACTTATAAAAGGTTATTATACAGTCAAAGAATATTTAGATGATAAAACAGCCTGGTTATAATAAAAATCACATATTATATTTGAATCAATTTATTAAAATTATTTTTTATACTTTTTATACTGATATGACAGCCTTTATCAGCATTGTCCTACAGATAACAAACAGCGTTGCGTTAAATAGATCATTAAGTTTTTATTTAGAGTATCTTGAGTGTGTCATGCTCTCTTTACTGTCTCTGCGGTGGTGGCGTGTGCGTCGGGTCGTTACGTTCCCTAAAATATGGTTGAGCGAAGCGATGGCTGATTCATACGTCATGCTCGTGAACGGGTGCCGCCTGTGGAGGCTGGTCTGCTCTTGCATACTTATCTTATTTTTAGTATTATTAATTATAGTTTGACTTTGTTTTACCTAAACAATTTTTGACTCTCACTAGAGTACTGTAGTGGTGCTGTATGACATTGTGGAAATTGAAACTTTTACATAATTATCTGATGTAAATTTGTTAACTTACATTTTTTATTTTAACAGCATTGTCCTACAGATAACAAACAGCGTTGCGTTAAATACATCATTAAGTTTTTATTTAGAGTATCTTGAGTGTGTCATGCTCTCTTTACTGTCTCTGCGGTGGTGGCATGTGCGTCGGGTCGTTACGTTCCCTAAAATATGGTTGAGCGAAGCGATGGCTGATTCATATGTCATGCTCGTGAACGGGTGCCGCCTGTGGAGGCTGGTCTGCTCTTGCATACTTATCTTATTTTTAGTATTATTAATTATAGTTTGACTTTGTTTTACCTAAACAATTTTTTACTTTTACTAGAGTACTGTAGTGGTGCTGTATGACATTGTGGAAATTGAAACCTTTACATAATTATCTGATGTAAATTTGTTAACTTACATTTTTTATTTTGTTTTTTTACATGTTGTAATTGTCTTATATATATTTTTTGTGTTTATTTGTAATGGAAAGTGTTCTGCTATGATAGGGCATTTTCCAATATTTTTGACGCTGTAAGGGAGAAAAGAGCTGGACACTTGCTGAGTTTCTTGCCGGTTCTTCTCAGTACAAGATCTCCCGCCCAGAGTAGATTTACGAACCGATGGCATAATGACATTCACAAGAGCTACTTGTAGCCTAAACTGAATAAATGATTTTGAATTTTGAATTTTGAATTTTGAATTTTGAACCGGTTCTACGTACCCTTGTTCTACGAGTACGTTGTCTTGGGCCTAAACTAGTGTGCATGTTTAGTGTATTCTGTAAATGTGTAGTGGCATTTAGAGGATCGGGCGGGGTCAATGTTTTAAAGAACTGATTTATACGAATTAATTATTGTGGTTGTCAACATCCCTACGTGGGTAGTCTTACGTAGCTATAATGAATCATAATCAAATGCTTTAGCTTATTCCTTCTTCTTCTTTTTTTATGGTAAATTAGGCAAATGACTCTGCTCTGCTTGATGTTAAGTGGAAACACTAAGATCGACTGAATTGAAAAATATGTATGAAAAGTAGACAAAATCAACGTTTCGTAGTCCCCTGATTCCTCCTCCAAAACTGAACCGATTGAATTACTTTTTTCATTAAAAATTAAAGAAAGGCTTTGTCTGTGTCCCTATGTTTTCCTTTTTTTCATAAATTAATTATTAAAAAGATATGAAGCTTTAAAAACCTTAAAAAGTGGCCAGATTTTCCGATGTGTTTCCCAAATTTGACGATATTATATAAAAAAAAGCAAAACAGCCAAAGCCTTTCTTTAATTTTTAATGAAAAAAGTAGTAAAATCGGTCCAGTTTTAGAGGGGAAATCAGGGGGACTACGAAACGTTGATTTTGTCTACTTTTCATACATATTTTTCAATTCAGTCGAGCGTAGTATTTCCTCATAAGCAGAAGCAGAATCCAGATGCGAGGATAGCTAGTAGAGCAAGATACTACGTCACCAGCCGTCATCACCTTGCTTACCCGCAAGTTGCTTTTTCACAGCTCGTTTAAAGGACCCCATGTAGTAGGAATGAGGAAATACATGTCATCATCATCATCATCTCAGCCAAAAGACGTCCACTGCTGGACAAAGGCCACCCCCAAGGATCTCCACAACGGTCCACCTTGTAGGCCTGCCCACACTGCGCTTTCCGGTACGCGGTCGCCACTCAAGGACTATTCCGCCCCAGCGGCCATCAGTCCTGCGAGCAATGTGTCCTGCCCAGAAAGTGTAATACGTGTGTATAAATAAATAATAAATACGTGTGCTGGGAGGGAATTTTAAGTCAATTTAACAAATGCATGCTGTATAGAAAGTACAGTGTGAACACAGCCTTAGTTCGGTGCAGGTCAGCGTTATGAGTGAATTGTGATCAAATCGATTCATTATTCCACGTTCCACGACAAAGCAGCTTAAAGGTAACATGGCTAATTACTGCACACAATCAGCTTATGTTCCAAATTAAAATCAGTTTGTACTTGTGGCGTTTTATCAACTGTCTTTATATGTTCTTAATATGAGAAAGCTCTGAAAGTTAGAAAAATGTGTTCACTATGTATGGACAGCACACCCACCCAAAGGTAGACAGACCCACTTCCTTAGTACTTTCTTCCGTACTTCCTTAGTCTACTACTATCGGTGGACCTCCTTGGTTCGATTCGTCGTTATCTAAGTTTGTCTTCATAACAACAATTTTACAAACTGAGTTCCAGTAGTTCCAACAGATAAGTTCACTAGTTCCCCAGTGGTAGATATTGATGGACGTATGATGAGATATGTTCCCTAAGACTTATTTTCCCAAAGACATCATTAAATATGTATAGGTAGGCATGTAAACACGTACTGCAGACACGAAGGCTATCCTCTCAAAATAGCCGACCTAGCTCGCGTAAAATATAGGCCGTCAAACGTTTTGTAACTTTTATTCCAGACGTCTTTGGATCTTTTGGTAAAGCGTGATACTTCAAATTGATGACAGCAAATGTCAGATGTTAACTATCTACTTTCAAGTCTACTAACTATATTGGGAAGTTATTTATTTTTGTATGTCAATGAGAATGAAAGAAGAAAACGTGTTGCGCCGACCCCAAATAAGATTTTGAACAACCAGCCAAATTATGACATATTAAATTTAGAAATATGACAATTGTTAAATTTAGAAATATGACATTCCGTTACTAATTCATTAGCATCACAGCTCATATTATGTCCCACTGCTGGCCCACGAGCCTTCCATATGGTCGAAAACACCACATGGAGAACGGGTCTTAAGCAACCACACGGACCCACGGTTACTAACTCGCGTTTCATTTATCATGTTATTTTACCCTTTACAAAACCTTTCAAAATAATACAATAAACACGAGTAAAAAGTGTTCCATTTCAATGTTTATTGTTTTCTTAGTAACCTTCGCGATTGTTAAGAGTTTAGTTAGCAACCGAGTGTTGTAATAGCAACGTGAGGGGTTTCCGTGGAGGGTGTTTCGCGACAGATCGCTAATTGGAAAACGACAATCCTATTGGCGTGATTGCTCGCAGACTCGCAGCGCTGAGTTGCCGACCCACTCCGTCAAGGGGGCATGTAAATTGAATACAGATTAAAAACAACAATGAACCTTCATTTGAATTTCCACAGCGGTGAATGGTTGACGCACTAATTATTTTTGTTTCGGTTACAATAAAAATACAAAAAAAAAATTAAAATAAAACTAAATAAGAAAATAGATTTTATTATTTAAGTATAGGTATCGGACAAGGAAATATTTCACGTTTCATTCAACATTGCTCAAATTGAATTCTGGGATCGTTGAGCTTGTTTTTTCTTTTCAGTTTTTTTGCTCACTTAGGCTATACGACTTGTGACGGGAATGACATATTTACTCGGTGTGGTTGGTGGTACGTCTTCTTTTAAGTCCACCTGGCTAGCTACCATCATATCATCTAAATATGTCGCCATAACATCAATGTTAGGTAGATTGGACCAAATAAATATATTTTTATTATTTTAATTTTTGCATTCACAAGGCTATATGTAAGTACTTACTCGGCAGCTCAGCGGTCAGAGCAATGGACCGGTGATCCAAGGGTCTTGGGTTCGATTTCCATCTGAGCTTCTTGAGACTGGTTGATATTTTCTAGTAAAGTTGTATGTTTCAAATAAATACATTGAATACCTGTACTTACAAAAACTTACTAACCGTGCTGTGTCATTTTAAGCATTTTTTTTATATTTTTGCTAAACTAAATGAATGCATTAATTAAAATAATGCTATCTTTTTACTACGTAGGTCTGGCCTGCTGTAAACAGTTTTTTTACTTTTACATTTATTACCATCCAACATAGATATTTCAGCGCCTCAGTAAATATACAATAGTATTTTTAGTTTATACGAAACCTGAAAACTATTTGTTCATAATCAGTAATAGAATCGATTTCAATATTTTTTTATACCATGTTACATTTTGACCAAATAATATTTACAAAATCTCAAATAAATAATTCCCTACTAAAAACACACAACGGCGCAGCACAAAAGGCTTGTAACTTCTTGAGTTTTCAAGATATTATTTTAATTTTTTTTGTACGGATTCTTTAAATGAAAATATCTGACCCGTGTTTCGGTTTTCGTATAAACTAAAAATAAGGTTGTATATGGCACGTTATTTTGTAATCTAATGAGACATCCCTATTATGTATTCGTGTATTTTAAATAAAACTGCATGAATACAACATACTCGTAATACGAGACCATCCCAAAAATAATTTTCCTAATGTACAAACAAAGGAACGACGATTGAATTGAAATTTCCAAAAATTTATTTTCAATGTAGGCAGGTGGCGCCGCGCCGGCCGACGTAGCCATTAACGAGTACGAGATAGTTGGGGGCTATTCGCTAATTCACGAGCCGTTGTAATAAAGCCGTGCCGCTTAATTACCGTAACGGGGAACAGACTAGCCGAATAAGCTCCGAATCCGAACATTGTTTTCGGATATGCTGTAACTTGTTTGTGTCATAATTTTGGTATTAAGGAAACTTTTATCAATACACGATTCTTTGAATAGGTTATAGTATCTGTTAGAAAGCGTTTTCAACAGTTGTAGTATGCTTCCAAGGTCTTAATTTTAAGTAGGAACAACCGTATGACCAGCGTCACAGATAAAAGAGCACCCAGCGTCTCTAGTATTTATTTATTGTAGGTCATTAAATTTGTCATATTTCTTGCTGCGTAGTCACATCGTTTGTACTTGTAGCAATTTTAATTTTCAAGGGCAGGGCTAGACAAGCTTATTATTTCGTAAATTTCCTGCATGTTTTGAATTTAACTAAAGATTTTCAAATTCTATTATTCAATATGCATCAAAAGATACTTAGATAGATAGATAAACACTTTATTGCTTACACAATTATACAGAAAACAAATAACAGAAAATTTAAATATAATGGTAGGCAAAGGCGATCTTATCGTTTAAAGCGATCTCTTCCAGACTACGGTATCCTAATCTCCATTGGAAAAATATATACCGCTTAATCAAAACCATATATTCAAAAAATCTAACATTTCAATCGCTAAACTGACCGACTAGCTCTGCCTACTTATGTTGGACCGCAGAGTTTGTCTACGTCGCCACCACACTAGAGCTTTGTTTGGACACGTTTGCCAATTCAGACAGTCGCAGAGCTGTAATCAGGCTCATCAGGCCTAATCACCTTAATCATCATGCTTACACTGGACAGGCTGCAGGCAACCTCATCATTAGAAATGGTTTTATGCTGTCTTTTACGTTTATACATAAACATAAAGATTGCAGCCACCATTTTTGAAGAAATTGTTATTGTTTCTACAAACTATTTAGAGGTATAATACGCATGAATATTTGTTTATTTACTTATTTATGGACCATCACCAGAGTTACATGAAAACATGCAAACTATTAACACAAAGTTATTAGATACATGTAACTTTAAATATAAACGGCCTCACCTTACCCCTAATACCTATTTATTAACATGATAATACATTTATCACATCTAAATAAGACAGCTGTCTCTATGCTTTGTATTCATTTCAGCCAAAAGACGTCCACTGCTGGACAAAGGCCTCCCTCAAGGATATGAGGGGTGTTTGCCGTAATCGCCACGCTTGGCAGGCGGGTTGGCGATCGCAGTAGGTTGAGGATAGCCTCAGAGATATGCTGCTGCCCATCCTCTGGAATGGCCCTTTAGTCGGCTTTTACGACACCCAAGGGAAGAGATGGGGTGGTGCAATTCTTTATCCCCGGCACCACACAGGGATGCTTTGTATTGAACCTTACTAATCTACTAAATTTAAGAAAATATCATAATAAAATATACTAGAACAAAAGGGCTTGAACTTCAACATTTTAAAATTTTGCTTCTGAAAGCTCTGAAAATATGTCCACTGTTTAAGTTGAGTTGCAACATCTAGTTTTATAATAGCTCTATAATTTATCGATATGGAACTGACAGAAATGTCCGTTGTTAACGCAGAAGTTATTGTTCAAGTTAGACCGTCCAACTGATTAATAATTTCACTAAAGTGCATTATTAAGTACCTACTTATAGACAAGGCGTTCTTTTCACTTTTATTTATATAATATATTTTGCTATAGCAATAAAACGACTAGCTCTCACATATATTTTTGACTTTTATACTAGTATAAAAGCGCATTTTGCGCATATAACCTATCTGATTTTGTGCAAATCACATGTCCATGACTTTTTTGGCGAATGTAAGCATACCAAAAGGCCCACAAATATTTTTTATCTATAATAAGGTTGCTTAACTATTACTGCCACGTGGAATTAAAATTAATCATGACGAGTTACTGACTGAAATAATAAATTTCATTACCTTCAGTGACTTTTTTGCGACGAGTTAGAAAAATAATAATATTTAATTAAACGTAGAGGTTTATGGTGCGTATTGTTACTTGAGGAGCTTCAAGTACAGAATAAGGAATTAAATTATGAATTTGCAAGTTGTAATATTGTTATAATTTAAATATACTGTGATAAAAAAAATTTTGTCGCAAAAAATATTTCATTGCCTTCAGCCTGGCTTGAAATATCAAAAATCATGCTGTATTTGCATCGTACCTGGATCGAGCACCCCCTCCCGCTTACTCACTTGCTAGTCAGTCAGCCAGCAACAACAAACGAGGCAGGACGCGCGTCAATGTTTTCGCGACAGTTAAAAAAGATCGTCAACTACGCGCTTCAACCAATTTCGATTTCATTACCTACAGCGGATTTTTCATGTAAGTAGTTGTGGTTTTTTTATACTTTTGGGCTTGAAGCATTTGTAATTTGTATGTTCATATTTATTATCATTATTATGTAGGATAATCGATCAATTGCCGAGTAAAACCAAAAACAGCATAAAAAATTCATTACCCTCACTTTCATTCATCGATTACCTTCAGCTATAAAGGTGACGGTAATGATACTAAAATAAAGGTAATGAATTTTACATGTAATTTTTATGTGATATTGTCTTTAACCCTATAAATATGTTTCTTTAGGTTCTATAATCATTATTGTTTCAGCGGTTCAACCGTGATAACGTAACAGACAGACATACAGATTTATTTTCGCTTATATAACACTTGTATAGATAATTGAAGTAACGGATGACATCTTAAGGCCTTTATAGCAGCGCCACCAATTGATTTTTTTATAATTACTAACTTAGACCATTTAAAAAAACTGAAAAGACAATGTCTCAAGAAATACTTCTTTTAAATATTTAATGTCTTTCCAGGACGTTTAATTTTATCTTTTAGTTTTAGATATCGTTTTTGCTAAAAAGTGGCTACTTTTGTTGAAAATGCTATCTCAAACTAAAAGACAGAATGAAAAGTTGTGGACAGGCATTCAATATTTAAAAGAAGTAATTTATAAGATATTGTCTGTCCCGTTTTTAAAAAAAAAACAAATTTAGAAGTTTTTTTATTATTATTTTAAATTAAATTTAATTAAAATATATTTAATCCTTTCGTACTAAAATATTTTATTCATTTAAAGATAGAAACCAACCTGGCTTACACCAGTTTGAACTCAGATCATGTAAGATTTTAATGATCGAACAGATCAAAATTGTTAACTTTTGCATTAAAATTTTGTCTTAATTTCTTGTTTTCTTTTAAATTAATTTTATTCAAATTAAGACATATTTTATTTATTTATACTAATGTTATCATTATATCTAATTATATTATATTCTTCTTTAATATTTTTTAAAATCTTATTTATGTTAAAATTATTTAAAATAAATAAAATTTCTTAAACAATTTTTTTTTATTAAATAATTTTTTTAAATAAACTTATCCCTTAAAATCTTATTTGATTTGCGATAGAAAACTCATTTTTTATAGTAAATATTTTATTTAATTGTATAAATTACAAATTTTGTAGTATTTTTTGTTAAATTTCCTGTTTTTAATATGGGAAAAGATACTAAGATTATTTAATACTTTTAGGTTTTTATTAATTAAAAGATAAGAAGATTTAAGATTTCTTAAAAATTGAACAATTTTGTGAAGTTATTCTTGTTTTATTTTACTTGGAAGAATTGCCTTTAATGCTCTAAGAAAAATTGTACATGTTTTTTTTTTTTTTAATAAATGCTGATTATGTAAAAATTTACGAGATTTTATTTACATCATCATTACCAGTAAAAATTTTTAATTACCTTAGTCCCCAATTTCTTTACCAACTCCACAGTTTTCATTACCGTAGGCATTGTAGAATTTCATCGGTCGATATCTGCTTATCTTATGCGTATAATGTTGTATAAATGTATAAATTACATAAATAGTTTATTGTGAAAGTTGAAAAAAAGGCATTTAAAATTTTCTCACAAATCTGTCCGAATTGCACCAAATCATAGAAATACCAGGTAAGTCAACCGTTCTCAGATCCAGAGGTTCCAAGATCGATTGCCAGCTGGGGTATGCTTACCAAAATATGAGATAAAATAGAGATAAAATCCAGTTGTGTAAAAACATTATTGCATTTGTAAAACATTTTATAATTATACAGTACACATACTTAGAATATGAAACTTATAAAACGTAAAATACTAACTTAATTAAGAGTTCCTGTTTTTATTTTGGCATTTAACCCTTTCAAAATACAAAATTTCAATAGACACAAACCAAAACTAAGCAAACAGCTACTGTAATCGTATTCAAGTAGCCCATATGACATATTAATGAACATGAAACTTTTCCCCGATTCCGGCAAATTATATATGTGCCGGTCTAATTCAGTCGGGGAGGTGTCTGGGCCGAACAAAGGCGGCTCTACATCGGATTCTAATTAGCCTTTATTAGATTTGACCGACATTTAAAACACTTTGGTTTGAATTGGACACCTAAATTAGATTGCTTACTACTGAGACGAGGAACGAGCTGATACTGTGTGTAATATTTTTGTGCATCGTACATGCAGTTCTAGGTGGAAATAGAATTACGTTTTGAGGAAAAGACAAAAGATAACGTAGTTCGAATTCTGAATATGAAATAGGTTTTCATTTGTCTTTTGGTGATTGTGCGAGGTACCAGAGTGAACGAGAGTGCGGCAACAGTGCCGTGACCTTGAATCGACGTACCGAGCTGTACCTACCGGCTAGGTTTGAGTCACACACAGTTAATTCATTATTGTGTGAATTTGGGTGTCTTTAATATTGTAAACTTACCTTGTTATATCTGTCGGCAAAGTAAAAAAGGACAAACTGGGATTATGGTTGGGTGTGTTGAGACACTGATCAGGAGCGCTCAGTGACATACTTGTTATTCTCCGTTACTACAGCAACATACGCTGCCCGATCCGAGATTGCGGGGACAGTAGAGGTGAGACGTATTTACTGGAACAGATCCACGCACTAGGTATTTTTCAATACTAGGCGGCACCTATTCTACTTTTATAAATATACGTGATCCACCTAGTATTTTGTAAATTACACGATTTTCGGCCTTACACTAAAACATTAGAGGTAATATTCACACATTGTACACGTATTCGCGTATTGTGCACACCAAGTATTTCTTTCCATTTCACGGTTTTCGACTTTAACACCACGGAATAAGATTCTATAGGTAGGTAAGTACAAGACTAGATCCTAAAAGAATAGGTGCTTGAAGTATTGCGTGATACTGTGAGTGTGAAACAAATTTAATTTAGGTCCTATTTGTATGATTATAAGGTTCCGAATGACAAAATTATTATTGCTATTTTTGTGTTTTGTCATCCTGCTCACTCCTTGTTTACTAACCGGTACAAACTTATTTTTACGTGTTCTCCTGGCAGTATAACTCTTTAAGCAAGAAACGCCTTAAATTTTTAAAGCAAATAAGCAGCTTTAAAAAAAAGTTTAGATCATTAGTGACTTTTTAACTTTAAGCAATAAGTCCCGCCTATGCCCATAGGTGGTACTAACTACGTGGATTAAGTCAGCACTAGTCGACGTCTATTCTAACCAGTTACTACGTAAAACTATTATTACTAGGTGGACTAGGTAGAATAGGCATCTGGATCGAGTATTAGATAATACTAGGAACAGGTGCACCTAGTATCAAATTTACTTAGTACGACCCATCTCTAGGGGACAGCCCGCGTCATCGCGTACTCCATTCCCGTGCTTTTTCCGGTGTGCTAAGGTGAACTACGAGCTTGTGTGCGTGCGTTTCGGAGCTCTTGTATGAAGTTGCCGCACTCTCGTTCACTCTGGAGGTACATCAATCAATAAATGTACTAGATAAAGGGTCCAGAACAAAAATGCATCTCGAAAGTGGTCCTGTTCCCTCATCATCATCATCATCATTTGAATTTCAAATAACAAATCTGAAAAAAAATGGATAGCATCAACAACTTCAGCTTACTGTGAACCTAAGATTTTAAATATAAAGATTAAATTTTAATTAAGGGTGCGCCGTCCATAAGTGACAAGTGTCATATGTTTTATTTGAAATGTCGTCGTCCATATTTATTTGATGCCGCGCGGCCATACTAATTTTGTATGGGGAATTTAAGGTGCTTAATAAAAAATAATTATTTAAATAACCACTTGATGAATCGAAAATGTAGTCTAGCAATTTGTAGTTTATCCATTGATGATTGTTGAGACAAAATCAGAGGTACAATAATTTAGATAAACTATAAAAAATCAACTAAACGCCGCCACTCGTTTTCATGATTTTTGCCCAACTTTAAATGATATTGTAGAAAAAACTATAGCGTGTTATGAATTTATGGTTCTGACAAATTGTAAACACGTTCCCTATGATACTAAATATATATTTTGTTCATTTAATACGATAATATTTTCAATTATATCTACTTAACCGTAACTGCATTTTTGGCATTTTTTTTGTCGGCGCACCCTTAAGGTTGCAAATTATTTGTACTTAGTATTTTACTGTCATTGCCACAGACGTCATTGTGGCTACGTGGCCCCAAAGTCACCTACCGTTTTTCAAGCGCGGGAATCTAGTAGATACATTATTGATCGATTATTGATCGAAGGCGAGATAGTAATGATTGATATTTATTTTAAAGCAAATAGTTTTTTTTTAAACTCGATTTTTAAATAAGTTTTTATTCGCTTTGATTATGCCAACCCATAGTACCCTGTTAACTTTACTTGCTTAATTTAATTACATTAATAGTACTTATGTTAGCGCCAGCGCAAAAAATATTTTTATGGTATACCTTGAGTGCCTTACAAATAAACAAAGAATAAGGTCCGAATAGCTATTCCGTGTTTTGTTCCTGTCACGTAAACGTCATTTCAAACTAGAGTAAAAGAAACAAAACGGGTTAGACGTAAGTAGGTAAGTAAGGGGGTTAGGCGTTAAGTATAGAAATAAGATATGATGGGACTGGCATTGTCACTGTGTGATAAAAGACCAAAAATAAAAAAAAATAAAAAAACTACTGTCCCAGTGGCCGAGAAGTAATGAGTTTGGTACAATATTCGAAGGTCTTGGGTTCTACTCCCAGCTTAGTAGTAACTTGGAGCAGTCGTGTGGTCACTTGGAATGACATGAAGTCTGTAGGGAGGTATCAATTGCATTATTTTGAACATTATAAATATTTGAGTTAAGTTTATGAGAAATTGGAATATGACTTTAATTCAATAACAGTAAAATATCGGAAATCATCGGGTGTAGGTTACATCACACACAGAATAAAGAATCTATAACAATAACCACTGTTATATAATATATTACCATAATGAATGTGGCAGAATAAGTTAGTAGTTCCAGCTTCGTAAATACATGCAATTTTTTTTATTACTTCATAAATGTTTTTTTTACATGTTCTTTCTTAGTTTTAGTTATTTTTACAATTTATTTATCATTATCATCATCAGCCCATTTTGTGTCCCCACTGCTGGGGCCAAGCCTCCCCTATGGATGGATAGGAAGAACGGGCCATAAACCACCACGCGGGCCCAGTGCGGATTGGAAGCCTGCTAATGCAGACGGGACCAACGGCTTTACGTGCCTTCCGAAGCACGGAGGAGCTCGAGATGATAATTTTTTGGTCACCCATTCGATGACCGGCTTTTGCGAAAGTTGCTTAACCTCAGCACTCGCAGACCGGGAGCGTTAACCACTAAGCCATCGAGCTCCTCAGACATATTTATTAATGAAAATGATTAGTGTTGCTTCAAGTAGGTAATTTAATAAATTATTTGCATACTAAGTAACAGGTTTACTGAATGCTGCTACGCACAGAGTTTCGTAGCAAGCGTAGTCATTCGTGCGACTACGACGACACTCGACGCTACGATGTTGCTACAGAAAAATACGGATTTGATGATTATTGGTTGTTGTAAAAAATAACTTAAATATTGTAATCATTAAGATTTAGTTATTTATAAAAATGATGTATAAACATCTGTTTGATTTTTCACATTTCGCTATGGTGAATCAATGGCTAGGTGATAATACTTTAATATTAGGATCTCATCCGAATTTAATTCTCACTTAACCGTTAAAGTAAGATTATAAAATATTTATAAAATTTACAAAATACAGCTAAGCAAGCAGCAAGCGTAGCATAGCGGTCAGTGCAGCCGCCCGGATTGCGGAAGACCCAGGTTCGATTCCTGACTAGGTCGGGTAGGCGTTTAATTTTTTCACTGTATTTTGTAAATTTTATAAATATTTAATTTAGCTTCAGTGCAGCAATTAGCACTTGAAAATAAAAAGTAAAAATTTAAGATTATAAAACTCATATATATTATTGCGACATTTCTAGTTACCTTAATTTCCGTATATAGGTACCTAGTCGTACTTGATACAATTTTTAATTATCGCTCCGCGTATTATTTCGTACACAAGGGGAACTCACGGTTTTGTAGTCACATTAGACTTTGTATGGCGTAGCAACGGCGAATGGGACTTTGCTCCATTATGATTTCGAGTTGAACTTTTTAATAAGCTTACGCGCTTAAAAACGTTGTTTCCTGAAAGATCAAAAAGTTCACATAAAATATTTGTACGGACGACGGCGTTAAAACGAGCGGAGCAGCGAGATATAAATTGTTTAGAACCATTTATGAAGTGTCCATAAACAAAGGAATTAGTCCGTATCTGGATAGCACATATCTATTTTACAGTGGCTTTAACAAAGAGCTTAAACGGCGTCTTAAAACTGTTAGTGGAAAGAATGCATAAGGTTTATATTCGGGTCAAAATTTGCCTCGTCAGAAATAATTAAAAGTGTTTACGATGGGCTAAAACGACGCTGTAAAGAGGCGGCAAAATTATACAGAGGCGCAAGCACGTCAGTTAATGTCGTAAAGTGTATGGGCCGCATCAGCGAGGGGTGTTCAGAGTGCTGCCATTTAGCTCGCCGGTGGTGTTTGGCGACGTGTACATTTAAATGATGGACGTTAAATGGACATCGCTTCGCTGAAGGTGGCGAACTCGTAATTAATAATTATATTTTTATTTTACATTCGTTAAAAAAAGTGTAAAGAAGTCTATAACATTGGACAGCAATAGTCTACTGGGAAAAGTATATCTATCACTGAAATCAAGTCATCGCTACAATTTATAGGTATCGGCTTAATGACAACGCTTACCAAGTCCTTTATATTTTGTGTTTTTATTTGTGATAGGGCACTTTCCAATATTTTTGACGCTGTAAGGGAGAAAAGCGCTGGACACTTGTTGAGTTTCTTGCCGGTTCTTCTCAGTACAAGATCTCCCGCCCAGAGTAGATAGACTTATGAACCGATGGCATAATGACGTTCATAAGAGCTATTTGTAGCCTAAACTAAATAAATGATTTAGAATTTTGAATTTTGAATGCGGACTGATGTAGATCTCACAAATGAATTTAAAAATCCTGAGCACCGTTTTCCCGATCTGAAATATGAACCCAGGACCTTCAGACATAGGGACGAGCGCTTTGCTACTTGAACACTGAGGCGTACATTCTATAATGAAAAAAGGCTAAAACCGTTTTTCAATGAAACTGATATTTAAGGGAAAACTTTTCTACAAGTGTTCAAAGAGGCAATATAATCGCCACATTCACGAACAAAAAGAACGAAATTGCGATGAACCACGAAACATAAATGTTTAACACGATTCCGGTGTCATAAGCGAAGGTGGTGAGACATCACGCGTCAATTGCTATTTAAAATCAAATCGATCCCGATCACGTATGCAAATGCGCAACGGTCGGTTTTAATAGACCGCGTAAATATGCATAGACAGGCCAATTTATTTTTACGTTGCCACATCCATGAGCTGATATCAATTTCACTGACAGTTTTTTGCAAAAGACCGCTTTAAACATTCAAACAAAGTTAATGGCAAGTTATTTCGTGATACGCTGCGGCATGCCGCCATTAAAAATGGATAGTTTTAATACTGAAAATCTCAATAAACAAGACTTTTTGAACATAATTCAGCAGAAAATGCATTCAGTTTTCGAGATATCACAGCAGTAGCCATATAATAAGTATTTATTGTTCAGCTTACATACTAACATGTCCTACGAGTACAATAAAAACATAATTTTAAAAATGCTAAAACTAAACATACATGTCTTTCTGTGTATTATAAATACGCTCTTTTCATACAATAAGTGCATACTTACTACTTCTTATATTGTAACCAATACGGTATTTCTCTCATCTTCCATTTGACGATCTTGAATTGATCTTCTACGAATAATTAAAACATGTTGATATATTTGCCGGTCCAGTGACGGTAGCCAAAGTAACATTAAGAAGACGATAGTGAAGTTCGAAAAGAATAAAATGTATGGGATTGACATAAGATTGACCACGTGATTTAGCGCGGCTAATGTCAATCCCATACATTTTATTATTTTCGAACTTCGCTATCGTTTTCTTAATGTTACTTTGGCTACGCCTACAGGTATCATCTACCTACTTACTTGATAAGTTTATCATTTCTGTTCTCTGTCTCATGTTTTTCCCGTCTTATGTTTCCCTCTTTTATGTTTCTGTATTATTCATAACGTGCATCGCAACATTTCTTTACTTCTTGGTATCCATAAAGTTGCAAATAAAGTTTTACTTTTGAGTCAAGTGAAGTGAAATTGTATGAGTGTGTGAGTGGGGTAGTAGATTCCGGACGAAATGCTCTTCTATCTTCGACCTTATCGTCACTTACTATAAGGTAAGATTAAGGCCAAACGGTTCGTTGTTGATTGATTAAAAAAACAAAATCACGACGCTTTTGATTCGCTAGACCTTGTACCAAAAAAAAAACAGTGTTTGAAGATTCCTGGCGAAGAGCCCTTTCGCCTTTGCCTTTATCGTCGCTTACCCTCAGGGATGATAATTAATGACTTCTTTAATGGCTTATTGAAAAGTCCTAGAGTTGCATGTTAAATACGCAAAACATACCAATAAAATATTTGTTTAACTCAAGCATGTTAGTGAAATATTAAGGAAATGTTTTTGTTTTGTTAAGTTTGTTTGTTGTTTGTTAATATTAAGAAAAGTTCGACATTATCTACACAGTTAAAAAACCTTTATCAACCCGTGACCACTAGCTGAATGACCGGTCACCGTGGCCTATATGATTTTAGGATATTTGTTTGAAGAAGTTACGTTGTACCCGTTAGTAAATACTTTAAAAAAACATATTATGTAAAAAATGGAACGCAAAAGTTTAAAAATCTTTAATTTAATTTAAATTGGTAATTATAGTAAATATACTAACATAGTTATAAGTATTTTACTCTTTTATATTACTAACAAAATACGAATCTTATTTATCTGGAAATAAATGGTTTTAATTTTAATTAATTTAATTTACGTTCTATTGCTAACACTGAAGATTGTTTATCTAAGAACCTCATAATTTTGCACAAGAATAAATCAAAATTAATCATTTTTGTAGTGTATTCTTGTCACGTTTAATTTCAAAATCGCCAGTGCTAAAATCGAATAGATCCAGACGTTTAGCAGTCCCAATACCGTCGACAGAAACATGGAAGAGATCAATAGCTCTTTAGAAAAACGGGAAAGCGTCGTAACCCTAAACAAATTACCGTTTTAATTCGAACACATAACCCCAGTTTAGAGCGGAGTTCGTATTCACACAACAGCGCGAGCGTCGTCGAATCCTTTACACGATGCTACTGCAGGAGGTGATCGTAAAAACTTTTAATTATTTCGACGAAAATAGTACCGGAGACCGCAAACATAAAGCTGCTCGCATTCTTTTCTGCCTCTCGTGGAGCCCCTAAAAAGCATAAGTGCCTTGTTTTAAAGTGTTGTAAAACAAGCGTAACCTGCTCCACACAAGAACAGGTATATGTGCTCTTTAAAAATAACAGTCTCTTGGCTGGGCGTCGCTCTTCTCTTTATTTTCATAAAGCAACGTAAGATCTGATTTTTCGTAGATGAGTTTGAGTTAGAACATTTTCTTTCGAACAATTTAAAATGCCATAGGTATTCTCAATTTATAATGAATAATAGTAGCTTTTTACTTTCGCATACTTTAATATTTATTAAATGAAAGGCCTGCATTGAATGCCTCGTTCCAATTATAAATCTGAACTGTCTGCAGTTAACCCTTGGAAAATTAGGTATTGGGAAAAAATGGCTAAAGAAATTCTGCAGTATAAAAAGAAATGAATTAGTACTCGTCAATAAATTACTGTCCAGTGTTGTATAAGTAATGACTTTTATCGATATCAAATTCATTATTTTTATATGGCATGGTAATTGGAATCAATTTCATGTCCAATTGGCAATAACGTAGTTTTCATATCGTTATCACATGGCAAGGGGGCAATCATCGTTGAAGCATTTGCGAAGCTAACACAGCTCAGCCCTTCCGTTGCCGTCTCTTTCGCACGTTAAATTACACGTTTAGAGTAAACGAGAGAACTGTCGCACCTGGACAAGTTTCTATTGAAAAGCTATCTATTATCGCTAGAGGGTCTTTGGAGTTCACCGTTATTTTCATATGACAAGTATTTTTTTTATAAATTACAATCTGCTTAATTTATAAGTAAAACGTCAATCGTCGACTACACTTTTTTAGCCGTCACTTACATCCTTACTTACATCCACTTTCCATCACTTTCTTTCCGCTACTAACAACAATATTGTTACGGCGATAGATTTAGCTACATAGCCAGACTTAAAACAAGCATCACCACTAACTAAACTTATCACAACAATGTACCTTCTACCCGCTAGGAATCCAACTCAGGAACCACAAGACCACCGAAGGCTATATAAAATACGTGTTAGTGTACCGTAATAAGATCCAAAATAATAAGATCCAGCATACGTACATGTAAAAACCCTGGAAAAATCAAAAAATAACGGTCTAAAACTATCTTGTGACAGCCCTACATTTATAGACGCAGGGATGTTTCTTTGCGGCCAGCAATTTGCGTAAATGCTCGTGGCGAGCGACGCGATAAGTAGTACCAAACAAAAATAACTGATACATCAATATATCGTCAGTGATTCAGCAATTTGATTTCTCTACATGTAATCTCTTGGTATAGATCTCACCTGATGTAAATCTCAGATTCAAAAAAATCACATTCAAATTCAACATCATTGATTCAGTTTTAAGGCTCCAAAAATTAGCTCCTGTGAATCTTGTCAACGGTTTTTAAGTCTACAAAGGGCGGGAGACCTTGTAAGAAGCTCAGTAAGCCCTTTCTTCTATACCATACATTGCAGCTTTGAACCTTTGGCATAATCATTGGCTTTTAAACTTCTTAACTTTGTACTCGTACGCAGCAAACTTGAAGCCGGTAGTTGTGTGTGGCACCCCATTAAAGCACCTACGCCCTGATGCTTGAGAAAGAGCAGAAGGCGTTTTTGAGGTACCTTTAAATGCGCATCTGCACTTACTATCCTTATTTATATCCCACCTTATTTCTTCAGTTTTCTTTCTTAATTTCCCTTAGAGCACGTAGAGCGAAGGACCAAATACTTATCGGGATTAAAATACTCCGTGGTCACCTTGATGCTCCCGATCTTCACAACAACTTAAGCCAGCTGTACGTCCCAGGGCGGTACCTAGGCCGGCCGCGCCGACTGTTTGCCCCGCCGCGCGCCCGCACCGCAGCGCGTGCTTACTCCCCTCAATGCCGCAAACTAATTCAAATCAATGCACTCCTGGCTGATCAGCCTAAATGTGATGTGTATGCGGATGGATGGAAGGAGCTCTAAAATAGGTGTATATCGTTTTGCGAGAAAGATGAGTGTGAGTGAGACTACCTCTTTGTGATTTGTTGTTTATTCTTTTCTATTTTTGTTATTGTTATTTGTATTTTTGTTAATTCTTTATTGTTCTTTGGCTATTTACTGTAATTGTGTAATTGATGTTAAACATTGTAATAATTAATAAATAAATAAATATATGAGGGAACACTGATCAGTGCGCCAAACAACTGAAATTCTATTGTGTCTGTATTGCTGCAGACGACGAATTATGTGATGATAATATATGATTACCTACTAAGAGTGTGTTGACCCAAGCTGGTTAGTAGATTCTGGCGACTGCCAATTATGCAAGTAACTGGGATCAACATCTGAACGTGCCTTCTGAAGCAAAAAGGATAGATATTTAATTTAATCACCCATCCACTAATACGGTATTGGAAAAGCTGCTTAACTTTCAAAAACGCATCACAAACGCGCAAATCACCGCACCATCTAACTCCTTTCGGTAATTCAAAGCTATATGTTGACGACATAATTTAAGAAACATCTTAAAAGATCGTACAAGTAGTTGAAAATTAATAACACACCTTTTCCTGCAAAGTTGGAAAAGCGGAGCCCATGGAAATTATGAAGTGGCTGAGAAGTCGCACGAGCTCCGCGCGGCCACAAGATAAATAAACTGCAGGAGGTAAGCTTTAACACAATCGCGCTCGAACAACGCACACATAGATTTTTTTTTTGTTGATGGCTTCGTGCGATTAGCACATTTAGCCAGTGTCAAAGTAAAATTTCTTCCAAGTTATACATAAATAAACAATATTTCCTTCCTGTATGTGATGATGAATCATAATAGAAATGAGAAGTGAGAAATGATGTACCCCCAACCCCTCGAGTATCTCAGTAAAGATGTGGGGCTTTACTAAGTCCTCGGGCGTACTTTTTGAGAGAATTTGAAAAGTGACGTTGCACTGAAGTCAAAGTCAAAGTCAAAATCTAATATTTTTATTCAAATAAATTTTATAAAAGTGCTTTTGAATCGTCCATAATTGTTTTACCTACTACCCATTCAGGACGTCTATTTTTTAGTTAGTTAGTACTGTTTTGTTTCATTTGTCAACACTCATGCACAGTCACGAACACTTAACGGTTAATAATCCACCATTATTTCACATTAATATTCGACATAACACATATTTTACAAAATAAAACAAAACCGCAGACATGACTCTTCACTTTCCCGCCAAGAAAAACCCACACATAGACTAGACTACCTTTTACGGATACGGAATCTCGCAATAGCTGCGCTCAGCTCTTAACTCGGACTGTTCCGAGATTCGTGTCCGCGAGAGGGTGAGGGGTCTATGTGCGTTTCTCGAGCGCGGTATGCTTAAGAGGAAATACTAAGGTCGACTGAGTTAGTTGAGTTAGCTGAGTTTGACAAGCGTCGTGCGAGTCAAAAAGAGAACAACATTACCGCTAGATACTTATCTAAGAGTCGCCCCACCAAATAAGGACACCCAGAATGTAAGCTTAAGAGGAACTACTACTAAGGTCGACTGATTATATGAAAAGTAGACAAAAACAACGTTTCGTAGTCCCCTGATTCCTCCTCCAAAACTGGACCGATTTATTTACTTTTTACATTAAAAATTTCAAAAAGGCTTTGGCTGGGTCGTTATGTTTTGCTTTTTTTCATAAATTAATTATTAAAAAAGATATGAACCTTTAAAAACCTTGAAAAACTGGCCATATTTTCGCTGTATTCAGACATCCAGCAAACTTTGACGAGATTATATAAAAAAAAGAAAAACATAAGGACACGGCCAAAGCCTTTCTTTAAATTTTAATGAAAAAAGTAATTAAATCGTTTCAGTTTTGGAGGAGGAATCAGGGGACTGCGAAACGTTGATTTTGTCTACTTTTCATATAATCAGTCGACCTTAGTATTTCCTCTTAAGCTTACATTCTGGGTGTCCTTATTTGGTGGGGCGACTCTCAGATAAGTATCTAGCGTTAATGTTGTTCTCTTTGTGACTCGCACGACGCTTGTCAAACTGCTCCCCAACTTCATTCGCGTCTCATGCACGATCTATAAACTTTGGAGTGCTCAACGAATATGAGTGGGGAATTCGCAATCCGCACTAGCTGATTTTTGATCGTCCGCGAGCAGTTATTACTTGGTAGACAGTTCATAAACTTTTAAAGAACTTGATTGGTTTGTTGCTTGCGGAACTGTTTGTGCTGATTTGACTTTTAGTAATAAATAAGAGTACCTACTTTTAATCGTCATGATTAAATTATGTTTTCATCATTTGTTGAATTGTTTTATTTCAATTTTCATTATCAATATTTTTGCTATTTATAATGCAAAAATAATACTCCAACTGCCAATGTACGGTTCTACTAAATTGTAGACCTCCCTATTGTTTTTTATCATTATGAATAAAAAAATGGAATTGTTTAACCTCTCGGTGCCTGAAAGGGTCTGGGCTTTATGAAAAAATATGCATCGTATTTAAACAGGAAAATTAAGTAGTTCGGGATGGGAATAACACAACCTAACAACGTTTATCTTTTAAGTAGCTTCGCTTCTTAGCTTAACAAAAGGTCTGAGATAAAATCTTCAAAGACGGAAGGTTAGACAAAACGTACTCCTGTACATTGGTTGCAAAATGAAGCGTCTATTTGTTCATGACGGATTTTAGAGATCCTTTGCAAAACATGAAATTAAACTGCCTAATAATTTGGGAAATATATTTCATTAGCCGACAATATACTTGTAGCAGATTAGCAATATTAATTGTGAATGTAAATTATAAGATTTAATACTGTTTACTGATTACTTTGGTTATGTTTAATTGAATGAACCGATGAAATGGACGATTATTCAATTTCTTTTTTTCTTCATTTTAATTACTTACTTGTATTCACTTGTAGACTGCGGATGATCGTGATGATAACCAAATAAATGGGTGGTGACAATTTTAGAGGATTCTTACGCACTATCATTATCTAAGTGTAGACATCACTCATATTTCAGTCATCAATCCACGAGGAAATCCGATCCATGATGATGCTTACTGGTTTTTTCGCGGCGCTCTCAGAATACCGTGATACAACTCCTGGAACCATATTTATATAAACTCCTTACGCTTGCTCAGTATTTGTCTAAACAAATGCGATAGTGGGTAATGAAATGATGCCTTCTCGATCCAATGCGCTTATCCAGATTAAACTGAGCGCCTGTAACGTCCTATCCGCATTCTTATTAGCCTTACTCTACGGAACTCCATTCCGGCAACGGGACGAAACACAATATGTTTATCTCCTTGATAACACGCGATTGTTCTAGAATAAGGACATCGCGTTAGTTAGTATTTTGTGACTTATCCAATCAACGATTATGAGAATGAGATCGTGCTTTTATGTCGTAACTATTCATTGTATATAGCAGAGTTGGAAGTTTCCTGATGTAATAGTACCTACAATAATTAAACCTTACCTTCATTCCAAACCAATTTATTTATTTTTTGTATTAAAAACTTTTAGGTGCTTAATAATTCTTCATGTCAATTTAAGTCTAATCCTCAGAACAATAATAGCTTTAGATATTATTCTGATGTCTACTCTTACTCGTATATGCCACATTAGACACTGATCACTTAAGACTTAATTGACGTTTGATTTAAGAGTTGGAATTAAAACTGTCGGTGAGGTTTTTTTGGCAGGAAAGTGAAGAGTTGACTTATATGTGTTTTGCTGAACATGAAAGTGAAATAATGACAGATTATTTAGCGTGTGCATGTGAGTATTGACAAATATAAAAAAAAAACCAGTGCAACATCTCTTTAATTATGTCAAGTAGTCTCAGTAAAGTCCCACACCTTTACTGAAACTGAAGGGTTTGGGGCAACAATTTTATCAAATGTTTTTATTTTGTAAAATTTGTGTATTGTAGAAAATCACTAACTGTGTGTGATTCAATGACAAATGTGAGATTGTACTCAGTTACCCATTAAAACTACTTTTGTATGATTTGAAAGTACTGAACATTGTTTTTTTAAATAATATAAAAATATCTGCATAGAGGTATAAAAAGGCTGCATTATTTTCTCTTAAGCCACGTATTTCTGGCGTTTGCTTGTCGAGACGAGACGATTACTTCATGCATAGCTACGAATATATATGGCGTGCGTCCACAAACCTTTAAAATCCTTAAAACACGACCGAGAGAGTCACCTGTGTGTGGTATCAAATTTTGATACAGTTTTGCATAAACAGATAGGCACTATCAAAGGATTGCTTTCAAAGTGGTTTACGCTGCGAACATATTTAAGTTCTCATGAAGTGGGGAAATGGAAAATAAATTGGATTCATATAACTTTCTTAAAGCTGCAGACATTATCTGCGGAGATGTTTACTTAGCTCCATGGGGTTATAAAGTATTCATTAGGAATTCCGCGGTAGGCAAGGGAAAAACAAACGTGCTTATAATGTTCTTATTCGAATACATTAATCTACGAGCTAAGAAACTGGTCTATCAGTTATTTATTTATTTATTAATTTATTTATTTTTTTTAGTTAGGTTGATCCTAGGATTTCAATTTGTTGATGCAAACAAAAATGAACCTTAAAGTTTTATAACGTACAACGAAACCTCAGCTTCAAGGTGGTTAAAGATATTTTTAGCTGTCCGTACCCAGGATATTAAAAGCAAAACTAAAGAAAACCAGCCTGAACTAGTTGTATTGCAGTAGAATTTGGAAGTCCGCTCAGTGGTTATCACTACCTTTCGATCCGGGTAAGGAGCGTTCCCATTTTGGACCGTATCGTCACTTACTATCAAGGATAAAATAACGGCCAAGTGTATCTCATTTAGAAATAAATAATTTAAAAAACATTAGATAAAAAGCTATAAAGCGATTTTAAGTAATCTTTAGATTCTTTTAGTGATTTGTAATACCAAAACCATCAGTTCATAAAAGAGAAAAGCCATATGTTAATATCTAAAGTAGTAACACAGAGTATTAATAATACTCAGAACCACTTGGAACAGACAAGTACTTAGACATGCGTGTTTAACAAGCAGACGCTATTAATACAAAGAGGAAATACATTAACATAGCAACTTCGCCTTGCTAGGGGAGGAGTTTGAAACATTTTGTGAAACTTTTCTATATGTGCGAAATGCTATTGAAAGCTGCTCACGGAGATTAAAACGCGCCGTGAAATGCGCTAAGGATTACCTACTCGGCGCGAGTGTGAAGTTGTCTTGTTATAACGCGTCTGTTGCCCAACAATGAAAAATTAATGTGTCCGCCTCCCCTGGGCGCGACGCGGACGCCAGGGGAAAGGAAAGAACTGCCGACAACCGATAATCGTCTATTATTATTTTGACTGCAGTTACGGTTAATCGGTTATGATTCACTGGGGAGCAGTTGGCGATTGTTCCTTTTTTTAAACCTAGGCTTTAAGTATGTCATTTCAAGTAGCCTGATTATGACATTGGGACGAAGTAAAACTTGTCAATCAATCATGGGCAATCAGGGCATTGACGCACGATTGGGGCGTTTTAAAATAGTAAAATCGGGGCATTGGTAAAACCTTAATTTAACAAGAGATAAAAAGAACATATCAAGAATGCAATATCTTATTATAGTGTTTTATTTAAATGTGTAGTATGCGTGTAAACATTAGGATACTAAAATTGAGAATGTAAATAATAATTCAACGATTTTAAGACTTAGGATCCTTTAATACGATAATAAAAACAAATGTGATGTCCTTCATTTTTCTTAACTCTTAATTAACAACCATGTGTCTTTTATTCTAAATTGCTTCGTAACATAGAGTTCAAAATAACATCAGTACTTTAAAATTCAAGAAACACAGCAAGGTTGTCCTGAAAAAATAAAAAACAATGCAAATGAATAATAAAACACTAAAGTTGTCCAATTTAAAAACTTGCTTATAATATATTGAAATAAACCGTTAGTTATTTATATATTGAAAGTGTTTCTGAAAAGTCCATCTTATTTTTTGTTTTTATCATTTTCATTGGCCTTCTTGGTGGGAAAATGAAGAGCCGTGTCAGCGGTTTTGTTTTTTATTATATTTATTTATTAATTTTTTTGTTCTTTTTTTTTGTTCATGTTTTATAGTGTTGCAATAAAAGTATTATCTATCTATCTATCTATCTTAAATTTGCGTTTTGTCGAATAATAATGTATCTTATTGGTAGATTGTTAACTGTTAAGAAATTGTTCTTGAACGTGCATAAGTGTTGGCATGAAAAACAACAGTGCAACTTCACTTTTGAATCTCAAGAAGTACGCGTAAGGGGTTGGGGGAATATCTTTTATCACTACTCATTTCATTTATGATCATCTATAAACAAAGACAAAATTGTTTATTTTAAGAAAAACTACTTTGATACTAGATAAATGTGCTGATCGCACGAAGCCATTAACAGAGAAAACAAGTTTAATAAAATCGGCTCACTGTTGTGTAAGAGTTAGAGATTGAAATGTGAAATTGCTCTTAAAACTAAATATTGTAGGTACAGCTCATTCGCTGTGAGATGGGCCTTAATTGAAACACGTTAGCTTGTGATTAAGCTATTCATTTGTTTGGCCAACGTTTCGGCTGGCAGACAGGCGGTGACGGACTGCGCGCGGCCGGACTGGTGAAAAAAACCAAATGGACTGTCCCGTGCAATGCATTTCCCGATGCCCTATTTTTAAACCCTTCTAAAAATATTTGCCAATTTTGTTGCAATTGAATGTTAAGAATAATGGATATATAAGAGATTTGCACCTGTTTTATGTGGACATATGCTTAAATAGGCGTCATTTTGAAATTAATAAACAGAAAATTTTGTTTATACATTTTTGTATTTTTTTGCGTATCGTTAATCGCTCATCAGAATAACAAGGGGACGATATTTGTCTTATAAACGAACTTTAAAAGACAAATATTTTAAATCTGAATTAAGTTCATCCATTTTAACTTTATCTAACATAACGTTTCACAAACTCGTATTTTGTTTTTTTAAATCGATTGAAAAATGTCTGAGTCGTATAAACGAGCGGTAGAAACATCAAAGTTTTGTGAATATCCTTATCGCGCAAAATCAGACAAGATATCCTCAGCATCCGCATACTGTTGTGAATTGTTGATTAATTTAAGCAACCAGAGCAATATCTTGGAATTACACGAACTTACTCCTTGGCGAGTGCAAAACAACTTAAGAAAGACAGCGATACTTGAAGGTTTTTGGGAACTAATTTCATGGTTAGAAAAAGCGTTAAGTTTTGTGTGTAACTGTTCTCTTTTATGTTTAAACTATAAAGTATATACTTATATATCTACAACAGTATTGTCAAAATATATATCGCAATTTTTGTTTGTGATATATATTTTTGTGATTTTCAAGTGGTTTTCTATGTATAATAAGTAACTATGTATTTAAGTATTTTAAGTATGTTTATCCGATGTCTAGTAACCATTTTAACGAGTTTCATAACGAAGCTTCTCTTGGGCTGGATAATTGGTGTGAGTATAGGAAAGTTTATTATTTATTTATTTAATTAAAAAACGTAAAAAAGTACTAAAAGTTTTTCCAACACCAATACGTAGCAAGTTTTGTTTTTTGAGAGTGTTTGGTGGATAACCTCAGACGGCATTTTCGACGTGACCGGACTTTTTTGAAGGCGGCGAGAAACTTAAAGGGTTCCTCAAGCCGTGTGATTGAAACACCGCCAGATGTTTGTTCCCGTTCCCTACTAGTTTCTCCAAGGGCTTCGGATCGGGAGCAAAATAACCCAAGGGCGCCACTAAAGGCTAAGACCTCGGCCAGGTTGACCGGGGCGTGGTGTTGGGTAGTAGCGGCCAGGTACATGTCTGCTCTGTACCTGGTATAGAGGGCGTGTGAACCGCATCATCGTACCCTTGTTCTACGAGTACGGTATCTTAGGCTTAAGCGTGTGTGCATGTTTAGTGTTTCATGTGAATGTGTAGTGGCATTTTGTGGATCGGGCGAAGCAATGAAAGGCTCAAAAGTAGCGCACGTCAAGAGCTCAGCCACGTGGACAGACCACAAGCAATATAGACAAATCATCCACAACACCGTTCTAAAGGCAGTGTTTAACAGAGGCTACGTCATTCTAAACTGGTTCCAAGCTAAACACGGATCACCCGCAGCTGACTAGATCTTTGAGTTTGGCCGTGCGATCGCGCCGCTAGTTAGATGCCGAATTGCGGTGCCTTCTTTGTGCTACCGATGCAACTTCGCTAACTAGCTGTGGATGACGGGCAAACACAATACGGTTCGGTATCACCGTAACAACTTTGCTTATATTTGTAACGTGTAATCTGTTGTGAAGGTATTCGTTGATTTCAATTGGCAACCTTTAGAGGTAATAGGTAGGTCCTGCACAAAACCTGTTTGTTTGTTTTTCTACTACCCTGATACTTATTTCTGATGTCGAGATGCAGTGTCTTGCTTTGCTTTGTTTCGGTTTGATGAGTATGATTTCCAGTTCTATACCATTGGAAGGTACTATACTATTGTGGCTGATCTCATTTACTTCAAGATCCCTTAAATTGTTTATTATGATATTGATATTACTTATTTGTTATGTGCGTCAGTTCTTATGTCAAAGAACTAAGATTCAGTATTATATTGACTTAAAAATTTTAATGGCTGGCTATCGTGTTTATCCAAACCCTCTCATTGTCAGAATTATCGTGAAAAACAATTGAGACACAACAAGAAATTGGTAGATATATTGGTAGTTGAGTGTGATTCAAAACATATATTCGTTAAAACTTTGTAACAATACCTGTTCGCCACCCGTCGACGTATGTTGGCAAATCATATAATGGAGCATGATGTATCACAGTTCGTATCACGTTTGGGGGCGGAGGAGCAAAAGCCGGTATGACGGGAACAGAATTGTAGACTTCCTGTGCCTTAACATTTTGTAAAAGGTTCAACTTCATAGATGCTTCATTTTTCAACGTTTGCAGGAGATGCTGTTGTGCTTCCGCTCCAAGGCTTGCTTGATGAGCTAAAGGCGTTTGATGTACATGCATTCTGTTGCCCAATGAACTAAGTGGTTCATCATATTCAGTACCAGACCTTAAAATGCCATTGTCCTCACTTGAAAACAGTTGTCTTAATATTTTTTTCATTTTTCTATTATCTTCTGTTAGTGATTTAATTTTTCCTAATTTGTATACATTTGCAGCTTTTGAAGGGTGGACTATATCTTTTATTAAATCTTCTAATTTCTTTTTATAGTCATTATTTGTCGATTGGTCCATCATCAACTCTGGAATCTCTTCTCCGTCGTCATGAGCCTCGGGAGTAGGAGGGGGCTGAATGATTTCGTCCGATTCATCATTACTATTAAATTTCAACACTTGTTCTAAGTTGTTCATAATATTCTGTTTTTCTTCTGTTTCTCCACTTGACCTGACCTTCATTTCCATGATAATTTCCTCACTAGCACTGGCATCGGAATTATTCCTTTCGTCTCGTTTGTTTATATTCATGAATTTTCTGGTTTCCGTTCGTCCGTCGTGGCCGGTAGGCTTTTTATTAGACTGCAGGTATATAATTTTTGAATCATTGTCCATTTTTGTAACTTTATCAGAAGGTGCACCATTTTCACTTCCATTCTCTGTTTGCTTAATTAATTTATCTAATATTTCGTTGATACCTTCAGAATTATTATGTTTTTGTGTAGAAATCATCGTAAGTTGTATGACTATCGTTATCAAATCTGAAAAATATATTGTTAGAATTAAAATCACTGTCTTTAATGTGCCTTATGTACTTCGAAAGAAAATCCTACATATGATACACCAATAATTAAAAAAAATACTATTAATCGTACACAGAGCTGGTTTCATGTCTAATGGAGCTTCGTTAAGATTGGTATGTAGATTATGGAATGCGTAGTTTAGTAGGCAGCTGCTTATTAATTAACTGCTATCGCGTTAATACCTCCTCAATAACTTATTAGGTTGTTATTGATTACGTTGAGTGTTTTACACGCATGATTAGTTTAGCACATTGTGGATTAATCGACTACGTCACGTAAGTACCTAACTCATTTTAAGGTGAAGTTTGGCTGGAAAACGTCTGACGTAAAATTATAGCTGTATGATCTTCAAATGAAACAACTTTTACGGATCTACTCTCGTTTTCTCTCTGTGACCACGGACCCTGCAAAGGGTCCGAAACGTCAGGATAAACATTAATTAAAGTAATGTGTAAATTAAACGCGAGTAGATCCGTAAAAGTTGTTTCATTTCAATGTGTAGTGTTCGCGTAAACTTTAGAAAACAATATGTATGATCTTGATTCACATAAATTAATCGTTTTCGGGAAATAAATTCTAAAGAGACTTTAACTTTAGTATTTGTTCTTTTAACACTGAAAACCATTATCATATATAAATTGATATGATAGTGGTTTCAGTTTATCAAGTTGATTCCCATGTTGCATTTGGAACTTGAATGTTTGAGGTTTTTTTTACAAACCTTTGTACGGTTTGTTCACAAGTCTCAACAATTGAAGAAAATATTACCAAGCAACTAAATGTCGATTCCAAAGCAAAAGCATTGTGTAAGCAATAGCTCTTTCCAGAAATAGCATGAAGCATTATATTTTTAATTTACGCAATAACAATTTACAAAGTGTTCGGCGTAGACTGAAAAAAGCAATCTTGAATATAGTTGGGAGGGAGGTCGCGACGGCATCAAGTAAACAGGCTGGCTCTTCCTGCATTTCAATCGGTTCTATTTGTATTTTATAGGAGAAGACGCCGCCCCGCCAAGCGGTCCAAAGCTTTACGTTTATTGACTTCTTTTTATTAGGCTCATCCAATAATGGACTCCGATATTAACAGACCATATTGTTAATTAGCTTGGAGACCAATTTTGATAGTATATGTCATGGTGGATTTTTAAATCATCATCAATTATCATTAGCCTTAAACAAACCCACGAAGACCAATGTGGGAAGACCTGAATCTTCCGACATTAATTATCTCATAGGAAGATCAGGCTACAGGCCACAATGCGGTAAGTCGGATTTAACGACTACTATATTGCCTCCAGTTCAAAGAATAGTTCTTAAATCAGACAACAACCAGGAACAAGGGCTTAACGTCCCTTACAAATCAAGAAGGAACTCGAGACCTTTTTCATTTTGTTACCCATCTTATCTCGACATTGCGAAAGTTGTTTAGTTACGAGTAGCAAGATATTTACCCACACAACCGAGCTACTCTAAAAATTGCATTTTTGAAGTTAATTTCCGCTGATATAAAATTGTTACCGACACGGCACACCATACAAGGAAACCGAGTTGCTGTATCAGTGTCAGGTGGAAGTAACTGGATCCAAAAAGTGTCTACGTCTGCGCAGGGAGGGCTGATTTCATATTCACTGTTAGCTTGTATCCCACACAAGGCACAAAAGTGTCTACGTTTGCGCAGCGCCTAAGGACGTCTATGATTTTTCTTAGAAGAGATTGTAGTTTTTTCTACCATATTAAACTATGATGCAATTTTTTTATTTCTTGTGTACTTTGCAGCCCACTCTTTTATGCATTTTGTTCATTTATAAGTTTGAAGTGCATAAGCTAAATTAAGTAAGGTAATAAACTATCTGTATGCCAAATTTCATCCAAATCCATCCATCCGTTGCAGCGTGAAGAAGCAACAAATATACACACATACATACACATAAGCTTTCGTATTTATAATATTAGTGTGATAATTTTCACAAAATAAAAAAACGATATGATAAAATAAAACATCCATAATTTTGCAAAATATCTTAACTATCATTTAACAGCGTTAGCATTTCAGCTATTGCAATAGATAAGGATGTTGGAAGCATATTTTTAGTTTTATCTTCGGTATTTTTTTAATAGGGAAGTGAAAATATTTCTCTAACATATTTCTTTATAAACAGCAATTTTCTATTCATAGTTGGTGGACCAGTGACTTTTCTAATAATAGAAGTAGTATCTAGTCGTCATTAGCCTAATATTAAGTACCATTAAGTGTTGGTTTAGTAATCGCGCAAAGCATCAAAAAGTCCGAAATGAATCCCGGACCTCCGGACATCGGACCGACCACTTTGCCACTCCTCCACCGAGTCATTACATTATCTATCAATATTGTTGTTTTCTTATACTACAGGTGTTTCCTTATAATACTACAGGGTGACCAAATCAGAGTTAAAGAAGCATACTAGCATCATTCGTATGTAAAATTCGACTTTGTTTCGGTAGCTTTGCGCAATCCGTCGCACAATGTTTCCATCGGCGCTGACACGTGGTTATTTGTCCACCCGCCGTATGTGCGAATAATTGAGGTGTACATTTTCACTTTGTTCCGTTTCCATTCGATTAAAATCGTTGTACTTCACTTGTACACAACCCATTCGGTGTTTACTAAACGATTTGACCGGTCCGCCGGGTCGCGCACCGGAGCGAACCGGTTTTTTTACCGATTCGTCTAGTTGGAAAAGCGCTGGCCAAGTCATTTTCAAATTAAATGTATCCAAATGAACACACATACACACACAGACACACAAACGACTTGTAACATTTCTGTGTTGAAACGTTTAAGGTAAAGCCACCAAAGAACACGTACTACCGAAGAGTACCGCAATGCTACTAATTGAATGTTATTAATTCTGTTAGCAACTACTTGCCTGTGACATAAAGTGTGCATGGAGTCAATATGGTACGTAGTATTTATTAATCCCATGAATGTGTGTTTGCCAATAGGAAAAATAGAATTTCGTATGGGAATACGTACTCTTTGGTAGTGCGTACTCTTTGGTAGCTTTACCCTATAGAAAATTAAATTAATTTTTATTTACAATCAATTCCTCATGATCATCATCATCGGTCTATGAACGTCCCACTGGTGGGCGTAGGCCTTCCCATTTGATTTGCGGTGATGGCTTATGACGGTCCCGTGTCGCCATGGCGTTACATATCTACAGGGCTTTGAGTGGGTATGTTCTCTATCCCCTTGGCGGGCTCGAAGGGATATAGCACATGGCTATCATCTGCTTCTCCCCGCAATGATATTAGTACATTATTTTCTCCACACGTAGAGGTCAGTCAATAACACATCAAGATGCCCCAATAGTAGATAAGTGTGTATTAGAAGAGCTAAAATAGTCATCTTAAATTTTCTCTTTTAGTAGGTACGTAGATTTAACAAGCTATTTAGTGTTAAGTTTTATAAAGGTTAGTTACAGGGTAGTTCGAAATATATTGGCTACTGGGCTCGCGGGTCGTATGGGTACATTTTACGGGCGGGGAATAAACATTTTTATCGTGTAACAATAAAGAAGCAATCAGTTCGTCGGATATTGGTCTGCGGGCTTAGTAAACACGTGCATTTTTATGTGATCACAGTTGTCGCGATTCAGGACTGTCTAGGACCACTCCCATTATTAGCTGGTCTAGTATTTCTCCAGTATCAGCTACTTCGATAGTACTGGAGTTTTGTTTTAGGACTAATTAAGAATTGAAACAACTTTTACGGATCTATTCGCGTTTATTTTACACATTACTTATTTAATGTTTATCCTGACGTGTTGGTCTGACTGAGGTGTTGGTCATCTCAGACCAGAGATGACGTCTCCCTGTGACCACGGACCCTGCAAAGGGTTCGAAACGTCAGGATAAACGTTAAATAAGTAATGTGTAAAATAAACGCGAGTAGATCCGTAAAAGTTGTTTCATTTCAATGTGTAGTGTTCGCGTAAACTTTAGAAAACAATATACTAATTAAGAATTTGGCGAGCTAAAGCTAGAGCTAGCTAGTGCTTGTGATAGAAGCAGTCTAAAAAACTGCTTCAATAACATCACAATGACCGTTCCGTTCATAAATTCATTGGTTTAATTTAATTGCTACAAGAAACACACAGCTTATATTTCTATGAGATATAATCATTATTTTTGTTTTTGATTTATATATGAGAACAAGAATACTGATCAATAGTACTTATTCTTGGAAATCTTAAATGTCTAAATGAGAGAGAGAGAGAGTCGGTCAATGGTTCAGTTCAGTTATGTCCCCACTGTTGGGGCACGAGCCTTCCCTATGGATGGAACCACCCCAAGGAGAGGGCCTTATACCACCATACTGGCCTGGTGCAAATTGGTGGTTGTTAACGACTGCTAATGCAGCCCGGAACTACGGCTTTACGTGTCTCCGAAGCAAGAAGGAGCTCTTGATGACACATTTTTGGTCACCCATCTGATTATCGGCCTTTGCGAAAGTTGCTTGACTTCAGCAATCGCACACCGTTCGCGTTTACCACTGCATCATCGAGCTCCTCCAACTAATGGGTAAATTCTCAAAATCAGGCCACCGTCACACGACTGCAATCGCTTTAAAATAGCACAATTTGAAGATAGAAAAATACTGAAATTACAAGCTATGGTTGGTTGACCCTGACACAAATGAACATTTCAATTTGTTGTAGCTACGCCGAACCGCCTATGCAACTATTGCATAGTAGCACAGCAGGCCCGGCCCGGCGAGATCCCGACGACCGCGGTGCGATCACGCGCGCCCCGCTGTAGTTTGACAAGGACTTACGCACGTATACTAATATGTTTGGAGCTCTGCGCCTCTGTCAATAGGCGCTGCCAGTGCAAATAAACATGTATTGTGCTTGTGCCTGCTGTTGTCGTTCGGTGATGTGTTGGAGCAAGTGCGCATATTTAGAGAACAAGTCATAAAAAAAAGTATAATTGCTACGGATTTTTTTATATACAAAAGAAAATGCATTACGCATAACACTGCACCCGAGGAAACGCTAATGGTTCTGTGGGACACTCATTCTGACCCCTTAAGGAGGAGGGTGGGAATACCCACTAAAAACTGCCGCTAGGATGACCCTGGCCCTGGACCGATATAAACAATTGTAAAAAAAACCAAGTCTCGCAACTCAGTTTTTGTACCGTAAAAAGTTGTGAGATACATATAATACCAAGTTGGTTAATTTATTCAAAAACACAAAACACTAATTGTATTCTAATATTGAATGTCTGTTAGAAGTGCTAGAGTTTTGATGATCGGTCAGTGAGTGAGTGAGTGACAAAGTTAGAAACTTTGACTAGTTATAATCCTAACTGGTTCAAAGGAGGCTGGCGAACTTCTATGTATTTTCAGACCTCGATTTATATGTCCCGTTCATAGATAAAATCAAATGGTACTTTAAGAACTATGCTAGACTAACAAAAAAGTTAATTGTTTCTATGTTTTTAAAGTTGGGACAACAGAGATATGTTAAATAACCAAAAAAAATAGAAGTTAGGGTAAAAATCATTTATTTTATAAGTTTTTATTTAAAAACAACGCAAATAATTATTAAATGATAAAATAGATGAATAGGTAGGTAATAAATAACAAAGACAAATAACGAAAGTAACCATTATTCTATCAGAGACATAGTAGGTATCTACCTACTCGGAGACTCAGAGGGTTAACATACGGTACATAATTTGCAAATCAAAATCCAGGGAGCAATAAGGCAAGAATCTAAAGTCCATAAAACGCGAAAATCCAATGAAAAAAACCACTTTTAACACAACGAACAACTTATCACAGAAAGAAACTTAAAATGTGTCAAGTCAAATGACGTGATTGGTCAATGTCTGTCTCTAAATAGGAAAATCAAATGAATTTATGTTTATACAGTCAATTCATCAGCAGCTCATGCTTTATAATTCATTTAAAATACGGACCTACGGTGTTCTATCAAAATATTAATTAGTTTTTAATATTATGATATGTACCTTCTTTGATGTATCTAATAAGTAAATAAAAATGGCTTTGGTTTACAAGACTACTGCGTCAAATGAAACGTATTTACGAGTATAAAGTGTTTTAATCGTTTAGTTATTACACTATAGAAAGCGTCTTGTTCAGTCAATTATTTGCGATTTAAAAATAATTAATCATTTTATCTCCTTCTTTAATAAATCAGACGTTCGTAAAAGTAAACTGTAGGAATTTAATTTAATTTAATTTTCATGTTTCCGAAAGTGTACTACTTCGTAAAATATTAGGGCGACTCTCGCCGGTCTTCTTTATTGAAATTTGAAATATATCGTGTTTATACAATGCCTGCTTGGTTACTGAAAATTCAGGCTTCTAGTTTTATCCACAACGAAGTTAGAGGGGGTCGAAAATGACCTGAACTGTTTCGAGAAAATAATGGTATGGTATGCTTTTTTGCTCGACTTGGCGGGGGCACTGCCGTGCCTCCAGATTACCAGAGCGTAGTACCGAACCATTACTTGTACTTAATCTGTGACCGAAGTATGATTACTACGACCGCAAACAAATCATTAAAAGGCGAATTGAATATGAAAAAAAGTTTCATTCAAAGTAACAGGGAACCAAAGTGCTCCCATTTAAAAACGTCTACAACCGTGTCTCGATGACAGAATGGCAAATAGCGTTGAGAAATGTTAGAATCAGCCCCCCGACCGCCTAACCGATCGCTTTGACTACGCGTATGACGTATGACACATATATGTATGACGTCATCTTGCCACCTCGCATCGCTTATGAAAGCAATATCAAAAGTTAAAGGCTATAGCTTTCGATATTGCTTTCATAGGCGACACGAAACGACAAGATGACGTCATAAACCACACACGAAGTCAAAGCGTACGGTTAGGCGGTCAGGCCCCTGGCCAGTAGAGTTTTAAATAGCAATATTGAAGCCCAGAAGACCAAACAGCAGAACAACACGAGCGAAGTAACTTATAACTTGAGTAGAAGAGTCGGAGAATGGACACAAGAAAATTGCAATAAATATATGAAATGTATATAATTTTAAAAATGCCTACAGCTTGTCCTGTATATCTTAACTTAATACTGTCTTTTGATATTTTGTAAAAATGTTAAGGTCGCATGTCGATAACATAATTGAATAAAGCTCGTTTTAACTTACTAACAAAATAAGTGGATAATGTTGACGATATTCGCATGAAACTGCTACAAGAACCTACAAACGCCCTGATAAAAAATACAGGTGTATTCTCTTGTAAATTGAAGGGCTTTGATTCTGGCGGTTAGAAAGTAAGTTAGGAGCGTATGGTACTTAGTTGAAATTTTTTTTAAGAAAAAGTTGTTGGTAGTAAAGAAAGTTAAAAGAACTTTTTATGTCCTACTGTTCATGTCAGGAAACTGAAGCAGGAGACTTTTACCCAACATTAAGATATTTACAGGATAGTTCTCCACTTTTTTTTTAAAGTATTATCTAAGGGCCTTACAAATAAACAAAGAATAAGGTCCGAATAGTTATTCCGTGTTTTGTTCCTGTCATTTAAACGTCATTTCAAATTGGAGTAAAAGAGACAAAATACGGAATAACTCTCACAATAATAACTAAAGCTATAGAAACCGGACTAAAATAGCAACATTCATTCATCAGTTCGTACTATTTTAACTAATGAACCTAAGTGATGTATTGGAAAGAGATCGATTTTCCCTTTTCTTTCGTTATTTCGAAGGTGTCACCAGATTTGTGACGTCATATTTGAGGCAATGTAGTGAGTGACTCTAAAAAGGACTCAAAGATTTTTTTTGATCACGGATTATCTGATGACCGTTTGACATAACAATACAAAAAATAAAAACTAAGTGTCAACCATTTGTCGCACTCCAACCTCCTTTTCTAGCCATAAGATAGAACGGAACTAAACATAGTTGCACGATTTTTATTTTAGCCATCCTTCTATAGCTTTAGTTATTGTTCTGAGGAATAACTATTCGGACCTTACTCTTTGTTTATTTGTATAGACTTCTCAGCGGCTCTACGACCTAAATAATTTGTTGATTTCGACGAAACATTTATTTGTTGATTCGCAAAATAAATAGCTCTTCATTATTTTATAATAATGTTATAGTTTAATTCTTTCTTCTATCACAAAATGCGCTTCTGTCTGTTAGTATGGCGATACTAATAATAAATAACTTTATTTGCTTCTAACAAAAAACACAGTATACAGAATGGGTAACTACTCGAAGTTTAGTTACCATTTGTAGCCAAGCTTTGATTATAAAGTAGCCAAGCTCCGCCATTGTGTACAGTCACGAGCGAGCACTAACATGTAAGGAACTTGACTCTTAATACAATGGAATAAGAGTCAAAACTAGTCAAAAGTGTATACATGTTAATGCTCGTGACTGTACATCCGTTGTTTATTTTTAATATTGCTATTATTTTGTTACTTTGCATTGTATGTTATTCCAACACAAACGATTTTGTTCAGGAAAAAATTTATTGAATTGAATCCTTTGCAATATAGTTGCCAGTTATACTGTGGTAATATCTATTTCTTTTTTTATAAAACCTTCTTTTAGGCAAACGAGCAGGCGGGACATCTGATGGAGAGTAATGACCGCCGCCAATGGACACCCACCCGCAAAACCAGAGGATACGCAGACGCGTTGCCGGCTTTTAAGGAAGCAATAGGCTCGTTTTTTGAAAATCTTAAGGTCGTAACGGTCCGGAAATACCGCCGCCGAGAGCTGGTTCCACAACACTGTAGTTCGAGGTAAGAAATTTCGTAAATAACGCACAGTAGTCCACCATCCATCAAGGCGATGTGGATGGAATGACAGTCGATTGTCGATTACCTATAGTTAAAGAGTGCAGCTTTCTTCCGCAAACAGGTTTTTTTTTTCTATTTTACCTCTGCGTCTCCACTCTTCTCTATCCTCAGCCACCTCATAAGTACTACCTACTCCAGAAAAAAAGTTAATCTAAATTTTCAGAAAAATATATCTCGCGGGGACCCGATGTCTGAAGCTCTTATTTATAGAGGGGGCAACCTTTCCAGCCCTCAATTCATCCCTAGTGATATGAGAGGACAAACAAACAAAAGCCCTTTCGCATTTATATTTGTTAAGAAATGGATTCCTAAAATCAACATCACTAATGTATTCCATATTAAAAGAAATATTGCTAATAAATTTACATATACCTAAAGAGCCAATGTCGGTATTAAACAACGATTATATCGCTCACACAAAAGCATAATGCGCCTTCGAGCGAGTTCTAAAAACAGTAAAACAATGACCGAACTTATAATAGTGTGTTCGATGCGAATGGCAGCTAATTTCTGGTGCCAGCCTAACACAGGATTGTGACAAATTTTTAATCGGTTCTCTTTGTTGGAGAATTTCTTTGCGAATGCTAATTTAAATATTGTACACAATGGGAAACTTGGGTCACCTTTCTCTGTTCATGAAGTGTTCATAAGTGAAACTTATTAAAGATTTTGTTTCTCATACTTTATTACTGTTCTGGGATGACTGCTAAGTATTTACTTTGTCAGCGAACTGTAATTATTACGAGTTGTATATGTATGGTCACTTGTGGGTGAAGTTAAAATCATAGGATACCTATTGTTTATTTATTGAATAATTACAAACACATGCAGGTTGACAGAAAAAGGATACTCATTGGTAGTTACAATAATGTATTTTGTTAGGACTCTTGTTTCTATCCCTTGACGGGTAGGTAAGCCTTTCTCTTAGATGTTAAATGCCGATAAGGCCGAAAGTCGAAGCGCACTTCACCTGTATTCCGATTCTCTAACCTTTGACGAACTGGCTATCTTATATCTATCAGAACACAAGAATGCTATTCTGTTATAACATCTTGTTATTAGCATTTTTGGGCTGATTTAAATAATATGCCCCTGTGTGGTGCCGGGGATAAAGAATTGCACCACCCCATCTCTTCCCGCGGGTGTCGTAGAAGACGACTATGGAACCATTCCAGAGGATGGGAAGCAGCGTCTCTCTGTGATTATTCTCACCTTACTGCGATCGCCAACCCGCCTGCCAAGCGTGGCGATTATGGCAAATTCCCCTTAAAATGATTTATCCTTGAGGGAGGCCTTTGTCCAGCAGTGGACGTTTTTTTGGCTGAGATAATGAAATAATATATTGGTGGTAAGCTTAGTGGTCTTAACAAGACTAACCATCAATTAAACCAAATACAATAAAACGTAGTTACTTATATCCTGCTCGAAAACGAACACGAGACCTAAAGGTGTTAGACAGGTGATCGAAGTCCCAGAATAGAGAGGGGGGCTATGGACTAAGGACTAAGGGGCTAAGGACATAAATTAGATCAATAAATCAATAATCAAACAAAGAAGTATTTGCTTAGTAACGTACAATGCCTGCACATCCACTTATCCAAATAATGGTAATACATTATGCCACTTATTAGATCCTTACCTATGAAATTTACGTTTTTTGTCTAAGTTCTAAAAGCCAATACCGGTTGTTAATATTATTATACACCTTTAATTAGGACTATGTTACTTAGGCTTCAGTAATAACAATGATTATTAAATTTGTGTTTTTATCGCCCAATATTTTTTTTTATATTGACTACTTTTTATTACTTACTTTTTATTTTCGCGGAATTGTCTTTTTGTTTCATTGTAGCTTTGAACGGACTTGATTTTTTCTTTTTAATGTCTGCTATATTTAGCTTGTGAAACAAACACACTACTCTACAATTTTTAAAGTTTTAACATAAATAGATGCTAAGAAAATTAAAAAAACGTTAGTATGAAAAATAAAATTTTATAAAAAGTTTTCATACAAAACTTCAATTTCATAGGCAAGGACCTAATTACATAAAGTTGGCAGTTTGTGGTAGACTCATGTGCACGCGTGTGTACAAATGTTTTTTTACAGCAGCCAGCGTACGTCTGTTACGGAAAAATTCAAAAGGTTTTCCACTTACCCTCACATTATAACTCAACACGTGACTCATCTTGCTCACATCACATTCCTTTTCCCATATCTCCAACTTTTATAACACATCAGTGCAACACAAAAATATAATTCAAAACCGGGAAAATGTTCCGCCAGTCGTATTCGTATCCGGCAAACGTGAAATTAACCACAAGTACGGGAACGCCATAAAGGTGGCATATTAAAGTACTTGCTTAGGCGCAATAATCCCGCGTTTGTACCCAATCCTTGGCCACGGCGAGCAATAAACTTCCCGGTTATGTCATAATGTGCATATGTGATGAACTACGTGAATAAGACGATTCCCCCCACTTGGAATCAGTCAGCCATTATATTTGATGGCCGCTGAGTTTAAGTTTTCGCACTTTGACTGGAGTTACTTCTATTACCTAATGTTTATAACGTCCTTAGAAACGATGGAAAGTACTCTACCTTTAATAGGTATAGGTAAATCTATTTTAGTACAAGATTAAAAAATAATAATTATAGCAATAAATAGGCATCTACACATATAATTTAAAGAAGATTGTACATCTTTCTCAAAATATTGTAGATGTCTTATTAAATATTAACTTTCGTTTCTTTGCATTTTCTGAGATTATTTACCATAATAATGTATATTTTTTTTACACCATTAGAAAGTAGAGATTTCAACGAACAAAAAGCCCACCGACTTTTTTAAAAAAGCAGATATGTTGACGCGAGAATTTTCGATTGAAAATTAGGGTTCTTTTTCGATATTAAATCAAAATAAGGTGAAAAAAGAAAAAGGATTTGATTTTGTAAAAGATAAAAATAAAAAACCAAAAACTTGGTTATTTGAATTTTTCACATAAATTTTGAGGTAATGTAAAAAAAAAAGTGTAAATACAAAAGTTGTAGATCTTTTTATTACCTACAACTTTGCTATTTAACTTTTTTCCATAGGACTTGTAGTTTTGCCGGAAATAAACCGTGTTTTACCCTTAAACCTCCCTTCCACCCCCCCCCCCTTCCATTTCCCGACCTCAGATCGCCCGTAAATTATTTTTCCTTTCATTTTTGTTATATACTCTTCCATTTTCAATGGGTTTCATCCTACTATGATTTTGTTTGGTTTCAAAAATTATCGACCCTGGTCTATTTAGATATACTGTACTTTCTGAAGTCATGGTTGGTGGTATGGCTTGTTTTCCTTTTTTCATATGGCCAGTCACTAGATATGGCGTCATAACACCATTGTAAGTAGCATTGTTGTGATTCGACAGTTAGGATAAGATACCCAGTTTATTGTTAGTTAAGTGTTCACACTGAAGTGTGCTTCCCTCTTCGGCGTTATTATAAACTTGGCTTACCCGTAACCATAGAAGAATAAACGAGCAAAAATCATTAAGTATATAAATGTGAAAACAGAAATTATTTTTAGTAGGTATATTACTAGCTTCCGTTGGGTCCGTTTTCACTCGTGTATGAATACAATAGTATAATACTCGTATAATAGGTTTTTTTTTCTTGTAAGATGAATAGTAAGTAACAAATAGATAGTTTTAAGATATTTCATTTTTTTTAATGATTACCATAAGTGGGCTGCCAATTATTTAAAAAAAATCGAGTAAAACATCATTGTAAATTTTTTATCAAAACTTAAAATTAAAATATCTTAAAACTAGCTATTTGTGGTTTGAGTCCTTTTAGCTAAACTAGGTCCTATGTAGTACTTAATTAGCTTAAATATTGATTGTCCCACTACTAGGCAAAGCCCTCTATTATTGGTATCAAATCACATCTACAATTGATGGGTATTGGCTTGTAACGGAATAATTATATAAGGAGCGTTCAAACCATTAATAAAAAATCGTAGTCGCAAACAGCTCATTACAGCCACTTCGCAAATCACTTCCTACCACAATGACTCGACGCACAACGACTAATGGGAAAATGGAGGGGGAAATTCAATATAAAAGAAAAATAATAAGTAGGTTCGGATTAGCTATTGTGTATGACAATACAGGGTAGCGACCACAGACGCGTATTAATAACAATTATTTCAATATGTGAAGTGTTACGAATCGAAATGAAACATACATTATATACTTAGCTCGAAACTTTATTTTTAAAATGTTGTTCTGTAATTTTGTACTAGATATAGAATTGTTAAAGGTTAATGTTGTGCGTATAGGTGTACATAATATATGTACTTGGCTTCTGTGTATCGAATCTCATTAACATATAATCAGATGTTTGTATGTCTAATAATAATAAATAAATAAAAACTTTCAAGAGGTATAACAAAATACATACAATGACTTTCACCAACGGAAACAAGTGTACCCTAACGTAAGAGACAAAAACCTTTTGATACACAAAAGTGTACCCTGACGTTTGAGTGGTTAACATATAATATAATCAGATGTTTGTAAGTATGTCTAATAATAATAAATAAATAAAATTTTTCAAGAGCTAAGTTTATCAAAATACATACACTGACTTTCACCAACGGAAACAAAACACACCAAATCAATACTGTTATAAAAACTATATACAACTAGGTGATATCTAATTGGCAATAGGTAGGCTATCAAAAATTCCGTCATCATGAAAGGCCTTACCCATTTGGTATTCAGCAGTTATGAAATGCAACGACCCCTGTCATTCGCTAATTCAATTAAAGGCGTTCGCTCACCTGATATATTCGGCGGGTTTTTAACGATCGTCGTATTAATTTGATAAATAATTAATACGTCACATTTGGTCCCGAGTGTGTGGGGCAGATGAAATGCACTCGCCAAATTGACTGTGAACCGCAGTCGGAAAGGCTAAATATCTGCTAATGATAGCGATTGATGCTTTCAGTTTGCGGGGAGGGTCGAGCCGGACATTTTTCAATATGGAAACGTGGATGTGTATCGAGAAACGATGATTTTAATCATTGCTGCGTACAGTCAGGTGCACAAATATTTTATTTTATTTACTGCAACAGCAGAATAATCAGCTTAATTATATGATAACTCATTGGCGGCTTATAAAAACATGTGATAGCTTGAAGTGAAAACATTATGAGGAAAACTTCTGTAATGGAAGTAAACACATACTAATAAAACGCTAAGGGATGCTGATGAGGAGGATGCGGACTACGAAAAGAGCTAAAATAATCAAACGCGACGGGTGATTTATTTATTTATTTAAATAACACGGCAATATGCCAATTACATTATTTAAAACACACTTGAAAAGAAATCTTAAATAAAAAAATTAGAAGCATATTAAAAATACATCAAATACCTTAAAATTAAAAATATAAAATAAAATTAAAATTAAAATTAATTAAAATTATTATTAAAAATATTGGCATTAAAGTTATAGACATTCATTCAAACATCACTCTTACAAAACTAAGAACGAATATTATAGTCTAAGCATTTAAACTATAATTTCGTCCATTCGTCCGCAAACAAGTCGCAGTCTAGGTTGGAGTCCCAGTAGAGCGTTGAGTGCGGCGAGGGTACGGGGTATCGGGGATTGTGCACGAGCCACGGTGCGGCACGATGGCACAGCAAATAGTACGTGCCTTCTAGCCCGCAGGTAATTGTTCGGTGTAAAGAACCGACTCAGCTCATTATGGAGATCAGGAGCAACAATTTTGTCATGGAGAATTTTGCACGCTACTTTGACCTGATCATTTGCCCGCCTTACTTCTAGTAAGTTGTAAGCCAAGGTACCTATAAAAGGAACATAGTGGGGTACATAAAGGGATAATACCCATATAGTCGCTTCTAAAGATATCTCAAAAAGGCCTTTTGTATCTTTTCCAACAGCAAAGAGTACGTGCTTACGTAGGTAAGTGCAGATACAAGGTTCCATTCCAGGTACATTTGGTTTCGAGCTTGCTTCGTACCAGTGCGCCGTAAAGTAATTTTATTATTTTGTTATTTTTAAAGTCGCGCACATTCCGTAGGACAAAGCCAAGCCGCCTGAAGGACTCTTTAGCCAACGCAATCATATGTCCACGAAACGTGAGTTTGTGGTCGAATGTGACCCCCAAATCTTTCATCACAGTTGTTTTTGTGATAGGAAAGTTATTTAATTTGTATTCAAAACAGATTGGGTGCCACTTTCGACCAAAAGTCATCGCGTAACATTTAGAAGAGTTGAACTCCATCCTGTTTTTCACTTTCCACTCAAAAATTGCATCGACATCCTCGATTGCAGTGCCATACAATCGTCTTTAGATTTTATCTCCATGAAGAGTTTCAAGTCATCAGCATAGAGAAGACTTCTAGCGTGATTTAAAACGCTTGGTAGGTCATTTACCATTAACAGAAAAGAAGGGGCCTAGTTCGATCCCTGACTCACCCCAGAACGTGTGTGATAGGGTCATGTCGTGACTCGTATAGACCGAGCCGGACAAACTGCTGGCGATCTCGAAGATAATCTGCAAGTAGTCTAAGAAAACTTGGAGCAAAGCCGATGTCAGATAGCTTTGCCAGCAGAATGACATTATTGACCCTATCAAACGCCCTCCGGAGTTCGAAGTAAAGTACGTCTACTTGAGACTTTTGGTCCAGCTTAGTGGATATAAAATCTACCAGCGTGAGGAAATTGGTATCCACCGATCTTTTTGCTCTAAAACCATGCTGCTATAATGAAAAGCTGAAAGGGTTTTCAGGGCGCGTGAGTTGGTTGGTACGGGTGCGTCGTTTGTTCGCCTTCCTTGTTTTTCGACTTTTGAGTTTCTTTTGTATCAGCTGCAGCGGTATGAGTTTTGTCGGACACGGGAATATGGGGTTGTGATTGCGGATTCAACGGGGCGATTACGTCTTCATAGAGCTTAATTTTTTCTGAAGGTCATCCACTTGACAAGCATAACCTTCAAGTTTACTGTCGTAAGCTGTTATAAGAGAAACCGCTTTAAGTTGTTCGATCAGCATTGCTAATAATTTATGTGTGATATAAGTAATGAACGTACACAAATTCATTACTTCCACCAAATTGCACAATAACCAAATTATGAATTTAAATTAGACAAGCAAATTTAAGTCTAGGTCATTATAAAAACTGCACAATGGTATGTGCGGCTTAGCTTGTAGGATCTTGTTCAAAATGGTTACAATATGCTCATGACTGTAACTATGCCTAATGCCAATCAGATAATCTTTTATCTCACGGCTTAAATTCTAATACAATTTTAAAATCATGATTGAAATTCGAAAAACTCTTACATAGGTAACATACTTAAAATAATTGTGATATTGATAATTTGAAAAAAGACAAAGTGTTGAAAATATCCCACGAGCGGGAATCGAACCCGCAGCCCATGACATGCCGGGCCATGTTAAAAAAACGAACGAGTCTTACAGTAATCGCATATGAAGTGTAACATTTGACATCTCACCTTTTGAAATCAATATTACAATAATAATATAGATTTACAAATCATAAAGAGAATGCAGTAAATACTTATTCATTAGAAGACGTCATGTCACACTGTTATCCTGTTACACTGTTACGATCACATTTCTACGAAATCACTCCCACAAATTGTATATATAGAAGGCGAGCGGAAAGATCAAAACAAATGCACTACCAACTATGCTATCGTGGTATTGTGGTGTACGATAGCATAGTTGGTACTCACGCTCGTGGATTTTTTTCAACACTTCTTATTTTTTTACACGTCTTTTTTTTTCAAATAGTAATTTGTTCGCAACAATATTTGCGTAAAATTATACGTAAAAAATCATGATATTGATAATAATTAATTTCCTAGTAAAATCCTAAATAAAAACATGAATAGCATATGCCAATTTGTAACAGCGAGCGTTGTCTGACTACATAATTAGCACATAGTCGACGCTAATCAACTCTCATTAACCATATTGATGTTTCAGTTTCAGCGTTACAATTATTCATGTTTGCTCTTGGACAATCATATTCGGCTGTGTCGACAAACACGGATGGCGCGTTAATCCACGAACCTGACGTAGAACATTCTAATAAGTTTGCCTGAATGGATAGCGTTATAGTATTGTTACGGGGATTAGTGTATGTGTTACAAGTGCGCGTTTCGACAGAGCTGGATTCGCGGAAGCTGATGTTTTTTTTAACGGGTTCAAAAATAGTTCATTATCAGCTAATTTTATGTCCCCACTGCTGGGGCACGAGCCTTCCCTATGGATAGATAGGGATTGGGCCATAAACCACCACACCGGCCCAGTGCGGCAGTCCGCACGGGGCCGGTGTGTTGGTTTATGGCTGTTAACGACTGCCAATGCAGCTGGGACCAACGGCTTTACGTGCCGATTTTTTTTTATATTAGAATAAGGCAAACGAGCAGGCGGGTCACCTGATGGGAAGCAATCACCGCCGCCCATGGACACTCGCAAAACCGAAGGAATCGCAGATGCGTTGCCGGCCTTTAAATCGATACGAGTAATATTGTAATGGCTGAATTAAAATATAAAACAAGTGACAAAACAAAAGCTGTAACAGCAGTATTTGTCTGACAAGTGTCTGTTTTATATACAATGTTATTTTTAATAATAAAACTACAAAAGGAAAGAAGGTATTTTAAAAATAAGAATTATTTGGGTTTGGAAAAAAAGTTCAAATGCAAGCAAAGTCTTAACTATAGTTCAAAACTGTCATCATGGCCACTAGTATTAGAATAATTAATAATGGAATTCTTACCATGTTTATTATTTTTGAGTATCCGATATCGGCACAGTAGCACGCGCCGCGCCGTATTACGGAATTAAGTACTGAAGTTATTGCGGGTGGGTTTTTATGAGCAGACAAAGCGATCTACCCTCTTCCTTAGTCGTTTTTGCGCTTTACGCCCGTATCAGATCCCCCAAATATCGGATACCTACTCAAAAATAATGAACATGGTAAGAATCCCGTTAATAATTACTCTCATATAGTTTATTGCCTTACTAATAAACAAAGAATAAGCTCCGAATAGTTATTCCGTGTTTTGTTCCTGTCATGTAAACGTCATTTCAAATTAGAGTAAAAGAGACAAAACACGGAATGACGATTCGGAACTCATTCTTTGTTTATATGTAAGACCATGAAAGTTTAAAGTTTAATAAAACATAGTTTTAGATAAAAACTTCGGGAACAAAAAATGGATCTAGACAGCAAGCAGGCAACATTAAAGGACACTTAGAAACGTTCTGATTTAGCATGTGACGTAATCAAAAATCCTTACAAACTAGTTAACACTGTCCGTCAACCCCTTTTGATAAACTTAACTTAATCAAGCTCTGAGTGAGGCCCTGCGTACATATATTGTCGAACACTGGTCAGAATAGAGAGCAACATTTTAATCGAATCGTTTGCGGGCGCGGTAAAATTTACTCAAACAAATTAACGCGAGGTGCTATCGGAAAATCTGAACAAACACCAAAACTGGATTTGAATTTTCCTCATCCAGTGTTGCCTGAGCTGAATAATAAACATCATTGTAACAATAACTGTATTAACCACGGTGATAGTTTTTACTTTTTATTATTATGAACCCTACATGGACAGGACATGGATGGTAGTGTTATTTTTCCGTAATTACTTTAGTTGCCACAATCAGAGACGTCAATTAACATTTAGTTGTTAATTAGCATCAATAACTTTTGTTCATTGTCTCTTCTTCAAATGTCTCTAAAAGTGTTATGACTTCTGAGTAATCCGATACTTTATAATTTAAAAAAATAAAAGTTTTTTCATTTGACCATCATCATCATCTCAGCCAAAAGACGTCCACTGCTGGACAAAGGCCTCCCCCAAGGATATGAGGGGTATTTGCCGTAATCGCCACGCTTGGCAGGCGGGTTGGCGATCGCAGAAGGTTAAGGGTAACCTTAGAGAGATGCTGCTGCCCATCCTCTGGAATAGTCCCTTAGTCGGCTTTTACGACACCCACGGGAAGAGAGGGGGTGGTGCAATTCTTTATCCCCGGCACCACACAGGTTCCGTTTGACCGCCACAACATAAATGCCAAGCATTCAATTCAGAGTAAAAACTTGCAACAAGAATAGGGATTCCACCAAATAGGTACCAATCTATATTTTGTGCTTTTGTAAACTATAGGTAGGTATTGACGTGCCGTCATTGACATACGGGTCACGCTATCGCTTGTCGATTATAGCCGACTGATGGCCGGTCAAAAAGTCAAAAGTAATTTTGAAATAGCATACACTTGACGAATGAATCTGTAACTGATCGATCCCGCTGGCCAGTCCCCCTCTCTCGCGTCATACGTCAGTGCAAATAATGCAATTCCTTTGCGGCTTCCCGCCCGACATCGTAACTAATGCACACACCAGACGGAACCGCGAAAACCGGAATATTTAATTGAATATTAAATATGTTCCTACTCTGCTGCAATCATGCGATCGCTCGAAAAAAAATGTCGAAATTACAGTTTAGCGTTGCGTAAGTACCTATAAATGATGGATAATATTATAAATCGGTTATATAAGATAAATTATTATTCAAGAGAAAAATAAGGTGGCTTAGTTTGTATGTAACTAACTGTGACAGATATTATCTATTATATATCATCATCATCATCAGCCCATTTTATGTCCCCACTGCTGGGGCACGAGGCTTCCCTATGGATGGATAGGGAGAACGGGCCATAAACCACCACGCGGGCCCAGTACGGATTGGTGGTTGTTACGACTGCTAATGCAGCCGGGACCAACGGCTTTACGTGCCTTCCGAAGCACGGAGGAGCTTGAGACGATACATTTTTGGCCACCCATTCGATGACCGGCCTTTGCGAAAGTTGCTTAACCTCAGCACTCGCATACCGGGCGCTTTAACCACTGCGCCATCGAGCACCTCATAATAATATTATATATATACGTATAGGTAATATAGGTTATAATATTATATATGTATAGGTAAAACTACTGAATCAACTCTAAAACATTCACTGATATGTCGAGCTACACTGTTATACTGTTTTTTTTTTATTGCTAAAGGATAAGCACTTGGCAATTATCTCACCTTTATGTGATGAGGCCGATGGTGAAAGCAAACTTCACCCGGAATCCTCATTTTGAAAAATTGAAAGTTGGCTGGAAGCGATCTCATATAGAGAGAAAAGTTCACAATTTGTACGTCTTTTTCTGTTTTGTTTAAAAATACATCACTCTTAATTCAAACGTACTTATCTAGGCGTCCAAACGTTTTACTAACAACACGCATTCCACTTCAAACCATTTGGGAAACAAAAGTTCCCGAAAACGGTGAGACACTCGTAAACAATATGTCAGTGGAAGGGGGAGCATCGAATTTTCCTTTTCCGCGATGAATTAAGCTCGAGTTGGGCAACAAAAACTATGAATGTAGATGTAGATGCTCTCGCGGCCCGCTGAGTTGTTGGTGCGTTCCGTTTGATAATTTCCGTGTACGGCCCGCTTTAATCGAATGAACTGGCCGCCCCTCGAGCAGCGTGTTGCCCTCGGCGGATAGGGCTGTCGCGCTGCACACAGAAAATCCAGTGATTTTTAAAAACCACTTTCATATTTTCTTTTGTACAAGTCAGCAATCAGATGGGTTTGAAGCTACATATAGGTACAGCTTTAACATATGTCGCTGTTTTGCTCGATGTAGAGCGGAGTCTTGTCTGAACAAGACAACTAGTGGATCAGTGGCGGTAGCCAAAATAACAATAAGATAACGATAGCGAAGTTCGAAAATAATAAAATATATGGAATTGACATAAGATTAACCACGTGATTTAGCGCGGCTTATGTCGATCCCATACATTTTGTTCTTTTCGAACTTCGCTATCGTTTTCTTAATGTTACTTACTTACTTGTTTCTTACTTTTTACTGTACTTTTTTTTTCTTTTTTTTTTTCTTATTTTTTTTTTTTTTTGGCTAAGCCTACAGGATTGTACCTCACTAGCCTTCCTCACCTTGCCGACCCGTAAATTGTTTCTCACACCTGATTTAAATTACCCCATGTTCACAAAAAGAAAATTCTAGTTTGGTGAACCGGAATGTAAAATATGCCAACTATCTATTTCTTTGACTTTACTAGAAAATTCTAGTTATGGTTACCAGAATATCAGAAAGTTGAACATCATTTTGGTATTACACTGCATAAACATTTTTATTTGGTACACAATCTGATTTGTTTACAAATAAATTATATAACTAACACTAATATTATGTTTACCTCTCTCCAGAGAGAAAATGAGGCTAGTCATAGAAATCATAACAGGACGCTGTGAAAACCGATCCCATATGCCCGGAGTGCATGGAAAACGAGGAGACCACTGACAAGATGGGAGCTCTGGGGATCGGACACATTACACATAGAGGACCTAAAGGATCTGAAGGTGGAGCAGATAGCAAGATTTACCAAAGAGACCAAAAGATTCGACGGGGCGCCGTGAAAGCTGGATGAACCTTAACTCCCTCAAAAGGGAGAACGGGGAAAAGGATGACGTGGTCCGCAACAACACGGGTGGATCGTCCGTTCGGATGGCGACGTCCCCATAAAAAATAATAATATTATGTTTATATGTTGGTGTTCAACTGATTAATGTTGAAACTCCACATTGTTCCTTATCATCCATAATGGTGTTGTGTTAAAAATATGATATTAAATATTTTAGTCTATAGTTTTCAGCTTAGTATAATAATTAAGTTCAAGATGTCAACCCTAGCCTCACTTTACCCGTCGGTCGCTTTAAAACTGTTCACCTCGATAATCGCGAATAGCCGGGAGATCTTTCGTTTTGGGGGAAATGCTATCCGTGAATAAAAAATAAGTATTCTATTATAACGAACTGTCTGCCGTGCCCATTATGCAACTAGACAACCCGGGAAAAAATCAAGAGTTGAGTTGTAGAGTGTTATAAAATTTAATTATTCAAACTCTAGTTATAAAACTGGTTGCAATACCACATTGGTATTAAGTATTAATACCTTTTTCAATTGAATTTAAAATTGAACATGATAATAAAAGTATTTAATAAGTAAAACTATATTTCATGAATAAGGTATACAATTTCAATTTTGTATACACGTAATTTATTTTTAAATATGTAGCAGCTTTTCGAAATGAATAATTTATGGAACTATTTATTTATTTATTTGGTAATGTAATTTGTAATTTAATACTAACAATTCTAGACCATTGTTTTCTGCTTATAAAAAAGCTCATAAATCGCAAAATAAACATTCCCTTCCCAAAAATGTAATTAAAGTGCTACATTGCTATGTTTACAATACAGTACAAATAGTGCAAACGTGGCCAACGTTTGCACTGAACATGCAATAACTCCCAACAATTTTTTGTTTTCTATACCATCATAGAATAAAACAGTTAAAGCTGGACACGTCGGCATCGAAATTAAGCCCGCGGGCAGATCCGCATCCGTCGTAATAAAACAGATGCAAAGTTTTTCTTTGCCGAGCGGGGCGGCCGCAGCCAACGGAAACGAGCAACAGGCTTGATTAAAACATGTGTTTACAGACGCACCACCCCCGGACAAACGCAATAATACCGGCGGGCTAGTTAGCCCAAGCCCGGCTTGCTTGAGGTTGCGCTAATACGCATCAGTGGCCTGGATTAGCTTTGCAGTTAAAGAGTCCACACGAGACTTATCAATATAGTCGGAAGTTAGATATTGTTTGTAGCGACCAACAGTTTGTATCGTCGACTAGGTAGGCATAGTTCGTTATAGCACAGGTTATAGTGCATTATAAACAAATGTGCCGCCTTTTCTAACGACTCGTTTCATGAGGTTGCGCCAGTACGCATCAGTGGCCTGGATTTGGCTTTGCAGTTGAGATTCCGCACGAGACATCAATATCGTCGGAAGTTAGATATTGTTTATAGCAACCAACAGTTTGTATTGGCGACTTTGTGGGCGTAGTTTGTTATAGCACAGGTTATAGTGCATTTTAAACAAATGTGCCGCCTTTCCTAACGACTCGTTTCTTGAGGTTGCGCCAGTATGCAGCAGTGGCATGGATTAGCTTTGCAGTAGAGATTCCACACGAAACAAATTGACAAGTCTATAAGTCGCCTTTTCTTACGGAATTTCGGCACGGCAAATTAAAATCGAAGAAAAAGAAAATATTTCACGGGAGTGATATGTGTTTTGATTATCCGATTTTCTGATTGAGTTCAGCCGGAGGTCGCGGACTTATGGACCGTAGATATGCTTTAGGACATCTTTACTTAAACCTCGTTAAATATTGTGTGGACCGCAAAAGTTTAAAATTGGAGATAGCATTTATTTTGTTTTAAAGAGTAAACTTTTGTACTATATTTTTCGACCGGTGTCATCTAAATCAATATTCATATACTTACCCTCGATAATTGTTAATCTATTAACCGACGATAGCAGTCAAAATCGAAGCGATGCATTCACTAAATCATTCTGTGAACGAACAATAACTGCCAATACCTTAAATCCGCATCTCAGACGTGGAGTAACATATAACTCAGCGCATTTTTACGTCTGTAAATTATACTTTTACGATCGAAAATCATTTTTATGTTTTCGGTGGAATTTAATATTACGCTAGCTATGCTCGGCACATTCGCTCTTTTATAGCGCTGTAATTTTATTGTTTTCTCAATTTTTATTAACTATCAGCCACCTACTTAGATTTCTGTTATAGACAATCGATATTTACTTCTGTGTACGTAAAGATATCATTACGCTATGAAAGTTTTATTAAAAGTGTAATGAAGTTTAACTATTAATAAAGTTTTTTTGAGTGCTATCTCGTTAGTTCTGAACTTACAAAGGAAACAGATGACTGCTTAAGCAAGAGTATTCCGCAAGAACATTATTATCTATTTATAAACGCCAGAGGCGTAACATCCTTTTGAGTATATTGTTTTCAAAGGAGTTTACAGTTTTTAAAGCTCAGCAGTTAATTTGTTTTTCATAAACAAAGGTTTTTGTGTCCGCTTCAGCCACATAATAGTTTATTTTTTATTTAACATTCGCTTACTCCTTTCTTTTTCCTATTTTAGACGTTAACGGCTGCTAATGCAGCCGGGATCAACGGCTTAACGTGTCTTACGAAGCACGGAGGAGCTCGAGATAATAAATTATTGGTCACCCATCCGATGACCGGCCTATGCGAAAGTTACTTAACTTCAGCAATCGCAGACCGAGCGCGTTAACCACTGCGCCATTGAGCTCCTCAGACTTGTATAATAAGATATTTTTTGCATTTTTTTTGAACTCAAAAGTTATGAATTTAAGAACAAGGAGCAGGCAAGCGTAACGTTGAAAGTTGTGCTCAAACAAATGTTTGGGCTACTCACAACTCAGTTTCTCAAGACCTAAGCCAGAAAGTTTTATAGAGAACATGTGAGACCATTTACCGCAGCTAAAATCAGCAATACATCATGCTAAAACATTTTTTTGCGTCCCTATTTATAGCTTCGTGCATTATTCAATAAATAAATAAACTGAGGTGCATTGCATTAGTCCTCAGACGTCAGATAGCGCTATCACCTAGCAACCGTCACTTAGCAAAATATACAATCAAAGTATTTACCAAACGTCAATCAAAAACTGAGTATCGCTTCATTAGGCTTTTTTATTTTTTATTTAATCAGTTTGAAGCAATACAATTTCATTCAATTTGTTTGTTCATAACTGCTGTGGAGTGGCAAAATGGAGCCGCATAAAACAGTAGGAATCGCCCCAAATCCTGATTGTTTGAAGGGTGTAGTTGCGTGCCAATGCGAACTTGGCAGAGAGAAACTGCTCACTGCTCCACCCTACAAACGTGCTACCTCGCCACCTGAAAATGAATCAAAAGCCAGGTACCTCACTGCCCCATGTGCTAGGGAATTGGAGCAGTACAAATGCCCCGTCAGCCACATTCTCGTGACCTTCAAATCTCCCTTGCACCCTAACGAAGTGTTCAGTAAAGTCTTCCCGGCGAACACGCCACTCAAATTTGTAAAACGCAAATTGGCCAAATTACTCTCAGTGTCAAACAGCAACATGTTGCTGACAAAAAACAGAAATGTGCTTAAAGAGACAAGTCTCCTGTCAGACTTAAAAGTTGATGCACTCGGCAACATGGTCATCGACGTGTTCACAAAAAACTCTGATGATTTTGCATTGTCATCGATACCGAAGGAGTCTTACGTTCATGAACTGCTGCATGCAGTCATGCCGAAGAAGAAGAATATGCCCTTTATAGCGATAAAGTTCAGGGTCCGCAATCAGAATGCATCGTTCACTCGATCCTACCACTCTATAATAAAAATCCATGAGATCAAGAAGAACTTAGCCGGCCTGTTCCAAGTGGACCCAGATAACGTGATACTTATGAGAGGAGAACACCCTCTGAAAGATCGGATGGCTCTTCATGACCTTGATTACGATAAATATGGGATAGCAGAGGTGGAACTCCTTATGAAACAAAATGAGAAATTAAATATGGAAAAGCTATACAAGGAACTGCCTGTTAATGACGTACTAAGTGTCATGGTTCCGTTTGGCAATACACTTAAACAAATAAACGTGGAAATATTCTCAGAGCCTATGAAAAAACCGTACCTGGGTGGTTACAGAAATATTCATACAGGTACACTTATATGTAACTATTATATTCTTTACTTTCCAGGAGCAACAAGTTTAATATTTTTTTTAGGATTATACTATGATGTTTTTCAGTAATGGATGACACCTTGCACGGTTTATAACGTAATTTAGTTAAAACAAAATTAGCCGTTCCAGAATTTTTGAAGACTATATAAGCTTCCGGAACACAACAATGCTACTTACATTGATGTTATGGTCACATATTTAGACAAGGTAGTGGTAGCAAAGGTAGCCAGGCGAACAAACAAGCCCTACCACAAATAAAACCGAGTAAACAAACATGTATCCCCCGGTTGGGAATCGAACCCGGCACCTCTGGGTCTGAAACCGGTGGTCTAACCACAAGACCGCATAAGAGGCGATAAAGTTATAATAAAATTGAGCATCCAAATTTAAATAAATAAAGAAATGTTTCCCACACTCACACTAATTATAATAAAAGAATACTAATAAATACCAAGAAAATCTTTCTTAAGAAACTCGAGAAATGGTTAACTAGACAACGGATAAACATACTTAATATACTTAAATACATACTTATTATACATAAGAAACACCCAGACCCGAAACAATTTAGAAAAACAGGTTTTGCTAAATTGATCCGACCGGGGATCGAACCCGGGACCTCAGAGATGGCGACACCATGACAACCGCTGTGCAAGCCACTCAACCAAGGAAGTCGACAAAATCCAAGTATGTAAACAAGTAATATGCTTATATAATCTACTGTATTACTTACATACTTTGCTAATAACATCAACAATGACTGTCAAATCATACAATGTAGCATTTTATGTGCTGGGTTTTGAAAAAGAATCACTATAATTTTTAACGTAGGGTGAAGTGCGTTTCTGCAGATTTTTCAATAATATAAACTACTCAAAGATAAACTTGATGTACCTACACGATATATTGGTTTATCCCGGTATGTTTAAATTAAACTCGTATGGGACTTTAAATGTTTATAAAAATAAAAAACAAATATTTTCGTTTTATTGCAGGCATAGAGTATCACCATGCTTACACACAGACGCCGCAAAAGCCAGAAAAGCTGCCACCAGAAAAGAAAACCTGTAGAGACACTCAAACAGCCGAGGAAATAGAAAGAATATTCGTAAGTAGATACCTATTTAATTACGAACAAATTCTTCATCGTCATCATTAGATATCTATGCTGAATGGTATTCACTGAGCTTGAAAGTGCGCGGAGGTTTTAATTATTTGATGTAATTGCAACAATATAAACATTAGACTTTGCTTATACGACATATAATATTATTATTATACCCATTTTCTTTTCAATTTAAAAATTTGCAATATTTTCATAGGTAATAAATATTATAAAGAGGAGAGCTTTTTATGTATATATGTATGTATGTATGTATGTATGTATGTATGTATGTATGTATGTATGTATGTATGTATGTATGTATGTATGTATGTATGTATGCATGCATATGTGTGTGTGTGTGTGTGTATGTATGCATGCATGTATGCATGTATGTATGTATGTATGTATGTATTTATGTATGTTTGCAACGAAAAAACTTAAAACTACTGGACCGATTAAAAAAATTCTTTCACCATTGGAATGCTACATTAGCACTAGTTTTAGGTGAGTTCGCAAGCTTACGTCCTACAACGAAGCTACTTAGCGCGTTACAAAACGACTTTTACTTTTATTTACTCATGCTGAGTATTTTTCAGGACACCAACTACAGTAGGGCGACACAAATGAACACTGTGCACGCCTACATTCCCAATGTGACGGACAGGATTGTAATTCCGAAGCCGTATGAGACTTACGAGCAAATGATCATACGTCTAAACCACAATCACTTCGCCAACGTGATACAACGGGCTTTTAGGCATTACCAGTTCCGGCAAATGGTGGAAAGGTGGCTACGAGAATGCAAGTACGTCTATTGTTCTTTAATGATAGACAGTTTTTATAAATAATAAGTAGTAGGTAATTAGGTATTTAATAAGGAAATTTACACTAGAATTTGTTTAAAAATTCTCTTTAGGTTTTCTAGAAACTTATTTACCTAAGGTACTTGATACAGAAAAGTCGATTAAAATATATTTACATCAAAAACGTGTTTACTTGTAAACTTACAATCGCTGCACCATTAAGCTGCTGTCTCAATTAAGTAAATAATAATTTTCAGGGAAAGAATAGAAAGAATGAAGGAAGAGGAAAGACTCGAAAAAGAAGCAATGGAAAGACGATTGCGAAGGGATCTTATAACAAAGACATATCCCAAGACGCGTGAAGACTTCGAACAACTGTACGCAATGGTACGTATTTGTTTAAAAATTGGTACAATTCAACGGGGTAACCTACTTTTAAATAGTGTAGCATTAATCATAGGTTCTAAGTATTCTTTGAAGTTGTCTTCGACATGTAAACTTACAGTATGGTTCTGTTCGTAATCACACTAGCTAGACACATTAAGAGATAGTTGAATGACTTGAATGTAGGTAAGTCACCAATTTTAGCATCCAACGCTGTGATGATTCATTAATATCTCCGTTCCAAGTTATCTGCATGGCAATTTGCTAGGTTTTTATCAATTACTTTTTATATATTAAGTTAACCTTTTCACCGCCCAACTATCCTGCACGCGATGTCCCGCTGTACGCCAACGTATAAATGTATTTTAATAAAGTAGGTAAAAAGAAGAACTTCTATAGAAGTGCTGGCGTGGACGGCACGAAAATCTCGAACTTCTATAGAAGTTGTTGGCGGTAAAAAGTTTAAAAAAGCTTCAAACCAAAACGTCTCATAATAAGCTTAATTTTTATTTGTCAGGTCGATCGTTGGAAGCACGGAGAAATTGCAAGAATATCACAGTTACACTCCAAAGGTCCTAAGATAGCTGAATTCACATTGCTTCTCGATAAGGAAGTTGAGCTACTGCGCTGCATTGAGTCATACAGAGTTAAAGTGAAGGAGGACAGCAAGAAGATAAAAGATCAAAAATTTCTGGAAGAAATCTCAAAACCGGTGGCATGGTTCGGTAAAGACGGAAAGCTGATTACAATGGACACTGTTGAAATTCAGAAAGCAAGGAAGTTAAAGGAATTGTACAACTGTTTTATTCGTGAAGACTTGGAAGTCAAAGAGCGCATGGAGCTGCTGGTCGATATGAAGTTCGCACTGCAACAATTTCGGCATCCGCTCGCTGAGGAAGTCATAACACTTTTGGACAGGGAATGCGACCTCCTCGTCAGGAGATGCAACAATTACCAAATTGAATTTTTAAGACGTCGAATTGCTGCATCCGTTTTACAATTGATAAAAACTTCTGGACTAAATTCTGATGTGACTAAATGTAAAGACATCAGAGATTTTAGAAAGATGGAGAACAATAGACTTCATCTCTGTGAAATGTGCCATCAAGTGAAGCCCCATTCGGATTTCCCGTTGAACTCGAAGATGAGTGGATTCTTAGTGTGTACCTCGTGTTCTTGGAAAGACGTATCCGAACGGTTGTGGATTGACATGACGCCTTACAAATTTATCTTGCGAGCGGTGCAACGCGACGAGCGCCGACGTAAATGCTGGGGCTCTTTAGCATTCGTACTCCAAGAAAAGGATGTATTTTTCATAGCCGAGAAGCTATGGCATTCTCATTCTGCGATAAGCGAGTGCAACGACTTGACCGAGCTCAGATTATGCCGTTGGCATGTTAACGAAGATTGGTCGCCGTGGAATTGTTTTCTAGTCACAGTTCAGGAAATGAAGGCGCATTTGAAGCTGGAAGCTCCAGAAGAGGTGTATGATGAGGAGTTGGTGCTGAAAGTGCGTAACAAACACAAGCTCGCCAAGGCGAATTTCGAGCAATTGATGTCTGTAAACAAACGCTACACCGAGACCGGCGACTGGCAGGGCGTCCGCGCCCCCGCTGTTGCAATCACGGAAGCTGTCACACGAATATGAAAGCTTTTGAAATCTTTTAGAAATGGTAATTTTTGTTGTAATCATGCTTTAATATTGTTAATTTTTAAGATATTTTAAAAGATGTTCTCGTTTATTTGAATAATAATAACGGTTTTGTCTCTACTACAATAGAGCGGACGTTATTGTTATGTGGGTGTAAAAAGGTCACATTGAGGAACTGTGTACTAAAGATAATTATTTTTTTAATTCTTTGGACATCCAGAGACCTCGATCCTCCTCGAACATTTAATATTGTGAATTGTATTCAATTCAGTTTGTTGTAATTTCGTATCGATAGGTAATGCTACATGACAATACCTACTTTGAATCATAATATGAGTACCTAGTTATTGTATTGTCCAAAGTGGTCAATTCACATTTAAATATTGATGAACAGCGCTGGCTGATTGTTATCATAAATCTTCGTCAATTTAACAAATAACGTAAACGTAGAATATAAAATTCCATCGATGTCGTTATAGTTGTGATTTAGGTAAAGAATTACATCAGTTGTAAAAAAAAATGTCAAATCTTAAACACTTTAGTAGAGCTTTATTAGGTGATATATATAGAAATATCGAAACATAAAGGCTTATTATATTACTGTTGTAAAGTTTAATGTGCAAGTGAATATTATTTATAGATAATTTTTTTGAGTATACTTTATCACTGCATTGAAATGTAGTACTTTACTAAATGTTAACAGATCCATGGTCACAGGCAGACTGTGGTGTTGATTATCTTAAAGAGTTCCCTGTCAAAAAGAAAGAAATATAATAATACAATATCAATTATGATTAGGAGAGGGAAAAGGTTGAAATTTATTTGTTACATGCTAACTGTTATTAAATTCATACAATTGGGTGCGTGTTTTACACAAAATGAGCTTATCATCATTAGCTTATAAATTTTCCAATTCCGGTATAACCCACTACTCACCATGCTGACCATACGCGTTGGTGGGTCCGACTATCATCTTATCTTATCTTAGTGCCGAGGTTTCCCTCTTCCAGTTGTACTTCGAACCAAGATCAGGATCTATTATGTAAAACGTCATCACTCAATAACGTAACGGGATCATAAATTTAAAATGGCACGCACCCTTTTTAAATATATTGACGGTAGTATTATAAAATGTAACCGCTTAAGAACGACCAACATCCATCCGTGGTCCAAGGGTCAGGGCTAAAGTTCGGGTCAGCAAGGCCAGGACGGCTAGTGCGCTACGCCATAACACTGCTTCACACTAGCTATCTCCTCAGATCCGATCCGAACCCCTCAGATAGTCTAGTAGGAAACGGGTACGCACTAGTACGCGATGCCATTCCAAAAATCCGGTGTGAAGCTAAAAATGCCGCCTGAGACAATCAGCAGTCTCCACTGGGCTCAGCTTCGGCTTAAAATCAGTTAGAGCGAAGTCATTTGCCTACTTTCCGATGAAAAAGATTTTATATGTCATGCTTCAATAATTTGATAATAAACTGTTGATCCGCCAATTTATTCAAAATAATGATAATCTTTTATTTTGTTAAGTAGTTAAGTAGCTTCTGAATATCCTATTTATCATATTTGTAACCTCGACGTTGCCTTTAGGCCGCCAATATTTTTATCGTAGACGTTTTGTGCTCATGAATACTATGTATGAATACGTCGAGGGTTAACAAGTAAATAGTAGCGTTTATCACATATATTACTAATTTATTATAGTATACGGCAATGTTTTTTCTTGTTAATAAATCAGTGTTATACAAGCGACCTGAGCCTTATTTATTTTTCCAATAAATCTTACAAAGAATCTCGTAGTGGGACCTAGACCCTCAATGGTACTTTAAAAATACCGGGGTATTTTCAAAACTTTAGGGGTGACTTTTCAATCGCCAGTTCATTGAATAATTCCGACATAATGACAGATTCTCTTTAGAAAATTGTCACAATGAAATTGTTATTCGTTGGATAAAACTTATCTATGGATTGAAAAATCGGGCCATAAAGAAGTATAATTTTTGCAGGTAATTTATACATAAAATACTAGAAGGAAAATTTAGGTACGGCGTTTGTAAAAGAAAACTAGGCATTATTTAAATTGTCTTCTTTTAATAATTACACGTAATACTTTATAACATAATTACACGTTACATTTACAATAATAATTTCTCAAACTCTGGCGATAGTCTAAAAACAACATATTATATTTTAAACATAGATGTGACGGTGAAAATGGTGACATTCATAACGAAAGGCAAAAAGAGCTACACCATTTTTACATACATAAATCAATAAATTACGTAAATATAATTTAGGCATTACGTTTCAATATAGCTGTACAAGAACACAGAGATATTCCCTAGTCTTTTATTTAATAATAAAATTAACCCCCCATATTATCTATACTCTTAGAAAATTACAACCGCATACAAACACTTATCAGAAATCATATCAACAAAACCCTTAATAAATAAGTAAAGCTGTCGGAAAATATCGCTTCCAAATAGGGCATTGAACAATCTCGTAGTCTCTACTTGACAACGACACACGCTTCGAAAGGTGATAATACACAGGCGATCGACTACCAATAGATAAACGTATTATATTCTACAGCCTAAACCATTTCACCTACTTCGACACAGTCGAATGATCGTAACAAATTCACGGGTACAATGGTCTGCTCTCAGTAATTGACATTGATAAAAAGTAAATTAAAGCAGTCGATCGGCGTCAGCATTTCAACCCACGACTTCGTGTTAATAATAATATTGATAATCACTGAGCGTTATTAGGTCAGTGAGTACCAACATTATGTTAGCCAGTACAAATCGAAATTGTTCATAGCCGCTCAAACCAGTTATATTACATAGAGGTATTATTTGGACCACTCTCTGAGACTATAATGCACATTATTTTCTAAAATAGATAGATTACTTTTTTTGAGTGCATAATTTTTTTTAGTAAAGTATTAATTTAAAAACACATCAAACATGATGCCTTATGTAATTAACAAACATATAAAGTTGACGCTTAAAAACATTAAATTTATCTAGTTCTATGTCACTGTCTTCCACTGTCCAAGATTGCGTAATACATGTGCAAATATAACTCCAACCGCGCCATAATAGCATAAATACCAAGCAATCCAGTTTAAAATAAAAATCTCAGTACAAAATAGAAAAAGTATATGATTTCACATAAAAATGGACTTACATCCTCGAGCCCCGCTCTCGTAGTGTCATATTTTGTAACAAATCTCAGGTCAAATAATGGATAAATTCCATTGAATTATTGTTACGATAAGAATAATTTACATCATAAACTTAATTTTATTATTATATGTCCGATGAAAAAATGCCTACAGTACCAACCCAATTCAAGATTTAAGTAGTTCTCGTGCCTTAAAATTTCGTTTACAATAAAAACATAAGTTCATAACCATCAAAAATACAACTCGAAATATCTTATCGGACAATCAGTCGGTTAGTGAACGGAGGTATTTCGAAAACAAGTCACGACAAAGTTATATAATAATAATAAATCAATCATTCGCTGTCTAGTACTAACAACTACGTTAAAAAGTCCAACATCATAGATTGTCCTATTTTATATCTAAGAATATAATCATTCTCTCGTCTGCGAGCATTAACGACATTTGTACCTGCCGCCGCGTCGACGCAACAAATCTCATACAATTCAATAAAATTAAACATTGCCTACTCATACTAATTTACTCAACAAAGACCGAACTATTGTAACTAGCTAAATTGTATTTACAATAAAGGTTTGTGCCTCATACGAACGATACTCTTAAAAAAATTTCAAACCTCACAGAGCGGTATTATACAAAAAAAAAGTGCAGACAATATTCACAAAAAAGAATACATATCTATTATACACTTACACATCTATTTTTGCACTTTTATATTGCCAGTTCAGTGGCTTAAACTCGGAATATCTCAATTTAATTAAGACTTCATAACCCATTTTCTCGATCAACACGACTAACTATTCCTTAACAGTCTGCGATCTATATTTACAACATATTTTAGAGAAGGAAGAGATATCGATACAAAAAGAAGAGAGTTCCTACCTTACCCACGAGCGATACGTCCGTCACCTAAGTATGGTAATTAGCTATTACGAATGGCATGTAACTAACGGATTCTCAATGTACAAGGATTCAATCAGTGATTCGGTCTATATGTACAAGTGTTACAACATCGAGTGCCTACATTCAGTCGGTAGACGAAATTACAGTGCCGGACAGATAAATTTACATCTATCGAACAACATCACAAAAAATCTGGATGCGTTCTGGTGTACGTTAACACAGTCAGTCTAAATTGAACTCCAACTGTATGTAATAAGAGCCGTACGAGACGAGCTCAATCTGCAAACTGTACAATTAAAAACTTCAGTGCGCTAACATTTTAACGAACGAGTACAAAACTGCGTTTTCGACGTCGGAATGCAAGTGTCTGTATCTACCATTAAAAGACATTAAGAATTTGTGGATGTGACGCCGGGCGTGTAAAGTCAGTGAGGATGAAATTAATACAACTCAACGTCATCCTGCGGGGATTTTTTCAGGGGCAAAAAATGGCTGTTTTTTACCTTTACAGCTTAGTGGTAGCCGTCGACGCCCATAGAGCTGGAGCTGGAGTAGCTTGCGTTGAGACTGTAGTTCAGGTTGCTGAGGGACATGTCTTGAGGAACGTCGGAGGGCGAGCCGTAGTAGCTATCGTGGCGCGAATCGCTGTAGAGTGCGGGCGGGCTCTTTTCTTGGCTCTCTTGGCTCTCTTGGCTCTCCTGGCTCTCTTGGTTCTCTTGGCTCTCTTTGTCGCTGTTCTCCATGAACTCTATGATGCGCGCTGTGGCCTTCACGTGGGCTACAATGGCTGCCTCGCCCTGTAAAACAGAAAAATGTTGTAAGTGAAAAGTAGGATGAGAGTGGCCGCGGATCGTGTCTCAGTGGCGTGCACTTGGAGAGGCCTATGCCCAGCAGTGGCCTAGTAGGCTGATGATGAAGTCAAAAATATATGATTGAAAATTTTTCGATGATTTTTTTTGTAAGCTGCTTCTGTAATGTAGTGGTCAGGCCACCCGTCTCAGACATGGAGGCCCCGAGCTATTCGTATGTGAGTTCGATTTATTGATCTGTATCACCCACTTTTTAATTATAATCATATCTTTATATACCTAGGTATATATTTAATTAATAATTCCTTTGCTTGTCCTGTATGCTTCCTATACAGCATAAAGTGCTAACTCGTCGACGTTAACTTTAAGACTATGGTGTCTATAAAGTGTCAAGGTTTGATAGCAGAAAGACATCACTGTTGCGCGGCTGGTTGCACTGCCTGGTGTCTCGGTGAAATAGAGCCTTAAGGAAGCGGGAAGGGGGGAATGGGGGGGGGGTAAATGATAGCCTGCAGTTCTTACGCTGGCCGTGAGCGAGAAAAATTAGGATTACTTCCTTAGCGTGCCCCTTCCGCAGTGTGCAGCACCGCTATGTATGCGCCAACCATCGTTTGGGTACCAACCAGCCCCCCAATTCTCTTAACAAAAACCGTAACAATATCGTAGCAATTTTGAAGTTGAACACATCCGATTTTAAGATTCACATCTATCGTACACGGTTGGTTGGAAATTCATTCGAACGAGTTTAAAATCGTCTCGATTGACGGATGGGAATACAAAAATGGTTTCTACAACTAAGTCGCTACCATATCGTTACTGATTCCATTACGGGAATCAGGGTATGCTCAAGCTAGATCACTCTTATGCTAGCTGTGAGCGAGTAGTACTTCCTTTGCGTGCCCCAGCAGCTGGCGATGTATGCTGTTCACGATGCAGTACTTACGCTGGCCGTGAGCGAGAGGGACGCGTTTTACTTCACACATTTATTCATCACTCAGCGTGATCAGTAGCAGTGTTGATGTACGTGCCCATTATCGTGTAAATGTCTGCTCAAGCTAGCATTATAGGGGGAGGCGGGAGGTTGTTTGTAGTGTGCAATACTTACGCTGGCCGTGAGCGAGAAGAACGTGTAGTACTTGCGCAGCGTGTCCCAGCAGCAGTGTGACGTGCCCATTATCGTGTAAATGCACTTCTAAGTGTGTGAATCACCTTCAGAGGTTTTCTAGAGGGAACGTCTAGAAAACCTCTGAAGGTGATTCGCTTCACACGGCTTGAGGTACCCTTTACGTACCTCGCCGCCCCCAAAAAAGCCCAGTGACGCTGAAAATTCCGTTTGAGGCAATCAACAATCTCTCTTTTTATAAAAAAAGGAGGTTATTTATATAGTGCAATACTTACGCTGGCCGTGTGCGAGAGGATCGTGTTTTACTTCCTTAGCGTGTCCCAGCAGCAGTGTGACGTGCTAAATGTCTGCTCAAGCTAGCATTAAAGGGGAAAGCAGGAAGTTATTTATATAGTGCAATACTTACGCTGGCCGTGAGAGAGAGGAACGTGTATTACTTCCTTAGCGTTTCCCAGATTATCGTGTAAACGTCTGCTCAAGCTGGCATTATAGGGGGAGGCGGGGGGTTATTTATATAGTGCAATACTTACGCTGGCCGTGAGCGAGAGGAACGTGTATTACTTCCTTAGCGTTTCCCAGATTATCGTGTAAACGTCTGCTCAAGCTAGCATTAAAGGGGAAGGCAGGAAGTTATTATAGTGCAATACTTACGCTGGCCGTGAGCGAGAGGAACGTGTAGTACTTGCGCAGCGTGGGCAGCAGCGGCGCGTAGGCGGGCACGCGCGCGCGCACGGCGGCCGCGTGTGGGCGCGCACTGCCCGCCGCGTGCCCCAGCAGGAGCGCGATGTACGCGCCCACCATAGTGTGCTCCATGTGGGTGCCGGCTCGCGCCAACACTGAGGTAAACCGGACGACATATAAAATCCGCAGTACACATCGGGCCAAGGTATTGGCCCAGCCTATCGGGCCAAAATAATGTTCAATTCAAAATCATTTATTCAGTTTAGGCTACAAATAGCTCTTATGAACGTCGTTATGCCATCGGTTCGTAAGTCTACTTTGGGCGGGAGATCTTGTAATGAGAAGAACCGGCAAGAAACTCAGCAAGTGTCCAGCTATTTTCTCCCTTACAGCGTCAAAAATATTGGAAAATGCCCTATCATAAAAGGACACTTTCCATCACAAATAAAAACACAAAATATAAAGGACAATCACACATATTAAAAAAGAAAAAAAAAGAAAAAATATAATAATAGGTATCTAAGTTTGCAAAACATCAGTTACCAGTTAAAATTTTCACAATGTCATACAGCACTAATAAAGGTCAAAAATTGTCTAAGGTAGAAAAAAAAAACAAAATTAAAAAATGGTTAATAATAATAAAAATAATAGTATGCTAGTATGAATATGATATAGATATAATATGAGTATGTAATGAATTTCCAATGTCGCTGTATACACATTGGGGAACCAATCATTCTGCATTGGCTCTTTGATAAAGATGGACGAGTCTCTTGCAGCCGCCGCAATCTAATTATACAGTGCGTTTAATTATTACGTCAAAGTACACCAATGGTGGTGTACATGCTTTGGATTCCCTAAAATTGGTTAATTTCGATACATTTCTATAAATTGCAAAATCTCGTTGCTTGTCCACGACGATGCCATCGTTAATTCAGTGCCTCAGACACTCACGCGCAACACAACTCGCTTTGCTGACGATTCACAACAAACTAAATACGACGCCAACGAGTGAACACTGTTTACGGAGCGCGCCAAGATCCTTTGACGTGTGGATGAAAAACCGACGCCAATGTTGGCGCCAACCGAACGTCGCTACCAACATACCGACAAGTAGATCTCTACACGTTGGCCCAATAGGCTGGCCCAATACCTTGGCCCAATGTGTACTGCGGGCATAAGAGGAGTGGGGACTTCTTGGCGGGAAAGTGAAGAGCCATGTCTGCAGTTTTTATTTATTTTCTAAAATTTGTGTAATGTCGAATATTGATGTGAAATAATAGTGAATTATTAACCGTTAAGTGTTAAATGCGCATGAGTGTTGGCAAATGAAACAAAACAGTGCAACTTCACTTTTCAAATTCTCTCAAGAAGTCTGCCGAGGACTTAGTAAAGCCCCACATCTTTACTGAGATACTCGAAGGGTTGGAAGGTATATCATTTCTCACTTCTCATTTTCCACTTCCATCATCAGATGATGATGGAAGTGGTGTATAAGAGAGAAATATTGTTTATTTATGTATTACTTGTAAGAAAAATTACTTTGACACTGGCTCAATGTGATAATCGCACGAAGCCATCAACTAATGGAAAAAAGAGGAGTGCTTATAGAAAAAAATAATTCCAAAAGAGGTTTTTTTTACGAACAAACATTTTGTAAATCAGTAGCCGTTTCCACTTAAGAACGTTTACGCCGCATACTAGCGCCGCCAATGAAAAAAAACATATCTAGTAATTAGAGATAGAAAATCAAATTATGCTCAACAAACTATCTGAATGAAGTAATTTAGCAATTTTACGTCACCTAATGAACATCTAACATGTTATGGTTTACTTAAATACGGCGTTATAATTAAAAGTGGCCGTTTTGAGCTGTAACGTCTTATTTAACTAAACCATAACATGTCAGATGTTCAAATAGTTTGTTGAGCATAATTTGATTATCTATCTCTAATTACTAGATATGTTTTTTCATTGGCGCCGCTAGTGTGCGGCGTAAACACTCTTAATGTTACTGAAATGAAACAATTTTACGGATCTACTCGCGTTTAATTTACGCATTATTTTAGTTAATGTTTATCCTGACGTTTCGAACCCTTTGCGTGGTCACAGGGAGACTGAAATGTTGGTCGTCTCATAATTAGTTAGTAGCTTGTATACCCTCATTTTGTTTAATGTTACTGCTTAATAAAGCGCTTAACCTTTTCACCGCCCAACTATCCTGCACGCGATGTCCCGCTGTACGCCAACGTATAAATGTATTTTAATAAAGTAGGTACAAAGAAGAACTTCTATAGAAGTGCTGGCGTGGACGGCACGAAAATCTCGAACTTCTATAGAAGTTGTTGGCGGTAAAAAGGCTAATAAACGCTTTATTAACTGCTTAATAAGGAGGAGCTCGCCTCAAAAACGCCTCGGCGGCCGAGTGGCAAAAACCTCGGTCCAATAACCGAAGGTCCCGGGTTCAATTCCCAGGTCGGGCAGTGTGTTTCGTATTTTGCGATGCATAGCCCGGGTTTGTGATCACCAACCCGCATTTGGCAAGCGTGTTGAATAATACCCATCAATTGTAGCGATGACATGATTTCAATGATGGAGGCCTTTGCCCAGCAGTGGGACAGTTATAGGCTGTTTACTGTACTACTACTAAGAAGGAGCTTGATAGCGCAGTGGTTAATGCCCGGTCTGCGAGTGCTGAGGTTAATCAACTTTCGCAAAGGCCGGTCATCGGATGGGTGACCAAAACTTCTCGAGCTCCTCCGTGCTTCGGAAGTCACGTAAAGCCGTTTGTCCTGGTTACATTAGCAGTCGTTAACAACCACTAATCCACACTGGGCCGGTGTGGTGGTCTATGGCCCGTTCTCACTATCCATCCATAGGGAAAGCTCGTGCCCCAGCAGTGGATATGTCTCCACTAAATTAACTGATGATGAATAAAGCAGTACCAGTGATGCTATTTGTGAACCAATGAATAATACAAACGCTATGATATCAATTACAATTGGTACTCACTCTCATTCAAAGTCATCGGTAATTAATCTGTGACGCTGCAAATTCTGAGCGTTAAGTATCTTATTAACCTAATTGTAAATTATTCAAAAATTGTTATATTACCATAGTAAATCTCATACCACTCGTTTTAAACTGTAACATAATGCTCATAAAGTAAAAACTTACACTTTGCAACAGTTTCATCGATATCATCTTGAGATTTCTTCTTATCCTTTTCTCCATCTAAGATGGCATCTGTATTTTCTTCTGCCCGCCTGCAAGGTAACAAATGGTCAACGACAAATCACACTAATATTATAAATGCGAAAGTTTGTGTGTATGTATGTGTGTATATTTGTTGCTTCTTCACGCTACAACGGATGGATGGATTTGGATGAAATTCGGCATACAGATAGTTTATAATGGATTAAGACATAGGATACTTTTTATCCTGATATTTCTACGGGAACGGGAACCACGCGGGTGAAACCGCGAGCGGCCGCTAGTAGGGTCATATTTATTTTGAATGAAATTTCTCAGGGTTGCTGAAACGGGATCTCAAGAGTATGAGACTAAATGTCTAGTAGAGCATAGTGGAGTATTTAAAGAAATAATTGTCTGTCACTATATATGCCTCTAACAATACAATTAGGCTTTTATGAGTTTATATTTAGACTTGTTGTTCAAATGTACTGGTATATTCTCCCCGAGGTTAAATATAGAGAGGAGAGAGTGACTAATTAGGTATTATTTAACAGTTTTAACACTTATTTTTATTTTAACTTGACACTGCATTGATCATATCGATATGTGTTATTTTAGAGTAAAAAATTGTCTGCATAAGATCATGTTAGACTTATGTTGTTTTCTAAAGCTTACGCGAACACTACACATTGAAATGAAACAACTTTTACGGATCTACTCGCGTTTATTTTACACATTACTTTTAATTAATGTTTATCCTGACGTTTCGAACCCTTTGCAGGGTCCGTGGTCACAGGGAGACTGAGGTTTTGGTCGTCTCATAATTAGTTAGTAGCTTGTATACCCTCATTTAACGTTTTACGCTTACAGTATCTTTTGGTCTGGCAGTATGGTGTTGGGACTGGGATTTAATATTTTGTATGATGGGATCCCAGGCTGGCGGTAGATTCCAACCATCTTCTCTATTGAAATTAGGATGTTAATTAATTACAGGATACACCTATATTAGGTAGGTAATGTGTAAAATAAACGCGAGTAGATCTGTAAATGTTGTTTCATTTCAATGTTAGACTTATATCAACAAACTTTTGGATGTAGATATATTTCAAAATTCATTAAGAAAATTTAAAACAAACCTAGAGTTAGTTGTATTCCTGAAAGCTTTAGTTTACACTAACGTTTTCAGGGCAAATTGTGTGTTATTCGTAAATAAATAAGTTATTAAGGAAACTAAAGACACGAGATAGAACCACGTAATTCACGTATGTATACCTTGACAAAGGTGGAAATGAAGTGATACCAAAATGACATGAACATCGATTAATGTATAACTAACCTACATTTCAAAAACAAATACATTATAATTCTAATTCCATGTACATGGTACATTATATTCACATATACATTCTCGTGTGGCGAACGCGTACCGGAAAGCGCAGTGTGGGCAAGGCTCCAACAAGGTGGACCGACGATCTGGTAAAAGTCGCGGGAAGCCGCTGGATGTGAGCAGCACAAAACCTATTGTTGTGGAGAACCTTGGGGGAGCCCTTTGTCCAGCAGTGGACTTTTGGCTAAGATGATGATGATAGTAAGATAGCGCCATTCACCTGGCCAGATCTTCCCGCTTGTGGAACAGGTCAACGATGAGGTCGAGCGCAGACACGTGGCGCGTTACGACGTCTTCCTCGCCGTCCACGCGGACGCGCGCTTGTAGTAAGTGTTGAGTGTTGACTTCGTTGTTCTGCACTAAGTTGATAAGGAGTAACAGCACCTGGAAATGTTAACTATGTTTAGGGTTTGTTTGAACACTTCCTAATGTGTATTTTTTTATTTAATTCAGCTTAAGTGCAGCAATTAGCAATTATAAATAAAAAGTAAAATGTACTTTTAATATTTATGTATTAGTTAATTAGAAACCAACTTACTTATTACCAGTTAATTAGAACTTAAAACTAACAACAAAAAGCTCATTCCAGGACCTATGTAGCAAAATAGCGAAAAAAGCGACTGACTAAAAAAATTTAAAACCAACGACTTTACGTTTTAATTCATTTTTAATACAGATACCAAATGAATAATAATATGATTTTCATAAGCTATTTTCTGCCATAACATTTTAAATAAGAGAGACACATACTAAATGAAATCAAATAAATTGTTTAATAAATTATCTTGCCTATCTGACAAGTTTATCATAATAATTTATTTATTAAAATAATTTATAAGTCTTCATTAAATCTATTAAAGACATAAATTAACCCATAAACAAAAGAGTAGACAATAAAAAGAAATACTCCCTGCAGTTTGAATCGGAAAACGAACACGTAGATATAACGGACGTTAATAAACATAAGTTGCTAAGAACACTTACGCAAACGCTAAATTCGAAGTTCCTGTCATCCGGAATGAAGTTGTCTTGGTTGTTCAGTATAACAAGGCAGATCTCTATAAGTGACGGCTGCTCGCCGACGACCTGGGCGCCTCGTGACACCATCGCTATAAATTAACAAGTCATTTATTTATAATAGGTAATTAAAGTTTTTAGTTTATAGTATAAAATGTATAAACTGAAAAAAAAAACAAAATGCTGGTTTACTTTCTGATACTGTAAGTATAGGTAGTGTAAGTTAAGATTGAATTGACTTTGGAAATAGTTGTTGTGTACCACGCAAAAAAAAGACTAAGACTGAGGATAGATAGTTTTGTTTGCTCATAAATTTGTGCAGTAACTTCAATATATATCCTTGAACATGGCGCATGTATGCTAATAATAAACAAAATTAATAACACTACAGACTTCCAAAAGGAAATGTAACACAAACATCGGCTAATTACGTCTCCCTACTTTTTAACGGCAACGCCCTTTGCGTTGCCGTTAAATCCCTAAATAGTTAATTTTAGTTATTTAAGTTTTTATAACTACATAATAGAGTTAAAGGCAACGATAAGTACATCGGTACTTAGACCTTTTTTAGAATATAACAGGTTTAATAAAGAATATTGCCTTTCAAATTAAAATAACGTTTTCATGTAATACTTACTCGTGCCACCAAAGCAGTGCGACAAGTTGACGAGAACCTTGATAGCGGGCAAGGCCGCATCTAGTAGCGGGCCCCGTAACTCCACTGCGGTCCTGGCCTCGCCCGCACACAGCCTCAACAACGAGGCCAGAGTACGCGGCGCACCTAACGTCTCGCTTACAAGGTACAACTGATTGTCCTCGTTTTGTTGAGTCACCTGGAATTGAGGTATAGTGTTAGTTGTATGTTTTGTGAGTGATATTATGAGTAAAAAAATAATACTAATGGCAAGTTGCGAGTTGGAGAAGAGTCCCATGGCGCAGTAATTAACACGCCCGGTCTGCGCTTGCTGAAGTTAAGCAACTTTCGCAAAGGCCGGTTAGCGGATGGGTGACCAAAAATTTATCATCTCGTGCTCCTCAGTGCTTTGAAAGGCACGTAAAGTCGTTCGTCCCTCCTGCATTAGCAGTCATTAACAACCAACAACCCGCACTGGGCCAGCGTGTTGGTTTGGTAATGGCCCGTTCTACTTATCCATCCATAGGGAAGGTTCGTGCCCGAGCAGTGGGGGCATAAAATGACATGGTGATGAAGTTGAATTTTAAGCAAGCACACGATGCACTAGAGTTCAATTGATAATGGTCAAGGTCGCCATCCAGACCCTTATAACTATTTTTGCCGCTAAGCAACATTGTTTTGCATTGCTTTTCTAAGCATTGAAGGGCATAAGAACTGAAGCTGCACGAGCCGTGGTTTAACTAGAGCGGCCATAGACTGCAGTAGATCCCTTCAACGTTCTCCAAGACCCGCATGCACCTATAGGCCTTCCGCAGCACATTTCACGCGTCAAAGAAGTTTCACGTGTCGTCAATGCAAGTCAGATACCTACCATCACGTTTCGTTAATGCGTGTGATACCATAACGATGACGCAAGCGTCCGTAGACTGCTGTAAATGAGACCAAAGCACACACGTTCTCCAAGACCCGCATGCAGCGATCGGCTTTACGCAGCACCTCGACGTCCGCGTCGACCCAGGTGGCGGCGGGCGTCTCCAGCCGGTGCGCGCAGTCCTGAATGGTGCGCACGATGTGGTCGACGCCGCACAATACTCGTAACTCTTCTTTGAACCACTCGCCGGCAAACTTAGAGGTTAAAGATAGCAGCGGCAGCGTCTTCATAGCTATATGACTCTGGTTTGAAGTTCATAAGAACCGAAGCATCGGTATCGGCAGCGAGGCTTGCGGCTGATTTGGCCGATTTCCATTAAGTTAGGCTGCAAACTAGTATCCTGGTTCAATAACATAAAAAGTACTTACATTTTTCAAGACTCGCGTGCTTCCTCGTTTCTGCCGCTAAACAGCATTATTTTTTATTTTCATTAGATGGACCGCAGGCTCGATCAAAAGCTAAATGACATTAGAACACTCACATTCTCCAAGACCCGCATACACCGATCGGCTTTACGCAGCACCTCGACGTCCGCCTCGGCCCAGGTGGCGGCGGGCGTCTCCAGCCGGTGCGCGCAGTCCTGGATGGTGCGCACGATGTGGTCGACGCCACCCAACACTCGTAACTCTTCCTTGAACCACTCGCCGGCGCGCTTGGAGGTAAGAGAAAGCAGCGTCTCCATAGCGAGGTGGCCCACCTGTGTAACGCGATGTGTACATGTAAATATGGCGGATGCACTCTTACCTATATTATTATTTCCTACATCATTTGAAGGGTCCACTGAAGCATTGATTGTCATACAAGCTATAAACATAAACAATATTTACTTTGGTTATAGAAGACAATGAATGATAACAGAAATTAGTAGTGTTAAGTGATATTCCCCCTAACCCCTTAGGTATCAGTAAAGATCTTCCATACATTGAATAATTACAAAAATTTCATACACGGCAGCGCCATCTTCCATAAGAGGAACCTCAAGGTGCTAACTGGTTATTCATATAATGTCACTAGATGGCGTTAATATAGATAGCATTTTAAATTAATAAGTTACGTTTAGTTATTTTCAAGAAACTTTCTTATAGCCACAACTTTCGTCATCTCCTCAAAGAGTCATTAGCCGGGCGGCTGCGGCGACGCATCGTGCTAGAGAAATCCTAGGTTCGATCTTTCGGAAATGAATTAATTGATTTAATGAATTAATTGACTTTTTGATTTTTATGTTCATTTATAAGTTTTTGATATGTTTTTATCAATCTTACAATTAATATTACACACAAAAAAAAATATTAACTAGTTTTTTGTAAATATTATATATATTTTTAGCGCCATCTATCGGGAAGAAGCGTAAACGCGCACGCAAACGTCTACTACCGCCATCTATTGTACAGGGAACCTAGTTTTCCATTTTTTTTCTATAATAATATACATAGTCTATGAAGCGAACTTCTTGAGAGAATTAAAATAATGTTGCACTGTTTTGTTTCATTTGCCAACACTCGTGCACGTTCACAAACACTTAACAATTATCCACCATTATTTCACATTCAACATAACACAAACTTTAGAAAATAAATCAAAACCGCAGATATGACTCTTCACTTTCTCGCCAAGAACGAATTGGCCCTTAGTGCTGGGGGTTTTCGTAAATTTTGGGTCGCGCTTAATTACAAAGAGTGTTAATAAAAGTACCTCTCACTGTATTTGCCAAAGTATATCGTGATCTTACTTAACCTTTATCGCAAAACTTTTTTCTTTCAATTTATTTAACGACAACGAAATTATTAAATATACTGCCTTTACCAACCTGAACCTTCTTTAGATTAATTCATTCAAAAAATTCAATAAAAATAAAATTCAAAAAAACTAAATACTCAATTAGAGTCGAACATTTAGTTTATGGCTTGTTCTCCCTATCCATCCATAGGGAAGGCTCGTGCTCCAGCAGTGGTGACATGAAAATGAGCTGATGATGATTTAGTTATTATTGTACATTTACCGACTTATTATTAACGAAAATGAATAATAAAAAATAATTAGATCACAAACATATTTTATTTCTAAAATGTGATGTAAAAGTCAACCTGTCAAAGCTAAACAATTCTAAACTCAATTATACACTGCCGATTTTGGTTACTGATGATCATGTTCAAGACGTCTATTTTTATTTACAATAAATAGGTAATATCATATCTTGTACTTTATTATGCGAAACTGAATTAATTCCCTAAATATATACCTACTCATAATCAACTATTTTTCTGATTATTTACATATAATTTTACGAAAATATTGTTGCGAACAAATAACAATATGAAAAAAGACAAAGTGTTGAAAAAAATCCTCGAGCGCGATTCGAACCCGCACCACATAACATGCCGGGTAAGGTGCACTAGACTACCAACTATAGCCCGGTTATTGATAGATTGCTATCGATGGAAAATAGTATATTCCTATCTATTTTCGAATTACGTCCCAAAAACATCAGTAAGAGCTGTCTATCTATTGAAATCGATAGACAGAGCTCACCTTCCGGCCCTCTTGTGCGTTCCATTACTACAATGTATAAAAAAAATCGATGCAAGTTGTATTTTTTCGCAAAAATTCATTAAAAACAGTACCTAAGTATTGAGTTTAATTAAATCTAGCAGTTCTAAGTCACTTTCACTTGAATTAGACATAATATTTTGGAAGCCAAAAAACTTAAATACACGAGCAGATCTTTATAAAATGTTCGTAAAAAATGCCTATCTAAACGTTTATCCCTGATATTCCAAAGTTCGAGGATTTTTTTCCAACAGTTTTTTTTTCTAACTATTATTCTGTAATAAAATTAATAACGTAGAATGTTAATAAATCCTTGCTCCTGATGGAGCTCAATGGCACATTGGTTAGCGCCCGGTCTGCGATTGCTGAGGTTAAGCAACTTTCGCAAAGGCCAGTAATCGGATGGGTGACCAAAAATTTGTCATCTCGAGCTCTTCCTGACTGCAATAGCAGTTGTTAACAACCACCAATCCGCAATGAGCCCGCGTGGTGATTTATGGCTCGTTCTCCTTATCCAACCATAGGGAAGGCTCGTGCCCCAGCAATGGGGACATAAAATGAGCTGTTGATGAGTTGTTGAAATCCTTTAAAAAGTAGAATGTATACTTACAGTGATATTGTCAAGATCCAGATGCTGCGCCTTCCCTTGGCTCTTGATCTCGGCACACAGCTCGCGCACACGTTCCTGCGTCTTCGCAAGCTGCGCTGATGTCAGCCCACAATCATCAAGGGCGTTCCTGACAAACAAATTATCATACTTAATATCTAATAAATAACCTATGGGTTCCATCTATCCCACAAATATTATAAACGCGAAAGTTTGTAAGTATGGATGTTTGTTACTCTTTCACGTAAAAACTACTGAATGGATTTGGATGAAATTCGGCATACAGATAGTTTATACCCGGGAATAACATATAGGATACTTTTTATCCAGATATTCCCACGGGAACAGAAACCACGCGGGTGAAACCGGGAACCACGCGTGTGAAACTGCGAGCGGCCACTAGTAATTTATATAGTAAAGAAATAGGGATGTTGGCCACAACACTAATTAATTCCAAGGCCATTTTATTCTTATATTCGACGTAAGTGTCACTTTGGGCAAAGGCTTCCCCACACATTTTCCCTCCCTAACCCCTGCAACGTCATGCCACAAAACTATAACACTATATTTTAACTCACTTCAGATAAGCTCAATGACTAGGGCCTTCGAATTGCGATCGTGTAAGTTAGGCAACACAAATATATAGAAGACAAGATAAGACGTTGCTTCCGTTTGAACTTGTTTAAACTAACGCCTCGGTGGCCGAGTGGCGAAGCGTAATGATTCACTCACTTGTGGGAAACGTCTGACTCGAGTAGGTTCAACATGAGTTCCAACGACTCGCGGTCGAGATCCATGTTCAGTCGATCCTGCGATAGCACGAACATCACCGTCGCAGTACACAAGCCCAAACTCTGTACACAAAAGAAAAAGAAGATTAATATGAAGCAGGCGATGTTATTGTTTAAAATTTTAATGACTGCCTCTTTTTGTACAAAATTATTTTAAGAGATTGGGTTTTAAAGCTCATATTTCATAAATGGTGAATTTTGATTAACGTGTGGACACTGCTTGACATAGTTAACTTTTTCATAAACTTCACATCTAATGCCGTGCCCCAACTCACGAGATCGACAAATAAATAACTAACTTTAAAGTTCAAACATTACTTTTATGACTATTAATTATTATGATGCGTGTAGATAAACCTGTACACAAATAAAAAATAGCAAACAAAATGCAAGATAACAGTCAATGAGGACCATTGGCCACACCAGGCCCCAGGTTGTGTAACTACACAAGCTGACGAACGAGACGTCTTCGCAACAACGCTGGTATTCAGCCTGTAAATAAGGTCCTCATCAAATATATACATTTAATCCAATTCCTAGATTGAATTACCTGATCGTTGGTGGCATCGTGCAGCGCGCTAAAGAACTTCTGCACTATACCGTGCGCGCGGAGATGCATGCGGAACGCGGGCGCGGTGCACTTGCTGGCCAGCGTGATGGCCGACAGGCAGCGAGTCGACATGGGGTTGTTGTCCTGCGATCAACATGAAATAACATCAACACCATATAAAGTACAACTGCCGGTTCTTCTCGGTACAAGATCTCCCGGCCAGAGTAGACTTACGAACCGATGGCATAGTGACATTCACAAGAGCTACTTGTAGCCTAAACTGAATAAATGATTTTGAATTTTGATTTTTTATTATTATTTAGGAACCTCATGGCGGTGACTGAAAGGAAGGCTTAGTGTGTATGTTGTTTACTATCTGTATTCATTCGATTACGTTTACGAAAACGAAAATTTGTATGGCAAAATTTTAACTCTTCTCGTATGTCGCCAGGTGGCGCTGCTTCAATACCATACTAATTTTTCTATTTGTTAACGTGATCGAATGTCAAAATGAAACTAACACTAGGCACCCGGAGCGTATCATCTTCGAGCAGTATACTGTACTATACTGAGCATGAGTAGGCTATGCTCAGTATACTGACCGTGCGAATGCTCGCATCAAACATGTTGCGTTAGGCCGAAATACTCCGGTCAGTCCCCGCCTTTAGGTGCATCTCTATTGTTGACCAGCATGTTGATTAACGATTTTTATCAGCCAGTAAATAATAGGACACCTTAACCCTTTAACCTTTTTACCGCCAACAACTTTTATAGAAGTTCGAGATTTTCGTGCCGTCCACGCCAGCACTTCTATAGAAGTTCTTCTTTGGACCTACTTTATTAAAATATATTTATACGTTGGCGTACAGCGGGACATCGCGTGCAGGATAGTTGGGCGGTGAAAAGGTTAACGGGCATAACATGTTTGAATGTTTCATTAATTTTCAATCTTATCTCTATGACATAAAGTTCAAAATTTGGTGGCAATATGCATCCCTTTGGCTGTTAAAGGGTAGGGAATAAACTCTTCTTGTTTGTGGGCGCTGCTTCAATGCTATACAAATCCTTGTTTTTGTTAAAGTGATCATCACCAGCTCATTTTATATTCTCACTGCTAAGAGCCTACCTTATAGATGGAAACACCACAGAGAGAACAGGCCTTAAAACACCAAACCCAAATGAGCCAATGATCCAAATTGATCCAATGCTGATGGGCGGTTGTTAACCTGCTAATGCAGCCAGCCGGGACCAACTTTACATGCCATTAAGCATGCACGAAGCACAAAAGAGTTTATAATTAAAAAATTTTTGGTCAGCAATCCTCTCTGAAATAGTCGGCTCGGAGGACGGAGGCGGCGGTCTGCCCGCCTCATTCCTCCCTAGGTGAGGCGACGCTTAAGGTTGGGGAACCCTAAAGACCCCCATTCAAGGGAAGATGCATTCCTCCAAAATTGAGAAATGAATTTTGGAATGTTGGAAATCTAACACTCGGAGCGATGCCAAGCAATCTACGCAGTTAGATGGCCCCCATTCACGAGCACTACTCCGCCCCACTCCATGACTCAAAGATAATGGAAATATTACCTGTAACGCATCCAGCAAATATTCTACATCGTCATTTAGCTCTTGGAATTCTCCAATTTCTTGTATTTGATGTGCTTTCTTCACATTCCTTACTACAGTGTAGAACTAAAAAATAAGAAAATTTATTAATGCCACAGTAATTGCAATTTCCAAATAAAATCTCAAAGTAACATGTACGGGAAAGAATTAAGGGTTTTAATATTGAAGAAAAACACCTATCTTTCTGTGAGTTATTTTTTGACAACTGACTTAAAAAACAAAAGAACATTATAAAAAACATAGACAACGTATCAAAAGAGGTATATAAACATAAGAAACTCCCCGACATAACAGTTATAGAGAACTTAATAAATAATATAAATAGCAAGTATAACCAACCTCTTTCGATTCCTTAGGACACCTAACACTAGTGTAAGGCTTTACTGGTTCAGCAATATCAAGATCTGCAATTGGATCAGGCGCCTTATACCTTGTGACTCTAGTCAACTGTTCAGGTACAGGATTTGCAGTAGTCTGGGCTACTGGATTTTCAGGTTGCTCAGGTCTGGGAGTCTCATTTCCTTTCTGCAATACAATAAATAATTTCAAAAAATATTTCAAATACACTTTGCTATGCATCTCTATGCGTAAATTTGTTACATTTAAAAAAAAAAAACAAAAATTGAAATGAAACAACTTTTACGGATCTACTCTCGTTTATTTTACACATTACTTATTTAATGTTTATCCTGACGTTTCGAACCCTTTGCAGGGTTCGTGGTCACAGGGAGACTGAGGTGTTGGTCATCTCATAATTAGTTGGTAGCTTGTATACCCTCATTTAAATTTAATCAGGTGCGTTTCGTTTTACGCAGAAAGAGCTTACAGTATCTTTTGGTCTGGCAGTATTGTGTCGGGGCTGGGATTTAATATTTTGTATGATGGGATCCCAGGCTGGTGGTAGATTCCAACCATCTTCTATATTAAAATTAGGATGTTTTTTAATTTCAATAGCCTCGCGTATCATCCTAGGGATGAATCGTTGTTCTTTAACGAGTATTTGTGATTTATCAAATCTGATGTAATGGTTGGGCCCCTCTAGGGAATGTTCGCATACTGCAGACTTATTTTCGCGCCTATGCTTGACGTCGGCTATATGTTCTTTAACACGGGTTCCTATACTTCTCTTTGTTTGCCCGATGTAAGAGAGCCCACAGTCGCAGTCCAGTTTGTACACGCCTGCATCTTGAAGGGGTATGTTGCACTTGACAGGTCGTAAAAATTGGTTGATCTTCTTCGGCGGCTTGAAGTAAGTGTTGATTGAAGCTCGCTTTAAGATATGTCCAATCTTGTCAGTGACACCTTTCATATATGGAAGTACAGCAGGTTGGCGCTCGACAGTGGTTGGTTTATTGCGTTTTCTGTGACAAAGCCGTGGTATTTTCAGTTTATTATCCTGTTGTACGTGCTTGACATGCTGAAGCTCAGCAGCCAGGTGTTGGGTGTCACAGATGCCGCGTGCTCTCTGAAACAAAGATTTCCCTACAGTAGCCAACTGTCTAGGATGGTGGTGAGAATCACCATTGAGATACCTATCTGTATGGGTTACTTTACGATACACAGTGTGACTCAAACTATGATCCGGATTCCTGATAATTAAAATATCCAAGAAAGCTAGCTTACTATCTGCCTCTAACTCCAATGTAAATTGTAATTTTGGATGTATGGAGTTAAGATGATCTAGAAAAGCAGATACTTTATCAGTTGGTAGGATAGTGAAAGTGTCATCTACGTACCGCTTGTAGAACCTAGGGGTTACCGGTGCTGTGCTCAGGGCCCTCTTCTCGAAGTCTTCCATAAAGATATCGGCGACGACGGGCGAAACAGGGGAACCCATGGCAACACCCTCTACTTGCAGGTAGTAAATGTCATTTCACAAAAGGTAGCCAGATGTTAGACAATGCTCTAATAGTACTGCATATTCATCAGGCATATCTTGTTCCGCTAGACGTTTTTTGGTAATTTCAATGCAATCCTGAACTGGTAGGCATGTAAATAAGGACTGCACATCAAAACTAACCATAGTTTCATTGTCAGCGAGATGTAGATCTTTGATATCGTTGACAAATTGGTAGGAATCCTTCACATAAGCTGTTGTGTTACCTCTAAGTGGTGAAAGAATCTTAGCTATATGCCGGGCCAGTCGGTTAGTTGGTGAATCAATCTGGCTTACAATAGGGCGTAGCGGAGCCTCGGGTTTGTGAATTTTCGGTAACCCATACAGTTTTGGTGGTTTAGGGCAGGAAGGAATTAAATAGTTAGCATCTAGATTTAACGTTTCGGCGTGTTGTTTGACAAGATCACTAGTTTTCTTAAGTATTTTGTTGGTTTGGTCGCATTTAACGCGTTTGTACGTCTTGTCATCCGATAAAAGTATTGTTATTTTTTCGTTATAATCAGACGTATCCATTACTACCGTAGCATTACCTTTATCAGCACGAAGGATAGTTAATTCCGTCCGGTGTTTGTTTTGATAAATTAACAATTGTGCGATCATCTTAATTTATCAAAACAAACACTGGACGGGCCCACCGTTGAGGTACTAAAAAAGGGGCTAAATTACGCCGTAGCCCCTCGCAGGATACCGTATGAAAGCATCATTAGCAACGTCGAGGATTGCTTAGTTAAAAATAACGTCAGGAAGGCTGATGCTGAGGGAATACGTCAAGACATATCGTCTGTCTTGCGCCGGAGCAAGTTGCCGAAATCCAACCTTCCCCGTGATCAGTATTTCGCTTTAAAGAACCTGCGAGCTAAGCCTGAATTAACTATCCTTCGTGCTGATAAAGGTAATGCTACGGTAGTAATGGATACGTCTGATTATAACGAAAAAATAACAATACTTTTATCGGATGACAAGACGTACAAACGCGTTAAATGCGACCAAACCAACAAAATACTTAAGAAAACTAGTGATCTTGTCAAACAACACTCCGAAACGTTAAATCTAGATGCTAACTATTTAATTCCTTCCTGCCCTAAACCACCAAAACTGTATGGGTTACCGAAAATTCACAAACCCGAGGCTCCGCTACGCCCTATTGTAAGCCAGATTGATTCACCAACTTACCGACTGGCCCGGCATATAGCTAAGATTCTTTCACCACTTAGAGGTAACACAACAGCTTATGTGAAGGATTCCTACCAATTTGTCAACAATATCAAAGATCTACATCTCGCTGACAATGAAACTATGGTTAGTTTTGATGTGCAGTCCTTATTTACATGCCTACCAGTTCAGGATTGCATTGAAATTACCAAAAAACGTCTAGCGGAACAAGATATGCCTGATGAATATGCAGTACTATTAGAGCATTGTCTAACATCTGGCTACCTTTTGTGGAATGACATTTACTACCTGCAAGTAGAGGGTGTTGCCATGGGTTCCCCTGTTTCGCCCGTCGTCGCCGATATCTTTATGGAAGACTTCGAGAAGAGGGCCCTGAGCACAGCACCGGTAACCCCTAGGTTCTACAAGCGGTACGTAGATGACACTTTCACTATCCTACCAACTGATAAAGTATCTGCTTTTCTAGATCATCTTAACTCCATACATCCAAAAATACAATTTACAATGGAGTTAGAGGCAGATAGTAAGCTAGCTTTCTTGGATGTTTTAATTATCAGGAATCCGGATCATAGTTTGAGTCACACTGTGTATCGTAAAGTAACCCATACAGATAGGTATCTCAATGGTGATTCTCACCACCATCCTAGACAGTTGGCTACTGTAGGGAAATCTTTGTTTCAGAGAGCACGCGGCATCTGTGACACCCAACACCTGGCTGCTGAGCTTCAGCATGTCAAGCACGTACTACAGGATAATAAACTGAAAGTACCACGGCTTGGTCACAGAAAACGCAATAAACCAACCACTGTCGAGCGCCAACCTGCTGTACTTCCATATATGAAAGGTGTCACTGACAAGATTCGACATATCTTAAAGCGAGCTTCAATCAACACTTACTTCAAGCCACCGAAGAAGATCAACCAATTTTTACGACCTGTCAAGTGCAACATACCCCTTCAAGATGCAGGCGTGTACAAACTGGACTGCGACTGTGGGCTCTCTTACATCGGGCAAACAAAGAGAAGTATAGGAACCCGTGTTAAAGAACATATAGCCGACGTCAAGCATAGGCGCGAAAATAAGTCTGCAGTATGCGAACATTCCCTAGAGGGGCCCAACCATTACATCAGATTTGATAAACCACAAATACTCGTTAAAGAACAACGATTCATCCCTAGGATGATACGCGAGGCTATTGAAATTAAAAAACATCCTAATTTTAATAGAGAAGATGGTTGGAATCTACCACCAGCCTGGGATCCCATCATACAAAATATTAAATCCCAGCCCCGACACCATACTGCCAGACCAAAAGATACTGTAAGCTCTTTCTGCATAAAACGGAACGCACCTGATTAAATTTAAATGAGGGTATACAAGCTACCAACTAATTATGAGATGACCAACACCTCAGTCTCCCTGTGACCACAAACCCTGCAAAGGGTTCGAAACGTCAGGATAAACATTAAATAAGTAATGTGTAAAATAAACGAGAGTAGATCCGTAAAAGTTGTTTCATTTCAATGTGTAGTGTTCGCGTAAACTTTAGAAAACAATAAAAACAAAAATATTTATGTACATTATAAAAACATAATTACATTGACAGGTGGTGGCAAGTTAAGGAAACTTGCAGCACCAAGGATATTTATTTTGTGTACAAAAGATACAATCAGAAGAAAAGTGAGAAGAACTCGATTGTGTTCACTTTCACAAGTGCTTGTAATTAGGCTGATTGGATAATATATTCATTTGTACTTTTTACCAAGCAAAACAGTTGCAGTTTCTATTTATACTATTTAACTGTGCCAATTTTATATACTTTTGGTCTAAATGAAAATTTAAACAAATAGACAAATATTTCAATGGAAACCACTGTTACAGTAATGTAATGTTTTTACTCACATCATTGGCCCATTCATGTCTGTAAAGATGTCGTCTCTTTCGGGCTGGTAAAGGTGAAGGATTGTCATTTACTAGTGATTTGCTCTTGAATATAGAACCTTTCTTTTTTGTGATCACCAACTTTACACTGGGCTTATCATCGGGATGTTCCTCAGAGTCACAAACCCCATGAGGTGACTTAAAAACTTCTTCCTGGTGGATTTTCTGAGAATCCTCTTCAAGGACATCATTTGGACAACTATTGTATGCAGAATCTGAGGAGTGCGTAGGTTGAGAGTGCATCTGCTCATCAATAATATTCTCTTGAGAATTCTCTTCTAAATTTTCTTGTTCTATTTCTTCTTGCTCATTTTCAGTTTCTTCTGGTATATCATTCTCATGTGGTAACTCCACACTGTAATCAGGACTTGAATTCTTATTTTTATGCTTCTTATGAATTTTCACTTTGAGAGAAGTTTCAGCGGGTTTAGATTCGTTTCTTGGAAGTATGTCAATCAAATCACTCTTTTCTGCTACAGGTTCGGCTTGTTCTTCCACTTCTTGGTTAACTTCTGGTTGTTCAACAATAGCAGGTTCAGAAGTTTCAGGAGCAATAGTTTCTTGCTTCTTTTTACCTCTCTTGGCTTCTTTCTTAAGATCACTCACCGTTTTAATTACTTGCTTGTTAGAATAACTTGTTGTTAATGCATCTAGAAAATCATCATTTTCGCTATAGTTAATGTTAGGTCGATTCCGTCTTGATCGACCAGTTTTTGACTCTGGAGGTTTCGGTTCTGGTAGAGGTTCCTTTTGTTGTACCTCCACCCGAGGTGACTTAGAGAGGGGAGTAGTTGAATCAAGTTTTTCTAACTGGGTCTCAATTTCATCCAGTGCAGGTGGTTTGCTTATTATTTCCTTGTTGTTGTCTTGAGATGGTGAAGCAAGTGTTTTATATAGATCATAAGCATCCGTTCCTGGCAAAGGTGAAGTTATCTTTTTTGAGATTTCTTCCTCTGTATTTTTGTGATGACGTTTATGTGATTTGTGCTCTTTCTTTTCTTTTTTCTTATCTTTTTTGTTCTCTTGGTTAAGACCAGAACATTTTATTGTTATTTTTAGCCCTTCATGCTTAGGAGAACATATAGTTTCCATTGATGGACTCTTTTTGTGATCTGAACCAAAATCAGAATGGGTATCCATAGAAGAATGTCTATCGGAACTGGGTGATGTCAATCCCTCATTAGAATCAGTACTAACAATTCTTGAGGTCCCCTTTGATATTCTAAGTACAATTGGTGGTGGTTTTCTTTCTTCACTAGCAGCTTTACTAGTTGATGGGCTCACCACATCCGTCTTCATAGGATTTGGGCTAGAAATAATTGGACTTTGTTTTGGGGATGCTACCTTGGGAGAATGAATAACCCTAGGAATAAGTGGTTCATAGCGACTGGTAAATTCTGGTATGGGGCTGTTGCTGCCATCTTCAGCATAGTTGATTACTTTATTACGATTCCGCACCAAATAGCGTTTATTTGGCGGCTGTGCATCTTTGGAAGTAGGATCCTCTTTTCGAGATGCCTTAGTAGCCACAGAGTTCTTCTTTGCTTTAGTTTTTTCAAAGCTGCGCCTTGGCATTTCTGGCGATGATGAGTCCCTATTGTATACTCTGCTTCGTTTAGCATTTCTCTTTTCTTTGCTGTTAGAAGGATGTTCTGGTGACAATGGTGCAGCTGGCACTGGTGGGGCATATGTGATTTGTGGAACAGGGGGATAAGGCTCTGCATTGCGAGACTTGAAAAACTTTTTGGGCTTCGGTGGTGGTTGTTCAGTTTCAACAGCTGGTACAGTTAATGGGCTGTTTTGGTCTTGTACAGGCTTTTTAACGACATTACTAGGGTATGCTGAAATAAAAAACAACTCGATAAACGACAAAAACAAAGTAAATGATAACTTGCTACTTGAACTACTTAGGTAGTGAAAGTGACATTTAGATCATAACATAAACTAAAATATGTTTGTGTGTTTCTAAAGAATCTGTAACATTTAAGGTCAGATTAATTTTGAAATTGGATTGTTTAATGACTAATAAGCCAATACCAAACCTATATTCTTACCGTAAGGAGCACTTCTGATAGAAGTAAAGCTGGTTATTCCCCATTTGCCCACGGTGCCCGCCGAGCGTGCAGCAGATGGGCAATTACTGTTTTCCCTAAATAGGGCACTATCCAACGGCACGGCAACGCTGCCGGCTCGGCCTCTGCCCCAGCGAGACATACTGATAATTTCATCAAAGAAGGTGGCTCTTGCACCTTCTAGCCAAACCAATCACGTCTCTAATGTCAAAGTAACAAGTAGCACATGCCGTTTGAAGATTTGTCACGTTTCTTAGTGTAATCGATTTTTATGACGAAAACACTTCTAAAATAAATCCTCAACTTTCTCCGATTGGAACGAAAACACAACCCGTAAAGATAACACACCCGCCATTTTTACGGGAGCCAAGTACTTTTCCCACACAGACGCATTCGTAAATGTTCTCGAGACCAACGACACGCGTGTCACGTAATGAATATTATTATAAAAACAACTGATTTTCTTTGAACTGATGAGGTAGCTAAATAATGTTGATTTTAACTTCTAATGACAAAATAAGACACAAACTGCGATGTTGTCATCTCATAACACAAGAGGCGCCATATTGGCAAAACAAGAAGAAATAATTTAGTTCAACCAATCACAGCAAGGAAAGGCGTTTTAGATGAAATAGACAAAATTATAGAGTAGCTTACCATAAAGTTATTACCATAGACTATAATTAGTCTTTGACTGAATAAAAACTGGATGAAAACTTAGAACAATAATATTAAATCAAAATATTAAAAAAGCCTTCTACTATGAATATTAAGTAGTCGTTGTTGTTAAATTATCATTTATGCCGACCGACTCCAATTTTCATTGGCTTTACATAATTGTTAAATGGGCCACACAAACCACAACTACTCAAGCTATTCGTTTCCGGTCATGTTATCTTGCTCTATTGCAAATAATACACATTTGACAAAAGCGAGAAGAAAGACGGAAAAAAAAAGTCCAAACTGCTCGTCTAAAATATTGTGTGAAGAGAGGAGTATAAAAGTCAGGTGGATAAATAATAACTTCAACCGTTGCGTATAACTGTTTATTCCCAGCACTAAATTCACAACTCCAGTATAATGTTGAGAACGTCTATTCTCTTTGAGAGTCAATCGCAAAATGTCCACTTGACTCCATAATTAATTATTAAGAAGCAGCGAGTGAATTGAACGAATGAATTGAGTGATAGACACGTGGTGGGGAAAAATAAAGTCAAATGACTAACAATTATTATGGAGTCAATAGACAATCTTAAATCAATATAAATTAAAACATAGTAAAATTATTATGAACGCTAACAGTCGGCCTTTCCTGACAATTTCACGTCTCGTGAAAACAAAAGAAAAATATAAAAAAAATTATTCAGAGCATTATTTGAAAGGTAGACTGCTGCTAGTGATTACACATAGGCGATGAATGAAACTTATCTTAATTTTTTTTTTTTAATTAATTTTCACTACTTTATAATCTTTTGTAACATCAGACTGTATTATATTAATGTATGTTATACAACATTTACAAAATAAAGATTGATTAGATTTGATAACATAATAAGAATCTCATTGCTTAGCCTCATTTAACATACTCCATTATCGTTACTTAATTAAATAAATATTACCTTATATTCTACTTACAACTATAACATACTTATTATTAGAATTACTATGCTGATATAATTTAATAATACATAATATGTTTAGCTACTGTTTCTTTTTTTAATTAAAATAATTTGACATTTATGTAATTGTTATGACAATATTATCTTAATATGTATTTGTATCACAATGAAGCCCCATACATGTCTCCACTGTGAAATATCTAAATATGTATCATTTAAAATTGAATTGTTGTAGCCCCCTGCACGTCTACAACAATATTATATTAGTATTTATTTGTACCACAATGAAGCCCCATACATGTCTTCAATGTGTTTAAAATTCAATTTATCTACAATCTCTAGGAATTAAAATATTGCTGTGGCACCCGGCACGTCCACAACAATGTACCCATAATATCAAATTGAAGACTTCATGTGAGTATCAAGAATACTACTAGTTGTTGTGGCCCCCTTCACGTCCACACCAATTAGTTCACAGAAATCCACCATCTCATTATAACTTATCTAAAGTCATTAAAAGTAAAGTAAAGACATTAATTAATCTGTCATAACATTGATTTACACATCACGTAAATTTTCTTTTCCGTTAATGATTTAAGTAAACTATAACTAAACAATGTACTTCATGCAACCAATTAAAGACTAGACTATTCGTCACCACCAGTATTTGAATCATCAGCATCACTGGTTCTGTTGAAAACAAGCCAAGGATGTATTTTATCAACAGAAAATATGCCGCTGAAATGTTTATTACCTTTGCGAGATAGCGGAGTGTCTGCTACTACATACCTATCTTTATCTAATATTTCTGTTATGCGGTATGGACCCCTGAGTTTTGGAATTAACTTGCGACTTTTACCAGTAGACGGAATGTCTCTTTCTATGCGTACCAGATCACCGACCTCGTAGTTAACGTTCTTTCGCTTTTTATCAAAGTTTTCTTTCTGTTTTGTTTGATTATTTGTTATATGTTCTGATATTTCATTCCTAATAAGGTCTATATTGGATTGTACAGATTCGGTTTCATCACGCGTGCTTAGTTGTAATAACGAGTCTGACGGACCTCTTGTATTAATACCAAATAGCGCCTGAGCAGGAGTTTTCCCTATGCCTTTATTGTGAGTATTGTTTAAACCCCACTGAACATCGGAAATACATTCATCCCATGAGTTTTCTGGTTTGCCATGATTACTTGCTGTCAATGCTGCCAAGACAGTGCGGTTATAGCGCTCGACTTGCCCGTTTGCACGAGGCGTCGCCACCGCATTCATTATGTGCTTTATACCTAACGATTCTAAATACTTCTGGAATCGTTTGGCAGTGAATGACGTACCCCTGTCGGTAATAAGACGCTTTGGTACTCCGAAAGTGTGGAAATAATTTTTCATAGCTCTTACTGAATGTATACTTTTAGTGCTTTTTACTGGAGTCAAAACAATGAACTTAGTGAACGCATCTATTATAATGAGTAAATATGAGTTTTTCTTTTTACTGCGAACAAAGGGACCCAAGTGGTCAATGTGAATAGTATGAAAAGGTCGGTCGACTTTTTCTATAGGATGTAACTCCCCAGCTTTCTTACCTGCGGGAACTTTGGCATACGCGCACTCTAAACAGGAGTTTACATATTTTTTTATAAACTTTCTCATCTTGGAAAACCAATAATCGTTTTTAATTTTAAAGTATGTTTTATCGAAACCAAAATGCCCTATATCATCGTGATTAGCCTTTAACACGTGCCATCTAACTCCTTTCGGTACTACCCATCGATCACCCTCAGTCGTTTTCCTATAGAGTAAACCTCGTTTTAAAACAAAATTGTTTTTAATATCTATAATTGTGTCAGTATCTTTATCATTTAATATATTAACGATTCGTTGTAATTCTGAGTCATTTTGCTGCACTGTGCTTATCCAATTTATATCTATGCTTCGTACTTCAAAAGAATTTGAAAAAGCTTCGACAGGATTACGACTGAGAGCGTCGACATGTGACATAGTAATGCCGGGTTTATACATAATGTTAAAGTTATATTCTTGTATAGCACTCCACCACCTAGCAACTCTTGGCAGCATATCGCGCTTTTCAAAAGTTGCTCGCAGTGAGTTGCAATCAGTGACAATAGTAAAGGGAATACCTAACAAATACACTCTAAACCGTTGTAAGGAAGTTACTACGGCTAAAGTTTCTAAGTCATATGAACTAAAACGGGATTCTTCAGGTGACGTTTGTCTACTATAATATGCTACAGCATTAAAAGGACTTTCCTTGTTGGGTCTTTGCATAAGTATACCCGCTACTCCCATTTTTGACGCATCAGTATGTAATTGAGTTTCGTATACTGGATTATAAAAAGCAAGAATGGGTCGGTTTACCAAATGCCCTTTTAAAGTATTAAATGCATTTGTCTCTATTTCGCCCCAATGAAACTTAGAATCCTTCTTTAATAGTTGCGTTAGTGGCTTTGCAATACTCGAAAAGCCTCTAACAAATCTCCGAAAAAAACTAGCCAATCCTAGAAACTGTCTAACTTTATGTTGGTCAGAGGGTATTGGAAAGTTTTCGACAGCTTGTATCTTTTTTTTACCAGGTCTTATTCCATCCTCACAAATTTCAAAGCCTAAATATTCTATGGATTGCATAAAAAAATTACATTTTGGTAATTTAAGAGTTAAGCCTGACTTACGAAACAGTAAGAGGATGTCACGAAGCTTCTGAAAACCTTCTTCTACTGTTTTTGACGGAATTATCACGTCATCCATATAGGCGAACGCTTCCTTAAATCTAGCATTACCAAGAATATTATTAATGGTTCTTTGGAAAGTTGAAGGAGCATTGGCTAATCCAAATGGCATTCGGGTGAATTCATAATGCTCATCAGGCGTCACAAAAGCGGTAAGAGGTTTTGAGGATTCGGCTAAGGCAATCTGATAGTATCCTGATGCCATATCTAATGATGTATAGAACTTATAACCAGACAAATTATCCAACTGGTCATCTATCCTTGGCAATGGGTAATGTTCTTTTATAGTCTTTTTGTTAAGTGAACGAAAATCAACGCACAAACGGTAATCGCCTGTTTTCTTACGCACTAGTAAAATAGGATGTGCATATTCAGACGTAGATTGTCTAACTATACCAGTCTCTTCTAATTCGCGAACCATATCACGAACAACCTGTCGCTCACAGTGAGGAAGACGATAAGGTCTGTAAACCACAGGTGTAGTATCGTCAAGATTAATTTTCATTTCAGTGTCAGTTACACAACCTAACTCATCGATAGAAAAAGCAAAACATTCACGAAACTCATTTAACAGGTTTGTAAGTTTATCCAACTCGTGTTTACTTAAATTTTCGTTCACTCTTATCATGTCATGTGTTACCGCTGTACGAGAAGCTATTTCAGTATTATCAGATTCTACTCTATTTATTTGCAATATAGGAAGCTCGTTCAAAGGAAGTGCACGAGCTATAAGAACATTTTTATTTAATGTAAATTCTGAACTGCTTAAACCCCTAATAAAAATGTAACCGATACTATTTGTCAACTTTATAACACTTTGTACTATTTCATACTCATGATTGGGTTTTTGAGATAAACAGGACTCTAAAAATAAATTGCCGTCATAAGCTGGTATTGAATTAATAATCACTTTAGTCAATTCTTTCACAGTAACAGATTCCGAAATGTACAGTTTAATTTTCATAACCTCTGTTGTCAAGCGCGATGCAAATTTAAGGTTATCTTTTGTTTTAAAAACTACAACATGGTCCTGTTCAGTAAATGTTTGCCCAACTAAAAGCGATACACTCAGAAGGTGATCAGGTACTATTAGAGTTTCAACGGACCCTACTACAGTGTCTAATTCAATAGGAACAGTGCACTTGCCTAAACAACTGACCATGGAGTCACCAAAACCCCTCAAAATCGGTAAATCAACAGTAGACCACGATCCAAATATTTTATTGGCTACAGATTCCTTTATCATCGTACACTGACTTCCAAAGTCCACGAAACAATCTAAATCATGGCCACTTACTTTAACAGACTTAAAATATTTTTGATCATTATTCTGTTCTTGCGAGATCCGTAGTACAGTCTTGCTGGGAATAGACTCTCTTTTTTTAAAACAGTCATTCGCTAAATGACCCACCCGGTGGCAACTGTCACATCTTTTAATAGGTTGCTTACACTTAAAGTATGGGTGACCCTCTTCACCACAATTATAACACTTGGGGTTCCTTGATTCAGTACTTGACTGAGCAGACTTAACTATCTTATGCCGTCGGTTATCAGAAATGCTGGTTTGTAGTGGCATCACAGGCTTTTCATTCCTTTTGTTTACTTTGACATTTCTAAGAAAAACTAAAAGTTTATCAGGTTCTGTGAATTGTGCCGCTTCTGCACTTGTTCTTACAGACCTATCCTCAACTCCAAATAAAATACAGTCTATAGCGTTTTTACCAAATATATTACAGCGGTTTATCAAAACCATTTTCTCATAATAATATTCCTCTAAAGACTCTCCAAATCGAGCCTTACAAGCAAGCATTTCCGTCAACAATTGTCCGTAATTCTCATCGCTAGGAAAAGCTAATCTTAATTTGTCCTGCCATTCGCCCCATGAAAACAACAGACTAGGTAGACCTTGGTACCATCTTTGGGCCAAGCCAACCAATTTAGGTAATGCGTAATGGATAATTTGTCGTTCAGTCCAATTATAAATGGATGCACATTCGTTTACTTTTAAAATCCATGTATCTATAGTCTGGTTCCGTTTTGATGGGTCGAATTCAGGAATAACATTCATAACCGGAAAACGATCTAAAGTAGTATTACTAACTGATTTAATGCTATTGATAATTTCTTTAAAAGCCGTGACTAATTCAAAAGAACCGCTCGTCGACGTACTCACTGGTGGCACCACCGTTGCTGCAGCGTTCCGTGATGTAACCTGGCTGGCTTCTTTTTGGTTCCTTGGCTTATGTGAATCGGTTAGCTGTTCCAAATTCTGGGGCTCACGTTCACGCGGCGACGGCGGCGTATTAGTGGTACGCCGTGATCTACTCCGTCCACTGCGTCTATGTCTCCTTTCATGTCGCGATCGTTTCTTTTTACGCGAACGCTGGTCACTGTAGTGTCGCAAGCTTTCTCTTTTTGAATCTGATGACTTAGAGCTTGAAGAGTCATCACGAGTCATCATTCGCTTGCGAGATTTCCTCTCTTTTCCCATTTGCAACTGAAATGTTTTTTAAAATAACGCAAAAGTAAATGTTGTTAAATGCATAATACTTAATTATACAAAGAATAAAAGTTCCTCAATCATCATAAGAAATAAGAGAAAATTGTATAGAGAGGAAAGAAAAAGTATCGTGGATTTATGTTTAATGCTTGTCACTAAATATCACACAGTGTTAAGAGTAATAAAAATAAAATTTGATTACAATGATGAAGAAATAAAATTGCATTGTAAAAAAAAGGTAATCAACCACATCGACGGGGAAACTAATCTCCAATAAGTAGGTAGTCATACTATCATACCATCTTTGTATGAACACGTTTTCTTTTTACGTACTTATTCATTTAAATGTATCTACTAGCACGACCAAATTACAACGTTAAAGCTGTGCCATAAGATTTTATGTAAAATCAGCTTTTTATTTGCCAAAATCCGACTCATCGATAGTATGCAATTTTGTCGTTGTTTGCTATACATTCATACTGATATTGTTTAAAAGCATCACTACTAATTGACATCGAAAAAGAATTAAATCAATTTACGAAATCTTTTTAGTTTAGCAGTCAAATCTTGTCATGTAATTCATTTCAATTTGCTTAACAGTAATTTCATTATAATTGCATGTTTTACGTACCTTTTTGGGCGTTAAATCCTTCACCAAGTTATCAAAATAACCCTTGATGTTATCCCACTTCTGAACTATAAAAGTCAGGTGGATAAATAATAACTTCAACCGTTGCGTATAACTGTTTATTCCCAGCACTAAATTCACAACTCCAGTATAATGTTGAGAACGTCTATTCTCTTTGAGAGTCAATCGCAAAATGTCCACTTGACTCCATAATTAATTATTAAGAAGCAGCGAGTGAATTGAACGAATGAATTGAGTGATAGACACGTGGTGGGGAAAAATAAAGTCAAATGACTAACAATTATTATGGAGTCAATAGACAATCTTAAATCAATATAAATTAAAACATAGTAAAATTATTATGAACGCTAACAGGAGGATCGCTCATCTAATAATAACTAATTATTACTTTTTAATATTGTTGATTTTACAAGAATTTTATACACGATAAATTATTACACTAGTGTTTGATACAGTAACCCTGCGTCCACACAAGTTAACGTCGCCAAAAAAGGGATGCAAGTAATTAAATGGTGTGCCAATATTTAAATTGGTAACCAACTAAATTCTGTTGTTAAATTGTTTGGCCATCATACAATATTAACTTTACAAAAAAATATGCAGCTCAGCAGATCAGTATGACATTTGTGGACATTTTAGAATTGTTAGCTGACTCTTTACTGACCAACTTTTGGCTGGTTAAATAGATAAGTACTTGTTTACATTTTTCTTCACAAAAAAACTAGATAAGTAACTGTTTAAAAATGATACACACAAATAATATATTATTACTGGAATCGTCCAGCTAAGGTACTGGCTAGCCACCGTTTTTCTGAGTGGTGTAAATTATTATAGTGCAATCTTTATTAATTAATTAATCAATCATCATTAAAGGTAGCAGCAGCGCAGCGGGTAGCAGGGTGGTAGCAAGTTTACGTCACATTGTTTACGTCACTATACAATGATATAGATAATCCGATGCCATTGCGAACAAAACAGTCAAATATGTCTAAAACGAACTGTCAGCTTTTAACAATGTACTGAATTTGGCCGGGGCTTGGCCGGGCAAAAGGACTCGAGATTTTATTTTTCTGATGACCGATGACATAACAATATAAAAAGTAAAAACTAAGTGTCAACCATTTGTCGCACTCCAACCTCCTTTTCTAGCTATAAGATAGAACGGAACTAAACATAGTTGCACGCAGGTCCGTGAGTTGCACGTTTTTTATTTTAACCATCCTTCTATATCTTTGGTTATAGCTTTAGTTATTGTTCTGAGGGAGAATTCATAGACGTTAGTTCTGCCATCTAACGGTATAGAGCGATACTTGCTTGCTACAAAAGAGATGCTAAACAGTAGGCATCACGGAAGAATCGTGCTTAGTTACTATTGGCAGAAGTAGATGGCAGTTTAGTGCAGTGATTATTTGTATTGAAATGAGATAACGATACTGAATAAAACCATAAATATTTGCAATCAGAATCAGAAAATCTTTATTGCATAAAACTGTGTAACAACAAGTTGTAAAATCATTTAAAGTCAAGTCATCATTTGAAGTCATTTAAAACATTTACGCCGCACACTAGCGCCGCCAATGAAAAAAAAAACATATCTAGTAATTAGAGATAGAAAATCAAATTATGCTCAACAAACTATCTGAATGAAGTAATTTAGCACTTTTACGTCACCTAATGAACACCTGACATGTTATGGTTTAGTTAAATATGGCGTTATAGTTAAAAGTGGCCGTAACGTCTTATTTAACTAAACCATAACATGTGAGGTGTTCAAGTGCCGTAAAAAAAATGCTAAATTACTTCATTCAAATAGTTTGATGAGCATAATTTGATTTTCTATCTCTAATTACTAGATATGTTTTTTTTTCATTAGTGGCGCTAGTATGTGGCGTAAACGCTCTTAAAGTACCTAGGTAGTTATTATAGCAGATTCTTAGGTAGGTACCTACTTAATATTCTAATCAGCAGATTTATTTTTTGGGAGAGAGGTGGGGGTTTGTTGGTCAAAGTCAAAGTCAAAGTCAAATATTATTCTTTATTCAAATAAACTTTAGGAAAGTGCTTTTGAATCGTCCATAATTTTTTTACCTACTACCCATTCAGGACGTCTATTTTTTAGCTGTGAAGAAGAATGGGCGCAAGAAACTCAGAAGGTATTGAACTCTCAGAACAATAACTAATAGCTTTAGTTATTATTCTGAGATTGAACTCAAGGCAAGTAACTTCTCATCAAACATTATTCTGAGCCTCAAACGGACTCTCTATTAATCTTAAGTGTTGCCAGTTGATAAAAGTTGACCTTGAAAACTAAATTAGGTATGAATGGTATAGAAATGCGTTAACGCTCTTAAGAAATTACTTACCTACTTAAAAAAATATTACGTAGGTACGGATGTATTAAAAATAACTTACTATATTTATAATTTGATTTCAGACGAGTAGAAAAAACACCCACCACATCTTGGCGAAAGCAACAAATTATTGACTGGATGCTTGAAAAAAATATACCTTTCAACCAAGATGACACTAAAGCTCATTTGCTAGTTAAGGTGCAATCAGTGAAAAATAATTATTTAAAATATGTTACCGATGAGATGGCGAGAGAGATGGGGGTAACAGTTTTACGGTTGCCTCCATATCATTGCGAGCTTAATCCAATAGAGCTCGTTTGGGCAGATTTGAAAGGATACGTAGCTCGACACAATACGACATTTAAATTGTCGGATGTAAAAGAACATTTTAAAAGTGGTTTGAATCAAATTACGCCCGAAAAATGGAAGAATTGTGTCGAGCACGTAAAAAAAATGGAGACGAAGATGAGGGGACTTGACCATCAGATTGATAGAACTGTGGACCGTTTTATTATAAATGTCACAGAAAGTTCATCAAGCGAAAGTTCCATCAGTGAAACATCAGACACAGATACGTCGCTAGGTTTTTCTGAGTGAGATGCATTTAGTTTTGCAGCTAATACCTATGTTGTAAGAATTAAAGGGCAATGAGTAATTTGTATGGAGGGTTGGTGCCTTTTTCAAAATTCTAGCGCACGAACAGAACTTTTTTTCATGAATAGACATCTGTTAGACGAACAATAATTGTTGTGACATGTTAGCTCGAAACCGCAACCTTTCAGAGATATGAGCAAATATAATATTGGATGCATTCTAAGTAAATAACAGATTTTACTGACTAAAAAGTTAAAAATTAGCCTTATCCTTTGGTTTGACATTTTACATTACTTCAGAAAATTTGGTTCTTCTAAGCGACACTATTGGCTGCTGAAATGATACGGGTGTCTTTTTCTTCATAAAAACAGGTTCGATTCACGTATGTGATAAATATTTATTCTAAAATCTAATGACATATTTTTATTTTTTATCAAAATTGGCTCCGATACTCCATTGAGTATTTTTCGGTATTTCTCATAGTTTCAGATCATATAAAACACCTGTATAAAATCCTGTATAAACAGGCACCAAAAACACTTATTGTCCTTTCAGCCTTCACTACATTTGTTACAAGTGTTCAGATTTCATTCATTTTTGCGATAGAGAAAAACAACTATTGTTGTATATGTACCTATGTATTAATAAATGTGTACAGTTAAAAGAGTAGTATTTTTTTATTGCGACTATTAAGTCAAAACAAGAATTGAGAGCTCAACTCTTGTCCTTCCCATAAAATATAAATTTGTAATTAATTTAATACTACAATTTCGATTTATCTCAAAGAAAGTTATCATAATAATGACCTTATTTCCAATCATGAGAGAAAAAAAATTTTTTTTTTTGCATTGTATGGGTGCAGTGAAAAAAAGGTTTGTAATATATGTCAAGGTCGGGCGTCAAGGACGCCTTGTACCACGATACGCTCGATTAGTCCCGTTTAGCGATAGTATCCATACGTTTTGTTCGTATCGTTTCGTAATAATGGAGTGCATTGGTAGAGAGGCGTCAATGACTTTTAATGCACCGTTATCTGGCACAGACACTTCTTCGATAGATAGCTACCTACCTACCTACCTACTATCGATAATGTCAAATTCCAATACCTACTATCGATAATGTTAAATTTCAATACCAGCTATCGATAGTCAGATCGTTTTTTTTTTTTTAATATTTTACGGGTAAGCACAGTGCCTTGATCTCACCTGATGTAAAGTGATGGTAAGGCCAATGATGGAAGCGCACTTCACCCGGGAACCTCAACTAGTGAGGCACTGGCTATCTTATCTCTAGCTGCCGGAACACACAATGCTACAAACATTGATGTTATGGCGACATATTACAGATTTTGTAGTATTGCGGTAGTACTATTAGTTATTCTGTGGTATTGCATCTGTTATTCTGTGGTATTGCTTTCAAGAGACAATCGACAGTCAGCTTTCCTACTCTTTCTTTCTTACAGAGTACCGGTTAACTGGCCACTACCCCATCCGCCCACCACACACATTATTTTGAAAAATAGTATTGTGGACCATTATTTTCAATTTTCAACACATGCTTAAATCATTATTTTTCTATACTCCGGATCACCATTATCATCATTTTAGCCAAAGGCGTTCACTGTTGCACAACGGCCTCCCAAGGATCTCCACAGCGACCGGTTTTGTGCTACTCACATTCATCGGCTACCCGCAACTTTCACCAAATCGTCAGTCCACCTTGTTGGAAGCCTGCCTATACTGCGTTTTCCAACTTAATAACTGTTCCGCCCCAGCGGCCATAAATTTTTTGAGCTTTCGATAAAATAAACGTTCGATTATTTGAATGTTCGATACATCGTTGTCGATTAATTGATATTCGATGAAATGGTATTCGATATGGCGTAGGGAATCCGTCCTGAGCTTACCTAGCAACTCTTTGAGCTAAGTCAGTGACTTTTTTTCTTCTACGGAATTCCTTATTTTGGATCCCATATGTATTTCGGATTCGATCCCGCAGAGAAACCCGCATCCAGATGCACTTCACGACTCATTATCCGGTAGCATATCCTTGAAGACTATTTTTGGCCTAAGTCATAGATTAAGTACAGACGCCTGTATATTAACCTATCCAAAACTGTACAATTTCTTCAATAATTTTAGACCATATACCACTAGGACATAAAGTTCAATGTCTATTGAGCAAATGACAGTTTGTGGTAGGTTGATGTCCAGGCGTGTATAGGGTTACCATCCATGTTAGGGAAGATGCCTGTGTATGATGCACATAACGCTTGAATTTTCAGAAAAATGCCTGTCTATTTAAAGTAAAAAAACTGAAAGTCTTAAAATAAATAATACACAATAGATAATTTTAAAGACTGATATTTATTCAAAATTAAAATAATGTACGACTACTGAACTAATTTAGAATAAACAAACTTTCTACACTGGGTGATATTTTTCCGAAGACCTAATTTTTTTCAAAAGTTCTTTTTTTCATAAATTCGCGAAATTCAGAAATGCCTGTCTCAGCTGAGTGCTGGCCGCACGCCTATTTAAACGGTAAAATGCCTGTCAAATGCGGCGAACCTACGTAAAGTAAGTAAGTACCTACCTATTGTACCTGTAGGTATTTAATACTAATAGTTTAAGCCGTCACTTTAAAATTTACTAGACGGCCGCGTGCTCAATTAGTATTATTATTAGTATGGATATGTATTTCTAATGTAAGTTTTCAAGTGTTACTTTTAGTTAAATGGCGATTGGTTTGGTTTGTGCGTAGGCAGGTATAAGTATAACATCGCCTACTGATACAATACTGTAATAACTCAAATATACTGTAATTTGAAATTAAACCGTACTCTTATTAGAATACGGTAAAATCTCAAATATAAATATATTTAGAGTTACAACAGTATTGTATTGTTAGTGCGACATGTTGAATTTTAATATTGAAGCGCCAAAACACATCAAACTTTCATAATTTGAGATAAAGGTAGCCAGTGAACACGTTAACGATTTACTTCGTAATCTCACGGTTCGTAGTCGCACACTGGTTTTATTTATAGAATTTTTCCTTGCCATTATTTCAGACACCTTAAAAGTGGCCAAGATAGGTTTTCACCTTTTTCGTCTATTTTTTGTAAAATTACTTATGTGCAAAACAAAATGATTACTATGATTCAATAATTTTTTTAGTAAGATATTAATTATGGCAGACACATTCCTAAACTAAGGAAATGTACCTAGGTATATGTAAAATCACGAAATAGGGCCACAACGAAGGAACAAAGAAGGACCAATAAAAAAGCTTTTTTTTTTGCACACGACAAAAACATGTCGACGACGCCGACGGCGACGACGCGACGACGCCGACGGCGACGACGCGACGACGACGCCCGCCGACGAAGTACCTATCCTCACTAGGGTTTGCAAATATATTTTTCACTTCTCATGCTCGTAAAGTTGTTCTTTATTTCGAGAGAAGGCTGCATAAAATGCGCTTTTATGCCCTTGTGCATAAAGTAATTTCTTCTTTTAAAACTAAGGCAATTAGGCCTTACAGCCACAATATGCCACATACACCTTCATTTAATTGATATATTTTTATGAGATTTAGATATTTAATTTAATTACGACATAATGTATTACTATCTAAATACAAATTTACGATTAATACGGGCGTGCATTTACGTAAAAAAAATATAACGCAAATAATTTTAATAACTTAACATTACGGCTCAGACCATAGTCGAACGTCACATAGTTGAAAATTAAAAAAAAAATAGAAAAATTGTGTGGCGGAAAGCTAATTATTCGTCATTTAATTACATGCAAAATACATCTCAACCACAAGAGATGTGATCGCCACTTTTAAAAAAAATATTATAAAAATTAATTTAATTTTCTTGTATTTATGCTTAATCCTTGTTTTATTTCCTTGCAATCGAAGTGAAAAACAGAGTGTAAAACTCGAGTATAAAACCCATTTTACCCTCGACGTGACTATCCACCCTCGCCCTACCGGCTCGGGTGGCTATATGCACGTCTCGGGTAAAATGGCTCGTTTTATGCTCTTGTTGTACAATCTACTATTGTATAAGATATTCGAATTATTTATTTATTTATTTGCTTGACACATGGTTATAAAAAGGTGTAAATACTAGTCGAACATTTTCGAAACTTGCATTAGGTACGCAACTACTATTAAATATTACGTTAATGAGATCGTTGTAATATTCCAGTGAAAAAAAACTACTTATCTAAAGTTATAGAAACAAAATATTGTGGAGGCTAATGAAACTTTACATAACATACACTCGCGACTTACGTTTGAGAACGCGTACTAACGCTCAGAATAATAGCTAAAGCTATTAGCTAAATGTCACACAAAATGGTGTACGCTAGTAGTTTTTTTTATTTTGCGTGCAAATATGGGTGGTAGTTAAAGTATGCTAGAGAGAAGAATTTAAAAAAATGTTTTACAATCTTGTAAACCTTTCTATATAAATGAGATGATGAGACTTTAGTCATCATTTCACACACATTTTGTGAATTTGCATCTTTTGTAAGTTGCGCTTTTCTAGTAATGGACCTCTAAACAGCACCAATAATAAAAACTTTTTATATTTTTAACAAACCAAACCAAATTCTCGGTTTATGACATCAATCGACAGAGACAATAATAACATAAGATGATAGATCGATAATATTAACATATATGTCTTTACAATGTGTAAAGTTTTGGAAAGCTCTTGTTAGTTCGTGATCTGTCTTATAGAAACTTTATTGCAATGATATTTACTTACAATAAAGTTTCTTTAAGATGCCTTGACAAGCAGACAGAGTTTTTAGTGGAACATAATTTAGAAAATGTAAGTATTAAAATATTAGGTTGGGGAAAAAGTCTTTTCGCATGTATAAACTTGTAATAAAATCTTTTTGGCTACTACTACTACTTATACTATTTGTATCTGGCTGGTTTTGGTATCATTAAAAGTTTAAATTTTAAAGAAGATAATTCCAAATTCAAATTAGAAAAATGTGTGATTTTCATTTGTTTTTCTTTCTTTCTTTCATGAGTGAATCTAATGAAGAAATTCGATACATTTTTAAATTTTACTACAAAAAAGAAAGCAACGCAAGCCGTGGAAAAAATTATACGAATTACGGATTATTATATTACTTACGGATTACTATTACGGATAAAATGGATGCCATTTTTGAAAAAGTGGAGCAAGATTGGCATATCAATAGTTACGACATAGCTGAAGAACTGTGAATTGACCACAAAACAGTTTTGGCGCATTTAAAAAAAACTGGGTACACAAATAAGCTCGATATTTGGGTACCTCACGAGCTCACTGAAAGAAACGTAATGAACCGTGTACTCATTTGTGATTCTTTATTACGACGTAATGAAACCAAACCATTTTTGAAGAAGCTGATAACTGGAGATGAAAAGTGGATCACGTACGACAAGAACGTGCGAAAAAGGTCGTGGTCATCAAAGGCTGGTCAGGCTTCACAGACTGTGGCGAAACCCGGGTTAACTCGCAACAAAGTGATGCTGTGTGTGTGGTGGGATTGGAAGGGCATTATTCATTATGAGCTGTTACCACCAGGCAGGACCATCGATACTGAACTCTACTGCGAACAACTGATGAGATTAAAGCAAGAAATTGAGAGAAAGCGGCTGGAATCAATCAACAGAAGGGGTGTAGTTTTTCATCATGATAACGCTAGACCTCACACATCTTTAGCCACTCAGAAAAAATTAAGAGAGTTTGGCTGGGAGGTGTTAATGCATCCGCCGTATAGTCCTGACCTGGCACTTTCAGATTTCCACCTGTTTCGGTCTCTTCAGAATTCTTTAGGCAGTGTCAGGTTAACATCACGAAAGGACTGACCACTTGTCGCGGTATTTTGATCAGAAGCACATAACTTCTATAGCAATGGGATCATGTCCCTACTTATCAACAAGATGGCAAAAAGTTATCGAACAAAACGGCACCTACATAGTTTAGTTAAATGTAAATAGGCTACTCGTATATTAATAAATGTTTTGAATTTTCTTAAAAAATGCGAAGAAACTTTTCCTCAACCTATTAGTATTCTGGCATTACTGATTTTTCATAAGACCTCAGTGTACAGAATGTATTGTGTTGTAAGGTTTGCAATGTTGTACAGACTTAACCATCTTACAGTTTATTTTTTAATAAAAAAATATAAGTACATACTTAAGTATTAAAAAATCCAATATTAATTTCAAAAACAAAACACGCGAGCCGCAGATGCTTCTCCTATATACACGCTATACAACTACAACACATTTAATTCCGGCATAAACGCGGCCCGCCATAATACAGCGGGCCTTAAAATTGGCGGGTTTATCGAAATGGCGCGCGGCCATTCGCCGAACGGCCTTAAACGGGAAAGGTCTCGCCGGCCCCCGCTCCGTCCCCACGCTGACTTTAATAGTTTTTCATTACTCAAGTAGACGCCATAAAAACTGGAATAAAGTTGGGGAGAAAATTGCATGTATTGCATAATGCTGGCGTACCTACGGTGTGCCTTTCCTACTATGGCGGTCGTAAAAGTTACGCTCAAAATTGGTTTTGGGAATTATTTATGGTGAGTTATTTATGATCTTGGATCTCGGTCCTGGTGGTATTACAATGTACAGTCGGCAGCAGATTAACCTACCCAAATCTGTCAAATTTCTCCAATAAATATTGATCCTTATAACCAATTAATAAAATTCAAAATTGATTGTAGAAATTTGACAGTTTTGGGTAGGTTGATCTGCCGCCGTGTGTACTTAACTAACTTACGATTTAGCTACAGAGCACCAGTATTGAATAAGTATGTTTATCTACACTAATGTTGTAACATTCTACTTATGTTTCCAATACTTGACTTATAATTACTACTGTTATAGCGCAGACAACAAAACACACAATTTAAGCAATTTCACATGATGGTATAATATCCACATCGATATCGTAAAATCTCATTATAACATCAATAAAACGCGACCAATTAACCTGGCGAGCCTTATGTCAAAATCCTCATACAAGTTGTATAAAATTTTGATATTAGGCTGGCTTTTGAAAACAGTTTGGTTATAAGTGAAAACTTCGTCGAAACTACTAAACTTACATACACAAAACTCTTTGGTAAGATCTTGTGCCAATTAAATAAAAAAAGAACAGCGCGCGCTCGCTCCTGATTGGACCTGCGCGCGCAGCTGCGCTCTCATTGGTTAGATTTTAATGGCGGCAAGTTCACTGTGACAATACACGTACGCGTGAATTTAATGTTTCGCAATGTGTTTTGTTTTTAAAATACAAATTAAAAGTTAAAAATGGACAGCGACGATGATATTTGTACGCCTGCGGATATTCTAGAATTGGCAACAAAAGTAACTCACAATCTTTTGCCAGAAAAATCTAGAAAATTATATGAAAAATAATATAATAACTTTTTGGCATGGAAGATCGAAAAGAAAACTACATTATTTTCTGAAAATGTCATTCTTGTGTATCTCAAAGACCTCTCCGACAAATTCATCTACAACAATATTGATATCACGAAGTATTCAAAAGTCATAGCGTTCCTGAAACGCAGTTCAGAAGGACACAAGGAAAAAAAGTCCTTGACGTTTACATCAGGTCAAATAAAGATGTTCCTGAAAGATTCACCAGATATTTTGTATCTTTTTGAAAACGTAAGTGTATTTTAGTTCTGTTATTTAATCTACCTAGTACTTACGTACTACACACGCAAGTTAAGTATCTAGACACTCCGCTTAAGCGCTTTGTGTATAAATTAGGTAGTAGGTACCTACACTTTACTACTTCATAAATCATAGTTTTTGCCTTGGCTATGTACCTCAAGCTTATTATATCGTTTATTGTTACAGGTTGCACTAATCTTCGGCATAATGGGGGCATGCCGAAGGCAAGAGCTATACAACATCCAGTTCGATGAAGTCTCTAACATAGACGACAGTACAATCATGGTGAAAGTTTCGAAAACAAAAACGAAAATAGATCGTTCTTTCGTTGTGACGGGCAACTGCTATGCCCTATGTAAAAAATACATGGAACTTCGACCCACCCCCTGTCGAAACCCTGCCTTTTTCTTGAGCTATAGATCGGGGAAGTGCGTCGATCAAAGAACTGGTATTAATAAATTTGGTGCTCTGGGAAAAACTATCGCAAGTTTTTTGAATCTGCCTAACCCAGTGTTGTACACGGGGCATTGCTTCCGGCGCACCTCGGCGACCCTTCTCATAGATAGCGGTGGTGATTTGACCGCACTGAAACGACACGGGGAGTGGAAGTCTTCTACTGTGGCTGAAAGCTACATTGATGAGTCTTTAATGAATAAAATTCAAGTCTCAAATACGATCTTGAACAGTATAGAAAACAAGACGAATGAAGTAATTATAAATATTCCAACTTCATCTACGAGCTCTACTGCTTGCCCCGCGACCGCTACAGCTGCTGGATCAATAATTAACATTAACTTTCAAAATTGTACCATCCAAAATTTGAACAATTATTATAAATAAACTATTGTCAGCTTTTACTGTTGTTGTTTGACTAATTGCATTAGTGAAGATAAAGTAGTGTATGCAACTGCATATAAAACGGGTATTAAAACACTCGTTACTATTATAAAACTCGCTGCGCTCGTTTCATAATAATAATAATAATTAATAATAATATAATTTATTTTTATTAATAATTTTCGTCTGTTATGAGATTGTACATCCCGCGAAGGTGTGGTGGTCGCGGCTTTTTAAATGCAAAAAGCCTCCACAACCGCGAGGTGTGCAATCTTAGGGACTATTTCCTCAACAACGACTGTGGGATGCATCGGGATGTGGTAGCAATGGACATGGGCTTAACCCCGCTCTCCTTGGCAAATGAGAACTGGCGCAGGCCAGTGGTATTGACCACAGAGGACCGCAAGGCGGTATGGAGGAGCAAGGAGCTACACGGGCGGTTCTACAAGATGCTCACGGGCCCTGATGTAGATATGCTCGCGTCGGTGAACTGGCTACGATTCGGGGACCTTTTCGGGGAAACCGAAGGTTTTGTCTGTGCAATTGCGGATGAAGTTATCATGACAAAGAACTACCGGAGATATATCCTGAAGGATGGTACGGTCGACATTTGTCGGGCATGCCGCCGTCCCGGGGAATCACTCAGGCACATTATCTCCGGTTGTTCTCATCTTGCTAACGGCGAGTATTTGCACAGACATAACCTGGTAGCTAGGATTATTCACCAGCAACTTGCTCTTCTATACGGTCTTGTGGACTTTGAAGTGCCGTACTACAGGTACACACCTGCGCCGGTTCTCGAAAACGGCCGTGCCACGCTCTATTGGGATCGAGCTGTCATCACGGACAGGACTATTTTAGCTAATAGGCCTGATATCGTGCTGATAGATCGATCGCAACGCCGGGCAGTGCTTGTCGATGTCACCATCCCACATGACGAGAACCTTGTAAAGGCCGAGAAGGACAAGGTCAGCAAGTACCTTGACTTGGCTCACGAGGTAACCGCCATGTGGGATATTGACTCGACAATCATTGTGCCGATAGTCGTGTCTGCGAACGGTCTGGTAGCGAAGAGTCTCGACCAACACCTTAAGAAACTCTCGCTCAATGGTTGGATCAAGGGTCAGATACAGAAGGTGGTACTCTTGAACACGGCGCGAATAGTCCGAAGGTTCCTGTCTCTGCAGCCCTAACCACCGGCAGCTTGATCCCTGCCCCGTTGCCGGCGGTACCCTAGGCTAGGTTTTTTATAATATTTTTATGTTTTGTATGTGCTTTTGTATTTTACTTATAAATTAATATTATAACAAACCTAGGCTAAGAAAAAAAAGAAATAAAGAGATAATAATAATAATAATAAAAAACTATAAACTATAGTTACCTACACATCAATAAACCAGTTATGATCAGAAAGCCTAACTTGCATAACGTCTTTGAAGCAAAACGTCTACAATGCTTAATGACCTAGGTACCTACAAGGCGACGCATTGGAAATCTTGATTTTTCCCAACAATTACAAAACATAATATGAAAGTGATATTTGATGACATGTTTTTTCATTTAATTGACTTCATTTTGCTAGTTGCAGAAACACGATTTGTCAACTTTTATAACAGATAAAAAATATCAAAGTAACCCCTTTTAAAACATAGATTTGCATTTTACAGGCTAACCAGACCGATTTAAGCTCAACATTTTCTTAGTAGATTAGTATTAATACACACTTCAATATTGCAGTTAATTTTTTTTTAATAATTTGTAGTTTTAATTTGAAGGAAAAAAAAAACAGTTTTTCTTATGGTACGGGGCGCAAACGCTCGTATCAAAACGTATGAGATTTAATGTTTAGCGGTGCGTCGCCTTAATGCCATGTTATTTTATTTTCTACGCGTATAGGTATAATCTGTTTTAATTAAATCGCACTTCCAAAAGATTTAAATAATCTACCAGCACACGTTACTGATGCTGCGTTGTTTACACGTTGCACTAGTTGTCCTCGCGTCTGGACTCCATTTCCGCTTATCATCAGATGGAGTGGAGTCATTTGACGAGCAATCTATAAAAATATATATGTACATTTTCGAGAAAAAATAGTGTGCTTTTAACCGTTTAGCTCGCGAGAACGTGCGTGGGTATTGACAACTGAAATAAATCAGTGCAACAATCCTTTTCAAATTCTCTCAAGAAGTCCGATACTGATAGTTAAAAAAATATAGCAAAACAGATAACAACTATTGAAACCATTTAAGATGAGACAGCCAGTTTCGCAAGCCAAGTGCGCTTCAATCTTACCTAGACCTTATCATCCCTTACCTTTCACATGAGATGAAGGCAAAATTTTCCCGTTTGCTGTGTAAAATTAACTAAAGACAATAAAATTCAAAAAAATCCGTTCCATCTACCCTATTTGTATACCTACATGGTGAGATCCGCACCATAAGGTGGCGACTTGTTTGCAGTCGGATGGAGTTTCATGCATTTATGCCATATCGAAACACAAAAAAAAGTTTCAAGAAAAGTACGGTATTAGGACACTGCATGGCTAGTGTACCTATTTGAGTGTATAACTGATATAACTGCATTTGGAGAATCGGTAGATAGGTATAGAAATGTCTAGATCACATACGGTATGTTTTCCACTAAACAATAGCCATGATGTCCACAGAAACACTACAGATGTAGTCAGTTGTCTTTTACTTTCTTTATAGCTAAAAGTAACCAAGTAGCTCTCGAGTGCCTAGCTGATAATTTTTTTTAAAATATTGTATTAGAAGGAGGCAGGCGGGTCACCAATCGCGGGAAGCAATCGCCGCCGCCCATGGACAAATTTAACCTTTTCACCGCCCAACTATCACGCACGCAATGTCCCGCTGTACGCCAACGTATAAATGTATTATAATAAAGTAGGTACAAAGAAGAACTTCTATAGAAGTGCTGGAGTGGACGGCACGAAAATCTCGAATTTGTATAGAAGTTGTTGGCGGTAAAAAGGTTAAAAGGCAGCAGCATTAGTCCATGGCAAAGTAACGTTTACCCATCAGTTAAGTCTGCTTGTTGTTAATAATAATAATAGTGTAAAAAACCAATAAAATATTTTTAATAAGCTTAGTTCTTCATGAAGTCACGCCAGATTATGTCCCGACTTCCTTTGTCACGTCACGGCCCAGCGTCACAACAAACATTGCTGATTTACGATACCCGTAAATCTCAAATTAGCGTTTAACGTTTACTGCGCGCGTAAAGTGTGACTAATCAGCTCGCCAGATCGATTCCTCATCTCCAAGACCCTTAACAATGTTTATATTTTATGTAATATCGGAGTAGATGGTGATATTATGGGGAAGTGCTCGTTAATTGTGAGTGTATTTTGTTTCGAGGGGATGTTGTTGGTAGGGAAACAATAGCTCGGTTTATGTGGCGCACGATCTCAGAATAACTAATGCACGATTGTATCTGGATACATGATTTTTTAAAATGCGTTTTTAAATAAATATTAAATTTGATACTAAAAAGAAATTGTTACCTTTTTTGTAAGAGGAAGAACTGTAGAAAAGCAAAAATAAAGATACTTATGCTTTTATGTAGAATGTAGAGTTCGTAATTCGTAAAAAGACAATTGTGAAGGCCAATTAAAAGTTAAATGGATCTTTCAGTGGTGGTGGTGGTTGGTGGTGTTTCATACACAAATAATGAAAAAAGCGGCCAAGTGCGAGTCGGATTCGCCCATGAAGGGTTCCGTAGCAGCAAGTAACATAGGTAATATAAAAGTTCTTGTAGTAAATTACAGTTTACGATTTATGACGTATTAAAAAATAACTACTTACTAGATCTCGTTCAAACTAATTTTCGGTGGAAGTTTGTACGGTAATGTACATCATATATTTTTTTTTGTTTTATCATTCTCTTATTTTAGAAGTTACAGGGGGCGGACACACATTTTAACACATTGGAAATGTCTCTCGCGCAAATTATTCAGTTTAGAAAAAAAATATATTAGAAACCTCAATATCATTTTTGAAGACCTATCTATAGATAGATACCCCACACGTATGGGTTTGATGAAAAAAAAATTTGAGTTTCAGTTCTAAGTATGGGGAACCCCCAAAATTTTTTTTTCTTTTATTATATTTTTGTGTAAAAAACTTAACACGGTTCACAGAATACATCTACTTACCAAGTTTCAACAGTATAGTTCTTATAGTTTCGGAAAAAAGTGGCTGTGACATACGGACGGACAGACAGACAGACATGACGAATCCATAAAGGTTCCGTTTTTTGCCATTTGGCTACGGAACCCTAAAAATGGATAAAATTTGAGAATTTTGCGGTTTACGTAAGAATTATATATTTTTTGTGTTCTCGTAAATAACACCACTTTAAAATACATTACTAGAGCGAGTTCTGAAAACAGATATTAGAGAGGTATATAGGTATAGGATAGGGTAGTTATCGGTATTAGGAATAGGAGTCCTTCGACCGGAAACAATCTCTTGAAATAAAAACTGAAGAAACAATCGCTTTTCGTATTTGAAAGAAGAAAGAAAGAAAGAAATACATTTATTGGCACACTGTTGTACAACAAAACTAATCACATAATATATATATCATATCTATTTGCGTCATTATGTTTATGTTTACTAGCGGCCGCTTGCGGTTTCACCTGTGTGGTTCCCGTTCCCGTGGGAATATCGGGATAAAAAATATCGTATGTTTTGATCCAGGTTTTATACTATCTTTATGCCAAATTTCATCCAAATCCATCCATCCGTTGCAGTCAGCGTGAAGAAGCAACAAATATATACACACAAACTTTCGCATTTTTAATATTAGGTGATTTACATTTTTCATCATAATTAAGTATGTAAACAAACTGCTGAAGCTAGGATAAAATAATTGTCGGGAAAAAAAATATAGTCATATATCTCGTTTACATTAGGTTTATTTCTAAATCCTAACCCTATGTCTGTCTACTAGACAGAACAACCGAAAAAAACCGTCCTGACAAATTTTAAGGACGCTTACGTACTGATAGTCAGTTATTAGTTAGAGATAAGATAGCCAGTGCCTCTCACTAGTTGAGGTTCCCGGGTGAAGTGCGCTTCCATCATTGGCCTTATCATCACTTTTCATCACCTGATGAGATCAAGGCACTGTGCTTACCCGTAAAATATATATAAAAAAAAGTTATATTTAATTGACTGAACTACTAAAAAATAAAACTAAACTTCTTTCACATTGTTACAGCTACATAGTCTCATAAAAGGAAAAAGCGGTGTCGTAGAGCTCCACTTTTCATTGCAAGTTAAAATGTGATTTAAAATCCCTATGAATGTGTTAAGTAATACTTTGCGTAGCATAGTGCGATCGGGTGACAGCAATTTATCAAGTTTTAATATCTTGCCAGTTAAAGGCGCAAGGACCAATATTACCTTTAACTAACGGATATCTACTCAAGTGCTGAACTTTACCTAACCAACCTTAAATTGATAATCACCAACTTTCACAGTCGCCTTTATTCGTGGTGGTCGAACATACCTAGTCCCAGTCGTCGTGATCATGAGGCTCAATCAACGTTTGACAACAATTCTGTAGGTTTAGCCAAAGTAACATTGAGGAAACGATAGCGAAGTTCGAAAAGAAAAATGTATGGGATTGACATAAGCCGCGCTAAATCACGTGGTCAATCTTATGTCAATCCCATACATTTTATTCTTTTCGAACTTCGCTATCGTTTTCTTATACTTTGGCTATCGCCACTGGAACCACGCATGTGATCGTTTGTAGTATTCGCTGCGAAAACGCTCTAAATAAATAACAAAAGTGTTTTTTCCCGCTATTTCAGGCTTTTTAAAATACGTTTTGACACTTTGATGGCTCAGACGAAGACAGAACGGAATCGAATACTCAAGATCTGAACTGCAACTGTACATCACACTCTCACAAAAAAACGCCGAAAAACATATTCAATATCGAAATACGTACAAATAAAATGGCGTCTGCAGACGCCTACGACGAAATAGGGTAAGTCCGTAATGCGAATTTTATGGGAGCTCTCTTTTTATCGCGGTTGTCCACATAGCTTTTTTATTTTTATTGCGGACGTGGCCGGTATCGTCTACTTCAATTATTTTTAATGCCCTATAAAATGGGTAGGTGCAATACGAGTTCCTATATACTAACTCGTAATACACAAAAAGACCACGGGAAGATGGAGGCCTATATAGCAGTGAGTTAAGTCGGGCCGCGGAAGATGATAATAAAACAAGAAATGGTTACAGTGGAGGACTCGAGGAGCAAGCCTACCCTACCGACTGGTAATCAAGAACAGGCTGAAGATACTCGGGTCAATAGCCACTAGCCGTAGTTAGATAGTATTCCTGTTTCCTATGAGGAAAGCACTTGGCTATTCACCTCTCTATCTCACAAGGCCGAAAGGTGGAAGCGCACTATTTACGCCGAATCCTTAACTACTAAGGCACTGGCTATCTTATCTCTAGCTGCCGGAACACAACATTGCTACAAACATTAAGTTTATGGCAACATATTTAGATACGATGAAATATTTTTTGTATCATCTCTAAACGAGTAATATAAATGTTATACTTCGGATTCCACACTTGAATGCGTACTCGGGATGGCAACTCACGGAAGCGCGGTACCTACAGAACTTTGATTGATTTCAGATACTTAAAGTGTTTGTACATACGCATCCCAAACCCTAGGCCCTTAGAGGCCTTACTAGCAATATTATTATGATCAATATGATCACCAAAAACTAATTTGGTATCTTATTTAACACACAAATCTCTTATATTATTCACTCTAGCTAGACTGTGATTAAGCAGAATGTATTCAGATTCAATTTCGTTCATCTTACGTGTAAATGTTGTGTAGAAGCTTTTTGATACGTTAAGATCGATATAATAGGTATAGCTGTCAGAATACAATATTGTTCAAAATGTAAGAGATTTTGTTGCAAATTCAGATTACGAATCTCATTAATAATCTTCATCCGCAAAAAATAAGGATATAGAATTATTAATATCCATGAGTATCCATGATGCATGTAACAAAAGAGGGCCCAAGATGGACCCCTAGGATACACCAGATAGTATCTCTGTCCTACGAGATAAATAGCCACGTAAGACAGCCTCACTTCGATTATCAATATACAAGCTGCCATGTATGCCCGCTGCATAAGTTTAGTAAGTAATACACAATGATCTATTCGATCAAAATATTTTTGGTAATCGGTGTATACACATACCTACATCAACTTGGGCATCAATAGCTTTAAATTCATTCACAACAATGTAGTTAGTCGATGTGGACCGCTGCCTGAGAAAACTGCATGCCATAAACATTCCTAAATTACAAGATTTAAGATTTTGTTAATGACAAAAATATATGGATGTAGTTTTACATACACAATTAGCGCACGAGGAACTATTAATGTGACGCTTTTTTATTTTGGTTCAAGTTAACATTCGTTACACTAAACATGACTGAACTGACATGATGGTTTACTAGCGGCTTCTTCTCGCTACAAGATCTCCACAGTATGGTTTACGAAGTCATAGCATAGATTGTGGCGTTACAAAGATATTTTGTAAAAAAGTTCCTTTTGAATAAAAAGATTACGATCATTTTGATTTGCTAATAGTAGTGCAGTTTTTAATTTGAATAGCGGCAGAACTATTGTTTCCAAAACGGGTCTGTATTAGAATCTTTAATTTAAAATGCCTATATTCAAAACTCCTAACGCTAATATTATAAATTTACTAGAAAAAATCAACCAGCCTCAAGAAGTGCGAGTGGGAATCGTACCCACGACCTTTGGGTAACCAGCCCAATGCTCTGACCGCTAAGCTACCAAGGCCCCAGAAACTATGTAAGCACTGTGAATGCAAAATTCCAAATAATAGAAATGCCTATAAAATAGTTAAGGTATTTTTTTATGGATTTTAAAAGTAGGACAAATAATGTTAATATGCATTTTAAGGGACATCCTTTCAAAACAAGCCTGCGAAAAAACCCAGCGGGAGTGACTTTGCCCTCCGCCGGTGCCAGAAACAATAACGGTAACATAACAAACACTAAATCACAAACATATTAAAGTTTACGCGAATACTACACATTTAAATAAAACAACTTTTACGCATCTACTCGCGTTTATTAATTATAATATTATATTATTAATTTTGAGACGACCAACACCTCAGTATCCCTGTGACCACGGACCCTGCAAAGGGCTTGAAACGTCAGGCAAAAAAAAAAACTAAATCAATGTGTAAAATAAACGCGAGGAGATTTCTAAGAGTTGTTTTATTGAAAACATAATAATTCATAGTCATAACTCCAAAACTGTTCACGTGGGAAGGCTTTAGCGCAATAGTGGGACGTGTAAAGGCCATTTATTAACAATAAAGATTTTTATCGTAATTTTGTTTCATCTTCGTCATCATCAGCCCACTTTCGCCCGCAGCAGGGCATAGGCCTCTTCCCCCGCGCGCCACTCTTTTTTTTGTAATAACTTAAAAAAATTAGTACCGTCAGACATACCTACCTACATTAACACCTACTAGATGTATTTGGGCATAACTATAGGGCCTTCCTAACATTTATATTTAATGTGTTGCAATTTTATATACGCGTATGCTGCTCAAAAAGTTCAAGTGACAAAGGTTGGGCATTACGTTCCATATTTTTTGAAATATTCTTTTCAAATTATACAAAGAAAATATAAACCTTTAGTTATTTGGCTTACTTGGCTGTACAATTTACTATACTTACAATTAAGTATTCGTTGTAACAAACTGTTAGTTTCAATATTTAAATAAAAATGTTTTTATAGATATTATCAAAATACTTGCATTTAATTATAGCATATAGACATGGGGCTAGGAAGTGGTATTTATTATAGCTTTAGCAAACAAATGGTGGTAAATAGTTGCTGAAACCTGAAATCGTTATTCCGATCACATTTGAATTTGTGTACCAAGGAATAAGCTGACACCTTTTTCATGCCAAAACCGATACCTACTTACATTGGTTATAATTGTATGATAAAGTAGTAGTACTTAAAAAAATACTTTACGGAGACACCGTCCTATCAATACAACTGCTTTGTAATACTCTTTCACAATGAGAACCTTTTGATATAAACAAAGACTTCTATGTAATATAGTTTTCTTTTTCTACATGAACAACACTGTACTTCAAAGACGAACGACAAAGTGTTCTCAGAAATTACACGAGGGCAAAATATACATAGAAAAAATTATACGAATACGTCGTAGCATCGTAGCGTACTCGTAGCAGTCATGTTAATTTCTTTTTCAAAGTTTTTTTGGAACGAAGTTCCTTATCGCGCGTTGTGAAAGGGGGCTAGACGGAAAAAATTCTTACGAAAAGTTGTCACGACACTTTTTGCTATAGTAAGCTATTGTAAGCTGTGCGGCGTCGCATGTTTCTCTGTCTGTCTCTCTCTCTCTTATAGAAAGCAAGCCAGATATTTTCATTTCTATTTCGCATTGAACAGTGTGGTGTCGCGACGATTATTTTTGTTGAGTGTATACAGGTTTTTTGTAAATAATAAATAATAAAAAAAAATAATAATAATGAGTCCTGACAAAAAAAATTAAAAAAAAATTATTACAATTCCTTCAATAATTAACGGGTAAGCACAGTGATTTGATCTCACCTGATGTTAAGTGATGATAAGGCCAATGATGGGAGCGCACTTCACCCGGGATCCTCAACTAGTGAGGTACTGGCTATCTTATCTCTAGCTGCCGGAACACAACAATGCTACAAACATTGAAGTTATGGTGACATGTTTAGATAAGATGGATGGATAATTTACTTTTAATAAGTGATTATTTTTATGTTTTGTCTGTTATATTGCTACATAGTTAAATATGGTCCCAAGAGTCCTCTCTTGGGACCATTTCCATGAGTGCACAGTTGGAGGACATCTTTTATTTAAAGGTATTTAGTTTTCAATTTGCTACAACTTTTACTCTCACTCTGCCAAGCATCGGGACACATGGCGATGCATCGCGAGGGAAGCGGTGAACGGGGAAGTGACCAAAACGTGACCACGACCACTCCGTCAAGAGAGAACGACTGGGAAGAGAGACAACTTTTACGGATCTACTCGCGTTTATTTTACTCATTACTTTATTTAATGTTTATCCTGACGTTTCGAATCCTTTGCAGGGTAATTAATTAGTAGTATATAATTAGTTAGTAGATTGTATACCGTCATTTAAATTTAATCAGGTGCGTTCCGTTTTACGCAGAAAGAGCTAACAGTATCTTTTGGTCTGGCAGTATGGTGTTGGGGCCTGGATTTAATATTTTGTATGATGGGATCCCAGGCTGGTGGTAGATTCCAACCATCTTCTCTATTGAAATTAAGATGTTTTTTTAATTTCAATACCCTCGCGTATCATCCTAGAGATGAATCGTTGTTCTCTAGCGAGTATTTGTGGTTTATCAAATCTGATGTAATGGTTGGGCCCCTCTAGGAAATGTTCGCATACTGCAGACTTATTTTCGCCGGCTTCGCCGACGTCGGCTATATGTTCTTTAACGCGGGTTTTTACACTTCTCTCTGTTTGCCCGATGTAAGAGAGCCCACAGTCGCAGTCCAGTTTGTACACGCCTGCATCTTGAAGGGGTATGTTACACTTGAGAGGTCGTAAATATTGGTTGATCTTCTTCGGCGGCTTGAAGTAAGTGTTGGTTGAAACTCGCTTTAAGATATGTCCAATCTTGTCAGAGAGACACCTGTCATATATGGAAGTACAGCAGGTTTATTGCGTTTTCTGTGATGACGAAGCCATGGTACTTTCAGTTTATTATCCTGTAGTACATGCTTGACATGCTGAAGCTCAGCAGCCAGGTGTTGGGGGTTGGGCTCTGAAACAAGGATTTCCCTACAGTAGCTAACTGTCTAGGATGGTGGTGAGAACCACCATTGAGATACCTATCTGTATAAGTAACTTTACGATACACAGTGTGACTCAAACTATGGTCCGGATTCCTGATGATTAAAATATCCAAGAAAGCTAGCTTACTATCTGCCCCTAACTCCATTGTGAATTATATTTTTGGATACATCCAACTCAACTCAACTCCATACATGGAGTTAAGATACTTTTCATTCCATCTATTCGAAAAAGACGACTTGGTTCGCCTTTAAGTGCACCCAAAGGTGGTGTTTTCTATAAGAAACTTTTAGCGGGCAGTAATGAGTTTTTAATCCTCTTTATAAGTGCGCCGCAATTATCTTTGCCGCGCACTTTTTGAATTTGGAACATCTTAGTGTTCAGCGCCATAGAAATCGAACGCAAATATTGTTTGAATAAAAACAGGCTGGTACGACGGCCCGCAGTCGCGCCGCCGGCGCCGCCGGCTGAATAAAAAAAAAGAAATCAAATTAAAAACGCGTAAAATACAGCCCGCGTTTTCGCCAATTTTCACGGATTGTTAGAAAATTATGGTTTTGTTTTGAAAAATGAATTCTTCAAACTGTATACAGGACATTGTTTTCGTCGTACTTCTACCCTTTTGGCAGATTCTGGAGCGGACTTAACTGTTCTCAAGCGACATGGAGGATGGAAGTCGAGTGCTGTAGCATAGGGGTATATAGAAGATTCCATTGAGAACAAGGCGAAAACATGTGAACGCATCGTGGAAAACATTAAATTGCAAGCATCAGTTAATCCATCCATGCCACTGTCTGTCGCGCCCATCTACATCCAAACAACGAGATTCACCGTCACATTTTCCTCAAAATAAGCCAAATTCGGACATTATTTCAAACACGCAGAACATAAAATCTACAACAATCTCTATTCCTAATAAAACTGTAACAATAAATATTCATAATTGCGAAAATGTCGCAAATGTAAATATAAGTATTTAGTTGTTTTATTATTAGATACTATTTAATTTCAAAGTAGTTGTTTCTCTATGTTTTATTAAATAATAATATTACAATAAAATATGAGGCGCCTTTTATTTTCTCATAGAGGGTGATGAAAAGTAGAGTGTATCACTCGAGCGCAAAATATATTTTTGGCTCGGGCGACGTACTTTGAATCCCTCGCTACGTTCAGGATTCTACTAAAGAATCCCTCGCTACGCTCGGGATTCTACTCTAGAATCCCTCACTTAGCTCTGGATTTAAAAAAGCGCCCTCGCCGTAAAAATATTATTTTGCTCCCTTATGATACAATCTACTATTTCGTACCACTTGCTCAAAAAAGTGACATTCTATGCCACAAAAAGCGAACAATAACAATAGTCATTTTTAATCTGTTAAAAACAGGGAAAGAAAATTGTACTGAATTTCATTCATCCTCTAGGGGGAGAATGTGATTTAAATTTGGAATACTTACCGAAATTTATACTGAACTACATCTGTGTTTACACCATTGAGTTTATATATAAAGCATTATACATCTTTTTGAAAAAGGAATACGCATTTATTATGCAGTTATAATTATTAAAAAAAAAATACGAAAACCGACGAGGCCGTATGAGCTTGATGCCTTTGCTTTTCCGACAAAAAAATATTAGTCTAGGAATTTGTCGCGTTTTTGTTTTCTTCAATACTTAAACGCTAAGTTTATTTTAATTTATTTTTATAAATAAGTTAATGTTCTAAAAAATACGTTACGATGTTAAATCAAAGCGACAGTGACAGTAAATTGTCGGATTCCATCAGTGCAAATGCTGCCGCAATTATAAATAATTTGCTTCCAACAAAATCCAAGGAAAATTATTTAAAAACTTAGGAAGAATTTTCAACGTGGAGAAGTGCGAAAGGCCTATCAATTTCAGAATCAGTACTTCTTGTCTATTTTGATTATTTATCAAAGACAAAGAATCCGAATACACTTTGGTGCATATACTCAAAACTGAAAGCTACAATAAGCATCAAACATAGCATTGAAATAAATAGATTCACGAAATTTCTGACTTTTTTAAAAAGAAAATCAGAAGGGCATTGCGCAAAGAAGTCTAAAATTTTTACGACTGAAAATGTGGAAAAATTTCGTAATGAAGCTCCTGACGAAATTTTTCTGGCTACAAAAGTAAGTAAGTATACATGATTTAACTATGAATATTTCGTATCTTAGTAATGGTAATTATTCTATATATTTACCTTTTTTTATCTTTGTTATAGGTGGCCTTAATTTTTGGACTCAATGGTGCTTGCCGCGGATGTGAACTTGTAAACTTAAAGGTGGAGGACGTTGAAAATCATTCCAATGAGTTGCTGCTGATTAATGAAAAGGAAACTAAGACAAAGAAAAATCGGTCACTCATTGTACAAGGACAATATACTAAAATCATTCATAAATACCAAGCATTACGTCCCACCAACATGGAAAACAATAGATTTTTATAAACTATCGCAATGGGAAATGTACTCGACAAGCCATCGGCAAAAATAAAACTAGCAATATGCCAAAGGAAATTGCTAAATATTTAAAACTTAAAGATGTTGAACTCTACACCGGTCACTGCTTTAGAAGAACTTCGGCGACTTTCTTGGCGGATTCAGGGGCGGATATTACGTCAATAAAAAGACACGGTGGTTGGAGCTCTGATAGAGTAGCTGAGGGTTATATCGAAAGCTCAATGGCGAATAAAACCATATTAAGCAGTCAAATTAACAAAAATATAAAACTTAATCCATCAGAGCCACAACCATCAACTTCCGGCATCTTATCTTCGTCCGTAACTCACGATGCACCACCACCACTATCTCCGACGTATACTATCTACAATGAAACGCAAGTTCCTCAGACGCAAGAACAGAGAAATACTCAAATCAACTCATCAACAATAAATGTACCAAACAAAAATGTAACTCTCTCTATCAATAATTGGACCAATGTTTCGAATGTTAACTTTTACTTTTAATTGTCATTATTTTGAATAAAGGCTTATCTCATATTATTATTGTGTTAATTTTTTCGCAAATGGTACGAAAAGTAGAGTATTTTCCTCGGTGATAAAGGTGTCTTAGTCTTGGGTGAACTTAAATCCTCGCTACACTCAGGACTCGTCTTCACACTCAGGAGTTTTTAACACCCTCGTTACGCTCGGGAGTAAACCTCGAGTCCTTCGTTACGCTCGCGATTAAAATCGTCACCCGCGGCAGAAGACACTGCTTTATCCCCTTGGTTAATAATCTACTATTATCAGTTGGTAGGAAAGTGAAAGTATCATCTACGTACCGCTTTTAGAACCTAGGAGTTACCGGTACTGTGCTCAGGGCCCTCTCCTCGAAGTCTTTCATAAAGATATCGGCGACGACGGGCGAAACAGGGGAACCCATGGCGACCCTCTAATACTTGCAGGTAGTAAATGTCATTCCACAAAAAGTAGCCAGATGTTAGACGATGATCTAATAGTACTGCATATTTATCAGGTATATCTGGTTCTTCTAGACGTTTTTTGGTAATTTTAATGCAGTCCTTATTTACATGCCTACCAGTACAGGATTAAATTTAAATGAGGGTATACAAGATACTAATTATGAGACGACCAACACCTCAGTCTCCCTGTGACCACGGACCCTGCAAACGTTAAATATATGAATTGAGAAAAGCATACAACCTGTCTATATGTATACGGCGGGTGATTTTCAATATTTTCACATTTCCGCTCATGAAGTTATTAAAACATATCCTACTACTCGTAATATTATAAACGCGAAAGTTTGTAAGTATGGACGGATGTTTGTTACTCTTTCACGTAAAAACTACTCAATGGATTTGGATGAAATTTGGCATACAGATAGTTTATAACCTGGGTTAACACATAGGCTAGTTTTTATCCCGATATTCTCACGGAAACGGGAACCACGCGGCTGAAACCGCGAGCGGCCGCTAGTCTGAATTATTTGTGTGAATGTGGTGTAAATTGTAAGGGAAGCGGCACTGGTCTTCGACAGAAGCCAATGATCGACTTGTTTTTCCTTTCCTTTCAAATTAGAGTAAAAGAGACAAAACACGGAATAACTATTCGGACCTTATTCTTTGTTTATTTGTAAGAGGGTTAGGCCCAGTTTTACAATACTCTGTTAGTTATTCTCTAAATGAGGCATTACTTAATCAATAATTAAAATTAACAGGGATGCTAACGGCACTGTTAAATTTTTATGTCCCATGGTAATAATTTAACAGACCATTACGAAATCAATCATTAGGTGAATGACTCTCAAATCATTCACTCACATTCTAAACCAACCAAAACAAAATGTCATTGTATGTAATGTCATTGCTTCGAAAACGAGCACTATTTTCTCTAGTCGTATAATAGTTTTGTTATATGTAAGGCGACTGATTTAAATACCATGTATTTCGTAGAATTCATTAGAAATCGGGTTGCATTTCATTTTGCTGGTTGAATGAATGTCAAATATTTTATTGTTGAGTTTGAGGTTATCTTGTGTTGTTTTGATTTTATTGATTCCAGCGCATCCAAAACAGATTCTTTCGATAGTCGAAATCTTGTGCGAAAATCAACATCGTCATATTCTTCGAAATAATGACGCCGTTCTTTGAATGTTTTAGGACGTCGTACTATGTGTGTCGTGTACGCGATGCGGATCGGTGCAGGCAAACGCATCATATTCAAATAAATAATATTACGCGTAGCACGGCGCAAGCCGCTGCTCGATTAGCGTCATGAGTGACAAACTCGGCAAATGAACTCCTGGCGTTTCTACAACAAAAGCTGGACGTCATGGACGAGGTGAGCGCAGTGCAAATTTGCAAGTCCAGCTTCAGTGAAGATGAGGTGGCGTCTGCGAAGAAGCTGCTCTACGAGCCTGTCGGCAAGAGCGACGAGATGGTGTCTCGGAGACGTGTCGGGACGCAGAAGAGCCTACAGGAGATCATAACACTGATCAAAGGAACCGATCCAGATGACATGCCGACGTTTGTGGCGAGCAAGCCAGAACCGTTGCGGTACCGCACCGACAGGGCCCAACCTCTTGCTGCGTGCTGCGACACCGACCACGGCCATGTACCTGTCCCGCCTGCATCACACCACCACATCGCAGGAGGTAGCAGAGTTCATACGAATGAAGTCTAAATTTAATTCGAGGATTGGACCGCTGGAGTCGCGCCATAATACAAGCTTCAAAGCGTTTGTGGTGCGAGTCCCGACATCAAAGCTGGACATCTTCATAAAGGAGGACTTCTGGCCGAAGGGTGTAGTCTACAGGCGTTTCCATGGAAAGTTGCCTGTTGCTACCAAGTTGGTACAGTAGGTGCCAATCAAATAATACTAACATAGTTATTAAGTTTTTTTTAATATACTAAGAAAAATTGTTTTTTTTTTATGTAAGTATGTTAGTCTGTAAGGTATTTATTATATGGGCCGCTCTGTATTTTTACCATCTGTTACATTAATTGTTGTCTGAAATAAAGATTTATTATTGTTATTCTCTTAATTTTTTTTTTCTTAGCCTATGTTTGTTATAATATTAATATAAATGTAAAATACAAAAGCACATACAAAACATAAAAATATTATAAAAAACCTAGCCTAGGGTGCCGCCGGCAACGAGGCAGGGCTCAAACTGCCGTTGGTTAGGGCTGCAGAGGCAGAAACTTTGTAATATCCGCGCCGTGTCCAAGAGTACCGCCTTCTCTATCTGACCCTTGATCCAACCATTGAGCGAGAGATTCTTAAGGTGTTGGTCGAGACTCTTCGCTACCAGACCGTTTGCAGACACGACTATCGGCACAATGATTGTCGAGTCAATATCCCACATAGCGGTTACCTCGTGAGCCAAGTCAAGGTACTTGCTGGCCTTGTCCTTCTCGGCCTTTACAAGGTTCTCGTCATGTGGGATGGTGACGTTGACATGCACATACTCTTTATTTATTTTCTTTGTTAAAACTAGATTTTTACAATATTTTAATATAAAAACAATAAAAGATTATAAAAACCTAATCCTAGAGTACCGCCAGCAGCGGGACAGGGCCCAAGCTACCGGTACGGTGGTCAGGACTGCAGAGTGAGGAAGCTCCTGACAATACGGGCCGTGTCAAGGAGTACAGACTGCCTTTTGCATCTGACCCTTGACCCAACTTATTATTATTATTATTATGTAGTCCAAATTCTCTACTTCCAAAGGATCCTCTCGTTTTCGTAAATAAAATTGTACGCCATGGCCATCTTGTTCCTGTGTGGCAGTAAACTAACAGCCTGATACCCATTTGACGGACCTAAGTAGCAGCAATTAAGTTTAACATCGAATTACGGATATTTGACATTCGTTAAAACATGATGGGACACTCAATAACCTTAACAGTCTGTTAAATGATTTAACAGGGGTGTTAACTAACTAACATTGTATGATGAAACTGGATCTTAGTCTTTAAGACCAGTTTTAAAGTTTTAGTTAGGTTTTAGTAAGTTTAAGAGCGCGTTCACACGAGGACGATTATTGTTCTTTGACCAATCGTCTTTTTTCACGATTCGTTTTTTATTGACGACGGCAATGCTTTTAAATGCCCGTGTGCACACGCATCAATCGTGAAAAATGACGGACACGTGTTAAATCACGTATCCTGCCCTCATAAGCCAAAAAGCGGTACTTATCTTAAAAAAGGCCATTTTATGATTTTTGTTGCATCTGATAGCTTAACAAATTCCTTACAGGTTAGTGAAGCTAAATAGCGCTTATCTCACCCAGAAACCGCCTTAAACCCACTAAGAAAATATTGCATATCTCAAATTTATACGATATTACTAAGAGGCTGAGAGGTAAATCAATATTTTTAATCACAATGGCCTTAAATTAAATCACTTAAAAAAGTTCTTATAATGTTCAGTCAAAATTTCCAAGAAATTTGGCGGTATCTGTAGAATGCGAAGCGAAGTAATAGATACGGCTCTAGCGCTTAGTAAAATTAGGAGAAAATAGTTCGCAAAATGTGAGATGCCGCTGCAGTCGCACAGCTTGTTGTACAAAAATAAACGTTACTTATGAACGATAAGGGCGATATTCAAGTGCTAACTATCTATCAATCGAAGGTTTTCTACTGTGGTTTACTACCAACAATTTTACTTGTCAGATCTTGTTTGTTTTGCTTGAAGTACCTAACAGGTCGTGCAGTTGATACAATCGGGAATAATTAGAATTTGGTGATAATAAAGTGATAGCTGTGTTTGGTGTTATAAGTGTGATATTTGGTGTTCAGGTGAGCTACCATGAAGTAATTTAATTCCACGCCCTTATATCTGCGATATAGTGCAAGTGGAAGCTAAGAGAGGCAGTTTCGATTCTTTCGACTTCTTTTGATAGTGAGCTTATAACCGATAGTAGGTATTATTGGAAATAAGATTTTTAAAACAAATGTTCTTCCACCTCCAAAGAAGAAAACCATGTTTAACGGCATTTCGCAACCCAAGAAGAGCAATTATCTTGAAATCCCTTCAAAATATTAGGTCCTTACGATGAAATTCTATGAAATTGACGTTTTTTTCTCACTTATTAAAATGTCTAAAAGTTCTAAAAGTCAATACCGGTTGTTAATATTATTAACACCTTTAATTAGGACTATGTTACTTAGGCTTCAGTAATAACAATGATTATTCATTTTGTGTCTTTATCGCCCAATATTTTTTTTAAATTTACTACTTTTTATGTTCGCGGAATTGTCTTTTTGTTTCATTGTAGCTTTGAAGGGACTTGATTTTTTTTTATTTTTATTGTCTGCTACATTTAGCTAGTGAAACAAACACACTACTCTACAATTTTTTATAGTGTTAACAAAAATAGATGCTAAGAAAAGTAAAAAACATTAGTATGAAAAATAAAATTTAAAAATTTTTTTCATACAAAACGTCAATTTCATAGGTAAGGACCTAATATTAATACCATGCAAAGATTGTATTTCCAGAGGAGCTCCCTACTTCTGAGTGATTTCTGATATAGATGCCTATTTTCAAAATTTAAACTTCTGTAATAAGTTTGTCTGAAGTATATTAAAATTATTTCAAAATGCATTTTTTTCATGTTTTATTTTGTTTTATAAGGATTTTGAACAAAAATGTTTATAAAAACATTTGTATAAAATTTCCTATGAACATACTAAAATTAAAAGCGGTAACTCATATTAATAAACTAATTATTTGAAGCCCAATAGCGGTATCTCAAAAATAAGGTAAAAAAACATATTTTTTCCATTTTTTGAAAACATCAATAAGAACTCTATGGGTCTGAGTATCTCATATTATGTTTGAATAATTTTAAAAATACTTTTCTAAGTTGACGCAAAATCAAAAAAATTAAAACATCAATTATCTCGAATGTCATGTTTTTGAGTTGACGCATTTTGGCTTATGAGGGCATTCGGACTTTTAAAAATCACGTTCGTCAAAAAATACGAATTGTGAATCATTTGTGACGGACCCGCTGATGCGCTTGCGACCCACCCCCGGATGCGAATTTTTTCAACACTGGCTTTTTTCAAATTCTTTTAAAAATAAACACGATTCCGTATGCAATGTGGACGTCCATCCATTGATGATTCGTCAAAAAACACGATACGCCATGACGTATCGTGTTCTTTGACGAATGATCAATGACGGATCCCGTGTGAATGAGGCCTTAGAGTTTTAAAGTGTCCAACACAGTGCCACTGCCCTAGTATGAGATCTTTTAAGAAGAGCCTTATTCTGTTTAGAAGTAGAAAATCTTATATCTTACATGAATGAGGCTGATATATAGAGACAGAACCACGATCAAAGCAAATTCCTCTGAAACTAGAGTTAAATTTGTGATGCAAGATACGACTCTACAAAACAGTGTTCAAAAATCATGCCGCTATTAATAATCGTATGAGCTTTTCTTAGTAGTTGCACTCGTCAATCGATCAGATCAGGGGCTGAGGATGAGGGTGACCGACCCATTCATACGTGTGCCCACCTTTTTCATAATGGCGGCTGTAATACGCCGCTCTCATTGGTCGACGGTCCCGCGCTTTCTCCGCGGGAGAGCACGCATGCGCTTTAGAAAGTTTGATTTAAAAATGGTCGACTGTTTCTTGTGCGTTCGAACTATTTATAGTTCGAAGATGACAGCTTTATAACAAATGCGACCTCATTGGAGGGTGTTTTTAGCTTGTGAGTTTCGGATTGGACGATATTCTATGATTAAACTATTTGATTGGTATAAAACGAAAACTTTTTTACAAGGTACCTACATAGCCTTTTTTGGAATAAAGTTTTTAAATAGCTTCTGATGAAAGTTACCAGTCATTCATCTAAGGTTACTGGCTTTGTTCCAGATAATTGGAAATATAATGTAAGAGTTGGAATATGTGCTTATTTTAGAAAGTCTTCTAGATTGGTAACTTATTGAAATAGTTGTCTTAAATTAAACATTATCTGTGTTCAATCTAATAGAAAAGAAAAATCATTGCTGTGTAAAATATGTCAAGACTATTAGAGATACTGAAACACCAGCAGCTTTAAAAAAGGCATTTTTGTCGATTGGAATTGACAAAAACAGCCACATTAATGTTTATAAGCTTCGCAAAAAGCTAAATCTGTATTATTATTGTGTATTATTTTGCTAGTACAAAGACTAGGTAGTCTAACTTTTTTAGTTGTACACAAACTGTCAGGTATTTGTGAACTTGTTAAGTAGGTTACTACATAGCAGATTAAAATATGACACATTTTTTTTTGTACTACAAAGTACTTACAAAGTTAATTCACTACCTTATCTCCTCCTCCTCTTCTTATCACAACAAATACTAACCACCAAAAAAATCGAAAACAATAATCCATTGTAAGGAAATTCTAGGTCTGACTGACACCGACCACAGATATGTCAACACGTACTCGTATATGGGTACGAAATCTGTCGAACTACCTACATAATGGACGAACTGCGTATTGGACCATATGCGTGTAGGACGAATGGCTAACGAATCGATTAGTGGAACTAGTAATTAACAGAAACCAGTGATCAACCATTAACCTTTTCACCGCCCAACTATCCTGCACGCGATGTCCCGCTGTACGCCAACGTATAAATGTATTCTAATAAAGTAGGTACAAAGAAGAACTTCTATAGAAGTGCTGGCGTGGACGGCACGAAAATCTCGAACTTCTATAGAAGTTGTTGGCGGTAAAAAGGTTAAGACTTTAGCATCAATTGAATGCGTCTGCATTGATAGGAAGATCTCTTGCAGATGGTGTGATCTAAAATTTCAATGAAAATTGATCGCGTCGGGTCGTTACGTTCCCTAAAATATGGTTGAGCGAAGCGATGGCTGATTCATATGTCATACTCGTGAACGGGTGCCGCCTGTGGAGGCTGGTCTGCTCTTGCATACTTATCTTATTAAGTATTAATTACTTGATGTAAATTTGATAACTTAGATTTTTTTTGTTTTTTTTACATGTTGTGGTTGTCTTCTATATTTTGTGTGTTAATTTGTAATGAAAAGTGTCCTGCTATAATAGGGCATTTTCAAATATTTTTTGACGCTGTAAGGAGAAAAGAGCTGGACACTTGCTGAGTTTCTTGCCGGTTCTTCTCGGTACAAGATCTCCCGCCCAGAGTAGACTTACGAACCGATGGCATAGCGACATTCACAAGAGCTACTTGTAGCCTAAATTGAATAAATTATTTTTGAATTTTGAATTTTTAATGTTATTATTTGGCGACGAAAACTATGCCGAGCACTGGTACCCTATATAGTACCCTATATCAGTACTAACCTGTTTCTTCACAGAATATGGTTCAACTTCAACAAAAAATTTCAGGAACTATCGTAGCACACGGGCACATAGCGCGCACCATAGCTCATTTAAGTTTGCACACCCTCACAATAATTAACATAACTTTTACACAGGCTTATTATCAGATTTTCCTTATGATATACACAAGGGTTGTACATATCTTTTGAAAGGAAACACAAGCACACACAAGACTTTTCTTCATTCATAGTTCATCTATAACTCTACGATATAATAAGACTAATATGACAACCTTCTCAACTTAGCCGTGTCTAAAGGGTTACTGATTGAATTTGCTTTTGTAACTATATGAATCCTATAGAATAAAAGGTACTGGGTACACCAATTAAATTAGCTATGTAACTACACGGTATGCGGTAGGTCAATGGATTGAATATGACAGGGCCGTAGCAGGGAAGTAAAGTACATAGCTACGATTTTTTTTTTTAATTCTTTGGTAATAGAGTAAGAAGCTCTGTTTAAAATTAAAGGATTATGTGTTGCTTATTAATTGTCACCTTTTAATCCCACTATCAATATTTAATTTTTCAGTAGAATTATTTTGAAATAATACAAGGTCGAACTTTTGTATAGGTATGTATAAAAAGTTATGTTTTAGTATATTTTGGTTGAATTAGGTACTAGTTAGTAATTGCACTATGTAAAGTTGAAAAATAGATGTGATTGCCCTAAATTATTTTACTTTTCCACTGTATTAAATAAGCACAAACATTGAAACCTATGTAAATATATTAAGAAAATAAACAAGGTGCTTTCTTTTGCATAATTACATAACTACATAGATACCTATGTAGTTAAAATTATTTATCTTAATTGCCTTGAAGGCACTCGTCAGTTTTTTCCAAGGGACAGAGTAGGTATACATAAGCAAGTATCCCTTTATCCTAAAAACAGACATGTAATCTACATGTCTGTTTTTAGGGATGTCCCTATCTACATGTTAATACAACACGGACTTACCGTATTCTGTGTCTTTGCACGTCTGAGTACGACCCTGTTGAGGTAAATCATGTTTACCCTTTTGCTTAGATATCGAATTCAATACACCAATAAAGCCATTAAAAGACAATGTGTGATGATAACACAATCTATTATGCCTACTAATTTACGACGTAAATAAAGTTTTGTACAAAGCATTGGGACAACCGTAGTATTAGAATAACAAAAAAGGATCATACTTTTGTTACTCTTTGCTAAACAAAAAGCAACCTTACGACGTATACAATAAGTTTAAATATAATTTCTAAGAGTTACACAGCTGGTTCAGCAAAGTGATTCCTTTGAATGGACACGAAGTAGGTCTATATAACTAGTTGTTATATAATTTATAATCTTATTTGTGCGTCTTTTCAATAAACCTTAAATATTTTTTTAAATTTTTTTTTTAAAGGCTGGCAACGCATCTGCGATTCCTTGTTCCACATGGTTTTTTTCTCACATACTAATTGTTTTTATTCTATTTATTTGGGTATTGCGGTAATAATGGAAAATAGTTTGGGCACTAAGTTTTTTTTATTTGGGTTTATAACTATAATAAGGCCTTTGTCTAGCAGTGAACGTCTTTTGGCTGAGATGATGAACTATAAGTAAAACCAAAACACAATATTTCATCCTTACATAGGTACCTATTATAAGTACTAACACACTACTATCGTAGCGGTATACTTTAAGCCAAACGTTCACAGTTTTCGTCTCCAATAAATAACATAAGTACCTAGATTTTCACAATGCAAAGTTCAATAAATCTGACATCATCATCAGCCTATAAGTCCACTGCTGGACCTATGTGCCTCTCCAAGTAATAAATCTGACATACCTACCTAATAATAATCATTTATACCTATTAGGAAAACTTAAAAATGTGTAGGAAACTAGGAACTAGCCAGCTACCTAGAAAATCGAACTCAGCGAGTCGAGCTTAGAAGGAGCAACGGTACCAGCCACATGTCTGAGCTTATTAGCGTTCGTAGAGGCGTACCACAGGGTTCAATCTTGGGTCCCCTACTTTTCACCATATATAGCAGCGACGTGATAAAAACCATACATCATTGCAAGTACCACATGTATGCGGACGACTTGCAGGTTTATGTGTCATTTGACCCGCGTAACACATCAGATATTGTTGCAAAGCTGACTGAAGATTTAAATGGCATTAACTCGTGGGCTGAACAGAACACTTTAGTCCTGAATCCAAATAAATCCAAGTTTATTATTTTTGGTTCCAAAAAGCAAATACAAAATGTTGAAAGCAGAAACCCAATTGTGACAATAGGCAATCAACCAATTGAAAGAGTCTTAGCTGCGCGAAATTTAGGCGTCAAAATGGATGCTGAACTGCGTTTCGAAGATCATGTTTCCGAATTAGCTAAGGGCTGCCTGTATAAGTTGAAGGTTTTATACAGAATCCGACAAAACATTAGCGAGCAGCTCAGAATAAGACTGTGCGAAGCACTTGTTCTTTCAAGGCTTAATTACTGTCTACCTGTTTTTGGACCATGCTTGCTAGAGCGTACGAAAAAAGTCTTGCAGCGTGTACAGAATGCTTGTGCAAGATTCTGCTTTACCGTGCCACCGAGAACGCATGTAACACCTTTTCTTAATGAGTCTAATATGTTAAAGATGAGAGCGAGATGCAATCTTCATCTGGCAAGTGTGTTGTTTGACGTAATTTTAAGTGGTGCTCCTAAATATTTGTCCAATAAATTGACCTGGGCACACTCACGCTCTGAGTACAACACTAGAGGTGCGTCTTGGAAGCTAGTCATACCACGACATAAGACTGCTGCGTTTCGGGGTAGTTTCCGATATTTGGCAACAAAATGTTGGAACAACCTTCCACCGCCAATAAGACAAGCTGAATGCAAGTTTACCTTCAAAAGTAGACTTAAGAAACACCTGCTTAAGATGCAAAAAATCACTCCATGAAGTTGCTAGATATTAGGAAGATTTCGTTCATCAATATTGATAACATAATCTATTTTTAAATTAGTATAATATAATAAATAATAAATAGCATCATTTTTAAATAGATTCAATTTACCGTGTTTTTTATTTTTTTATTATTATTGTTTATCTGACATTTTGCATTTTAAATCATTCGACTAATCAAATTACTTATTATTTATTTTCACTAATCATATTAAACATATTATAAATTTATAAAATTCAATCATAGATTTACACGAATAACAATAATTAATTGGTACAAGGAACAACTTTTGTACCTACGAATGCAACTCGGCCTCCGTCTGAAAATCAGCGTCATGGCGATGGCTTTGCTAATGCTGTGACACATGCTGAGCCGGAGACTTTTTTGCCACTGTTTCACTGCTCACCATAATATTCTTATGCTTCTTTTTTTTTTTATTTTTGTAACCCTTCTCTGTGTAACAGTGTGCAAAATAAATTATTTGATTTGATTTGATTTGATTTGAACTTTGTGTAGCCTCTATTTTAGAGTAAGTCCAATTTCTAAATAAAAATATTTTAAATTGTAATTAAAATATTTTTGAACTCTGATATTTTTAGAGATGAAAATAAAAAATATAGGTACATGTAGGTATACTTAGGTACTTGGTATATTTTTAATTTGATTTTGAAGCTATAAAATAGGTAATCAAAATAATGAACGTATTTAATACTAACTGTTTAGTCCCGTCAAGTTTTGTGTTTTTGTATCAACATTATTTAATTTTATCACCAGCTCATTTTTATGTCACCACTGCTGGGGCCCGAGCCTTCCCTATGGATGGATAGAGAGAACGGGCTATAAACCACCACGCGGGCCCAGTGCGCGTCTACAGCAGTCGGGACCAACGGCATTACGTGCCTTACGAAGCACGGAGGAGCTCGAGATTATAAAATAATATTGGTCACTCATCCGATGACCAGCCTTTACGAAAGTTGCATAACCTTAGCAATCACACATCGTGCGCTTGAACCACTTCGCCATCGAGTTTCTTATTTAATTTATTTAAATCAAAATTATGTTATAACAATACCAAAAAACATAGACCAAAGCTTTTGCTCGGAAAGCAGATCAAAGGACTTTTAAAAGCAAGCTTTCCAAAGCTTTCATTTGTGTTGTAGTTCGATGTTTTTCGCAAGATGGAGGTAGCGTTAGAGCTGGCCAAGCCTAGTAGTGCTATAGCTTTCACACAGATGGCACTACTGTGCTTCAAATGAATTCAATCATGTTGGTGTTTCAAAAAAGATTTTTTAAAATTCTAAAATATAAGCTAAATTGTGAATTTAAAATGTAAACTCTATAATAATATTTTTAGTAATGTTTTAACAAAAAATCATTGATGAAGAGCAGATGCTTCACTTTTGTAAAAGCATAATAGCGGATTGTCTCAGTAAATGTTTAGGCATACTGCCGCTAGATGGCACTAAAATTCATTAAAGCAACAATTTTTTGAGCTAGTCGAAAGGGGCGAGATGCAAAATGAATAGGTACCTATTTGTCCAAAAATTCGTTACTTACTTATAAATTATAATATGTATAAGGTGTTGTTTTATATCAAATTCTGATTTTTGAGTAACGGTCACTTAAGTCCGAAAAATAAAAAATCAACTTGCTATTGCTAGACCAAATAGGTAGGTAAGTACCTACCTAGTATAGGCACCTATTAAGAGTCAATAGGTATGAGGTGAGTAGGTATATAATGAATATATTTTATTTGAGAATTTAAAATCTAAATTATTTTTTATACATGCTATTTAATCAGTGAAAAATTAAAAAAGCAGATCAATGTTAAAATATTTGTGGATTTTTTTTAAATGAAATGATGAACATATAGGTATTCGAAGCCTAGGTTACTATCAACTTTTCTGAATATCCACCATTGGGGCTATACCCCACTGTGCAGGGTTCAGTGGGGTATAGTTACTGACCCCCGCATTGAAAAATCGTCTTTTGTTTTGGACAAGTTTTCTGGATATCCACCATTAGGAATCTTAAGATAGAAATGAACAATGAACTAAAACAATGGCTTTGACAAAAAAAGGTCGAAAGGTTTACTATTGGTCATTCTATGGTCATCTTCATGGTAGACTGAGTTAACTACGATCGCCACGTTAAGGCAAAAATGTTTGTAACTGTATATCCTTAAAATTTGTCGATCGTACCTACATACCTACCTATTGTTACCTACTGTTCCCCTGACTTAGCTTTTTTTTTTTGAGAGAGATTGCTGATTGCCTCAAACGACATTTCAGCGTCACCGGGCTTTTTTGAAGGCGGCGAGGTACGTAAAGGAAACTCTCAAGCCGTGTTGAAACGAATCACCTTCAGAGGTTTTCTAGAGAGAACGGCATCGCATACACTTAAAAGTGCGCGTCCCCGTGCCATACTAGATTCTCCGAAGGGTTCGGATCGGATCGGGGAACGGAGTCTCTAAAGGCACGGACCTCGGCTCGGGTTAAGGTTGCCAGATGTCCGGGATTTCCGGGATTGTCCCGGAAATTTACGTATTGTCCAGTAATTCGAACTATTGTCCCGGATTCCGAAAAAAAAAAAAATTAAAAAAATAACAACAAAATATGACACGGCAGGCGGTCATATAATAATAAAAGTATACATTTGAAAAATAAAATACATTTTCCTAATAAATACAAATATAAAATTAAATATTCCGTAATTTATATTTATATTTTTTTTTACATATTCATAGCCATAGCCACGGCCCGACATGGAATTGTCCCGGACTTGGTAAGTTCCGATCTGGCAACCTTAGCTCGGGTAGACCGGGCCGGTGGAGGAGGAGAGAAGCGCCCAGGTACATGTCCGTACCTGGTATAGAGCGCGTGTGAATCGGTTCTATGTACCCTTGTTCTACGAGTGCGGTGTGTTGGGCCTAAACTAGTGTGCATGTTTAGTGTATTCTGTAAATGTGTGTGGTATTTAGAGGATCTGGCGGGGGATCCTGACTTAGCAGTGCGGCAGCTAATAGTTAGCTCGTAAAACAAATGCTACCGCCGCGTCGGCCGCGCGCCACGGTAGAAATTAACTGTTTGGAATTAGCAGGTAGCGACTATTATCGTAGTTGCACCAATGCTCGACACAGTAACCCAGTGTGCGACATCAGTTTTCGCCGCCAAACAATAATATAGACATAAAAAAAAGAAAATGTATTTTTTTCAGTTCCTTATTCAACATATTCTAGTATTTATAGGAAAAGGAGTGTCCTTTTCAGTTTTATAAAAACTTGTTTCAGGAGTGTACGCTCTTCCTAAAATTACATACAAATAAACGATTGAGTTTACAATTTTACAGGTTGCCATTGTGATAATTAAGAAAAGAAAACTTGAACTTATCTATAAAATGTGTAAAGTGAGTGTGCTTGTGTGCGTGTGTGTGTGTGTGTGTGTGTGTGTGTGTGTGTGTGTGTGTGTGTGTGTGTGTGTGTGTGTGTGTGTGTGTGTGTGTGTGTGTGTGTGTGTGTGTTGTGTGGTGTATCAGTGCTCATATATATATATTATGTATGACTACATATATGTATAGAAATTGCTATAGGAACTATTTTATTCGGATTAGCTATCCAATGAAAATCTAAATATCATTTTTGTATCCTAGTACTAACACCAGTATTTGACACAGTAACCCAATATTCGACACTAGGTTTCGTTTCCAAAACCTAACATAGAATTTCTTGGAATCTGGTGGGCCTCAAAAATTCCAAGCTGTGTGTTCCACTGTTGCTAAGGACTAAAATCAGACGCTGCGTTGATCCCTATGCTTTTATTTAACTTGCAATGTATGTGATGTTTGTTCGGGTGGAATCTTGCAACTCAATTTTGAAGCAGATATCATTAACCGATTGAGCTGAAATTTTGTATACATGTTCAGTTTGGAGCACAATGCAGGGTTAATGGTGTGACGTCATTCTAAATCCAAGATGGCGGCACACCCAAGATGGCGGACTAATTATTAATTATGAGTCTTTCACTGGTTCATGTTGAACACTGATGCCATTACCCTACATAAAGGATTAGTTGTTGATACTGACATGGTAATATTGAGTGCTTGCTGTGGTCAATTCTCAGGAGATGGACAGAGAGGATACTTACCAATGTTGTGCTCGGTTTGTATTGATAACTTGACATGTAGATACCGTTTTATTTAAACCTCTCACATTATTTATTGTGTTACTGTTAACACACTTTCAGATTGGCAACCAAACTGCTATTTTTCTCCGTCAAATCCTTACGACTAATAGCAACTAGCACCAAAAGTAACGTGGACCAGGGCTTTCCAAGAACTTCTATGTGGAGTGTCCAAAATACTTACCGATGCCTGCGTATCAGATTATCGAAAACTGTTAAACTTATTAAATAAATGTTCATCGAAATGCCATATAGACATAAAGTTCATAGTCTGCTGAGGTAATGGTCTGATGATCTGTCTGATCTCTTTTTTTTAGGGTTCTGTACCCAAAGGGTAAAACGGGACCCTATTACTAAGACTCCGCTGTCCGTCTGTCCGTCTGTCACCAGGCTGTATCTCATGAACCGCAATAGTTAAACAGTTGCATTTTTTTACAGATGATGTATTTCTGTTGCCGCTATAACAACAAAATACTAAAAAACAAAATAAAATAAATAAAATAAATATTTTTAAGGGGCTCTCATGTGTACATATGGGAGCCCCTTAAATATTTATTTTATTATTATATTTAGTACAACAGACATGATTTTTTATTGCCGTTTTTTTATATAAATGAATACGCAAATGGACTTCTTGGCGGGAAAGTGAAGAGTCATGTCTGCGGTTTTGTTTTATTTTCTAAAATTTGTGTTATATCGAATATTAATGTGAAATAATGGTGGATTATTAACCGTTAAGTGTTCGTGAGTGTGCATGAGTGTTGGCAAATGAAACAAAACAGTGCAACGGCACTTTTCAAATTCTCTCAAGAAGTCCGCCGCATGAGGACTTAGTAAAGCCCCACATCTTTACTGAGCTACTCCAGGGGTTGGGGGGTATATCATTTCTCACTTTCATTTCTATTATCTATTATTCATCATCATCATATAGGAAATATTGTTTATTTATGTACCTATAACTTGTAAGAAAAATTATTTTGTCACTGGCTAAATTTGGTAATCGCACGAAGCCATTAACTAAAAAAAAAATCGCAAATGACTGCTCTGTCTGATGTTATACAGAAGCAGAGATTGTGCCCCCAAGCGATCTTCACCCGCACGTTGCTTCTTCACACTTCGTTTAAATGACGCCATTTTGTAGGAAAGAGGAAACACGTGTCATTATCATCATATCAGCCAAAAGACATCCACTGCTGGACAAAGGCCTCCCTCAAGGATCTCCACAACGACCGGTTTTGTGCTGCTCGCATCCAGCGGCTTCCCGCGACCTTCACCAGATCGTCGGTCCAACTTGTTGGAGGCCTGCTCACACTGCGCTTTCCGGGCCTACGCGGTCAACACGGAAACACGTGCGCTGGGACGGAATTCCATTTTTCTCATGTTCTTTCAACCTGGCCTACTAGGATATACTTACTTAGGTACTCCTTCTTCCCATATAGTAGCTCAATGGATAAGCTGCTATCGGTTAGGCGGTCGAGAGGCAGGTCACTGGGATCCTGGGGCGGAGACATCGCCGAAGAAGGAGGAACCGATCTCTGAAGACAAACTGCCAAATGACTGGTGTTGAAATAAAACATTTTAAACAAATTAATTTGCGTTTATTTTACATAATGTTCATTATTCGACTTAACACAAATTTTAGAAAATAAAACAAAACCGCAGACATGAGTCTTCACTTTCCCGCCAAGAAGCGTCCGAATAGTTATTCCGTGTTTTGTCTCTTAATTTAATTTGAAATGACGGTTACATGACGGTACAGGAACAAAACTCAGTGCCTTGTTCAACCATATGCCAAAGTCATGTGCCTTACAAATAAACAAAGAATAAGGTCCGAATAGTTATTCCGTGTTTTGTCTCTTTTACTTTAATTTGAAATGACGTTTACATGACGGCACAGGAACAAAACACGGAATAACTATTCGGACCTTATTCTTTGTTTATTTGAAAAGGGCTTAAAGTGCAAAGTTTATTGCAGTAATTTGACAGTATGTGGTAGTCTGATGTTTAGGTGTCTGTATACATAATATACTGACTGTAGATGTAGTTACTAGTTACTGTTCTATCCCCTCGCTAATTATTTACGGTGGTGCAGTAATTACTGAGGTCGTAAAGCAAAGGCTCTTGCGGTGGGATCACATAAAATTAGCTCGCTCCGCCGCCAGTGGAGTGGAGCGCTGGCGTCCCAGGTAAGTAGGGGAGCCAACGGATTCGATTCCTTGAGACAAAATAAATACCAAAGTACAAAGTACTCGATTTCATGCACATTTAAGTTGACGTGACGACCTCCTTGGTCGAGTGGTTTGGTACATCGGTTTTCATGGTGTCACCATCTCTGAGGTCCCGGGTTCGATCCCCGGTCGGGTCAATTTAGAAATTATTGTTTTTCTAAATTGTCTCAGGTCTGGGTGTTTTCTATGTATAATAAGTATTGTATTTAATTATTTTAATTATGTTTATCCGTTGTCTAGTAACCATTTAACGAGTTTCATAACGAAGCTTCTCTTGGGCTAAATAATTGGTGTGAGTGTAAGAAAGTTTATTTATTATTATTTAAAGTTTGAGCAGGTAACGTCATTTTGGTTTTGTCGTTAAGATTAAGACGACCAGTCTTAGAACCAGGGCTCCAGGTTTGATTCCCAACTTGTCGTAAGCCGTCCTGGCTAGCTACCACCATCTTGTCTAAATATGTCGATATAGGTACCTAACATCAGTGTTGCAGTTAGGGATAATATAACGAGTCCCTCGGTAGCTGAGGATTCCGGGTGATGTTCGTTTTCAGAGAACATATATTTTTTAAGTACTTACTTATCGTAATGGCACCGTTGTTCGACTAAGTAACCAAGTGTCCAACACCAGTTTTCATCGCCAAAAAATAGCACCTATGCAGGATGTATGGTAAAATGGTGTACTTATATTCCTGAAACATAGCTGGATGAGAGTAGCCGCGGATCGTGCTCAGTGGCGTGCACTTGGAGAGGCCTATGTCCAGCAGTGGACGTGTGTAGGCTGATGATGATGATGATGATGATAGCCACGCAACCAAGTATGAAGAACACTGTGTTATCATGCATAATCATATTTACGTAGATTTACTTTTCTACATATAAACAAACTCAAATTTATTTTATTACATTTTTTTGAAACGAAATGAAATGAAATATATTTATTAGAACACAGTACAAACTTATGTAGGTACTTAAAACAAAACAAACAAATCATAATAAAAAGTGTGTTCTAAAAGGACTCCACTCAGCATTTTGTTAGTGGACAAAAACTACAACGCTGATCTTCCGTGGAGAGCCCAGTTTTGTGTGACTATGCGCAGCGTCGCGCTCTGTACATTACATTATTTAAAAGTTCAGTGACATAAACATCAATATGAGCACATAGTTATTAGTTATACTCGTTACTGTTATTGGAGATATCCCAACAAATTCAGTTGAATACAACTAAGGTAAGATTGCAGATTTTTGTTCATTCCTTCAATGTTTCGACTTTTGTTTAGGTTGGAGCATGAGGTTGACGACCAAGAACAACAACTATCAGCTTGACCTAGGGTTGCCACTTTACAGTTTTGCTTAGTAACAAAGAGCCTCATTATCTCGGCCATGTGGAGCTATTAATTTTCTAGGGTTCTATAAGCGCTACCCTATCTGCCATATTCGAGATTATACAGTTATTACCGGTAACACCCGGTAGAATTTAATTGAAATGTTACTGGATGACTCTAAAATTTAGGTAATTGAATTTTTAATAGATGACTCTAAAATTTAGGTAATTGAAATTTTACTGGATGACAGTAAAATTTAGGAAATTGAAATTTTACTAGACGACTCTAAAATTTAGGAAATTGAAATTTTACTGGATGACTCTAAAATTTAGGTAATTGAAATTTTACTGGATGACAGCTAGGCAGCAGATGGTCTGTATTCAACTGTTGCCATAGTAACAATCAGTGTTGCTGACCCCTTCAAATGACTAAGCGAAAAGTGTGTACATCACTGGTTCCTAAACGCTAATGCCACTACCTTCGATTATGTACTAGAACAGGGATGGACAAACTACTTACGGCCGGCGGGCCATTCCGGCCCGTGAATGATCGAAGTCCGGCCCGCGACCATCAAACAAAAATTCAAGTGCGTGTGTGTTCAGAAAATGCATACCTAACAATATTTTTATTTCACAAAAAAAAAAAATTATTGAAAAAATAAAGCAAAAAATTCTATAGCCTGGCCTGCCATAGATTTTGTTAGTAAATATTGTCACGCGAATGAGAGTTTGCCCATCCCTGTACTAGATAAAGGATGCGGAACAAAAGTGCATCCCAAAAGTGGTCCTGTTAGCTCCTACATTTAAATGATACATGAAAAAACATTGGCTAGCATCAACAACTTCAGCTTACTGTGAACCTTAAATCTTAAACATAAAGATTAAAATAAGCTTGCAAAATATTTGTACTTAATATAATTACTGTCATCGCCACAAACGTCATTGTGGCTCCGTGACCCCAAAGTCGCCAAAACGGTTTTATAAGCGCTGATCGGGAATCTAGTACATTTTTGACTGAAGGCCACTACCCTACAGATTTATTAAAACCTCGAATATAATAGAAACAGAGTCCTAGTTATCAGAACCCCATGGGCGCCCTACGTGTAGGCAACACAAAGTAATGTGCCGTAAAAGGCTTTAACGCAAGTGCTTCAGTGCCGACGGACGGCCGGTATGCACTGCGGAAACTCTGAGCCGCTGAAAATGTTCTTGCGCTTGTGTTCATTTGTGTTATGGCCTTCTGTATGTTAAGGAAGTCCTCTCAAGAATGTTTAAAGATATATCTACTTATTTTTCAATATTCGACGACCTCCTTGGTCGAGTGGTTTGCACACCGGTTTTCAAGGTGTCGCCATCTCTGAGGTCCCGGGTTTGATCCCCGGTCGGAACAATTTAGAAATACCTGTTTTTCTAAATTGTTTTAGGTCTGGGTGTTTTCTATTTATAATAAGTACGTATTTAAGTATGTTTTTTTATATTAAGTATGTTTATCCGTTGCTAGTTAACCATTTCTCGAATTTGGAAGCTTTTCTTGGGGCTAGATAATTGGTGTGAGTGTGGGAAACATGTATTATTATTAATTAATATAGGTATTAGGGTAATGGCAGTGTTTGACTCTTTGACAAAATAACAGTCTAGGTATTCAGAAAATTTAAGTGACTCCGATACATAAAGAAGGTTTACTTGATATTAGGTAAAACTATTATGTCGACGTCCAATTATACGGCACCGCCGATTTTTTGCTCGACTTGGCGGGGGCACTGCCGATCCGCATCATGGAAAACCTGTAGACATTTAGAATATTAAAACACCACAGAAACCTCGAGCTCAATTGCTGATCCTGAAAGACATAGGTAATTTTATGACAAAACAATAAATAGGTAACTGGTAAAATCACTTCCAAAATATCCGGAAAAACTTAAAACAATTTAAATGTTATGGTCCTTACATTTCCCTAAATTAAATGAATAAACTGCTTTGTGTAAGTATGTAGTTATATTTGTTATATGTGCACTGTGTATACTTTATATTTAATTGAACTCTGTAACGTGCTAACCCTTCAAATAAATCACGGAGGGTCTGCAGGCACGTGATTTCCGGTCTATGGGTAGAATTACGGCATCCATTGGAACTTGACCTCCAATCGTACCTCGCGCCCACGTGGACGCAGGTCCTAATCGTTTGGATTATTTATGCGAGGGTGAGGGTATGAGTTTTAGGACCCCATTAAGAGGTCCATCTCATTTAAATAAGAAATTAGATGTTAGAAATTTGCACTTAGAATGTTGGCGAAGCAAGACGGGGGAGCTTGTCAATGTTAATGAAATGGAACGCTGCACTCTAGAGTAGGGATCTTAAATAATTAAAGCGATACATTAAGTAACCTTTCTCATACTAAAACACACACTCCGCACTTATATTCGTTTATCCTAAGTGCCTTACAAATTAACAAAGAATAAGGTCCGAATAGTTATTCCGTGTTTTGTCCCTTTTACAATAATTTGAAATGACGTTTACATCACAGGATTAAAACACGGAATAATTATTCGGACCTTACTCTTTGTTTATTTGTAAGGCACTATGGCTTTAATTACATGGGTATCGCAGTGGTACCATTGTTCGACACTTAAAAGAAGTTATTCGTCAACTCGCACACTTTAAACTCGCACAGGTGTGCGAGATGGCACCTCTTGATTTTAAATTCTTGTGTCGTCAACTCGCACAACATTTAAAATCTGTGGTAGTCATGTACAGTCAATTACAAAAAGGTTTGGAAAAAGTTATAATCCTTAAATTAACAGCTCAGTTTTCGACACAGTTTTTGTCGCCAAAAATAACAAAGATTGTCATTGAAATTATACGGGATGACAGGACTTCCTGGCGGGAAAGTGAAGAGTCATGTCTACGGTTTTGTTTTATTTTCTAAAATTGTGTTTTGTCGAAAATTAATGTGAAATAATGGTGGATTATTAACCGTTAAGTTTTCGTGAGTGTGCATGAGTGTTGGCAAATAAAAAAAAACAATGCGCCACGTCACTTTTCAAATTTTCTCAAGAAGTCAGCCCGAGGACTTAGTAAAGGCCCACATCTTTACTGAGATACTCGAGGGGTTGGGGGGTCTATCATTTCTCACTTCTCATTCATCATCATCATCATCATACATGAAGGGAAAAATACTAATGAAATTAAGAAACTAGACAGACAAAAAATGTCTAGAACGAACGAATAGGCTTGATGGATTTCATCCGGAGCCGTAAAACAATACACAAAAAAAAACGTGATGACAGCAACGAACACAGGTGGTCTGCGTTTTATTGTAGCTAAAGACTAAAATCAGTTGCAGACCCCTGTTTTAAATGAATGAAGGAAAAACATGTCGATCACTGGTCCCTTCCTGTCGAACACTAGTGCCACTACTTTCGGCGGGCTGGTTAGAACCACGATAGCTCAATTGGGAGAGCACCTGACCCGGTATAGTCAGAAGTGTGCAGGTTCAAATCCCGCACGTGGAAATTTTTTCAACATTTGTGTTTTTGTAATTTATTCGCAACAAAATTTTCGTGAAAAATTATATAAACAAAACAAAAACATTTTACTAGTGCCACTAATTATAAATAAATATTTATTTAAAATTGATGCGTTGTCGTTTTTATTATAATTCTGATTGACTTTTCATATAATAAAGATCGAGACCTACAAGAAACTATTGAATATAACTTAAGAAACAAAAAGAAGGAAATATTTTTAGGAAAAACTATACATGTAACATAAGCATTCCACCCAATGCCACTTTCTTCTTAAGAGTGCGCCGTCCGTAAGTGACAAGTGTCATATGTTTTATTTAAAATGTCGTCGTCCATATTTTTTTGATGCCGCGCGGCCATACTAATTTTGTATGGGGAATTTAAGGTGCTTAATAAAAAATAATTATTTAAATAACCACTTGATGAATCGAAAATGTAGTCTAGCAATTCGTAGTTTATTCATTGATGATTGTTTAGACAAAATCAGAGGTACAATAATTTAGATAAACTATAAGAAATCTACTAAACGCCGCCACTCGTTTTCATGATTTTTGCCCAACTTTAAATGATATTGTAGAAAAAACTATAGCGTGTTATGACATTATGGTTCTGACAAATTGTAAACACGTTTTCTATTATATTAAATATATATTTTGTTCATTTAATACGATAGTATTTTCAATTATATTTACTTAACCGTAACTGCATTTTTTTGCATTTTTTGGTCGGCGCACCCTTAAGTGTTTTCACAAAGGCATTAAAAATGAAAATCGTTGAAAACCAACATTCTATCTTACAAGCAAAAGTTTTGCAAGTGATTGCTTTACTAAAACACTCAAGTTTTTGAAAAACTCCTCTTTCATCCCCCTTGTCGCTCCAAGCGTCCCAACATCCGCCATTTTAACTGCCCTGTGAAAAAGAGCTAGATGTATAAAAACCTTCGCGTGCAAAAGAGAGGCGAAATAAGGGTGCAAAGGAAGGGAAATGTCTGGAGTTTGAAAGTAAAATAAGAATAGGGGACTGTTTCTCTGCGTATTTCGGATCTTCGTCTTCATTGAATTAGATTGCGTTGACTGTTTTAGGATCTGGAAGAAAAAGTAATGAAATATTTAACATCAATGAAATAAACCAATATTTATAAAATATATAGAAAATTTTTTATGCCTACCCGACCCAGCCAAGAATGGAACCTGGGTCTTCCGCAATCCGGGCGGCTGCACTGACCATTATGCTACCGGGAAGGCTGACGTAAGCACTGAAAGGCAGTAAAAAAATTCAAAATGGCAGGGTCGGGTAGGCATTTGTTTTATTCACTATCTATTAATACGTGAAGCAAAAATTTTGTACCCATTTTCACGAAAATCGAACCGACCGGGAATCGAACCCGAGACCTCAGAGTTAGCGCCGCCTAAATTCCGACGTGCAAGCCTCGGCTACGGAGGTCGTCCATATTTCTTTATACCTATTTGTAGTGTCCTTATTCAGCAACAAGATTACATACAGACTGTTAAACAAATCTATTTTTTTTTTAATTACTTCCTCCTCCAACAGAATCGGAGCTAGTCTTTACTATTTCTCTTTCATGCCAGTTCCATCGTTTTTTCCTCTCGCACTTCCATTCCGCATACTTCACATCCATACATCGTCTTTCATTCCATGGCAATGGGTGTTCTGCCTATTTTAAATCTATACTGTACTATCTTATAAGGTAGCGGGTAAATGAGTTTTTCAGCCTATTTGTAATTTTGCACACGGGAAATAATTACAGACAATTTTCTTACTTATCTAATCTTATTTTCTATTTACATTGACATTTCATTCCCTTTTTTGGGTCAAACTTTTCCTTAATTCTATATCTTAGTTACCAATCTTATAGTTATAACAGTGTGGTTCTTAAAATTATGTTATTAACTTATTTATTACATTTTGATGGTTCATTTATACGGCAGTATAAATGCCATTCCTAGTTTTATTAATCTATTATATATAAACAAATCTATTATATACCTATGAGTATAGAAACAATCTTGAAATTGTATTTCGTCACGACTCACGCACCGTGCCTACATACAGATCGTGTAGGAAAGCACTCAAGCGAAATTTGCTGCATAGAGTTGACACAAAAGTTTACGAGCCTCGTTATCGAGGCACTTACTCTTCGTTATTTGATCGCATTAGGGGGTGCTGAGCTGACTGCTGCGAATAGGTGCAATATACACGTCGAGTCCTATAATATATAAGCACTTTTGTACCTTGTCAAAGTAACTTCTGTATATAAACTTATATTCCATGGCAAGTAATGATACGATAGAGCAATAGGGTCCTATACTTTGAGTGTTATTGAACTTGCCTGTGTATTAGTGAAAGCATAAAAGGGAACCTTATTTACTAACAAATATGCACGCAAAATGGTTCTAACGCTTTGTAACACAGATTTATTTGTCTGACATAAAAATAAATAACATAATATCTATGTAGAAATATAAAACGAAAAGTTTTTTTTTCGATATTTTTATTGCATGTTTCTGAATCATTTGCTTTCATAACTCGTTGTAATTTTATGAACAATCAGTAATAAAACTTGTTATTACCAATAATATTCCCTAATAGGTAATTATCGTTTGTCGTATGTAATAAAACAAATTAATTTATTTTGCAAATATTGAGTTGTTCATACGGTAATGATCTGTGTTCATAACATGAGATAATTCTTTAATAGATTACCTATAAGTATAGGTGTTGGGTAAATGAAAAATACTTATTATCTAAGATTGCAAATATTGCAACGCCATCTTCTTGGAATTCTATGTTCTTAAAAACTTTAAAAGTTCGATTTAGACTCGTTTGATAACTTTATGAATTTTAGCCTTAGATGAATGAGAGTACAAAAGTATTTAAGGTTGTTGTTTGTAAGGCCATTTCCTAAAATTTTCTTTGCATTTTAACCAATTATTTGATACTTACTTACTTATTTTAATTACTTTACGTAAATATTTATAAAATACAGTGAAAAAGTTAAACGCAATCCGGGCGGCTGCACTGACCGCTAAGCTACCGGGAAAGGCTGACGTAAGCGCTGAATATTGTCACAGCTTTTTTAAGTTTTCGAGTGCTAATAGCGGCACAGTGCGCCATCTATCCAACGGTCATTGCAACCGATGGCTATGCAGATTTATCTTTGCAGATGAAATACCACAAATTTGATAACACAACGCTATAGTAAAATTTTTACTTTTTATTTTCAACTGCTAATTGCTGCACTGAAGCTAAATTAAATATTTATAAAATACAGTAAAAAAATAAAACGCCTACCCGACCCAGCGCCTAGCAGACCATTACTTAACGTAATTCGGATATTATATTTAAAAAATAGTACTTACAGCTTTACAGTAATTAATTAAACTTCTCAATTATTTATTATAGGTATGTATCAACATTATACAACACAAAACAGTAAGTAGAACATACTTAACAGTAGTAACAATTAATTGAAAAAAGCGTTAAAGAAAGTAGTTGATATTCAAACTAGTTTCAAGCGTCCAAATTACTCAGAAAGATACATCCAATTAATTTTATGTATCCACCGGTTTATGTTAGTTACCTCCATACATTAAGCCCTATTGCAGTCGCAATGACACGTGCTTCTAATTACAAAAGGAAATTAATCCGTAGGGGGCGACTAGGTGACTATAATTTCCATAATGATCTTAAACAATGCGGGTACTTTCACAACGGAATCAAAAGCTTATCTCGTTACACTAAACGTATGGGGTACATAATGCAACAAAAAAGAACTAGAAGCGTTATCAACAAAACAATGTAGCCATAGGATGGATAAGAAAGAGATTTTAAATCTTTAATTTAAAAAGTTTTTTGTTGCATTTTAATATTTTTTTAATTATTTTGACTTAAACAGAATTCGTAGACATCGGTAAAATATATGCCCGTAATTTAAATTGTAATTTTCTGCTTTTTGTATTTTATCCAGAGATTTAAAAAATAAAACATTTACAATTATTAACAACAGTAGGTACTAAAAATAATTGGTAAAATACATAATTTTATTTTAATCATTAATAATTGCATTTATCGTATGAATTGAATATACTTCGTAATGATAATGTATCTTGATTGATATCATAAGTGAAATAAAAAAGGTAAAAATTTTGATGGACCTAGTGATGACTCTATCTTTATTGAATTAAATAAAATTGTATTGCGAACAAGTTTTTTCATTGAATGGTAAAGCAAAATAAGACACTTACGAGTATTTAGACTAAATTAGAAAAGAGCTTGTACATCCAAATAATACAGATTTTCTCATATTTATTTTTAAGTCATGTTTCCACTGTGCATATTATTATTTGGTAATAACTCAATGTAATATATAATAATAATATATGGTATATGTAATCCGCTAATCCAATATTCTACAGCCAAAATTAGTGAATGTACACTAAAATATAAAAACGTCATACACCACCACGAGAAAAAGCGATCGCTTTTTTCGCATTTGACAGTAAACGCATTCTTTATTTCACGATACCACCAATTAGTGACTATAGGTGTTTTAAAAGCTTATACAGTAACTCACATTTATGTCTAAAAGTAAAAAGCAACTATTGTTAAATTCGAGTATCTATTTATTATAAATACTCGTATAAGCGAAAAAAAGTTAAATTAACAAAAATACACAAATTTTAATTATGCTATCTGACAAATTGTATTGACAAATGCAGCATCGGGCTTGAATACAGGTAAAAAATAACACTTATTTTCAGATCGTAATTACGACGCTGCATTAATTTTTAAATTTATTCTATTTCATTGAAGATCAGCATCTTAGTATACGCTTTTCCTTTTATGCCTGCCTCTGCGGAATGGAAATTATTTCATTAAATACACTCAACGTAAGTTTTTATTAAATAAACTGAAAGACAAGGTTAAATGTATTCTTGTGTTGGGGGTCTAGGTCACATTTGTCATTTACTAATTAATGATTTTCGAAATATATCTAAATTATGATTATTTTTATATAATTTTACGCAAACATTGTTGCGAACAAATTACAAATTGTAAAAAGACAAAATATTGAAAAAATTCCACGAGCGGGATTCGAACCCGCACCACATGACATGACGGGTCAGGTGCACTTCCAACTATGCCACGAGAGCATGCGGGTTTGAATCCCTCTCGTGGAATTTTTTAAACACTTTGTCTTTTTTTATATCTTTTACTTAGTACTACTACCAATATAGACCATGAGTTGAAAAGATACACATAAGATAGTATGAGCTACCCCCAAAATCTTATAACACAAATAATTTTTAATTCACCTCTAAAATTAGCTACAGTTATTGTTACGGATTACAATCTCTAGGTTAATTATCCCATCCTTTTCCAGTCACTGGTCATGGGTCTTTTTCGATTGTTTTTTTATTTTCTATTCGATTCCTTTCTATGTTATTTATTTTTAACTTACCACGAGTATAAAGCTAAGGTCCTACACGGGCTGTAATTGACTACGGCACAGACTAGTTAGTACGCGAGTATGGTAAGTGTAGAGCTAATGTAATGGCTGTGTCGGCATCAGGCAGCCACCCTTTAACGGCGTCGTAATTGCGAGCTAAAATTAAGTGTTATTTTTATGGTGATTTCTCTACTACTACTAAGTTGCTTTAAGTAGGCGTAAAGCGTTTTATTAATTGAAATGAGCTTTGTTAGAATACGCGACCGGCGAAAAGCGACCGTTTTATTTTTTCAGTTGGTGCCATAAGTTTAGGCTGTCGTCAATTAATGGGCCGGCTACTTATGATTTCGAATTGGGTGCCTGATGTGATTTTCATTTGACATTGGATCACGGGATTTTCTAATGTTATTTATTATTAGAAATAAAATGTAACTGTTCTTTATGTGGTAAAAAATTGGCAAGTAGCATTAAAGCTGCGCGCGCCTCCTGGCGATATACGAAAATAGTAACAATATTGCCATACAAATCTTTGTTTTCGTAAACGTAATCGAATGAATACAGATAGTATACTCGTATAACAAAACTCACGCTAGGCACTCAGATCGCGAAGTGATTTAAAAGAGTTCTTTTAAAAGAGTTTTCCAGCCCTTTTGTAATCTGAGCATAAAGAATTACTTATTTTCATTAGATTTTAGAATTTTATTGTGTAATACGGTCACTTATTTTAAAATACATTTTATTTATATTTTTTACTTTATTATAGTTGTTGTTTGTCAATTATGCCTCTATCCACCTTTTTTATGCGTAGTAGGTATGCATACATAACCATTACCATTTGATAACTTCAACTTAGCACAATTTGTAAGGCATTTGTTTGCACTAAGTTAGTGAACGTTTTCATTTTTTGCGACTGCGACTGCGAGTTAGTTAGTTTTTTTTTTATACAACTGTTCCTTATTTAAAAAAAGATATAGTGTTGAAAAAAATCCACGAGCGTGATTTGACATGACATACCGGGGCAGGTGTACTACCAACTATGCTATCGTGGCTCAATCCAACTCGCCAAAGTTAATTAACACTATCTACTCTTACTCTGTAAACCATGGGGTGCGGGCTCGAATCCTGCTCGTGATTTTTTTTCAATACTTTGTCTTCTTTCAAATTGTAATTTGATCGCAACAAAATTTGCGTAAAATTGTATGTAAATAATCATAAATTATTTATAAATGAAGTTCCTTAGTTGATGACATACACAATTTGCTCGTTTCTTGTATTTAAATATATCGGTATCATTTTGTCACAGTAACGTCATGCATGTGGACAACGAAGAGAAAAATATTCAAACAAAAAAACGACCAACACTGATTTAGTCGAAACGTGGCTCAAACGTCAATTCTTACTCTCGAGTACCCAAATTAAAATGAAAAACACAATCGGCATACAGATACATACCTGACCCCTGGAAGGGGTTAGCGGATGTTTACGAGCATACCCGGCGCATGTGCGAACTCGCCCCGCGCCGTACAGCGCGTCGTAAATTATGCGCAACTTTGTATACGCCGATCCTTATGCGTGCCTCAACTCTGCGAAATAGGAAATATTTCGGTTAGCGCGTCAGCTACGTGAGGCATACCTGTAGTGTTTGTTCTTGCTGTAAAGAACACTATGTTTGGTCTAGGTTTTTGTGCTTCATGATTTTGTTTATAATTTCCGTAAAACAAATGCTATTAGCTCTAGTTATCTATATTTACGTCAAGTTTGCATTTTCATATATGCATTACCTGATTGAAATAAGTGAAAGATGGTATTGACCACAGATATTATGTGCTTTGTGATATTGACACTTATAAATCAAGACAAGATCTTAGAGATAATTAATAAAAATTAAGGAAGATGTTTACTATTTATTTTTCCTTGCTGTTTATTATAATGAGTACCAACCTGGATTAGAAATGGTATATCTGGAAAGTAATTATGGTATACATAGATAGCCAATGGATACCTTTGACCAGGGTCGCTTTTAAACACATAGTATACCTTCCTACCGGGTAGGAAATCGAATAATTTTCATTATTTACTATTACTATCGATAGGTGTTATGCTTTCTCAACGAATATCTCATAAGATATAAGTTTCTATATACTAGATAATTAAATTAGTTGAAGTGGATTGGTTTATGTTTAAATTAACCGAACCAATCAGCACTAAAATTTTTGTTGCTAATTAGTAGGTAGGTATTACGATGTTAATCGACATGGCCACCCGTCTGTTTGCCGGCAAGTTAGTATCTACACAACTTTCAAACCGAACAGCTTTGTTATAATTATATAACTTAATTTGATTAAAAAAAATAGATAAATGGAGCTTTTTAAACATTTCTTTAAAAATAAGGGTGATACCTACGTGTAGCGAAAACCTCTGTGACCATTTTTAAGCACATTGCGAGATTTGGTATTATTAAAGATAATGTACTTATGTACTTATAATAGGTATGTGATAGTACGTACACACGGCGGCAGATCAACCTACCAAAAACTGTCAAATTTCTACAATCAATTTTGAATTTTATTATTTGGTTATAAGGATCAATATTCATTGGAGAAATTTGACAGATTTGGGTAGGTTGATCTGCTGCCGACTGTACATTACATTGTATAAACCTTGTCAATCGAATTTTGACCACTGGGCGATAACTAGTTGACATAAATATTTGTAAATTAAATAAAAATTAAAAACTATGCCTAAACCTTAAAATATTTAGCTACAATTTTCTATCTCAAAGGTCCACCACCAGAATAGTCTGTAGTCTGAAGTCATAGCAATATGTTCTCATTGTGTTCCAATCCAAGATAACCATTCCGTTTCGCGTAAACCGAACACAAAGAGATAGCTACAAGCAACCGCACCGACTTAGAAATAAAACACTGGAGCCCTATCTATCTTTACAGCGGAACGCGGACAACGATTCCGCTCTTACATCAAAGGAGGACATTATCCTTTCTACCAGAATCGTAAAACCTTATCTGGAGAAAGCAAGGCGAACAAGCGACGCGCAATCTACATAGCGCTGATAATGGCGAAACCAGCGTAAGCGAAACTCCTGAGCGCGTAACGATTTCAGCACACCACACTGGGGTAATGAAATCAGACGGGTCTGCTTGTACTGGCGGCGATGGAAGTAATCTTGGGAGAGCGCAGTGGGCGGTTTACGGTCGGGAGGAAGGCTTTTATATTTATTAAGTAAGTTGGGCTTTCGGTGGTATTAATCCACCTTTATGGAGGGGTCTAGGCGCCCGTCTTCGATTAAAACTGAGTGTGCACGATTTGATATATATATTTGGGATTGGCGGGTGTTTCGTTGCCAGATGTGTCGTATCGGTGTATGCAGACATCATTCGTAGGTTTAATAGGTGCTGGTACGGTGGAGTGGTGAAATATCTGAGCGTAATATTCTTTTTGCGTATTAAAAAATTGGCAACGAAATCAAAACACATAGAACTAATTTTTTGGTGAAATCTAAACGTTTTGCGAGAAATTCAAAAACTCTATATTCATATTAGGCTACATTGATTGGCTACGTTGATTTCTTATGAAGTAGATTATATTATAATGATTGTATTAACTTGTGTATATTAACTTTTATGAAATTATGTGCCTAAGACCCGATTTTTCAATCTACGAATAACACTGTCATTGTGACATATTTTCTAAAGAGAATCTGTCATTATGTCAAAATTATTCAATGAATAAACTTTAACTGACGATTGAAAAATCAGCCCTAAATGTATAAAGATGATCATTCGATAAAACCTTGATTTTAATCAAAGTAAACATAATAAATTCTAAAGTAAAAATATGTCAAACGTAGGTAGTTTTATCCTTAGGCTCACCGTTACATTTATGTTATGCATTTTTTTATTTACATTTATGCTACATCGTAGGCCGCATCGTCGCTGCCATCAGGCGAGATCGCGTTTAAATACTTGCCTATAAATAATAAAAAAATATATATATTTATAAAACCAAATTAGATTTAAATACATGCGCACTTTAATGGATTACGCAAAAACCACTACTTTTATTTCACAGTTTATTACCCACGTAAATAGGTAATGATTCGAATGAAAAGAAAAAGAAGAAAAACTAACCAATACTTATAGTTTTAGAGTCTGTTCTTGACTAACACTGGATTTTCTTTCACATTGTACCTATATGTCTTTTTAAATAGTGTAAGATTAGGTGGCTTTAGCATTTAGGCTACGTCCGTTGATTTAACGTTGACTGTAAATAAAAACTCGTTGAAATTTTTAATACGTACTGTTTTTTTTTGTTTTTTTAAGTGTTTACTGGTTTTCGTCGCCGCCTGTACCAGCGCAGCAGCAAGTGGAGTGTATAATCTGCAATCCCATTAGCGATTTCACTAGGCCCGCTTTACGAGCACGCGAGCCTGTGCCGACCGATATACAGAGTTAGTGAGCAGTTATAATTGTTCTTTAGTCAATTCGTTGGAAAAATACACTTTTATGTGATATATTAACTTTATTAACTTATTATTATTAAGGAAATAATCTATATTTAATATTATAAAGCTGAAGAGTTTGTTTGTTTGTACGCGCTAATCTCAAGAACTACTGGTTGGAATTGAAAAATTCTTTTGTGTTGGATAGTCCATTTATCGAGGAAGGCTTTAGGCTATATAACATCACGCTGCAACCAATAGGAGCGAAGCATCAGTGAAAAATGTTGCAAAAACGGGAACAAGAGCTTAAAAAATTAAAAATGCTGCCGAAAGTCACTATTCCACGCGGACGAAGTCGCGAGCACAGCTAGTATTATATATTAATAAAAATCAATTGTCACATGTATGTTAGAGCATCACTTGAGAACGGCTCCACCGATTTGGCTGATTTATTTTTTGTTATGTTCGTAATTGTCAGGACAAGGTTTTATAAAAAAAAAATTCGACGTCATAAATGTGTCTTAACTCAAGCGGACGAAGTCCGCAAAAAAATGTTGATAACAAGAAAAGTCATAATTATTCTGCGCTTGAGTCTTACGCCTATTTAAAGAAAATATTTACAACAAATAACTTTAACTATTTAGTTAGATACCTTCAAGAATTAATTGTTTTTTTTTAAATATTACCTGTAGCAAATTTTGCTACGACAAATTGCTTCGACGGCGTTTGTAAGTAAGACTGTTGTTGTTAATCACCATTTTTAACAAGCAAAGCAGCGGTGCCTTAAGTTTTAAAAATAAAATCTTTTCTTGAATACTCATCGATATTTCCTCAAATCAAATACTTCTCGCACCGCACGAGTACGTAAACGTTCTCATGTTTTTTTCTATTCTTATTTCTATTTTTATTTACAATTACAAATCTTAAATTTTTAAAGATTATCTTTACACAAAAAATACAAAAAACAAAAGATACCAATCTCACCAATTCCATTTTTATGTCCAAGGTTAACTAAACAAAAGCTCCACATCACAAAAAAGCTGTGCGCGCGCGCTCAATCAAACGAAATTCTTTTGTTTTTCCGCATAATACTATCAAACGGCTAATAAATGCAGGCGCACGTTATCTAAAGTCGCAGTTTAATCAAGCCGGTTCGTTTAACCCATATACTTGTCCCCTGGCTCGCATCGCACGCATACGAGTACGTGAACGTTATCATATTTTTACGGGCCACGTGAAAACGCGCGCTTTTATTAGCCCCGTTTTATTAGCCCGGCTAGATTAGAACGAACTTTCGAGCGGAGAATGTACTGGAGGTATGCGAATAAAGAATCAATTTATTTACTAACGGTAGTGAATTGTGAAAAAGCTCGCTCGCAAAGTGAGCTTTAAAAGAAAATAGGTTTAGCGCCGCTGGCCGCTATACAAGCAAGCTTCCGTCTTGCGTGTAATTTAAGTCTTACCATATTGTTAATTTTCACATAATAATATTTTGTAAGCCTAACTGAAAAATATATTTTTAAACAATCCTGGAAGTATTTTGGGTCTGCCAACATCACGCGTCGGATGACAAGGGAGGAAAACCTGCGACCGCGTTTTGGCTCGAGGTGTTAACCTCTGTTAACTTAAATAGATAATAGTTACATAGGTATAGAAAATGTTTGATACATAATATATTGACATTGTTGTATATGTAGGTATGTATACCTTTTTTTCGTCAGAGTTTCAGGGATCAAGCGTGCATTCCGATTTTTCCAGCAAATAAGTTTGGCAAGATTTATTTTATAACATTTTCGGGTGTAGCCGACTAATGTGATTTTTTTTATGTTATTTTTTATCGCACAGCGTTTTGAGTAGGCTACGGAAAACAATCTGCGCTATGACGCGTGAAGGAATCGGCCCGTATTTATGAGGGGAGTTATTGTTTGAAACGTCTAAGTCGTAATTCCGCGACATAAACCAGGCTTCACTTTGGGTACCCCCATTCACCCCCGGCCGGGTACCCAGCGACCCCCCAACCTCCCTCCTGCTGGATGCTGTTTTTCCCGTGCCAAATGGCCCGTTTGAAATTGTTGTTTTATGGAAGTTTTTAGTAGTTGACTTTGCCCGGAGAAAATATATAGAACGGCAATCTCTATACCTACCTACGCTACGTACGCCACGCTCAAGTTTTCCTTTTAAACCGTGACATAAAATATGAGAGATCATCAAAACTGGTAACCGAAAGCGTGTAAGTAAGAATCTCGAGTAATATCGAAGAAGGCGAGCCGAGCTACAATAAAAAATTCAAAATAACGACCTGTCACAAATAATATACAATGAATATTATCTCCACCATTTTTAAAGTTGGAACGCTGTGCGCTCTCGCTCGCTATTGGTCGGTTCTTGACAGCTGGATGAAATACGCGGTGCCGCGCGGCGCGGCGCAGCGGGCGACAAACATGGTTCCTAAAATCCCCTAATGAAATTAAATTCCGTACGTTTTGGACGTGCTCGTAAATAATGACGGTATCTAATCCCCTGATTAATGAACAATGTGAACGCTTTTTGTTAATTACGTTTTTAGGGCCAGGTAGGTAGTATCTGTAAACACCTGTCGAATACCTAGGTTATGTATTAGTGATTTTATCGTCTTTAAATATAATATTAGGAAAATAAACTATAACAGACTATAATAGAGAGCATGTATGTCTTTTTCATTAGTCATGCGAAGTTATTTTAATAATTCGTTTATTTTTTAACTTTCATTACTTACTCTTAGTATATTTTTTAATGTAAGTTTTGCTTACTTCATTTTACAATCTTATTTATATTGTCATTGATTTTATTAAATTGTTACAAACTTAGTAAAACGCCATAAAGTTTACACAGAAGCATTTAACTACATGTAAACTATTTAAGGCCGATATGAATAATAAAACAATAAAATGTTTTATAAAAGACTCTTCAATAATTACAAATTCAATAACACGTTATATACGTATACCCTAAAAACCATTAGTTACGTTATTCTTCAAGAAATTTAAAGATGTTTTTATATGTATTTCTCTAATCTTTACTAGTCTTAAGCATAGCACAGTCGTTTGTTTTGACAAGCATTTTTACAACCGAGTCTTCAATAAATCGAATAGACTATTACCAGACATATTTATGACGACATACAGCTTACAAATCAGTGCCATATATCTCCCTACCATAACTGATAGGGCTAATGTAGCGTACGTCTTAGCACTTTAAAATCGGTTTAGACAAAACAGTGTCGAGATAGGCTGTGGGTTTAGCTACAAAATTACAAGTTTACGACAGACAATATTCCCGTATAGCGGCTTATGGCACCACTCATGTGGCGCTGCGGTGGCCATGATTAAGGATTTACAGAAGCCTTTTTTTATTTTTAAACATCACGATCGTCAAGTCAGGCCATAGGTATGGTCTGACTTTGACATTTGGACTATGAGGAAAATGTCAGAATCAGGCCACTGAGATAATCGAGGCCGTCCTAGGCCTCTTGTTGCCTTATTTTCAATTTAATTTAGTTTAACAGTAGGTACTATAGCATGAAATACAAAAAAATATTTCAAAAATTCTAATTGACTGTTTTTAACTTGAATCAATCTTTAACGCTGCCGAGGCCAAAATGTTTATTTGTTTTTTGTATGCTGCTTAAACTACAACTGACTAGAATTCAATGAAACTCGTATTTATTTAAGGCTAACTTATAGTGAACGTTTGTACTTTTACATTTGATTTTAGAAAAAATATAATGTAAAAGTACCTACATAATACAGAAATATTATTTTTTTTATATTATTTTTACTTTTGATTATTTACACGGCTGGTGAAAAGTTTTGGTTATTTTGAAAAAGGGCAAAGCGAACTTCCGTTTGCTTACTTTATCATAACATTTTTAATAATGATTCTTGATCAGGCTTTAATTATAATATAAATGAAAAGCACAAAGTTAACTCACCCATGTCCTTGCGTTGACGAGCCGTGTGGCGACCCTACTTGGAGCACTAAAGAAGTGCTTTAGTGCCCTTCCGATGATTTACTGGGTGCATTCCTCGAGAGCGGCCGCTATAGCCCCTGTAAATGTTCAGATTAACGGTTAAGGACACCTCACTACCTCACTATCACTTAAACATAGTATTGAAACTTGTCGATAAGTTAGAATTAATTAATAAGCCGTGTTTCTGAACGCGATGGTCTCAGTTGTATAATGTATTTTTAGGTGAATTTTTGTGCCTAAATTTATATTAAAAAAACATTTTGTGCCAATAAAAAACCCATTGTCAAGAGGTTAAGGACACCTCACTATCACATTACATATTGCAGCTTGTTTATGAGTTGATTAATTAATAAGCCGTGTTTCTGAAGGTTAAGCCGTTGGTCTTAGTTATTGTTATAAAATGACAGTCGTTAAAACCCATCAAGTAATTAAGTGCATTTTGTGCCTAAAAATATATTTTAATTCAATAAAAAAACCTAGTCAAGAAACTGATTTCGATACCTAATAGGTACAGATGACTACCTTTAGAATCATCGAATATAAACAGAAAAGTTTAGAAAGTATAAACACGTAAAAATGAGATCAAAATTAGCAGAATGAAAGTGTGCTAAGATATTTTTATTTGCATGAGTTAAGTATTTAAAACACTGAACGGTGATAAATTACTTAAGCATAATGAGAATGGCCCAATAACTTTCGAACAATGTATCACTAATTTCAGGCCACCCATACTTTAACATAATATAACAATAATAAAACTCAAGCTCACGTCCAGATGAGTGTAAAACATAAATAACGGATGAAAATCGATATTTTCTTTTGGGGCAATAAAATAATACTAAATAATTTTAATATCGAAAGCTAAGACAATATTCTCGATGTAACAGTGTTCAAACGTTGTACCGAAGCGATTGTTTAAAATTTATGAAGGTTTGAAATTAATTTATTTTTAACTAAGGGACCGTGGGTAACTCGTCTCGGGAGTCACGGATATACTGTTTCTTCCAAACTGGTTTCATTTAAAATTTATGCCTGGGTAGCTTTTCGAATGGTAGGTACAGTCAGCACCAAAAAGTTTGAGGCAATCCATGTGTTCAAAAATATCTAGTTGAAAAATAGTAAGGCGTCTTATTTTCATTATGATATATTCGTAGGTATGTTTTGACAATCACGGTTATATCTATACAACACTCACAACGTTTACGTGATTATATTTATTTACTTTAATGCGAAGTATTTCAAACGTCTAAGAACGTTTTATTCTTTTGCTGAGGAATAAACACGACGACGACGGTGCAATTCAAAAAGTTCATCCGTTACGTCATAAAACATATTCCGTACAAATACGATGTAATAAAATACAGTTTATCGCAAATACAGTACCTACTTAAGTAGTTAAATTTTGTAATTTTTGTTTTAGTTTTGCCGCCGACTGTACACATTTTGTGTAGGTAAATAATCATGTGATAAGGAATATTAATCTGTTTGTTATTAATTTTGTGTAGACGCCGTTTATAATTGGCTCCTTGGTAATCATAGCTTCTGTTATTTGATTATTCTGTACTCGTACTACGAGAACATATCTACATTTGATAATAATAAAGCCATAATTTTAAGTAAATAAATAACAGTAAATTATATTTTTAAATTGTATGTGCCTTAAAACATAGATATTAAACTTCTGTTCGATGAAAGCTACAAATATTTGATATTTATTAAAACGGCAGGTGTACCGAATCAAATATTAATAGCTAATAGAGCATCCCATATTCATATCTCAATCGGCACATCGTATATGTCACCATAAAACCCTATTTTCAGACGTCGATACGTATCCATACCCGACACACATGCGTCCCGATTCCGCGGAACGGGATAGAGCTCAAGAGTTTACGATCCAATATTTTTATGCAAAGTGCGTCGCCAAATGTGCCACGACGCGCTTCGTCGGTGTCGAAAAAAACACACAGCCAAGTCCTTTTGCACGTAAAAAAGGATGCGACAGAATAAATATACACGCAGCCACCCTTTTTGTCCATTAAACGGCGTAGCTTTTTTTCCCCTGGTGCCGTTCGTCGTAAAATGTGCCCCAATAAATATGTAAATCTGCCAGGGGAAAAAACGTAACAAATACCGGCCACGTTTCACTTTCGAATGCCTTTTAATTGGTACAGTTGAGCTACCAAAGGACTCCGGCGGACGACGACCTTTGTCTGGTTAGGTATGTGCTTTGAGGACTGCATTCGCAAAAAACAGGTTGGTTGGACTTTGTTATGTATGTGGGTACGAACTCGAGTCGGATGCGGTGTCTATAGCGAATCGCCTGGATTTTCAGATGTAGTTTTTAAACTTCTTATTCCAAAACGTGTTAAAATCGGTTTAACACTTATATTAGAGCAATTATTAACGGAATTCTTACCATGTTTATTATATGTGAGTATCCGATATTGTGAGTATTTATTATATGTGAGTATTCGGCACAGTTGCATGCGCCATGATCACGGTAAGAATCTCATTAATAATTACTCTAATGCAAGTGACTATGATAGTTTAAATAGTTATAGGAACACTGATATTGTTTTTTTTTGGTTGACTAAGGCATATACAATAACAGTTTGAAAAAAGGTTAAACTTAAAAATAAAGCAAAATCATTTAATGGAATCACATAATAAAACACAGAATCAAAACATAGAACAGGTAACAAAAAGTAAATAATAACTATTTATCTACACTAATGTTGTAACATTCTACTTATGTTTCCAATACTTGACTTAAATTACTACTTGAATTACTACTGTTATAGCGCAGACAACAAAACACTCAATTTAAGCAATTTCACATGATGGTATAATATCCACATCGATATCGTAAAATCTCATTATAACATCAATAAAACGCGACCAATTAACCTGGCGAGCCTTATGTCAAAATCCTCATACAAGTTGTATAACATTTTGATATTAGGCTGGCTTTTGAAAACAGTTGGGTTATACGTGAAAACTTCGTCGAAACTACTAAACTTACTTACACAAAACTCTTTGGTAAGATCTTGTGCCAATTAAATAAAAAAAGAACAGCGCGCGCTCGCTCCTGATTGGCCCTGCGCGCGCAGCTGCGCTCTCATTGGTTAGATTTTAATGGCGGCAAGTTCACTGTGACAATACACGTACGCGTGAATTTAATGTTTCGCAATGTGTTTTGTTTTTAAAATACAAATTAAAAGTTAAAAATGGACAGCGACGATGATATTTGTACGCCTCCGGATATTCTAGAATTGGCAACAAAAGTAACTCACAATCTTTTGCCAGAAAAATCTAGAAAATTATATGAAAAAGAATATAATAACTTTTTGGCATAGAAGACCGAAAAGAAAACTACATCATTTTCTGAAAATGTCATTCTTGTGTATCTCAAAGACCTCTCCGACAAATTCAAGCCATCTTCTATGTGGGCTAAATATTCTATGCTCAAGTCCACACTGAGTATCTACAACAATATTGATATCACGAAGTATTCAAAAGTCATAGCGTTCCTGAAACGCAGTTCAGAAGGACACAAGGAAAAAAAGTCCTTGACGTTTACATCAGGTCAAATAAAGATGTTCCTGGAAGATTCACCAGATATTTTGTATCTTTTTGAAAAGGTAAGTGTATTTTAGTTCTGTTATTTAATCTACCTAGTACTTACGTACTACACACGCAAGTTATCTAGACACTCCGTTTAAGGGTGCGCCGTCCGTAAGTGACAAGTGTCATATGTATTATTTGAAATGTCGTCGTCCATATTTATTTGATGCCGCGCGGCCATACTAATTTTGTATGGGGAATTTAAGGTGCTTAATAAAAAAATATTATTTAAATAACCACTTGATGAATCAAAAATGTAGTCTAGCAATTTGTAGTTTATCCATTGATGATTGTTTAGACAAAATCAGAGGTACAATAATTTAGATAAACTATAAGAAATCTACTAAACGCCGCCACTCGTTTTCATGATCTTTGCCCAACTTTAAATGACATTGTAGAAAAAACTATAGCGTGTTATGAATTTATGGTTCTGACAAATTGTAAACACGTTCCCATAATACTAAATATATATTTTGTTCATTTAATACGATAGTATTTTCAATTATATTTACTTAACCGTAACTGCATTTTTGGCATTTTTTGGTCGGCCCACCCTTAAGCGCTTTGTGTATAAATTAGGTAGTAGGTACCTACACTTTACTACTTCATAAATCATAGTTTTTGCCTTGGCTATGTACCTCAAGCTTATTATATCGTTTATTGTTACAGGTTGCACTAATCTTCAGCATAATGGGGGCATGCCGAAGGCAAGAGCTATACAACATCCAGTTCGATGAAGTCTCTAACATAGACGACAGTACAATCATGGTGAAAGTTTCGAAAACAAAAACGAAAATAGATTGTTCTTTCGTTGTGACGGGCAACTGCTATGCCGTATGTAAAAAATACATGGAACTTCGACCCACCCCCTGTCGAAACCCTGCCTTTTTCTTGAGCTATAGATCGGGAAAGTGCGTCGATCAAAGAACTGGTATTAATAAATTTGGTGCTCTGGGAAAAACTATCGCAAGTTTTTTGAATCTGCCTAACCCAGCGTTGTACACGGGGCATTGCTTCCGGCGCACCTCGGCGACCCTTCTCATAGATAGCGGTGGTGATTTGACCGCACTGAAACGACACGGGGGGTGGAAGTCTTCTACTGTGGCTGAAAGCTACATTGATGAGTCTTTAATGAATAAAATTCAAGTCTCAAATACGATCTTGAACAATATAGAAAACAAGACGAATGAAGTAATTATAAATATTCCAACTCCGTCTACGAGCTCTACTGCTTGCCCCGCGACCGCTACAGCTGCTGGATCAATAATTAACATTAACTGTCAAAATTGTACCATCCAAAATTTGAACAATAAATAAATAAAAAATAAAAATAAAATAATAAATAAACTATTGTCAGCTTTTACTCTTGTTGTTTGACTAATTGCATTAGCGAAGATAAAGTAGTGTATGCAACTGCATATAACACGGGTATTAAAACACTCGTTACTATTATGAAACTCGCTGCGCTCGTTTCATAAACTCACACTCGTGTTTTAATACCCTTCATTATATGACAGTTGCATAAACTACTATTATATTACGCCCTTATTTTTTAATGCCAACAGTATACGGTTATGTAAAGTTCACCGTTTTCAATATCGTAGTACACTTGAATTTTTGTATAACACAAATCCTACTAATATTATAAATGCGAACGGGAACCACGCGGGTGAAACCGCAAGCGGCTGCTTGTTATCGATATTTGGTATTTACACAGAATACAACAATGACTAGAAAAACTAAGTGTTGTCAGTTTAGGTTTCTTCGTTGGGTTAGGTCTTTTAAAATCTTCCAAAACTCGACTTGCAATATCTATCCAATCGAATTCTGTACATTTTGTTAGTATGTCTCTTTATCGTTTTACGAATTAGGTAAAAATGTACAAAACATTCTGCGTAGTTTACTCTTTAGTTTTACTGAAATAGGGTTTGCACATCAATTAAAAAAATAATGTTTTTATTTTTTTTGGCGGTAAGTCATACAGTGATAGTAGGATTCTCAAATATTGTAAATTGTCTTGTTCGACTTTACGGATGTTTTTGTAACGTCCTGTATATTTACTTTTTCATACAACAACTGAAGATTATTTATTACATATTTTTTGTTCAAAATGTTTTGACTTCTCTTTTTTTGGACCACGAGTTTGACAACCAAGAGCAATGTATCTGCTGGACCTAGAGTTGGATATTGAGGTTGTTACAATGGAAAATTGCAAAGTGTTGCAATTTTCCATCGTAACAACCTCAATATCTCGTTCCATATAGTGCTTTACGGGCGATCCGATCCGAAACCCTTCGGAGAATCTCTACTAGATTCTAGGCACTGGTACACGCACTAGTGCGTGATGCCGTTTCCTTTAGAAAACCTCCGAAGGTGATTCGTTTCACACGGCTTGAGGAACCCTTTAAGTTTCTCGCTGCCCCCAAACAAGCCCGGTGAAGCTGAAAATGCCGATTGAGGCAATCACCAAACTCACTCAAAAAAAAAAAGCTTTACCTACGGGCATGTTCACAATTTTCCGGGGTACTATGCGCGGGACCCTATCTGACATATTCGGAATCACCAAGAATTTCCAAATAAATATAATATATATGTATAATACTAGGCTGACCGGCGGGCGGCGGCGGACACCGTACCGCTTTGACAGTTTCCATGACAACAAAACAAACAAATCATTCGTCCGCTTAAGAACACCCGTATCCCATGATGGACCCTATAGCAGCGCCACTTCCGGGTCCAATTGTAAATCTAAACCATTCTCGAATCCAATTGAACACACACAGAAAATTCATCCAAATCGGTCCAGCCGTTTAGAAGGAGTTCAGTGACATACACACGTACAGAAGATTTATAAGTATACTAGCTGTCCCGGCAGACCTTGTTCTGCCCTATAAAAATAGGGGTTGATCGTATAAGGGTGAAAATTAAGAGTAATATGAAATAATTTATTTTAAGTCATGACAAAATAAAAATAAAAATTTGCCAAAAAAATTAAAGTTTTTAAATAACAAATTAAAAATAGGGGTTGATCGTACAGGAGTGAAAATTAAGGGTTGTATGTATTTTTGTATGCAGTATCATAAAAAAATAAAAACAAAAAAAATTGTCTAAAAATAAATAAAAAATTTAGGGGTGGACTACCCTTAAAATTTAGGGAGATGAAAAATAGATGTTGTCTGATTCTCAGACCTAACCAATATGCACACAAAATGTCACGAAAATCGGTCAAGCCATTTCGGAGGAGTTTAATTACAAACACCGTGACACGAGAATTTTATACATTAAAAAAAGAAGAAAGATATAAAGATATCTAGACTGCCAAAGGGAAATAACATTCTTCCGTCCTACAGATAAGACACCCTAAAGATAATAAAGGGACCCAGAAGGTAAAGTTAATACATACTGCGCTCAAACAACGCACACCCTCATAGACCCTCTCACGGACACGGATGTCGGAACAGCTCCGAACAGGGGCCCGACCGCCTAACCGATAGCTTTGACTTCGTGTGTGTGGTTTATGACGTCATCTTGTCGTTTCGTGCCGCCTATATGAAAGCAATATCGAAAGCTATAGCCTTTAGCTTTTGATATTGCTTTCATAGGCGGTGCGAGGTGGCAAGATGACGTCATAAACTATACGCGTAGTCAAAGCGATCGGTTAGGCGGTCGAGGGGCAGTTCGAGCGCAGCTTATTAGGAGATTCCATGTCCGTGGAGCGTGGATCCGCGTGATGGTCCGTGGTCCGTTTTAACCGCCTCTGTGGTCTAGTGGCTAAGACCACCGTTTTAGATAGGTCCTGGGTTCGATTCCTAGTAGGGGTACATGTTTGTGTACTCGGTTTGGTTGGTGGTAGGGCTTGTTAGTCCGCCTGGCTAGTTACCACCATCTTATCTAAATATGTCGCCATAACATCAATGTTTGTAGCATTGTTGTGTTCCGGCAGCTAGATATAAGATACCCAGTGCCTCACTAGTTGAGAATCCCGGGTGAAGTACGCTTCCATCATTGGCCTTATCATCACTTAACATCAAGTGAGATCAAGGCACTGTGCTTACCCGTTAATATAAATGTATACAGGGTGTCTTATTGAAATCGGTCAGTATGGGAAAGTCTGAAACTATAAGACATACGAAGATCTGTTCTTAGGAACCATGTCATCGATTTTAATAAGAAAAAAAACTGCATTCATACATGTAAAAAAAACCTGTACTCAGCTCGAGAATCGAACCCGGTTGTTTTGAAAAAATAAACTTACACTATTTCTATTAAGATATCGATTGTGTAGGTCTTAAGCAGTAAATGGCTCTAAGAAACATGATGTCTAAAATGAATAAAATGCATTGTTTTCACATACTTTAATTTATTTTAGTAGGTGTTCGAAGTGATCACCAGGTGATCACCAGGATCATAGGGTGGTGTACGAGCACGCTCGACATTGTTATATTTTAGCTGATACGAGCAATAACGTTACTTGAACGATTTGTATATTTCATTATGTAGTACAATAAACACACTCAACGGTGACGGTTGTCTTACTAAACCTCCCTGTCCCGTGCAACATAACCTGCGTAAATTACGTAAACATTTAACCAACATTCTTTAACTAAACTACAATAACCTACCAAACTTAACAACTATCTACTTACCTTGTAAATGCTACTGCGTTTACAGGTGGTATGTATGAAATATGTGCTAAACACTAAAATCGGTTGCCGACCCCTATTTTGAACGATTATTATGATTATGATGCCTCGGTGGCCGAATGGCAGAGCGCTCGGCTCGATACCCGAAGGTCCGGGTTCAATTCCCAGGTCGGAGTTTTCGATGCATAGCCCGGGTTTGTGATCACCAACCCGCATTTGGCAAGCGTGGTGGGTGATTATGCCATTACCCATCAATTGTAGCGATGACTTGATTTTAATGATGGAGGCCTTTGCCCAGCAGTGGGACAATTATAGGCTGTTTACTTATGATTATGATGATGTCCGTGGGAGGTTGTCTATGAGTGTAGAGCTCGAGCGCGTTGTATGAAGCTTAGCTTCTGGCAGTCTGCTTATCTTGTGGTATTACCTCCGGCCTCCTCGTTAGTGCGGAACCTCCTTATCTCCCCTCCGTTCTCCTCGGCCCCCTATAAAGTCCCCCTTGTGTAAGAAGCGACGTTAAAACTAAGTTAAGATAACAATTCACATTTTCAGAACTAAGATCCATTTACATAACTCGATGAATAAAGGATTTATGTCTTTGAAATCAAAAAGACGATTCAGTTGGCGAATGTCTTTTGTTCAACAATATATTTGCCGTATTACTCGTTTATGCTGATAGAATTGTCTTCAAAAGTATATTGGTTATTTTTTTTGTATTCTAGATAAACCCAATAAAAAAAGTTATTCCATGTTTTGTTCCCGTCATGTAAACGCCATTTCATATTAGAGTAAAAGAGACAAAACACGGAATAACTATTCGGAGCCTATTCTCTGTTTATTTGTAAGGGAAGTAGCTTAAAAAAGAGGTTTTAACGAATTTACTTCAACATTCTTAATTTTCTTTGACATTTTGTCCTATATCTTCCATCCTTTTACGTAAGCAAACAGTTCAATATAAAAATAACACATCACATTGCGTCAGCCAGCAGTGATCTTTACTCAATTTTTATGTAATACCAAATATGTGACTGTTTACATAAGTTGCTGTATTTAATTACGTCTAGGTAACATTACACTTATGTATGTAAGTAGAGCAGGGTAAATATACAAAGACGTGCCAATAGAACCAATTTTATGGTCCGATATGATATAAATATAATATCTATCTAATCTAATCTAATACCTTTAAACGAGCAATTCTTGTATACAATGTTATTTTTAGTTTATACGAATCCTGAAAACTGTTTGTTCAGAATCAGTAATAGAATCGACTTCAATATTTTTTATACCATGTTACATTTTGACCAAATAATATTTACAAAATCTCAAATCGTAAATTATACCCTACTAAAAACACACAACGGGGCAGCACAAAAAGCTTGTAACTTCGTGAGTTTTCAAGATATTATTTTAATTTTTTTTGTACTGATTCTTTAAATGAAAATATTTGACCCGTGTTTCGGTTTTCGTATAAACTAAAAATAAGGTTGTTTAAGTATGTATATAATGTGAATTTCGGAAAAGGCTCAAAACGATTTTCATGAAATTTAGCATGCAGGGGGTTTCGGGAGCGATAAATCGATCTAGCTAGGTTTCATTTTTAGAAAACATCGTTTTATCCGTGTTTGTTCCTTCTTTTGTGAGAAAAACTATTATAATTGATTGATAAACTGTAAAAAAATAATTACTCGTTTCTAATAAAATGTTAAACTAATTGTACTCGTGATTTTTATTTAAAGAACAAGTTCATATTTTTTTATTATTAGGTAAGATCGAAAAATATTATTCATATTTCATCAGTATGAATTCGTATCTAAATAAAATTTCCAAAAACACGATTTACCAAAAAAAAAACCGAGCAAAGGTATTATTTTATACAACGTTAGTCGGAATGGGGGTACTAAGCCGAAAGGAGGGTAAAGTATACATGATAGTAAATAACTTTTTTTGTTTTTTTTTAAATTTACATTTGATTGGTCTACAAAAATCTAGTAGGCTACGGTTTTGGCGTAGGTTCTCAGCAAATAGGTTTTCCTCCTCGCATTGTAAAGAGTCAAGTTTTCCCTCAATAATTGGACTAATGTATCCATTATTATTAACTTTTAATTTGTTTTTGTGAACGCCAGGGCTACCATAGCGTTATTTCTTTTGAAATTTAAAAAGCTGTTAATCTAAAATTATCCATTTTTGAGGAAAAGTTCTTAGACAAAAGTTATTCACGATCATGTATACTTTACCCTCCTTTCGGCTTAGTACCCTCGTTCCGACTAATGTTGTATATAGCGTGGAAATAAAAAGCGATCGGTAAAGATAAAATTACTAATGATGAATTGGTATGTATATATTGGTATAGACCACATAACGTTTCAAGAACCCGACGTTTGAAAGAAAAAAAAACTTTAATTGACACTTACACACGATTTACAATAAAAAGTAATGAAATAATACACAGCACAAAACAAAGTGATTACAAAAAAAAGAAAAACAGAAGAAAGATAAAAAACAAAATATTAACAAAAAAAAAGACGTTTGGCTGAGTTGCACGGCTAATACCACGGAATCGATAAATAAGGTTAATACCACGGGTATAAAGGAACCTGAAAGCTTGAAAGTGTGCTTTTAACAATGGAAATATTCCCTGATTTTTTTAAAATAAGTATTACTCCAAATATTATAAAAGAGTCGCTTGCCATCTCCAAATGGCACTGGATAAATTTTAATTTTTATTTTTATTCATGTCTTTTATCCTGGATTTTGATTTTTCTGTCATAATTTTTTTTTTAGTTTTGTTGTGGATTGTGGACAATGTAAATGATTCCATTTTATTATAACTGTGTACGACATGTTAATTGCTGTACAATTGTTATTTGTCCTAAATAAATTAAAATTTAAAAAAAACTAAATCATTATGGCATCACTCAGTTAAGCTGATGATGAAACGTCTTTAAAAATAATTGTGTCGTAAGAAAGACTATAACATTTTATAAACTCTTACGCAAATCACGAAAAAGTATCTTAACCTCGAAAGTAGCTAATGGTGATTTTTTTTTTAATTTTTTTTACTGAACCTGATGGACTTTTAAGAAGTAATGCTATAATTATTATATTAGTAAAACCTACTATACTTAAACATTGGGTTAAGTTCAATTAATTTTGCAATACGCAAGGAATTACTTTAATAACAGAAAATAAACATAACTTATCTAAATATTAAAAAAAATAAGCAAAAAAAACGAAGATAACTGAAGACAAAATAAAACCTATAAATAAAAAATGATTATAATAATTATTATCTAGCGATACTGATTTTAGTGTTTAGGATTAGAAAAATTAACCCTTTAATCGCAATTTATACGTAGGTATAGGTGTGTGGCAGATTTTAAAAAAAACGTTTGCTTTTGAAACGAGTGCAGCATCATACACTTCTGCCTTCAATTAATAAAAACGACTTTTCGTTCTACAAAAAGACACATTAGATTTTATGGTTACCTACATAATATTGTTGCCAATATTGCAAGCAAATATATTCGCGAACAAATTAAAATTTGAAAAGGTGTTGCCATTTGGTAGTTTAAATTAAACACCAAAAATACAATTTAAAATAATTTTGAGCGCGCTGCTTATTTTGATCATATACGTAATGCGGACATATACTTTTACTAACTTTATGTTACGTTTCACCAACTTAGCATTGTGTATGTTAAAGTTACGTAAAGGTAATATATCCCGGGCAGTGGATGTAGAGCCGGGGAGCTGTATCGATCCGCCCGGGCCCTTCCCCTGTGTATAGTTCCATTCCACATCTGCTTCGAAGTATGTATGTCTATATTTACCTGTGTAAGAGTACGGTTTGGACAGTATGCTTGGAAGCATTTCGTTTCATTAAATAAGATTAATGAGTATAAGAATTATAAATTAAAGAAACATTTAAAAAAAGTCAATTTTGTTTTATGTAGCGCATATTCCGAGTATGTCTATAATGTTATCATTATCAAATTTAAAAAATAAAATAAATTCATGTTTTTATTCCCTTTATTTAGGTATTTAGCGCGGTTTCAATTGTTATAAGCATAGATAGACTGAAATTTTACCCGTAGTATGGTGGATAAATGTTACAAACTCAAATATGTATCTTCCTATTTATAATGTGAATATGCAACTAAAGAAATTAGTCCTTTAACTTCTGCTTGCTATCTCTGCTACTAATCATTTATATAATACGGTAGATTTCCCGAAACTCAAAAACTACACATCATCATCATCATGATCGTGTTTTGCGGGGCCATCACGGCGTGCCGTGTTGCTCGAGTCAAGTTTCCGGACGCTGACCGTGCACCTAGGACCCTAGGAGGTGTCCCTGCCTGGCAAGTACGGATCGAGCGGCGTATCAACTCATTTAGGACTCTCCATACACACAAATAATACATTAGTATTTTTTTCTCTTCGATAAAGGCAAATTCAAAAAATTTACTTCAGACTGTAGTTCATATTGTGTTACTAACAACTGCTTAGATATAAATGTTAGTGGTAGAATTATTATTATTATTTATTTACATTGAAGGTATATATTTCATCTATTTATTATGAGGAGAGCAAAGGAACACTATCTTACATCTAACCAAAAAAAGCAAATCCCCAACGAGGTTCGAAAATTAAAAGTTCCTAAGTAAAGCAGTTAAGGCTAAACACGACGTTGATTTACTATTGCTGGGCCGTTTGGAAACCGCGAACGAGTTGCCCGAAAACCGGGCAACATGCCATAAGAGAAGCATTTCCCGAAATTCAAAAACAACACTCACAAATAATACATTGGTATTTTTTCTCATCGATAAAGGCAAACAAACACAAATAATTTATTTGAAATTGTAGTTCATATTGGGTTACTAACAATTGCTTAGATGCTAGTGTTAGTGGTAGAATTATTATTACTAGTTGTCGCCTAGTGGTCTAAATTCAACCATAATTTTATTAAGGCTGCACGCATTGTGTCTTAAGCGAATGAAAAATTATAAAAGATAGAATGTGAGTTTGGATTGGCATTGACAGATTTCGGCCGCTCCTCCTCCATTTTTGAAATTTTTGAAAAGAGTAATATGCGTGTGTGTCAAATACATGGTAGTGTGTGTAATGTTTGTTTTATTGATATAATGTATTTTAATGTACAATTTAAAAAAATATTAACATTCGGATAACCTTCTTTATAAGGGTGGGAAGGAGTATACCGACAGATTTTAACCATGGATTTCTGGTGGTGTTACGAATAAATAATGTTATGTCAACATGGATCCAAAACTACCTTATTAACTTACTTAATTTCTGGAACAAAAATTAATTATCGATCTTACTTCCTTGTGAACGAAGCCTTAGTCAAAAGAGTGAAAAATAAAACTTCACACTTCACGAACGACTCCACAAAACACGATAAACGACGAGTGGAGTATGACGCCCGTATGACACTTGATTATTAAGAGCTCTAGACATCAAAATGATAGCGGGTGTACTTGTGTGTGTGATTACGTTATATTATAAAGGCGCTTAGGCCTTTGAGATTTTTCACCCTGTGAAATACTTAAATAATTTAATATCTCGAAAATTAGGCTTTTCCGAGCCATATTTGTATTATTTTTTTTTGTCCAACTAAGCACTAGAATCGTTGGTTTCAATCTGTCGGTATACTCCTTCCCACACTGTATAAACTATAAGTGTGCGAAATTTCACTTCTCCGTCCGCGCAATTTTCGTAAAAAAGGGTACAAAGTTTTTGCTTCACGTAATAATTAATAGATTACTTAGTGGTCGCCCAGTGGTCGAAATTCGACCGTAGTTTTTATAAAAAGCTGTTTACTAAAAAAATGGAATGTGAGTTTGGATTGGCATTGACAGATTTCAGCCGCTGCTCTTTCATTTTTGAAATTTTTCTAAAATGTATTTTACAATGTTTATTTAATTTAATGTATTTATTAAAAAAAATATCAGCATTCTGCTCTCCTTCATTCTTTCATAAATATAGCATATCCTTCATAAATAAACTATAAGTGTGCAAGATTTCATACTCCTCCATCTGCGCAATTTTCGTAAAAAGGGGTACAAAGTTTTTGCATCACGTATTAATATATAGATTTATGTACACTATAGGTATATATATTTCATATCATTTTATTTATTAAGAGGAGAGCTTACCAAAAAAAAAGCAAATCCCCAGCAAGGTTCGAAAATCAAAAGTTCCCAAGCGAAGCAGTTAAGGCTAAACACGACGTTGATTTACAATTACTGATGGGCCGTTCGGAAACCGCGAACGAGCTGCCCGAAAACCGGGCAACATTCTCCCTTAATGAATGGAATCGATCGCGGGCCATAAGCGGGTTATTTACGGCCCCCAGCTCGCCTCGCGTGCAGTTCCGAAGGTGTGTTATTTATACCCCCGCTTTTTATTTATGCCCCCTTTTTTCGCAGGTCGTAACGGCTGGCCGTAAAGGGGACGTAATTTTAATTTCATGATTGGAAAGCTCGATGGCCGGTTATGTGGCTTAATGAGTTTATGGCGGCAATCGGCGATGTAACGGTCGCGACACGACGATTTCGCGTTTAAGGTCGTTTGGACTTGATTTTTTTTGGGATTCTTTTGCGGATTGGCCCTTCGCTTCGAAACAAAAGCGGGTTGCAGTTTAAAGGCTGGAATAGGCTAAGCTTTTTAAAGCTTTGCGTTTGTATAGAATAAAATACTTTCTTGCTAGATATAGCTTGTTCTGCATAAGTATATTTTAAGTTATTATTAATATATTTTATCAACGAACTTAAAAGCATTTAAAGCATAATAGTACTATGTTAAACATTCTGTATCAGCCATCGCTGCAATAACATAATATGCTCATGTTGTCATTGCCATAGAATATTTTAATGTGTTACATCTTGATTGCTAATGATGTTACATTTTATTTACACTAAAACAATAACATGTTGTATTGTGTACCTCAAAATATATAAGTAATTAGGGAACACCGAAATCTAGAAATCTTATGTTTTAAAGGCCCAACGGACTAACGTGCCGCGATATAGGCCGGCGAAGCGCCAGTGTGGAAATGGCTCTTTTCGACAAGGCTATTCAAAAAAAAAATTTTGTATCTAGGTATTTTTATAGATAACATCACTAAATTTAAAGAAAAACTACTTATCATGCTTTATCATTACTGAGTGGCAACAGTTTCGGTTGTATGTGCATGTTGTTATTTTAAATTTTTTATCTCCTAAGCAAGTATTTGACCAATATGTATAAAATTGACTTTTAAGTTCCGATAAATATTTTTCGAGCCTTAGTTATTTGCTAAAAAATCAAATTAATAAAAACCGGCTAACATCAAGTGCTTGCTTTTAAAAGCGACTGACACTTATTCATGCCTCAAGTCACCCAAATTATGGCGTGTCTGAAATAAAAATCCCACTTGAAAACGTGGCCAGATGAAACGGAACGCGTCGTGCCGCGCACATTCCCACACCATATTGGAAAAGATAAATCTTGTCCCCCCTCCGCCCCTCCGCGCGATCCATTAAACATTCACTTTTTTTACACGCCCGCACCTAAAAATACATAAGGCTCCGATTACTCAGAACTTGTTTAGGCCACACGATCGCGTCTTCAAACCTTACAATGTAAAAATAATCTTCTTATTCAAATTCATACTCGCGCTCGCATGAAAACTATATTGCGCATTGTATTAAAATATGACTTTAGCGTCTAATAAGGCAGCCATTGATTTATTCCGGCCGTTCTCCGAGCGAGGATTATGTCCGCACTTACGTGTTTTTTTGTCCCCTTTATATTCGCAACATTGTAACATAGGTACTACGGAGTCACTTAACAAAATATGGCGTATTAAATCGCATAAAGAAAACAGTGTTTTCAGAAAAATAGTTGGGGATAAAAGGCGAGTTGTAAGAGCGTCGTAACTTGGAGCATAAAGCTTTTGGAAGATGCGAAGCGTCTATGGCGAGAATTGTTAATAAAGATATAGAGCGAGTAATGTATTACGGGACATTAGTGGGGTTTACGACTTGAATGATGGCCGATATAGATGAATGCACCCGCAGGCACAAAGCCGATCGCCGATTTATAGTTGATTTAGGAAAAACTGTACAATGACGAAGACAGCGGACGGCCAAAAACTATATCTACAACTTTCGTTTTTGTTATAAATCTAACAAATAAACTGTCGTCTCTATATTAAGTTGTCAAATAGTTTTTATTTATGGGCCGACCATTAAATGGGGGTAGAAGCCCTAAATTTAAAAATATTTTAAATGTTGATTGATTGAGTGATTATGCATAAGAGGGTGAATATAAAAGTTGTCATTATTTTCATCATATTATGCCCGTATCTACTGCTGGGGACAGACCTCCTCCATGTTACGCCATTCCTTCCTACTTTGAGCTGATGTCACCCAGAATGTTTTGTGGTGTGAAGTTGGTCGAATACTTTGGTTAAATAAAACACATCCGTAACTAAGTCACATTTAATTACTGTAGCAAATATGTGAAATATAAAGTAAAACGCATACAATGCAGTTTAGTAAAAGTTACTACTATGGAACTTTGTGTCCCTTACTACTTAATAAACAATAGGTACTCACTTCACCTCCGGGGGTGAAAGAAAAAAAAATGAAGCAAACTTTTTTTTTTACTTTACTACTTAAAGTTAATTATATCTTAAAATATATCCTGTCCTGTATGCACCATTGACCTGCACCATCAATGGTGCAAATGAAACTAATTAGTTTCGTTTGCACCAATAATATTAATACAACTACTTCACCCTACTTTCATAGCCATGGGAAAATAAAAAAATTATTGATAATATGGTCGTGTTCTATTTTTATGTAATACTTTTATCTTACTTATTGTCTTTACTTAATCTAACATTACATCCTAGATCTTCAGGACCTTTATAAAAATGCATACAATGCAGTTTAGTAAAAATTACTGCTATGAAACTTTGTGTACCTTACTACTTAATAAACAATACACACTTCAGTTTTAATTAAATTTGATCTAAAAAAAATGAAATCTAAAAAAAAGTTAATATAAATTCGTTTTTAAATCAACCTTCGTTCACCTAACCCTCACTTTAATATTAATATGCCATCACAAAGAAATACGACTGATAAGATTCACATTTACGTACAAAGAAGTCGTTTGTATTCGTCTGATTTCCATACGGCCTGCGCTAACACCCACCGACCTTATAACGTAGGTATCTTAGCTCGAAGCCTATCTCTTGCAGGCAGTAAATGTCTCGGCCAAGATAATACTTTACGACGGCTTTCGAGAGGCGGGGAGAGGTCCCGGGATCGCGCTTATCTTACCTACACATATGCCTTGACAGCCAAATTTATCGACTTAAAAATACCCCACAGATTAAAAACGAGATAGCCCTACCATCCGACTGACAGAGTACGGCCCAACTGATAAAATATTATTTTTGTATTAAAAAACTATACCTACGAAAGCTTTAGTTCTATATATTTTGGAGAATTTACGAGGGGTTGGTTGCGTAGTCACAACGGGCGGCGACATCTGACGTTCCTTTTTCTGTGTTTATGTAAATTTCTTGCTGTGCCTTTGAGTTTCCTGTTTTATTATTAGTTATCTAGGGATATTTTCTTTGTTCACGGAAAAAAAGACTGAAAAGACTTTTTAATTTTTGGGTGGAAAATAAGATCTCTAGCTCTACATCAGTCTAAATGAACCAAAATTTATCTATTGACGGAGGTAGAATTTGTGAAAATATAATATTTTAATGTTTTATTAGTTTGATCTGCAATCAAAGTTGCTCAAACATATAACTATATCAATACACAATACGGATGCCGTTTCTGTAGGTTTTGTTCAAAAACTGTGAAAACTGACACAGTGTGCCAAAGGCGAGTTCTCACCCAAACGACAAACCGCTGGGAAAACAACTAACTGTGACTGGAATAACTTAAGTTCAACAAGTTTTAACCTCTGCCAGCGTATTAGTTTGGCAACCCAAAGTGGCAATGTTGCCAGCATTCTTGGGACCGTTCCCATGAGCTCACAGTTGGAGGACATCTTTTATTTATAGGTCTTTAGTTTTTAATTTTCTAATTATTTTTCTGTTCTATTTTTTCAAGTTAAGTTATGTAAAGTTTATTTTTGTTGTGTAAATAATAAAATTTAAGAGTAAAAAAAAAAAAACTAAAGTTAAAAGTTACAACATCAAAGTTATAATTTTCTGTTTTTTTTTACGCCGTTTATGACTTTAATTATTACTCTACCTATGACATAGAAATTGGTACCAACCTGATTTCAACATGATGCAATTTTTTATTTAATATCTTACAGGTAAGCTCTAGTCTAGGCCTTCATCTCACCTGATGTTAGGTGATGGTAAGGCCGAAGGTAGGAAGCGCACCTCACCCGGAATCTTCAACTTATGAGGCACTGATATTTTTCTTCTGTCGACATTTTTATTTCTTAGTCCCCGCACTATGCGAGTGATATTCGTAGGTGTGCTTCGTGGAATGAAAATTAATAATTTGAAAATTTTATTTGAAGCAAACCTATGGGTGTGCTTTGTGGAATACCTCCTTATCCGTAGCTGCCAGAATACAACAATGCTATCAAACATTGATGTTATGGCGACATATTAAGATAAGATGGTGGTAGCTAGCCAGGCGGACAAACAAGCCCTACCACCAACCAAACCGAGTCGATGTTGATACATATTAAATTAAAGCTGTGAAGTTTCTTGCGCCCATTCTTCTCCACAGCTAAAAAATAGACGTCCTGAATGGGTAGTAGGTAAAAAAATTTTTGGACGATTCAAATGCACTTTTCTAAAGTTTATTTGAATAAAGAATATTTGACTTTGACTTTGAGTACACAAACATGTAAGTACCCCATGTACATGTACGCTGGGAACCGAACCCGGGACCTCTGGGTCTAAACCGGTGGTCTAAACCACTAGACCACAGAGGCGGTTAAAATTTGATTCTTGCACGTTGCTGTAGTTATCCTTTGTAAATTGTATGTTATTGTGATGGAAAATGTGTTTTTATGATAGAGACTAGACTATGATAGAGAAATCCAGGTATCAGCGTAGAAACAAAGAATTTACTATGTTGCTGCAACTGTTACAAAGGCTACCTTAGTTGGTACATAAGATAGCACTCAACTTTTCACTTAATGGAGAGAAACTGTTGCTGGACTGGACCTACAATACTAATAAATGTTTTGTAGGGCTCGTTACATAGTTGCTTCTTTATATACCTAGTTATAGCCAAGCGTTAGTCGGCTATGGCATCGAACATAGATTCGTGATGGATTGGTATTAGTACAACATATTGTTTGATAAAAAACTGTATTTGACAACCTCCTTGGTCCTCCTTGGCTTGCACACCGGTTTTCATGGTGTCGCCATCTTTGAGGTCCCGGGTTCGATCCCCGGTCGGATCAATTTAGAAATACCTGTTTTTCTGAATTGTTTCGGCTCTGGGTGTTTCTTATGTATAATAAGTATGTATTTAAGTCTGTCCGATTTGATATTTACTATTTTTATTATGCACTTTTGAGAAACGATTTAATGACAAAAATAACTTAAAGTACTATTTAAATAAATACATTTTCTAACCTTACTTAATTTAACTTGAAAAAAAAAACAGAAAAATAATTAGAAAATTAAAAACTAAAGACCTATAAATAAAAGATGTCCTCCAACTGTGGGCTCATGGGAACGGTCCCAAGAATGCTGGCAACATTGCCCCTTTGGATTGCCAAACTAATACGCTGGCAGAGGTAGCTGCCAGCCTTCTTGTCACCGGAGGCCTTGATAAGGCGAGCACTTAACTCTTTAACTAGATGCTTTGCCTCCGGCCCCCATGGACCCATTGTTTCCACCGCAAACGGAACAAATAAATAATTTCGACCTAGGTTTGCGTATTTGTGCCGTTTGCGATTTTCAGCGCTTACCGCAACCGATGGAGCCAGTGGCCTGGCTCTCTCTCGGAAACGGCAGTGAGACGAGCGAGTTCGGCCGTGTCAGCCGATGTGGATATAAGCCCCTCCAAAACTTGTTTGCATAACGGCTCGTCCCATTGCTTCTGCGATTGTGGTAATAAAGGTAAGCTAGAATTTTGACAGGCGGATAACCAAGCGTTACTAGCATCTGCCTTGCCCGACAACTCTGCGGAACCCAAAGAAGGGTTGATAATCTTCCTGTAAAGATTGTTCGTGCTATGGGCAGAAGACAAAAACGCTGGCAGGGCCACACTGGATAAATTCCTAATTCCTAGGCCTCCGAAACGTACAGAAAGCGAAGCCTGTAACCAAACACGGTCGTTCATAGAGCAATTTAAAACTTTAATAAGTGTTTCTCTTAACAAATTATCTATATTGGATAACATTGCTGGAAAAAGCCAAAGTTGGGAGCAACGTAGAACATAAGTAAATTTAGGAACAAAAAGACAAAAATGAATAATAAACAAAGCCATGTGTGGATTAATTTGGAATAACCGGTCTGCAGTAGAATTGAATTTAGTGATCGCATCGTTTATAAAAGCAGGGATGGCAGCATCGAGAAGCGGTGCGCCTAATAAAAATAATGAATCATCGCTAAGAAATGTATGTATTTAAGTATATTAAGTATGTTTATCCGTTGTCTAGTTAACCATTTTTTCGAGTTTCTTAAGGAAGCTTTTCTTGGGGCTAGATAATTGGTGTGAGTGTGGGAAACATTTATTTATTTATTATTCATTTATTGTATATTTACAAAAATATTAGTCCTACTTTTAGTATGTGTTTTGCTATCACTCTTTTAGATCATTCTTTTTAGACCGTAATTTATATGCTGTGACAAATAGATAACCTACTGTGATTGTTTTTTCAATAGACAATTAATGTTGACCAAACTTTTTTGCTTTTTGCTTGTTACATGCCGTGATAACTCAAACCATAGCCGAATCTCGATATTATAAAACCCAATCAGTTTGTAACTACTAAGGTATTTATACCTATTTTTAAATTGTAATTTGTTCGCAACAATATTTGCATAAAATTATATGTAAATAATCATACTATACCTAGCGCAAGATCATTGTTACTAACACTTTTTATGGGGTCTGCTTGAAATAAATAATTTTATTATTATTCTAATTTTTTTTTTAAGAATTTTTTTTACAATATTTTATATAAAAACCATATTTACAATATAAAATATTATAAAAAACTTAACCTAGGTTTTTATTATTATTCTCTTTATTTATTTTCTTTCTTAAAACTAGATTTTTACAATATTTTTATATAAAAACAATAAAACATTATAAAAACCTAATCCTAGAGTACCGCCAGCAGCGGGGCAGGGCCCAAGCTACCGGTGGTCAGTACTGCCTTTTGCACCTGACCCTTGATCCAACCTTTCAGCGAGAGCCTCTCTAGGTGTATTATTATTATACTCTTTATTCATTGTTTTCCTTATTATTAGAAAAACAAAAATAAAAAAGTTTTAATTAATATACGCATACAAACCGCCTAATGGAAAACGCTCGCATTGACCTTTAGTCTTCAGTTTTTATGTTTGCACGTCCTGTAATTTCACTTTATCTAGATCTAGTCTCGTATCATTCGAACTGAAACACATCAGCAATGCAAAATTATGCTGCTCCACGGCAGAAATAGGTAAGACTGGTGGGGTGGTGAACTGGTAATTTGTGAAACAGGTTAAACCCATTTCAAACACCAGCTCCTCACATGCACATACAAAAAAATCATACCAGAAATCATACCTCACTGGCAGAGCTCAAAAAGTTAATATTAACGGTACTGATTCTTCTGGCGCCCCGTTACTTATGGGGGTGCCCCAGGGTTCAATATTAGGACCTCTTTTATTTCTCATTTATGTAAATGATCTACCTTACTACACCGAAGATCTTTGTGAGATAGTATTATTTGCTGATGACACCTCATTGATTTTTAAAGTTGATAGACATAGAGCAATATTTGACGACGTAAGTAATACTCTCTCTCAAATATTACATTGGTTTACCACTAATAACCTGCTGCTTAATGAAAAAAATAAATAAATGTGTGAAATTCACGATGACATTTGTTTTTTTTTCATTGTACCTACACTGTTTGTAACTGTAATGAGAACTATATATATATATATATATATATATATATATATATATATATATATACGTCATTATTATTATTATTATTTTTATCTAGGCACTTTACCACAAAGGCATTTACATAAATACTGACTACTATGAAACTAACATTTGGCTGTCTTTCCTTTCTCGACGTGATAATAAATTCATAAGTTTTATCAAACTATAAAAGACCCAATATTTTGAGAATCTGGTTCTGATTAAAACTGGTCCCCTAAAAATGGTCGGGTCAAGATATTTAACATAAACGTGCTATGGTCATGTTAATAAATTAACCTACGTTATATACTACCTAATACAGTGGTGGACTTATCTATATATTAAATACGTGAAGCAAAAACGTTGTACTCCTTTTTTACGAAAATTGCGCGGACGGAGTAGTATGAATTTTTTTATATTTTTTTTTATATTAGAAGGAGGCAAACGAGCAGGCGGGTCACCTGATGGAAAGCAATCACCGCCGCCCATGGACACCCGCAAAACCAGAGGAATCACAGATGCGTTGCCGGCTATTTCGCTCACTTATAGTTTATGTATAGAAGGTTAACCGAATGTTAATTTTTTTTTATTATGCATAAAATTACATTAAATCAATAAAAACACTACCATGTATTTGACACACACGTAAATATACTCTTTTCAAAAATTTTAAAAATGGAAGAGGAGCGGCCGAAATCTGTCAATGCCAATACAAACTCTCGTTCTATCTTTTAAAATTTTTCATTGCTTAGGATACAATCCGTGCAGCCTTAATAAAATTACTGTCGAATTTCGACCACTGGGCGACCACTAGTAATTAGAAACACTTCATATGAGTTGTGAAAGTTTGAAGTCCACATACAATATTCGTGAAAAATTTATAGATTCAATATTTAATAATCATGCAACAATAAAGCCACTCAATGAGATTACTCATAAAATACATTAAAAAACAAAACTATCTACACTTCATTCATAAAAAGAGTATAAAGCATACATAGCTTGTTTTCTGTTACTGGCCGCTTGGACGCCTAATTAGAAACACTTTAGAAAAGCATGCACGGCACATTCCATTTTTGTAATTAAAAAAATAAAACTTCTTTCTTAGCTATTTCGATCGTTTTGGCGGCAATTGAACATCAAATTGGAATTTCGCTTACGATTTTTTGTTCAAAATGGGCAAAAATAAAAGTTGGGACGCGTCAACTAGGCAAATAATTGTTAATTTGCATATCGACCAAAAATGGACTTGCTGGAGAATAGTTGATAATTTAAAATGTTCCGTAAAGAAAGTTTTTAATGCTATTGACCATTAGAAAAGACACGGAACTTAGAAATGCTCGACCGAGGAAAACTTCGACCAGAGAAGATATGCTAATCGTACGTATTGCTAAACAAGATCCATTTAAAGGCTCCAACCAGATTAAAAATAAAGTTTTTTCGCCTGATGACCCTAGAAACGTCTCGTCAAGACTGGTACGCTGTAGATTAGTGGGAGCAAAATTGTTTGGGAGGTCTGAAAGGTACCACTTCTTACCAAGCAACATCGAGAGAAGCGATTATTATTCACTAAAAAGTATGTCAATTGGACGGTGAAACTAAAATAAACATGATAAATTCAGACGGCAAGCGCAACGTTAGACGTCCAATAAACCATGCTTTTAATTATTTATTCTATAAACTTGTCTACTATTTTCAAACATTTCAATGATAATTATTTAATATTATAATACTTTTATAAAAAAATTTATCTACACTAATGTTGTAACATTCTACTTATGTTTCCAATACTTGACTTATAATTACTACTGTTATAGCGCAGACAACAAAACACTCAATTTAAGCAATTTCACATGATGGTATAATATCCACATCGATATCGTAAAATCTCATTATAACATCAATAAAACGCGACCAATTAACCTGGCGAGCCTTATGTCAAAATCCTCATACAAGTTGTATAAAATTTTGATATTAGGCTGGCTTTTGAAAACAGTTGGGTTATACGTGAAAACTTTGTCGAGACTACTAAACTTACATACACAAAACTCTTTGGTAAGATCTTGTGCCAATTAAATAAAAAAAGAACAGCGCGCGCTCGCTCCTGATTGGCCCTGCGCGCGCAGCTGCGCTCTCATTGGTTAGATTTTAATGGCGGCAAGTTCACTGTGACAATACACGTACGCGTGAATTTAATGTTTCGCAATGTGTTTTGTTTTTAAAATACAAATTAAAAGTTAAAAATGGACAGCGACGATGATATTTGTACGCCTCCGGATATTCTAGAATTGGCAACAAAAGTAACTCACAATCTTTTGCCAGAAAAATCTAGAAAATTATATGAAAAAGAATATAATAACTTTTTGGCATGGAAGATCGAAAAGAAAACTACATTATTTTCTGAAAATGTCATTCTTGTGTATCTCAAAGACCTCTCCGACAAATTCAAGCCATCTTCTATGTGGGCTAAATATTCTATGCTCAAGTCCACACTGAGTATCTACAACAATATTGATATCACGAAGTATTCAAAAGTCATAGCGTTCCTGAAACGCAGTTCAGAAGGACACAAGGAAAAAAAGTCCTTGACGTTTACATCAGGTCAAATAAAGATGTTCCTGAAAGATTCACCAGATATTTTGTATCTTTTTGAAAAGGTAAGTGTATTTTAGTTCTGTTATTTAATCTACCTAGTACTTACGTACTACACACGCAAGTTATCTAGACACTCCGCTTAAGCGCTTTGTGTTTAAATTAGGTAGTAGGTACCTACACTTTACTACTTCATAAATCATAGTTTTTGCCTTGGCTATGTACCTCAAGCTTATTATATCGTTTATTGTTACAGGTTGCACTAATCTTCGGCATAATGGGGTATGCCGATGGCAAGAGCTATACAACATCCAGTTCGATGAAGTCTCTAACATAGACGACAGTACAATCATGGTGAAAGTTTCGGAAACAAAAACGAAAATAGATCGTTCTTTCGTTGTGACGGGCAACTGCTATGCCGTATGTAAAAAATACATGGAACTTCGACCCACCCCCTGTCGAAACCCTGCCTTTTTCTTGAGCTATAGATCGGGGAAGTGCGTCGATCAAAGAACTGGTATTAATAAATTTGGTGCTCTGGGAAAAACTATCGCAAGTTTTTTGAATCTGCCTAACCCAGCGTTGTACACGGGGCATTGCTCCGGCGCACCTCGGCGACCCTTCTCATAGATAGCGGTGGTGATTTGACCGCACTGAAACGACACGGGGGGTGGAAGTCTTCTACTGTGGCTGAAAGCTACGTTGATGAGTCTTTAATGAATAAAATTCAAGTCTCAAATACGATCTTGAACAGTATAGAAAACAAGACGAATGAAGTAATTATAAATATTCCAACTCCGTCTACGAGCTCTACTGCTTGCCCCGCGACCGCTACAGCTGCTGGATCAATAATTAACATTAACTTTCAAAATTGTACCATCCAAAATTTGAACAATTATTATAAATAAACTATTGTCAGCTTTTACTCTTGTTGTTTGACTAATTGCATTAGTGAAGATAAAGTAGTGTATGCAACTGCATATAACACGGGTATTAAAACACTCGTTACTATTATGAAACTCGATGACAGTTGCATAAACTACTATTAAACAATGTGTTTTTATAGTGATATTTAAATACACTAGAAGCATGGTCAAGCACGGGGACGGCAATATCAAGGTATGGGGATGTTTTTCCGGATGTGGAGTTGAACCTGTTCGAAAGATTGAAGGTACAATGGATCAACTGCAGTACAAAAACATCTTAGAAGAGACAATGGTTCCCTACTCTGACGACAATTTGCCTGTAACCTGGATTTTTCAGCATGATAATGTCGCTAAACACACCGCCAACAGTGTAAAATATTTTCTTAGGTAACAGCGTATTTCCGTCTTAGACTGACCTGCAAATAGCCCTGATATAAATCCCATAGAAAATCTGTGGCATGTCGTAAAAAAGAAAGTCTCAAACAAACGTAACTCCAGTCACAACGAACTCTACGAAGCTTTTGTCGAAGCATTGTAGAGCTGTGATTGATAATAAAGGATACGCAACAAAATATTAATTATAAGTTTTAACAGTATTTATTACCTAAATTATAATGCTCAATAATTAAACGTATAAATTATTTTATATTGTTCTTCTTTAAGTATCTTTTTTTTTGTATTGTGTCTAATTAGGTGCCGGCCAACAAAAAAAATAGTACGTATTGTTAGAACTAGCCATTTGGAGTAATAATTAATATGGCACAAAAGTTGTAGGATTGCCCTGAGCCAAGTTATACAAGTTCGATGATTCATCATTTTCATACATTTTTTTTTTCGTATCAACTTCAAAGCGGTCGCTTGACGCTTCACAATGACAATTGCTTCGGATCATTAGTTCTAATAATATCTATCATTATTTTATGTTTTCCAGCACTTTCAGGAATCAATAAGTTTAAGAAAATGATGAATCTTCGAACTTGTATAACTTGGCTCAGAGCAATCCTACAACTTTTGCGCTATATTAACTATTACTCCAAATTGCTAGTTCTAACAATACGTATCTTTTTTTTTGTTGACCGGCACTTTCAGAAAAGGCCCAAAAAAAATGATGTCCTTAATCGGTACAAACTTATTTAATTGATATTTTGTTGTTTTTTTCTAATAAATGGTAAGTTATTGAACATATTTTATGCTATTTGTTGTTTTATTTCGAAATAAAAAGTATTAGGGTCAAATATCTTGTATAATGTTAAGTTCCGTTGGTAGTGTTTCTATTTATATGTCCACCAATGTATATTAGGATGGGGAAAAATCTTCTCGCTTATAGTATGTATGAACTTGTAATAAAATCTATTTGGTTATACTATTTTGAAATGGCTGGATTTGGTATCATTAAAAGTTTAAATTTTAAAGAAGATAATTCCAAATTTAAATTAGGAAAATGTGTGATTTTCATTTGTTTTTCTTACTGTCAAGATGAGTGAATCTAATGAAGAAATTCGAAACATTTTAAAATTTTACTACAAAAAAGGTAAAAATGCAATACAAGCCGCGAAAAAAAATTGCAATGTTTATGGACCTAGTGCAGTGTCTGTGAGAGTAGCACAAATTTGGTTTTACCGTTTTCAATCCGGAATTTTTTATGTCAAAGTTGCACGTCGCTCTGGTCGCCCTATTACGGATAAAATGGATGCCATTTTTGAAAAAGTGGAGCAAGATCGGCATATCAGTAGAAAGATGTTGCTGAAGAACTGGGAATTGACCACAAAACAATTTTGGCGCATTTGAAAAAAACTGGGTACACAAAAAAGCTCGATATTTGGGTACCTCACGAGCTCACTGAAAGAAACCTAATGAACCATGTACTCATTTGAGATTCTTTATTACGACGAAATGAAACCGATCCATTTTTGAAGAAACTGATAACTGGTGATGAAAAGTGGATCACATGCGACAAGAACGTGCGAAAAACGTCGTGGTCAAAGGCCGGTCAGGCTTCACAGACAGGCGAAACCCGGGTTAACTCGCAACAAGGTGATGCTGTGTGTGTGGTGGGATTAGAAGGGCATTATTCATTATGAGCTGTTACCACCAGGCAGGACCATTGATTCTGAACTCTACTGCGAACAACTGATGAGATTAAAGCAAGAAGTTGAGAGAAAGCGGCCGGAATTAATCAACAGAAGGGGTGCGGTTTTTCATCATGATAACGCTAGACCTCACACAACTTTAGCCACTCAACAAAACTTAAGAGAGTTTGGCTGGGAGGTGTTAATGCATCCGCCGTATAGTCCTGGCTGCACCTTCAGATTTCCACCTGTTTTGGTCTCTTCAGAATTCTTAAGGCAGTGTCAGGTTAACATCACGAGAGGACTGCAAAAACCACTTTTACTGGTATTATGATCAGAAGCCCCAAAATTTCTATAGCAATGGGATCTTGTCCCTACCTACAAGATGGCAAAATATTATCGAACAAAATGGGACAAACAAAACAACAAAATGGCTACATACTTTAGCTTAATGTAAATAAACTATATTAAAAATGTTTTGAACTTTCTTAAAAAATGCGAAAAAACTTTTTCCCCAACCTATTAAATATCAATTGCTGTTCGTTAGTCTCGCTAAAATTCAAAAACGACTTGACCGATTTGAATAATTTTTATTTTATTTTTTAAGATAAAAAAAACAAGAAAAAGCTTTTAAAAACAGCTGAGATATGGAAAAGTTAAAATTTTGGCATTTTGTATGGGAATCGCCACTTTGGATTACTCGGCACATATTTATTAAAACTAAGAAAGCACAACGTCTGTCGGGTCAGCTAGTACTTTATAAAAATTGTCAAAACAATATTTTATACCTAAGTAAGAACAGCACATATAACCAAAGGACACCTCAATTGTAGCCTAAATTGTAGGTTTTATGTTTTATTCGAAGCATTTATACAACTTTATTTTTAGTTTATACGAAAACAGAAACACGGGTCAAATATTTTCATTTAAAGAATCAGTACAAAAAAAATTAAAATAATATCTTGAAAACTCACGAAGTTACAAGCTTTTTGTGCTGCCCCGTTGTGTGTTTTTATTAGGGTATAATTTATTTGGTCAAAATGTAACATGGTATAAAAAATATTGAAATCGATTCTATTACTGATTCTGAACAAACAGTTTTCAGGTTTCGTATAAACTAAAAATAACCTGTGTGGTGCCGGGGATAAAGAATTGCACCACCCCATCTCTTTCCGTGGGTGTCGTAAAAGCCGACTAAGGGACCATTCCATAGGATGGGCAGCAGCATCTCTCTGAGGTTAACTCTCAACTTACTGCGATCGCCAACCCGCCTGCCAAGCGTGGCGATTATGGCAAATACCCCTCATACACTTGGGGGAGGCCTTTGTCCAGCAGTGGACGTGTTTTGGCTGAGATGATGATGATGATGATGAAAAATAACATTGTATATGTATAATGTAAACCGTTTAATAATAAGACGTGCTTTTTAATTAAGTTAAGGATTAGTTACGGTGGCAAAGTTTATAAATTATCAACGTGCAACTAAAAGCGTTAATGCAATTCATTTTCTTGGAATATCTATAAACTACTGGATTCTTCGTTAATAGAAAATCTATTTATTGTCTTCATTAGAAGACGTCGTGTTCACCTACATACCTAAGGCTTTTATTACTTTAGTTGGTTGGATTATATTTGTACATAGCAGGTAGAACGCAATATATTGCGAAATATATTTATTTATTTATACTGGTAGATATTAATTTAACTTAATCAAATTACGAACTACGGTCTCGTAGGTAAGTTTCATTAAATTACTTACCAGACATTGACTAAAAAAGTGTACATATTGATGTACCACGCACACAGTTCAAAACGTCTTTAAAATACAAAATAAACGAAAATTTTGAATATTACTTAAAGAAATTGAATCAACACAGTAAATGTTTCTTTTTTTCTATTTTTCTTGTCCACTGTAGCACCACACGTATATAAGCAGACTACTCTCAATATTTGTGACCTTACTATTGTTCGAGACAGTTGCAAGCAATACGGTTATTTAGCCAATTCAATCACTCACTGTTCAATTAATCTATTTATTATAAAGGTTTCTAGCATAGTTTCACAGTGACTCGACTGGTTTGTGTTTCAAAATCGACTAACTCACGTAGCGTGGTTCACGAGCACGTTATATGAGGCCCAATAAACCGCATCTATTATTCGACAACCAGACAGCTGACGTGGACCTCAAAACAGGCTTTATGGCGTTTATTCAGAACCATTGACCTAATTCTGAGTCGCCATAATACTTTTAATTGCTACTCATTAGCATTTGGTTTAGCTGACGTGCGCCATCATTACGCTAGATTGTAGTCAATTGGTAGCAATGTTCTTTTGTTTTTAACAACACCTATATATACATACGTCATACGCTTTTCTCTTATACATACATGCATACATACATAGATACATACATACCTACATACTCTCACGTCCTTCTCCCAAAAAGGGGTTGAGAGAGCATCGAAGGTGTAATAGATAACTTATAAAATGTTTTTGTTTTGTTTATATAATTTTTTAGCGCAAATTTTGTTGCGAACAAATTACAAAAACACAAATGTTGAAAAAATTTCCACGAGCAGGATTTGAACCTGCACCCTTCTGACATACTGGGTCAGGTGCTCTCCCAATTGAGCTATCGTGGTTCTAACCAGCCCGAAGAATTTTTTTTTTTAATTTAAATCAAAATTTTGCGCCGCGAACCAGTAAGTCAGCAACGCTTCTTTGCTTGTGAGATCTGAAAGTATACCTATTTCGAAATACGCCTATATCTCAGACTGCTGACTTTCAGTTTTGCAATTAAACTTTCTCTCGGTGTTGGATTTCTGATAAGGTAAGCAGCCTGGTAGGCCTTGAAGTTACGTTGTTGTTTTCTTATACGAGTAATGCCTGGCTTTGTATTCTTAGTACCTATCGATTTTGCTGGTCATCTTAGTTGAACAAAGTGACGGGGACAAGAATATAACATCATAACAAATTGATATAACTAAATGTCAACAGCGACTGATGTTCTCTAAACAAAATAACACTAAACAAATACAAGTGTTTCGATATAAAATTTACAAGAGAGCGTACAACTACTCACCTATTATTAACTATAATTTTTTTTATACTAGAAGGAGGCAAACGAGCAGGCGTGTCACCTGATGGGAAGCAATCACCGCCGCCCATGGATATCCGCAAAATCAGAGGAATCGCAGATACGTTGCCGGCCTTTAAGGAAGGAATAGGCTCGTTCGTTATAATAACACTACCGTTATTGTTTTCTAACCACATGTCTCCCAGTGATCACGGACCCTGCAAAGGGTTCGAAACGCCAGGATAAACATTAAAATGAAATTAATGTGTAAAATAAACGCGAGTAGATCCGTAAAAGTGGTTTCATTTCAACACAACCGTTATCTAAATTTAATTGCCTCTGTGATCAAATGGTTAAGTTAAACCAACGAGTTAAACCACCAGTATTAGACCTAAGTATGTTACCATTACTGTATTTACTTTGGTTAGTGGTCGGGCTTGTTTAAGTCCGCTAGGCTAGCTACCACCAACTTATCTAAGTCTGTCGTTTAAGAACTACAAGTATGTTGGTAGCATTTTTGTGTTACGACTACTGGTGATAAGATAGCCAGTTCCTCACAAAGCTTTGCCACCGCGTCCTCGACGTGATAAAAAGAAGTTTCAGCATGTGCGGCCATGTTGAGTTGATTTAAGAATTTAATTCGTGAGCACATTACAAATTGTAAAACAGAGAGCACGCTTTCCATATTATATTCTCTCTCTATATATATATATTCTTATAGATATATATCTTTTCTTATATTCTCTCTCTCTCTCTCTCTCTCTCTCTCTCTCACGCTTTTCATAAGTTAAGACAAAAAAAAATTCTGACCTAAATTTTCATTGTTTGTAACGCTTTATAATAATGAGGTGAGACTTGTTTGGTACAAGTAAACCAATTATAAAAAAGGTCAACTAATAGAACAAAGAGAGTTTACAGTCAATTCCCGTTACTCCAACAATTTCGCAAAGCGACACGTCATGATGTTAGCTTTACTTCAACTTGATATTTGACACCTACACGTAACTGGGAAGTGTTTCAACAAGGGTGCCGCCAACTAGTTCAAAACTACGAACAGTGAACTAATATTGATCGTCAAATATAGGTCCTAAAGTCCCATACACACTAAATATTGGAACATGCGAGTTCGTTAAGCCGGCTCAAAATGATGTAACGAAACGTGCAAACACACAATGTGTATCCAACTTATTAACAGATCCTCACTACCTCAGGTGTTATTAAAGAAAGGCTTAAGAATTTTAAACAGTTAATTTAAAATTTCAACCCTATTACAAAGCGTTATAAGACAGATATTATATTACCAGAAAAACAATTTTTAAATTGCATTCAAATGAACCGTTGAACGTTTATTGCACCAACAGGCAATTCTATTCGAGTTATCGTTTGACTAATTTGTGAAGTGTTATAGTGGCATCGTAAACGATATCGAATCATCGGTCTACCAGCTGATTAATCGAGTAGACTTTATACGATTTTAATCTATTCCGTATGCTGAACATAATCACAGGGGGGTAATGGTTCATTTAAACTTACATTTAAATTTTAATGTTGTTCGCAGCTCGAGTTCGAAGAAGTTTTTATATCATTTAATCAGCTATCTTTTCAATATAAACTTCTTGATATTCTTCGTCTTGATATTACTGCTGCCATAAATTCTTGATTGCCAGATACAACTCAACACTTTCACTGATGTTTACTGCTTGTCTATGATATTACAGCAGCGGCAACGTGCTATGCAGCTGAAATCGAAACTTTAACTGGCTACCACCAGCCGTTCACCTTGAGCCCTGTTTTCACTTTTCGCGTTCAAATAAACGCGTGTTTTATTGTTTTGTCCAGTGTTATGCAAATGAGAACGGCCAACAGTAGCGTTTATGGAAGGGTTTCCTAAATTCGGTGGAAAAAATGGTCGAAAGTGAGAGCGTTGCCAACTGGGGGCATATTGTGCTGTGTATACGTTGTTACGTCACGCTTGCATCCTTTTTTCTTGCAACCTAAATATTTACGTAGATATGCAAAATATGTTTTTTGTTCTCTTTAGTCCGCTACCGAATTGGCTTTGTTATTGGAAGCAACCCTTTTGACGGTTTTCGGGCGCGTTTGTTTGTTGACCTCCGTCGATAGTGCCATTGTTTGTGTGACGTGTCGGGTGCTGAATTCTTTGAAGCTTGTCGTCACAGAATGTTTGTCGGTTCGAGAACGGATCTTGTGTTATAAAAGTATGTTTAAACTAGCTTCTGCCCGCGGTTTTGCGCGCGTGGTAGGTAGAAGTGATAGATCACAAAAGTCTTTATCGTGGCCTCTGAGCACTTGATTGCCTCTAACCTCAGCATATCACTCACGGGACATCTTAGTATCTCCATGAAAAAAACACGACGGACCGACCGTTCGTTTGTATGAAACACAATATGATTGCATTTATTACACAAATTTATGGATACCACCATGTTATTGCAATAAATTCTCGAAATGGGAGGTAATTTGTGATCCATATTTTAAATTGCCCCGCATTTAATAAGACTTGAAAATATTTTTCTTAATTTAGTCTAACAACGTTCTGAGTTTCTGTTTCAGTTTTTAAAATCTAAATGTACCAATTTATTTATTTGCGTACACGAAACATGCAGTAAGAATAATTTCAAAAGCAAGCTAAAACGTAACATTCAAAAGTATTTCCCTACCTTTAATGAAAAAGGTGGAATGTTTTGAATATCTCAGCCAAATGAGTAACAGGATATACACACATAGATGATTATACAACCGGGCGCAGCTCGACATGATAAGTCCCGAGTCGTGTGTAGACGGTAGTCGGCCATATGAAACTTTACGAGGGGAGACGCGAGACGCAATAAAACTCAAGATAAATCTGATCGCCCGGAGAAAAACAATCCGGCCGAAACGACGCCGGACCGGAACGCGATGATAACCACTCGATAACGTATTACCGAAAGCTGAGTAATTATACCGTGGCGTCTAAGTTATTGTGGAGCACTAATTGATTTTTGCGATTGCAATTTTATACTTTCATGAGAACAAATCAAGAGTCTTATTTGATTGTAAACTTTTATAACTTTACACCAGTGTGCCTAGTGCGAGTTTAATACACCATTATTTTTTTTTGACGAGGGTTTGCTGATGGCCCAAGGACTTTGCTGAAAAAAGGACCTTTTTCAGCGTCACTGGACTTTTTTGGGGGCCGGCGAGAAACGTTGCACGACTACTTACCTAATTAGATTTGTTAATACAGGTGGTACATACTTAAGTCAAAATATTATGAATATGTAATACATCTGCTAAATCTTATTTATTGTCTATAGGGCAAATTTACTAATCGGTTTAGGTAGGTATATCGTTTACGCAAACACCATGCACACGTTGAAATGAAGCTTTTATATCTAATCTTGTAAGCGTCTTGGATGTAGGTAAATCTGTAAGCTACAAGAATTGAAAAAAAAAACGCATCTATTTGCATTTACCTATTTGACATGTTTTTTTTACAAACAGCGGCTAATGTCCATCGGTTGAACAAAGGAGCAGCTCCAAACGGAACAGTTCTCGAAACAGTGGCACGTCCTTTTATATCGTGGTATGACGTTTTGACTTCCCTGCAGAGTTTGTAATCCTCACATCAGATGGACGAGAGCAGATAATTTGCTAGCCTTTTTATTTTTTGGAGAGAGTGTGCTGATTGCCTCAAACGGCATTTTCAGCTTCACCGGGCTTGTTTGGGGGCGGCTAGAAACTTAAAGCACGTTCCTCAAGCCGTGTGAAACGAATCACCTTCGAAGGTGTTCTAGAGGGAACGGCATCACGCACTAGTGCGTGTCCCCGTGCCTTACTAGATTCTCCAAAGGTTTCGGATCGGATCGGAACTTGCTAAGTAAACAGCCTATATAATTGTCCCACTGCTGGGCAAAGGCCTCCACATCATTGAAATCAAGTCATCGCTACAATGGATGGGTAATGGCTTAAAATCACCACGCTTGCCAAATGCGGGTTGGTGATCACAAACCCGGACTATGCATCGGAAACAATCCGAAAATACATATTTTTTGCCCGACCTGGGAATTGAACCCGGGACCTTCGGGTATCGGGCCGAGCGCTCTGCCACTCGGCCACCGAGGCGGTACTTGCTAGCCGCTTTGAAATAAAGTATCTAACCAAAACGCATTATTGTCACAATTCGATAAACAGTAAAGTCTTAACTAACACAAACCGTTGCTCAGTACAGTTTACAAGTCTACAGTACAAGCAATGCTTGCAAAGCAAAGCAAAGTTTAAATACATTAAACACATGCAATTGTACACGCCTGCACACATCAGACTAGCGAAACACAGAAATTGTCAAATTGCCTCAATAGACTCTGAACTTAACGGATATGTAATGAGGTTGATAACCCCGGTGAAGCTGAAAATGCCCCCTGTGGCAATCAGCAGTCTCTCTCCAAAAAAAATGAGGTTGATCATTTATTGAAGACATTTATTTATTTATTTTTTATTTATTATTATTACCATACAAATACAAGCGTCCCAGATACAAAGGAAACTTAAAACTAATTAGTGCTAATTAGATAGAACTAATTTAACAGTTTTGGATAGTTTGATTTGCCGACGTCTGTACATTTCGCACGGTGAGATGCGCGAGCGCAGTCAGCAGTTCAGCACAATCCGTTGAAAGGCGACGGCTGCGGCTGCGGCAATTAGCGGCGCACTTTGTAAATACCGCGCCATTCCTGCCGGCCGCGGTACTGATCGCAAAAGCAGTACACGAGATAGAAACAGCAGCTCTGAAAACAATTAATCGTTTTTTGTTTAAGAAATAACATTTTTTTTTCTATGCGAATGCGCATGTGTCAATGTTATCAGGTTCGCTTCACTGTCCATAACGTATAACAATGGTTAAATCATTTGTTACGTACCATAATATGGCGTTTGGACAGACTAGGGGTGATGGTGATAGTTGTATCTACAACAACATTTTCTGTGTTTTATTCAAAGACAAAGTCAAATTATACCTACATTCAACATAACTTATTGACGTAGGTAAGTATAAACTATAAAAAATTCTAAAATCATTAAAGCAAAATTTAATTCAAACTAAACTACTTAGTTAGTACCACCAGTCCGGATTTTCGACCTACTTCCGAGAAGAGCTATAAAGAGACTCAGACACCTCAACCAGCACTTAAACCTCACACTAGCATAAAGCGATTTGCACATGTTACTTACGTTACACAGTTCTGCTGACAAGTAGCATTGATTTGCATTGCTGTTTTCTGCTTTGAAGGGCAAGAGCTTCAAACTATAGTGATAGGTACTAGCGTCCAAGGGTAGAGGTGGTCGCTATCCATCAGGAAGGCCGTTACGCTAATTTCTCGGCTCAGTAACATAATAAAAGCAACTGCAATACTATCTTATACAATACTACACTTTTAAACTGTCGCGTTCCATAGTTTAAAATGCTATACTGGCAGCAAATACACAACCTTTCAACAAAAAACTACTTCAAATATTTTTGTCAGTACCCCTTTGCTACGAAAATGTACTCAAAACTGCTTGCTGATTATAGATGCTCTTTTGTTTGAATAATATATTCCCCAAGAGATTATCACCAGTCGTAGGATTCCAATACGGAACCCATCTAAATAACTATTAACTAAATTTTATAGCACTACGCTCACAGCTTATATCGATTAGGAACATGTTGACCGAAAAAAAAAATGTTTTGTCCATTTGAAACCTATTCGTTTTCAGAATTGCTGTGTTCTTGTGTTGTTTTTAACATGCAAGGTTGCAACATGAACTCGCTAGCCGAGCTGAATTCTACGCTAACACAAAAATGTTTTTAATGAGCACTTTGTTTTGATGACGGTACATAATCTCGGGTCTGCGTGAAGTTACTTTGTGTCGGCGAGAGTCAACACACAGTGGAATGTGGTACGCGCGACCTCAGAGTGCCTAGAAGCCACTTCCATTTGCTGCTATCCTAGTACATGATTGTAGAAAATCTCTGCACGTAGGTAATTTAATGCTGTAAATTTCTCTTCGTTCCAGCAATAGAGTATAAAACGCAAAGCGTTGCGAAGATGGAGCTACAAGCACTCATTATCATCATCATCAGCTCATTTTATGTCCCCACTGCTGGGGCACGAGCTTTCCTTATGGATGGATAGGGAGAACGGGTCATAAACCACCACGCGGGCCCAGTGCGGGTTGGTGGCTGTTAACAACTGCTAAAGCAGCCGGGACTAACGGCTTTACGTGCGTGTTAAATTTTTGGTCACCCATCCAATGACCGGCCTAAGCGAAACTTGCTTAACCTTAGCAATCGCAGACCGGGCGTGTTAACCACTGCGCCATCGAGCTCCTCTCTACTAGCACTCGTTACGAAGCAAAACGTTATTTTGGAAAAGTTATACAATTAAAAAAAAACTGGTACAAGCCATACTTAAATATAGTACCTAGTAACACCAGTATTAGACACTTTAAGCCCAGTGTCGGACACTAGTTTTCGTCGCCAAAAAATAATACTCAAGGCGACGCACCGCTAAACAATAAATCTCATACGGAGCGTTTGCGCCCCGTACCATAAGAGAACTGTTTTTTTTCCTTCAAATTAAAACTACAAACTATTTAAAAAAATGAACTACATTATTGAAGTGTGTGTTAAGACTAATCTACTAAGAATGCTTAAATCGGTCTGGTTAGCCTGTAAAATGCAAATCCATATTTTAAAAGAGGTTACTTTGATATTTTTTTCTCTTTTATAAAAGTTGACAAATCGTGTTTCTGCAACTAGCAAAATGAAGTCAATTAAATGAAAAATCATTTCATCAAATATCACTTTCATATGTTTTGTAATTATTGGGAAAAATCAAGATCCCCGCCACGTAAATTTCCAATGCGTCGCCTTAAATAGAATTTCTTTGAAATTGTAATGGATCATAGCTAGGAAGCAAGTTATGTTTGTTTTGTGTGTATGTAATAAAATGCTACTTAAAGTGTAAAATGTAGCTAAGCCCCAATTGCCCTATTCGATTGAAATCACATAACCTAACTCATAGTAATTCAAATAATGACTGCTGCTTGTGTTCATTATATTTATTTTTTAGTTGCAACTTTTTTACATCATGCGAATGCGACTTGGAAAAGAGTTAAACTCATTTTCTTTGCTTAATTACCAATAAAACCTTGATATAAACCACTAAGTATTTACCTACCATGTAGGTTGGTATGTATGTTTTGTATATTCTTTTTTTGTCTGGATTTTATTATACTTTGCCCACGTGATATCGTGTCTCAAAATCAGGGAGGTTGTAAATTAAAGAAAATGTTTTAAGTGGATTGACTCGTCTCATAAAGGTTTAATTAATAAAATAAAACTTATTCGTATTTAACTGAGTAGATTTTTATCCGTTTTTGAAAAATGAAACAAAAATAAAAGAGATCCTTTAATACCTTTGGTCCTTTTATGACCTCTTTTGTGAATTTAAAATTAAAATAATTAACCTGGCTCCTATAACTTTACGCACATAGGTAAGGCATTAAGCACAGTTTGTAGTTTTTCCTGTTACTGTATACTGTAATATTATTATGGTAATTTTATTACATTAATACAAATAACATTATACAGAGTAATTTGTTCGCAACAAAATTTCCGTTAAAAATTATATAAACAAAACAAAAACATTTTATTATATAGAGACTTACCTTCCATATAGTTTACTTTAGACTAACCCCCTTATTCATTAAAACTATTCTTCTTCTTCTTTTTGTGCAGTGGCGTTTCCCTTTGGATTTCGCCAATATCCAGTTTTTGGCTCAGTTGTTTATTTCTACAGACTCATTGCTTGTATCGGTTTCTCGTAAGAGCACAATGTACAAGTACAGAGGTGGTGAGATCTTAAATTTTGAGGCTGTAGACCCAGTTGATGATCTGTACTCTGTAATGCCTATGGACAAACACAATACTTATATATAACATTTGTTAGTGGCAGACAGACAAATTATAATTTTATATTGTTAGTAGTTATATAGGAACATAAAACATCAATGCAGGGGGGTTTCACATAACTGAGAACAATCTTAAAATTTGTGGGTTTGGGGATACATGGGGGGAGGAGATCATAAAGGGAAGTTGGGTATTTGGGACAGTTAAAAAACCGCATTCACAAAGGGATGAGTCCTTAACCCTAATTTTGGCCAGATGAACAGGGGTGCATGCATGGCCTAACCTTAAACGGCTCACAGTGGAGGTGCATGCTTTGGAAGCTTTTTTATATTTAAAAAACCATGGCTTGTCAGGTAAGGAGTGCTGAATGTCCGCGAAATATTTCCCTACAGTTTTGCTTTTCTCCCGCCACTGAGTTTCCCATGTAGATCTCATTACTTGAGTGGCCAAAGGGTACAGATCGTAAGAAAAAACTTTATCATGGTCTGGACATCCAATGACAGTTGCCTCTTTTGCAATTATGTCAACGGCTTCGTTACCTACTATACCTGTGTGTCCTGGTATCCAGGCCAGAGAGACTTGGTATCCAAGCGTGGAGCATTTTAAAAAAAATTTCCTAATTTGGAGGATTATAGGAGGATTAGATTTACTATGGAAAGGATTGGATAAGATCGCCTGGAGACTGCTTCTGGAGTCTGTGAGGATAACTGTTTTACCTATTTTATAGGATTCCACATATCGAACGGCTTCAAGAATTGCAGTAGCCTCTCCAGTAAAGACAGATGTAACAGGGGGGCATTTGAAATTTAATATTATTTTATATTTGGGAATCCAGACCGCAGCACTAACACATTCCTCGTCTGATAATTTGGAAGCATCTGTGTACATCACAAGCCAATCTTTCTAATTTTTCCGGATGACTTCTTGTAGCTGGAACTCTGCATCTGGTGAGTCTTTGGAGATACCTAGGTCTAGATTGATGTCAGGTTGCAGTGTCAGGGAGTGGTACGGGTTCCCAGATATGGGTTTAAGGGCACATTGGTAAACAGGGCAGGGAAGACGGATGAATTTGATGAAGCTACGGAACAGGCAAGGGGACTCTCTGAATTTCCAGAATTTGTCTGATGATATAAACTCCGACAGTTGGTGAAGTTTGGCAAGGAGTGGGTGAGACGAATTTTGGACAATTTTAAAAAGAAATTTGTCGGCTAGGTATTGTCTTCTAATGGCCAGTGGGGGGTCCCCACACTCCACCTGCAAACCATTTACCGGAGATGATTTCATCGCTCCTGCAACTATCCGAAGGCTTTTGGACTGGATTTTATCGAGCGAGTTCAAAGACGATTTAAGACAGGGTTCTAGAAGTAATGAACCATAGTCCAAATGCGATCGGATCAATGCATTGTAAAGGAGTTTTTGACAAAATGGATGGGCGCCCCACCAGGTACCAGAAACGGAACGGAGGATATGGGTATTTTTCTCACATTTTTTGGATACATGGGAGACATGTTGAGTTCCACTCATTTTGGAGTCTAGTACCGTTCCTAAGAATTTTGCATGGCTTTTTAAAGGGATGTCTTGGTTGTCATATTTAACTGACATAATAGGTGTAATCCTTGCGCGACTGAATACAACCATATTACACTTGTCTACCGAAAGCGAAAGACCATGTTCCAGTAGCCAATCACGGAGGTAATCTAAAGCGGCGTTAAGTAATTCAGTAGCTTGCTCGGGATCGCTGTGTGAAATATACAGGGCCAGGTCGTCGGCATACTGCAGGACATTACAAAAAAGGGTTAAGGACAATTCAAGGTCATAGGTGTAAATACTATAAAGTAAAGGGCTCAAGACTGATCCCTGTGGAAGGCCTCTCCAAACAGTTCTTGCGGGGTAAAGAGCATTATTGTGACATATCTGTATAGATCGTGACGAGAATAGATTAAAAATTATATTTACAAGCCTCACAGGAATACTCAGATTTAGCATTTTCTGCCTGAGTACCGGAAGCAGAACGTTGTCATAGGCAGATGATATGTCTAAAAAGACTCCCGTCACATTCTCACGTTTGGTAAGGCCTATCCAGATATCAGTCAAGAAGACACTGAGACTGTCCATTGTACTCATTCCCTTACGGAACCCAAACTGGCTTTTGGCTAGTAGACCCCTACTCTCCGCAATCCACTCCAACCGGTTTTTAATTAGATGTTCCATGATTTTGGACATTGTGCAGGAAAGTGCAATGGGTCTATACCGTTAGGGTCGTTGCCAAGTTTTCCAGGCTTTAGGATGGGGATTATAATTTGGGCTTTCCACTCCTCAGGAGGAACTCCCCTCAAAAAGATGTTGTTGATTAAATTAAGGAATAGGTTCTTAGCGGAAGAGCTGCTGTTAACTAGTAGCGAATAGGGAATACCATCGATGCCTGGGGAGGAATCTTTGAGACCGTCCATGGCTGTATTAAGTTCCTCAAGAGAGAATGGAGAGTCAAATTCGGAGTAAGGGGATGACATTGACGGCGTACATCGTGTAGCCTCAATTTCTGTCGGGACTGAGAGGGGAGCGAGTTTATTTTGGAAGAGTTCCAGCCAAGCTGATGGATCATTGGAGTTTATGTTGTTGTTGCTGGAGGCAAAGCAACGGAATTTTCTAATGTTTCTCCATACCACCGAGGGTTGGGATCTTGGGGACAGGGACTCACAAAACTAATCGTTTCTTTTCAGTGAGGACTCTGACAGCCTTAGCCGCCGCCGATTGATACTTAATCAAGTTGGCCTCAGTCATGGACAACGAATATTCACGTTCCGCTGCCTTTCGCTCCTTGCACACCGCCGTGCATTCTGGGTCCCACCAAGGTGGAGAAGAACTTTTGCCTTTGTAAATGTTCTTGGTAGGCAGGCAGTTCTCTGCTGAAGACAGCAGGTTGTTTCTGAAGTCAGTATACACTGCTAGGTAGTTGTAGGGTGTTACTTCAGGGAGGTTCTGAATATTCTGGTCTAGAGCGAGTCCATATTCAGACCAGTCAGCCTTGGATGTATTAAATTTAAGGCGCGGACGAGGAGCGTTTGGCAATGGATTGGAGCGGGAGTGGCGGTTATCAAAAGTTAGTATGACGATAACATAGTGATCGCTGCCATAGGTTGTGGGAAGAATAGTCCAATTGTAGTCAGGAGCGAGAGCAGGAGAGCATAAGCTTAAATCGACGGCGCTTTTGATATTCTGGGACGGATAAACCCTGCGTGTAGGTGAGCCGTCATTTAGCACGCAAAGATCGAAGCTATCGCAAATGTCGAGGAAGGAATGGGATAAATGGTCGGAATAATAGGAACCCCAAGATGTGTGATGAATATTAAAATCACCTAACACAACCAGAGGGGGGGAAAGGGAAGAGAGTATATCGGAAAACTCAGCAAGGCATGAATGATTGGGGTGGGGGATGTAAACAGATAAAAAGGTCACGTTGGAAATTCTCACAGCTACTGCATTTACATGCTCACTGTGGGAGGGGAGGTTGACTTGGGAGAAAGTTACTGTTCTGGAGATTAGGAGGGCGGAGCCTCCATGCCCGTCGCTTCTGTCGTCCCTAAGGCACGAATAACCTGGGAATCGGACTCGATCGCCAGGTTTGCGACGCATCTTCTGAACAGCAAAGATGAAGGGGTTGAATTTATTAATAAGGTGTAGAATATCATGCTTCTTATTCTTGCTGCTGCGGCAGTTCCATTGAACGATGGGGGCCATTGGAGCAGGAAAGATTGAGGACCTGAAAAAGTTGGTCTCTGAGGTTGTTCGGTAAGGGGACATCACTAAATCTTCCTAGAAGATTGATGATGGTGGAGAGGAGGAGTGAGATGAGGTTGTCGTTAGGGATAGGAGAATCTGTGGGGAAAGCACAACCATTAGGTTGTTGGGACTGTGGGGTTTGAACTATTGAACTATGGGCTCTAGCCTAGGGGGTAACCACGAGCTCTTATAGCAGTGTTATTGCAGTTGTGAAAACGAGACGCGTGTAGCGGCGAATATATTTGCATCTCTTTTCCACAACTGCAATAATACTGCTATAAGAGCTCATGGTCAGGGGGCAGGTATGGCCAGGGGCCTTACCATGAGCTTTTAAAGCAGTAGTATTGCAATTGTGTAAATGATACGCGTATTTAAATATATATATATTAGGTCCTTACCTATGAAATTGGCGTTTTGTATAAAGATTTTTTATTAAAATTTTATTTTTCATACTAACGTTTTTTATATTTTCTTAACATCTATTTATTTTAACACTATAAAAATTGTAGAGTAGTGTGTTAGTTTCACTAGCTAAATATAGCAGACATTAAAAAGAAAAAAAATCAAGTCCCTTCAAAGCTACAATAAAACAAAAGGACAATTCCGCGAACAAAAAAATTTGTCAGTTTATAAAAAAATATTGGGCGTTATAGACACAAAATTAATAATCATTGTTATTACTGAAGCCTAAGTAACATAGTCCTAATTAAAGGTGTATAATAATATTAGCAACCGGTGTTGACTTTTAGAAGTAATACACCTATTAAGTGAGCAAAAAACGTCAATTTCATAGTTAAGGACCCAATATATATAATTATATATGCCGCTACACGCGTTTCGCTTCCACAACTGCAATAACACTGCTTAAATAAGTCATGATATGGTCCTAAGTGGACCAAAACAGGGAGTAATGTAGCGCCTACCACCACGTGGGATCTATAACTAGCTATATAGAGAGACAGACGTTTTTTCTTTTTAAATTCCTCGCGTGCTTGATGATGCGTGATTATTAACCAAATAGTTCTAACACTAAAATGGTCACCCAGTAAAACAAATAGTATCAACCAAACAATTTAAGTTTGTACAGCTTAAGCTGTTTTGTAGCCACTATAAAACAATAATCTGTGCCGTGGGTTCATCATCTAGCTATTACACCAAATGTGCACCATTAAAACGGAATAAATAACACCTTATTATTGCGCTTTGGGCCAGCGATTAACATCTATTTTATTGTAGCTCTAATTATAGCTTCAAAAAGTTTATACTCCTAATGTAAACTTTATGAACGTGAGTCTATGAAAGACTTTTCTATAGTTGCGTAACAAAAAGTGTGCTCCAATTGAATTGAAACTAAAATTAACTATTGGTAAAACTGTATGACATTATGGAAAATAAAACTGGTACATGATGTAAATTTGCTAAAAAAAAAAGAAGTTTTTTTTTCAACATTTGTGTTTTTGTAAATTGTTCGCAACAAAATTTGCGTTAAAAATTATATAAAAAAAACATTTTTAAATTTGCTAACTTAGATTTTTTTATTTTGTTTTTACATGTTGTGGTTGTCTTTTATATTTTGTGTGTTTATTGAGAGTGTCCTGCTATGATAGTGCATTTTCAAATAATATTAACGCTGTAAGGGCTTTGCTGAATTTCTTGCCGGTTCTTCTCAGTAAGTACAAGATCTCTGTTTCGACTGTTGAACAAATTCGTCTGTTTAGACTTACGAACCGATAGCATAGTGACATTCATAAGAGCTACTTGTAGCCTGAACTGAATAAATGATTTTGAATTTTGAATTTTGAAAGAAATACAACGAGGTTATAGGCTACGGCAGGATTATAGGAACACCTTTACCAATAAGTTCAGCATTTATTCCCGTTAAATTTATTAGTTTATAAAGAGAAGAAGAAAAAAGAAAGTGTTCAATCCTGAAAATATTGGTAACTAGGTATTTTATTTGACGATCTTCGAATTGAGAAGTCGAATAAAATAAATGGATGCCTGGAGGAGCATAGCGTTATTTAAAAAAATACGCAGTGGCACTTTTTGGCTTGGGCGAATATTGCTCTGTTACTCTATTACAAATAGTAACAAGATATAAATTTACTAGGAAAAATCAACCATAGCTCGAATAAGAATCGAACCCACGACCGTTGCTGGATTCCCGGTCCAATGCTCTGACCGCTGAGCTACCGAGACCCTGAGACACCTGAGAGCGAAGTATTACAAATAGCTTTCAGATGTTAACTAAAATATACTTATAGTCAATATCCACGGGAAGTATTTAGCTGTGTGAATGCCGTGTGTCTTATCTGTGTTATAACTTCAAGCCCCTAAGTATAGCAAGAACAAAATTTTCCGTAAGATTATTTTGCGTGAAACGGAACGTGTACCTGATTAAAAATAGTTGTCCAACCAACTTTTCAGACACCACTCTGGATGCCAAGTGTATGAGGATGCCATTGAAGCAGCGCCTTCTGGCGACATACGAGAAGAGAAGTTAAATTTTTTCTATACAAATTTTCGTTTTAGTAAACGTAATCGAATGATAACGGGTTATAAACAAAACACACTAGGCACTCAGAATAATAAAATATATTAAAACTTTCCCTATGCACCTGTATTAAACGTAAAATTAGTTCTATCTAATTAGCACTGACTAGTTTTAAGTTTCCTTAAGTTTTAAGTATCTGGGACGCTTGTATTTGTAAGGTAATAATAAATAAAATAAAAAAATTAAAATAAATAGACAAAAAGAAAATCCATATTATCCTCTGTACTCTCGTAAATCTCGAAACAATCTAAATAAAACTTTACAGATTGAAATAATCTGTGCATCTCTGACCACTACACACATGTCTGCTAAGGCTCCTACGCGAAAATCATATACGTATCCGTCATGTGGCCTAGTGTGAGAGTTATACATCAGATCGAAATCTTTATAATTACAGCTGTGTTAATTACTCGGCAACCACATGTTTTAGGCACAATATTTGCTGTAACGGTACCGAATGTGCACTATGGAAGTACTTATACCGAAATTATTTTATTGCATTAATTTGGCATAATTAGGAATAACAACTTTCGTAATGTTATGTTTATATTGCCAATTAAGGGATAATATAAAATGTTAACGCAAAAATTTGTTAATAAGACAGGTGAGTGAGTTATGCCACCCATTCTGTCACCGATCCAGTAATTAGCAACAAATAAATGAGGCTGTTAATTATGACATAAAAAATAATTAGTCCACCCCGTTTATGTCAACTGTGCAGCGATCGTAAAATAAAGAAAAGTAATTGAAACGAAACCTGTAATGAACTGATAATGAAATAAATCAACGAAAAAACAAAAATACATAAGTACTTATTACTCTCTAAAACAAACAATACCTAAAAGTGTGAAGTTTGAATTGATTTAATTTACAAGACAAAATTTTACTAGAATAGATCTCAGCCTCAGGGAGCTCGAGTGAGAACCGAACCCACGACCTTTGGGTAACCGGTCCAATGCTCACACCGCTGAGCTACCGGCATCAGAAGACTCGTTCAATTTAACTAAATGATTGTCATAGTTTTAAAATATAAAACACGTATTTATGGCTTTAATTAACTTAATGTTGATTTAGTTACTAAAATTACCTATCTATAAATCTGATAGATAATTTTCAGACCACACTATGAACAAACCAAATCAAATTAAAATATACTTAAAAGAAAATACCTACCAAGTTGATACTACTACATACATCTTATCAATACCGTACAATGTGGTGTTTATTAGAAATTTAAATTCATATCCCAATAAATCAATAATAATAAATTTTACCGCGCCAATAAAATATGCCGCAGGAGACATTAAACAATGCATTCGGCACCTAAGTGGCATGCCACAGATACTAAAAGCCTATTTACAAACACTGCAACAATTGCAATAATTATTGTCGTCACTTCATAAAAATAGAATTGGTAAAAAGGCAAGCGCAAAAAAAACAGATTTCACAGGGTCGTCGTCGATGTTAAGAATCGTCGAGTCGTAAATAAAAAAAGGAACATTTCACATAGGGTCGATGATACATTTCCCGGGGTCCCTGGTTGGAGCGGCGCGCGACGCCGCCTCAAACCCGCCCGCCCATCACTCCATACCGTCACTCGCCGTCGACCCGACCGCCCGCGTCTCGCGCGTAAATAGTGCACATAATTAATTTACAACACCAGTAAAAGTGATGATACAAGTTTATCGACAATAAATGTGTTGTGTGTTGTGATCGCGTGTCACAGGTAAGTGATAATTGCTCAGTCGCATGCCGCATTTGTGGAGCAAACACTGCTGTGAAAACAAAGAGACGGGGACCTTTTTCGTCCGCCACTCTGCCGTATACCGGTATTCTCGGATACGTTCAACAAAACTTAGTGGATTCCTTAGGACGTCGGCCTCCTTTTAGTGAATTGTTTGAAACGTGAGCCTGTTGTGTAGTTCGTCAAAAGCTTTGGCTTTAAACAATTGAGGTTTTTAAACGTATATTTAACTGTGATTTGTTTTTTTTCTATACGTGTTCTTTGTCAATGTGTAGTTGCGAGAATATGACTCTAATATAAATATTCTGTGCGTTATCATTCGGTGAATACATAAGCAAGTGCAATTGCTTTTGTCTAAACAGTGGATTCGGTAAAATATTTTTCTTTATTTTTTTAAGAAACCCTTCCACTAAAGTTTTTTTACTCTTTGTGTTTATAAATAGTTTTTAGGACCCATCGATTAAATTAGGAAAGTCAATGCAATCGTCAATACGAAAATCCACATGTCTTATTAAGTTATTATTAGATATGTTGCATAGCCATTACTTACCAATATTGATTCAGACATACTTAAGTGATTACGTCATATAGCAGGTAGCAGATGATATAGATATCATACTTAAATATATTATTTCCTAACGTTTACTTAGCTTTTTGGTTTGCGAGTGCTCAGAACACTAAGCCGAGGGAATGTTTTAATTGTCGCGATCTGTTACGATTATATCAATTAAACAAATACGATATAATAGTAATTATTTTGCATTTAGTATTTATTCACTTGGTCTACCACAGAGGTACGTAAAAAACTACTTAAATGTAAAAAAGTAAAATTTATCTACATACTTAATTTATCTCTTATTACTAATAGCCTCATAATGCATCATACTACAAGTACAAGTATTATATACGTGACATATTCAGTAAGATGTGTCAAAGCAAATTTAAAACTAAAGTTCTTATTATTATTTTATAATGTGTATAAGCATTTCGCCTCATCTCACCTTTTTGAGTGATGGTAATGCCTAACTACTGAAGCTATTTTATCTCTGAATTGTGGAAACACAACAATGCTTCTTCTAACGTTGTTATTAGCATTGTTTTATTGTTGATGTTGACTTAGAAATTGTGCTGGTAGCTAGCTAGGCGTAATAGCTTAGCCTACCAACCAACCAGTAAGATTGTGATAGGACCGCAACCACTTCGCAACCTATTTTTAAATGTTCATGGACTGTAGAACTAACCCCTACGGTATTTCACCTTACTTTTCATTTTTAGTAAAGAAGTAACATAGTCTAGTCTAATGAAATGGAAGAGGTACCCTAAATATGTATTTATTATCAATTTTATTAGTCAATAGCGATATTGAGTAACGCGGAAACCTTAAAGGAACAGTGAATAAAGTAATTTATTTACAAAAGCAGACGGGATATTTATTGAAATTATTTTTAATATTGTGTTTTGTTTTTTACTATTATTACAAGCAATTTGTTTTTATTTTCTACCTACAAGGTTTTTCTAACATAATAAAAAAAGCAATCTCGTGGCTCTTTGACAGTTTAAAGATATTTAATCCCTAATAAGAATAAGTGCTATTCATTTTAATTGAGAAAATACATAAAAAAACTTAATACATATTTTTTCATTACAAAAGATTTCAACGTCATCCTAAATATTTAATATAATTTTAAATGATAAACAGAATGTTTGTGTTTCTTCTAATTGTTGTAATAAACAAGAAAATAATCCGTTTTGCTTACGAGTTGCAAAAATACCTACATCTATATACTTCCACAATTATTTCCTTATTAATACTTACTTACTGCGTTGGAAACTTGCCAGGAAATTCCGCACTAGTTGCAAATATTTATTAATTTTAATGTTTAGGAAACGAACTAATGATTATTTGTGTTACGTACAATCACATGAATATTACACAAAAAATAAAGTAGTAAGGCCTACCAGCGTTTATTTCACATATTTTTTTATTCTGACGTTTCGAACCCTTTGTAGAGTCCGCTGGGATCATAGAGAGGCTCGGCTCCTCTAAGACTAGTAGTAGTATATCTCATTTCCTACGACTCCTAACTATCTTATCTATATATTAATACGTGAAGTAAAAACTTTGTACCCCTTTTTACGAAAATAGGATAATAGGAGGAGTATGGAATTTCGCACACTTATAGTTTATATAGAGAAGGAGTACATAATGTTATTTTTTTAAATAATGCATAAAAAATACATTAAATCAATAAAACATACATTACATACATGGTGTATTTGACTCACACGCATAGGTATGTCTTTGACCTTTAGTTATTGTTCTGAGTATTTGACACACACGGATTTAAACTCTTTTCAAAAATATCAAAAATGGAAGAGGAGCGGCCGCAATCTGTCAATGCCAATCCAAACTCACATTCTATCTTTTTAAATTTTTCATTGCTTAGGATACAATCCGTGCAGCCTTAATAAAATTACGGTCGAATTTCGACCACTGGGTGACCACTTTATAAAGATTACTATTTAAAAGTGTAATTAAATTACCAATAATATTCTTTATTTCACTTTCAGGCACGTGCGTTAAAAAAGTTAGACCAATCAATTGATCCAATGGTCTAAAATAAATGATTTTATTATTATTATTATAACTCAATTTCATGTAATAAAATTCACAAAACTTAAAAGTATATCTATCCTATGCCCGTGTCTGCATGCAATCAACTATCATGTGAATTATGCTTAAGCCATCCACCAATTAACTACTAGATGTTTTAGGCCTTAACGTTGAGTGAATAAAGTGTGAAAATAAGACTACCTTGTCAGAATCGTAGCCCAAGCCTAGTGGGCTTGGGCTACGATTCTGACAATATTGAATGTTGCTGGGCGACAACAAAATGGACTGGCAACATAAATTGTTCCGTCAGTGTGAGTGTTCGGCCCCAGTCCGCTAAATGAATGGCAAAGGCCGTAAACTTGTAAAGGCTAGGGCGTCAATTCACCCACGTGGACGTTAACGGGTATGCCTTATTGCAGGCGTATAAGGTTTAGTATTGTTTATTGTCCTGGATGAATCGTTTATTACACTTTAAGATGTGAGACTTAAAACAAGACACCCAAGTAGTCACAGTGGATAGAGAATAATGCCTGAGCTTAACACATTCTGTAGTAACTTTAAATATTTATACTTAAAGTTAGACTAGATCTCATTATATATAATTTATGTTGGTTGTCTACCCACTAATAATCAATTTTGCACATACACACAATTTAAGTTTCTTTATATCGGACATAAAAAAACTGGAAAGGAGCAGTCTATGTCTCCATTACTCTACAATTAAATTAATAACAAAACATTTATTCATTCCCAAGGATATCGAAAACATTGAGTTACGACATGGATTCTTTCAAAAGGGGTGTAAAGAGGTTTTTCTCAGGTCGGCAACACAAAAGCAACACCGCTGATGTTGCTGATGTCCATGGGCGGCGGTCACCGCTCACCATCAGGCGGCCCGCATGCTTAACGCAGATTTTTAATATAAAAAAACGCTTAGATATCCTACATTGAGAACTAATGTTTTAAGGTATAGAATATGAAATAATAGACAGACCGTGAGCACGGCCGGTGTTACTCGGTCGAAAAGTCGGGTATAAAGAAGGTAATACCCTTCAATAGTTTGCGTTAATCCCCGTTTAAATTCTTTGGTAGAATAATAGATTTTTACTCACACACACACGCTCATACACACTCAGTTCAATAATTAGTTTAGTTTAAGTAGGTACTTCGTTTAATGTACCGCAAATAAAAATGTATTTAAGGAAGAGCGACTCCTTTTTGGTACAGGGGTACTATGCACCTAATATGAGGAGTCAATCACTGCCTTTTGTAAAACGATTTTTGGTACAGAAATAAATAATTTTTGATTTTGATTTGATTTTTTTAGGCACTATGGTCTTATATTGATGCTACGCCTAGTGCTTACACTGATGTGGGGCTCCAGTCAACCCGAGCCGTGGTCCGAGCCTTTAAAGGCGCCCTCGGGTTGTTTGTTACGCTCCCCGATCCGATCCGAAACCCTCGGTGAGTCTAGTAGGGCACGGGAACACGCGTGATGCCGTCCCTTCTAGAAAACCCCTGACGGTGATTCGTTCGTTCCACACGACTTGAGAAACCCTTTAAGTTTCTCGCCGCCTCAAAAAAAGCCCGGTAAAGCTGAAAATGCCGAGCGGCAATCAGCGAACTTTCTCAAAAAAAAAAAAGGTATAGTTCTATACAAGTTACGTTGCTATACCTACATTTACAAAAATAAAAGGAAACCACAACTTTCTGAATATAAAGTAAACATAAGTTATAGATTAGGTACCTATGTGTATAAAAAAAACATACCTACATCCCGGCGCTATTAGTAACTTAATAAAGCCGGGAGGTCCCAAAGCCTATTGCACTTCAGCCTCGCATCCGGTGTTGCTTGTCATACAGTTTATCTTTAAAACTTTACAACATGAATAGTTTAACTATGATTATATCACAGCAATAAACATACATCGACCTTACACCAAGGCAATACGGCACATTTTCCTTTATTTCCATAGAGGTCGTCGTATTTTAAGATATTCATTTTACTGATCTCAAGTGTTGGATCAGGAACAATTTGTTGCGCAGCATTGACGTAGGTAATAAACTTTGAAGGGGTCAACTTTAAAGCTGTATAGTTTCAAGTTTGTTGTTATTGCAGCTTTGATAACTCCTACTGCTTACTTGATGAACAGCAACCAATAAAATGGTTTTGTTACTCAACTACTCGTAGAAAGATATGATTCATCTAAAATATGAGGAGCTCGATGGCGCACTGGTTAACGCGCACGGTCTGCGATTGCTGAATTTAAGGCGACGCATTGGAAATTTACGTGGCGGGTATCTTGATTTTTCTCAACAATTACAAGCCATATGAAAGTGATATTTGATGACATGATTTTTCATTTAATTGACTTCATTTTGCTAGTTGCAGAAACACGATTTGTTAACTTTTATAACAGAGTAAAAAATATCAAAGTAACCTCTTTTAAAACAGATTTGCATTTTACAGGCAAACCAGACCGATTTAAGCATCTAAATTTCTTAACACACACTTCAATTTGCTAGTTCATTTTTTTAAACTTATTTGTAGTTTTAATTGGAAAGAAAAAAAAACAGTTTTTCTTAAGGTAGTACGGGGCGCAAACGCTCCGTATTAGATTAATTGTTTAGCGATGGGTCGCCTTAAGCAACTTTTGCAAAGGCCGGTCATTGGTCAAGCTCCTCCGTGCTTCGGAGGGCACGTTAAGCTGTTGGTGCCGGCTGCATTGGAAGTCGTTATCAACCACCAATCCGCACTGGGCCCGCGTGGTGGTTTTTGGCCCGTTCTCCCTATCCATCCATAGGGAAGGCCCCAGCCACTGCTGGGACATAAAATGAGCTGATGATGATGATTATTCACAAGCATGTGGAGTGTAGGTACTTAACTCGTTTTATTTTTTGTGTATCGTAGGTACAAGAGTTTCTGAATTTTGAATATTTTGTGTAAGACCACGATTGTGACTTACCAATATGATTTCTAATTTTAAAGTTTTGTTAAAAAATGCTGAATACAAATCTTAAGCCTGTTTTAATGTAAAATTCGTAGATTGTTAGCATAAACTGTTAGCATTATGATCTCCTGAGTAGCCTGCCTACGCAAAAAAAAACATAGGTCACCTTTGTAAGTGACTAAAATTTAATCTGAATAAAAACGGCAGATAAACATTTTTCTTTGTGTTTGTAAATTAAATTACTTTAGTTATTAGGTTTCATTATATTGTTAAAGTTATAAGCAACCAAACAAAACCTTTCAATCAAATTAACTAGGTACTTACTTTGCCTTTACGCATTCACCTTACCTAAAGGTTATACATTAGATTGTACGTACTTAGATACAAGGAGTTTTAATTAAAATATATTTATTTATTTACTTGAAACTTTTGCAACATATATTACATGGCGGACTTAATGCCTGAGGCATTCTCTACATGTCAACCATAGGGTGGTGCAGAAATAACAAGGTAGGTGCAAATAGGTGAAGATAACAATTAAGAAATAAAAATAATATATCCTACTTACTTATTATAAAACGCACAGTATATACCTACATATATACAATTTATATAAATATACTAACAAATATACAAAGGTAGCTCTACCTACACTTTATTTAAAAATAACCTATTAAAGTTAAAACTTTCATATAGGTAAGTAATATAAGTTATACAAAAGATATAAATATATAAAAGAACTGGTAGGTAATTACAATATTTTAAATAGCTATTAAAAATAGCCGTAGTACATACATATACCTACGTACATACCTATTGAGGTCGCATAATGTTTTTAATGCTATAACAATTTTAAGTTTAAAACATTTTTAAATACCCACATATTTTAATTGTGTGGATTAAGTGCTATACATTTATTTTATAATGGTTTTATAGGAATGTTTAATTTAGTGACTTTGACTTTACATAGCTTATGAGAGGACCTCGTCCTTTTTGTAACACCAATTATGGCTAACCAAATAAGGCAATTAAAGATTATGATTTCTTTTTAAAGTATTAGTATTATCAGTAGGTATGGCCAAGGTTGGCATGATTAAAACAAGTTGTTTTGTGTCACGTGTTTAAAACAGTGTTTAACTGCCACACTCAGAGACGTCTATTAAATTTTAATGACAATTATGTCTCTTGCTGTCACTTTCTTATGTATAGTGCTAAATAGAGAAGGAAAAATATTTAATTGTCATTAAACTTAATTGACGTCTCTGAGTACGGCAGTTAAACAGTTTGAAATAAAACTATGTTTTTTATTAAGTGTTTCAAAACACAGCTAAAAACAAGTTTTAAACAATGTTTAAAAAATGAAGAAAAAAACAGGGTTTATAACTACCTTTAATTGCAAATGAATGGAAATAAATTCAAACGAATTAACATGTAGGACTCCAAAATAGCTTAAAATAAATTTACAAGTTAAGCTTTGTTGTATTTTTATTTAAATTATTAATTATAAGATAAGGAAAACTTTATTTGGAATTGAAATTAAAACATGTTCTTTTGAAGTAATTTATTTAATCAAAAACAAACAGTGACAAATTTAATAATGAATTAATAACTAACTTAAACTTATACTTACCTTTAATTAACAATCAATACTTGGTGCATTGTGCATTTATGTCAGACAAGATAACACATATTTTTAATAAGATTATATTATATTCAATCAAAGTTGAATGATAGCAATATTAATTAATAAACAAAACACCTTCTTATTACTAAATAACAATCAACATTGTAAGTCAGACATTGGGATAAATAACTGTAATCAGTGGCGGATTTGCCCTAAGGCCCAGTAGGCCCGGGCCTAGGGCGGCCAGATATTAAGGGCGGCAAATCGTGAAATAAAGTAAATTCATTAATTATCGATACCAGAAGAATCAATTAATGTAAGGGACAAACCATGATTTTACAGGAGAGCCAAAAGCGTTTTTTTTTTCGATATCTCTCTGTAACTTTTTAGCGTTTTATCCGATTTATTGACGTACAGGACAAAGTTTCTTAGTTTTATCTTCTCTTTCTTATCATTGTTGTTTTTCATAAAACTTAGTAGTTTCAAAGATAGCATGTCCCTTACATTAAAAATAAATGTTAACATGCTTCTTACGTTACTGAAATTTAAGGTGTAAATAAAAAATAAATGATGAAAAATAATGTAAGCGGCCAGAAGCTTTCGAAAAATATACGTTAATTTACTGTAAGGAATAATTTTAGTGGTGAAATTTAATGTAAGTGAATAATAATCAAATATTTTTGCTAAAATCGTTCTAGTTTAACGTTACGTTACGTTACGTTTAACGTTCTATGTTAACCTTACGTTAACATGGTTAACGTAAGGGACATTTTTTGAACGATAAAGCAATTCTAAGTATTCCAATCGATAGAGCGGAAATTTCTGAATCCTAATATATATAAAACTCATTTTGGCCAAAATGTCCCCTACGTTAATTGATAGATACTTCTGGTACTTATCGTTTATTGTAGCTAGTCTATATGATGGGTGCTGAGAAAGGGGCGGCACATGCCCTGGGGCCTTGAGCGGCTAGGACTGCAAATCCGCCACTGACTGTAATAATACTTTTTAATAATTAAATTAAGGAAACGCAACAAAAAGTAAATATTTATCGTATTGTTAATTTTTACTAATGTGAATTAGGAAATTGTTTAGAAATGGATTATTATTCGCTATATTTGATTTGAAATTGATGCCTAAAGGTAAAAAGTTAAAAAAAACAACAAACACACACTAGTTTTAAACGTTTTGAAGTGTTTGTTTTATAAAATATTTAAAAAAAACTGTTTTTTTTCCAACCCTGGGTAAGTATAGCAATATTAATCTGTGAATGGAAAAAATACTTAGTCCTAAAAAGGTCCGCAATATACTTTGTTTCAATTAGGAAATCCTCGTAAGTAAAAAATGATTAAGTAAGAATTAAATAAAAGTATCTGAAATCCTCGCCAATTTGGGTATCATGTTGCCATTATCTTACATAATTATGTTGCTATGTAACAAAACTCATTTCAGTGTACCTAAGTATGACCGAACAAACAAACTTTCACGTACCGCCTACGATTCTTACGAAATCGCAAAAATCAATTTTATGGTATGTTTTATTTAATCAAGAGTGGTAATAAACCCCTCCAACGGTAATTACAATATGGTAGTGAGTGTAAATGTGTAGTGGCACGATGTTATATGAAAAAGTATAGCCATTTAAACGGCTCAGCGTCGGATTCTAATCAATATCCAATCAGTGGGTGGCCGTAAAGGTAACTAAGCGAGAAATTAAGGCCCGCCTTGCGCGCGACCCGCGCTGCGCCTGCGCCTGCGCCTGCGCCTGCGCCGGCCGTCGCAGCATCACAGCCGGCATTAGCGCGTGCTTCATTGCCGCTGTAAATGATAGGTGATCCCCATCTGTTTAGAACTCGTCATATCATATAAAAAAAATATGTTTTTAGGTTGTTAATGTTTCCTCGCTAAGTTGCAATGCGCTCGGCGGCTCGATATACGAATCCTGGGTACAATTCATAGAAAGAGAAAAATAATTATGTTTATTTGCAGAGAATATGTGAACAAACATATTGTTTTAGAAAGAAAAGCGCTTCTACGCTGTGGAAACAAAAATAAGAGGATTTTTCTAGAATACATTTAGGTAGAGTATATTTAATTCGGATTATCTAAACAAAAACATAAATCATACGTTGATGTTGAGTGAGTAAGTACCTACTTACCTTCTGCCGTCGGAGGAACTTTACACTTAGATACTGGTCTTCGATTAATTAGGTATGAGTACATACCTATAGAGCATTTTGATGAGCGCTATTCACCTTGTTTCTGTACCTAAGCAGGTCTAGTTTGTGATATATTAATAAGCCTTTATATTATACTGTAAAAGAGCATTTAATGAGTTCACATGTAAAACTTTATAGAGGCCGCGACATTAAATTGGAGTTACAATGGTTCACCTTAGCTGAAAGCAATGTCCACCATTTTTATCACTCATACATAAACATAAACTATAATTTTTCTAAATTATTTATGATTTTGTCACATACTACGGAGTTTTCGTTATTAATTTTATGTTAGATGTTCATATACACAACCGTAAGATGCTTTGGATGCATTTAAAACACAAACATAAAAATTTTGTTTGTTCATTTCTGCATATTTAGAATATTTTTTTGATTAAAAGGGATTATTTCTGTGGCGCCGTGAAAATTTTACTCTAAATAAATTTACATTACCCATAATATTAATACAATGGAATAAAATAAACGCCAGATATAAATTCTTAAATCACTTTTAAAATGGCTACTATTTAATATTGACTCATGGCAATTCAAAATAAATATAATCACAATGTGGTGCGAAGTTTTAGGAGAAAAACGGCCTATTAGTAGGTAAATTTAGGGTACACTTTGTGAGCGTTACTTAGAATAGAGCCTGTATATTTGTTCACTCGTTACCTCTTATAACTCTCATGTCTGTATAAAGAACCATACGGAATTTTAAATAATGCCGTTGATCAGCTTTAAGACCACTTTTCTCTCTTAAACTGCCCTTAAAATGCTACTGTTCTGCTACTGTGTACCTTTTTTGAACTTAAGGCTGAATGATTTGTGCCCAAACCGGTAGTAGGTATAATGGCTGTATAGCATTCTATACAGCTCTTATAGGGCAAACTTAGACAGCTTAAATAATAAATGTGTAGGTACTATACTTAGAACCCCCAACGCTACTTGGGTTGTGGCTCAGTGACCCCAAAGTTGCCTACCGTTTTTCAAGTGGTCATCGAGAATTCAGTACATTATTGATCGAAGTTACAGGTATGTAGGTAGGTATACCTACCTACTTAGGTACTAAACTAGTCTTTGTTGATCAGCGAAGGCAAAACAAACAAATTTTTCGCATTATTTTTTATTAAGTTAGCAGGATTTATAGGTAGCCTTAGTCTGTCCCATTGCTGGGCAAAGACCTTCATCATTGAAATCAACTCATTACTAGGTACAGTTGTAATACTAAGTACGACATAGAGCTCCGCAGAATATCAGATCGTTGCAGGTGATGTTCATGCTGCAACATGTGCTGAGTGGGGTCCTTTTCGGTTTCGCTTCTTTATTTTATATTTTATTTTTGTTTGTTACTTTTAATTTGAAACTGAAAAAACATTTTAATTTGATTTGATTATTGATGGGTAAAGGTCATTCTGAGGTTTACCTACAGCCGTTCGTGATAATGATAATTGTCATCTACTATAAATCACTTATTTAAGTATCTCCTAAACCTGCTAATATTTATTTACTAAAATAGGCAACCTCATTTTTTTTTGTTATTTTGAGATTGCCTATTTTTCTCTCTAATTGGCGTTTATTTTTTTCGTTTTCCCCAAATAAATAATTAACCGATGCTTAGAATGAGTTTGCGATCACAAATCACAATGGCAGGTCAACTTATTCAACTGGTGTCCTCTCCCGCCCAGAACCCATCCAAAACCTGATATGATACTCGGCCAAATCAAGAAGACTATTTAAATTGAAGACAAGCGTACAACGTTCCAACATTGAATTTAGCCGCGTTATCTTTTAGGCTCCTCCTATCCATGATGATGGTATAGTTTAAAAGTGGAACAGGTTGGCCAAAAGGGCGCGAAAGGCGGGTTTAGCGTGGGCGGGGCGCGTGGCCGCCCGGCCCTTTGCAAATGGCGCCGAATTTGGCCAATGAGATGTCAAGACAGCGGCGCGTCATGGACAGTTGCTAAGCAACGAATGGAGGTGTTTTGAATTTTAGATTTTTAGCCGAGAGAAATCTTGTTTATTTATTTAGGCACAAGAATGAAGTTTTTGTTGAACCAGATGTTCATGGAAGATAAGAATATAATTAAATTTTATAAAATATACATATTAGGCACATAATATTTTTTCTTTGTTAAATAATTAACTTGTTTTCGTACATTTTGCCAATAAGTGCACCTTTTGCTATAGGTTTTTTTTGCAAAAAAGAATAGGAAGGTATATATAACAAAATGAAAAAAATACAAATTAGGCAACAGCAATATTTAAATAACATTAATAACAATAAAATGATATTTAATTAACCATTGCGGTGTAACAAAGCTGTAGCTGTAGCTGTAACAAAGTAACATCGTTCCTTACTACTAAATAATTTAAAAAAAAAATTTGAAGCTTTACAAGGACTCTTCAAGCACTACATAACCTTTCAAAGCAGGCCAACCTGCTTCGAAGAAAGTACAGAGCCACTTAGTTTCATGAGATAACTACAGATGTCACTAGCGAATCGTAGACATCATGGTTTAGACTAATGACAATAGATGGCGTTCCTAAAAAGTTTTTACCAAAATTAGGATTGGGGATAGTTATGAAACCTTTCTGTTTTTAAGAGTTAATAAATCTTTATTAAAAATTTACCTGAAAGTCTACAACTTTCAGTTACTAGGTTTAATAATAGGTATCTTGCTTAACTATTTATTAACTGTTTTTTATAGGTACCAGCTCATGTAGGTAAACAAAAAACATATTATTAGCTAAAAATAAAAAGGTGAAATTAAGCAATGCATTTAAAAAAAATAAAAATCTAAAAAATAATTGTTTTCCAAAAATGCATGCTTAAAGGGAACTTTGTTTGGTTTCTAAGCTTTTGCTGCTAAAAGCAGCGTGTTTGCTTACTATGCTTTTATTCTTGCTGCAAAAGCAGTTCTTATTACTTTCTTAGTTCCTGTTATTTTTCACAGATGGCAGCACCACACAGAAAATCTTTTTTAATATAATTTTTCAGTCAGTAATATTTTTTTATTCATTTTTGTTATGACTTTTGAATGTATTGAAAGCATGGAAGAAATTAGGTAAGTAGGTAGGTATGTCGTTGCATTGTCTAAGTATTACCACCTACCTACTTACCTGATAGTAATCTTTACGGGATAGCAAAGCTTTTATCTAGCTATAGCGTAAGTACGTAGGTACTACCTAAGGTACAAGGTACCTAGATAGGTAGGTAGGTATCTAGTTTTGGTGTAATGCGAGAACGAAAAATAGATAGGTACCAATAACCAATAAAAAGAAGAAATTCATGTCCTAAAGTAGACAGCACAGGTGTCTACTACCTACCTAGGTAGGTACCAATAGATCGGTTAAACCATTCGCTGGACTTTGGGTGCCAAAAATTCGTACTACCCCTAGTAGGTAGGTAGGTACCTACCTACTTAGGTATAGAGAAGTAGATAGGTCGTAATCAGTTGGTTTGGTACTGGGGTAAATTCCAAATAAACCACCACATTTTACTACATTTTTTTTACAAGACGCGCGGATATTTTGCCGCACCGAAGAGGTAACTAAAATGCTGTAATTTATTGCTAATCATTCCATTCTATCAAGTTAATCGGATTTCCCCTGACATAAAAAGTGCCCGGGATTCCCCCGGACACTTTTTAGAAACCCCGCCCGGACGCTCCCCGGACGCCCTCCAAACTAGGACAAATCCGGAGAAACCCGGACGGATGGCAGCCCCACATAGGATGATACCTACGAATCTGTAAAACAAAATAATAGTATTATGTAAATATTGTAAAAAATAAGTTTTATACGAGTTGTTTTCACAAGATTGCCACTAGGTGGCGCTACTTAGATAAATCCCATGGTTCCCTACTACCTATGACTCGATCTCGACCGAGTGATGGAAAGTGGAAGGAATTACTTGCTACTTATTCACACGAATCTCTTTATCTACCTACTTAGTACCTATGTTTATTTTTGTATTTGGAACAAAAACAAAGTTGGGTGCGACAGGACCCAATGATCGACACTTTTCTCTTTTAATTAAGTAGGTACCTACTAGAACAAGGGATCAGCAACTGATTTGAGACTTGCTTCCTAATTGTCATCCAGTTAAATTTTAACTAGTGAAAGAAAGAAAGAAAAAAATATTTAGGTATTGACTATTGATCAAGCATTTTTAAAACTAAAATAAAATGAAATTAAATGAAATTATTTAAATGAAATTAAATTAAATTAAAATTAATAAAAAAACTATTTTTAAAATTTATGGGCGACGAAAACTGTGTCGAAAAATGGACTTACTTATAGCGTCGAACAACGATGCCACTACCCCATCATACACATACGAGTATTTTAAAGAGGGAAGCTTTGTATTTTTGTAAGTATTTTTGTTTGTACCTAACACTAGACAATGCAGTAAAAAACGAGACATCGCTTTTTACTCCCTTCCAGCAGCGTTATGACGAAGTCAATTATTTTCAGTTAAACTAATTACCTTTAAGTAGGTACTTACATAACTTCTCACTGATCTGTTTTTTATTTTTTAGCTTCTTACCTGAGAAATAGCGACGAGTTATCGAGTTTAATGTAATTACACTTTGCCGTGCCTTCTCGCTGAAGAGAAAAACTGATTATCATATCTTAACAACTACCATGCTATTAAGATCAGAGTGTGATAGGCGAATGAGTTACCGATGTGCTTGCTCGTTGAAGGCATCGGGTATCACCATGAGTGAGCACGGCGTAGACGGTGCACATGAGGAATGAGCACGACGGGGTAGAAGAAGGCGATGGTGTACGACTATCGATAAGAAACAAACACATCTACCCTACCACCAACCACCCAAGGTATGATACGCATCTACCGCTGAATCGAACTCTGAACCACGTAGTCTGAAACTGGCAATTTAGCCACTTAACCACATAGGCGGTCATAATCTTTAATCTTTTTAAAACAAGGATGGCATACCTACATACAATTTTTACCTATCGTGTCGTATTTTTTCTCTTCGTGAACGTCTGTATAACAAAATTTTTAATTACTGAGTTATTCCATTCGAGTCGAGTAAGCAGAGAGAGTAGAGAGTAAGTAGTAGAGATACCTATTTTAATTTTTAGCTCTATGGGGATGTCCTGCCTGCCTACAACATGACAATACACTCTGGAGAATATGATTGCGATGGTGTTTTCTGCTATCTAAAAGAACAACTGAATATAGTGCTTACTACGAATATATCTGTCTCACTTCAAACAATCTTCCTACCCATCCATTGTGCTTACTGTGGGAAGACTCCAAAATGCTTACACAGCTACCTACTAAACATAGCAAACAAGTCACATTTATTCGATAATTAACCTTAGGACAATGGGATACAAGTGAATTTGCCGTAACCGATTGCAAAGGGCACTGGGTGGCTTTGGGGTGGGTGCGCTGCGGTAGGGTGGCATCCCTGTATTGATTGGCGGCCATTTTGTGACGCGCATGCGCTTTGCGAGTGTCGTTCTGTTCTCTCGCTAATTGCATAGATGGCGTTGCTAAGATTTATACAACGATTTGAGTAATTATGGAAATTAAAATCCGTTTCTCTAGGCTTAAGTGACATGTCTTACGTACCTATCCTCTACTAGTAGTAGAGGATTAATCACTTCCCCGTCAGTGATTATCTTAGCCTGACGACCCATCATGGTTCTAGCCTGTTCGCTGTTTGCCCTGTCATAAAAAATGGAAGTGTAATAGGCATTATTTTAAAAATGTAAGTACCTAGGTAACTTATGCATTGAAAAAGTTATAAATACAGGGTCTAACAAAATCAATAAGCGAACGTTTAAGGGCGGTATCTATACATCGTTCTGAATACAATGACAAGAAATGGGCTCCACTTTTATAGTGATTTTTCAAAGTTATTAACAAACTAAATCAATTAAAATAATTCACATCATGAAACATGCTGTATCTTTACTAACACACACGCAAGCAAGCGTCAATAAAAAGATAGTGTACAGATCCGCGCACACAATTGAAAAACCATTGTGTGACATTCATACACACACGGCTACCTTTGTGTGCGTGTTGTACCTACAGCTGTACGGGTTTGGAAAGGGTGTATTTTTGGTGAATTATGATAATGTTTTGTTGATTATCTCGGTAACGAGTCTGTAGTTTTGGACCAAGATTGGTGAGCATGATCAGTGTGATGTATAGATGCTCCCCTTAAACGTTCGCTTATTGATATTGTTACACCCTATATAGATACAAATAAGGAAAAACCCGTCAATAAAATTTGTAGGTTGTAAGAGGACCTACCTACTCTACTTAGTATTCCTATAATTTTGACAAAGATTAGATACCGTTATAGAATTGAAATAAATGATACCTAGGTTTACTGAGGCGTTTGCATTAATCTCTAGAGTACCTATTAAACATTAAATGTGAAGTAGGAAGTCGTTGAAAAGATTTAAAAAAATCTGATGCTCATTTAAAAAAACTAACTAACTGAATGGGGTGGCGCAGGAATCCAATTTGGGTTTTGGCCTCCGATAACTAATAACTGCCGCCACTTCTCCCGATCCCGCGCCACTTCCCGCTAGTTCTCAACGTGGAGCTCGCGCAGGTCCTTAGCGACCTCGTCCTCCCAGCGATACCTGGGACGGCCGACCGGGCGTCGCCCACTCGGCCGTCTCACGTTTGCACGTTTCACCGCCCGATCCTCCCTCATTAAAAACAAACTGTTTATTCAATAACTACCTTACCTAGGTATCTAGAATTCTAGACTCGAAGACTCATAATCAATCATCATCATCATTAGCTCATTTTACTGCTGGGGCACGAGCCTTCCCTATGGATGGATAGGGAGAAAGGGCCATAAACCACCACGCGGGCCCAGTGCGGGTTGGTGGTTGTTAACGACTGCTAATGCAGCCGGGACCAACGGCTTAACGTGTCTTCCGAAGCACGGAGGAGCTAGAGATGATAAATTTTTGGTCACCCATCCGATGACCGGCCTTTGCAAAAGTTGCTTAACTTCAGCAATCGCAGATTGAGCGCATTAACCATTGCGCTATCGAGCTTCTCAATAATCAATAACAAAAGATAATTCTATGCATAAGTATCATGCTTGGTAAACTTGGTGAAGCGAAAGGGTGAAGGGGAAGGCCCGCTTCCCCCGGGGCTATTCATAAAAGGCATAAAATAATCCCTACGGCACCTACTTATGTATACAAAAAAAAAACATTCTTGTCGGAAGTTTTTGTTGCTCATGACGTCTTGTTTAGATGAAATAAATTTTTAGGTTTTTTACAAACTAAGATTCAATTCAAAGTGCATCATTGTCATCAGCTTTTTCACAGTAGGTAACAAGCACAAAATGTTTAGATATTATTAATTCAATATAAGTCTACTACCTACTATGGAAACTTTTACTAAAACGCGTAGATTTTACTGAAAATACCTACTGTTTTTTGAAATTGGCTTGTTTATTTGAAATCATCATCATCATCATCATCAGCCTACACACGTCCATTGCTGGACATAGGCCATTTTATTATTTGAAATAATAAAATGTAATTTTTTGTATGTGACACCGTTTTAGACATGCGATCGATTTAACTAAGGTAGTTAAGGTAATCTTTTAGGTAGTTAAGAAATGTAGTGACCTAAAACTAAAACAGATGAAAGTCTAATTAGGTATTATACGACCGAGATGCTATTCTAAACTTTCTTTTCAATTAGTCAGGGGTGCCTACTGCCGACAGGTTCAATACCCCTTCAGTATAAATATCCTATGACGCCAGACGCGGCCCGCGGCCCGTCTGCTAAGCGATGCTCCCTTTCTTAGTGGTTAGAATGTTGGATATGTTGATGACACCTCGACTCAGGCAATAGAAGAACAACCACATAAGGATGGCTTAATACATAGGTCCTAGGTCCTAGATACCTACCCTGTGTGGTGCCGGGGATAAAGAATTGCACCACCCCATCTCTTCCTGTGGGTGTCGTAAAAGCCGACTAAGGGACCATTCCAGAGGATGGGCAGCAGCATCTCTCTGAGGTTACCCTCAACCTACTGCGATCGCCAACCCGCCTGCCAAGCGTGGCGATTACGGCAAATACCCCTCATATCTTTGGGGGAGGCCTTTGTCCAGCAGTGGACGTCTTTGGCTGAGATGATGATGATGATGATGATGAGGTCCTAGATACCTAAATGATTGGTCTCGCGCGTTCGACTAAGTATATAGCGCGCTACCTAAAAACAATAGCTCCGTGAATGCGGCAACTCAATATTGTAGTGTGTGTAAGACCGGTGTCCTTCTTATTTCTTGTAGTATTATTCGGGCCGTTGACTTTGCCAGTATTAAACACTCTTTCGAAATTGTTCCCGTATTTCCGAATACTCAACGTTACTTCGAAAGCAGATTTGTTATAACGCCTTGTCCGCAATGCGTCATCAAAACACCATTAACGGCACAGAGGTATTCTTGCTTCAGGAATCTTCGTGCAGACCTAAAGTTGCGAGTTAAATATGCGGGAGGACACCTCCGAGAATTCCACTCCGGATCACAGTACGCGTCACGTGCCCAACCGTACACCGTACAAACTTAACAGGCGAAACAGAACAGGCAAATTTACATCTTATCTACCACGTAATAGGAACCAACGAGAACGAAGATATAGCTTTTGCTAGAGCGTAATAAAGGCCATATCGCGTCGGGGAAACGCTATCAGGAAAGTGACTTTCTTTATACTTTCATACTTGCTTTTTGCTTTTATACTTTTCTTTTTACGTTCCCTCAGGAGCAAAGACGTGACAAGGCATTTCCCATGAAACAGGGTATATTCTACGAGAATATATTTTCATATAGTAGGTATATGTAGGTAAGTATTCTATCTCACAATAAGAAGTTCACAATTTCTTGGATTTACCTACATATTGTTTTCAGCTGCTCAATAGGTAGGTTTTTCAAAGTATGTAATCATTTGTAACCTCTCACTATACATGTGACTTTTCTTTTAATATAGTGTGGAATGTTTTTTTGTTCCCTAAGCAAAAGTAGCTAGGCAGGGTTTTTGATCGACTACACGAAAAATCCTGATTTTCTCGACTTCAAAGAATCGTTAGGTACTGTGTTAACTTATAATTTTGTATTTAAGCGTATGTAAAATCTGATACCTGTAAAGAAAAAGCCACTATATTTCCGTGGTGAGCGTGAATATGTTGATACCTCGAGTTACATGATTTTTTTTTATTGCGTTTTTCACTTTCTACGCATAGGGTTTACCTTGTATAAAATTTTCAGCCCTGAATCTACGATAATTTTAATGTTATGGCGCTTGGTAGTTATTTGATATGTACGATTTTCAACACAATTAGCAATAATTATTTGACAAATCGACATGTTCAATTATAAATTTACATTACTTAAAGTAAAAATATTGATGTTTCGATTTGTCAACATAAATACAAAAGCAGATGTAACACAGTAAACTGATATCTTGAGTTATTCAATTAATAATTGTTTGTGTCAAAGAATTAAAATTTGATATGTTTAGTTATCATTTTATGGCAACCAAAACGAATAAGCTTAAAGCTTACATGTCGAGTTATCAACTTATTACCAATCAAATAGTGATTGCTAAAAAAAATTACACGTTGAGTTATCAAGTTATGGCCAACCAATTCAATTTGTTTCTAAACCGAATTTTGCTTAAATTATGGCATTAATATTATTTATGCATATTGCTGGTATGAATCGTTTTAAGTGTTACTTTACCTTTCAATGATCTATTGTATAATTAAAAAGGTTGTCGTTAGTCAAATAAGTTCAAATCCCAACCGCAACCATAATTTAGAGTCGATAAAATTGACGTCACTAGAAAAAAAAAATCTCAAAGATACAGAGAAACTTTTTATTGATTGATCGTACTTGACTGTTGAAGCTTTAATTGTCCTTGCCTTTACGATCTTAATAATAAACACAAATTGTAGGTTTATTTTAAAGTAAATTGCCGTCCATTTTCTAACAATATACTGTAACGGTCAATACCGAGATTCGTCAATTTAAATTTGAAAACATAACTGATTTCCGGAACACGAATTTATACATCATTGGAACATTATGACTTGCTGTTGTAAGCGTGGCAATCTATACATATAAAATGCTTTGTCCTGAATGACTGACTGACGGTTCAACGCATAGCCTAAACCGCTGATCGTGGAGACCTGAATCTTGGAGGGAGTATTCTTTGTATGACGTAGGCATCCGTTAAGAAAGGATTTACCGAAATTCTACCCCTAAGGGGGTGAAAAAGGGGGGCAAAGTTTGTATGGGACAACGTGATTTCTTAGTCCAATCTACTTTAAATTTTGCATAAACCATTTTTAACAGAATTGGTGGAAGATGTGTTTCGTATTTTATTGAAATTCATCCCCTAACGGGGTTAAAAAGGGGTAGAAAGTTATTGTGGCGGTAATTTGCTTTGAAGTTGATATCAATACTCCATAATGCTTTTGATTTAAATTACATTTTATTCAAAAAAGGTTGAACTCACTTAAAAACTTCTCGAAAGTCACCGTACTATATTAGTACCTCATTTGAAGGTTTCTAAGCTTAAAGAGGTTATGCACTTTTAGGATACGGCCTCATAGGGACGACGTAGAGTTGAAAACTGAAATGGTAAGGATTAGAACATTTTGGTTATAAATTATACGAAACATTCCATATTAAAAAAAAACATATATCTACTTAAAATACAAATATAAAAGAATAGGTATTTAAATCAGATTAGAATTCGATAAATATTTCAATTTAATTTGTTCTTGGATTAAATAAGATTCTTTGTGTTTGATTTGTTAGTGTATAATCTATATTTATAAAAACCAATTGCTGTTCGTTTGTCTCGCTAAAACTCGAGAATGGATGGACGAATTGGATAATTTTGATTTGGTCAGCTAGACAATAAAATCTGATTATGACTTGTCGGGTTGTGATGTTTCGAACCCTTTTCATTGTTTGAAACTGTATGATTATTTAATTAGAAATGGTTGAACCTAGTTCGATGATTTTTATTACATAGTTAAATCATAATCTAATCTAAGCGTATTGTATACTGTAGAGCTTTAGAGCTCTACTTATAATAAAAGGCGGCATTAATAGAACTGTGCTATATGTTATCAAGGAATTAATACATATTTAGCCTACGCGTTTCGGTTGGCTGACACCGAATCCTCTTCTTTCTTTTGTTTCCTTCTTTCGATTTCTTTTCCCTATTTGAATTCTCGGCGTGTGCCATAGAGCTGCCCGAGCAAGGAGACCCGATCACCACAATACCACATACCATTTTTTTTTGTTTTAAATTAAGTTATTTTGATTTTGGAGATATTTTTTATTTTTTGAAATGGTTTATTAATAATGTTTGGAATTTTTGTTTTTTAGAAGTTTGTTTTAGTTGTTATAATGTATTTTTTAGTAAAATAATAAAAAATGTATCTTTTTAAACTTTTTATTTATTTTATTTCCCCTACTTATATGGTGAGTAACTTGATAAGTCATCAAAACACAATTTGATAAGTCTATTTTTGCAGAAACTATAAGAGATTCCTTAAAATACTTGCCACCATTCGAAAGATCGCCCAAAATTACCCTAAGGCCAAGTGGTCAACAAGAACTAAAGTTAAACCCTGATTTACCAGCACAGATCAAACTTTAAAATCGCTACTCTGTAAAATTGGCATTTTAGACATATCAACTTATTCACGCGCACCACGGATTTATTCTAATGATGCAACACTTTTACGATACTGCGGTGGGTCTGCGGGTACTACATTCCTACATAAATATGTATACCTCAATAATTAAAACCTTTGCATCCCAGTGACATTTATGCTGATGCCGGGATCCCCTCTTAACGATAGGGCGGAATCTTTGAATCCACGGGATCACTTTAATTAACGTTCCCGAGACACCGCTCTTGCTTCACCCAGTTTGAATTTGAATATTTTGGGACCCATTAAGTTGAGAAGCTGATATAATTAAATGGGATTTCTGTTTAAACTGTCCTCATTTACTAAAGCTCAATGTCTTGGAATAAATTTACATAAATGACACAACTGGTGATTACAATTCAATTATTTATGAGTAAGAGTAATGTTACCTACTCCTACGATGGTAAAACCTACTCTTGCTTTTATCATGAACTAATTTAAACCGCCTCTGTGGTCTAGTGGTTAAGACCAACGGTCTCAGATCCAGAGGTACTGGGTTCGATTCCCAGCGGGGGGTACATGTTTGTGTACTCGGTTTGATTGAAAGGGCTTGTTTGTCCGCCTGACTAGCTACCACCATCATACTCATATAAATATGTCGCTATAACATCAATGTTTATAACATTGTTATGATCCGGTAGCTAGAGACATAATAGCCAGTGCCTCAGTAGCTAAGAATTTCGAGTGAAGTGCGCTTCTATCTCTAGCCTTATCATCATAATATGAGATGAGATGAAGGCGAAGTGCTTACTCGGTAGAAATAAAAAAATGTATCAGAGTATTATTAGCATAGATCGGATTAGGTACAGTTTTTTGACATACCTTTGAAATGTTAGCATATCATGGATAATCTAAAGCAAACTTAGTTTTTTCCAAAATTTGGATAAAACAAAGTATAAGATTTTTGAAAATAATCTCCAGTAACGATCACCTAAATTACACCTTGATTGTCTGACGTGCAAAAGAGTTAAAAGTGTATTTTCTCTTATTATTTTATCGGGTTATCCATACTATTGATAACGTTATGACGCAATTCACAGAAAAAACTCTACATATTCCGATCTATGATTATTAGTCAATGTTTTTATTTTATTACATGCAGGGACGTGAAAAGAATAGCTATCAGCTGCCTAACTTTCCGTGCCCACGTCGTAAGAAATGACTAAGGGACTAGGGTTGCAAGATGCTCTTACATCAGGCGATCGACTGGGAGCCTTATTATGTTAAACTACTTACTTCTTTGATAAAGTATGTTAAGTGTGGCGTCGCGTCGTGTCGTGGTCACTAAGGCGAGTCTACCTCGAAATTGGTGATTTGATGCTCTGTCCTCTGATCCTCTGTCGCAGGAAAACGAAAGAGCAGAATGAAAAGCCAACAATTACATATAACTTCAATATGAAATACCTTTTTTATGATATAGCTTCAAAAACCGATATTATGATCAGATGTTAATGACGGTAGTTTGACCTTGAATGGGCGCTTTTGGCTTTCAAAGTAAAAAGTAAATAGTGTTGAATAGTTTCGGCGGGTTAGAGCCACGGTAGCTCAATTGGGAGAGCGCCTGACCCGGTATGTCGGAAGGGTGCGGGTTCAAGTCCTGCTCGTGGAAATTTTTTCAACATTTGTGTTTTTGTAATTTGTTCGCAACAAAATTTGCGTTAAAAATTATATAAACGTTTATACTTAGATTAATTACGATACTTTTAGAGTTTCATTTACAACAACACACAAACGCCTGGTCGGTATAAATGGGTAGAAACAATATGGCAAAATATAAACAAAAAAAAGAACTAAAAAGTTAAAAATAATTTGAAATAAAAACACAAATGTTGAAAAAATTTCCACGAGCAGGGTTTGAACCTGCACTCTTCTGACATACCGGGTCAGGTGCTCTTCCAATTGAGCTATCGTGGTTCTAACCAGCCCGCCGAAATTATGGTATGTCAGAAGGGTGCAGGTTCAAACCCTGCTCGTGGAAATTTTTTCAACATTTGTGTTATTGTAATTTGTTCGCAACAAAATTTGCGTTAAAAATTATATAAACATTTATAATTTGAAATCCTAAAACTTTACACTTTGTATTAAATCTTAACATTTCTAACACAGGCCCAATTTTTTTATAAATCAAAGACAGAATCCACATTCATAACAAACGGAACGAACGAACGAACGAACGAACTTATTTTTCTAAGTTCCATCTTCCAGCTCCATCATCGTACCCTGGTTACCATCTAGCACCAAAGTACTCGTCAAGACGAATCATACAAGCCCAAACTCGATGAAGTTGTATCGTATAATTACCGAGTTCCTATGGCCATCTTCCAGCTCCATCATCAGACCCTGATTAACATCTAGCACCAAAAGCGGCGTGAAACAACGGCACTCGTTGCTGTTGTGTTTCGTCCGGTGAGTGAAAGTACCGGAGGCCCATCTCTCACCCCTCCCCCCTCCCAATTCCTACTCCCTCCTCAAGATCCAACTCCTTCCTCAGGGTTGGCAACGCATCTGCGATAACTTTGGTTTTGCGGGTGTCCATGGGCGGCGGTGATTGCTTTCCATCAGGTGACCCGCCTGCTCGTTTGCCTCCTTTTACCATAAAAAAAAAAAAATACTCGTCAAGACGAATCATACGAGCCCAAACTCGATGGGGTTGTGTTGTTTAATTACAGAGTTCCTATAGCTCCATTATCAGACCATGGTAACCATCTAGCACCAAAGTACTCGTCAAGACGAATAGGAGCCAAAACTCGATGGGGTTGTTTCGTTTTACTACCGAATTCCTATGGCCACTTTCCGGTTTCATCATCAGATCAGCTCCATGTTTTTTTTTTTATATTAGAAGGAGGCAAACGAGCAGGCGGGTCACCTGATGGAAAGCAATCACCGCCATAATAATGTCATAATAATTTTGCATTGTCATCCGATTTACACATGCATGCCAAATTTCAGCTCAATCGGTAACCGGGAAGTAGATCAACTTGCAAGATTTGATTACGGACAAACATCGGGACAGGTGAAACTAAATAAAAGCTTGTAAAATAAGAATCAACTAAGTATTGCAATCGTCGATACTTTATTGATAAATATATTTATCGTCTACATAAATCTTCATTATCTTTGATGACTTCATATGCTATTTCTTTGATTCATCATTGTAGCTTTTTACAATAGCAAAACAGTAGGACCACACTGGAAAACAAAAATCATGTTGTACGAGTACCGATAAGAATTTACAATAGGGATGTTCACAACAACAACAAATAAATCCAGAATATTAAAACAAATAAGTTAAATCACGTGACAGTTCTTTAAAACATTGACCTATTTTTTATTTGACTTTAGCATGAATTTCTGTAACCTAAAAAGTTATTAATAAACACTGAATTGACGGAACAAAATAGTGACGTCATAGTTCACCATTCCCATATAATTTCTATTAAAAAAAATCGTTTTCACAGTTGCTAAAAAGGTTATCTATTGACTAACGAGTCAACTAGCTACCTACCCAATTCTAAATTGGTGTGTTTTTTATGGCTTTGCACAAGCGTTTAGCCAATGAAATATTTTTTCTTACAAGTAATACATAAATAAACAATATTTCCTTCCTGTATGATGATGATGAATGATAATAGAAATGGGAAGTGAGAAATGATATACCCCCTAACCCCTCGAGTAAAGATGTGGGACTTTACTAAGTCCTCACGCGGACTTCTTAAGAGAATTTCAAAAGTGACATTGCACTGTTTTGTTTCATTTGCCAACACTCATGCACACTCACAAACACTTAACGATTAATAATCCAACATTATTTCACATTAATATTCGACATACTTAACAGAAATTTTAGAAAATAAAACAAAACCGCAGACATGACTCTTCACTTTCCCGCCAAGAAGTATCTAAATTAGTGTTGTACATTTTTTAAATAATTTTCTTCCTAAAGTACCTACCTACACACACGCCTGCACATCACTACCAGACTGTCAAATTTCTTCAATAGACTTTGAACTTTATGTCTATGTTTTAAGGTTGAACCTTCGATCAATTATTTACAGACGGTGGCAGATCAACCTACCCAAATCTGTAAATTTTCTCCAATGAATATTGATCCTTATAACCAAACAATAAAGTTCAAAATTGATTGTAGAAATTTGACAGTTTTGGGTAGGTTGATCTGCCGCCGTGTGCACTAGATTCCATTTTACCGACTTTGGGACATAAAGGTACAAGGCGACTATGGGGCCACGAAGCCACAATGACGTTTGTGGCGATGACAATGTAAATATTAAGTACAGACGCCTGCACATCAACCTATCCAAAACTGTCAAATTTTTTCAATACATTTTAAACCTTAAGGGTCAGTCATAAAGATCAAAGTCTATTGAGAAAATTTGACAGTTTGTGGTAGGTTGATGTGCAGGCGTGTGTACCTACCTACAAATATTTTGCAACCTTACATAATATGCCAAAAATGGCGAATACTATTTCCATAAAGGGAATCGGACACGATTTGTAAATGAAGTTGAGTACTATGGTAAATAAAATAATAGTAGTGCTCGCAACTGTACTGCCGAAAATTCCCCACATCATCAATGTTGCGCTTATTGGTATATTCTGTAACAAAATAATAGTTAGATATAATTTGAATAAGGCTGAAAAAAAACGTTGTAATTTGAAAATTTCACAGTGAGACTGTAATTATGTGTCAGACAAAATCAATTAGTAGGTATTTATAATGGCGACGTGTTGTTGAATTGGGAGACTCAAGATCACTGGTTCTTTGTTATTAAACACCTAGCGAGTAAACGGCACCCCGTTTACCCTATCCACTCTATGCATCTCTGTTCACCAATAGAGTTGCAAGGATATATCGAGATATACTTGTGTATGTATGACATACGCATTTCTGAAAATTCAATTATTAAGGCATTGTGTACACTTGATATCTCAAAAGGTGCAGGGGTAGACAACATTCCTCCTTTATTCTTCAAATCCACAGCTCGTTCGATCTCCTTTCCCTTACACTACCTTTTCAATGCTTGCCTACAAGATGGTGTCTTTCCTGAGATTTGGAAAACCGCTCGAATCGTCCCGGTACATAAAGGTGGGCCAAAAAATGATGTAGAAAATTATCGGCCGATCTCTATACTCCCTGTTCTGTCCAAACTATTCGAAAGACTAGTACATGATATTATTTATCCTGCTCTTCATAGCATTATCATTGAGCAACAACATGGGTTTGTGCAACGACGGTCTACGACTACCAACTTACTCGTTTATACTAGTTATCTCTTTGAAGGGATGGATGAAAATCTGCAAACAGACAGCATATACACTGACTACCGAAAAGCATTCGATAGGGTAGATCATAAACTACTTCTCGAGAAGCTTGCGTACAATGGCATACGTGGAAACTTGTGGAGATGGTTTAAATCTTACATTTCTAACCGCACACAAAAAGTCGTAATTAAAGGGTTTGAGTCTGAATTTGTTTCGACAAGTTCTGGCGTTCCACAAGGTTCCATTTTAGGACCTTTGTTGTTTGTCGTATTCATTAACGACATTTGCCAATGTTTCAACTTCTGTCATTACTTATTGTACGCAGATGATTTAAAAATTTACCACACTATTAATAGTCATGAAGATCATATTAAATTTCAACAGGATTTGGATAATTTTACTGAATACTGTTCCCGTAATAAGCTCAGTTTAAATTTAAGTAAATGTAAATCTATTACATTTACTAAAAAAAGAAAAGTAAGCCATTACCCATATATGCTTTGCGGTGTTCGTATTGAAACTGTTGAACAAATACGGGATCTCGGAGTCATATTAGATACACAATTGCATTTAAACGCTCACGTTGATCATATTGTAAATAAGGCGTTCAAAATGTATGGTTTTGTCATGCGCTTGAGTACCGAATTTCAGCAAGTTTCTACCTACCTTCACTTATATAAATCCTTGGTCCGATCCCAGCTGGAACATGCTGTGCCTGTATGGAATCCTTTCTATGATAAGTATACTGTTTTACTTGAATCAGTGCAGAAACGATTTCTTCGTAATATGTACTATAAATGTTTTCGTAGTAAGTTGTCGTATAACTTGTTAATAGCTAAGTATAATCTACTAACACTAAAATCAAGACGTTGTTATCTCGAGACAATGTTTTTGTATGATTTGTGTCATTGCAGATATGATTGTATTCAACTCAATAATCAAATATTTTATAAAGTACCTCACACAACACAGTCGTAATTCAGCACGCTTGTTTGCTACATCCTTCTGTCGCACTAATGCTGGCAAAAGATCTCCATTAAATAGAATTTTTAACACATTTAACCTATACTTCAGTGACATAGACATGTTTGCTACACGAATTAGTATATTTAAAAAACACCTTGCACAAGTACTTACTGAAATCTGATTAATGTAATATATATGTATATATAGGTATATATATATATATATATATTCTAATAAGCAATATTATATACATGTACACACTATCATTCTTTACATAATAAGCCTAGTTAATATGTGGTTAATGTTGTTGGTGACACAATGACAATTGCTTATTACTAAATGTTTATTGTTTATATATTATTGTGTACACCGTTTGTTAACCCAAATAAAGAGAAAAAAAAAAAATACTTCTAAGGCGGGAGCACACCAAATGCAGGTGCGTATAAAGTGTTGTGCGGTTGCAGTACGGTTGCAGTGCAGTTGCAGGGCAATTGCAGTGTAGTTGCAGTAAATATATATTAAAATATATACTCGTATTTGTACCTATAGTTTTATCTTTGATAGATTAGAAAAAAAGTTAAAATATTTTTTGTATTGGAATGAAACTACTTTTACGGATCTACTCGCGTTTATTTTACATATTAATTTGATTTAATGTTTGTCTTGACGTTTCGAACCTTTTGCAGGGCCCGTAAACTAAAATTAGTTTCATTTCAATGTGTAGAGTTCGCGTAAACTTTAGAAAACGATATATATTTTTTGCATTCAGAAGTTTCAATTATTAACTTTAATTAAGTAAAGATAATCGAGCATTTAATACATTAGACATTAAAATCCCATTCTGTCTTGACTTTTGTCTCGATTTGCTCCTGAGTCTATACTTATAATTATATTATTATGTTCTGTACTATTCTAAGTAACAAAGAATCAACTCACAGTGCCTAATCCAATTAAAAATATGACGGCAATTATAAAGAGCGAGAATTGAAGCACTATAAGAATCGTTTCCAGAATGGTCATAAGTCCTCCCATTTCCTTTTGCAGACATTTTGCACGCGTGCATGCAAAATCACTCAGGAAATAAAACTAAAAAAATAATAATAATAAAATAAACATAGGCATACATTTTCCACAAATTTCTAGATGACAGGTTGTTTTTTAAAATATTTTTAAACATTTTCTGACACACTTCGGACGGACGTATGGCCTAGTAGACCATTTTATCCGACAACGTTGATATAATAACTTAACTCCGATGTCTATTTCGGAGTGTGTTGAAAAATGAGGTATTATTTCGACCGACGACGGCGGATGCAGACTGCAAACAGCAACTGCAGACTGCAATAAGTCAAATATGTTGTGCCGACCTACCGCCTAGAGAATAGTATGAATTTATCGACCCAGTCACCTACGTGCCATCGACGAAGTTTAAAAATTACCACTTTCAATTAATGTCTTATAAGTAGGTACCTATAGATAAAGAAAGCGCTTTGGCTTCTTCCCCTGTGTGGTGCCGGGGATAAAGAATTGCACCACCCCCTCTCTTTCCGTGGGTGTCGTAAAAGCCGACTAAGCGACTATTCCAGAGGATGGGCAGCAGCATCTCTCTGAGGTTACCCTCAACCTACTGCGATCGCCAACCCGCCTGCCAAGCGTGGCGATTACGGCAAATACCCCTCATATCCTTGGGGGAGGCCTTTGTCCAGCAGTGGACGTCTTTTGGCTGAGATGAGATGAGATTGGCTTAAAGAAGCCGCCAAAGGGCGGGTTCTAATCTGGGGTTGACTTGACGTAGTTGGTCCCCTGTGCGAGTTTACTTGCGCAGGCACTTATGGCATTTCTCGTGTGTCCTAAGGGTTAGTAGTGGCGCCCGAAATGAGTTTCAATTGGGATTTGCAGTTGCAGTTTGTAGTTTGCAGTTGCAGTTTGTAGTTTGCAGTCTGCAGCTGTCATCGGAATCGTGTCTTTATTATGCACCTAACTAAATATTTCATATCAATATATAGTAGGTACTCTCGACCAGAGCATTTTACAAAGAAAAATCATAGATGCTAAGTAATCATTGTTACTGCAGTTACTGGTATGGTATTGTATGCTGTAATAAAGCTGTTAATCAACATTATTGTACTTACCATTGTCAAAAATGCTATTAGAATACTACCTACTTTAAGACTAAAACAACCACAACATTTTTTCCATTTTGGTAAAAAATCTAAGAAATCCATTTATTCTTAGATGTTTAAGTTAGTCATGTCCTAATGTTGGCTAGTTCAATGGTTTATCTCTATCTTTTATAAATTACGTGTATTAATTTACCACTATTCAGTATCGTTTACAATATTTTACGCTTTTTGACAAGTGACATTTGACCACAAACTAGGTAGAGATACTAACGTCATTTGACTTAACATATTTTTCGATCAGAATCATAACATATCGAAATAACGAAATAAGGAAATTACATTTATATGGTACATAAGGTTGTAAATTAGAAAAGTTTTCATATTTCACCAGAAACTGGCATGCAAAATTTAATTAAACTAAAGTCGAAGTACTAAATATAAAATAATAAGGGACTACGAGACTTTATTTATTTGAGTTACAATAACATTATTGCGCCTTGAAATGTTTAAAGTATTCATCGACCGAGTAAAAACAATTTTCTACTAACCACTTCTTTAGTTTATTTTTGAAACGTCGCAAAGGTAACCATTTTATATCTTCACCTAGTCTATTCAATATCTTAATTGCCATTGCATGACTATTCATTACTATTATTTATTAAGCTCAAGTGACAGTGGGCAGGTCACATTGCTCGCAGGACTGATGGCCGCTGGGGCGGGATAGTCCTGGAGTGGCGACCGCGTACCGGAAAGCGCAGTGTGGGCAGGCCTCCAACAAGGTGGACCGACGATCTGGTGAAGGTCGCGGGAAGCCGCTGGATGCAAGCAGCACAAAACCGGTCGTTATGGAGATCCTTGGGGGAGGCCTTTGTCCAGCAGTGGACGTCTTTTGGCTGAGATGATGATGATGATGATGATGATGACTATTCCTGCTATACGATGTGGTTGTAATAGCAGTTGTAATATTAATTTATTAGGGTATCGTCTACTATAGCTGTCGTTTTGGTCTTTGTTCTTTTTAAATAAGTTCGGATAGGAACGAACAAAAATACATATTTCAAAAATATATATGCAAGGGACCGTTAAAAGTTTAAATTTCTTAAATAAGGGCCTACATGACGTCATTATGTCCACATTGCAAATTGCTTTTCATGACTTTTGTGCTATTAATTCCTTATTAATATGACAAGAGTTTCCCCATAGAACTATCGCATACCTAAGCATGAGCAGACGTAACCATGATAAGCTTGCAGAGCTATCTTCTCACTGCAAATTTATTGTGAGACGTCATAGTGCATACGCAAAAGATTGTATCCTATTACAGATTCCATTGATGTGATGGATCCATGAACACGTGTCGTCTAATATGATACCAAGAAACTTTGTGTTTGTTGCTTCTGAAATATTTTGGTTCTTATATGACAACGCTAGAGGTTGTTTTTTCCCATTTTTATTTAAAAATTGCATAATGTTGTCTTATTTACATTTATATTTAAATGATTTTCATTTACCTAGCCATCCTATAATTTGATTTATCTACACTAATGTTGTAACATTCTACTTATGTTTCCAATACTTGACTTATAATTACTACTGTTATAGCGCAGACAACAAAACACTCAATTTAAGCAATTTCACATGATGGTATAATATTCACATCGATATCGTAAAATCTCATTAAAACATCAATAAAACGCGACCAATTAACCTGGCGAGCCTTATGTCAAAATCCTCATACAAGTTGTATAAAATTTTGATATTAGGCTGGCTTTTGAAAACAGTTGGGTTATACGTGAAAACTTCGTCGAAACTACTAAACTTACATACACAAAACTCTTTGGTAAGATCTTGTGCCAATTAAATAAAAAAAGAACAGCGCGCGCTCGCTCCTGATTGGCCCTGCGCGCGCAGCTGCGCCCTCATTGGTTAGATTTTAATGGCGGCAAGTTCACTGTGACAATACACGTACGCGTGAATTTAATGTTTCGCAATGTGTTTTGTTTTTAAAATACAAATTAAAAGTTAAAAATGGTCAACGACGATGATATTTGTACGCCTCCAGATATTCTAGAATTGGCAACAAAAGTAACTTACAATTTTTTGCCAGAAAAATCTAGAAAATTATATGAAAAAGAATATAATAACTTTTTGCCATGAAAGATCGAAAAGAAAACTACATCATTTTCTGAAAATGTCATTCTTGTGTATCTCAAAGACCTCTCCGACAAATTCAAGCCATCTTCTATGTGGGCTAAATATTCTATGCTCAAGTCCACACTGAGTATCTACAACAATATTGATATCACGAAGTATTCAAAAGTCATAGCGTTCCTGAAACGCAGTTCAGAAGGACACAAGGAAAAAAAGTCCTTGACGTTTACATCAGGTCAAATAAAGATGTTCCTGAAAGATTCACCAGATATTTTGTATCTTTTTGAAAAGGTAAGTGTATTTTAGTTCTGTTATTTAATCTACCTAGTACACACGGCGGCAGATCAACCTACCCAAATCTGTCAAATTTCTCCAATGAATATTGATCCTAATAGCTAGACAATAAAGTTCAAAATTGATTGTAGAAATTTGACAGTTTTGGGTAGGTTGATCTGCCGCCGTGTGTACTTACGTACTACACACGCAAGTTATCTAGACACTCCGTTTAAGCGCTTTGTGTATAAATTAGGTAGTAGGTACCTACACTTTACTACTTCATAAATCATAGTTTTTGCCTTGGCTATGTACCTCAAGCTTATTATATCGTTTATTGTTACAGGTTGCACTAATCTTCGGCATAATGGGGGCATGCCGAAGGCAAGAGCTATACAACATCCAGTTCGATGAAGTCTCTAACATAGACGACAGTACAATCATGGTGAAAGTTTCGAAAACAAAAACGAAAATAGATCGTTCTTTCGTTGTGACGGGCAACTGCTATGCCGTATGTAAAAAATACATGGAACTTCGACCCACCCCCTGTCGAAACCCTGCCTTTTTCTTGAGCTATAGATCGGGGAAGTGCGTCGATCAAAGAACTGGTATTAATAAATTTGGTGCTCTGGGAAAAACTATCGCAAGTTTTTTGAATCTGCCTAACCCAGCGTTGTACACGGGGCATTGCTTCCGGCGCACCTCGGCGACCCTTCTCATAGATAGCAGTGGTGATTTGACCGCACTGAAACGACACGGGGGGTGGAAGTCTTCTACTGTGGCTGAAAGCTACATAGATGAGTCTTTAATGAATAAAATTCAAGTCTCAAATACGATCTTGAACAGTATAGAAAACAAGACGAATGAAGTAATTATAAATATTCCAACTCCGTCTACGAGCTCTACTGCTTGCCCCGCGAACCGCTACAGCTGCTGGATCAATAATTAACATTAACTTTCAAAATTGTACCATCCAAAATTTGAACAATTATTATAAATAAACTATTGTCAGCTTTTACTCTTGTTGTTTGACTAATTGCATTAGTGAAGATAAAGTAGTGTATGCAACTGCATATAACACGGGTATTAAAACACTCGTTACTATTATGAAACTCGCTGCGCTCGTTTCATAAACTCACACTCGTGTTTTAATACCCTTCATTATATGACAGTTGCATAAACTACTATTATAGTAGTATCGACAACTTCATTGTCTTAACTTGAACACGCCTTCCTTACGTGAACATGAGCCACGAACCATATACTTCTATATAAATTATATAATATATAAATAAAAATGAATCGCTAAATGTGTTGCTAATCGCAAAACTCGAGAACGGCTGAACCGATTTGACTGATTTCTTTTTTGTTGTGTTTGATGAAGTCTGAGGAAGGTTCTTATGGAGAGAAAAAACGTGAAAAATACGAGGAAAACAGTAAACCTATATAAATAAAAATGAATCGCTAAATGTGTTGCTAATCGCAAAACTCGAAAACGGCTGAACCGATTTGGCTAATTTCTTTAAACAAAAAAAAAATCAATGTAACTTTGTTTTAGAGCAATAGGGCATAACAAGGTCTGCCGGGACAGCTAGTTGATCATAAAATCCTCATAGTCCGGGAGGTAGCGTTGCTAATACAAAAGTCATAGTAAGCCGGCTGATGTTAACATCGATAGTTGATCTTATATGGCTAATGAGTGAACCGACCGTCAGCTGCTCAAGTAGCGGCGGGTGTGGTTCCGAAAGTGGTAAAAAAAATAATTAAGTAATAGTACGCCGGCTGAAACTTTTTTAATACATAGGTAATATCTTATAACTATACATAATCCATCCGTCATGAATGGGTGCGTTTGTTACCGTGCTTGTTCCACGGTGGGGAGCGCTCTCATTATTTTGGACTGCATAAAAAAAATCTAAAGAGGATCGAAAGTCTGTACATGAAAGAAGATATTCGAAAAAAAGTTGGATACTTAGAATCTTTAACAGAACACGTTTTTAGAATTTTTGTCTGTTTGTCTGTTTATTTGACCGCGCATCACGTGAAAATGGCTGAACGGATTTGGATAAAACTTTGCACATAGACAGACCATGACCCGGACTAGGGTATAGAACTTTTATCCCGGTAACAGGTTCCTGTGAGATAGTGTAGTCTTCGGAAACAAAGTCACGGGCGACAACTAGTTTTAAAATATAATATTTTGTAAAATTCGTAGAATCAGTTAAAATAAGTTTACCCGTAGGTACCAATATGAGCACCCACTCTGAACAAAGACCTCCCCCGTCATCCACAACATGACTTCATACTATTCTTTGTATATAGTAAGTATTAAATGTTATTCCAGAGACAATATAGCAAAATATAAACAAAAAAAAACAAATTTTGCAATCGTCATTCTTTATTGATAAAGATATTTATCGTATGCATAAATCTTTATAATCATTAAGAACTTCAGTCACTTTCCTGTTCATTTGTCCAGTTCCTTTTTATAGCCATTTATAACTGCGAGAAAATAATACCATACTGAAAAACAATAATCCCGTTGTATTAATAATACAAATTTGATTATATGTTAAAATTAATCTATATACAACACGTGACGTAATCACATGTTGTTTATATAGACTTATATATTGTTTTATCTCATTTTATATAAATAGATATATAATGAGACAAAATATGACAAGATATGTTCAACTTTTTACTAATTAACATATATTTTAGTTACAGCAAAAAAATAATATTTAAGTAATTTTAAAAAAGACATTGTGTTGAAAAAAATCCACGAGCGGGCTTCGAAGCCCCCGTAATTTGTTCACAACAAAGTTTGCGTAAAATTATATGTAAATAATCATAAATAATATTTAATTATATCTATTCAAAATAATAACTTACGTACCTGCTAAGCTAATAGTGGCAATGATTATTTCAACATAAGGAAATAGACACGAGTCGTAACTATACATTAGTACAATGATTATTATTTCCACTGTCGTGCTAATAACTATACTGATGAAAAGTCCCCACAACATGAATAATGCGCTTGTTGGTATTGACTGTAACAAAATAAAAGTTATTTCGAATACGGCTCTAAGTTTATAATTAAAATTATCATGATGATGATGATATGAAAAGCGAGTGAGTGAATGTGACAGAATGACGTACAGTTTTTCCTCAGAATAATAACTAAAGCTATAGAAACCGGACTAAAATAGCAACACTCATTTATCAGTTCGTACTATTTTAACTAATGAACCTAAGTGATGTATTGGAAAGAGATCGATTGTCCCTTTTCTTTCGTTATTTCGAAGGTGTCACCAGATTTGTGACGTCATATTTGAGGTAATGTAGTAAGTGACTATAAAAAGGACTCAAAGATTTTTTTTGATCACCGATTATCTGATGACCGTTTGACATAACAATACAAAAAATAAAAACTAAGTGTCAACCATTTGTCGCACTCCAACCTCCTTTTCTAGCCATAAGATAGAACGGAACTAAACATAGTTGCACGATTTTTATTTTAGCCATCCTTCTATAGCTTTAGTTATTGTTCTGAGAGTTTTTCAGCCAGCATTTGACAACATCAAACAGACAATACGTCTTAAGACATGGTACGTCATATCATAATATCAATCAAATAGAATTACATTGTACATTACAAAGCATTACAATAGTTATGATCGAATTATTTAATTGTAGTTTTATTTTTGTAGTGTATTCAGGAAAAAAAAGTATGGCGGTACGAAGTTCGCCGGGTCAGTTAGTATATTGAGTCTCGTGCAAACCGCCGTAGCGAACGGACGCGCGCAGTGGAGAGAGAGAGGGCTCCTGAGAGCTGCGCTCGCGAACAACTAACTAACGCACCGCGGTCATTTAAAAAACGGGTGTTGCCATATATCCATACTGAAACGAGACATAAAAGTGATTAAATAGTGTAGAACTATGAACAGTGAGGACCTCGGGGGGTCTACCCCTCACCTGAACAAGTGAAACGAACTAAACTAAATGAACTCAGTGTAACAAGAGACACCAGTGAAATGGCTCCAAGAAATAATAGTCATCATCATCATCTCAGCCAAAAGACGTCCACTGCTGGACAAAGGCCTCCCCCAAGGATCTCCACAACGGCCGGTTTTGTGCTGCTCGCTTCCAGCGGCTTCCCGCGACCTTCACCAGATCGTCGGACCACCTTGCTGGAGGCCTGCCCACACTGCGCTTTCCGGTACGCGGTCGCCACTCCAGAACTATCCCGCCCCAGCGGCCATCAGTCCTGCGAGCAATGTGCCCTGCCCACTGCCACTTGAGCTTAGCAACTCTTCGGGCTATGTCGGTTACCTTTGTTCTTCTGCGGATCTTCTCATTTCTGATTCGATCACGCAGAGAAACCCCGAGCATAGCCCTCTCCATTGCTCTTTGAGTGACCTTAAGCCTTTTAATGAGGCCCATAGTGAGCGACCACGTCTCAGTCTCGTATGTCATCACTGGCAACACACACTGGTCAAAGACTTTCGTCTTGAGACACTGCGGTATATCGGACGAGAAGATATTTCGGAGCTTACCGAATGCTGCCCAGCCTAATTGGATTCGACGATTCACTTCTTTGCTGAAGTTGGACCTACCTAGCTGGAACGTTTGTCCCAGGTAAACATAATCGTACACAACTTCAAGGGCAGAGTCCCCAACCTTCAGAGGAGTGGGCACGACACTTGAGTTCGACATAACTTTCGTCTTCTCCATGTTCATTTTAAGGCCCACTTGTTGAGAGACTCTGTTGAGGTCACCGAGCATTGCGCCGAGGTCTTCCAGGGTCTCAGCCATGACCACTATATCGTCAGCAAACCGAAGGTGAGTGATGTATACGCCGTTGACGTTGATGCCGAGTCCTTTCCAGTTCAGAAGCTTGAAAACATCTTCCAGTGCAGCAGTGAACAGTTTCGGAGCAATCACATCTCCCTGTCTCACTCCTCGCTGCAACTGGATAGGTTTTAAGCTCTGGTCCTCAAGACGGACTGACATAATGGTGCTTTCATACAAACACAAAACAGAAATAATAGTGAAAGCCCATATATCCCTAGTGAGATGGACATGGACCTTATTAACTCAGGCTCGGACGATGAACAAATGAAAGTCAAAGTAAAAAAAGTGAAATTGGACCTGAACTAGTTCAACAGAAACATAATACAGTGCTAAGAATGCGAACAATATTTCCAAATGGACACTCCCCTGTGGGGCGGGGCACCAATCAAATGAACATAAGTAAACAAGTAAAATTCAGTGTAAACTATGCGCACAAACTTTCTTCATAAAGGCGGTTACTAGCATAGTGCCGAAATTTGAGAACGACATCCTAAAAATCGAAACCACAATAACAATATACACAGCATCGCATGAAACCACAGAGAGTAACTTTCGTGCGTGCGTAAACTATAAAACAAAAACAGAGCTAATAACCCTACCAATAAACGCATTTACATCAGAGGAATGGTTCATTTGTAAATATGGGAAAAACCAATGTGCAACAATAAACACCACAGCAGAGGATTCAAACCCGTCCCTAACTGGAAAAAAAGATAAAAAGACAAAACGAAACCGAAAGAGCAAAATGACAAACAATACTGTTAAAACTTACGAAACACAAAGCGCAACAAAAGCACGCGCGGAAGCGTTGTCAGGGCCCGCAAGCGACACGTGCAGACCGTCCACCGCAGGACCCATCTCCCGCCTCACCAATATGAGAAAGCGAGACGGTACGCGCGCTGCGCTAACAAACGAGAAGAACGACAGCACCGCTGAAACATCGCAGAGTTTGTCCACCAATAAAGTGCTAAGTCGAATTGAGGCCAGCACCTAAACAATTTACAACATACCGCTAACAAACAGATTTGAAGCGCTATAAAACGAGAATAGAGGAGTATCGCGTCGAGACACATAAACACACGACATCTACTCAAAAGAACACACACATCCCCAGCATAATAATTAGGGATGAAAAACTAGGGAAAGATCAGTCCTCCCTCAGACTCATAAAAGAAGTGGCATCATCAAACCAGTCAACATTCAAAATAGTGAACGGACAAAAAAAGATTAACACGGGCACGTCGAAAGCCCGCCCGGACATCCTTGAAAAAATTCAAGCGTATGGACCAACAAGAATAATAGCACCAAAAGAGAAAGCCGACAGACAGCCGGCAACGAAAGTAGTGTTAAAAAATTCAAAATATGGGGAAGACGCCGACACATTCGCAGAAGAAATAGCGGAATGTAACGGCATCAAACCGATCTCAATAAAACATCTAGGAAAAACAGGCAAGACACATCTCCTGATCTTCGAAAACAAATATTATCAAAAGAGCGTTCTGGGTGCATTCAAAATCGCCGATAAGAAGTTCTTCTGCATTTCTACTATAAAAGTGGAACCATTTAAAAAAAACCCGAGACATATTGTGCAATGCAAGAAATGCTACGCATTTGACCACTCGAAACAATCGTGCCTCGGCATGCAAGAAGAACCTCAGATCAAAATTAACACGCCTGAAGGCACCACGACCAGGAACTGTAAAAACTGTAAGAAGGAAGGACACGGCGCCAATAACGTTTCCTGCCCAATATTTCAAAACACGATAACCAAACAAATGGAACAAGCCAAAGACAAACAGCTCAAAAAGAACTGAGGATCAAACGAGCGACAGTCAGACTAGGAGTCAAATATGTAGACGTCGCAAACAATAGGCAATTCTCTGTCTTACCACAAAAAGAACAATCACAACAAGTACGGTACAATCAACATCACTACCGACAAACGGAATCTCCATAGAAAATCTCTTCCAGAGAAAGAAGAAGCTTACAAGTTCTTAAGTTCTTAAGTTCACAGATCACACGACCGGACAATACATAAAAATAAAAAGAGTCCAAATTAATAATCAACGTCAAGCCAGAGAAGAACTCGAAGAGACCTTGGTAGACGAACCGACAATAATAATAGGAGATCTAAACCTACGGATGCGAACATTAAATCACAGCAGAGACTTAGGCCTAGGTATCGTAATCAAGGAGGCGATAAAAGACGGACTATGCTCACACAGGTAAGCCGTCCACCACCAATACCACCAAAGCCCAATAATATACACAATACATATATATACAAATATACACCAACAGATAGAGTCACAAGCTAAACACCTAGAAAGTGTCGGGTCAGATCACCTACCGTTACTCACTGCAAAAATTGCTTATAATACAGAAGAAAACAAGTCTCGTAACACGAAGAAAATATACGAAAAAAGAAAAGCATACCAACATACCATGTGGGAACACTTCTGTGACCTAAATAAAGATATAATCACAGAGGAAGACTGCGAGAAATACGTCGAAACAATGGAAAAATCCCTAGCCCCTAGCCCTAGCCCTAGACGAACACGCACCCCTCAACGGCAACAAGACGTGACCAGGAGAAATAAATAAAAAGATAGATCATAGAAACAAACTGAAACAAATCAAATGGCAAGCAAGGTACTGCAGCGCCAATCTACAACAGGAAACACGCACCTAATATAACAAAGCCAAAAAAGAAGTAGACCAAGCACTGAGGAAATATACTCAGAAGGGCTGGCTAGACAAGATCCAAGACCTACGCGATAACAGATCCCAAATGTGGCGCATTCAACGCAACATAAAAAAACCAACCATGAAACTATCCAACATAACACACTACAAAACGGAAAAGGAGACGATCGACTCATTGACTGAAGCAGCAATAGTACAAAAAGCCATGTCGCGACGGAAGATGAGGGTACTGAAAAAATGACCTCATTCCAACTACTCGACCTAATATCAAAAGATGAAGTTAAAAAGCCTTAAGCAGATTTAAAAACAAAAAGACGCCCTTAAACTTGGGGGAGAAGTCTTTACTGAGGCCTTTGTGCCTCTCGCTAATTTTATATTGTCTACAGGTTACTTCCCCAAAAGATGGAAAACCGGCATGTGCATCTTTCTGCACAAGACCGGCAAAGATCATCGCCAGGCATCATCTTACCGCCCCATCACGCTGTTCAATATAATGGCGAGTGTCTGATCTTGAGCAGACTCACCCCCACCGTAGACCGGCTGCAACCACCGTTTCAACACGGTTTCACAAGGGCCATAGGTACAGCGACCCACATCCTCCGCACCGGCAGAATAATCACAGATGCCCTAGCCAACGGTGACAGCGTCTCCATGATAACAACAGACCTCTTGAAAGCCTTTGACTCGATCAACCACAAAGGCTTAATCAAGAAAGTACAGAATAAAGACGTACCCAATAACATCACATAAATCATAGAAAATTACCTCGCAGACAGACTTCTATAGGGCAAATTCAGAACAACCGAAACAAAGGAGAAACCTTTACCCCACGGCGTACCATGAGGATCGATCCTGGGGCCGGTATTCAATCTTTAAGTGCACGACATCTGAGACGTACACGACAGAATCAAAGGACTAAAACTCCCACAGTACGCGGACGACCTCTGCATACTGAACAGAGCCACAAACCCAGACCACGCCACTATGCGATCGGAATGGGCAGTAGATGCCATCATCAATTACTATATGAGATGGGGACTCAAATGTAACGTAGAGAAAACCGAATGCATCATGTTCTCCAAGAAAAGGAAATACCGCCTAGCGGTAAAACTGAAACAACAATCGCTACCCTACCAAAAACAGATCAAATACTTCGGGGTAATCTTTGATTAGCACATGAGGATGAACCAACACACCAAAAAGGTAGTGAAAAAACTGAAACATTTCAGAGGAGCTCTCAGCCCGATAATAGGATACTACGCGAAAACAGAACTAAAAATCAAACTGGCCATAATACAAGCCTGTATAGTATACTGCCGCTGCTAGACTACGGAGTGGTTCAATTACTGTCAAGGTACAGCGCGACAAACCAATGTAAGATTAAAAGACAGTAATGGCACTCAAAAGTGCCACACAACTACCAAGGAGAACATCCACGGAAGCCCTGTGGGAGATGTCAGACATAGAAACCTGGCACCTACGCGCTGAGGATCTAAACAAAAAAATAGAAGACTTAGAATCCCCCGGTGACGCCTACCTGGCTCTCCGAAATAACTATAGAATAGGTGAAATTGTATATGATCACGTAAAGAAAAACCACAAACGGTGGACCACTCGGGAGCTCCGCGCCCTCTTAGGATAAGATAGGTTTAGATTAGTAAATAAACACACAAACAAACGAGATAATAATAATTTTTTCACTCCTCTTGCTGCAAATTTTGTCTGTCTAATGACAATGAGCCTACAAAAACGAAAAAGTCTTTAGTCATAAGTAGAATAATCATGATTATAGACTCGACTTATTACTGTTTCATAAAAAAAGAACAACATTTTATTTTTGAAAGTGGAACTAATATTGGCGATCTCGTTGGTAGAATGCATGCAATGCGTTGCGGCTACAGTAGAAATAAAAAAAAGACATTGGTGCGAAATCTTTAGAATTTTTCTCTAATTGCAAATTTAATTGGTAGTGACCGTAATTAATTTTAAAACAGTGAAAATGTCATCATCTAGTGATAATGGAGACCCTAATTTGCAAATAGAAGAGAAAGGAAAAGAAATAATTTTTAATCTGTTGCCGTCAAGGTCACAAAGTATTTTAAATACTTACGAAAAGTTTATAATGTGAAGAACAGAAAAACGAGTGGATTCGCTTACGGAAGGAGTTTTCCTTACGTATTTTGATAAACTTTCCAAAAAATATCAAAGTTCTACGCTTTGGAGCACATATTCAATGTTACGAACAACTATACAGATAAGACATAATGTAAATATAAAGAAATATGTAAATTTGACGGCTTTTCTCAAGAAATTATCCACCGTCTACAAGGCCAAGAAATCCAAAGTTTTCACGAGGACAGATATCGAGAATTTCGTAAATAAGGCACCAAATTAAAAATACTTAGCAACAAAGGTAGAGTTACATTTGTTTTCTATTATTTTCATCAAACTAAATTGCAAGGTAGGTACCAACCAAAATACAGTTCTAACACACTTATTTTTTGTTTTACAAGTTGCTTTATTTTTTGGGAACAGCGGTGCCTGCAGAAGGATAGAACTGGCTAACATAACAGTGGAAGATGTCGAAACTGATACCCATCTTCAAGCCATAAATCTGCCCAATACAAAGACAAATAAGGAGAGAAAAATCGTTATAAGTCGAGATTTTCTAAAAATTGTCAAAACCTACCAATATCTACGGTCGAGTGGAGTGGTCACGCCGAGATTTTTTCTCAACTATCAAAACGGAAAATGCACAAGGCAAGTTATAGGCAAAAATAAATTAAGTAACATGCCAAAAGAGATTGCCACCTATCTAAATTTGCCTAATCCGGAACAGTACACTGGCCACTGTTTCCGAAGAATATCCGCCACTATCTTGGCGGATTCTGGTGCAAATATAACAACGTTAAAACGCCACGGTGGATGGAGATCCGATCAAGTGGCGGAAGGCTATATCGAGAACTCCATTCAAAACAAATTTGATATCACCCAGCGTATCACAGAACACATCAATATTCTCTCAACTAGCCCACGACCATCGACATCAAGAGATGTGTCAACTCAGCTGATGCTCTATCCAGAACATCCGAACGAGGGATCCTCAAACCTGGAACTACGTGTATCTCCCACGTTTACCCAACAGACAACTCAACATTCATCTTCACAGAGGACTGAAATTAAGTTACCGGGAAAAAAAGGCCAGCAACGCATCTGTGATTCCTTTGGTTTTGCGGGTGTCCATGGGCGCCGGTGATTGCTTCCCATCAGGTGACCCGCCTGCTCGTTTGCCTCCTTCTAATATAAAAAAAATATAAAAAAAACATCTCGTTAAATATCCAGAATTTTACAAATTGTACATTTAATTTTTAATAAAATAAAGTATTTCATTTTGTATTGGATTATTTTATTTTCTCGCAATCGTAGTGAAAAGTAGAGCGTAACACTCGGCGCTAAAAACCCATTAAAGTCGGCTCAGGAGTAAACCTATCTCGTTTATAATGGGTCATTTTAGCTCCTTGTATAACAATTTACTATATTGTTTATCCTCTATAAACTTTATTATGAATAAGCAAAACACAGCACTACACAGATCCAACTAGGACATAAGTTAGCTGATTCACCCTCGCACGGCCCACCGACCACGAGGACATATATATGTAGGTACAACAAGTAGGCAAATAAATGATTTCTGATTCTGATTCTGATTCTGTTTCATAGCTGTAGTATGAGGTCTGATCTCTTTGGTCTGTTTTGTTGGAATACAAAACATTTCTGTTTCAGAAATAAAAAATGTGTAAAAGTGTCAGTTGGTTGTCGTAAAAAGAAAATAAATAAATAAATTTCAAGACGATTTTTAAAATCTATCATCAGTTTGTCAGTGCGCGAAAACATTATTTACTGTTATTGTTTTAAAATGCCAAGGAGAAGAGGACCTGACTTAGGTCTTCGAAGTCAATCAAATGTGCGACGAGCTAACTCACGTGCAAACCGCACTGACGACCAGCGAGAAGCGGATAACATTCGTTTGTATAGCAGAATTGCGTTCCACAGCAAATAATAATGAAGTAGATAGGATAGCTGGAACGAGTTTGGGCACACCAAACACAACAACAGCGAGCACGACACAATGAAATAGAGCGTTTCCGCAAACGCAGTGTTCCTGTAAACCTGGAACGAGTAGCATTCCACTACGACCCGGAAATAGATTATTGTGCCGTAACAATTGGGGAAATGACAACCATTTGTCAATATTGTAAAGAGTTAAAATACAGCGGTGAGTCTACTGGATTATGTTGTGCTGGTGGTAAAGTAAAATTGTCACAATTGGTCCCACCACCACATCTATTACGCTCATTAGTTTCTGGGGTTGGAAATTAATAATTTATCTAAAACAATATTTATGGTATATTACCTTGAAAGTGGGCAAGAAATTTTCCTATATAATATGCGTTGCGCCAAACGACGTCATTTGAAAGCAATTGATATATTTTTCGATGTTGGCCAAGAAATGTTTAAAGTCATTTCCCACCATAATCCCACGATAATGTTTAAGTTTTGACCATATTTTTCACCAATAATACATGTAGGTGATACGAAGTTCACCGGGTCATCTAGTAACATAATAAAAATCAATTGCTGCTCGTTTGAGTCGCTAAAATGGCTGGACCGAGTTAATTTTGATTTTGAAATATTTGTGGAAGTTCAGGGTTTAAACGGTGAGAAACATAATTAATAAGTAACGGAAAATACTAAAAACAACTATTTAATTTTCCAATACAAAATGATTTGTTTGTTTTGTTGTCATGGAAACTGTCAAAGCGGTACGAAGTCCGCAGGGTAAGCTAGTCTTCAATAAATAAATTTAAAAAAATTAATTAAAATTTTTGCCAATAACAAATTAAATTTTTTGTTAACTATTGTTTTCTAAAGTTTACGCGAACACTACACATTGAAATGAAACAACTTTTACGGATCTACTCGCGTTTATTTTACACATTACTTATTTAATGTTTATCCTATGACGTTTCGAACCCTTTGCAGGGTCCGTGGTCACAGGGAGACTGAGGTGTTGGTCGTCTCATAATTAGTTGGTAGCTTGTATACCCTCATTTAAATTTAATCAGGTGCGTTCCGTTTTACGCAGAAAGAGCTTACTTGGGCCCCTCTAGGGAATGTTCGCATACTGCAAGCATAGGCGCGAAAATAAGTCTGCAGTATGAGAACATTCCCTAGAGGGGCCCAACCATTACATCAGATTTGATAGACCACAAATACTCGCTAGAGAACAACGATTCATCCCTAGGATGATACGCGAGGCTATTGAAATTAAAAAAACATCCTAGTTGTAATAGAGAAGATGGTTGCAATCTACCACCAGCCTGGGATCCCATCATACAAAATATTAAATCCCAGCCCCAACACCACACTGCCAGACCAAAAGATACTATAAGCTCTTTCTGCGTAAAACGGAACGCACCTGATTAAATTTAAATGAGGGTATACAAGCTACCAACTAATTATGAGACGACCAACATCTCAGTCTCCCTGTGACCAAGGACCCTGCAAAGGGTCCGAAACGTCAGGATAAACATTAAATAAGTAATGTGTATAATAAACGCGAGTAGATCCGTAAAAGTTGTTTCATTTCAATGTTTGTTAACTGTTATTAAAAAGTCGAAGCCACTTTTTCGGTTGCATATCTACATGATAAACGGGGTGAATATAGATGAGAAAAAGTTTAAAAGTGAATTTCCTTCCAGTTGGTTTGGACTGAATATCAGATTGTACTGATCTACGCGGCGGTGGGCGTGACATTTTATTCGACAAGAGCTATAAAAAACAATTCAATGAGTTGCAATCCGGCGAAATAACTAAAAAAAAAACAATTTAAAAAAAATATCACAACTTCTTAAAAGCGTTTACACTAATCAGTTGATATTATGTCGATTCTGGCATTACTACAGTGCGAATCAAACTAAATGGCGGCTGTGAAGTTAGCCGTTATGCGTAGAAGTATGCCCCGCACCTTCCCCTCTTCCACCCGCTGACACATAATTAAGTAATATATCATCATCATCATCATCATCATCAGCAAAGTAAATAATAATAATAATTGGTTTTTATATAAGTAATAAATAAAAACCAATTATTATGAAGTATCGCGCAGCCACGTGCGCCTAACTTTACAGTCGCCATTTAGTTTGATTCGCACTGTACATTAATAGAATTTTAGGCGAAGTGTTTAAGGAAAAGATTGATAATTTTTGTTGTCTTAAGAATGTGTTTTTTTTAATATTTTAAAAATAAAGTGAGTGGGTGTACATCAATTTGACAGTTTCATTTCTGACATTTAATATTAAAGACATATAGACAATCAGTCATTTTGGGAAAAGTTCTTTTTGAAGTTCGTGCATTATGTAGATCAGTAGTAGTTTTTTTTTTCTTAGACAATTTTTGACCTTTATTAGTGCTGTATGACATTGTGAAAATTTTAACTGGTAACTGATGTTTTGCAAATGTAGATATTATTATATTTTCTCTTTTGTTTTTTTTTTAATATGTGTGATTGTCCTTTATATTTTGTGTTTTTATTTGTGATGGAAATTGTCCTTTTATGATAGGGCATTTTCCAATATTTTTGACGCTGTAAGGGAGAAAAGAGCTGGACACTTGCTGAGTTTCTTGCCGGTTCTTCTCAGTACAAGATCTCCCGCCCAGAGTAGACTTACAAACCGATGGCATAATGACGTTCATAAGAGCTATTTGTAGCCTAAACTGAATAAATGATTTTGAATTGAATTGAATTGAATTGAAGTACAATCTGATATTCAGTCCAAATCAACCGGAAGGACCTTTTTTACCTATTTTATTATAGACGCGAGAACAGCATATTTATTGTGTCTAAAAATAGGACTGTTTTCGACGTTCATATAACTGTTCATACTAAGTAATAAAGAATCAACTTACATAGCACATTCCAATCAAAAATATGATGCAAATTATAGAAAGCATGCCTTGAAAACACAAAAGAATCAATCGCAGAGCTTTCATATATTCTTCGATTTCGGCATTTAGACATGATGTAATAGTGAAACCTGCTGCAATTCCGAAATAAAACTAAAAAAAAAAAACTTAAACATTAACATAGGACATAAACATAGACATAAACATAAAAAATAAACATAAACATAGGTAGGGGAGAGTTCCGTATATTGCACTACCTAGTAGGTTTTTTGGTAAAATAACATTTAGTTTGAGAGAAATCAAGGTTCACATCACAAATCGACAGATTTAGTTTGTTATACGAGGCTTTGTAATATAATTTGGACCATTTTATTTACCAATGACGGGATACCGGAGTATATTTCGCCATTGGTAAATGAAATGGTCCACTTGGCTTTCTGTTTCGTAAAAAAATATGAAAACATAAGATATTCTTCTGACGGCGCGGATACAGACTGCATACAGCAACTGCAAGAAGTAAAACTTCTAGAGCCGACCTGCCGACAACTGGATGTTATATCATGAAATTTATGGCCAACTACGTCAATTACGTAATCACATTAGGCGGTCGACTTGTGATAACGGCCCAAGCAGTGGAAACTGCTAGTTTTGCGTTTCGTACAATGAGCTTGACAGCCAGGCTAAACGTAACTTGATATGTTCATCCTCTCGACACACTAGTCTGATGAAGAAGGGGCTCTTTTGCGGGATCTAATGTGGCGTTATGATGTGACGTAGTTGTTTCGCTGTACCCCCAGGACCCGGTCAACCCGAGCCAAGGTCATAGCCTTTAGAGGCGCCTTCAGTTTATTCCGCTCCCGATCCGATCCGAACCCTCGGAGAATCTAGTAGGGCACGGGAACATGAACTAGTGCGTGGTTTCACACGGCCTGAGGAACCTCTTTAGGTCCCCTGTGCAAATTTTACTTGCGCAGGGACTTCTGGCATTTCTCGTGTCACCTAACGGATAGAAAAGGGTGCCAATACAAATAAATACATTTCTTGCCCGTGCCCCGCCCGAAATGAATTTCAGTTGGGATCTGCAGTTGCAGTTTGCAGTTTGTAGTCTGCAGTCTGCAGCTGTCATGAGAATCATACTTTTATCAGTAAATTTTTCAGTAAGTTTTTTTTAAAGACCTCTTTTATCAGAGAGCATTTTACAATAAAAAAATATAAGTGCTAAGTACTGCAGTTACTGGTATATTAATAGTATCCTGTAATAATGCTGTGTATCAACACTATTGCACTATTAACATTATTGTACTTACCAATGACAAAGTTGCTATTAAAACACTACCAATTTGAAGACTAATACTAAAAAAAAATTTTTTCACATGTGGTAAAAAATAAAAGAAAGCCATTTATTATTCTAATAATAAATATTTATGTTAGCAATGTTCTATTATGGGCTAGTTCCAATGTTTAATTCTATACACATGTATATTTGTCAATTATTTTAATTTATCAGTATAAAAGTTTTTGATTCACGAAATATATACAAATTTGACACTTTTGAAAAGTGACATTTGACTTTACGTTTCATTCTTCGCCAAGTTCCTTGTTCTTCGCCTTCTCTTAATACAGATAATTAAATTTTATTTAAGTATATCTAAACCTACGACGACGTCTTTTGGCTGATATAATGATGAAATTTTAGTGAACAAATTACTCAAAACAATAACTAATAGCTTTAGTTATTATTCTGAGACAAAATATATATTATATCTATTATTAGGTACGGACGCCCAAAAAATTGGTTTACCCTACCCTAAGGTTGAATGTCGCGTGGCAGATTCATAGGCGATAAAGATTAGTTTCGCTTGCAGATCGATCTACTTCTACTTCCATCTTTCATTTCCACTTCTATTGCCATCTTTATTTGATTAGATTACTGTTTGTTACTCAGAATAATAACTAAAGCTAGTTATTGTTCTGAGGTTTGTTACGTGACAGCTGTTCTTGTTGAACTTGATGACGAATGACGACGTAAAACCCATGGCCGGGGGATGATAAATAATTATTATGGTCAAAATTGAATTGCCAATAATATTGTGTGTGTGCGGCAAGCCATGGTTTTACTTTTTTCTTATATTTAAAAGATGAAAGGCATACCTAAAAAGAAAAGTGAAGACACGATATTATAAGGATATTATATTTATGAAGTGGTTTTGCGCCCTTTCAGCAAGTCTGGGTCTAACATTAAAAACCCTGCAAAAACACTAACTAGGTTTCTGAATAAGTTTTTAATTGTTTTACCATTGAAAATGGTAATAGTAGTTTATGCAACTGTCATATAATGAAGGGTATTAAAACACGAGTGTGAGTTTATGAAACGAGCGCAGCGAGTTTCATAATAGTAACGAGTGTTTTAATACCCGTGTTATATGCAGTTGCATACACTACTTTATCTTCACTAATGCAATTAGTCAAACAACAAGAGTAAAAGCTGACAATAGTTTATTTATAATAATTGTTCAAATTTTGGATGGTACAATTTTGAAAGTTAATGTTAATTATTGATCCAGCAGCTGTAGCGGTCGCGGGGCAAGCAGTAGAGCTCATAGACGGAGTTGAAATATTTATAATTACTTCATTCGTCTTGTTTTCTATACTGTTCAAGATCGTATTTGAGACTTGAATTTTATTCATTAAAGACTCATCAATGTAGCTTTCAGCCACAGTAGAAGACTTCCACCCCCCGTGTCGTTTCAGTGCGGTCAAATCACCACCGCTATCTATGAGAAGGGTCGCCGAGGTGCGCCGGAAGCAATGCCCCGTGTACAACGCTGGGTTAGGCAGATTCAAAAAACTGGCGATAGTTTTTCCCAGAGCACCAAATTTATTAATACCAGTTCTTTGATCGACGCACTTCCCCGATCTATAGCTCAAGAAAAAGGCAGGGTTTCGACAGGGGGTGGGTCGAAGTTCCATGTATTTTTTACATACGGCATAGCAGTTGCCCGTCACAACGAAAGAACGATCTATTTTCGTTTTTGTTTTCGAAACTTTCACCATGATTGTACTGTCGTCTATGTTAGAGACTTCATCGAACTGGATGTTGTATAGCTCTTGCCTTCGGCATGCCCCCATTATGCCGAAGATTAGTGCAACCTGTAAACGATAAACGATATAATAAGCTTGAGGTACATAGCCAAGGCAAAAACTATGATTTATGAAGTAGTAAAGTGTAGGTACCTACTACCTAATTTATACACAAAGCGCTTAAACGGAATGTCTAGATAACTTGCGTGTGTAGTACGTAAGTACTAGGTAGATTAAATAACAGAACTAAAATACACTTACCTTTTCAAAAAGATACAAAATATCTGGTGAATCTTTCAGGAACATCTTTATTTGACCTGATGTAAACGTCAAGGACTTTTTTTCCTTGTGTCCTTCTGAACTGCGTTTCAGGAACGCTATGACTTTTGAATACTTCGTGATATCAATATTGTTGTAGACACTCAGTGTGGACTTGAGCATAGAATATTTAGCCCACATAGAAGATGGCTTGAATTTGTCGGAGAGATCTTTGAGATACACAAGAATGACATTTTCAGAAAATGATGTAGTTTTCTTTTCGATCTTCCATGCCAAAAAGTTATTATATTCTTTTTCATATAATTTTCTAGATTTTTCTGGCAAAAGATTGTGAGTTACTTTTGTTGCCAATTCTAGAATATCCGGAGGCGTACAAATATCATCGTCGCTGTCCATTTTTAACTTTTAATTTGTATTTTAAAAACAAAACACATTGCGAAACATTAAATTCACGCGTACGTGTATTGTCACAGTGAACTTGCCGCCATTAAAATCTAACCAATGAGAGCGCAGCTGCGCGCGCAAGGCCAATCAGGAGCGAGCGCGCGCTGTTCTTTTTTTATTTAATTGGCACAAGATCTTACCAAAGAGTTTTGTGTATGTAAGTTTAGTAGTTTCGACGAAGTTTTCACGTATAACCCAACTGTTTTCAAAAGCCAGCCTAATATCAAAATTTTATACAACTTGTATGAGGATTTTGACATAAGGCTCGCCAGGTTAATTGGTCGCGTTTTATTGAAGTTATAATGAGATTTTACGATATCGATGTGGATATTATACCATCATATGAAATTGCTTAAATTGAGTGTTTTGTTGTCTGCGCTATAACAGTAGTAATTATAAGTCAAGTATTGGAAACATAAGTAGAATGTTACAACATTAGTGTAGATAAAACAATTAAAAGCCTTGACCGTGTAACAAAAATTTTTTTTACTACACGGTCAAGGCTACGCTCATGGGCACTTTACTGATAATCGTTACGGGCACCGTCCTTGTGGTCATTCCTGGTTGTTGCTGAAAATCAGCGATTCACTAGCTATGCGAGTGAATACCACGCTGAGCAACGACCCTTTTGAGATGCTGCGGCACACACACATTTTTGTATTTTTAATACTTGTGTTATAATAATAATAATAATAAGTATTTATTTCAGAATAATTCCATAGATTGTTAGTAATTACAATAGACCTTATACCTTACCTTATGAAATTATGTTTAGTGTAATTGTTGTTTTTTTATTTACGATTGTATATTGTGTGTGTCTATAGTGTCCAAATAAAAACGTTATCTATCTATCTATCTAAATGGTTATCAGATGCAAATCGTCTGAGATGTATTTTTGGCCATAGCTCCTAGGATATTGGGAGGATCGAAATGGAAATAGTACCAAGAGTTGAGGAATTTATCGAGACACGTGTGAGTGTTGAATTTTAAAAATCAGCTGGAAACTTTTTTTGGAATTTTGAAAAATGTAAAAAGTCAGGTTTTTTGGGGGGTGTTTGTTTACTAAATTGTAAATATTTCGGAAAAAAAAACCGACTTAAAAAAAAATAAACGGGTGTTTCCGTATATAAAAAGTGATGTAGCTTCTATGATTAATATGATTATTGACCGATCGTCATGGTAATAGTGTTAAAAGATGCGGATGCAGGCGAGAAAAGCATTCGAGTTGGAAATATATTTATTTAAAACATAAAAGATTTTTAATATTGATAAGGTCACTATAAGATGTTGTTAGGTTAGCCAATTACCTACGTAATAACTTAAGACGGAAGGTCCCTTAAGTAGGGGACTGAATAAATTCACCGATTTGGTATTACATGGATCTCACAACTTTTTACGGTAAAAAAACAAACAAACAAACTGAGTTGCGAGACTTAGTTTTTTTACAAGTTTGTTTTGATGGCATCTCATTTTTTTTTGTAGATAGTCCTACTTTTTTCCTTTTTGGTACCATCTAGGTACCTATATACACTTATTATTCCATTATATTATACGTATACAGGTACTCTGATTCATTAACTGCAAATGTAACTTTGTAATCCTATATAATATTTATATGGGATTACAAAGTTATTTATGCAGTTGGTGTATCTAGAAAACTGAACCTAAATTGCAAAATATTTTAGTTTTTCCTTAATTTATACACTAAACACTAATTGTTTTCTAAATTTATAGCTTCTATGTCTGCTAGAGGTGCCCTAGAGTTTTGATGATCGGTCAGTCAGTCAGTGAGTGTAAGTGACAAAATTAAGAAACTTTGACTAGTTATAATTCTTAAACTACTGGTTCAAATTGAATGAAATTTTAAATATACCGTGTTTATAAAATGCCTGCTTGGTAACTGAAAATTTAGGCTTGTAGTTTTATCCACAACGAAGTTATAGATGAATAATTATTATAACTTACGATTGTAAAAGAAAAGAAAATGTTATTCTCTGTGTTGTGCAGTGTTATACTTTCGTATGTTATAATTACACTTGTGAGTAATGTAGTTGTGTAATTTTAGGGAAGTAAATCTCAATAAAAATTCAACTTTTAATATGTTATTCAAAATAAAATAATTATTTTTTCGTAAATTTTTGTATTCATTTTCAATGCTCCGATTCTTGCGGAGACTGCGAAATCTGTGAAATTTGTGTGTAACTAAATGTCAATCAATGCGTCTGACTTACTATTATTTACTTATATTAAATCTTGTTCTACATCTAATTTTGTAAAGGAACCCAATTCCAAGCTTACAAACTTAGTGAGGGACCCATTCTCAATTCTGGAGAATTTAAATAAAGGCCTAATAACTAAGCCTAATTATTATTATTATATTTTCTCTTTTGTTTTTTTTAATATGTATGATTGTCCTTTATATTTTGTGTTTTTATTTGTGATGGAAAGTGTCCTTTTATGATAGGGCATTTTCCAATATTTTTGACGCTGTAAGGGAGAAAAGAGCTGGACACTTGCTGAGTTTCTTGCCAGTTCTTCTCAGTACAAGATCTACCGCCCAGAGTAGACTTACGAACCGATGCGATGGCATAATGACGTTCATAAGAGCTATTTGTAGCCTAAACTGAATAAATGATTTTGAATTGAATTGAATTGAATTGAATTGAATAATAACATTCATGTACTTAAATCCCTTGTTGCTGTTTATTGATTTAGATGAATTAAAACTACGTCAGTGTGCATTGGTTTCTAATAGTAAACATTTATAGTTTTGTAAATCATCGTCTGTGACTATATCTAAATTTGGTTTCTTTTTATACATAATTTTTTTTAATCCTTTAGTTTTTTCAAAGTTTGAGTTCCCTTTTTTAGGTATCTTCCATTATCAAAATACGAGTCTTGCCTAACATTAATTTACCGCGTTCATTTCTAATTCCAAAAGGAATATTCATCGCTTCAGATGAAGTAGATCACAACAACGATTGATTTTTATTAATGCTTGGTGACGTTTGAAAAGACTTGAACGACTCATCGCTCACGTTATGGTCTTCAGAAGATGGTACAATAAGGCTTTGGTTTTGTAGCTCCCTATCAGCGTAGTCTTCTTCTCTAAAAGAAGAATATAACGATTCGCTATCACTATTATTGTATTTTTTATTATCGGGTTATATTCTTTTTCTTTCTTAAAATGCTTGTCATAATTCTTACTTGTTAAAAAGTTAAGTGGCTCAACTATAGGTTTAAATATTGTTTTTAAGGCAAAGTTTTCTTTTAACAGCTGCTGCGGACTTTACAATTTGTGTCTTAAGGTTTTTTCCATTTTAAATAGGATTTTGCTTAATTCCAAATCACAAATGAGACTGATTCATTACTAAGTAAACTTCCTGTCTCGATAGCTAAACGATTTCTTGCAAACAGCTGAGCACATCTCACAGAATTGAGACCATGACATATCAGACCCAACATGCTCATCATAAACATGTTTCAAATTAATTTAGTCTTGTTTAAACAATATAATCAGGTTGTAGTTGTTCCTTACAAGTTGTTTAGGTACCTTTGTATAAGTGTGATTAATATAAAAACAATCAATGTTCTTATGACGTCCCATAGCAAAATAATCTCTGATGATGTTTTGATTTTCACATGCAACGTCGTCAAAAATTAGAAAATCGAATCCGGTAAAGCTTCATGTGGACTCAAGATTTCACTATGGTTTTATTTGTAGGACGATGTACCCGGCACCATATCTTATACTTTTTCTAAGTATAAATATTTAGCTTGATATAGAGATTTAGAATACTCATATAGGTAACTAAATCGGGGGCCATCTTCATGCGATAATAAACTAATTACTAAATTGGTCTTTCCACAATTTGATGGACCACAAACAATACAATATTATTAGTATTGTGTTCGGCAATAAGTTTCCATTAAGATTTGTTGGGGTAACAGTTGGGGTAAAAGACCGTCTTTTACCCCAACTGTTACCCCACAAGCGGCTATGAACAGTCGGCAAAAGTTGTGCCAGGCACCTAACCGATAGAAAATGGTGGTTAAAATACGCCATTTCAACCCTTTTTCTAAATTGAAATTGATTCCAGTTAAACCCAATTAAATCAATGACTAACACAGTAGTCATTGATTCTACGAGTTCTACGAGTCCGGCAGCAGTACATTGCTAAAGCTTTGTTAAGATTGAGTACTACTGTCATCATCATCATCATCTCAGCCAAAGACGTCCACTGCTGGACAAAGGCCTCCCCCAAAGATATGAGGGGTATTTGCCGTAATCGCCACGCTTGGCAGGCGGGTTGGCGATCGCAGTAGGTTGAGGGTAACCTCAGAGAGATGCTGCTGCCCATCCTCTGGAATGGTCCCTTAGTCGGCTTCTACGACACCCACAGGAAGAAATGGGGTGGTGCAATTCTTTATCCCCGGCACCACACAGGGGACTACTGAGAGTACTACTGTAATGGAAGTATAGTCTAAGTTATCAGAGTGCCTAGTGTGAGTTTTGTTTACTATCCGTATTCATTCGATTACGTTTACGAAAACGGAAATTAGTATGGCATTGAAGCAGCGCCTCCTGGCGACATACGAGAAGAGTTAAGCGCCTCCTGGCGACATACGAGAAGAGTTAAGCGCCTCCTGACGACATACGAGAAGAGTTAAGCGCCTCCTGGCGACATACGAGAAGAGTTAAGCGCCTCCTGGCGACATACGAGAAGAGTTAAGCGCCTCCTGGCGACATACGAGAAGAGTTAAGCGCCTCCTGGCGACATACGAGAAGAGTTAAGCGCCTCCTGGCGACATAGGAGAAGAGTTAACATTTTTTCATACAAATTCTCGTTTACGTTAACGGGGTCGAATGGCGAATGAAACTCGCACTACGCACCCTGGAAGTAAGAATTTTTCATTTTTTTATTTATAAACGAGTGAACGCTCATACTGAAGCAAAAGTAATTGCTTAATATGTAAAATTTATATTCTTTAGTAAACCGATGAAGTTAGAAACGTAAAGCCAAAAGATTTCGCTTCACGTATTAATATATGGATTCCTAATAGAGACACTGTAGCAAAATATAAACAAAAAAAAACAATAAACCAAATTTTGCAATCGTCATTCTTTATTGATAAAGATATATCGTATACATAAATCTTAATAATCATTGATAACTTCAGTCACTGTCCTGTTCATTTTTATAGCTATTTATAACTGCGAGAAAATAAAACCATACTGAAAAACAATAATCACGTTGTATTAATAATACTAAACAAATTTGAATAAATGTTAAAATAAATCTACATATACAACATGTGATGTAATCACAAGTTCTATAAAACTTAGGTATATATTGTTTTATCTCATTTTATATAAATAGATATAATGAGGCAAAACATGATAAGATATGCTCAACTTTTTACTAATTAACATAGATTTTAGTTGCAGCTATAAAATAATATTTTTTTTTGAAAAAATTTCACGTGCGGGATTCGAACCCGCCGCACCCCATGACATGCCGGGTCAGGTGTAATTTGTTCACAACAATATTTGTGTAAAATTATTATATATAAATAATCATAAATAATATTTAATTAAATCTATTCAAAATAATAACTTACGTACCTAGTAAGCTAATAATGACTTTGATTATTTCATTATAAGGAAATAGGCACGACTCGTAATCAAAGATTAGTATAATGATTAATATTTCCACTATTGTGCTAATAATTATACTGATGAAAAGTCCCCACAACATCAATATTGAGCTTTTTGATATTGTCTGTAACAAAATGAAAGTTATTTCGAATACGGCTGTAAGTTTAAAAATATCGCTAAAAAGGAAAATTTTGTAAAGAGACAGCTAAACATTTGTTAGGCAAAAACACTTAGAATTATGGTTATACATCATCTCAGCCAAAAGACTACCACTGCTGGACAAAGGCCTCTCCCGAGGATCTCCACAACGACCAGTTTTGTGTTGCTCGCATCCAAGTAATACATGTCGCAGGATAATTCGAAAAATCGGTAGTTTGCGAAAATCCTAATACGATTGCAAAAATTCGGATGATTGGAACATAACAATAAATTTCGTAATCATTCGACCTATTTTTATAAGTGGCCCCGCACGTGACTTCGTTCGCTTGAGAACACCCGTATCCCATGATAGACCCCTATTGCAACACCGCCTACCGGGCCAATTGTAAATCTAAACCATTCTCCAATTCACTTTAAATCACATAAAAAATTTAATCAAAATCGGTCCAGCCGTTTAGAAGAAGTTCAATCACAAAAACACCTACAGAAATAATACACACAGACCATATTACACACTTACATTTTACATGTTTTTTTGAGGGGGCAATCAGTAGGTCATGGAGAAAACGTGTGTGAAGAAAAATACCGCGTGGAGTGAATTTATTTTTTTAAGCCCAAATTACAACTTTTGGAGTATTGCATTATGACATTCACAATAGTTAATCAAATGAAACAACACTAGGCTCTTTCTCTTTCCGCCCGCGTGCAATGAATGAATGCACTGTTGACCCGAGATGACCTCCAAGGCCAGCTGCCAGCTAACTGCTACTTAGCATAGAGGTGATTCAAATAAATACAAATACAATTTTTACTGCACGTCATTCCTGTTCCGACGTAGGAGTCTGACACTGGCTAGCTCAACCGCTTGAGGTAGTCGTACAATGAAGTATTCACCTCCTCCCACCGCCGGGATGCTAGTTTTAGCAGGTGGGAGCATCTGCGGGGTCAAAAAAAAATTATTGCACGAAACCTGATTCTTTAGTTGTAAGTACAGACAGGCATCTTGCACTCCGTCATACTTACCGCGATAAGCACCTACAGCACAAAGTAGAGAAACGTTACTTTGTGCCTACAGCGCGCGACAACTTGAAGTTGTTAATCAGTCAGGGCCCCAGCGCACTTTCGATCACACGCACAGGCATAGTTTGAAGTGGATCGCAATTTCGATTTGTTTAAAAATAACTACCTCTTTGATATCAGTAAATCTACAAGCTCCGTAATAATGGTGAAACGCAACAGTAATAATTTTTGTGTGGAAGGCTGTCGAAATAAACAGAAAGATTCGAAGTTATTTATTCTGTGCTTATAGGTAGGTATGTATTTAGTAGTCCGTTTGTTCTTAGGTACTTGTCTTATTTGCTAAACAATCTTCACTCAACTATTTACTTATCGAAATAATTATTTAGTAGGTACCTACTTACTTACCTACTTACGAAACTGTTTAATAAATTACTAAATAGGACAAGTAGGTACCTAAGGATAAACAACTAAGTAGGTAACTACCTATCTAGTATCTTTTCTTTAGGATAGGTACCTTCTTGCTATTTCCTATGTAACTACCAAAAACAAAAGTTGACTTTTGTTATCTTTATGCCTCCCGCATATTTAGGTACGTACCTACAAAAGAAGACAACCCTGAAGTCGTTAGAAAAGATAAGAGCCACGCGATAGAAAGAGAGGCAACTTCTAGGTGAATATAACTGTAGGTAAGGGAGCAGTGTGCGACCTGAATTGCACTTTATTGTGTCTTAGCAAGAGTAGCTATTTATTTAAATGACTTTGCGGAATGCACCTTCTGGTACTATTATTTATTCTGTGATACAGAGTACTTTCTCAAAAAAACGTGTAAGTACTTACTATATAAGAAGGACCTTTTAAATAAAGATTTGCAAAAAACACGATATGTTTTAGGATAATAGCGAATATATTTTGTAAGTCAGAAGCGCTGATTGGTTGATATAAACTTAAGGCACTGACAGGTATGCCATTGGGTGCGGGTTCGATTCCCGCTCGTGGCTTTTTTAAAACTTTTAGATTGTAAAAACACTTTTTTTTTTCTCAATAATAATAAATAAATAATAATAATATATAGAAAGAGGAAGTTCATGCAACTGGAAGATTTTGAATTTACCCCACACCTTATACAAACAACACACCACACCCTGTAATTACTTGGTTTGTACCCGTAATTATAGAGAAAACCGGCTTCTAGCTGAGAAAAAAAACACACGTACAAATAATAATAATAATATAATAATTTAATATTTATTATTGCGAGTATAGCGACGTTGTTGAATTAGGAGACTCGGCCGAAACCACTGGTTCGTTGCATACAAGCACCTACCGGGTAAATGGAATGAATAGAGATGCAAGGACGGATCGAGATATAAATGCACTGCACATGAACGGCACTGCACACGCACCGGACTGCAGCTGTATTAGTGTGCCCCAGAAATAAAAGAGATTTTAACATTGAATGCATCGCAGAATGAAATCGGTAACAACAATCTTACCGACTGCATGATGAGGGTAGTTCCTCGTATTTTTAGCTTTGCGAGCCGGGCGATGCATTGGTTGTTATAGAATAAAATAGAATAGGATAGAATATATATTGATAACTACATGCATACTTTTACTAATTTTATTGTGTTTTTATTTAGGACAAGATTATGTTTACGTCCGAACCGAATGTGCAACGCCTAGACAAACCATTTATGTTTAAAGGCGTAAAGTTGTCAAAGTTATATTGTAAAGTTTTACCTTTTTAGATATTATATATAAAACCTTTAAACCTTCTCTGAACTTCCACAAATATTTCAAAATCAAAACTAACCAAATCGGTCCAGCCATTCTCGAGTTTTAGCGACTCAAACGAACAGCTATTGATTTTTATATATATAGAATATAGAATATGTATACGTATTACTCTATCTTTACTATCTATATTATCTATATATTACTATATAAATATGTAGGCTGTGTGCACTTGCAATTTTTCTGACAAATTTTGGGATAAATATTCATTTTAAGACTCACTGACAACAATTCTTTTGAAATGTTTGCCTGTCTGTCTGTCTGTTTGTCTGTATGTCCTCATAAAACTTGATGCAAATTTGTATGTAGTAAGAACATGCGATTGTGCAAATGATAGGCCTCTTTATCTTTGTGTGCCTAATTTGCTATGAGCCATGGAAACTATCAAAGCGGTACGAAGTCCGCCGGGTAAGCTAGTAGAAAAAGTAGTAAAGGTAAAGGTAAAGGTAAAGGTAGTTCAGTAAATATAATTTAAAAAAAAATTTTTTTTTGCCAATAACAACTTAAATTGATTGTTGACTGTTATTAAAAACTCGAAGCCACTTTTTCGGTTGCATAATATCTACCTGATAAACGGGGTGAATATACCTAGATGAGAAAAAGTTTAAAAGTGAATTTTACTTTGAATGAACATAGTTTTTTGCATTTAGCAGTTCTAATTGTTAATTAAGTTAATATAAATGAGCCCTTATTAGCATAATTTATTAACATTAAACGTTAAAATCCCGTTCTGTACTTTTATCTCGATTTGCCCCTGAATCTGTATACTGGTTCTGTAGAAAAGGTTACGGCGTTACCTTTTTTACCTATTCTATTATAGACGCCAGAACAGCATATATTGTGTCTAAAAATAGGACTGTTTTGCGACGTTCATATAGTTGTTCATACTAAGTAATAAAGAATCAACTTACATAGTAGTACATTCCAATCAAAAATATGATGGCAATTATAGAAAGCATGCATTGAAAAACTAAAAGAATAGTAGTTTTAATATTTCCTCCGATTTCCGTATGTAGACATGGTGTAAAATTATAAACTGATGGAATTCCGAAATAAAACTAAAAAAAAGACATAAACTTAGTCATAAACATAAAAAAAACGACGGGTTGCACTCCGGGAGTGCCGGCAGAAGTGAAAACTTGAATATTAACGTTGTGCATTTTTGATATTTTGGAATGGTTAGGGAATAATTTTGTACGAATAGCTTCAATTATCAGTATAAAAGTACTATCATTTATGTGGTAGAATACAATATTTATTTATTGCGCTATCGTACACAAACATGACAATTTATATTACATTAAAAAGCACTCGAACATTCGCGCAAGCGCCCTGCGCCGCCTAAACGAAACAGCATGCATACATTTTCGCCGCGCCGTAGCAAGAGAGGGGGATACTTCCTCTCCTACGCCGCGCCGACTGTCAACCGTCTTACGAATTTTCGATCAGGCCACGTGTCGTGTGTTTAACATTTTTTACCAATTACAAAAAAAATGTAGAACGCCGCTAAAGAAGTTTTCACTTCAAAAATAAACATAAACATAGGTATGGAAGAGTTTCGTATATTGCACTACCTAGTAGGATTTTTAGGTAAAATAACATTTAGTTTGAGAGAAATCAAGGTGGGGCAATATAGGCTCTCCCCTATTTAGGTTAAAGTATTGTACTAAAAAATTCGAAAGATTGGTAAATAAAATGGTCCACTTGGCTTACTGTTTCGTAAAAAAATATGAAAACATAAGATATTCAGAAGAATATCTTATGTTTTCATATTTTTTTACTGACAAGGCGGCTACAGACTGCATACACCAACTGCAAACTGCAAGAAGAAAAACCTCTAGTGCGGACCTGCCGACGACTGGATGTTATATCATGAAATTTTTGGTCACCTACGTCACTTACTTAATCACATTAGGCGGTCGACTTGTGTTAACGGCCCAAACAGTGGAAACGTGCTAGTTATGCGCTTCGTAGTTCGTACAATGAGCTTGTCAGCCAGGCTATACATATCTTGATATTTTCAGCCTCTCCTGAGACACTAGTCTGATGAAGAAGGGGCTCTTTTGCGGGATCTAATGTGGCGTTATGATGTGACGTAGTTGTTTCCCTGTACCCCCAGAACCCGGTCAACCCGAGCCGAGGTCATGGCCTTTAGAGGCGCCTTCGGGTTGTTCCGCTCCCGATCCGATCCGAACCTTCGGAGAATCTAGTAGGGCACGGGAACACGAACCAGTGCGTGGTTTCACACGGCCTGAGGAACCTCTTTAGGTCATCTGTGCGAGTTTTACTAGCGCAGGGACTTCTGGCATTTCTCGTGTCACCTAACGGATAGAAGAGGGTGCCAATACAAATAAATACATTTCTTGCAAAAATGAATTTCAGTTAGGATCTGCAGTTGCAGTTTGCAGTTTGCAGTTTGTAGTCTGTAGTCTGCAGTCTGCAGCTGTCATGAGAATTATACTTTTATCTGTAAACTTTTCAGTAAGTTTTTTTATTTGGACTTCTTTTAACAGAGAGCATTTTATTATAAGTGCTAAGTAATCATTGTTACTGCAGTTACTGGTATATTAAAAGTATCCTGTAATAATGCTGTGCGTCAACATTATCTGGGGGCACGGCGTCACCGGCCGGAGGTGGGGGCACCTCACCAAGCCTCGCCAAGTCGAGCAAAAAAACGGCACGGCCGTATACCATCCTTTCCTCGAAACAGTTCAGGCCATTTTCGACCCCCTATAACTTCGTTGTAGATAAAACTAGAAACCTGAATTTTCAGTAACCAAGCAGGCATTGTATAAACACGGTAAATTTCAAATTTCATTCAATTTGAACCAGTAGTGAATTATAACTAGTCAAAATTTCTTAATTTTATCACTCACTTACTCACTGACTGACTAACTCTAAGGCACTTCTAGCGTCTGCTAGAAGTGCCTTAATTTGATTAATTAAATAAATTTAATTAAAAGTTAATTAATTTAATTTAATTTGAAGCTTCTATGTCTATGGAAGCTTCAAATTCAGAATACAATTAGTGTGTCACTTTAAGATGTTGTGTGTTGTTCAGCATTGCTCATATTGAATTCTGGGATCTTCCCAGAGTTCAATTTACAATAGTACAATATTTCTAAATACATTGCTTATTGATAGTTGTCGCAGGCGGGGACAATCACCAACCAAAGAGAGTGCGGATTTAATTGAATCCCCTTCTGCGACAACTATCAATATGCAATGTATTTAGAAATATTTCACGTTGCATTCAACATTGCCCAAATTGAATTCTGGGATCTTAGAGCTTGTTTTTTTCTTTTCAGTTTTTTCTCTTTGCAGTTATTTTTGATATAGTTTTTTTAGCAGTCGGGTTTTTGTTTTATTTTAATAATTTGGTTTATTTCAAACTTTTTAGTTTTGTAAAGTAAATAACCAAGCATTTCAAAACCTACATTAAATAATTATATTAAAACGCTTTACTCTTTTAAATAGCAAAGTCATAGCGCATACACCAATTGGCGTAAAAACGAAACTCTTGATGTCTAGTACTTTTGACTGACAATTTCTATCCGTCTTATTACAAGACGTGGACTATCTTTGGGGACTTAATTCCAGCTGTAAGTCTTGGACTAACGAAATATTTATAACGAAATCAAGTTTTTCTCTAGTCCGTGGACTTTGGTACCAAAGATAAACCCACCTGACCCCTAGTTTATCAAACGACTAAATATGGCTGACTGCAATAAGAAACGTCAAACTATCTGTTTTGACGTGAGCGTCGATTTTATTTTCATGGAATATGGATTGCACTAAAATTATAAGCATTAAAACAATAATAGCATTGACAATAATTATTATTTTCATTCATCGAAGTAAAGATCCAAAGCATTGCTTGAATAATTTTTAATGTTTTACAAACGTCAGTGTCAGTAGCATAGAGGAGAATATAGGTAACGGGAATAGAGAGCTCTCACGGATTTTTTTTGCATGTTTTATTTGATAGTAGATGACCCGGTGAACTTCGTATCACCTACATGTATTGGTGAAAAATATGGTCAAAACTTAAACATTATCGGCTGGGGTGGGAAATTACTCTAAACATTTCTTGGCCAACATCCAAAAATATAACAATTGCTTTCAAATGACGTCGTTTGGCGCAACGCATATTGTACAGGAAAATTTCAGGCCAACTTTCAAGGTAGTATACCTTAATTATTGTTTTTGATAAATTATTAATTGTGGCAATTTTACTTTACCACCAACACAACATAATCTAGTAGATTAGAGTCGCTGTATTTTAACGCTTTACAATATTGACAAATGGTTGTCATTTCCCCAATTGTTACGGCACAATAATCTATTTCCGGGTCGTAGTGGAATGTTACTCGTTCCAGGATTACAGGAACACTGCGTCTGCGGAATCGCTCTATTTCATTGTGTCGTACACTCGTGCTCGCTGTTGTTGTTTTTGGTGTGCCCGAACTCGTTCCATTCTAAGCCTATCTAATTTATTATTATTCACTGTGGAACGCAATTCTGCCATACAAACGAATGTTATCATTATCTGTCTCTCGCTGGTCGTCAGTGTGGTTTGCACGTGAGTTAGCTCGTCACACATTTAATTGACATCGCGACCTAAGTCAGGTCCTCTTCTCCTTGGCATTTTAAAACAATAACAGTAATACAGTAAATAAAGTTTTCGCGCACTAAAAATCTGATGATAGATTTTAATAATCATTTTCAAATTTATTTATTTATTTTCTTTTTTTCGGCTGCATTAGTAGTTGTTAACAACCACCAATCCGCACTGGGCCCGCGTGGCGGTTTATGGCCCGTTCTCCCTATCCATCCATAGGGAAGGCTCGTGCCCCAGCAGTGGGGACTTTATGAACTGATGATGATGATGATGATGATGATGATGATGATGATGATGATGATGATGATTTTATTTTTACGACATTCAACTGACACTTTTATACATTTTCTGTAATTTTCTGTAACAGAACTGTTTTGTATTCCAACAAAACAGACCAAAAAGATCGGACCTCATACTACAGCTATGAAACATACACAATACATATAAATATTTGACAACCAATCAAGTGAACAAAGACATCAAATGTTTTTTTTTCCTTCAATTGATGGCTTCGTGCGATTAGCACATTTAGCCAGTGTCAAAGTAATTTTTCCTTTATGTAATACATAAATAAACAATATTTCTTTTTTCCTCCAGTAATGATGATGAATGATAATAGAAATGAGAAGTGAGAAATGATATCCCCCCAACCCCTCGAGTATCTCAGTAAAGATGTGGGGCTTTACTAAGTCCTCACGCGGAGTTCTTGAGAGAATTTGAAAAGTGACGTTGCACTGTTTTGTTTAATTTTCCAACACTCATGCACACTCACAAACACTTAACGGTTAATAATCCACCATTATTTCACATTAAAATTCGACATGACACAAATTTTAGAAAACAAGACAAAACCGCAGACACGACTCTTCACTTTCCCGCCAAGAAGTCCAACATCAAATGTTTCACAGCTAGGAAAATTTTTTTGTTGTACTTACCGCTTTGACAGTTTCCATGACAACGAAATAAACAAATAATTTTGTATTGGAAAATTAAATTGTCGTTTTTAGTATTTTCCGCTATTTTCCGTGGTCCCATAAGCAAACGGGTCTACGGTTAAATGATTTTTTTCATCGTCCCATCAATGGGACATTCATAGTCCCATTGACTACGGCAAAGAAGCGTGAAAACCGGACCAACATAAAAAAATAACTACAATAAGAAAAAACGGAAAAGAAAAAAAACAAAGCTATACGATCCCAGAATTCAATTTGAGCAATGTTGAATGCAACGTGAAATATTTCCTTGTCCGTATAACTATACTTAAATAATAAAATCTATAATAAATGAGTATTTATAAATACATTGAATATTGATAGTTTTTGCAGACGGGGACAATCATCAACCAACGGCCGTGGCTAGCTCAATTAAATCCGCACTTTCTTTGGTTGGTGATTGTACAGCCGTACCGCTTTTTTGCTCGACTTGGCGGGGCCCTGCTGCCCCCAGATTCTTTAAGATCTTGCCGCCGAGGATAGTGACGATAACGACGATGATGCCAGTCGAGAAAGTGAGAATTAATCCGCCAAAAGAAAGCGCCCGATGAATATCACTTAGATTGTAAAAGAAAAGAAAATGTTATTCTCTGTGTTGTGCAATGTTATACATTCGTATGTTATAATTAGACTTGTGAGTTATGTAGTTGTGTAATTTTAGGGAAGTAAATATCAATAAAAATTTCTTATTAAGTATTCAACTTGTTCATGTTATTCAAAATAGAATATTTTTTTTTCGTAAATTTTTGTACTTATTCTTTAATCAAAGATTTTCAATTCTCCGATTCTTGCGGGGACTGCGAAATCTGTGATTTTGTTTTACAAGTTTGTTTTTATGGCATTGTACTTACCATTGACAAAACTGCTATTAAAATACTACCAACTTTAAGACTAAAACAACAACATTTTTCCACTTTTGGTAAAAAATTAAAGAAATCCATAAGTATATTTATGTTAGCAATGTTCTAATGTGGGCTGGTTCCAAGGTTTAACTGTATATACTTGTATATTAGTCAATTATTTTAATTTATCAAGAAATAAGCTTTTGATTCACAAAATCTATACGATTTTGACACTTTTGAAAACTGACATTTGACTTTACGTAACATTCTTCGCCTTCTCACAGATAAATAAATTTTATTAAAGTATATCTAAACTTACGACGTCTTTTGGCTGAGATAATAATGACACTTTATTATACAAATTACTCAGAACAATAACTAATAGTTTTAGTTATTATTCTGAGACAAAATATATTATTATATCTATTAATAGCTTAGAGCATTTTAATGCTCTAAGATTAATAGGTACCACATTGATACCGTGTATGTATTTTCTACATAAATACCTACATGTGATATTGGCAGAATAGTGCAAAAGCCAAGGCAAAAGCACATTATGGTCGAGACTGGTCGAGACTCAGAACAATAACTAAAGCTATTATTATTCTGAGGGTCCAGACCATGAAGCTGTAGATATAACCTACCTCAGAACAATATCTATATTAGTTATTATTCTGAGTAACCTACAGCTTCATGGTCGAGACTGACCGGAGCATTTTGCTGTAACGTAACATGTTCGTTGCGAGCATTCGCATCTCTGAATAGTTAGTATCAGAGTAATAATTAGTGTGTGTGCGGCCCGTATTGCGGTATTGTTCAATATTATTGTCGATTTCCAGAAATTCTGATCACGGGCACAACAATATCGGGAGGAGTCAGAGATATTGACAATAATATTGTCGTGTGCGGGCGCGCGGCAATATTTTAGTTGAAAAAAAGATTTCAAGGCAGGCGGACGTTTGGTTTTTGTTCACGTAAACGCGCCAAAAGGACATTGGAGGACGAAAATGTTAGATCGTAAAGTAAATGATAAATACTTCGGAATATCAGCAAAATGTATTAAATAAAGAAAAATGAGAATTCACTATTTGCATGACACACACTAACAAATAGACATCATTCTTATTTCTTTTAGCAGAGATTGTGATGATCCAAAGAGCGTGCCCAAGGAGGATTATCTTCATCAGCGCCACTTCACGTTCTTTGGAGCGCGAGTATGCTCAGTCTCGTTCGTCTCTTTTAGTCCGAGACTATTTCTTAATTTAACAAGTCGAGGGCCTAACAGACCTTTCGTCAGTAAGTCTGCTTCCATGTTTTCTGTCTCCAGATACTCGACCTTTATACGATGCACTTCAATGCATTCCTTTATAAAATGTAGCCTCAAATCCATATGCGGATTGGCTATCACTATATAAGGTTACTTTCTCTTGCTTGCTGTTAGCCACATGGTTCAGAAGCCTTTTCAAGTAGATGTCTTTTTTTGCAGCGTCAGTCAGTGCTAGGTACTCTGCTTCTGCCGTTGACATCGCTGTTGTTCTTTGCTTTCGCGATTCCCAACTGATGCAGCCGTTTGCTAATTTGAAGCAATATCTACTCTAAGCCTTTCTGTCCAATGTACAGGAGGCCCAATCTGCATCCGCCATGCCGAAGAAATCTCTACTTGATTTTGTATAAGTAATACCGAGATCTCTTGTGCCTTTCAAGTATCTAACTACACGTTTAGCACACTTGAAATGTGTCTCGTCGTAAAAGTTATTGATCTGCGACAAGTAACTTAGAACGTAAATTATCTCCGGTCTTGTTGCAACGGCTACGTACATTAATGCGCCAATTAAGTTTTGGTACGGCAGATCACATTTCGCTTCTCGTTTTTCTAATTTCAAGTTAGGTTTTATGGGCATAGAAACCGGTTTACAATCTGTCATTTTATATTTATCCAACATTTTGTCAATGTATTTCCCTTGACAGAACAGGGACAGACCTTCTCCCCCTTGATCCCTGTGCAATCTTGAAGCATTTTCTTTGCTTTTTCTAGAATTATCGGGTCTTTTTCGGTCGTGATTACATCCATAAGGAACTTTTCTAGGTAGCAGGGTTTTTTCATATTAATTATTTCGTTTAGGTCCCCATTTAGGTAAGCCTTCATTTCGTTCGTCATCACGTCCATTTGACACAGATTCAAATCTTCTTTTACTGACAGTGCTAGTATTGTTCTAATGAAACTTAGCTTGGTTGTGGGAGCATATGTCTCTTCATAATCTACTCCCGGGCGTTGATTAAATCCTCGAGCTACCAGTCGAGCCTTCCTTTTACTACCTTCAGGACCTGTCTTGATTTTCAGTACCATTTTGTAATCTATCAGTTTCATATCTTTATTTTTTTTAGTAATGAACCATGTATCATTTTGACGTGAGCTCGAATTTCGTTTCGAATGCTAACATGCCATTCTACATCGTTCACCTCGTTGCTGGTTAGAAATGCTTCGGCAATGACTTTACTATCATCATCGCCGCCTTCACTTAGGTAGCAGTTTTCGTCATTATACTCATCATCATTTATGGGAGCTTGGACTTCAACTGCAAAATCCTTCATCCACGCTGGACGGTTTTTTGTTCGTCGTGGTCTTGATGTTGATAGTTGACCTATCGATGGTATATCAGAAGGCTGACGATGGTATATGTTTGGGTCTATTCGTCGACTTGATGAAGTTACGTTTGGATTCGATGGCTGATGAATATTTATTTCTATTGTTGCGTCATTATCACATGTGCTCGCATTCATAGGTTTATTCTTTTCTTTTGGATAGCTTTTCTCTTTCCCATCGATCTTACAGATGGTGTCATCACTGTTACTGCGCATATTTTCACTGTAACATTCCTTTTTGTTTGGGAAAAATATTTGATACCCTTTTGATTTTGGTGGTCGACTGGGGGACAATTTTGTTTAATTTAAACTTTTATAGTTGTTCCATTATCTCCACTTTTTATTGTAAAAGCCCCACCCGACTTCAATTAACCTTCTTTAAAACTGATATGCATATAGAGGTAATTAAAATATGATTTCAATATTATTTCTTGTTTTTTAGAGCTGTTTTTACTTTAAGAGTTTCTTGTTTATTGAAGTCGGTTTTTTTTTGTAATTTTTTTTTATTTTATACTACACATATTAGCCATTAAAATGAGCATTGCTGCGCTATCTATCTCATTATATGATTGTAGATCGTTTTTATAAGTAGCAATAGCTTCTGCTAATGCGTTTTTATCGGGTTGGGTAGGTACCTTTAGTTGGCCATCTATAGCATCCAAACATCCTGGACGACCTTTTAACAGTAGGTACCTAATAGTACCTTGCATCGCCAAGTTGCTTAATTTTTTTTCCTTCTAAACGACCGATATTAATTTTGCAGCTTGTTTTCGAAGTGATCGAGTGGCCACGTTTACAATTTTCGTAGAAAATTTAGACTGGTTTTAATGGAAATTATTGTTCAGAAAATAGTGTTGGAAATATTTCCACAAGCGGCTATGAACAGTCGGCAAAAGTTGTGCCAGGCACCTAACCGATAGAAAATAGTGGTTAAAATGCGCCATTTCAACACTTTTTCTAAACTGAAATTGACTCAGTTTAACCCAATCAAATCAATGACTAACACCCGTGTTAGTTTGGTTTATTGGTCTAAGGTATGGTAATGGTTTTGGTTTAATGTTATTAGGCATTGATTCTACGAGTTCTACGAGTTTCTACGATTCCGGCAGCTGTAAATTGCTAAAGCGTGTCTAAGTTTACCCTATTTTACTTAACAAACGTGTTTTTAAGGTTCCAACTCCTGAGGTAAAAAACTAGTTTTGCAAAAAGATTTTCGGTTTATGCATTTCCAGCATTAATAATCATGTCCTGAAATTCTGTGTCATAAAACTGTCTACATTGCAGCAGGTAAAGACGAATTATTTTCCAGAGATACACTTTCCCCGTAGAGACACTTTTAATAAAACTGCGCATTTATTCCTGTAAGATACACATTCGGCTTGGACACTTAAATAAAAATGTGTTTTAGGTAAAAATGAAAAATAAATAAATCATAATTAACCAAAATTAAAGCTTTTAGTGTGCACTACATTTAATATTTCCAACATAAAGTACCAGGCTACCATAACTATGCAGGAGATTGCTTATTAATGTAAAATAATAATATAGTTTTGTCAATACGTTTACATAAATAGCAAAGATTATAATAATATTCTTTTATAATAATAAGCAATCTCCTGCATAGTTATGGTATCCTGGTACTTTATGTTGGAAATCTTAAATCTAGTCTAATCTTAAATATTGTTTGTTCCTGTGCTGTGGTTTATACATTCAAATTATTTATCTTCAGCAACTATTTTATACACAACAGTACCTAATAGTGTATCTAAGAGGACAAATTGGTAGGGTTTAAAAAAAGTGTATCTTACTGGAATAAAAGCGCAGTTTTATTAAAAGTGTCTCTACGGGGAAAGTGTATCTCTAGGGAATAATTCGTAAAGACTACATTAATTGCATGATTACACACTTGGCACACTTGACTATCAGGCAACAGAATCATTTTTACTATTTTGAAAATTTTATATAAAACATGATGACGACATTGTTTCTGGCTCACATTACAGACTCATAACTACGTTTTCCACTATTTGCACACCACTATTAATAATTTTAGTTTCATATAAGTTGGCTTTTTTACTGAATATTTCATTTCATTCATTTTCATGAATTTAATACAGCAATTCTGCTTCTTAATAAATATTTTTGGTTTTGTTTGGGATCCCCTGTCCCTTTCTAAATAAGTTTTAGACGTAATAAAAAAATATTGTTAAGATTGAGTACTACTGTATTGTAAGTACAGTCATAAGTTATTCTAGAAGTAATAAAGCATCTTTCATTTTTTCATTTTTCATTTAAAAACGAGTAAACGCTCATACTGAAGCAAAAGTAATTGCTTAGGTAAAATGTATATTCTTTAGTAAACCGATGCAGTTAGAAACGTCAAAGTCAAAAGATTTTGCTTCACGTATTAAATTAAAGATCCTGAGACACTATAGCAAAATATAAACAAAAAAAAACAATAAACCGAATTTTGCAATCGTCATTTTTTATTGATAAAGATATATCGTATACATAAATCTTCATAATCATTGATAACTTCTTCCGCCAGAGTCCTGTTTATTTTTATAGCTATTTATAACTGCGATAAAATAAAACCATACTGAAAAAAAAATCACGTTGTATTAATAATAATAAACAAATAATTATAAAATTTATAAAGCAGCTTAAGTGTAGCAATTAGCACTTGAAAATAAAAATTAAAAAATTAACAATAAACAAATTTGAAGAAATGTTAAAATAAATCTACATATACAACATGTGACGTAATAACAAGTTGTACATACCTAAATAGAATTATATATTGTTTTATCTCATTATATATAAGTAGATATCAGACAAAACAAGATAAGATATGGTTAACTTATTAACATATATTTTAGTTGCAGCTATAAAATTATATTTAATTAAATCTATTTAAAATAATAACTTACGTAGTATGCGAATACAGACTGATATTATTGCAATTACACCAGTAATAAAGGTGCATTTATGGTTCCTAAAGGTATTGTCTATATAGATTATCATTTCCATCACCATGCCAGAAATTATATTGAGGAAAAGTCCCCACAACATCAATGTTGCGCTTTTTGGTATTCCCTGTAACAAAATAAAAGATAATTCAAATACGGCTGTAAGTTTAAAAATATCGACAAAATTGGAAAATTTTGTAAAGAGACAGCTAAACATTTGTTACACAAAAACACTTAGAATTATGGTTATACATCATCTCAGCCAAAAGACGTCCACTGCTGGACAAAGGCCTCCCCCAAGGATTTCCACAATGACCGGTTATGTGCTGCTCGCATTCAGCTCCAGAGGTACACTTTCCCCGTAGAAACACTTTTAATAAAACTGCGCTTTTATTCCTGTAAGTTACACATTCGGCTTGGACACTTAAATAGAAATGTGTTTTAGATGAAAACGAAAAATAAATAAATCGTAATTAACCAAAATTAAATGTTTTATTCCCCAGAGCTACACTTTCGGCTTGAACACCTACATAGAAATGTTTTTTAGATGAAAAAAAAAACTAATAATAATATTATTAGTGCACTAGATTTAATATTTCTAATATAAGGTACCAGGCTACCATAGCTATGCAGGAGATTGCTTATTAATATAAAAGAATATTATTATAATCTTTGCTATATGTATATGTATTTTCAAGACTATACTATTGCAGTGTAACATGTAGGTATATAAAAGATTGTTTGTGCCTGTGGTTCATACATACAAATTATTTGTCTTCAGCAATTATTTTATACACAACAGTACCTGAAAGTGTATCTAATAGGACAAATCGGTAGGGTTTAAAAAAAGTGTATCTTACAGGAATAACAGCGCAGTTTTATTAAAAGTGTCTCTACGGGGAGAGTGTATCTCTGGGGAATGATTCGTTTATACATGTCGCAGGATAATTCGAAGAATCGGATGTTTGCGAAAATCTTAATACGATTACAAAAATCTGGATGATAAATTTCGTATTCATTCGATCTATTTTTATAGGGTATTTGCAAGAACCACGATATGTTTTAGGTTCATATCGAATATTTGTTAGTCATATGCGCTGATTGGTTGATATAAACTTAGGGCACACTGACAGGTACTGACCCAGTATGTCATTGTGTGCGGGTTCGATTTTCGCTAGTGGATTTATTAACACTTTTTTAGATTGTAAAAACACTTTGTATTCATAATTGCGAGTATAGCGACGTTGTTGAATTAGGAGACTCGGCCGAAACCACTGGTTCGTTGCATACAAGCACCTACCGGGTACATGGAAAGAATAGAGATGCAAGGACGGATCGAGACATAACTTTAAAAGGCACTAATAGCACACTAAATGCAGCTGCAGTCTGTGTGCAGTGCATACGCAGTCCAGTGTGTGTGCAACACAGTTGCAGTGCGGTTGCAATGCAGTTGCAGTGTAGTTCGGTTGCAGTGCAGTTCTGTTGTAGTGCATTTCGGTTGCAGTGCGGTTGCAGTGCAGTTATAGTGTAGTTGTAGTGCAGCTGCAGTGCGGTTGCGTGTATTTCTGTATGACGGCCGCACCCGCTCTGCACATGAACGGCACTGCACACGCACCGGACTAGAGCTGTATTAATGTGCTCCAGTCATAAAAGAGATTTTAACATTGAATGCATCGCAGCACACTAATACATATATATATATATATATATATATATATATATATATATATATAAATCAATAGCTGTTCGTCTGAATCGCTAAAACTCGAGAATGGCTGGACCAATTTGGCTAATTTTGATTTTGAAATGTTTGTGGAAACTCAGGAAAGGTTTAAACGATGAGAAACGTAATTAATAAGTAACGGAAAATACTAAAAACGACAATTTAATTTTCCAATACAAAATGATTTGTTGTTTTGTTGTCATGGAAACTGTCAAAGCGGTACGAAGTCCGCCGGGTCAGCTAGTCTTCAATAAATAAATTTAAAAAAAATGGATTTTTTGCCAATAACAACTTAAATTGTTAACTGTATTAAAAAGTCGAAGCCACTTTTTCGGTTGCATAACTACCTAATAAACGGGGTGAATATAGATGACAAAAAGTTTAAAAGTGAATTTTACTTTGAATGAACAAAAAAAGCTATTTTTTGCATTTAGAAGTTCCATTTGGTAATTAAGTTAATATATTTGAGTCCTTAACTGCTTATGAGCATAATTTAACAATTAACATTAAACGTTAAAATCCCGTTCTGTACTTTTATCTCGATATGCCCCTGAATCTGTATTCGGGTTCTGTAGAAACGGTTACGGCTCACGTTACCTCTTTTACCTATTCTATTATAGACGCCAGAACAGCATATTTTTTGTGTCTAAAATAGAACTGCTTTGCGACGTTAACATAGTTGTTCATACTAAGTAGTAAAGAATCAACTTACATAGCACATTCCAACCAAAAATATGACGGCAATTATAGAAAGCACGCATTGTAAAATAAAAAATAAATATAGCGATGGGGCCATATCTAGACATGGTATTAATATACTGATAACTGCTGGAATTCCGTATTTAAACTAAAAAAAAAGACAAACATAAACATAGGACATAAACAAAGTCATAAACATAAAAAAACAATAAACATAGGTAGGGGAGAGTTTCGTATATTGCACTACCTAGTAGGTTTTTTGGTAAAATAACATTTAGTTTGAGATAAATCAAGGTGGGGCAATATAGGCTCTTCCCTATTTAGGATAAAGTATTGTACTAAAAAATTCGACAGATTTAGGTTGTTATACGGGGCTTTGTAATGATACTTCGGATCATTTCATTCACCAATGACGGGATACCGGAGTATATCTCGCCATTGGTAAATGAAATGGTCCACTCGGCTTTCTGTTTCGTAAAAAATATGAAAACATAAGATATTCTTCTGACGGAGCGGCTACAGACTGCATACAGCAACTGCAACCTGCAAGAAGAAAAACCTCTAGTGCCGACCTGCCGACAACTGGATGTTATATCATGCAATTTATGGTCAACTACGTCAATTACGTAATATATGATCACTTCAAGATTTTGTTAGATTAGCTAATACGTAATAACTTAAGACAGAAGGTCCCTTAGGAAGGGACTGAATAAATTAACCGACATGTATCTTACAACTTTTTACGGTAGAAAAACTGAGTTGCGAAACTTGATTTTTTTTACAAGTTTGTTTTTGATGGCATTGTACTTACCATTGACAAAACTGCTATGATAACACAACCCAATTTAAGATTAATACAAAAACAAAAATTTTCCGCCTCTGGAAAAAACCTAAAGAAACCCATTTAATATAGATATATAAGTTAGCAATGTTCTAATGTGGGCTAGTACCAAGGTAGCTAACTCTATACACTTGTATATTTGTCAATTATATTAAATTATCAATATATAAGTTTTGATTCACAAAATCTATACGATCTTGACACTTTTGAAAACTGACATTTGACTTTACGTAACATTCGTCGCCTTCTCTTATTACAGATACCTAAATAAATTTTATTTAAGTACCTATATTTAAACGTACGACGGCTTTTGGCTGAGATAATGACGAAAGTTTAGTGAACGAAATACTCAGAACAAGAACTAATAGCCTTAGTCATTATTCTGAGGCAAAATATATATTATATCTATTATTAGGTAACACATTGATACCGTGTATGTATTTTCTACATAATTGTGATATTGGCAAAATAGTGCAAAAGCACATTACGGTCGAGACCATGAAGCCCTCAGAATAATAACTAAAAGATGAAGCTTTAGAACAATAACTAAAACTATTATTCTGTGCATGGAACTGTAGATATAACCATAAAGTTAATATATTCCGTTGGTATATTAACTTTATGGACAAAACCTACTTCTGAACATTAGCAATATTAGTTATCATTCTCAGTAACCTACATCTCCATGGTCGAGACTGACCGCAGCATTTTGTTGAGCTTTGACTAAATAATCAAAGGGTATCCACTAGGTATGTTCGCGAACCTTTTACGCTCCGCGCTCCTGCAACTGATTCAATGGATACGTGATGCGCTCTTTTACATGCAACACCTGCGCTCCTCGTGCGCTCTGCAGTTTTCAACAAATCTTTGAACGAACATGTCGTCATCAGAATTAATAACCAGTGCGGCATACATTTTGGTACATTGTATTGTTGATGAGTATAAAAATCCTCCTCGGTTTTGAGAATCTAATCTTTATAAGAAAATATGTAAAAATACATTGCTGTTAGATCATAAATTACAAGAAATAAGTGGACATTACAAAAATTTCCTGCGACTTTTCTCATGTAATTTTGAATATTTGTATAGTTTGGTTGAATCTACAATAATAAAAAAAGATACTTCGCTCCGAAAAGCTATCTCAGTGCTTGCACTGAGATAGCTTTTCATCTTGATGAATTGGCAATAACATTAAGATTTTTAGCTAAGGGTGATAGTTTTCCTACCTATTTAAAATCTCAAAGCAAGCAATCAGCAAATTTTTCCCAGAAGTCTGTCAAGCTATCATTAATGGATTGAAGGGCAATGTAAAGGTAATAATCATGTTTTATTATTAAAGTTATATAGATACTATTAAAAGTGTAATTGAAATTATATATAATCATTAACATCAAAAGAATCCACGCTGTACTGATTTGGACTGCCTTGTTGTTGAACAACAGTGGAAGAAGTTCCAGCTACTGGATCAAGAGAATCATTGCTGGGTTGGCGTGTAAAGTAATCCTGGTTTTGTCTTGTTGAGTAATTGTCTTGTCTTCCTGTGTAGTAACCATGATTATATATAAAATACCCAGCGTCAGCTTTAAATATTACTTCAGCTAATCCATATTGCACTACATTTTTGGGTTTTTGGTCATAACTTCTCAGTTTATTGTCCAAAAATTTGCAGAATTAGCTGATTTCATCTCCAGGAGTCTTGGTAGATGCGGATTTAAAAATCTCTAATGCAACTTTCAGCATCGCAAGTTTGGGATCAAATTTACATTTTGCTGGTTGAGGCGCTTTTGCAGCATTCGTTGCTTCTGTCACATTTGTTGCAGCAGTCGCCTTGTTCACAATATATTCTGTCTGAGCCTCCTCCGTATCCGCTGTTTGTTCGACAGATTGAGGAGCGGCCGTTTGTCCCTACAAAGTATATAATTAATAATTATTATAATATGTATATTTATTATAGCTTTAATGGTGGCTTATTTAATAATTTTTCCAGCTGCCCAATATTACTGAAGAATGGCTAGAGATTTCTGATGAATTTAATGGACAACATATGGAACATATGGAACATTCCCCATTGTGTTGGCGCTATCGATGGAAAACATATTTTATTGCAAGCACCTTTTAATTAGTGGTACGGAATTTTACAATTACAAAGGAACTTCCAGTATTGTTTTTTTATTTTAGCCGATGCTAAATACAACATAAAAATTGTGGATGTTGGTTGTCAGGGTCGCATATCTGACGGTAGAGTCTTTAAGAATACCAAATTATATTATCTGATGGAAAAAGGTGAATTAAACTTGCCAACTCCAAAACCTTTGCAAGGACGTAATAAAGCTTTATCATATTATTTACTAGGTTACTCGGCATTCGCATAAAACGAATAAAATATGAAGTCGTTTCCTGGCCAAAAACATGCTAAAGGGCCACTTGAAAGAGTATTCAACTATCGGTTAAGCAAAGCCCGTCGGGTAGTAGAAAATGTTTTTGCCATCAGGCACAAACTTTTAGAATTCTGCGGAAGCCGCTTCTGGTAGAACCTGACAAGGCCGCTATTATTGTGCTCACAAAAACTTATTTACACAATTATATAAGACATCAATCAAATGTATACGCCTCTAGTACAGAACTAGAGACACAAACACTTACAGAGGATTACGAAACGTTACAACCAATTAGAAATTGTGCTCGCCGGGCTTCTGAGATGCTAAAAAAAAGAGGGAACTTGGAGATTATCTTTAAAAGAAGGAGCACTATCATTCCAAGATAAATACTGTTAGTGTTTAAATACTAAATTGAAACAGCTACTTACTGCATTGAATGACTTACGAGGTTTATCACGATCCATTAAAAATGAAAATGATTCGAAAGCAAACCATTGATTGCGATATACTTCTGATGAGTACCTAAAATATAAATAAATCAATATATTATTAAAACTCTTTTTTTCTTTCATTTTATATTATTCTCATAGATGAACTACACTATATCTGCACCCTCCATTAAGGTAATTTCAAAAATACATATAACCAAATTACACTATTTATAGATAACAAATAAAAAAAAAGTTAAAATACCTTTTCCTGTTCCCATACTTTTTTTCGTTTAGCTTTTTCCCGTTGAAAACCCGAGAACAAAACGGCCATTTTGTTTTTACATAACTCTCCAGGTAGGTTCATACTTCTACCAATTTCCCCCCAGGCGTCCTCCTTCCATGTTTTATTGTTATATTTTTCATGTTTAGGTTTCCATAACAAACTTTGATTTCGATATGCTTCAATTAATTTAATACATTTTTCTTCGGACCACTCCATTATGTGATTCACAACGTATTTGCGTGGAGCGGAGAACGTACACACTTCCGTTTTGCTTTGATCGCGTCCACGAACACACTGCGCTCCGCTTTGTGATCGCGCTTAAAACCGACAGAGCTCGGATCGCCTGCCGCGGAGATCCATTAGGCGGAGCAGTTGCTGAAGCGCGGAGCGTAAAAGGTTCGCGAACATAGTGGATACCCACCCTAACGTAACATGTTCGTTGCGAGCATTCGCATCTCGGAATAATTAGCTTTAGTTATTATTCTGAGATTCGCATGGTCAGTACAGCGAGCCGAGCCGTTCGCCGCTCGCTCCGCCACGTTATTGGTCAGTTATATAGATACTATTATTATTGTCCCAGTTCTTTATTTTACTTTCAGTCCTAAAGTGTAACTTTTTTCACGCAGGTTTATTTTCACGTAATGTGTGTGTGTCATTATTAATTTTTTCATAACAAGTATACGGGTCCGAATCAATCAAAAAACAAATTCAAATTAAATAGACTTTATCAAAGATGTCCTCCAACTGTAGCCTAATAAAAAAATAGGTCCCAAGGATGCTGGTACCTTTTTGGATTACGTCTCAGGGACAGAATAACATGGTTTGTTTAGATTATACTACACATGTAATATAGCCTGACCAGGGGCCCGACCGCCTAACCGATCGCTTTGACTTCATGTGTCGTTTATGACGTCATCTTGTCGTTTCGTGCCGCCTATGAAAGCAATATCGAAAGCTATAGCCTTTAGCTTTTGATATTGCTTTCATAGGCGGTGCAAGGTGGCAAGATGACGCCATAAACTATACGCGTAGTCAAAGCGATCGGTTAGGCGGTCGGGGGACAGGACAGGTTTAAATTTATGCATATAGTTCTTATATTGCCTTATCTGTTCATCTCTATCCTGAGCAAATTATTTAAATACTTTATTCGACATGACATTCGCTTTATCTTTAAACAAACTGTTGTACATAAAAAATAATACCTAAATAAATAAACGAATTAAAGTTAATTAAAAAAAAATCTTGAAATAGTAATAAACAAAAATAAAAAAATATAATTTATTGTTTTCTAAAGTTTACTCGAACACTACACATTAAAATGAAACAACTTTTACGGATCTACTCGCGTTTATTTCATATTTCTAATTTAATGTTTATCCTGACGACTAGATAAAAAAAAAAAACGCGAGTAGATCCGTAAAAGTTGTTTCATTTCAAAATATCATTTATTTCAAACGTGGGTCCCCATTGTTAGTAACATTAAATAAAATACATAATGATATAAGGTGAAAATTAATTACAAAAACACAAATATTGAAAAAATTTCCACGAGCAGGATTAGAACCTGCACCCTTCTGACATACCGGGTCAGGTGCTCTCCCAATTGAGCTATCGTGGTTTTAACCAGCCCGCCGATCCGAGTGTAATAGGATGTTTACTTTTTCTTTCCTACATCAATGAGCTTCCTTCTGTGATACCCCACAAGCTTATGCTGTTTGCCGATGATGCAACCTTTTTAATCTCTTAAAACTACGATGATATGGGTGAAGTACACAAATTGTTATCAATTTCATTTCGAATCACAAAAAAAAAATGCGGAGCACCTAAAAGAAATAAATCTAAAACTTAATTATGAAATAAACCGACTTCAAGAAAAAGGAAACTTCAAAAAGTAAAAACAGCTCTAAAAAGCAAGAAATAATATTGAAATTATATTATTAATTACCTAGATACGCATGTCAGTTTAAAAAAGTCGGGTGGTTGGTGGTCGGCTGGGGGACAATTTTGTTTCATAAATGAAACTGAAATGAAACATTTATAGTTGTTCCATTATCTCCACTTTTTAATTGTAAAAGCCCCAATGAGGTAAACTGACGAGTTCATGAAACTGGCTAATTAGACAAACTGACGAGTGATAACCCGACCCATAAAATGTTGCTAAGTATTCATTTTAAGAAGTTTTAGTTAAAATACAATTACCAATTTATTTTTTTGTTTCAAGATTTTATTTGTTTAAAAGATTGAAATTTGCGATACCTTTTCATGGGCCATGTTTATTGGATTTTTTTTAATGATCTATGTACATACCAACATGTGACAATAAATGATATGAATATGAATAAAAATATTTTTTTTGTATTTTACGTCCCCTTGTGACGTCTTGTGCACTGGATCTCAGAATAATATCTAATTGGGATCTTCAATGCTTTGGTAGCCGTCACGTCACGTCAAATGTGTAAGTACCTATTCATATTTGACAGTTCGTGGGTCCTATTTCAAAGTTAATTGTTAGCATTCTTTATCCGTATCGCGTCCTGTAAATTCACAGAGTAGCGCTGCGTGCGGCAGGTCGCCCGCGCCTCTCGCATGCGGCACGCTCGTCCGTTCGCGGGACGAATCACTAATATGCACTTTGACACCATGACAGCTTCAACACTGCCATATTTGTCCGCGACGGAACACGCCGGCGCCGTCACGCCGTGCTCTCGCTTGACGCAGCGGACGCCCTTAGCGTGACGTCTTGTTACCCCCCAAATCACGAAGCCAACCCCAGACTTACTGGGGATATTAAACAAGTCTAGACGAACGACCGAGCCCAAACCAAACCACAGTAATTCGGGGCTCCAATATTTCAGCATTTAAGTATACATACTCAAATTTAAAAGAATAAATCTCTAACAAAAAAGTAAAATCCTTTATTAAAAACAATTAAAAAAAACTAATATTGACACTTCGTAAACGTGACATCAACGAGTGCAGGCTTAACACATTTCACAGCCTGACACATACAGCTTACCAGCGCCGATTCATTCGCTTATAGCTTATCATTTTATTATTATCATTAGGGATTCATTCCGCCCGTCCTGCGTCTGTAGGAATTAACTACTATTAGAAAGTACAGCCACACTGAAAAAGAAAACACAGAGTCAACACAGTTATGCAGTTACCTAAATCAACGTGGGGCGCCGAAAATCCAACCAAATTGATTTGTTGGGGTAACAGTTGGGGTAATAGACTTTATGTAAGTACGAATCACAAGCACAAAGTGGATCCAAATAGTCCACTCTGAAAAAAAACCAATTAATATGTCAAAGATCTGTTTTACTGCATCAGCCTGCACTGCAAACTATCTAATCCGCAGGCAAAAACTTGTGCAGTTTTACTGAATAAAATAGTATATTTGTTTGCTAAAAACTGAGGATATATTATATAAGAATAAAAATGAGGAGGAATACTACTACCATCCTTTTACAATTTTCGTAGAAAATATGTAAAGTAGACTGGTTTTAATGGAATTATTGTTCAGAAAATAGTGTTGAAAGTGGCACAAGCGGCTAAGAACAGTCGGCAAAAGTTGTGTCCAGGCACCTTACCGATAGAAAATGGTGGTTAAAATGCGCCATTTTAACACTTTTTCTTAATTAAAATTATCTCAGTTAAACCCAATCAAATCAATGACTAACATCCGTATTTATAAACGAGTAAACGCTCATACTGAAGCAAAAGTGATTGCTTAAGTAAAAATTTATGTTCTTTAGTAAACCGATGAAGTTAAAAACGTCAAAATTCAGAATTCTTATGGCTAAGCAAAAATATCTTTACTCAAGCAATATAACAAGATTTCTCAAAGAATTCATAGTGTCAAGCTTGTGACAAGCTAGTATTGAGTTTATATTCCGTGTGAATGTTTGTGTTGTCTAAAATAATATAAAATTGATGTATTTGATAATAATAATAATAACAAAATAAAAAATACCCGCTCGATCCTTTATAGTGGGGCCATTGCGGTGTGCCGCGTTGCTTGTGTCAAATTCCAGATTCCGGCCGAGTACCGCGGCGAACCGGGACTGTCCCTGCTTGGCAATTGAGGATCGAGGGGCGTATCACACATGACACTCATTGCAAAGCTAATTTGCTTCAGAAACGGCAAAAATCGGCCTCGCGTCATGCGATTCGTCACACAAGCCTTTGTCGGGACTGATGTTCGTCCGGAAAACTATATGGCTTGTGTGACGGAACGTATGCACTTTCTGAAGCAAAAAGTCTATGCGTGGGCAAACCGTATACTTCGCTACAGAGTGCGTGTAGACCGATACCTACAAAATCGCCTCTCTTTTAAAGTGACCAAAGAAAAGTATACAGACGCTGGGAAGGAGCTGATCAACGTGTGAACGACGGGCAGTTACCAGATGTTGATGCCATGACTAATTTCTGGCGCAGCATTTGATTGGTGCCCGTCGAGCACACGGAAGGTGAATGGATAAATGTTGTCAGGGAGGCGTGTGAACCTATCGAGACCATGCAGACTATAAATATTAGTACAGCTGACGTAAGTTGTGCGATCCGTACGGCCCAAAATTGGAAATGCCCAGGACCAGACGGATTGCACAACTTTTGGATCAAATGGTTTCGATGTTCACACGAGTTACTCAACGCAATTCCAAGAAGCCATAGAGTTCGGCTCACTCCCAAGTTTGTTGACTACTGGTGTCACTTTTCTGCTCCATAAATCAGGTAGTACCACAGAACCGAAAAATTATAGACCCATCACGTGCTTACCAACTTTATATCATCTCCTTACATCCATTCTGAGAAAAAAAATTATTCGCACATTGTTGCAAACAATATTTTGGACATGACTCAGAATGAATGTAGGGTTGGGTCCCGTGGTACTAAGGAGCTTCTTTTCATTGACATGACCATATGCCAGAAGATTCGGCGTGGCAGAGGAACTCTTTCTACAGCCTGGATTGACTATAAGAAGGCCTATCATTCGGTGCCGCATTCATGGTTGGTAAGGATTTTAGAGTTATATAAAATTGATATAACTTTTAAATCATTTTTGATGTCATGTATACGGCAGTGGACCACGGTCTTGTGTCAACCAGGATGTCGAGATAGTGTTTCTGCCACGCAGGATTTTATAAGGATAGAGCGTGTTATATTCCAGGGCGACAGTCTGAGTCCCTTATGGTTTTGTCTAGCTTTGAATTCTTTCAGTACTTTGTTGAGAAATTAAAGGTTAGGCTATCGACTGCGGAGAGGGGGTGAAGAAAGTCGCATTTGTTGTACATGGATGACCTCAAGTTATTCGCACCAAACCGCCAAGACTTGATGAAACTGCTGAAAATTACTGAGACTTTCAGCAGTGCCATCTAGATGGTATTTGGGATGGATAAGTGTGCGGTTATGCATGTACAGCATGGGAGAGTAGTAAATTCAACCAATTTACAACTCTCCGATACGATAAACATCAGATCTCTCTCTGAAGTTAAAACATATAAATATCTTTGTATGTCACAGTCTTTGGGTGTTGATGACGGGGACATAAAACAGTCTAATGACTGATTCACAGGATTCTACAGGAGCGATTCTTATGCTGCCTGAGAAAAGTAATTAACAGTCTTTTAGTGGGTGGCAATAAGACGCGTGCCTTTAATGGCTGGGTTATGCCTCTACTCACATACTCCTTTGGCATACTAAGATGGTATCAGACCGTATTGGACGCCTTGGATAGAAGATTCCGTCAAATGCTCACGATTTCCAGAATGCTACACCCTCGCTCATCTTTTGTGAGGCTGTACATCACATGGAGATGTGGGGGTCGCGGCCTTTAAAATGCTTAGGACCTACATAACCGTGAGGTATGCAATCTCAGGGATTATTTACTTAACAGTGAGTGCGGGATGCATTTGGATGTCGTGGCAGTTGATAGACACTTTACGCCACTCTCCTTGGCCAACCAATAGAAAACTGGCGCAAACCAGTGGTGCTAAGCACTCTCGATCGCAAGGACATTATGAAAGAGCAAGGTGCTACACGGACGCTACTATCGGGCTCTAACTGGGCCTGATGTAGATTTGACTGCCTCGGTGAACTGGCTACGTTTCGGTGACCTCTTTGGGGAAACTGAAGGTTTTGTCTGTGTCATTGAAGATGAAGTTATCAAGACGAATAACTACCGGAAATATATTATGAGGGACGGTACGATCGACTTCTGTCGGGCATGCCGCCGTCCAAGAGAATCACTCCAACATATTATTTCTGGTTGTTCTCATCTTACTAACGGAGAGTATTTGCACAGACACAACCATGTAGCCAGAATAATTCACCAGCAACTTGCTCTTGGATATGGCCTTGTTGAATCGGAGGTGCCGTACTATAAATACGCACCTGCGCCAGTACTCGAAAATGGTCATGCAACGCTCTACTAAGATCGCTCTATCATTACGGACAAGACTATTATCGCCAATAAGCCTGATATCGTGGTGGTCGACCGATCCCAGCGCCGGGCAACACTGGTTGATATCACTATACCTCATGATGAGAACCTCGTGAAAGCCGAGAAGGACAAGCTCAGTAAGTACCTTGACTTGGCTCACGAGGTTACCGCCATGTGGGATGTGGATTCAACCATTATTGTACCGATAGTCGTTTCGGCAAACGGTCTTTTAGCCAAGAGCCTCGATCAACACCTAGAGAGGCTCTCGCTGAAAGGTTGGGTCAAGGGTCAGATGCAAAAGGCAGTACTCCTTGACACGGCACGTATTGTCAGGAGGTTCCTCACTCTGCAGCCCTGACCACCGGTAGCTTGAGCCCTGCCCCGCTGCTGGCGGTACTCTAGGATTAGGATTTTATATTATTTTATTGTTTTTATATTAAAATATTGTAAAAATTTTGTTTTAAAAAAGAAAATAAATAAAGAGTATAATAACAATACTTTTATTTAATTTAATAAGAAAACTTCTAATCTACTTTACTAAGAAAACTTTTTTCATAACTTGGATTATTATCTAAGTTATGAAAAAAGTTTTAGTAATATTTTACTAGTGATCCATCACAAAAAATTAAAACAAGTATTTCTGTTCCCGAACCATGATTATCCTAAAATAAAATAGTTATGTAGGATAATGAAGGATACTTGTTTATATAATGAAATTGGATCTTACTGCCGTACTCAGAGACGTCAATTAAGTTTAAATGACAATTAAATGTCTTTCTTTCTCTATTTAGCACTATACATAGAAAAGTGACAGCCAGAGACTTAATTGTCATTAAAAATTAATTGACGTTTCTGAGTACGGCAGTTAGTAACATTTCTAAGAACAAAGTACCTAATTGCTAAGTAGCGAGTAATGGCTTGTTTATAAATACGGGTGTTACTGTACAAATAGGCATTAGAAATTTCAAAAACACTTACTGATTAAATCTACAAAAGCGAAAACAAATTCAAACACGGGAAAGCCGCCTCCCGTGTGTATGCACACTGACACATACAACATGCCGTACATAAACGACAGGACCAGTGAGAATATTGTTGCAATCATAAATATTTTAGCTGCTTGATTTTCGCCACCCTGAAAATAATAGTTAGGTCTCAGCCACGAAACGAATCACTTTCGGAGGTTTTCTAGAGATCTACTACTTCTTTACTTCTTCGATTCTACTAGATTTAGATTTAGATTTAGAGAAGTTATTGAAATATTGTAAAAATTCGAAATTCGGATACTATTTTTTTGAAGTTTTTGGGAATCTATTAAGTATCATTCTAAACTTGATGGTTTGCGACGATTAGGTTGCATAAAAAACAATGGAATTGCCTATTATTACTAGATAATTGACTTTTTTGAACGGGTTAACAAGATTATTATTAATGTTAATAAACAGAGAAGAAGCTCCGAACAGTTATTCCGTGTTTTGTCTGTTTTACTCTAATTTAAAATGACGTTTACCTGACGGGAAAAAAACACGGAATAACTATCCGAACCTTATTCTCTGTTTAATTGTAAGACCCTAAGCGCCTCCGCACACTAGGCGACACGCGACTGCGACAGCTCGGCGTTTAGACGCGATGACAGGCTGCGGCCGACAATTTTCATATGATGATGACGTTACGACCAGTCTGGAGCCGTTACAGCTACGTAGGGACATTGCTTCCCTTAGTGCTTTCTACCGCCTTTACCACGGTGCTCTGAGGAGCTCTTTAACTTCATTCCTCCCTCTCCATTCCTTTCCAGATCGACGCGTGCAGGACTGAGAAGCCACCCTCATACCGTGCTGACCATCGAGACACGTACCAAAAAGTTTGGACAATCGTTCCTTTGCCGAACTGCCCGTATGTGGAATGCGCTTCCCGCTCACGTGTTTCCCTCCTCTTACTCTCCCGGGTTATTTAGGCGGGGCGTGAAAAAGCATTTATACAGGCCGCCATAGTGTGAGCGTTTGGCATAACGTGGTAGCCCTGTGATGAACGCTTTCACTTTTTGGGCTTCACTGGCTGCTTTCCATCAGGCAGGGTGAAGCCATTTTGGCGTGCCACAATAAAAAAAAAAAAAAAAAAAATTCTGTTCCAAGCTCTGCACACTAGGCGTCAGAGTCGCAGAGTCGCGACGACAAGCTATATCTAGGGGAGTCGCACGCGCGCCAAGTCTAGTCGCGCACACACGACGACAGTCGAGCGACAGTCGTGAGCGTCAGTTTTTAGGGATGCATGATTATTCTCTTTGAATCAATTTTTTTGATCGTATTTCTGTAGCCGAGTGGTTTGCATGCTAGACGTTGGGCGGCGCTAACTCAATTCTCGGGTTCGATTCCCGGTCGGGTCAATATCGAAAACGAACTTTTCGATATTGTGTCGAGTCTGGGTGGTTGTGGTACCCGTCGTTGCTTTTGATTTCTCTGGAACGAGTGCTTTAGCTACTTACTTTGGGATCAGAGCAATGTATGAGATGTTATCTAATCACACTATCACACTAATATTATAAATACGAAAGTTTGTGTGTATGTGTATATATTTGTTGCTTCTTCATGCTGTAACGGATGGATGGATTTGGATGAAATTCAGCACACAGATAGTTTATAACTTAGATTAAAACATAGGATACTTTTTTCCCGATATTCCAACGAGAACAGGAACCACGCGGTTGAAACCGCGGGCGGCCATTAGTATATATATATACAGGGTGTGCGGCAGATTGTTGAACATACGAAAATGGAGAGTAGGTGGGGTCATCTCCTAACCATTCAGGCATTACAAAAAACCTGGTCATAAAAATCTTTTATAGGATTTTTTTTTGATTTTTTTGAAATTTCGCCGCTGTCGTAACTATAAACCCCTATAATTTTCATTATTATAGCTAGGCTCAATTTTTTTTCTTTATTGGAATCTTAGGGGATGGTAGGTCCTAAAAATTTGTATTTGTTACAGGTTATTGCTAAAAACAAAGTTGTAGTCTCCCAAACCTAATTAAGAAAGTTGAAATAAAATATAACGCTCCGTTTAACCGCCAGTTTTGAAAGGTTTGTTATATTATTTTTACTTTTGCATTGAAAAATTTTACAAAACGTAACTTTCCGCATAAGTAGAATTTCATCGAAATCGTCAAATTACTATAAAAAAATTAATAACTCCGGTTACGAAAATGATATCGAAACAAATAACATACCATTAGAAAGCCTAGACTTTAGAGATGTTTAAAAAAAATTGAAGCCTTTCATCACCTTTACTTTTATTTAAAAGGCAACGCAAAGTTGAGAGTTAAATTTTATTTCAACTTTTTTTTTAGGTTTGGGAGACCACAACTTTGTTTTTAGCAATAACCTGTATTAAATACCAATTTTTTAGGACCTGCCATCCCCTAAAGTTCCAATAAAGAAAAAAAATTGGGCCTAGCTATAAAAAAGAAAAAGTTATAGGGGTTTAGAGGTACGACAGTGGCGAAATTTCAAAAAATCAAAATTAAGAAATCCTATAAAGAGATTTTTATGACCAGGATCTTTTTAATGCCAGAATGCTTAGGTGATGACCCTACCTAAAGTCTAATTATTAATTCACTGGAGTAATCTGACGTTTACGGTGTTCCCAGTTTCTGATGAACAGAAAATAGTGTTGTGACATGAAGATTGACATCAATTACTCACTCATTCATTCTCATTACGTCCTGAATCAAATCACATTACTCATTTATTTTATTAAGAAATCTCCGAGGCCAGTTTTGTTTAATCGATATAAAAATAATTGCATTGGTACCTTTAAATGACAATAAATAATTTCATTGAAAAGGCGAATTACTCGAATTATATAAAATTAAACAAAAATGCAATGGATATATTTTTATTCGTCGTCGTCAGACATAGAGATGAGTCGTTCATGAATGAATCCTTCAATTGGACTAGTCCACTTAGCAAGTATATCATTTAGTTCACATTTCACTGAAGGAGAGTAAAGCGAACAGATAGATTACGAACAGCGCGTGCAGAAACGAGACAGTTGCACCGGTCGGAGTCGGAGTCAGCCCGCACTCAATTTGACGTCTTACGTTATGAAACATTATTATTTTTACGGCTTATTTTTACATGATTACTAGCTGACCCGGCAAACGTTGTTTTGCCAATTATTTCTAGGGCATTTGTAGGGTAGAAAAAAAGAAACTTATTGTAAGTGTGTTAGGATGTGAGCGAAAGGGGCATGAAGCCCTGTGAACGATGACGAAATATAAAAATAACAAAACACTAAACATTTATTTTTTTACTTTATTATAATTTAAGTATTATAATTTGAGGAGCTCGGTGGCGCAGTGGTTAACGCGCCCGGTCTGCGAGTGCTGAGGTTAAGCAACTTTCGCAAAGGCCGGTCATCGAATGGGTTTTAGCTAACACAAACAAACTGGATGGTTTGCCCACTCGAGAGCATGCCGCGTATAATTTTCCGTGTGAAAAACATGGTGTGCTCAAATCTAAGCCACAATTTTACATCGTTTGGCCTTGCGACTTATTGATAGTCATTCCTACTCCGTGCTGTTTACTGGGTGAGAAGTGACTACGGTAGACAATACTGCGTACGTAATTGCACCAAATGATAATTGAAGTTATTAATTGAATATTATTACCGTAATAAAGTACTGTTCCTATCGTATGTGCCAATTGATTTTCTTTTCTAATATTTAGAAGTTCTATATAAACGTCATATACTCAAGAAAAATAAATAAAGACTAACAAATTCACTAATAAAGCTATAATGAAAAATGGGAAGTTAAATTAATCGTTTGCTAATTGAATGTCAATTAAGCTTCACTTGGTTTACTATCCCAACAGTATTTATTTGTAATGAAATGACCTTGTAAAGAAGTACGTTTATTTTATTGCCATGTTTTAAAATTGTGACAAATGTGTGTTATGCGAGATTTTATTGGGATAATCCTAATCTAACGTATAAAATAGAATCACAAAAGTTATTGTAATATATTTTGTGATGGATTATAAAAAAATTATGTTATTTTAATGTAAACAAACAAATTCATAGGCTTTTACAAAGTCACGTCGTCGATTTTGATGACTCCCGTCACAAGTATCAATCTATATTGAATGATCGCTTCCTGCACGACATAGTCACCGACGCAAACGACAGCTCCGCGTCTAGTGCGGCGACAAGACGCCATTGCAAATTTGCAAATGACAACGCTGCGACTTGTCGCTGCGTCTAGTCGCCGCGTCTAACTAGACGGCTACGCGCACACACGACGACAGTCGTGCGACAATTGTGAGCGTCAGTTTCGCGACTCCTCTAGCTTGTCTTCGCGACTCTGCGACTGACGCCAAGTGTGCGGAGCTTTGTACAAAATATATGAAAATTGTCGGCCGCAGCTTGTCGTCGCGTCTAGTCGCGTTGTGCACGCGCACACACGACGACAGTCGTGCGACAGTTGTGAGCGTCAGTTTCGCGACTCTGCGACTGACGCCGAATTATTATTATTTTGTATTTATTATTTATTAAATTAAAGTAGTTCATAATATGCCACACTTACCATAAATATTTTGATTAAGAAGTTGATACTGCAAAAGAGTAAGACCAGATCGGACAGCAGAACCACCCAGCCGATGTATCTGACCACCTTGGCGATGCTGGTGCCGGTCTCCTGGGAGCTGCTGCTGCGTAATTCGCTCCCCGGCTTGGGTGTCGACGGGGGACTCAGACACGTGGGGCCGAGCCCAGCGTTGGGGCCGAAGCCAAAGCTTAGCTGTGAGCAACGTGACACACCGTGAAACAGTGAAACTGTAATTATGTTTTCATCATTTCCATCATCACCGGCTCATTTTATGTCCCCATTGCTGGTCCACGAGCCTTCCCTATGGATGGATAGGGAGAACGGACCATAAAACACCATGCGGGCCCAGTGCAGATTGGTGGTTGTTAGCTCCTCCGTGTTTCGAAAGGCACGTAAAGCCGTTGGTCCCGGCTGCATTAACAGTCGTTATCAGCCACCAATGGGCGTGGTGGTTATGGCCAGTTCTTACTATCCATCCATAAGGAAGGGTAGGGCACCAGCAGTGAGGACCTAATATGAGATGGTGATAGTGATGGTGGTGGTATTTTGTAGTTTTTGTGTGTGATGTATTGTGCCATATGAAGATTTTTTTTTATTGTATTCTATTTGACGACCTCCTTGGTCGAGTGGTTTGTACACCAGTTTTCATGGTGTCGCCATCTCTGAGGTCCCGTGTTCGATCCCCGGTCGGGCCAATTTTTAAATTATTATTTTTCTATATTGTCTCGGGTCTGGGTGTTTTCTATGTATTATAAGTATGTATTTAAGTATTATTAGTGTTATTAGTATGTTTATCCGTTGTCTAGTAACCATTTAACGAGTTTCATGTGTGGTGCCGGGGATAAAGAATTGCACCACCCTATCTCTTCCTGTGGGAGTCGTAAAAGGCGACTAAGGGACCATTCCAGAGGATGGGCAGCAGCATCTCTCTGAGGTTACCCTCAACCTACTGCGATCGCCAACCCGCCTGCCAAGCGTGGCGATTACGGCAAATACCCCTCATATCCTTGGGGGAGGCCTTTGTCCAGCAGTTGACGTCTTGGGCTGAGATGAGTTTCATAACGAAACTTGGGCTAGATAATTGGTGTGAGCACAGAACACAATTTCTTGTGCTCTGTGGTGTGAGTGTAGGAAAGTTTATTTATTATTTATTCTAATTTATTATGGTACTGAGGCGTCGTTTGACGATTGCGTAATTATGAGGTACTGAGCTAGGCTCAAAACAAAGAAAGCGATCGCACTATGTAGTTATGCTTATCCAGGGCTTACTCACTGCCGAAATTTCCCGAAATTAGTCAGGAGATATAGATAAATAAAGATATTGTATGTTCACTCACAACGTTGCTGAGGTTTATGTCGACCACATCCGGTCTGGTCAGGCTTGATGTTATAAAGCAGGACACTCGGATCACGTACGAATGTCGCACCACCGCCCATGACACGGCCGGGCTTGTCACCTGAAAATAACAACAAACGTAACTAACGCAAAGAAATGTAGCTGCTTAACGGTGGCGACTGACCGGAGCGTATCATTGTAATGTAACTGTAACGCCATTCGCTGCGGGCTTAATTTGTCATTGTTGACTGACCGATAACAGGGCGGAGTTCGCGGCGAGCGTCTTGGCTCACTGTACTGACCATGAATGAAACTGAAATGAATGCTCGTATCGAATCAGTATCATTATCATATCAGTGTTTCTAGGCATTACGTTGGATGCAAAGCTACAGTCCCCACATATAGATAAATTGTCGAGTAGACTGAGCTCTGCGGCTTATGCAGTAATGAAAATTCGTCAGATCACAGACATTGAAACAGCTAGACTTGTTTACTTTAGTTATTTCCATAGCGTAATGTCGTACGGCATTTTACTGTGGGGCAATGCTGCCGATATTCAAACTATCTTTGTGCTGCAGAAGCGGGCTATTCGAGCAATTTATAATCTAAAAGCTGGTAATTCTCTTAGGGAGAGATTTAAAGATATTAATATAATGACAGTTGCATCACAATATATTTACGAGAACCTAATGTATGTATATAAAAATATTAAAACTTTTTCTAAAAACAGTGATATTCACAATGTAAACACTAGAAATAAAAACAAACTAGCAGTACCCAATACTAGGCTCCACAAAGTAAATAATTCATTTAGAGGCCTGTGTGTACGTTTTTACAATAAAGTTCCAAGTAATATCCAAAAACTAGATATTAATAAATTTAAAATCGCTATTAAAGAAAAGCTTTATAAAAAAGCTTATTATAAAGTGTCTGATTACATTGAAGACAAAACAACATGGGTTTAAAATGCTCCAATCTATTTCTAACCCAAAATATTGTTAAGATTTTTTTTTTTAAACTTGTATAACTTGGTAACGTAACGGCATATAATTTTGTAAATGTCGTTACATATTGAATTAAAGCTGTGGAGTTTCTTGCGCCCATTCTTCTCCACAGCTAAAATATAGACGTTCTGAATGGGTAGTAGGTAAAAAAACTATGGACGATTCAAAAGCACTTTTCTAAAGTTTATTTGAATAAAGAATATTTGACTTTGACTTTGACTTTGAACAAGTTACGTTACGGCAAAATGCTACGGTCAATCTTCACCATTTGGTATACAAAAGAGTTTGATGTTATTCACAGCATCTGGTTTATTATTAGAGAAAGTTGTATTAAATAGAAAAATAAATATATTTTGTCTTTCTACATTTTTATACAAAAGATAAGAAAATCTACAGTACAAACAGTGCAAATTATTACTTAAAAACCTATTTATATAAAAATAATTTATGAAAAAAAATTATAAGAAAAGACAAAAGAAAATGGCTCAGCCTAAGTTAGTTGAGGCCTAGACCTTAACCAACGCTGTTTTTCAGCCACTTCCTGTACCCCCTGTCCCTGGTAAAGAAAACACAATTACAATAAAAACATGTAAAACAATGTAACGATAGCTTACAATCTTTTTGAGGTTCACCTCTACACTATCTTAAAGATAATCTAAGTAAAAGTAATAAAGTAATAAAGTTAATCTATATCTTAAGATATTTTATGGCTGTACTTTTTAATAGGGCTTTAAGAGTTAAGTGATTGATTTCTTTTAAGGTGTATACAGAGTGTCTCATTTAAATCGGTCAGTATGGGAAAGCCTGAAACTATTAGACATACGAAGATCTGTTCTTAGGAACTATGTCATCGATTTTAATAAGAAGAAAAACTGCATTCATACATTTAAAAAAAACCTGTACTCAGCTCGGGAATCGAACTCGGTTGTTTTGAAAAAAATAAACTTACACTATTTCTATTTAGATATCGATTGTGTAGGTCTTAAGTAGTAAATGGCTCTATGAAACATGATGTCTAAAATGAATAAAATGCATTGTTTTCACATACTTTAATTTATTTTAGTAGGTGTTCGAAGTGACCACCTTTACATTCAACAAATTCGACGTCTCCGTAACAAGGATTGCGTGAACGTTACGGTTGTTGGAGAAGGTTGCAACTAAATCAGTATAGTGTGCAGGGACACTTTGTCCATTTATATGGACAACATTAAAGTTCTTCGGAGTAACTGAAAACTCGGACTCAATAAATAAATCCAGGGGTTGGGTTGCGCAGTGCGCTGTGAAAACTACAACTGGAAGATGCTGAAAGATACTGCACTACACTGCTTTCCATCAGGTGACCCGCCTGCTCGTTTGCCTCCTTCTAATATAAAAAAAAGAAGAGAACTCACACTTAGAGCGTTTCCGAACGTACACGTAAACGTCACTGTCAAATGCCGTGACACAACTGACAGTGAAAATGAAAAATGAGAAATCACCAAACGACAACTGAATATCATTGCAACTGATATTTAAGTACCCAAACAAAATATTTTAACTAGTTAATGTGGGTACAAGCTTTCAAAGAAAAGTTAAAGCAATCCAACAAAGTCATACAAACATTAAGAAAAGTAGGCACCGCTACAAAACCGTGCAAGTTAAGATGAGGGCGCTATGCTTTGGTAGTTGCGGTACTTGTGGAAAGAGTGCAAAGTTCCTTTAAAGATTCCACCTTATGTTTTCTGCCATCAGGAGTCTTGATGTTGATAATCCCGTCCAAGGTCCAGCAGTTAGTGATGCCAAACTTATCACTTGCCGCCAAAAAAACATCATGTCGAGACGTCGTTAAAAAATCGGAGAGGGTTATCTTGGAACAGTGCAACCTTGCTTTTCCATAATGCGGTGAACACGGATGCATCAGCGAATTTAGCCACAATTGGACGTGGATTGCTATTACCCTGTTTACCCATCCGATAACTTGCGGAAACGCTACTTGCAGTGATACTCTGGATTTTACACTTAGCCCCTAAACAGGAGACCACCTTAGTGTGTAGTGCATGTGTTTTCGCCCTTCTGTTCTGGGACTCCGTGTACCAACAGCATTTTTCGTCGGAAACGCATTTCTACCCTATCAATACGGTTATGAAGGGCATCCAGTTCTGCACGAAGCACAGCCAGGCCGTTGGAAACAAAAGTTTTAAAGTTAACAAATTCAGTATTGAGTGCAGTAATAGAATTAGGTCTCTTACGTGTAGTTGCTTGATTCAGCTCAGCCTGGAACTCTGCCATCTTCGTTTCAAACATTTTAGCCATATTATTCATATTAGCTAATCACTGCAATCGACTCTGCCGGGATGCCAAACGTCCATATATTCACACCTCGGTTGAGGATCTTCCTCCAAATAAAATCTGGAAGTTTTTAAAATCACTCGGTGTGAGTAAGGACCGAAGCGTTACAGGTGAATTACCGAACCTCAACCAGCTTAACAGGCATTTTACTGTATCACCGGTTGTTGTTACTGACTCCATCAAGGCTGCTACGCTCACTTTTTTGGACACAGTGGCCCGCCCTGACTGTGAGCCCTTTACTTTTCGTGAAATCACTGTGGGGGAGGTTAAGAAGAGTATTCTTTCCATAACTTCCAAAGCCATGGGTGAAGATGGCATTTGCCGTGACATGCTGATTCCTATTCTGGATGACGTTGTCCCTATTATTGCACACATTTTTAACCATTCTCTAGCAACCAACGTCTTCCCTTCTGAATGGAAATTAGCCCATGTCAATCCCATCCCCAAGTCCGCTACCCCTACCGCTTTTTCTCAATTCCGTCCCATCTCTATCCTACCATTCATGTCCAAGGTCCTAGAAAGCACTGTATACAAACAACTTTTTTCATTTGTCTCACGTCACAATCTAATAAGTTCGTACCAATCCGGTTTTCGTCCTGGCCATAGCACAGTAACTGCCTTGTTAAATGTCACGGATGATATTCGCCACGCCATGGATAACCGATTGTTCACGATTCTTGTTTTACTGGACTTTAGCAGCGCTTTCAACTCCGTTGACTATGACATCCTTCTTGCCATTCTCTACTCCCTTAACATTACCCCTGCAGTGATTGCTTGGCTCTCAGATTATCTCCGCAATCGCTACCAGAGGATTAGGAGTGATGACTTATTCTCAGAATGGTCTCCTCTAACTGCGGGTGTGCCTCAAGGTGGGGTACTCTCACCTCTCCTCTTTTCCTTGTTTATTAACGAACTCGAACTCCTGCAAAACCTGGCCATTAGGTTCATATTAGGTCTGCGCAAGTATGATCATATTTCAGAGTTCAGGTCAAAGTTGAAATGGCTCCCAATCCGACTCCGCCGTGATATGCACATCCTGTCCCTCCTTTATAAAATCCTTCATTACCCTCAGCTTCCTCATTACCTACGTTCCCGTTTTACTCTCTTACCAGCCACTTCCCGCCCCAAAAGGTCGTGTGACACAAGAACCCTTCTCTATCCACAATCCAACTCCAAATTTTTCTACAATTCTTACACCGTATATGCAGCCAGATTGTGGAATAAACTGCCTGCCAGCATTCGTGAGAGCCCATCAGTAGCATCTTTTAAACACAAATTGAAAGAGCACTACCTCTCTAGCTTGAGCAGTAATCAGTAACATCATATAGTTATACAGTCAGATGATAATATGTATATATTAGATAATTATATATTTATATATATGTATATGTGTATAGGTATGTACGTATATGTATTATAATTAGTTTAAGTACCTATTTATTTTATTTATTTATATGTAAGGTATTTAATTATGTTATGGTCGACAATTGGTCCCGCAAACATTCTTTTCCAACTACAGCTAGGGTTGGCTAGAAGAGATCTCTTTTAGAGATAAGCTCACCCTTGTATATGTTTTTTATAATGTAATTTAGACTGTAATTTTTAATGTACAATAAAGGATTCAATAGCTTCCAATAGTGAGTGGTCCATGGTGTAAAGTTGGTGTCTTGTGATGAATGAGAGGAAACAAAAAAAAAACAAATACTATAGGCGAGTGGTACTTATGCCCAATAGTGTGGCATATAAATACTTGGACGCTCAATGTAACCACAGTGCCATAGAACAATTAAATTTCTATTGTGTCTGGTTTAAGAACAACTAAGTCTAAGTATTAAGTTACAATATTTTAAAAGGTAAATTAAACGGAGCTAGTGAAATTTGCAGTTTACAAACCCTCGCTTCAATTCCAATAACAACCAATATCTAAAGCTGGAGACTGACCGGAGCGTATCATCGTAACGTACCATTTGCGGCGACGCGACGTCATATTACTGACTAACCGATAAAGGGCGGAGCTCGCGGCGAGCGGCTCGCTGTACTGACCATGCGAATGCTCGCAACGACATGTTACGTTACGGCGAAATGCTCCGGTCAGTCTCGACCATTAGAATCTTTGGAATTACTAACAATTCCTAGGACGGCAATAATAGCCGATGCAGTTTTAAGGTCGGGCACGCAACCGCAACATACGTCCACATCTGGTAATAGGTGAAAAGGCATAAATCCAAATTTTTTTATCTAAATTAACGACAAAAAACACTTCGAAAATGACATTAATCAAATTGTATTGTGACAGATAACGGATTGGTGATCATAATGCAAATAAAGTTTGCGACAAAGAGTATTTGTGCTCACTAATATAATTATAACATATTGGTTACTTTGTATTTTTTTGCAGCACAAAACCGGTCGTTGTGGAGATCCTTGAGGGAGGCTTTTGTCCAGCAGTGGATGTCTTTTGGCTGAGTTGATGATGATGACGATGAACGTATTTTGTAGACGAATTTAGCTAGTAGTAGTAGCTTAGCTTTTAGCTAGTATAAATTTTATTTACACTATTGTGGCGCATGCTAACAGTAGATTCAGAGGTCACATTATAGTCTCTTGTACTTCTGTATCATCTCGTATTCTTTCAGATAAACGTTATATTAACTATCATCCTACTAATATTATAAACGCGAAAGTTTGTAAGTATGGATGGATGTTTGTTATTCTTTCACGTAAAAACTACTGAATGGATTTGAATGAAATTCGGCATACAGATAGTTTATAGCCAGGATTAACACAAAGAATATTTTTTATCCCGATTTTCCCACGGGAACGGGAACCACGCGGGTGAAACCGCGAGCGGCCGCTAGTCACTAAATAAAGCCCGGTGAAGCTAAAAACGCCGAGTGGCAATCACCAAACTCTTTCAAAAAAAAATTCTCAGATTTCGCAATACACCCTTTTCGTACAAATATATATAATACCTAATTAAGATTGAAGTTTTACATAGGAATACCACTACCTACTAGGCCGTCGTTTCCTCATCCGAGAAGCATCCTTGTTAGATCTACGTCTACCATCACTAAAAATCGTAAAATAAAATAATTTTTAGCAAAAAAAACCGACTTCAAAAAACAGGAAATTTAAAAAAGTAAAAACAGCTATAATAGCTATAAAGCAAGAAATAATATTGAAATCATATTATTAATTGACTAGATAGGTACGCATGACAGTTTAAAAAAAATGTCTACTGAAATCGGGTGGGGCTTTTACAACAAAAAGTGGAGATAATGGAACAACTATAAAAGTTTAAATGAAACAAAATTGTCCCCCAGCCGACCACCAACCACCCGACTTCAATAGACATTTTTTTTAACTGGCGTTCTGCCCCCTAATATGACGGAATTAAACAGCTTCTGAAGAGCTACGAGTACCGGTCTTCCGCCTGCTTTCAGAAGCTCGGCCGTAATTCCGTCAGCACCTGGTGCCCTGCCTTTCTTGAGCTGTTTGATACAGGCTGATGTCCGGAATGTCTTCGGTATAGTGCCGGGTTAACTTAGCTCTAAGGTCTTTAACTAAGCTTTGTACAGGTGGCCGAGTGCAGTGGCGGATTTGCAGTCCTAGCCGCTCTAGGCCCCAGGCCATTTGCCGCCCCTTTGTCAGCACCCATCATATAGACTAGATACAATAAACGATACCAGAAGTATCAATTAACGTAAGGGACATTTTGGCCAAAATGAGTTTTATATATTAGGATTCAGAATTTTCCGCTCTATCGATTGGAATACTTAGAATTGCTCTATCGTTCAAAAAATGTCCCTTACGTTAACCATGTTCAGGCCAACTAGAACGATTTTAGCAAAAATATTTGATTATTATTCACTTACATTAAATTTCACCACTAAAATTATTCCTTACAGTAAATTAACGTATATTTTTCGAAAGCTTCTGGCCGCTTACATTATTTTTCATCATTTATTTTTTATTTACACCTTAAATTTCAGTAACGTAAGAAGCATGTTAACATTTATTTTTAATGTAATGGACATGCTATCTTTGAAACTACTAAGTTTTATGAAATTTAACAACAATGATAAGAAAGAGAAGATAAAACTAAGAAACTTTGTCTTTGACGTCCTGTACGTCATTAAAGTCGGATAAAACGCTAAAAAGTTACAGAGAGATATTGAAAAAAAAAACGTTTTTGGCTCTCCTGTAAAATCATGGTTTGTCCCTTACATTACTTGATACTTCTGGTATCGATAATTAATGAATTTACTTTATTTCACGATTTGCCGCCCTTAATATCTGGCCGCCCTAGGCCTGGGCCTACTGGGCCTTAGGGCAAATCAGCCACTGGCCGAGTGGATGTGTAAAGCTGTCCATAGAACTTCTCGACCTCTCCCATAACATCGGACCTGGTCGTGACAGTTCTGCCGTCATCGGTTTTTAGCGTAGTCAGTTGACACTGCCCAATACCCAGATCTCTTGCGAACACTTTTGAGCCTTTGTGCCGCTCAATAGCCTCTTTAATACGGTTAGTATTAAATCGGCGCGTGTCGCGAGTCAAAGACTTCGAGATCTGCCTATTTAGCCGCCGAAACTGAGACGCATCACCTGAGGAAAGCAGAACCATTGCGCGCCGCTCTTCCATTAGTTTTAGGATATGTTCTAAGAAGACGGGACTGAGAAGACTGGACGAATACAGCAAGTATTCGTCCACATTTTCGCAATCATTTAGACACTCGAAGCGAAGCACGAGAAACGAGCACTGACTGTCAATCGCGTTGATACGCCTCCGTACTCGCCCCGCATCGACGTATTCACTCTTACGTTTCCGCTGTCTACTCCCGCGCCGCTGCTGTATCCCCGGATATACCTACACCCGGTGCAACGAAATGTTTTTAGTGGAAGACAGCAGTAATTGTTGTTCTTATTCCAATTTATTTTATTTAAGTAATTATTTATAATTATAGTTCATTTAAGTAGTAAACAGTCATACCGCTGTTTTATATCTTATAAGTTAATCTTTTTAGTTAAGTAAGTGTATTTATGGTATAATGTTACCTAGATAATACAACAAATAAAAACGTAATCGTGTTTAAAATGAACGGATTTAAATCATAATATTTGTTAGTGTTTATTTTCTACATTAAATCTTAACGATAAACGTTATAATAAGTAATACGCCCTATTACTCAATTAATTTTTTGCGTTATAAAGCATATTCTATTTATCCCTGTGAAAAATGATCATGTAGTCAAAATTTTTAAAACAATATTTCTTGCATTAATTCGCCAAATTTAACAAGAAAAATTTGAAAAGAAATCAGCGTAATGTAACTTTAAACTTACTTTTCAAACATGGTACAATCGATAATTCAAAGTAAAATTACTTATGCTTTTATTTCACTGAAGGTGCGTTGTGTGGAACTATGGGTTTCTGTATCGAACATTACGATATTTATTTATTTATGTATTGTAGCGTTCGCCATATTCGACCTTGACAAAGATTTATATTGGTTTCATAGCTATGAGGTTTTGATATATTGTATAATTGTTTTATGATGAAAAATACAAGCAACGAGTAAAATGTTAAATCAGGCGTTTTAATTTTTATGGATCCCAAAGGAATTTCCAAGATTGAATTAAGTGAAATTCCCAACAAATAATAAGTTTTATATTATTACCTTCTAGTTTGTTTGTATGTCTCGCAACTTTTAACGAGGCCTGTGTACATAGCAGTTTATGTTAATTTTGCTGCTTCTAATTAAAGACTGCTAAAATATTTTCACAATACGCAGTTCGACACAAACGGTGTTTGTCACACATGCATTTCGCTACACACGCAGTTTGCCACACACGCAGTTCGCCTCACACGCAGTTCGCCACACACGCAGTTCGCCACACGAGCAGTTTGCAACACACGCAGTTCGCCACACGAGCAGTTTGCAACACACGCAGTTCGCGACATTCGCAGTTCGCCACACTCGCAATTTGCCATGTTTTGAAATAAGCCTCAGTTTGCTGATTAGAATCATTTTGAGCCTTATTCAGTAACTATGCTAAATTATTCAGTACCTATTCGTAAATTTGGTATTTTAGGTAAATTTTTGTCTAAGAATAAAACCATTCGGATATAATATTAGTTATTTTATGTAGGCGTAAACAAACTAATTTTGTTAAGAATGCCATCGTAATGCGCGGCTTAGTGTGATCCCGAAAACCCGGGTTTCAGCTTATTGCGCCCCCCAGGCGGGAGAGGGGCTCTTAACAAGATTACATTGGAGATAAACCCTGCCAGATAATAGCAGGCTTGTAAGCCAGGCCGCCTCTAAAACGAAATTAAAATTGCACGGACGCACTTTACCTTGGGCGTTTTGGTACAAGTTACAATATTAAGAACTTCGATTCTGTCATTTAAAATATCCACTGATCTTGTCTGAGTAGCTAGATGTTTGTATATTGGTTTTTATGATAATAATTATAATAATTTATTTATATAATCAGATACATAGATCCATTTTTGTTAGCAAATATTAATTAAAATGGTATTAAGATACATTATCTGGGGGTATGGCAGTGCCCCCGCCAAGTCGAGCAATAAAGCGGCACGGCCGTACCATGCTTTTCTCGAAACAGTTCAGGCCATTTTTTATGCCATATAACTTCGTTGTGGATAAAACTAGAAGCCTGAACTGAAAATTCAGAATAACCAAGCAGACATTGTATAAACACGGTATATTTTAAATTTCATTCAATTTAAACCAGTAAGGATTATAACTAGTCAAAGGTTCTTAATTTTGTCACTCACTGACTTACTGACCGATCATCAAGGGACTTCTAGCAAACATTTTAGCAGTACCTAATACTAGGCTCCACAAAGTAAATAATTCATTTAGAGGCCTGTGTATACGTTTTTACAATAAAGTTCCAAGAAATATCCAAAAACTAGATATTAATAAATTTAAAATCGCTATTAAAGAAAAGCTTTATAAAAAAGCTTATTATAAAGTGTCTGATTACATTGAAGACAAAACAACATGGGTTTAAAATGCTCCAATTTATTTCTAATCCAAAATATTGTTAAGGTTTTTTAAACTTGTATAACTTGGTAACGTAACGGCATATAATTTTGTAAATGTCGTTACATATTGAATTAAAGCTGTGGTGTTTCTTGCGCCCATTCTTCTCCACAGCTAAAAAATAGACGTCCTGAATGGGTAGTAGGTAAAAAAATTATGGACGATTCAAAAGCACTTTTCTAAAGTTTATTTGAATAAAAAATATTTGACTTTGACTTTGACATAGAGACTTCAAATTTAGAATACAATTAGTGTTGGTCTAGTTTTCTAGATACACCAACTGCATAAATAACTTTGTAATCCCATATAAGTAGATTACAAAGTTATATTTGCAGTTAATGAATCTGTGTACATGTATATTATTATGTATATAATGGAATAATAAGTGTAGATAGGTACCTAGGTGTACCAAAGTATTACACATTAATTGTATTGATTTTTACATTATCCTAATAGCATTGTACGATGATAATATAACAATTGCTAAGCCCTGCCCAACTCTATTTCAACTTCATAATAAGAGCGGTCACACACGGCGCCTATTTGCAGCGCTATCTAGTTATATACAGTGTATCTGTCAGTCATTATCATTACCCGAGGTCCCGGTGGTGGGTCGACCCGTCTTTGATTATATACACGCTAGTTGTACATTCGTTAACTTACTATATCTACACACAAATAGTCGCCGTGTGTAACCGCCCTTATAACCGATATGACGGCGTATAGGTACCTTTCTTTGCCTATGGATTTCAACGATTGATGTTTAGATACCTCTATCTTTACGCGATGATGATGACAAACATGGTCCATGTTAAAAAAATAAAACCTTCTTCTAATGCTGCAGAGTTACTATTAAAGCACATCGTAAGTGACGACAAAAATACAATATAACAGTTAAAATCTGAATATCAATAAGGAAATAGTCTAACTATATTATTTCACACTTTTATCACTTTATTTTTTTTATTTACTTTTAACCTTAGATGAATGATAGGTCTCGCTGACCTATCATTCATCTAAGCTTTTAACATTACCCTGATAACTCATCCAGAAAAGCTAATTAGTACGTTTGTTAACAGGTATGAGTTCACAATTTATCGCATTTATGTAACTTGCTGATTTTGTATAGTTATAGAGCATAGCATAAGTAATATAACATGTTACTAAATGGGACTTACCATAAGCTTGCAACCAAGAAATCGTGATTAGCCGCTGTCTGACACATCTTCGTATTATCTTCATAACCAAAGAGGTAATGATATTATTTCTATAGCAAAACTTTTTCAATTTATGTTTTGAAATCATTATCATTGACTGTTTGGTTTTGAAAAGAAAAGGAATTTGTGTTTGACAACGGCTAACGACGATTTCTTGGTTGCAAGGCGAGTCCACATTAAGCGACACATTTTATATATAGCTCTACGACATGTTACAAAACTAAAAGTATAAGCTTAGATGAATGATTGGTCTCGCAGCGAGACCAATCATTCATCTAAGAGTATAAGGTTGTTTTATTGCCACCTATCGTCCACACTAATAAAACATGCTAGGGTAATAGCACCAGCGTTCGACCTAGAGTGGGCGCGTCTTTTCGCGAAACGTCAGTGGGCGCGTGGGGAGCATTTTGCCGCCCATTTTCTTTGATAATTTTAAGTAGGAATACAGCAATTGAATTAATTTATTTTCTCAGGATTTAAGTAACACACGGCACGCGTTGCGAACGAAAGTGGGGGCAGCTACTAAAAAGCGCAAGCCTAACGGAAAATTGTTTTACGAATTATTAACGTCTTTTTAGCGCGGGCGGCAAAATGATCATAGCGCGCTCACTCTAGGGTTAACAGAGTTTTCGTCGCCAAAAAATAACATAGATTTTTATTGAAATATTACGGGATGACAGCAAGAAGGCAGGTGGTCAGTGTTCAATTGTGAAATATTTATAAAATACAGTGAAAAAAATAAATGCCTACCCGACTGTATTCACTATACAACGTGTAACAAAAAGGTGTGGTCAAAATTAAAAGATCGAAAGTGTATCCGATCTAGGTTTTGTATGCAGAGTTACTAAGGCATAATTACTAACTTTAACTTTAACTTGTTATGTAATTTTTAATTAAATAGTTCTATTGTGACGTCACATCAAAATAAACAAGTTACAGCCCTAGTGGTTTAGTAACCTCTGTGTTTTTACATTTATGATCACTGCTGCTTGCTTATGCGCGCCTGACGTGCATGAGTTCACTAATTTAAATATTTAATTTAAAATTGCATGACAAATTAAAGTTTGTAATTATGTCTCAGTAACAACACATACAAGATCTAGATCGGACAGACTTTGGATCTTTTTATTTTGACCACACCTTTGTGTACAGGGTGTTTGGTAACAGGTGTATCTTCCTGAAACCTACTTATGTTAACATGTCTATTTATATACTATGCCAACGTCAGAAAACGGAAATGTAAAAAAATATTTTCGACTTTCCATACTAACTCGATCAGCTGATGGGTCATTTTGTATGGAGAGTCGAATTTTTTTTTTACAATTTCCATTTTCTGACGTTGGCATAGTGCTTATAAGACATGTTAACATGGGTAGTATGTTTCGGGAAGATACACCTGTTACCAAACACTCTGTATATTTTATTATTATTGATGTGTAACATCTTTCCGCTTGCCTACTGTATATACAATTTGTGGGAGTTATTTCGTAGAAAAGGGACGGAAGTAAGGTCGTAACAGTGTGATCGGCTCGCCTTCTATTTAAACAATAATAAATCACAAACACAGTAAGTTGTGCTTACTGCGTTTATAATAATTGTGGGAATGATTTCGTAGAAATGTGATCGTAGCAGTGTGATACTGCCGCACAATTTATGAACGCAGTAAGTACAACTTACTGTGTTTGTGATTGTGATATTTGAGGTGTTGACATTACGATCTATTTTCTCGAAACTGTTCACATGTTCTTTACTGCGTTCATAAATTGCGCGGCAGGATAGGATAACAGTGTGACATGTCTTCTAATGAGTATTTACTGCATTCTCTTTATGATTTGTAAAAAAATATACGGAGTCAGAAGCGCGCAAGCGCGCGCTATTTTGTAGATTTTGAATCGATGATAAGAACAAGACATATTATTATTTTAAATGACATATTGTGTCATCATTTTGATGTGTCAAATGTCTTCTAATGAGTATTTACTGCATTCTCTTTAAGATTTGAAAAAGAATATGTCTTTGTTTTCAGAATGTAATATTAAAATTGCATAATACTAAGGTGATATGTCAAATGTTACACATCGTATGCGACTTCTGTAAGGTTCGTTTGTTATTATTTTTTATTTATGTATATTTTTTCACTGTATTTTATAAATATTTTAGCTTTAGTGCAGCAATAAGCACTTAAAAATAAAAAGTAAAATTTACTATAGCGTTGTGTTATCAATTTTTTGGTATTTCATCTGCAAAGATGAATCTGCATAGCCATCGGTTGCAATGACCGTTGGATAGATGGCACTGTGCCGCTATCAGCACTCAAAAATTAAAAAAGCAGTGTAAAAATTCAGTGCTTACGTCAGCCTTCCCGGTAGCATAATGGTCAGTGCACCCACCCGGATTACGGAAGACCCAGGATCGATTCCTGGCTAGGTCGGGTAGGCCTTTAACTTTTTCACTGTATTTTATAAATATTTAATTTAGCTTCAGTGCTGCAATTAGCACTTGAAAATAAAAAATAAAATAAAAATAATTGCTGAAGACTTGCTGACACCTACAACCCAGATGTTACTATCGTTTGTTATAAAAAACACCTCTAAAAGTAATAGATGTACCCTAATGTGATACTTACCACACACAAACGTTAAATCGGTTTAAGAGTCAATCACTGAAGAACCAAAGTGCCAATCACTGATTCCTGTCGAACCACTTGTGCCACTCACTACCCTACATTACTGTTTATTTATTTGTTTATTGTAAATTTTTGCAACAAAATAATACATGGTGGACTTAATGCCTGAGGCATTTTCTACCAGTCAACCATAGGGTGGTGCAGAAGTGACAACCATATAGCATAGTTACAACTACCAAGGTATAACTATGCTATAAAGCATGGTTTTGTCATATAGCATGGACGCACCTTTAGATTATAAGGTTGCAAGTTACAAAATCAGCCTGCCAAGCATACATCCCTCGCTTCAAATTCAATTGTTTTAACTACGTACTGAATCCAGCGATGGCGGGTAGAGCATCCGCCCGGCGTCTAGTATTGATCCACGTTCGCTTGTTTCAAATTCAATTCGCAGAGTGGGAATAACAATAAAACCTGGACGTCGTGTGTCTTACGGTATCACCTGCGCCCGGATACGTGGCCTGAATCTAGAGGCGATGGAAATTTTAAACGTTCGGTCTGTTAACGGGGGCGCGTGAAGGCATAAGTAGTTATATAGGTTTTTATTTGAAAACTCTTTAGTAACACGTGTCGTTTCAAAAGAGATATAGAACCTACATCCAGAATACTAGAGTTCACTATTGTAGTTTTTTTTAAATTAACCCGCCATCGTAATACAATCAAAAAGAAACCTCTTAAAATTTATAATAACCTCTATGTGGGTGCTCATATTTTAAACACAATCCCTTGTCAAACGTTTATTAAGATTTTGACGTTGAATAAACCATCAAGAAATGATTATCATATTTGAAAATCTTCAGCTACAATAAGGAGATCATAAAACAGTGACACATATCAAGTGTGTTCCAGGAACGAGCACCCATGTGCCAACCGGCTAGACGCTACCGAGAAACGTCAAAATATTTCATATGCCGAACTTTGGGCGTGGTAGGCGGTTCGCCGCTATAATATATCTCTACTTTATACAGTTTGTTATCCGCAAAAGCGGGGCCCACGAATCGCAACGTGGCCTTGCGATAAATCTTCACGAATTCCAGTTTTATTTATTAAGTTGTATGGGTGTTTTTACGACGCTCCGCCGCGGGGGCGCTCATTACATCGCCTCTGTCGAATGATGAAAAAACTTTTTCCCGGCGATATCTCTTTGCAACATTAATTACGAAACTCCGGAAAGTTGCCGCCTTTATTATTTTCTTTTGCCACTTCGACACAGAGAAATTTTACGATTCAACTTTTTCTTTAGTTCCTTCCCTTCACCCTGGTACGCTGATAAGAGTATATAGGGTTGGTAATATAGCATTGTAGGGGCTGAAGACGTCACGTACCAAAACAGGTCTCGCCGTTTTTATGTGCGCAATTCGGGCCGTGCACAAAAGAAATGCTAGCTCGGACGGAACATTGCGAGACGTGATATTGGCTCTACTCCCTTATGTATTATTTATATATACTCGTAGTACACAGGCTCTATTTGAGAAGTAGATTGCTTTCTTACTAATAAAACATCGTTATTGAGCTAGAGATTAGATTACCGAAATGATTCATTATACCTATAGGTAATACTCGCGTTCGACTAGCATTAATTTTATATAATGTTTGGTTTTGACTTTACTTACCTTTCTGTAGGTTCCGTGGTGACATTGCGTCGTCGAATTTTCCTTTTTTCTTTACAAGAAGTTTGTGTAAACTTTAAATAATATTATTATCTTGATAATGTTTGCTCTAAGATACAAAACCCTTTTGAATGAGCTTTCCAAGACGGATCGACGTGCAGCGATAGTGATTCATTTAAATAAACTCCCATCATATCACGAGCCATAACGGTAATGTCCAATCCAAAACAATTTAATCCCTTATTGGGCATTCAGGGCAGTTAATTTACTCCCGATTTAACACACTTACGTAAGCGCAATAAAATGCAGAATCGATGTAAAGCCTTTCATAAACTAAGAGGCTGAATTACCTGCCACAGTGCTCTTTGGAACCGATAAAGTGTTGCCATATTGTAGAGTTAAATGCAAGCTTTCGACTTAACGATTTCTCTCGTATTATATTCGCAGTTGTCTTTTTTTGATTCAAACTTATCGATACTTTCGTTATTATACCTATTTTCTTATAAAAAAAACACTGTATAATGATAAACTCTGCAATATAATAATATTGAAAGGCTGTGACCTGGTGCACTATAGCTTTATAGCTATAGTATAGTATCCTTTTAAGTTATTATAATTCCTAGGACCACTTGTACCCACAAAAACATATACTCGGAATTTTCTTTTTTTTATACCTACTTAGTACCTCCATACGTAAGAAGAACATATAAACATTGACACAAATGTTGAAAAAATTTCTACGAGCAGGATTTGAACCTGCACCCTTCTTAGTATTTGTGAAAATATTATGATCGGATGTTAACGACGGTAGTTGTTGACATTGAATGGGCCTTTGGCTTTCAAAGTAAAAAAGTAAATAGTGTTGAATAATTTCGGCGGACTGGTTAGAACCACGATAGCTCAATTGGGAGAGCACCTGACCCGGTATGTCAGAAGGTTGCAGGTTCAAATCCTCCTCTTAATAAACATTGTTTAAGCTTTGAAAAGTTTTTCCGCATTTTGTCTCTGTTTCTCAAATTTGAATTAAAGTTTATATGAAGGAAACAAAACACGGAATATCTTTTCCAAGCTTATACTATGTTTATTAGCCCTCCAGGTCCTTTAAGTGAAGTAGACTTGTTTCATTCGAGTAGGTATCATTGTCCGTGCCCAATAGAAGCCTGGGCGTAGCTCCCAGTAAATTTATGTTACTATAACTCATGGGCGGACCGAGGGTAATTTAGATGTTCGGGCAACATTGTCGTAATGAGAAATGCAGCGCATCGCTTCTTAGTGGGTGGTTTCGAGTGTCTTACTCTTTAGTACTTCAAAAATGTTACTAACTAACAAGTTTTATAGAGCACCGCTCCCCTAATGGATGGTTTATGCTTAAAACTGTGTGGTGAATGTATGAGAAAGTTTTGTGTCGTGTAAAATCAGACAGCAGTATGAAATAATATTATATACTAGCTGTGCTCGCGACTTCGTCCGCGTGGAATAGTGACTTTCGGCAGCATTTTAAATTTTTTAGGCTCTTGTTCCTGTTTTTGCAACATTTTTCACTGATGCTTCGTTGCTATTGGTTGTAGCGTGATGTTATATAGCCTATAGCCTTTCTCAATAAATAGACTATCCAACACAAAAATAATTTTTCAATTCGAACCAGTAGTTCCTGAGATTAGCGCGTTCAAACAAACAAACTCTTCAGCTTTATAATATTAATAGTACTTATGGGTATATTTTTTATTATTTTTCTTTTTTTTTCTTTTTTTTTTCTTTGAGGCCTTTGTCCAGCAGTGGACGTCTTTTGGCTGAAATGATGATGATGATTTTTTTAAAGCACAAAACACAGCACAAACAGAAAACAATGTATAAATAATGGTGAGCAAGGTGGACTTATCTCTTAAAGAGATAAGGAATCTTAAAAGAGATATTAATATAAATATTATGAATTTTTAAAATATAAGAATTTTCACGTATTTTATTGTTCATATACGTAGGCGTATATATATCCATGATCATGATCATGCCACAGTAGCGTGCCATGGCACATGCTACTGTGGCAAAATATTAAGAAAAAGTATTTAGATTGTATTTTCTATTTGTGTGACTTAATTTGTTCAAGCGTAAAAATGAGAGTTTATCTTCTATCATCTATAACAATTAGTCTTTCAATGCCACACTGGTAAGTCTTTCCAAATGAACAATATAACATGAGGAGATTTGTTACATTTAATTCACATAATTGAATATAAAGAAACTTCTACATACCTACATAGATCTGTGATGGGAATCGACCATCGAATATTAATATTTTGTATAACCTATCTAGCTACGAAACAATAATGAATTGCAATATTTAATTTGATCATAAAATCTAAATAAAAGTAAAGGAAGATTTTTAAAAGATCTACCAGCATTAAGATACCCAAATAAGTGAAGCGCATTTTATATTATAGTACACCTTCGTGCTATTAACAGCTAAGTAAAACATCCAAAGGGCGGTACGACATCAGGTTCTTGATATCTTACAAAACATATTTTCCTCTAACAAAACAAACTTTATCTACCGCGAAATGGAGTTGTAATTTGTCTGCACTTTTAAAGATATATACGATTGTTTCATATTAAAGCTCTGATGGTCGAGCTTAAAGAAAAAGCTCATAACATACACAAGATATGGCTTCATGTGGCAGTTTGTTATGAAGTTTATAGTGCGTCCAACACGGTTCTAGTTACCTCTCCAGAAAAATAAAAAAAAAACAGATTGAGGCGGCGATTTTGTACAATAATTTATAGGATTGAATGGGTGCTTGTTTGGGCCATGAAATTATGATTGAAAACAGATCTTTATAATTGGAGTGTTGCTTTCACGTGTTTTTATGTCGACACACCGCACCGTTCTGATAAATGTCCCGCCGCGGGGCCGGAATGTTATTAGATATTATGTTTCATAGAAGCGCCCGCGTCGTCGTTAAACCGATTTCACTATTTACTTTGACATTCATGTTTTGTGACAAGCCGAATCGTCTGGAACAATATATTTGTTGTTCTGCGGCCAAAACTGACTATAAAACAAACATAAAACAGCTTCTTTGATTTTAAAGAACTTTATTATTCTGCATATTATGTATTGTTATTATACTACTATACAGTTTTTTTCAAATATACTGACAATTCATATCTGGTCTCGCTCTCTAGATGCGTTTTTATTATTTTAATAATACCACATACATATATCTGATATATGAAGTGATATTAATGTTATATAGGAAACTAGAGGCCCGTATCCCATGATGAACTATTGCAGCGCCATCTACCGGGTCCAATTGTAAATCTAAACCATTCTCGAATCCACTTGAACACACACAAAAAAAATCATCAAAATCGGTCCAGCCGTTTAGAAGGAGTTCAATTACAAACACACCACACACACAGAAGATTTATGTATATAGATGATAATAGTATTATCATGTTGTATTAACACTTTTATCGATTAATATTTTAATGTTAGATTAATATTTATTATTTTTTATTACATAATATGTATAACCACTAATTCATACTTGTTTTAAACAGAAACCTTAATTTAAACTGTCAAATTTGATATCGTCAAATAGCGTTCAAGGTTCTCCTTGAACGCTACAAACAATCACCATCCAGCTTTGCAAACGACGTAACAATAATAATATTGTCCAAAATAATAAAAGAATGAGTAAGTAGAAAAGTAAAAATTAAGAAGTAATTCAACAGTCGTATAATCAACAACTGTGAGACTAAAACTTCTACTAATTAAAACGTCGAAACATAAAGCATACCTATTCATATCTCTCGAGATTTTAGCTTGCAGCTTCCACAGAATAGGCGTATTTTCGTATGGTCAGATAATAAAACCGCTCGCCACAGCAGCTAAGCTTTACGCTCGAAAGCTCAAAACGGTGAGATCATAGTTGAAAGCTCGCGTGGATGCGTTCCGTTAACGAAAGCTGAATGTACGATTATTGGATTGCGCACGAAATATCAACAACTCGGGTACGTTCGTGTGGCTTTTGTTTTCATTGATTGTGTTTTTGTTTTCATGAAATACATTTCCATATTCCAGACTTCGAAGATCGACTGTTATCTTGATTGGTATTTTTCAAACCAAGAAGTCAAATTAAAATGCAGAAATCTAGGTAAACAGAAAGTTATTAATAAGAAAACGGAATTTACCCATGCGATTTTAAAATCTACGTGGGAAAGTGAAACTTTCAAATTCTTAATTTTCAAATTAGGTGTGTGTAGATGGTTTTAAAATTAATAATGTGCTTTTAACTTAATTTATCTCTTGAGTGCTATTAATTTTAGTTAAAAACACAAAATACAAAAAATGCAGTTAAACTAAATAAATGTCTAGTGAAAATTATTAATATTATACAGAAGTGAAAAATAAATTGAGGATAATTTAAGATTAGATTAGGTATATATAGTGTCAAGAATTTGTCAGATTTTATTTTTATACAGAAAAAACAATTATCATTATGTAGATTTTAAGTTTCAAGTTAAATAAAGTTATATCTTTTAATTCTTTATGTCAAGAGGCATCAGTACACTTAGAATTAAATTTCATTAGAATTAAATTCAGTTGAAAAAACGTTTTTTTTTATATAAAATAACATCACACTGTTTTTTTTTCTCTGTAATGTCTGTGTGATTGTCAATTAAATAATTTCTTTCTTTCTTTCTTTCTTTCTATCTTTAATAATATACTCAAATATAGAAAGATTAATTAAAGTTCGCTAAGGTATTAATTTAAAAAAATAACTTCGGACTTTGTATAAAATATCGTAATGTAAAAAAGCTCTTACACAAAAACGCCAAGTGTGCGCATACTCTTAGCTCACCAGACCGAGAGCTTAGTTCGTAAATTTCCGTACAATTAGGCGGGTACACACGGCCGATAGTTGCGCCGGGAGGGTCGGGCGGTGCAGGTGCCATCGTAAAATGTACGTTTTATGGAAATATAAGATCCTTGTCGGCCGTCGGATGCTGCCCTCGCCTCCGAGAATGTAATCTCTCGGTTCAAACTTGGGTATTTGCGGAGGCTAGGTAGCTACTTTATGTATACTGACAAAGAGGTACAAGGTTTTATGCTTATGTACAAGTTTCATATGTTAAGCTTTAGTTGTATTGATTGATATATAGCTTTTATATTGTTATGGTTTTATTTTATGCTATTAGGTATCTCTCTAGAAACTAAAAAATAACAAAAAAAATTAAGATTTCCAATAAAAAATCTATTTGTCATTGTAACCCAATAGCGGTGTAAGTACCCTTTTGAAAAAAGCTAACCGTTTCAATACGAAACAAATGAATATTAACGAAACCTTACCCGGGCTATCAAAATTTGATAGCGATCCAATAGGCACGACTAGCAAAACACTCGAATTAGCCAGCTTTACTTCCGAATTCTCGACTGGCAACGCAAATCGATAGTCGATACTAATAAAACTGCGCCGATTCGCAAATACATAAAAAGACGGATTCGAGTCTTGCGCTTTCTGTATATACAATTCAGATGATACACGGCAGAACGTCATCTTTACTATTGCATTTTAAGAATTGAATTTAAAACTTCGGTTTCATAAAATTACTGATGAAAATATGTTTCACTAGTGGCTGGCCTTGCCATAAATTTACCACTTGATCTTTATGTGTATTCGAAAATATTATTTTTTGCACAGCTGACATACTGATTGTCGATGTTTGTGTGGCATAAAGCTAGAGAAGGGTTCCCACTTTTATTGCAAGGAATTTGCATATAAAGTAACCATTGAAGGAAAGCGATCTCCTTTTGCCGCCATGTTTTTTTTCGTATTCATTGTTGCGAAGGCCGCGGGCCCACATTTTATGGATCATGATGCTTTCTAAGCGTTTAAATAAATAATGGTATCAACAGTTTTTTTTGTGTATACTCAGAAGATTTATTTGAGAAAGTATATTTTATGTTTTGATGTGACGACGTTCAATTATATTTTGGGTCGTAAATGTTTAGATTTGTATCTTACCTCTTTATCCAAACAATGGACGTTTACTACTAACGCTAATTTATGTATTTTTTCCTTTCAGATTCATGGCGCTTTTAACTTAATTGAGAATTGAAGTCGGTAAGTAGTTTTTGCTGTTAATAATACTTTTAATATAGATATACTTTTGATATAGGTATTTGACGTTATGTTCAATTCAATAGCACCTTGTGACTATAAATTGTAATAAAAAGATACTCTAATACTACAAATATTACAATGATTTTGTTGATGTAGGTATACCACAAAATACGTCAGCAAACGAAATCTAAATACATACAATCAACATAACTTAAATGTCAATTCCAAAAGTTCTTATTTCAAAACACTATATTTATAACATTGTCTGGCTGCAGTCACATAAAATAACAAAAATTACGATGCCAAGAAAAAAAAATGAGTAGGTAATGAAGTGACCGCGGGGCGTTCCCAGCGATTCCTAATAAAAATGATATTTAATTGAAGTCGATAAGGCTCCTTGCCGAGAGGCCTAATAAACTGTCTTTATTATTATTGTGTTAGGTCGGCCGGCGTGGACATCGCGTATCTATATGGGTACGGGGCCAGAACGCTGGACACGTTACACCGAGTACCCATCCCACGCCTATCTTATCTCCCATTTTCCCTAAGAAAATCTTTTACTATTATACCGACTACATTCCACTGCACACGTAGGCTAAGTATACTTAAACAGCCTATGAATTATGCATTAAACTTAGTGTCTCCGCCGGTGTCAACCGGTCCATAAATTGCCTTAAAGCCTTTAACGACCTTTAGATGGGTAGGAATATTTGATAATATTTGCGTAAAACATTGTTTATACGGACAATGTAACTGCATTTGGCCGGTAGTGGAGATAAAACACGCTACAGCACAATGCCGTTTAAGTGATAGTTATGGCAGTTTTTATAGGCAGTTAGATTTATTTTTACTGCACTGTTTGTTTTAACGCGTTTTTCGCGAGTCGTGAGGTCTTGACAAATGCTCTCTCATTCATTTCTCGCGTTAATTCTCGTAGGATTGCTGTCGGCACTTCAAATTGATTGTGTTTTACAGTCACTTTAATGATGTGAATAAATCCATTTACTATTCATTAACTGCGCGCGAAAGAGACGGAAATATCCGAGTGGATGTGCCAATACGTTTTATGAAGGATGGTTGTGTGAACATTACCAGTCACATTGAAATGTTAAAAATGTTTCTAGTGTAGGTGTTTTGTAATAATTCTCTCTTTATGTTTTAAACTTTGAGTTGGTATTCATTAATCAGAGTTATAAAGCTTTTATAGCTCTTTAAACATTAATAACGTTTACATTAGTTATGTAATCTCTAAATTAATTTACATTCTAACACCAGTTAATTTGTGTAAAAAAAATACTGTCGTATTCCGAAATGCTCGTAAGTATGCTTTCAATTGCGTCATACGTTTGATATGTATGGAATAGTATGTGAGTGTGTTGCCATCAAAACATTAGGGGGCTGATCAGCCTTTATTAGTGCCTTTACCGAAGGTGGTCGGGCGAAAGCTAATCAGGAAATATAGGGCAATAAAATGATACGGTAGCCGCAGTTAATCAAATTATATCACTGTGTCAGGGCCTATTGATGCCGTTTAGGGGGTTTAAAGTGGACTTTTTATGGTCATTATGGGAGTATTTAATGAAAAACTACTAAGACTGATTGACATTACTCTTCACCTTCCACAAATAAAATTTCGATTGTTTAAATTTTGTTTTGCATTTCTTATTGACGTTGACTTTATTAGCACTAACAAAGTAGGTACTTAGTTACTTAGTTATACTAATGTAAAATATCATATCATTCCCCTGTGTGGTGCCGGGGATAAAGAATTACACCACCCCCTCTCTTCCCGTGGGTGTCGTAAAAGCCGACTAAGGGACTATTCCAGAGGATGGGCAGCAGCATATCTCTGAGGTTACCCTCAACCTACTGCGATCGCCAACCCGCCTGCCAAGCGTGGCGATTACGGCAAATACCCATCATATCCTTGGGGGAGGCCTTTGTCCAGCAGTGGACGTCTTTTGGCTGAGATGATGATGATGATGAAAATATCATGATCCGAAAATTACCTTAATAATGTTAGAACCATATGATTTGATTTCAGGTTTTAGAAGAAGTGTAAAATGTTTCTCATGCATGATTACTAAATTGACATCATGACCGTGTTATTCAAATATGATATGTATCTATATGTCTTCTACACGTATGGTGGTATACTATTGCGTGGGCATCAATATTTGTATGTGGTCACCATCTTTCAAAACAAAGACGCCATCAAAAATTCGGCATGTGACTCGCGGGATGTATCCAATAAATCAGTTTTACAGCATTCCTGTGTCATTTCAGTCGTCGAACGGCATAAAATGATAATTTTACTGCGCTCCCCTTCCGTCTCCAAAGTTTACGACAATTGTGAAATGTATCGACAGTTCGGGTGTCACCTCGGAGGTGCCTAACTTTCCTTTGCAGTTGGTAGCGTTTAAAATTGGAAATTATCCCCCACGTTTAGAGGTTAGAATCGCATGGAGATCTGCAGTCTCCCTGCAAACAGTGTTGGTTCATCAGCAACATATGGTACGTGCTCTGCCTAGAAGTCTCCCATACGTCGGTATTTTGGGAAAGGTGTTACGAACACATCAATCTTTCAGGTGACTTTACTGTGAAACGTAATGGATTACGGCGATGCGACTCTCGACACATATTTTAGGAGCTCATGACGTTGAACACGTTTTTTCTTGGCTCTGTAAATATGTGGGACTAATAATAATGGCAGAGCTGAAGATGGCTGTTGTTACAACGTGAGAATAAAGTTATTGGTAAATTAAAATAAATATTGTTTCCTAAAGCTGACACAACACATTGACATGATAGATATTTTTCGATTCTCATCGCGTTTAATTTTACTTATAATATTTGATTTTATTTTTACGTTTCGAACCCTTATACAGAAACCGTGGTCACAAACAGCCTCCCCAAAGAAAATAGATCAAAATGTACGTAGGAAATGTAGTGTATGTAGGAAAACGGACATTTAGAATACATGGTCTCTTATTCGTCTTGGGGGTCCTCCAATATTGGGTCATAACCCAAGGGAATATGGATTGTCGGGAATAGTAAAGAAACTGTTATACACACAAAATTACCTATTTTATTAATGTGCTTGGAGACCTGAAACATACATGTAAATATATCGGCGAAATAAAAAACCTAAAAGATATGTTTCATATGAGTTTTGTTGAGAAACCGGCAGCTTATTCTAAAGACCAAACGGATACCAAAACACTGTAGATTCGATTTCCAACTTCGATATCGTTTTTCCAACAATTGTTGCTTTTTTTTCGATATGAATATAGTAAATAGTTAATATATTTCAAATGCAAAAATTATTTAAAGAACAAAAACTTTCGTATTTTGCATAATTTTAATAATGTCCTTTACTTAAATCAATTCTACCTAGATTTGATATCTGCAAATAGTTATTTTAACCTAGGCTGGTCTATTTTCGAAAGTCTCTCGTATTGAGTACAGAAACGCAGGCCCATAAATTCCATTGTACTTACCCACCAATTGGGCCGAAAGTTGTTAAAATTATTAATACCCATGATAATTACCGATACAAACAAACACGGCCGTAACATTGTTATGTAAAATAACGTTTTATTGGTGCAATTCGTTATACTTGCTACGGTTGATGTCGGAACAGAAATTCTGATGGGGGTAAGAAATTTTAAGCGATGAGTTTATGGTGTCTTGTTTGTTGTCAATAAATTATGGCTGTGTTGAATCGTTGATGTTTTTTTTTAAAGTTTGAAATGTAGAGTAATTTAGGGGTAGAATTGTTCTGGAAGATGGTGAATTTTAAGATTAATTTTTCATTTTTAATAAGATATGTAGTGTTACATTTTTTAATTTAGTGTAAATTAAGGGTAGGAATATTTTTAAAAGATCCCTTTTTTAAGATCTATGCTTGAATTTTTAATAATATGATAAGGAACTGGCTGTTCATTCCATTTGTTACGGCAAAATTTATTTAAAAATCAATTTTATAGAACAGATGGTAGACGAACGAATAGACCGGGTTGATTACTGACTTGAATCCAAGCATGCATCTAGCTATCACTTATTGACGTGTAAATAGAACATTTTTATTTAAATGTAGCAAAAAATAAATATAAAAAAGTTACAATTGGTGAGCAAACCGAAAACAGACTGCGTTCCATCTATACGCATGCAGTAAAGTTAGTAGGACAATGGTTAATTAACATTTATTTATTGCCGCGGCCATCAAAGCGGTTTACAACGAAAATTTGTTGCCGAACAATCGCCGTCGCACAATGTAAATTATGCTAATACCTTTTTGACAAGGAAAGTGTTAAATGCTTAGAAAGATAACATCATCGCACCGTTTGTACGTATTCAACGCCCGACGCTTTATTCAGCGTATAATTTAGTGCCTAATTAATGAAAGTTTCATAAATGTGGATGTATGTATGTGTAATTGTGTGTGTTGTGTATGTACACGTTTTTTTTATAACTCCGTTCCACAGTTATAGCGAACGGTATGTGGCGACCGTGTCCGAAACAAGTGTTTTCCGATTTCATATTTCGTCATTTCGGACGTGTCGTGGTAATAGTGGAGTTGTGAGAATTTTACGCTGTTTTGATTCTCTGAAAGCAAGTTTTTGTGTCTTCATGTAAACAGCTTAAAATACTTAAGTGCCTTTATGTAAGAGGTAATCAATATTTATGACTATGACTCCCAGAATTAAAGTGAGATATTAGTTTAGTAAATAATTACAATAATGTAATAATAATTAATAATTTATTAATCGTCTTTAAAATATAGCTCACCGGTCACTGAACTGAAAATGATATTATTATTATTTTACGCCTTGCTTATTATTTCCTTCATATCTCGTCTATTATGTCGCCATATCAAAAATGTTGTTAACAGCAGATAACCATTCCTCAGATAGCGGATTAGTCATAATCAATGATATTATAATTTCATAAAGAGTTAAGGAAGGATAACACCACTCCGATGCGAAATATACCTACCTACAGCCTAATATGCTTATTCATGTTACTGACAAGAATATAACTTAAAAGCTATCTGTCTATATAATATAAAATTAAATTGTAAATTTTAACTTATTATTTTCAAGTGCAAGTTGCTGCACTGAAGCTAAATTAAATATTTATAAAATTTATAAAATACAGTGGGAAAATTAAACGCCTACCTGACACAGCCAGGAATCGAACGACCTATCTTTTTAATACCAAAAACTAATACCAATGGTATTTCTTTATTTACTTAATAAATGTTCTATTCCTAACGAATACCAAATTCCTGGGTCTTCCGCAATCCGGGCGGCTGCACTGACCGCTATGCTACCGGGAAGCCTGACGTAAGCGCTGAATTTTGTCACTGTTTTTTTTTTAATTTTTTGAGTGCTAATAGCGGCACAGCGCGCCATCTATCCAACGGTTATTGCAACCGATGGCTATGCAGATTCAACTTTGCAGATGAAATACCACAAATTTGATAACACAACGCCATACTTAGTAAATTTTTACTTATTATTTTCAAGTGTTAATTGCTGCACTGAAGCCAAAAATAAATATTTATAAAATTTATAAAATACAGTGAAAAAATTAAATGCCTACCCGACCCAGCTAGGAATCGAACCTGGGTTTCCGCAATCCGGGCGGCTGCACTGACCGCTATGCTACCGGATAGATGGCGCACTGTGCCGCTATCAGCACTCAAAAAAATTAAAAAAGCAGTGACTAAATTCAGCGCTTACGTCAGCCTTCCCGGTAGCATAGCGGTCAGTGCAGCCGCCCGGATTGCGAAGACCCAGGTTCGATTCCTGGCTGGGTCGGGTAGGCATTTAATTTTTTCACTGTGTTTTATAAATATTTAAAAATCAATTTGCTGTTCGTTAGTCTCGCTGTAACTCAAGAACGGCTTGACAGGTATGAAATTTTTTTATTTTGTTTCACTCTAATACAAGGATGGTTTAGAAAAAAAAGGGAAACTCAAACAGCTGAGTCATCAAAATTTAAAAAAAATGGCTAATCTATATGGGAACCTCCACTTTGGATTACGATGATGGTGATTAGATGGCGTTTGTGGCACATATTTATTAAACTCAGACAGGACGTCTGTCGGGTCAGCTAGTTTAAAATACAGGCAGTTATAAAGGAAGGAACAGTCTAACACATCACTAATGTTTGATTCCAAGAGCCTCCCGTCCTTTTTAACTAAATAAAATACGAAACAAATGCAAATCTCTTTAACTATTTATATGCACCATGTTTTCTTCTTTTCTTTGCGTAAATGATGTCAAGAACCTAACACTTTATTGTTTTTCAACTGTTCTAATCGTCGTTAAGCAAGGGTAAAGGTGGTGTACCTAGTGGTAAAACTAGTTTTATAAGGACGGAAATGCTCACAAGAGGACTCGGTACTTTGTAGGGTGTTATTTCTTCATTAAAATCTAATGGAACCTTGTATTTTGTATTATGTTATTTTTATGAAAAAATGCATAGCATGACAACCAGAATACTTATCCATTTAAAGTTTTATTTTAAATGTGTACGAGTTTGAAAAGAGCTTGGTCAATTGTTACGCTCTTTTTAATGAGAAAAACAAGTAACAATTGAAGAACAAGTTTTTTTAAATGGAAATCGCTTATTTTTCACCTCACACAAGTTTTTCATGGTAAGTGAGCTCACTTCCCCTGGAATCCTCAATCACTGAGCTGGCTATCTTATCTCGTACATATGGATCACAACAACAAGTCTTATCACCAACCAAATGGAATAAAATAATATGTACTCCCGACTGGGAATCACACCCGGGAACTTAGAGCATTGAGTTATTTAAGGTTTTAAAAAATGTATAAGCTTAACATTTACTATTTGTCATGTATAATTTTATGTATTTTTTTATTTCGAATAACCGTATTTAAAAATCCGAAATATCGATAATGAAAATTTAGATTTAACGTTTAACACAACCGAAGCCGGGAAATGAACCTGGGACGTTAAGGGCGGCGACGATTATCAGTTTACAGCGTCGTTTCGCGCTGGCCGTAAACGTTCCTATAAAAACACTGGCCGTTCCGCCGGATCATCAGTCACTTGAGATGTCGCCAGCTTTTATTCCGCTTTCATAGACTCGCAAGAAGTAGGTATTAGTGTTAAATAAAATTGATTTGGAAAATCTATGGGCACAGATTTTTTCTTTTTATGTGTGAGCAGGCAAATTATTCTGGTTTAGGTACCTAAATGATTTTAAGGCGACGCATCGCTAAACAATTAATCTAATACGGAGCGTTTGCGCCTCGTACCATAGGAAAAACTGTTTTTTTTCCTTCAAATTAAAACTACAAATTACTTTAAAAAAATGAACTAGCACATTGAAGTGTGTGTTAAGACTAATCTACTAAGAAAATTTAGATGCCTTAATCGGTCTGGTATGCCTGTAAAATGCAAATGTATGTTTTAAATTCGTGTTTCTGCAACTAGCGAAATGAAGTCAATTAAATGAAAAATCATGTCATCAAATATCACTTTATGTTTTGTAATTGTTGGGAAAAATCAAGATCCCCGCCACGTAAATTTACAATGCGTCGCCGCTACACTAGTGGAACAAGATTGTGCCTATAATATTTTACCATAATTCACGAATATAATGATTTCTGAATGCGAAAGTCCTAAACCAGGGGTCACCAATTAGTTGCGCTCGCTTTACGAAATAAAATGACCATCGCGGTCCGCACAGCATTTTATAGATAAAAATATTTATTAAACAAATGTAATTACAATACAATATTAATATTTGACAGCATAGAAGCTTGCCATGTAAATAAGCCCTTTATTATGTTTACTGTAACTGCGCTGCGCAGAATATAATAATATTACCTAAGTATGTAATAGTTTGAAGTTCTCATTTTAAGTAAACTCATTCTGTATGTTCGTATTAGAAATAAAATTCTTTAAACTTAATTACAGAAATAACAAAGGTATTTTTTTACATACCTATCAATGAGAAAAAATATATTTTTTGTTGTGCACTAGTGTATACAGTAATGTCTTATAGTCAAAGGTACAAGAACTGCTTTTATAATGAATATATTGGCTCAAATTTAAATATTCTGGTGCAAATACATCACTTTTAGTTAATATTTTATTTTAATGACGTTACATCATTGCGCTAACTTATTACTATAAGTTGTATTATTCGATAACACATATTATATAACTTCACTTGAAAAAAAATAAAACAGAAAAATAATTAGAAAATTAAAAACTAAAGACCTATAAATAAAAGATGTCCACTATATGTCTGTAGTTTGGAGTAAAATTGGTGCAAGCTATTACATATTTATTAAACTAAGTAGGTACTCTGTAGTGCAAGTTGCTGTGTTCTCGCGGTCGGTCGGCGGCGGTCCGGATGCGGACCGCGGTCCGCAATTTGGCGACCCCTGTCCTAAACCATGACTCATTCGCTAGATACAAACTGAATGATAGGCTAATTGATACTTACATAATTAAAAGTAAAAAAATGGCCATTGTGATATAACATGTTAAACTAAAAAGCTATTTATACTATTTATTTTTAAACCACAAAGATTAACTCAATGAAAACGTCAACTTATTTTATTCAAAAATATTACCATGATTATTCTCTTACTAATCTTATAAACAGGTCTAAGTAAGTATAATTTGTTTACTATGTATAAGTGGGCTTAGACATATTAGCTAAAATATTTGCATTTAACGATTCCCGTTTACTGCCTATCATTATAGCTAGACATTATAGTTGCATTGACCAGCCAGGGAAGCAATTAGGAGTTATTGGCACTATCCCTAGTGTTGTACTGGTAGAACAGGTAAGGTTTACTAGTTAATGTCTGTGGAGTAGCGCCTTCTAGCAATTAGCAGGTGTGATGAGGCTCCTTTATAGCCTTGGTAGGTATGTGAACTACCTGTATTATGTTGAATATTAAAAATGTTTTTGAGCGCATGCGATATTGTTTTTAATGCACTTGTCTTTTAATACTAAATAGCTATGTTATATAAAGGTATGTTAGGTAGGTATCTACGAAAGTGTATATATATAATATTCTGTTTGTTAAATATACGTACAGAGTGCATTGACTAGTACCTCACGGGTTATTTAAAATAGTTTAGTGAATCATATTTAATTGATTGAGCGGCTTTGAAGCTTTGGTACCTATATGAACTACCTGTATTATGTTTAATATTAAAAGTGTATTTTAGGATAGTATGTGATAATGTCTTATTGAATAAAAAAATCTTAAGATCCATAATGTAAAACATATGTCCTTATAGAATGTATTTGCTACAAAATTGACTGTTGGTATAGTCTATGATTTATGGGGCAGTAGCAAAATTAACTTGTTTCTTATATACCTAAATAATTCAATCACACTACTGACTAAATAAGGTTTTTGGCATTGAATGTTTTGTAATGTTATGAATAAACAATTTTTTTATTTTATTAGAACTAAAAACTGTTTTTAAGGTTCTGGTTAGCGATTTACCTTTGTCTATATTAAAATAACTAATATTTAAGTAAATTAAATCTAAGTAGGTACGTAACCTACCCTTTTCAAAAAACATATATAAAACAATAATAATAAATAGTAATTACAAAAGAAAGTAATTTAAATAAAAAAAAATGCTTTGTCTTAATTCTAAACAGAAATACTTAAGACAAGGACGTAAGGGTAGTAAAAAGTATTAAGTAAAAAAGGTATAATTTTAAGTAGGTATGATGATCTCATTAAAACTCTTTTAAACCACTTTCTCCTTTTTAAATTATTCTCTAATGATTGTTCGACGTGTAATTAGGCCCGAATAATGACGGGATCAAGACGTAAAGATAAGCCGACACCGTTCCATTACGCCTCTTCCTCATGCATCTATGGATGGACGTTCATTAGGGGAGATACGTGAAACGGAACGTTAATGAGCAGGGGAGGAGATATTGGACACAAGACGCATACTAATGCTGTTACATGGGGATGGCGTTTGGGTCGTAATTAGGGTTGCCAAATACTTAGGTCTTAAATTTCTCAACAAAATCTTAAAATTTGTAAACATTAAGGTACTTTTTTATAAGACAACGCCACATCTTAAAGTAGTATCATCAGCGTCATCATCAGCCTACAATAAAGTGTTTAAATTAATTAAAGTTTTATTATATTTTGTCTTATCACATTAGTAGGTAATAAGCTTTCGAACATTTATTAATTTCAAAATACTTAAAGTCGTCTTGTGAAATATTTCACAACTTCTTTAACTTTCAGTTTCAATATCACGCACTCGTCATTCGCCCCAAATGAATAAATTCTAAAAAGATATCTATGGTTTATTTTTATTTTATTTCCTTAATCACTAAGAAATAGGTACCTAAGTAATATTACCTACATACGGAAGTAACTTTTTACAATCAACAAGTACTAACTGTTACCTAACTAACAGTTAATTTAAAACATGCCTACATCCAATAATAATATATTTTATTTTGTACATGCAAAGTTGGGTTTAACATGGCTACGTAACCCGTTTATGGGGCTGGTTTCCTTTATAATATAATTGTGTGTCGCGTTGATACCGAACCCGTTCCTAATAGTGGGTACATTATATACGCGAGCGCGAGCTTTAGTGGTTACGTCATAATATATTTCCACTATCCATTGTTGTTTTATTACAAGGCCCTTGGCTATGATACAGAGAGCTCGTAGGTACATTTCAGAGAATTTATTACAGCTAGTGATGGTCTCATGAGTTTGTAGTTATATGAATGGTTTTGGTACAATATATACTTACCTACCTAGGTAAGTATATCTTGTTATAAAGAATAAAAGAATTAGGTATAATATTATTTTGAAAATCTTTATAATCTTTTAGATTTTTTTGAGAGTAGGTACCCGTGTAGAGTATTAAATGTTATTAAAATATGTTGTTGAAACATCGACTAAATATGTATTTTATTCATAATTGGTGTAATTAAGAGATACCAATTCTTTAAAACTAAGAATGCGTCAATTTTTCAAGCCATTATCATTTTAATTCTATCATTGGAACAGCCCGCCCGCTGCTGCTCCGTAAAAAAGGCGCGCAAACCGGCTCACACACACAGGCGCGGGTATGGATTAGCGCGCCGCGCCGCGCCGCACGCGGGCGAACGTCACAAAATGGCTGCCGTAAAAACAAGTGAACAGTGAGTTACGGCGTGGGGTCGCGGGGGGAGGCGGGGGGCGGCCGCAGCCAATCGGGGCGCGCTGAGCGAGCACGCCGCGTTCCTACCAACTCTGCTCTTTCTTTTACGATCGCCCGTTGTTTTTTTCTGGCGCGCTTTTTCCTGATTTTTTTTCTGCGGGAAACCGTTTTGTTTGCTTTGTAAGGACCGCTACAATGTTTTTAAGTGTTTTACCCGTGTCTTGGTTGGGCTTTCCTTTTAATGTGCCACCGTCGGTAGTTTCTCTGCAACTACTATTTATAACGAACTGGAGTCTAGCCTTAATGTGCTAGCAGTAAACTAACTGTAATTATCTTCAAAACGTTTAGCGAATGTTTTAATATAATTTAAATGCAACTATTTTATACTGAAATATTTCGAATCTCTTTTCAGAAATAATAATGATTTCAATAGAAACGCTTACTTACATTATAATGACTAAAGGTAATAATACCTATGTGAAGGTACCTAAGAAGGTAGGTATTACCTTCTTGTAGGTACCTACGTAACAACTAGCGGCTTTTATTTCATTTAAGTAGGTACATCGAAATATCATCTGATAGCATTTGCACGATCCTCAAAACGTTATTAGCAGGTTACATGCGACGTTAAATGGCCCTACAGCCAAAATGGGACCAACGGAACTTATTCCGTGATTTGGGCCCATCCAACCCAACTCACTAAGGCAATTCCCCAAAAATATTATGGTGGAGCTGAACAGTGAAATGAGCGGAAAATCAGCATAATACTCATGTGACATGAAACCTGAAGGTTGTATTACCGACCTATAGTGAAATTGTACCGGTTGGTCTAGTTGTTAGTGTTAAGAGCGTTTACGCCGCACACTAGCGCCACTAATGAAAAAAAAATCATATCTAGTAATTTGAGATAGAAAATCAAATTATGCTCAACAAACTATTTGAATGAAGTAATTTAGCATTTTTACGTCACCTAATGAACACCTGACATGTTATGGTTTAGTTAAATAAGACGTTACGGCCACTTTTAACTATAACGCCGTATTTAACTAAACCATAACATGTCAGATGTTCATTAGGTGACGTAAAAATGCTAAATTACTTCACTCAAATAGTTTGTTGAGCATAATTTGATTTTCTATCTCTAATTATTAGATATATTTTTTTTTCATTGGCGGCGCTAGTGAGCGGCGTAAACGCTCTTAAATGAAACCACAGCACAGCTACTGTGCTTCTAATTTGATTGCGTCGGTAAATAAGTAGGTAATATGTTCCACCTGTAAAAATCGCGGCAATATATCATTGACGGTTACTATTAGTAGGTATATTTGCGTAATGAAGACCTTGAGACTAAGTTATGTTGCTGGATCTCACGTCTTTATCATCAATGCCGTTAGAACACAATGTAAACACTATAAATAAAAACAAACTACCAGTACCTTATACTAGGCTCCACAAAGTAAATAATTCATTTGGAGGCCTGTGTGTACGTTTTTACAATAAAGTTCCAAGTAATATCCAAAAACTTGATATTAATAAATTTAAAATCGCCATTAAAGATAAGCTTTATAAATAAGCTTATTGACAAAACAGCATGGATTTAAAATGCTCCAATCACTCCAACAGGTATTTCTAATTTAAAATATTGTTAAGGATTTTTAAAACTCTATAACTTGGTAACGCTATATAATTTTGTAAATGTCGTTACATATTATATTAAAGCTGTGGAGTTTCTTACGCCCCATTCTTCTCCACAGCTAAAAAATAGGCGTTCTGAATGGGTAGTAGGTAAAAAAATTTTAGGATGATTAAAAAGCACTTTTCTAAAATTTATTTGAATAAAAATATTTGACTTTGACTTTGACTTAGAATGTAACAGGTTGTTTTAATAGGTGCAACATTTAAAGCTATTGCTTTTAGGTCTAGCTCCATGTGCTCCAACCTTTCTTATAACGGGAGTTACGGCAGCCAAACATAATTTTGAAAAATCCAACTTAAGTAGATAATACTTATGATATTAATTTTAATTTTGTCATTAACAGTTAGGTAACTTGTTTTTTTTTTGTAAATAATAAGTTGTTAACTAGCTGTCTGCTGTGAATACAGATACAAGATAGAATAGAATTAAATTAAGATAGAATTTTAATTGTTTGTAGAACGGATCTGGCACTAAACAGACGAAACGTTAATATAATGATTAGAAGATCCGTGTTTCGTTTCAAAATTAAAATGATGTGAAATCTAGGTAAGTAGTAGTTATATATAATTTTAGCCGTCTCTAGTGCAGCTATTTCCAGAATCATTCCATAGGTATACATGTAGAAGATTCAATGAACAGGAGCTGTGATAAAGGTTACGCTTCATTCAAAGTGACCCCGTTCTACCTTAGGTACTTAATTGTAATCATAATCGACCAATTCCCTAGAGAATGCCAGCGAAAGGCAACATTTTTATTAAAATATAAAAGCTACAGCCGTGGCCGTCGGCTTGGAAAGCGTGTTTTATCTAAATTGAAGGTTACTGGATTCCATCACGCAGCCTGATAAGGCTACCTTGACTTCAAGAGCCTTTTACCTGACGGCATAAATTAAAAAGTTATCACAAAAACTGCCTATTGCCTATTAAAACTTTTTTGTTTGTTCGCCGCTTGTAATCGGCGTTCACACATTCTTTTTCGTGGAACCACAAATATAGGCTCAATAACATTTTTATATCATAATTAATATGGAATACTTAGCTTTAATTCCTTCGCCAGTAATTTAATTAAAACATAACATGTAATTCAACACCTGCCTGAATAATTAAAAGGCAGATTGGCGCAATTTTTTAGAATGTATCTCGCTAATTAGCTCAAAATTTTTCATTCACTATTCATAATTACTTTAAGTAGTATTATTAGAAACTTAAAAAAAACTGCATGAGATCTTCTGCGATTGTTTTATAAAGTATGATTAGATTAACCTGTACGTTCTTATAAAAGAAATATTTAAGGTTTAAGTACCTATTTTTACTATAAAACTCCTTGCAATAAATTGTTTGTGCTGAAGGAGAGCTAAGCTTTCTGCAACATAGTTCAAATCGCTCTTAATTGTTAAGTAGGTAGAGGTAGTTAAAGTTCATATAATATATTCTTCAAAGTCTATCCATGTTGCAACTTCGCACTAAAGCCCTCTACTAAACAAAATGGCTCTTAATCCGATGGAGCAATAAAATGTAAAAAGTTATTAGGCACAGAGAACTCATCAGGAAAAGTTGCAGAGCAATAATTTACTTAAGACGGGGCCCACGTCTCGTCTTGTAATATCTTCACTGACATATTTATTGTTTGCTGGAGGGTGGGGATGGCGCTTCCTCGAAGGGGAACCTCGTTTCTATACATAACTAAGCTACACACAGTCGGAGATGAACATTTTATTTTTTTGTGTTCCACAATGTGCCAACCTATACCCACTGTGGCCAAAAAAGTTATACCTTAGACACGGTTACAATAAAACCTTATTAGTAAAAAACAAAACACGGGAACGTTATTTTTTATTCTTTTTTTGAAATTTTCTTTTTTATAACACATCGTTTTGTTTTCCTCTCCCGATAGAGATGTTAGGAGTTCTCGTTATTTATGTATCAAAAATAAACAGAATTGATAACGATCTGGATAAGGATAAAAAAATCTATTGAAACTGGACAGGTGATGCAGATGTCAATTAATAACGTGGGGTGTCTGCGATGTGAAGATACGAAACGGGAGGTTAAGTGGTTGAGTTGAACAAATAAAACGTTTACAATATGATCCCACTTAGCCAAAGTTTTATATTGAAAATTTATGACACTATCTCAATAGAAAATATTTCCACATTTAAAAATATTTTTGGTGACAGGTACCTATCTAGGTTAGTTTTTGTCAGTGCACATTTAAATAACAGTTTTTTTTTTCACCATTAGACTTAACTTAATATCACCGGCCAATTCATCATGCCTTAAAGACTACGTAAGTTTTTTTTCACTTTAAAAATAATTTTCGTTTCTATCAATAGGAATTATCATGTAACATATTGCAATATAAACAGCTCTGTATTCCTAGAAAGTCGTAAAACAATGGTAGAACGCCTATACGCGCTGAGACTGTGTGCAATATATATCAGTTCTCTTAGAAGGGTGTGTTTAGTGGGCCCCAGTCAGCTGGGATGTAAAATTAAAAATCGAACTCGAGAATTCCATAGGGCTGTCTCTACTAAAAATAATTGCGTTTCGTTATTTTTGAAAATTATGAGTTGTTCGAGTTACTTACATTTTATTGGCTGTCGCGGATATTAGCGGATGTAAAATATTATGTAGGTCTTCCTAAAATAAATAAAATTAAATCTACTGATTGTGCTCAGTGGCGTGTACTTGGAGCTTACTTAGAGAGACCAATGCCCAACCGTGGACTAATGTAGGTTGATGATGATGATGATGAAATTAAATTAATAAATAAATAAAGCAAATAAATAGCAAAATTAATCATAATCCACCTAAATATTACAATGGTAGATTAGGGCTTCTCAAATAAAAATTGCACATGGGGAATTTGAGTCATAACTAACCACGCTGGCGCAATGCTGGTATACATTTAATTTTAGTAATTAAAAATTATAATATTTTATTGATTTAGAAAACGTACTTAGATCTTAATGAAATGAAATAAAACAACTTTTACGGATCTACTCACGTTTATTTTACACATTACTTTTAAATAATGTTTATCCTGACGTTTCGAACCCTTTGCAGGGTCCGTGGTCACAGGGAGACGTAAAAGTTACGACGTAAATGTGTAGTGTTCGCGTAAACTTAAGAAAACAATATAGAAAACAATATAGGTCTTCATATTTTTCTCTAGTGTAAGTAGTATTATTAAATTAAACCAAATTTGATTGTTCTTTTGTTTTGCTTCAAAATTTAATTAAGTTTATGTATGTTGGTAGTTTTATACAATATCTAAAGCAAACATAACCACATTCCAAAATACAATTAACTATATGTCTATGTTAAGGATTGGACGTCCCTAAGTTACAAGGAGCCAGCAACGTGGGGCGGAGAGGTCGTCGACCGGCCGCTTTCATACGCCGCAATATCGAACTCAGCCCGTCTGCACTAAGCCTTATAGCACCTTAATATTCGGCCCGGATATTAGGCATTATCTTTTATGTATAACTACCGTTTATCTTTATTAGGCCTCTCTTGAGGTAATTACACTCGCGTGCATGTTCGCGACCAAATTGAGGAAAGAGATTTCTCTCTGTTTTCCATTCCATCCTATTTCACTCTCTCTATAGTGTGAGTTAGATTTTATGTGGCACGAAGACATGTTTTGTTTTTAATATGACATTATATTGACGGTCATGGTATTAAATAAAGTGAAGTTAATGAACTACGTACTATATCATTAACTTAGTACTTAAGAGTAGGTATTATCTTCGTATATACCTTATTACCTATAAATAAACTTTAAATAAAAATATTGATAAATTTGATTTCTAAGTTAACGTATTCATACCTACTGAATGCTCCATATTAATAAGAGACAAAGTGGAATGTGAGTCTCGTATAATGGTTTTTTTTCTTTATCAACGTAATAATTACTAAATATTTACAAAGTAAATTAAACTAGTCAAAACTAAACTCTAATGTATGATTAAGTTAGTTCTTACGAGTAACTATATGGTTTGAACATGTAGAGTATTCTAGTTAATTTAATTTAATTTAAGTTCTGGTTAGCGAGTCCGTATTATCGATCTACCTTATTTATATACTGATTTATTTATATAGATAGTGTATAGATTTACAAACTGTTTACAACATTAAAAATAAATATAAACGACTTAGCAGTTGTAGGTGTATTTTTTAAATTACATTTAGAATATTAAATTGTCTAACTTCCCGCCGCATTAAGAGGAAACTTTTACTCCATTGTAATAAATCAATTAGAAACGCTGATATTGTTGAACTAAATTAAATTAAATTAATTATGAACAGCGGAAACAGGCGGAAACTACTAAAATCGAAGTCAATAACGATCCGTTCGAGAAGAACTTAGTTTATGGCCTCATGTGACAAATTGCATTATTTCATTACTATTGCACTGTTTTATGTGTTTAATAATAATTGATTGCTAGTACAATTAACGGAGTTAGAAATGATTATAGTATTTAGGTATGTTACGAATGTTATTTATGTAGAGGCTCGTATGCGAATAAACATGCCTCTGAATACACATATGTAAATGATTATTTGCAAATTTTTCTTAAGTTGCGCAAATCTTTACGAGCATCACCTTCAAATTCATGGACGTTGGCATGTAGGCAGGCAGCCATAGTTAGGCAAATAATTAACAATGTCGAATGTTCTCGGGCGCTCTCTTCCGCGATACATCAAAACAATTATTGTGGGAAATCAAGAATTGTAATTATTTCTCGTACCCCTCTCCCATTACCGAGTAACTATCTACCTTCGAGTGCTCGTCTGCCGTTCTAATTGCTTTGGCGCCTTTTAGCTGTAAACCGTATCGGATGACTTGACTTTCCAATCAGCGACGATACTCACAGCAAGCCAGAGGCTCAAAACCAGAATTTATTATACATAACCACAGACTACAGTGTCCGTGGACTAATTTGAATGCGTTGTAGAACAAAGTAGGTTGGTTAGCCGCTCGAATTAAGACGTTTTGCAAACCGCAAGAAATGCTGTGCCGGACTTCGTTGTTCGTTATATTTACATAGCTACTAGCCTATAAATAAATACTGGCCCTCACGCACACGTGCACAAAATGACGTTGTTTTAACTTTATTTTATTTTTAAACGCGCGAGCGGGTGCGCGCGCTCCGGCTGTAATTTCGCGGTGCTCGCGGCGCGCAGGCGCGTACGCACGCCGGACCAAGATGGCGACCGAGTGATTCCAAGTTTGAATTATTATTTTCTAAATAACAGAAAGCAATTGTTTGAGAGCGATCCGTGCGAAATTACTATAGTGGTTTTAGAAACGCGAGCGTTGACGCTGGCCTTGTTATCGGTTGTGGTCGGACATTGGTTTTGGCACGGTGCAAAGCGAATAGTACATGTTTATAACATCACATTATAGTTATGACTGAGTCATTATGTGCTTCGAAATATAGGAAATTTATGGATTCTTAGTGAGTAACGCATGCCTTTATATTTTTTGCTCAACAATATCTAAATCTTCTTTTAACAATTTTTATTTTGTTAATTTTAGATGCCTAATTGTTGTTGCTTTCATTTTTAACTACCTAACCTACTCGTTGATAACATCTGTTCTCTTTTCTAGGTTGCTTTTTCATTAACTACTATATTAACTACATTCCAACAATGTGTGTAAGTAGAGTCGAATCAATTGTGCAGGTTATTTTCAAAGGTTATATTTTTTTTTATTTACATACCTATACTGCCATACCTTTTTACTCTTCTACCCAGATATCGGGGAAGTCATATTGACATGTATTTATTGTAAGCCAACTCGAAATAACTGTGCAAAGAATTAGGTATATTATCAAATATTGTGCATTATGTAGTATTTGTACAAAGCGGTAGGTATATTACAATAATAACAAGATACACTTGTGATGATTAATAAAACAAAGGAAGAGTTCATAATTATATACAATCTTATCAACCGCAATTTAAAAAAATGCATTTTGTGTCCCCGTTTTAGCACTAAAATTGTAAAGACATATAAGGTATCAAGTACTAAACACTGAAGCCGTACCTACTAATGAACAATAAAAATTATTCGTTGAGCCATAATGCTAGTAACATAATGCCATATGCGACCTCGCCTCACAGGTAACTCATTATTTTATAGTTGATAGATGATGCGGGCCACTCCTTGCTCGGTTCAGATGACGTGACTAAGCTCAGTATTTTCTTATAAAGGGGCTTTATTATTTTTAAAGAGGAAATACATATGTCATTATTATCCTTCAATAAGGAGTTGTTTATATTTAAGATTCTAAAATACTGCATTACCTATATAGGTTTAAAAGGTCAGGCTTAGATGGTAATTGGTATATACTCGTAATAGGTAAATACACTGGGCCGCAAAAATTCCGGGTCGCTTATAAAAAGTGTGATAGTTTCTTAACTACACAACACAAACTAGTGAAACTGTAGTATGTTATAGATGACTGACTTATACATAAAAGAAAATACATAACACGTTTGTAAACTGTATAATTTTATTTAAGTACTAAAAAATAAAATAAAAACACTTCTAACTTTTGACAACAAAAATATACAACACAGTTAATCTGCAAAATGAAAGCTTTTCTGTAAATTTAAAATTTTGTATTTCCTCCACGAGCCCGTATCGTTTCATTAAGATGATGTGGCATGCTGTAAATCAAATTTCTAATACGGTTTTGGTCTATGTTTGACCATTCTTCTACTAGCGCACTTCTTAACTCACGTAAGTTAGCTGCAGCTGGAGAGCGTTGTTTAACGCATCTCCCGAGCTCGTCCCATAAATGCTCTATGGGATTTAAGTCTGGGCTGCGAGCTGGCCACTCCATGCGGGTGATACCGACAAATGTGCTGTATGTGGTCGCGCATTATCGTCCATAAAAATGGAATTTGCACCCATATTCACCAAGAAAGGACCAGCATGCTCATTTAAAATCTCCTCTACATATCTGGGAGCTGTCAGAGAACCGTTTTCTATAATTACTAACCCCGTACGATCCTCTGAAGATATCCCAGCCCAAACCATTATTGATCCTCCACCGAATGGCACCTTTTCCTCAAAACACGCTTGACGATAACGTTATTTTTAGTCGCCTATATACTCTTCGTCTCCCATCGTGTGCGAATAAACAAAATCTTGACTCATCGGAAAACATAACCCTGGACCAATCTTCCTGGCCATGGGTCGTGATCTCGAGCAAACCGCAACCTGGCAACTCGATGTTCTCTGAGCAATTTAGGGCCATTTGCTGGCCTATAAGACTTTATATCAGCTTCCCGAAGTCGCCGCCGGATCGTGTCAGAGCTTACATTGTTGTGGTGAATTCCTTGAAGGCTAATTCGGACCTCAACAGCCGTGAGATGTCGATTTCTTAACATAGTGCTCACGATGAATCGGTCTTCTCGTGTAGTTGTACACCTTGGCCTGCCATTCCCTGGTCTCCTGATGTTCATGCCGGGCTCTTGAAATCGCTGGAGTACTCTTTGGACCGTGGATAAAGATACACCTACTGTTCTAGCAATATTCCGCTGACTTCTTCCTTCTTGTACCATGGTGATAATTCGTGTACATTCTGCAGTAGATAACGACATGTTGGTGCATGGTTGATGCACAAAATACTGTGACCAGCCAAAAAAACTGTTTATTATGACAGCTCGGTTTGAAATAAAAGCGAGAAAATTTTCTATTCCATAAATTTGAATTTTGATATTTTTCAAAAATCGGAATTTCTTTTTTTGAAGCTGTAACTTGTTCAAATGCAACTTCTTTTGATATGTATAATAAGCGTCACAAATCTGCCTATAACATATTATTTATACGAGGGATCTATGTAAATAACTTTGGGAGATATCGCGGTTTTTCTAAATGACCCGTTATTTTTGCTGTCCAGTGTATATTTGATTTGATTTAATTTGTAAAAGTTGTACCTATCCTCGATTTCGTTTGATCGGAGGTAAGCTTCTGTTTCTTGTATTATTTCATTTAATGTATTAAGGAACACTTTTAATACTTTTTTATTAATATGGGCTCCATAATACAAGTTTTAGGCGATCGAAATGTAATACTTATGTACTTACCCACTACCTACTCTCGTTTAATAAAAAAATCTAGCTACTGTTAACTATTATCGTTAAACTTGAGAAAAATGTATTAAATATGTAGGATATATTTTACATATACCTAATGAATGTATCTTATATATATATGCCATAAAGGCATGAATATATGCAGAGATCACTAATGCTCTCGAGCCCCTGCAATTGCGTAGAGGTATAGCGTCACTCAGCGTCTTCTACCGCTTATACCACGGCGAGTGCTCTGAAGAGCTTTTTGACCTCATCCCACCTTCTCCCTTCCTCCATAGGAGTACGCGTGCTGCTCTCCGGAGTCACCACTGTACTGTCTCGAACATTCCATCGCGCACAAAGAAATTTGGTGACTCTTTTCTTTGTCGCACTTCCAAAAGATGGAATAGTCTACCAGCACACGTTTTCCCTCCTTCCTATAACATGGGGTCCTTCAAACGAGGCGTAAAGAGGCACCTTGTGGGCCGGCAGGGTGAGGGTGACTGATGCTGCGTTGTTTTCTCGCTGCACCAGTTGTCCTTACGTCTGGACTCCATTTCCACTTAACATCCAGGTGGAGTGGAGTCATTTGCCGAGCTATGCTTAATAAAAAAAATAAAAAAAAATATCCAGCTAAAGTCAGACGGAAGGTCTTCCTTTAGTTGGGGAGAAACCTTGTGTTTTTTAAGTTTTACAAGCTTTCAGTTCCTTTATTAAATAAGCATTTAAAAACTCTTTTAATTTCCAAAATATATGATCAACATAACCAAAGAATTTTTATATAATAACAAAATTTAAAGAACTGGTAATCTAAATGTTGCTCTATCTATTTAAAATTATAGATACCTATGCCAAATTTTATTTGAACAAGGGTTAGACAAACTAATTATAAATGGTTTTGTTTCTAAAACTAACGATAAAAATTATAAATGTTTAATTTTTTTTTTACCATTCTGTACTTAGTGCAATATAGGTATATTTATGATTTACGCTCAATTTATTATTATCGTAGAAGTCAGTAGTCAAACATCAAACTAAACAAAACATTTTTTTAATGCAATATACTTTCTAACTGCAACAAACTTATTGAATAATTGCTTTTATAATCAGTTCAAATAAAGATGGCATGAATAATTTATTACATTTTATTAATAAGTATCTAAATAAACATTTATTTTCTTGTTTGAATGAATACAGTCTTCAGTACCCAATAATTTCTACGATTTAAGCTATTTAAACTATGTAAGCTGTGTAATCTAAAGTCTTCGTTTCCCCCAGAACTGTGCGAGGTAGCCAAGCGGTGCCCAAGAAAAATATTCACAAATAGGAATGCGGCATCTGCTCAATCGACTCACTCTGTCCACGATCCGATCCGAACCCTTCGGAGAATCTAGTAGGGCACGGGGACGCGCACTTTTAAGTGTGCGATGCCGTTCTCCCCAGAAAAAATCTAAAGGTGATTCGTTTCAACACTGCTTGAGATACCCTTTACGTACCTCGCCGCCTCCAAAAAAGCCCGGTGACGCTGAAAATGCCGTTTGAGGCAATCAGCAATCTCTCTCAAAAAAGAAAAAAAAAGACTCACTCTGACGGTGTAAAATGTAGTTATCCTATTGCACTCCTTAGCTACCCCCACAGAGTAGAACCAGAGAGGTCACTCCGCAAAAATATTTGACTAAATAGCGATTTTACCCTCGGCAAAATAAAGTTCAATTCAGATCGCAGGTCGCAGATCGCAAGGCGCGAGGCGCGGCTAAGAGACGGTAGCAACAGCGACGTACCGTCTCTTTCTATCGCTTAGGTCTTATCTCCTGTCTCTGGCGGAGACTCACCCTAAGAATCGGCAAAGTGCGGGTGATACTTTTGGCAAAAAATAAGGAGACTGCAGAAGTTGAGTTTCATATATGACGCGGGCGGACACGGAATCGAGGAGCTCGACGGCGCAGTGGTTAACTCGCCCGGTCTGCGATTGCTGAGGTTAAGCAACTTTCGCAAAGGCCGGTCATCGGATTGGTGACCAAAAACTTATCATCTCGAGCTTCTCCATGCTTCGGAAGGCACGTAAAGCCGTTGGTCCCGGCTGCGTTAGCAATCGTTAACAACCACCAATCCGCACTGGGCCCGCGTGGTGGTTTAAGGCCCGTTCTCCCTATCCATCCAAAGGGAAGGCTCGTGCCCCAGCAGTGAGGACATAAAATGAGCTGATAATGATGATGATGATGATGATGGACACGGAATCTCTCCTGGAACGGAGCTGCGCTCAGACTGGTTGCGAATTGTTTGCGAGATGCCGCGTCCGTGAAAAAGGCTATTGCGCGTTCCTCGAGCGCGTCATGCACGAATATGAAGCTTTCCTTCTGCAGCCTTCATAACTCTTTCACTGGTAGTGTTAATATAGGTGCCATCATGATTTCAACCTTATGTTGTTGCAATAGCATCGAAAACCAATGAAAAATATATAATGCTATACCAGTCAAGGGTTAATACGTGCTCTTGGCATAGCGTCCATCGGCCGCGGTGGCCGCGTTCCACCAAGAAGGCCGTACTCGCTTGTCTCAGTATAATAAAAGCAAAAGCTATGTATGTACTTATTATAAAAGAGAAACAAGCGAAGCGTGATCGTGACCGGATTCATAGCTGCTTAATGGCGGCGGACCACGACTGAAATTCGTGATCAGCCGCTGTAAATCGTGTGACACGCTCGCAACACTTATCGCGGACAGCATCTAGGATAGGTAGCTGCATGGAAAGCTTATAATCGATGTACTTTAATTGTATATAGGTATTGGCACGAACTGGTTCTGGATAGAGAGTAGTAGGAGGGGAAGCCTTTGCCCTGTAGGGGAGAGTAATAGCTGATAATAGTAAAATACCGACCTAAGGTATATAGAATGAAATCAATGTCAAATATTTTTATTTAAATAAACTTTAGAAAAGTGCTTTTGAATCGTCCAAAAAAATTTTTACCTACTACCCATTCAGGACGTCTATTTTTTAGCTGATACATAGATGATAGTACGAGTTGCACTTTGTTTCGGGGAATGTACTGATATTTTGAGCTTACACCTTAGTAGCATATTGAAGATATTGTATAATTTGATTTTGGGATTAGCGTTGTGGGCTGTATTATAGATATAAAAAGTTACAATTCCTTATAATATTACCTAAACATAACTAGAGTACCTACAATCTGTCTAAATATACTAGTCTTAAACCCAAAATTATTTTTTTAAGATAAGCGCATTTTTTATTTTTTCATGATTAATAAATATCTATTAAGTACCTAATTAAATTACAAAATTGGCAAGACTTCATGATCAGACAGTATGGAAAGTAGTTAAATATTACATGAAATATATACGAAAAACAGCTTTTAATACCAAAAACAAAGGCAATATTAAAAAAATTACTCCGTCACATTCAACTTTAAACCTACAGAAATACATACATTCATTTGAAATATATTTAGAGCCGTGCGTGTTTCGTGACTTGTGATGCAAGCCAACCTTTATTTAGAATTAGGTTGCCAGAATAAATATTATTAGCAAATTTTATGTAGGCTAGTAACACTAAACCACGTGTCGTAGCACTTCCCTCCAAAGGAATTCTCGTAGCATCGTAGCACCACAGTCTTTTAGTGTTTATATTTGAGCAATTATTTTTTTTACTGTTTTATACTACTAAGTTTTTCTTTTAAACGTATGTTTGAAGTGATCTAAACCGAAAGTTAGAAACGATAATTAGAACAGATAATTAGAAATGCAAAAGCTACGGCTATCACTTTGGGTCACAGAACAATGAAGTTAAGGTTTCAAAATTAGCAAGTTTGGTAGATCGAAATCTTTTGAAATACGTTGGTTCACATTAGTCGATGGTGCAGTGGTTAACGCGCCCGGAGGTTAAGCAAATTTAGCAAAGGTCGGTCATCAGATAGGTGACCATGATTATTATTAACGGGATTATTACCATGTTTTTTGTTGTGTTTGAGTGTTCGATATTTTGGCACGTTGCATGCGCCATGATCACGGATGTACTGAAAGTTAGTAATAATTATTCTAATGTAATTGTCCATGATAGTTTTAAAAGTTATACGTATAGGTTTAACCAAAACACAACGCAAATGTATGCTCACGAGACGACTCATATTATTGCCTGGCTTTTTCCTCAAGTAAATCCTCCTGCTTGTAGGTAGAACATAGATGGAGTAAAAATAAATGTAGAATGAAATGAATGTCTTTTATTCAATTAACGTATATATATTGCACGGAAAAAAACAATAAATGTGATAATAATAAAAACAAGAGTACCTTCACACAATAAGATTATGATATATAATTTGATACACAACATATATATTTAGGTAATGCATTTCAACCGCTGCTGCCTGGTTTGGAAAATTGATTCTACTATGAAGACCTAAACAAGTGAGTCAACTATACAAATCGGTTGCAGTCGTCAGTGTGTGCTCATGCGTTAGTAAGTATTGCCAGTGTGCACGCCACCAGCAGCGCCTGAACAATTATCGGTGTGCCACTATTGGTTCGAGTATACAGATACTCTGTTTGTGTCAGCACACCTTGACCACCTTAGAACAGAGTATTTTCAAGACATATGAACTAGTACTGGTCTTTTTTTCTTTCTGGAGAATACGCTTTGCGCGTACCTCTGAGACCGTCCGGGGAGAAGCAGATTTATGTGGGACTCTCCTCCCGAACCATAATCGACCCACCCAGCCCATAAGGGCTCAGTAGGGCACGGGGGAAAGGGAGGTATACCCACAAACTGCAGTACTTCCCCTCTCTGCCACCAGGATTATCCGGGATCGTACTAGGCAATCACCGGAGTGGTAACTAGTACTGGCCTATCACATACGCCTTTCACATACCGACGCGACGCCGCCGTCCTCTTTGGAATGGCAAAATTTTTATCGCAAGCCCGTTATCGTGGCCGATCATAAATCTGTTTTCAAATCGTGAGTCGCCATTCCTGACGTGGCGTCACCACCGACCCATGTTTCTAACCTACCTCGTGCGAAAGTAGACCGTCCCGAACATGTAATAAAGCATAATTTACTGCGCCCGCTGACCTTCATTTAACACGTTTAGACATCAATAGGGTTTATTGTCGCATTGTACCTAAGTATTTGCCAATGCACGTAAAATACTAAGCGAGGTTCTCAAAATGCCAGACTTATTTACGGTCCAAGCGCTTCGACGAGGTACGACGCCAAAGAAAAGATAGTATCTGCTATCTCTAAAATATATCCCACAAGCTTAGCGTAAATAATCCACGAGTTCGAAAATCTTAAGCAAACTTCAATATTCTTTTATTTTTCTGTTCAATGAGTCAGAAAACTAGCATAAGGAACTTTTGAAAAGAAAGAAAGCTTATTGTTGTCGATCTGAGCTAAAAACATAAGGTCGTCGAAGACGTTGTTGGAAATGCACGTCATTTATTTTCTGTGCGTATTATAAAGGGCACATATGGTTACCACAGGCCGCTGAGTAACTCTATTAGTGAGAAACGCGTTGTCAACCCCCGGCCTCCTAATAGTTTTCACGTTACATTATATTATATTTGTTTTCAAAGTGCCCTTTTTTAGCTCCCTAACATATAGATGTAAGTATGTGGAAATCCCTTGAATACCTATATTTCATGTAACAAAAAACGAATGCACTCCAACGCCGTAAAACAAACACGACGACTTTTAATGTACCAACATAAATCAAATGGATAGAATAATTATTAACGGGATTGTTAATAGTGTTTTTATTGTCTTCCAGTATAATAACATCGTCATCATGGCGCATGCAACTGTGTTAAGAAGAAGTTATACCTAAAAGGATGTAAATAAACATCCCTATTGAAATGAAAGAACTTTTACGGATCTAGGTACTGTGCTGTGGTACCACGGACCCTGCAAAGGGTTCAATACATCAGGATGAACATTAATTAAAGTAATGTGTAAATTAAACGCGAGTAGATCCGTAAAAGTTGTTTCATATCAATGTGTGAGCAGTGTTCGCGTAAACTTTAGATAAAACAAAACATCCTTATATTACTTGTGTGTACCCACAATGCTATTGTAATTTCTTTCAACGATATTTGTGTCACAACCCAGCACGAATAAACATAAACGCTTTACCTACCTATACAGTATACAGCACTAACGACGTAGACTGTAGGTATCTGATTTCACTCCTATCGTTTCTAATACAACACGCCGGCGTGCTATATAATTGTTTCAAGATTTATAGATATAGGGCCACGAAGGTATTAATTGTGAGACTTTATCGGTACACTCAAAAACGCTTTATTGCTTTCACAGTAAGAGTCAATTACTTTGGATTAACTCCACGATGAGTTCCTAGGTGCACAGTGTACACCCAATTGCTAAACAAATTTCAGTTCATTCATTGTGGTTACAGTAATTAAACCGGGGAATGGGACTGATAGCGTATGAATAGGTAATTACGAAGCATTGTGTCCGTTAATTAAATGTAATCAAGCGTCCAAAAAAGGTATATCAATTGTAGGTAAGAAGATTTTATGCGTCCGGTTGCGTTGCTATGTACTACTTACGGTTGAATCGATGTTTTAGATGAGTTATTATGTAGGTAGGTACAAACTCTTTAAAAAATATTAAGTATGGATTTGTGGCAATGTACTTTGAAACGAGACTTGACATATTTATATACATTGGCAATAAATAACTTCATTTGGAGCTAATGATTAACTTTTAGTGTTATAATAAAGACATCAATTTTACGGTAGGTAGTTTATTTAAATAAATACTTATTGATTAAAAATATATGGTTAAAGAAAGATGTTCGAAAAGTCGAAGCTAATTATCAGCTTGAATTTAAAAGTGGTAAGAATAATCAGTGAAACAGATCTGACAAAATTACTAATTTAAAAAATGGCGAAATTGTAAAGTATTTTACAAACCTAAATAAAGTATTTATTTTTAAATAGTATACGTTATTTGAGCAGTTATCTTGATAATTTTTGGTAAATACAAGAGAAATGTTTAAAAGTACCTGCCAAAAGTCACAAAGAAAGAACTTAGTACCTTCACAAATTAATGATATTAAAAAATTCATAGGAACCAATTAAGGCGCAAACAAACCAACAAAAGTGGCTGTGACATTAGATACCACATAACAAAAAGTTAACTTTAAAATTTACGCCAACCTCTGCGCACAAACAAAATAGAAAAACAACAATTAAAAAAAACCGCCCGCAGTCAAAATGTTTGATTTATAGAGGAATCTAGCAATTAGAGTGTGCGGGCTGTGCGGGTGTGATTTACGATGATTCGGTGTGATCATGGCGGCCGGCGTGATCCGAGTAATGCCCCTTTATGACAGTCCCAGATGAATGGGCTGCGGCGAGCGCCATCTTGGATTGAGTTCACTTGCGGTCTGGCGGACGCGGTCTAGCCCTAATACAGATATAAAGTCTGGGAATTGAATGTTGGAATAGGCTTCGCTTGACATTTAGGTGGAAACACCTAAATCATGGACTTTTTTAGCTTGACTTTTTTATAATGCTGTAAGTAGTACCTACATTATTAACTTAACTACACTAAGATTACTTTTAGATTGTAAAGAGTTCACTTGCGGTGCGGTCTGGTGGACGTGGTCTAGCCCTAATATAGATATAAAGTCGGGATCTGGTGCTAAATGTTGGAATTGGCTTCGCTTGACATTTAGGGGAAAACACCTAAATCATGAACTTTCTTAGCTCTTTATTTAATACCGCAGTACATTATATTTTAACTTAACTATACTAAGATAATTTTGAAATTCCGAAGAGTTCACTTGCGGCCTGGCGGACGCGGTCTACCCCTAATACAGATAATAGGGTCCTCACCTATGAAATTGACGTTTTTTTCTCACTTATTAATAGGTGTATTACTTCTAAAAGTCAATACCGGTTGTTAATATTATTACACACCTTTAATTAGGACTATGTTACTTAGGCTTCAGTAATAACAATGATTATTAAATTTGTGTATTTATCGCCCAATTTTTTTTTAAATTGACTAACCCTTTGTTCGCGGAATTGTCCTTTTGTTTCACTGTAGCTTTAAAGGGTCTTAATTTTTTTTTCTTTTTAATGTCTGCTATATTTAGATAGTGAAACAAACACACTGCTCTACAATTTTTATAGTGTTAAAATAAATAGATACTAAGAAAATTTAAAAAAACGTTAGTATGAAAAATAAAATTTTATAAAAAATCTTCATACAAAACACCAATTTCATAGGCAAGGACCTAATATATACTCTGGGAATTTAATGTTGAAATAGGCTTCGCTTCACATTTAGTGGGCTATACCTAAATCATGGACTTTCTATGCTTTTTTATTGAATATAACGCAGTACGTTATCAACTAAACTACAGTAAGATAAGTTTGAGATTCTGAAGACTGCACTTGCGGTCTAGCAGACGCGGTCTACCCCTAATACAGATATAAAGTCTGGGAGTTGAATGTTGAAATAGGCTTCTCTTGCCACTTAAATCATGGAATGTCTAAGCTTTTTTTTTGTAATATTCCGCAGCAACGTATTTACTCAATTACCTACAGTATGACTATGACATTCTGAAATGTCTTTGATATTATGCATACCTCAAATGTACGCACAGTGGAATCGGAAAAGCTAGTGCATTAGTGATATGTCATTAGTTGTAATTTAATGTGTTAAAACATATTTTGAATAGATTTATCCGTTGCGTGAAAAAATTTACACTAATCTAAAGCGTATAAAAATTGTAAAGAACATTTTTATAGTGCTTACGAATTTCGGCCTACAAGTTACACCAGTTCGTTACAACTTATATGCAAGGCAATAAATAGGCACTAAACGTAACACTTACACTTAAAGAGATCGTCGACATAGCTGATACCCCGTCATCGGCTGTCGTCGCTTCGACGCGATAAACAAATCGTCGACTCCACTCGCCCCTCTATCGTGACCGTAAAAACTTAACTATCCGGTGACACGAACACACCTCAGTATAAATCACGACAACTGGTAATACTTATCGAAATCTGTACGACACGATCGCGCTTTATGAAACTTTTTCACGCTCAACTAGACACGGGGACACTACAGCCTGCATGAAGTTCACACACGTATTTTTCACTTTGAATTTCGAAATTTATCAACACATAACAAATGGCAATCTTCATCAAAATTACCCTGATAATTAGATGCCAGATTGTCAAATGTTTTACTGACTTTGATTACGGTCGCAATTGAAATGACTACAATAATTAAAACTCAACTAGCAACACTTACGGACACTGACTAAATGACCGGTTAACACTATCACACAAATGCAAATAACAAGAAAACTACGAAAGCGAAAGCGCTGTTTAGTTTACCACAAAAGCCAAAATATTTTACCCCACAATCTCCGGAGTTATGCAAATTCAACCCTTTCTATGGTCCGCGTTGATACACAATGATTCCCGTCTTTTTTGCTGTGTTCGCAGGTTTTGTCTCCTATTCAGTACTGGGTCTTTCGCAACAAAGCCTCGTGATTTGCCTAATGCGTATCGATAATTTATGTGGAGGTTGCGTAAGTTGGCCTTTTGTGGGACCGTGGCACTTTCGGTTTCAGAGTACCCATTTGCATAACAGGGTCCCGGACAATGCTAGGACACCCTTTCGTGAACAATCCGTTTCACTTTTAAAATTGTTCTATTGTTGACGTTGTCGTGGCGGCAATAAATAAATCTAGTCTTATATACTATTGTGCATGTGGCAACATTGTCGTTGACCAGCTACGAGTAAGCTTAAATCGTGCCTAATGGTTCGAATATATAGGTAAAGAGTTTCCTTGTTTGTGATATGGTAGCACTGTCAAGTTGAAATCGTGAGAAATCGTCGTAATGCGTAACAAATCTGTTTTTAATTAAACAATAACAATAAACGTTTAACTAGTGGTCAATGATGGTAAAACTGTTGGTATAAATGCCAATAACACACATCATTATGGCGTGTAATATCGTTTTACAACTTTAGAGCAATAAATAAATTGACTGCCGTTTGTACATTTTATTACTATTTAAAAGTCGATGACTATTTGAAACGAATAATTGATTTACGTCGGTTATTAATGTTAATTTGATACTGTGTTTAGCAACTGTTTTTTTCTCTCTCTTTTTAATGGAATTTCTGCTGCTATTTTTTCGATAAAACCTTAGTATTTCAGTTTTAATAGTTTTGTAAAAGATTTGTATCACTATAAGGAGTTCTTGATATACTCGTTGTACCTCATTTGTTGTTATTGTTTTTTTATTTCTTACAGCTAATAGGTCTTGGATAAGCCTATTGGCACTTTAAGTTTTTGGCATGTAAGTATATAAGAACGCTCTATCACCAAACCATTCATGATTCAGTCGCTTTCATTCAATTAAATACAAACGAATGGACATGAACAATACTTGTTTATATCTACACGTATTGGCTTAAAATATGCTAATAATTTAAAGGTGAGGTGGTTAAAAACGTATGTATGTAAAGATATACATTATAAATGAATCAAAAAATCTATATAGAAATAAATACCAACCTAGGTTGTAAACCACCTTGCAATAGTAGATCAGAATATGGCCCCAGGGCCTTCTTAGTAGCAAGGGATAAGTCGATTGGGAAGTGCAATTAAGCCACAAATTATTTTTATGGGCGTAATAATAACAAAACGACTATTCAGTCTCACCTATTAATGTTGATCACCCTATGGCCATAATTAGCTGGTAAGCCATAACTCCACCGAGCTCGGGGATTATACAATTATATCACACCAGTATGTTAATCATCATACTTTTCTACAAATGTTAAAGTCTTTCAGTAGTTTAACACGTGTTAATAACTAATAAAACCGTTTATTAGAACATAAAAAGTCGAGATTTATAAGTTATAGGTGGTCTATGCGTTATGATTGTTGGGTAGTTCAACTTTCACTCTTGTGTTTTGATAATCAATTCTACAGTGTTACTGTTCTGGTAAAAATATCTCGTATTTTTAAATTGATATATGGTTCTAGAGTAACTGTTTTGATGTATGTAAAAAATATTTTTAATCGTACGATTAAAAGTCTTTTTTACTAGGTATAGAGTAAGTTGAAAAATTTAGTTTGATTACTTCATATTTTCGAGGTAAAATATTACTTGTTAATTTTATTGTTAATTTTTTTATGTAGAAAATAGTTAAGGTCAGTAGCTAACGCACTAAGCACCTTATATTTAACTTTACTGAATGTTTTACATTCTTAACGTCACATAATAAAAAGTTTCGTTCTACCTACTTTATGAGAATTAAAATGCCAATGAAACGATGAACTGTAAAGCAGTTTCCTATCTCAAAAGCCCTTTATAATGTACCAGAATATTTTAAAATTGGTTTCAACATGTAGTCACGTATCAGTGACATGCCTCTCCACTCACCAACGTATTAAGTTACAAACCCCGAAGACACATTTACGACGAGACTTCTATAAATTATACTGTCTTCAATTAAAAGTACCGACTCGTATCGGTTCTGTGTTTAGATAAACATTTCAACACAACTTTAAAGAAAAGGCTTTTTGAATAAGGTTTTGATAAGTTTTGTCTTTAACGATATATTTTTTTTGTATTAACGGGTAAGCACTGTGCCTTGATCTCACCTGATGTTAAGTGTTGATAAGGCCAATGATGGAAGCGCACTTCACCCGGGATCCTCAACTAGTTAGGCACTGGCTATCATCTGTAGCTGCCGGAACATAACAATGCTACACACATTGATGTTATAGCGACATATTTAGATAAGAAGGTGGTAGCTAGCCAGGCGGACAAACAAGCCCTACCACCAACCAAACCGAGTACACAAACATGTACCCCCCGCTGGGAATCGAAGGACCTCTGGGTCTAAACCGGTGGTCTTAGCCACTACCACAGAGGCGGTTAAAATTTATTTATCTTAATAAGTACCAAAAAACATTTCATTTTGGGGATTTTTAAAGATAAGTACGCTATTTTGCTTGAGGGTATAATTGACTTCATATTCTGGAATCGGAAAACGAGAACGTGTGGTCTTAAGGATTTCTCCTGAGCACATTGTATCAATTTCCAATGTGTAGTCAAGCAATTCAGTAAACAAGCAATTCAAGTAATGCTTACTGGGTATTCTGCCTGATCCCAAACTGGGGTTTTTTTATTTATAAATAAGTATAATTTTATAAGTTCTAGTTTTAGTAGTTTAATTTACATTGTAAATATTCTGTGGTAAACATTCCTTCAGTCCCTTTGTAAACTAATACATTTTAGAGTATTCGAAACCTTTTTGGTAAGATGAAGCCCGCTCGAGATTTCGAAATACCTCAACCCATACGGCGGCGTGGGATCGGCATCTGGACCGGGTCGGGCGAAGTCGTAAACGGGCGACGCCGCCGCTGCCCGGCAGAAAAATGTTATATATAGACACGGAAAAGTGGCGTGGACCGGCCCGAATGGGATTCTATAGTTCGTCCCGTATTTTTAGGATCAGCTCTGCGTGTTCGTGAAAGGTTCGCCTTTACTTTTGGACAGGCATTTGTTTTAGGGCGCATTCAAATTAGACGCCATTAAGTGTAGCGCGGTCGCAGCGCAGTTGCAGCGCTATAGCCCTTTCATTACACTCCTACTCAACTTTATTGAGAATCCATACAAATAACAAAACGCGGTTGCAGTACTGCAACAGCAGACTACTGTGCTTCTGTCGCTTGTATTACTTAAAATGTTGGCAGAAGTGACCGCAGCTAAATACCTACATCATTTCTTTAGCTGTGCGGCTCATTGCGGATAATTTGAAAGCGTTTAAAGTTACTTTATATTTGATAGAAATAGCTGTATATGTAAGATAGGTATTTTGTTTTTTAAAGGTTGTAAAGGCCATCTGCAGCAAATTAACAATATTAACGTTTCTTTCAATATAATAATTTTGTGTATTTGTTTCTTATTTTTGTATTTATTTAACAACAGACAGAATAAGACAGAACCTCCCAATTCGATAAAGTGGTCTATAAATATATTTTATTTGTTTTAGTATATGTTATAAACTGGCTGGCTCTACCAGTTTTACAGACAAAACTAAAAAAAATGCGTATATATATCGTATCTTATATTTTTACCAATTTAATACAAAGCTTTTTTATTGACACAAAACTATGTTTTAATATAATTCACTGGGTAAGTACAATATTATGCTCTTCCGTAAACAAAAGACAAACATGACTCGTATTTAGAAGACGACTTAAAATTTCAGCCTTAATCCTTCCCAGCTTAACTTGCTCAACTTTACATAGAGATATTGAACGTAATGGCCTCCCATCACTCTGTTCCTCCCACCCCTTCCCTGCTATCATTCCCCCTTTCACAATCAACTACAATTAGAACATTACACGCTCCCAATGTGATTCAAACTTTTCCCATCAAGCTAAATTAAAAATACAGGGTACCCCTATCCCAGATTTCGTAAATTTTTATTTATCTTGGTCCTTTTTTAAAGCTTCCTGCGGGTTATTAATAAAATATACCTACGTATAAATACCTATCTAATTATTACTGCCAATGTGAAAATACAGTTCTAGGTTTATACTCGTAATAGGTACTTACATTGAAATAGTTTTAAGTGAAAGTCAAAGGTATTTATTGCCACATAGAGGTCTTAAAAGTGTTTAAAATAAAAATAAAGTCTTTATCAGTGAAGGATAGCAAATATTGGCTGACAGTGACGTTGTAAGAATGATTTTTACTTGCAAGACCTAAATGATTTAGGATCTTTTAAAAGAATTTTGTGTCATTAAATTTCATTTTGATATTTACCTTTATGTAAACACAAACTTTACCAAAACGATAAATATTTAAAAAAGTGTAAAACTAGTATCTTCAACTAAAAGGTTTTTTAGTAAAAATGTATATTTCTTAAAAAAGTAGTTCAAATATACGCATTTTATGGTAGTTTTTTGTATTTATTGATGATAATAAACGTATACGATTTCCTTCATCACAAATAAATTCCAGACTATATATATGATTCATGAATATTGCATGAAAAGAATTTAAATCTCAAAGGCGCATCACAGACCATTACTCCGGAACTGAGACTTGGCCAAAGTTACATCTGAAATAGGGGTTCGGACGGGGAAGACTTTTTATTATTTATGTAATATTTTGCAAAGTTTTTTTTTAATCCGAAGGGTGAGACCCTCGCTAAAGGGTGGGCCGTTTTAGTTCTCCGTAGATAAACATATCAATTTGTAGTGTTTTGTTAGTAGATAAATATGTGGTGCAATTGTTTGGTCTCGTATGTGCTCAGTTTGGTTGATGACTTCAGTGGACACACTTGGGAAATAAATTCAATTTGTTTGTGCTTGGAGCTTTATGTTTCTGTGCCGTAGTGTTGTGTTTTTACTTGAGACTTAAAAGTCTCAAAAAAAGGAAAAACTAAGGTATTTATTTTTTATACCTTATCTTTGTGACAATTATAGTGAACTATTTTTTTTAACAAATTAAAACTTAAAACGCTATATTTATTTTTATTATTGTAAATTAAATGGATGAAGAACACAAATAGATTAACTGATCCAACCTAAAATTTTAACGAAAAGCTGGCGTCCGAAATTACGCGTCTGTTTACCTTATCACAACCCTTGCAACGCATCCGCTAACCACTTCCTCGGTGAAAAAACCAGCGCACGATACAGTTACACGCCGGCCTCCGAGCGACTTTGCCCGCCAATCGATTTAAATGTGAGCGAATAAAATCGATTTTCCCCCAAATTGAATACTCGTAAAAGTTACGTAGCAGCCAGCTTTTACGTCCGCGATTGTTTACACGGCGGCGTCGCGAGTGTAAACGCTTCTCGATAATTGATGATTTGATTTACAACATCACAAAACAGGCGTTGTTTGGGCGAGCGATCGGCCTTTGAATGGTACGTCATTACGTATCTAATAGCCGCCTAGTCCGTGTAAATATAGGTAGGCAATTAGAGGTGAGTTTAACGCGGCATTATAGGAATAAGGTAGCCACTGACACGTGTTGAGAATTTGCTCTATTCTTTCTTTATGGAATTTTCTTATAACAAAGAATGGCGTATTATTAAACTTGTAGCTAAGTCTTGCTAAGTAACTCTTCTTTGTCGGATCCTCATGACTGAAGGTAGCGGCCACGTAAACGCGAATCAAGACTGTCAAAGAAATCCTTTTCTGCACTGCTAGATGGATAGCAGAATGTGTCCGTTCATTGTAGGACACTAGGATAAGCTTTTCCAGATTACTGGGTTGGGCAATTGTTTTTTTCTAATGATAACTGATCCGACAAACGAGCATAGAGCCCGCCTGATGGAAAGCAGAACTTTGGAGCCCATGGACTTTTGCGGCATCAAAAACTCTATGTCTATGCAATGTAATTTCACTGGAATTAGTACTCTTCAAATTGGAACACAGCAATGCAAAACAATGCTGCTTGAAGGCAGAAATACTAGTACTAAGGTGGACGCCATTCAGTCGGAATTTATAAAATAAACTTAATTTAAAGCAGATAAGGTAGATAAATGAACGCAGATAAACTCTATTATCATTTATAAAAAACTTTTACTCCTTATTATCTTATCTTATCTTAGTAGCGCCTGCTGAGGTTTCCTTCTCGCAGTAACCACTCGACCCATCGGGATCTTTTGTGCAACCCCATCCTTTCACTCTTCTTCCTCTGTAATGATAGATGCCATAAGTTTGGCAACGTCCTATATCTACTTATTATTAACTTGTTCGTCATTTTACTCTCGTGGGTATCACTTTGATTATAGCAATAGATACCTACCTACCTATATATTTTATAAATATACCCATAAAAAAGGTATTCCTGTAGGTATCGCTCAGACCTACAAGTTTCCAGCCATTTGTTTTACGACCACCCGCGGCTAAAGAAAATAAAACCAGTCACCTATGAAAGCTCATTATCTAAATCTGCTGGGATTTTCCTTGGGGATTTTTTTATGCTTACGCCTTTTTGCTCGATTTTTATAGGTCGAATTAGAAAGCAACTTTATCGATATCTTTAAAGTAAATTAACCTGAGTACCTACCTACATACGGAGTTTTTCAGCGATACTAAATCTCTCTGTCAGTTAATTATTTTTACTTACTAATCATGCTTCTCAAAACTGCATTTTCTATGCACGTGTTCATCTTTTTATTTCTTATTAAAAAAAAGCCTTGATGTGTGAATAAAAAGGTAACCAAATTGCCCGTATTTACTAAAACACTAAGAAAAATAAAAAGCTGAAAACGAAAAAAAATTTCACGTTTGAAGCCATTTTTTATACTCTCTGAATTTCTGATCTTTTATTTTACCTATTTAACTTTTTGCGTTCACTTTTGAACGACCATTCCTTTTTGTTGTACAAAACACAAAGCGAAACACAGGCCTGAATGTGAAGGAAACACAAATATATTAGTCAATTGTGTGAAGTTTTCATTGGTACCTACACAGTCGTATAATCCACCCACACGCTGCACTTAACCCTCGAACAGTGAAATATTAACAAGTGTTCCCGTTGAAACATTAAAAAACCGTAATCAGAGAGTTCAGCGTGGTTCAACGACCACTCGGCGAGCGCCAATAAAGGTTCGATAAACAAAGAAACAATTGACTGCTGGCTTAATGTCAAACTTTCGCGGTAGGAGTCGCGCTTCCGTGTGCTATTACGGCTGTGCAGTTTTTATTTTATGAGCCTTTATACATTTTAGTTACCGATGCTTAATAGTAGTTTATGCAACTGTCATATAATGAAGGGTATTAAAACACGAGTGTGAGTTTATGAAACGAGTGCAGCGAGTTTCATAATAGTAACGAGTGTTTTAATACCCGTGTTATATGCAGTTGCATACACTACTTTATCTTCACTAATGCAATTAGTCAAACAACAAGAGTAAAAGCTGACAATAGTTTATTTATAATAATTGTTCAAATTTTGGATGGTAAAATTTTGAAAGTTAATGTTAATTATTGATCCAGCAGCTGTAGCGGTCGCGGGGCAAGCAGTAGAGCTCGTAGACGGAGTTGGAATATTTATAATTACTTCATTCGTCTTGTTTTCTATACTGTTCAAGATCGTATTTGAGACTTGAATTTTATTCATTAAAGACTCATCAACGTAGCTTTCAGCCACAGTAGAAGACTTCCACCCCCCGTGTCGTTTCAGTGCGGTCAAATCACCACCGCTATCTATGAGAAGGGTCGCCGAGGTGCGCTGGAAGCAATGCCCCGTGTACAACGCTGGATTAGGCAGATTCAAAAAACTTGCGATAGTTTTTCCCAGAGCACCAAATTTATTAATACCAGTTCTTTGATCGACGCACTTCCCCGATCTATAGCTCAAGAAAAAGGCAGGGTTTCGACAGGGGGTGGGTCGAAGTTCCATGTATTTTTTACATACGGCATAGCAGTTGCCCGTCACAACGAAAGAACGATCTATTTTCGTTTTTGTTTTCGAAACTTTCACCATGATTGTACTGTCGTCTATGTTAGAGACTTCATCGAACTGGATGTTATATAGCTCTTGCCTTCGGCATGCCCCCATTATGCCGAAGATTAGTGCAACCTGTAACAATAAACGATATAATAAGCTTGAGGTACATAGCCAAGGCAAAAACTATGATTTATGAAGTAGTAAAGTGTAGGTACCTACTACCTAATTTATACACAAAGCGCTTAAACGGAGTGTCTAGATAACTTGCGTGTGTAGTACGTAAGTACTAGGTCGATTAAATAACAGAACTAAAATACACTTACCTTTTCAAAAAGATACAAAATATCTGGTGAATCTTTCAGGAACATCTTTATTTGACCTGATGTGAACGTCAAGGACTTTTTTTCCTTGTGTACTTCTGAACTGCGTTTCAGGAACGCTATGACTTTTGAATACTTCGTGATATCAATATTGTTGTAGATACTCAGTGTGGACTTGAGCATAGAATATTTAGCCCACATAGAAGATGGCTTGAATTTGTCGGAGAGGTCTTTGAGATACACAAGAATGACATTTTCAGAAAATGATGTAGTTTTCTTTTCGATCTTCCATGCCAAAAAGTTATTCTTTTTCATATAATTTTCTAGATTTTTCTGGCAAAAGATTGTGAGTTACTTTTGTTGCCAATTCTAGAAAATCCGGAGGCGTACAAATATCATCGTCGCTGTCCATTTTTAACTTTTAATTTGTATTTTAAAAACAAAACACATTGCGAAACATTAAATTCACGCGTACGTGTATTGTCACAGTGAACTTGCCGCCATTAAAATCTAACCAATGAGAGCGCAGCTGCGCGCGCAGGGCCAATCAGGAGCGAGCGCGCGCTGTTCTTTTTTTATTTAATTGGCACAAGATCTTACCAAAGAGTTTTGTGTATGTAAGTTTAGTAGTTTCGACGAAGTTTTCACGTATAACCCAACTGTTTTCAAAAGCCAGCCTAATGTCAAAATTTTATACAACTTGTATGAGGATTTTGACGTAAGGCTCGCCAGGTTAATTGGTCGCGTTTTATTGATGTTATAATGAGATTTTATCTACACTAATGTTGTAACACTCTACTTATGTTTCCAATACTTGACTTATAATTACTACTGTTATAGCGCAGACAACAAAACACTCAATTTAAGCAATTTCACATGATGGTATAATATCCACATCGATATCGTAAAATCTCATTATAACATCAATAAAACGCGACCAATTAACCTGGCGAGCCTTATGTCAAAATCCTCATACAAGTTGTATAAAATTTTGATATTAGGCTGGCTTTTGAAAACAGTTGGGTTATACGTGAAAACTTCATCGAAACTACTAAACTTACATACACAAAACTCTTTGGTAAGATCTTGTGCCAATTAAATAAAAAAAGAACAGCGCGCGCTCGCTCCTGATTGGCCCTGCGCGCGCAGCTGCGCTCTCATTGGTTAGATTTTAATGGCGGCAAGTTCACTGTGACAATACACGTACGCGTGAATTTAATGTTTCGCAATGTGTTTTGTTTTTAAAATACAAATTAAAAGTTAAAAATGGACAGCGACGATGATATTTGTACGCCTCCGGATATTCTAGAATTGGCAACAAAAGTAACTCACAATCTTTTGCCAGAAAAATCTAGAAAATTATATGAAAAAGAATATAATAACTTTTTGGCATGGAAGATCGAAAAGAAAACTACTTCATTTTCTGAAAATGTCATTCTTGTGTATCTCAAAGACCTCTCCGACAAATTCAAGCCATCTTCTATGTGGGCTAAATATTCTATGCTCAAGTCCACACTGAGTATCTACAACAATATTGATATCACGAAGTATTCAAAAGTCATAGCGTTCCTGAAACGCAGTTCAGAAGGACACAAGGAAAAAAAGTCCTTGACGTTTACATCAGGTCAAATAAAAATGTTCCTAAAAGATTCACCAGATATTTTGTATCTTTTTGAAAAGGTAAGTGTATTTTAGTTCTGTTATTTAATCTACCTAGTACTTACGTACTACACACGCAAGTTATCTAGACACTCCGTTTAAGCGCTTTGTGTATAAATTAGGTAGTAGGTACCTACACTTTACTACTTCATAAATCATAGTTTTTGCCTTGGCTATGTACCTCAAGCTTATTATATCGTTTATTGTTACAGGTTGCAATAATCTTCGGCATAATGGGGGCATGCCGAAGGCAAGAGCTATATAACATCCAGTTCGATGAAGTCTCTAACATAGACGACAGTACAATCATGGTGAAAGTTTCGAAAACAAAAACGAAAATAGATCGTTCTTTCGTTGTGACGGGCAACTGCTATGCCGTATGTAAAAAATACATGGAACTTCGACCCACCCCCTGTCGAAACCCTGCCTTTTTCTTGAGCGGGGAAGTGCGTCGATCAAAGAACTGGTATTAATAAATTTGGTGGTGGCTGAAAGCTACATTGATGAGTCTTTAATGAATAAAATTCAAGTCTCAAATACGATCTTGAACAGTATAGAAAACAAGACGAATGAAGTAATTATAAATATTCCAACTCCGTCTACGAGCTCTACTGCTTGCCCCGCGACCGCTACAGCTGCTGGATCAATAATTAACATTAACTTTCAAAATTGTACCATCCAAAATTTGAACAATTATTATAAATAAACTATTGTCAGCTTTTACTCTTGTTGTTTGACTAATTGCATTAGTGAAGATAAAGTAGTGTATGCAACTGCATATAACACGGGTATTAAAACACTCGTTACTATTATGAAACTCGCTGCGCTCGTTTCATAAACTCACACTCGTGTTTTAATACCCTTCATTATATGACAGTTGCATAAACTACTATTACGATATCGATGTGGATATTATACCATCATGTGAAATTGCTTAAATTGAGTGTTTTGTTGTCTGCGCTATAACAGTAGTAATTATAAGTCAAGTATTGGAAACATAAGTAGAATGTTACAACATTAGTGTAGATAAAATGTTTAAAAAAAAGCAAGTTTAATGTTTTTTGACAACAGATTTTTTTGTTTATGATGATGTCTACCAACTTTCTAGATTTCTGCATCTTTCAGCATAAAAAGTTTATAAAATTAAAATGGCCAATTGGTTTGAATAAATTTGAACGTTGTATGGGAATCCTTAGAGGGAAAGCGTTGAGCATTGGGCTCAATTTGAGAATCAGTAACAGGCAGAAAAAGTTATGTTTATTCTTAATTTATATACCTTGGTAACTGTAAAAAAATAATTATTAAACAAAAACTCAGGTTTTTTTTGTTTTTGTTCTTATACTTAACTCACTGAATAATGTTCATGTCCAGGGTGAAGCTGCGGTCCCAGAGCCCAGTTGTGGACCATTTCTAGGATAATGATTGTAGCCGGTAAACCAAACCGTGCTAATTCATTTTCCCTTTAAAGAATGAATAAAGGATAATACTTACCGATGGACTTTAAAAATGTAGATAATTGTTAAAGAAATTATTAACTAGATTATTACCATTTATTTTCTGAATCATCTTTATAAAGCACTTAGCTTGAACATAACCTAAACGAGCTTAGCTTGGTGGGTGTCAACGACTGCCGTTTTACGAGTGCAGCCGGGACCAACGGCTCACTGCATGCATATTTTAATAGTCTGAGACGCCCGATGTCAAAGTATTCGTTGAGAATCAACTACTATGTAAAATTTAATAAATAATAATAATATTGTAATATTATTTTTCACTTTAATATTATTTCGAGTAAATAGGTTATATACTGTCCCACTTTTAGGCACATATCTCCATCATTTGTAAATAAAAAAAATTAAATAAACCAAATGCAGGTTGGTGATCTTAAACTTGGGCTATGCGTCCCTTTGCCTGATCTGGTTGGACCTAGGACTTCTGGATATCAGGTCGTGCGCTGTGCTACTTGACCACCGGAACACAAAGATAATTAAAAAATTAAAAAAAATCAAATTAACATGGTTGACAGTTCAGGCACTATGCGTAATCGCGATTGAGATATTGTCTTTTGAGTTAATTTTATGTCAGTTCCTCTATAGTGTAGATATAAAGGGTATTTCATTAAGAGCGCTCGAACTTTGAAATGAAATAAAACAACCTGTGTAAGTGATATTGCCACAACTTATATTTTATTTTAAAGGTTATTCGATGACATTATAAATAAATTTAAATTTAATACATGGCCGCTACATACGCTGTCAAAGTTCGAGCGTCCCTATTGAAAAACCCAAGCAAATAATATATAAACCGAATATTTAATAAAGTTCTTTACTTAAAACTAAGACTAATCTCATCGCAATGATAGGCACTTGTAATATCCATGTTTATTATTATTATTGTATATGTTCATATTTATGTAGTACTATTATGTATGTTTATGTAGTTTTTAATAATATTGTAGTACATGTATTGTATATGTATTGTACCTAATATAGTTTTTTTTTATTTGAGATATTTTTGTTTGCACTTATGTCGCTTCCTTTTAAATATGATGCTCCTATTCCACCTTAGGTTGGCTAGAAGAGATCTCTTTTAGAGATAAGTCCACCTTTGCTTACCATTGTTTGTAAACTGTTCTCTGTATGTGTGTTTTTGAGCAATAAAGAATATTAATAATCAAAACGTACAAGAAACCGTTCTGCTGTACCCAAATATCTTAAAAAACATACTACCGACTAATAATACGGTGCAAGTTTATTCCGCGATTTTTGCCAGCGGGGCCTAGCTATAAAACTTTATAGGTTGTTGCGTTCAAGTATTATTTGACAGTGTTGATGCGTTAAATTGCGATTAATAGATGATTAGCCGTCGTGTTAACGTTCGTAATAAATCGCCTTTTACTGCTTATCAATCACTGCGCACTTTTAGTATGAATCTGAAAGTGATACTGACCTATGAGTAATGTGACTTTTTTTATTTGCTTTTTTTATATAAATAAAAAGGAATGTTGCTAAGCGCAAAACTCGTGAACGGCTGATCAGATTTGGACGAAACTTTGCACATAGATAGACCATGACCCGGACTAGGACATAGGATACTTTTTATCCCGGTAACAGGTTCCTGTGGGATAGTGTAGTCTTCGCGAACGAAGTCGCGGGCGACAACTAGTTTTTAATAGAAATAGGTTTTCAATTTTTTTTTTAAATTCAAGGTTAGGCTGCCGCATCTAATGATAAGGTTTAGACTACTATTGTTTTAGGTAAGTATGTATGTTGTTTTCATAGTGAGCCACTTCATATTATAGCTCTATAAAACTGGACAAGTTTGTTTAGTTTAATTTTCTAACAGCGATAGATCAAGCTACTATATTTTAATTAATATTTTAATCTGTTGCGCATATAGATGGTGTGTCATACATACTAAGTTATAAAAAATCCAAAAAGTTTGGCTACCCTATTGCCTACATCATTAATTATAATACAGTAAATAGGTAGTAAAACTACGAGTAGACAATCTTAGAGATTTCAAATTAAGAGTAAAGTATCAACTTTATTTAATTTAATTTACCTTTGTTATAATTTAAAATAAGAAAGAGTTTCGTTTTAGGTACGAAGACAACAACAGTGCGATAAAAATTGTAGAATATAGAACGCATAGATATTTTACTTAAATTTAGCCTTAGTTTACATAAATAAACTCAATGTTTTTTGTAATATTGAAGTTAAAATAACGAATATTTCGATGTCGTATTATAATGAGTGGTTACTAATATTCTGTAGCTTGCAGTATTGGACTCGGCTTGGTAGGTACTTATGTTGCGGTTGTAAATAATTTTGTAATGCACTTAAGTAGAGGTTAATTTATGGATATGTGCAGCTGGCCGCAACTAAGCATTCTCTTTACTTATCTACCTTTTTATAGGTACCTACTTAAAGGGGCTGAGACAGGCGGTATCTGTGCAGGTACCACTTTAGTGTTTTAAAGTAGAAAGCTTTTTACCTTATTTTGCCTTGTGAATTTCTAAGCTTTTTTTTAAATTAGAAAAAAGTTATTACAAAAAAACAAACTTAAAATATTTTTCCTAGTGCATTAAACTCGTTTTTCTATGCATTTCTTTTTTAAATGCACGGAGTATGTTATAGATTATGAAAAAAAAAAAATCACTTCTACAAATTTCCTTGGTATGCAATAAGCTTGTACTATTTTTTTTCTTGTTACAGATCTCAACCAGGATGGTATGAATCGAGAGCACCGTTAGAACTCTGCAAGACGTAGCCTAAAAGGTGAGTACACCATAGCCAATACCGGCACAAGTAAAAAAAACAAATCTTCCGCCATCATTGAAATATCCCTGCGTCCCAACCAGTTCGAGCCAGCCCACCTACCGGTGCATCGCGCGATATCGGCATGATTCTTTTGAATTTTTCATTCCCCTACTTAAATTGGATGTCACCCACTTGTAAGAAAAGGATAGCAGTAAGCTACCGATATCGCAGATGCTCGCAGGTTTATGTACAAGTGCGAAAGAGATAGCGCGTAAACTAACATGGCGTCGCTACTACGGACCGAAATTCTTGAGCACACATGCAAAACGTTGCTGTGTGTATTATCATGTTGGTGATTGGGAGGGTCTGGTACAGAGGTGGTCAACTTAAAAAACTTAAAGATTATATTTTTTAATTGTTACAGTCACACAAAATATCGCAAACCTCTTTTTCAGTCTGAACTAGGTATAACCTCAATCAAATGAAAATACGAGTCATATCATAGATATTATTTATTATGTAACAAACTTTTAGATTTCTTATTATTGGCATAACATTTATGTACAGGAATTTTGTTTAAGCATAAATAATAATTATTTAATGAATTATTACGATTTGGTGTATTAAATAAGTAAAAATAAATTAGTTATGACTTTAGCAACTTTGTATTAACTATTGTTTTTCGACACGAAAAACATTTCAAGAAAGGTTTACAACCTGTGACGTCTGTGAAAAAGTTCTTGGTCATGCACACAGATGGCGCTGTCCTTAACATAATTATTTTATGAAACAAATTGAGAGAACTTTAAGGAAAAAGTCACTGAAATAGCTTTAACTTTTGAACTTTTAAACTTTTTTGTGAAATTGATATTCAATTCCACGAATTACGAATCATAGTTTAAATCAGAAGTTTGAATGTCTCAATGAAAATTACATTTTGTTCTATTATTTTACATGAAGTGAATTAAGAAGGATAGTGAGCTTCTAAATAGCAAATACATTTACCAATGTTTATAAGAAAGTTTGTTGTTTTAAAGAGAGGATAGAAAAAACCTTGCAAAGTATCTTGTGTTGTGCATTGTTCTCAGTAAAAAGTCTCGTCTAGTCTAGACATGACGTAAAACATCAAAGGAGCTTTTTTCATAGCCCAAACAGATAATATTTAATTTGAATTTGATAAAAAATTTGATTTGATTAATTTGAAATAGATTGAATTATAATTCAATATCTCTCGCCAACGTCAAATCGTAGGTATTATGATGAGATTAATTATTATAAAAAGCTTACTTATTTTAATATATATACTAAGTATACATACTTAATACACCTACAATTTTAAACTTATTAAAATTATTTATTATACATTAGGTATATGCACATATTATAATCTGAACGAATTACTTCAGGTAATACCTACTCGTAATACCCACTTATAGTTTAAAAGTTAAAGTTAACAGGTAAATCTAAAAACACCAACATTTAACTACTAATCATGAGCAGAGATACCCATAAAATTTTCTCAAACGCAACAAATAAGGCAACCGAGCGACCCTTGCTTGTTTCGTCTCTACAGAAAGCTCTCCAAAAGCTCTTAAAAGTTCGGACAGATATTGCTAGATGGCACTGTTCTTAATAAGTAGCAAAGCTAAAATACTTCTCACTCTGAGTATTTTTAACCATTCGCTAGAACTTTTAGATACAATAAAAAATATTAGACGTAACCTAAGTACGTTAAAGTAAATCAATATTTGTAATGATTTGAACTAAAATTCCAGCAGTGGACTTCTTTTGGCTGAGATGATGATGATGATGATGATGAACTAAAATTTGCCTTTTCTCCCATATCTCTACATTCGTTTAAGAATTAAGTTAAGATAGTGAGTAGGTACTTTATATGCATTTTAATCATGAGATTTTTTTTTCACAATTAAAATAACTAAAAATAATATCTATGTTCCTACTTAATAATATACGATTGGGTATAACTCTATTTTTTTTTTCACTAACTACCATGGTAAGAAGTTATTGAATAACATTGACATCAATTGTTTCAAACAATTACAAAATGTATTGACAAAATATTCATATTGTCCTCAAAAGAAACAACTTTTCAAAAAAACATATTTTGTGTGCAGTCGTGCACAAAGGGATAATAGAAAATAAATTATGCAAAAGCGCAACGCAGCTAGGAATGCTGACCCAATTTTGTATGAAAATTCAAATTAGTTTTTTGCTAGCCAAGAGAAAGCTGCGACACAGTCAGTTTAGTTTTAGATATAACACGAGAAAGTAGTGCTGTGCGCTAAGAAGATGTATTTAATTTTTAGTTTATTTAGTGTTTTAGTCTTGTTAGTTGTTTTTTGTGTCGACGCTGCGCACGCGCGCTTTTCTTGGCGTCCTGCCAATCGCTTGAGCGCGGGACACAAGACCAGATGGCGGTGGGTGAGGTTATGTTTTCTTTTTTTTAATCTTTTAAATGATCCTCCTTGATTAAAAATGTAGCTTTAGTTCTTTTTTTCAAATTCCGTGTTACAACCTCTATTTCTGTTTGAGTCTGGTAATTCAAAAATAGATTTAAAACGATAGATAGAGGAATATTGGTGGCTGAAATAATTAATTTTAGCTTTTTCGTTTTTGCATACAGAAATATGCAACACTATTATTGGATATATACATAACGAACTCACTTATCAACACCTGATGGTATCTAAATGACGATACGGCCGAAGAGTAAACCACTTTTCCCGGTATAAGTACCGGGTTGGTTGAGTAAGCTCAACCAGGGTAGAATTGACTACCTATCTTACCTCCAATTGTCTGAATAAAACAATCCTTATACGATCCTCATGTAAACTGATTACAATTACTGGTATATATATTACTGGTATCACGACCATGTATAAGCACCTGAAACTTAAATGGTATATAGCTATACTTAATGATGTAAGATTCATTAGTAGGTAGGCACAATGTCTGTGCATTGGTCCCATGAATACGCAATGCGCGAGAGTTGTATTCAAATTACTAAAAGCTACCTTGTTCCTCTAATAAACACCTACTAGTGGTCGCCCAGTGGTTGAAATTCGACCGTGAAACACAAAATATATGATGATGATGATGATGATGAATGTATCATATATAATATAGAAATTTTATCTTTCGGGACTTTCACACTTCTCCTTTACGCGCAATGTGTTCAAAAAAGGGCACTAAGTTTTCTCTTCACTTATAACAGTACTTACTTATAGAAATTAAAGCAAACATCTTATATGTCTTGTTTTCGCTCCAAATATATAAGTACCTACATTATTAACATTAAATGTTGCCATTCTCTTTCCTGACGTCCACCCAAGTTTAATAACGTAGATATAACAAAATGAGCGTGCTGAATCCACGCTGTGTGGTCCTCCGGTATAAACGCTAATGACCTTTAATACAGCGAGTTAATTTATCGCGGCCGAGTATCGCTACAGATTAGGCCGAGTTACGACTTTGTGTATATCTGTATGTGTATACAGAACTATGCATATAAGATATTCAAGATTCAAACTAATGAGGATTTTGGTACGAGTTAACGAAGAGAAAATTGTTTTATAATGCTTAAGAAATTACTAGGAATATCCTAGTTTAACCATTAATTTTAAAATAAGATTTCAAGATGTTAGATTATAACCTCTTCGCCTACTCAGTCGAATAAGAGAGTTAGTCTTTATTTTTTTAAACAGCGAAAACTATTACCTTGTACATGTTTATTATACCTGCTTATTCGAAAAAAGAAAACCATAATAAAATACTGAATAGCTTCGAAAGCACATAATCCAACACTTACTCCTACTCATTAGTTAACAAGATGTTGCTTTTATTTTTTCAAATAGAGAACATATTCTTTTCTTGTAAATAAGGTTTTATTTTGCTCATTAAATGGTAAAAAAAAATTCTGCATAGTCAAAAAAAAAAGAAAACCGTAATTAAAATTCCAAAGAGTTTCGATAGCATATCCAACTCTTTAACTCCCTTCTTACAGCAGCTATCAAGTCCACCAGTAAACCTCATTAGTGAGGTAAGTTATCTGTAGCTGCGCAGCGTGGGTGTCTGACGCGTTTTCCGCTCAAACAAATTACCACGTCCTGCATCTTGAGTTTATCAGCTGAATGTTCGCATGTGGCTATATTTATATTATTGATTAGGCTGCTTCTTGAAGAAATCGAGTTGCTGCTACATACTAGTAGGCTGTGAAATTAAACTTAAAATATTTAGTCGTCCTAGGCCATATTAATACAGAATTTGTTAACATCGTGCAGAATGTCATGCTAGTCACATTTATGATTTGTAGAAAATAAAGTGTTGATGTTGAAATGTAGAAACCGTAAAGAAGCTCCTCGTTTGGATTTCAATACTACATTAACTTTATAACAATTCTTACATACCTAATTCAAATTAGTTTTTGGTTTGCCATTAGGTAGTATGCAAAAAATAACCTATCTATACGTACATTACCATTTGCCAAATCAATCTTCTGTAATATCAAACAATCCTACTGTAACAATAACTATGAAGAGATGTTGAAACTTATCTGTGCCAATACGCTATTTCTCGTATAGCGTATGACGGAGGTAGCAAATAAAGACGTCTAATAGATTTAACAGATGTTCGAAGAGTAGTTACATAAGTTTATTGATTACCTTCATAAGATTTATACATTGGAATGCAATTAACGATATGATCTAATCCGAATATATTGTCGATTCATCGTCTTCTGGTATGCGGTAGTAACATTTATACGTCCTTGTACCGCCATTAGGCAATAGACTAAGCTTTATATGTAAAGATTTGTGATGTGTATATCTGAATTTATTATTAGTATAATTATATGCATCTATATGGGAGTTAGTTACAACGGTAATATATAAAGCTTTTCATGTAGGAATTAAATGCTCATTAATGCGTTCATCAATTTTCAAGAAGGATCTTGGCAAATTCTTGCTCTAATGCTTTAGAGTTAATAAAGTGTTAGAGTTTATAGAGTATAGAAGAAGTAACGAAATGTTTGTTACAACAAATACCAAAGTCTTAACCTTTTTACAGTGTCATTGTATTAGCTACTACCTACATCTTAAGTTCTAGCTAGTTCATTAAAGAAAATAGAGCCTTGTTATTTCTTTACACTTCGATATTTTTCGATAATAGACTTTTATCACGCAGTGAAATTGCCAATACCTACATGCTACGTAACTGAAGTTTATACTTAACTCTTACGGGCACCATGAAAATAAACGTTGCTTTAGCGCAGACGCTACATCGGCTAGTGATTTGTAATACATTATGAAAATCTTAACATTTTCCTGGGCCAAATTTGGATACAAGAAATCCCCTTCAAAGTGCATTACGCACACATTCCATCAAAAAGTAGTCTTAAGTCTTTTACCACATATTTTTGTAGTTTTTAAAGGTAGTTTTTTGTAGTTTTTTTTTCTGTATTTTTGTAGAGGTGTTTTCTCTCTCACGAGCCTATAAACATCCATTCCAACATGAACAGGTGGAATTTAGATCATAACTCACAACACTGGCCTAAAGTAGGTTGGCGATGGAAAATTGCCCTGCTTATCAAAGTTTTCAGTAGGTAAAGGTGGTGCAGGCTTCATTTCCTCGTGGCGTACATCAGCTAGTCTTACTTATCAAAACGTTCAGTAGATAAGGTGGTCCAGGCTCCATTTTCCTTCCCGGCGTATAGTTTCATCTAACTTATTAAAACTTTAAAAAAATATATTTTTACGGGTAAGCACAGTGCTTTGATCTCACCTGATGTTAAGTGATGATAAGGCCAATGATGGAAGCGTACTTCACCCGGGATTCACAAATAGTGAGGCACTGGCCATCTTATCTCTTAGCTGCCGGATTTTCTCTTAACTTTCAGTATATAAGGTGTTGCAAGTACAGTAGCGGTCGCCACGCGGGTGTTCCTCCCGTGAACCGTGAGTTATGCGTCCGCCGCGCGTCGCCCGGACGGCTGCTCCGACGAACGGCCAGTTAACGGCGTCGTTACTACTAATAACACCAGCTGTCGATGGTTATCACTGAGAACAACACCAATTAGCTTAGGTAAATGAGGGTAATTATGCAAGCATTTTTAAATCGTTTTTAATTTTACATTGAGATACGTAGAGCTGCCAGTTGGTTTGCTAATAGGCGCGAAAAGTTGAAGCGCATCAGATGAAAACTGTATGTTAATATTAATTAAAACCTATGTAACCTTATTTATTATTTTCGTTCATATGAACAGGAATCTATGGTACATGCGTAAGGTTATAGAGGTAGGGTGCTTATTAGGTATATAATATATTTTCTTCTTATTATTGTACAGCATATATATTTTGTATTAGCTAATTGCAGTGCCAAGCCAAAGTTCAAGTAAACAGCTCTTTTTTTTAAAGAGTAAAGTGCAAGTAAGGATCACACATAAAGTTTCTAGCTACGTTTTGATCTACATTCTATAGACATCATATTGGTTTCAAATTTTAAAACAATGCAAAAAATTAAGTTGATGGAAACGATTTCATTTCAATATAAATATTTTTTCAACACATTAAAATAGTTATTTACGCAAAATTAAAAAAAAAGCTGTAATTGGTGTGATTCTATTGTATACGCAGTTGCTTAAAGACTACGTAGACTGAACTGTACAACTTAATAAAAAACAATTTTGCAGAACTCGCGAAACAATTGCAACCAAATATTTCAGACTACGTAATACTAATTGCGTCACGTGGAGAAATCTTATTCGAAAAACAAATTATGTAACTATATAATGACTTGTCTAGTAGAATACAGTACGTACAGTTTTTGAAGCCAAAAAATAATATAGTTGTTTGATTGGAATTTTACTGGATCTCAACTCGGAAACAGGTAGGTAGTATGTATTCAATGTCGCTAAAGTCAAAAATCTGTTGCTGTCCCCTTAATAATAAAGTAGAGAGTGCCGATAATTGGTTCATGTCGATCACTACATTACTTCATAAAACATTAAGGTTATTGTTTGTACATGAATCCAAAACAGAGACAGGCACCTATATTTTAGTATTATTTCTATAAATTCTTTTTACCGCAAACATTTCGTAGTTACAATCAATTTAGTGAAATATTTCGTCCAGATTTTTACGATCCCCCTCGTACAAGAGGGGTGTAAGTGAAAACATGTTGTGAACCGGGGATATCCGTGCAATAACAATAACTCATAACAGTTCCGGCACCCCCCGCTAGATGGCGCGCGGCGGACACAAGTAATCCATTTAGCCTAAGAGTTTATGTAGCGAGCTCTTAAGAGAAACTGTTATTATTTTACGTCATTATTTATAAATATCGGTTCGTGCTGCGTGCCTAGGACGGGGGATTTGGTAACACACCCCGCAAATACGTTTTAATTTTGTTACTTGATTGTACATTGCTCTTATACCTACATACTTAGGTACTTAGCTGTGGGAATTTTTCAAATTCGTTTGTCTATCGAAAGAGAGATACCTAGCAACTTAATTATGTTAGCTTTGAAAGTTATGTGGTTCATTATTTAATATAAAGACTTGTGAATTTGTGAGCACGGGTGTTAATCCGTTATTAATTAGTTTCTTTTTGTAGGCACATAAGTATAATTTAAAAAACTATGCCTTTAGTCTTCAGCCATATTTTTTTACGTAATCGAGTCTATTGTCTTTCCGAATGAAATTTTCTTTAAAAATATTTTTATTTTATTCATCAGGCAAGTTGGCTGTTAAATGCTTGACTGTTTTAATACTATATTTACTACATATTTTTTTTAAATAGGTGAACTAAATTTGTTTATAATGACTGTCGTTAGAGTTCCAACTTATAATTTCTTTTAACTTTTCTGAAGACTCGGAAATAAGGTTTTATCCTAGAATAAAAGAAACAAAAAGAAGAGAAACACCACGCGGATACTACAACATGGATTTCGAAGGAATATGATTTGAAGAAAAAAAAAAAATCAAATCAAATCAATTGTTTATTTGCTAGAATACATACATAGGTTAAAGTTCTTAAAGATAAATAAGACAATGTATTCAGATAATTATTATACTTATATTAAAATTACATTTACTAGATCCATATTATTATTATTACATAGTATTAATCAATTATTTATTAAAATTTAAATATTCACTAAGGCTATAAAAACAATTCTGCATTAACCAATTATTAAGCTTTTTGCTAAACACACTTCCTTTTAGTACTTTCAGTTCTTCAGGTAAATTGTTATAAACTACTATAGACATATTATAAATATTTCTCTTATATATATCCTTATGGCATAAAGGTTGATATAGTAGGTTTTCAAATTTTGCTCTTTTCTGTCGGGTGTTGACCTCACTGCGAGTTTTAAAATAATTTGGATGGGTTTTTACAAAAATACAAACTTTTCTAATATATAGGCAGGGTAGTGGCAGAATATTACACTTCCTAAACAATGGCGCACAACTGTCCAAAAACCAAGCTCCATTTATTACTCGGATGCATCTTTTTTGCATTCTAAAGACCTTTTCCACCTCAACCGAGTTACCCCACAACAAAAGACCGTATCTAAGTACCGACGACACATGACCGTGATACGCTGCTACCGCCGCGTCAAAAGAAATAGTCTGGCGTATTCTTTTAAGGGCAAATACAAATCTACTAAGTCTTTGGCATATAAAATCAACATGATCCTTCCAATTCAAGTGCGAGTCTAAAGTAATTCCTAGAAATTTATAAGAAGTAACTTTGCCTACCATTTCATTATTATAACCGATGTCAAGAGATAATGGATTACTATTATTCGAATTAAATTGCATTATTTTTGTTTTATTGATATTTAAAGATAAATTATTGTGATATGTCCAATTAATAATGTCTATGAATGCTTTGTTTAAAGTCTCATGTGCTAAACCCTAGTCTTTGACCTGTACAATAATAGTAGTGTCATCGGCAAAAAGTATACACCTATGCGACATGAACTTTGGCAGATCATTTATGTATAGAAGGAATAGTAAAGGGCCTAATATGCTTCCTTGGGGGACACCAGAGCTATTCAAAACTAATTCAGATCTAAACTTCTGTTTAATAAAACTCTTCTTGTCATTCTGAACAACTCTGACGACCTCCGTCAGTTGCTTCCTATCTCGTAAATAACACTCCAACCAGTCAAGTGCTTTGCCTCCGATGCCGTAATTATCCAATTTATGTAGTAATTTGTTATGGTCAACAAAATCGAACGCCTTACTCAAATCCATAAACAGAGCCACAACTGGGCTAATGCCTCTATTTATGCTATCTGTAACAGTATTTATCAAGTTGAAACACGCCAAAGATGTCGAACTTCCCTTGCGGAACCCAAACTGATCCTTGTGTAGAATATTGTGTTTTTCAACAAAGCCATTCACACACACACACCTTCCTTACCTACTTTCCTATTAACTGTATTGATAAAGGTTATATACTTATGCATTTTTTTTGCATCCAGATGTATAACAAAGACGCATCTTTAATATCCATAACACGTAGATACTCTGAGAGCAGAGCAACTCAGCGTCTCACAACCGGGAACAAGAAACATTTTCTTTGAGATATTCGAAGAATTCGAGCCGTTATCTACCCCGGCCCGGAGTGGGGGGGTAAGGAGAGGGTGTAATCTGGAAACTTCCCGACCCTGGAATTTTGCGGATGAACGTTTTAATTGGAAACCCGCGAGAATATTTTGTAATTGCACCAGGCTAAGAGGAATCTCCTACTTACGTAGGTATACCCGGAGAGATGAATGTGGTTTCAACGGAAATTGTTAATGAAAATTTTTGATGTGCTACGAAGAGGAGTTTGTCTTAGTTATAAATGTTTTTGAGGATAAAAAGAAGAGCTGTTCGTGAATGAGGCTTTTGTTTTTGCTTATCTTTTAAATTAGCTTTGCTAAGTTGATTTTTTCGTAAACTTGTAGGTATAATATAACTACCTTGAAAAAAAAAACAATTCTAAAATTGTGTAAATACTAATAATAACACAAAAAAGCAATTATTATAAGAAAATTCTGATAATCAACTTTAATTATTGTTTTTCCAAATTGTCTCGGGTCTGGGTGTTTTCTATGTATAATAAGTATGTTTTTAAGTATTTTAAGTATGTTTATCCGTTGTCTAGTAGCCATTTAACGAGTTTCTTAGCGAAGCTTCTCTAAAGTTTATTTATTTGTTTATTTATTTATTTATCTTGCTGTTTTTTTTATTTTATTCTTACATTATTTTTATTATCGATGTCAGAGGCCCCATGTTGTCATTTACTGTAGTTTTTCAACAGTATTGGATTAATTGCCTATTGTAAAATATGGCCTACATACATACCTAACTATGTAGATTTACTTGCAAAACAAATTTTATAAATGACGAAAGTTAGCACTAAGTAACTTAAAATAACAGGTAAGAATTACAAGTGACTTTTGACAAGTAAATAAATAAAGTTTAATATAAAAAGTTTTTAACAATGCCATGAAATTGATAAGGCCCATCCCTTTCATTGTCAAAAGTTCTTCAAGTAGGTGAGTTATCTACATCTTAAAACGTCTTACAGCGGACCTGTAGGTACAGTTCCCTCCAAAATAGGTTTCGAGTTGAATGAAAGAGTTCCGATACTATCGGATAACAAAGGAAGTTTTTATTAGCAAAGTTCCATTGGTCGACCCCTGCCTGTCTGCTGCCAATTTAAGAAAAGGCAGCTGTAAAAGCGCTCTTGGTACATTCAGCTGGATTGGCGAAATGGAACGTTCTGCGGATTAGTTATATACGAGTATTAGATTAAGTAGCCTTTTGTAGGTATAAGCATTTTTCTTTATATCCTATACTTAACAAAAAATTTAATTGATACACCACTGCTACAAAAAGGCCTGATCCTCCTCCATCATATAATATGATAATTCTATATGTATATTTTCAACCTGATTTTGATGTTAGTTTTTTTTAGTTTTTTCTAAATTTTTGTTTCGATATTATGTTTTTGGTTTTTTTTCGTTTTCTTTCGCATTGTTGTTCAACAAGCACAAGTTTTTGTACAAGTTAGCAGTGGAAACTTTAAAGGCTACTGTATTATATTATTTAAATTGTTTATATGTATGATATAAAGCTGTTTGTTTCCTTAATAAAATAAAATAAAATAAAATAAAATATGAAGAATTAAAAATATGAAGTTCATACTTTTGTACTAACCGAAGAATCCATACATTAATACGTAAAGCAAAAACTTTGTACCCATTTTTACGAAAATTGCGCGGACGGAGGAGTATAAAATTACGCACACTTATAGTTTATATAGAGAAGGAGTACTTAATGTTAATTTTTTTTTTTAATTATGCATGAAAAATACATTAAATCAATAAAACAAACATGACACACACTACCATTTATTTGACACACACGCATATGTATTTGACACACACGCATACTCTTTTCAAAAAATGGAAGAGGAGCGGCCGAAATCTGTCAATGCCAATCCAAACTCACATTCTATCTTTTTTATTTTTCATTGCTTAGGATACCGTCCGTGCAGCCTTAATAAAATTATGGTATGAATTTCGACCACTTGGCGACCACTAGTAAAGGATAATACGTAATGTTTGTTTTATATATTTACAGATACGATGTCAATTCTTTTTTAAATTCTTTTTCAAAAAACTACTTCTGCTTGCTGTGGCTAAAACACTGATGTCAGACACAGAATATTTTAATTTAGCCATCACAGTAAATGTATCAAAGAAATCGTATAATCAGAAACCAACCTTCATTTATTTTTGTGGACATAATTGACTGACCGTAAACAATCAAAAGAAAATAACAAAAGCAAATTTCAAACGAACGTCAAATTTAAATACTCCAGACACCGTAAGTAGGTAGGTATAATTTCATAACCGATCGGCCCGTAACGAAACTGCCTCGGCGGACGGACGCTATGCGCTATACACCGGGGTTTATGTTTGAATTTAAATTGGTACATTTCATAATAATGTCTTTGAAACGCGCCGCCCTAGCCCCTAGCCCCTCAGGGCATCCTTTCTTTCTTTTTTATAATGTAATTTTCTTAAATCACCTCCTCCATTCCTCTACCCTCCCGTGCTAACGTATCTATAATAGACTCAATTATATTCAGCAGCGAACAAAAGATTGCTTTTAATTTTGTTATCTTACTCGCTTTTTCTCCTTTGTGAACCAAAAGAGGTTCTTTAATTAGGCGTTAAATTAGTTGAAAGCTGAAAAAATGCCCACGACAATTAAATTAATAAATATATTGGGAACTTTTTTTGATATGTTCGAATCGAATTTAGGATACAAGCTGTGATATTCTCACCCTTTGAAAGTCATGCTTTATTTTTATTACTTATGGTTATGGTTTTACTAATTTACATAAACAATATCAATGTCATAAACAGACACAAACCTACGTACGTTAAAATGAAAAAAAATAAATATTAAATATTTTTTTTGAGGTTACTTTAGCTAGTAATCGAGTGAATGAAAATACCGATGAATGTGATGATGATGAATAAAAATAGAAATAGAAAGGCAAGTAAGTTGTGACAAAACCACCTAAATTTGGAATGACATCTTCGGTGCGTAGGCGCATAAGTTAATAAATCAGCGACGCTTTGCTCCTCAAACGCATCGCCCAGAGGTCGTTCAACCCAAACATCTGTTCTCATATTTCAGTCACACACTACAGCATTGAAGTGCTCCGTTGATAAAGTCAGGCTTAAACGATTGCTTATCCTCCACTAATTAGGACAGAGCTCCATGTTAATGCTCTGGACTTGTTCTAAAGAGTTAAAACAGTAATAACTTACTAAGCTAGTACTGCCATTACAATAAAATAATACTTAAAGTTAAATCAATATCGAAAACTATCGGCAATATGAAATTATTATTCACATTGCAATTTATTTTCATTTCGTAGAATGATTTGCGTACCCACTTATTAAAATCTTGTTTGCCGTCCAATTTTATTCCATGTCCGCCAGACGACCGTCCTCTTCGATATAATAATAGGGAATGATAATGGCCTCAGTGGATCCGCCATATTGGTTCAAGCGCGGTAACGCTCTCTGATTGGTGCACGCGGCAACATGGTTGCCCTTGCCACGTGTATTTATAAAAATGTATGTTTTAACAGCCAACCCGTTCCGCATTTGAAATATGAAATGATCAAATTTTGTGGTATAATCTGATTCTTTTTTGTTTTCATATCCGTTTGAAGAATTTAATTGTTAAGACAAGATGTAATTTTTTGATTTATTTATTTTAAATTTTGAAGGACGTAAGAATTGAGAATGTATTTTTTAAAAGCAGAATAAGAGCGTTGGCTCTGAGTACTTTACGTGCCCGGTTGCGTCGCGTATTTTCATCCAACGGAGATGTTACAAGATTTACGATCACTTTAGACGCTCAGCAATTCAGCACATTCAGTCTCCGCAACCATAACTGACAATCTTCTGTCTCGTAATTCCAACGAATTAAGTCGATTATTTTTCTTTCGGAAATCCAAAAAATATCATAGGTATCTAGACTTTGACTCATAATAAAATTGTAAACTACATATTTTAATCTTTAGAATAGCTTTGCGAAATTGCTTTAGTTAAATGCTTCTAGAGTTACGTAGGTATGTAGCAAATTCATTTAAATAGTTTCAGTTTTGCGGTAACTGGTTAACTCGTTGGAGAGGTTTACTGAGGCAGCATTGCTTTTCATCTCCCAATACCAAAACATCTTACGCGTCTTTACTTTGGAGACCAAAATCAACTCTATGCCAATCGAAACATGGTTTCATATTTACTAAAGGAGAATAGTCGTTACGCCTCTTATTTCAAAATTCCCTTTCGTTCGGAATGAGTTGTTTAGTTTGGCTAAGATAACGCTTCCGGACGAGTCGGGAGCTGTGGCTGTGGTATTCGTTTTGTGACTTCAAAATAGCCAATGTGTTTGCTTGTTTACTGAAACTGATTTGAGAAGTAGGTGGATCTGTATGTATCTTAACGATGGTTATGTTAATTGAAGTTGTAAACCGCGTATTTTTACTAGATCTTTAATGTAATGTTTCTCGTCGCCAATTTGCAATGATAGATTTTTATCTATCGCTTTATGATGTACCTAATGAAGCTTCAGAAAATTGAGAGTTTTCCATTTCAATTGTTAGTCAATAAACAATAGGTATCCTTAAAATAAACGAGGTTATCTATATATTAATACGTGAAGCAAAAACTTTGTACCCCTTTTTATGAAAATTGCGCGGACGGAGGATTATGAAATTTCGCACACTTATAGTTTTTATAGAGAAGGAGTACAGGATGTTAATATTTTTTTTAAATACGATAAAAAATACATTAAAATCAATAAAACAAACATTACACACACTACCATGTATTTGACACACACGCATATAAAAACTTTTCAAAAATTTCCAAAATGGAAGAAGTGCGGCCGAAATCTGCCAACCCAAACTCACATTCCATCTTTTTTAATTTTTCATTGCTTAGGATACAATCCGTGCAGCCTTAATAAAATTACGGTCGAATTTCGACCACTGGGTGACCACTAGTTTAAATAATTACGCCCTAATAACATTTCCCAAATATGTTCTTTTCGCTACACATTTAATGAAATAGTTCTACGCTCACTAATTATTCGCTACTCACAAAGAGCACATAGGTGTTTTTGCACGCGCGCCCCAAATTAAGCTAGACCTTTATTAAGAGGAGGGTTTACCCGCGGTCTGCCCCTGCCTGGGTTATTTAATAAATACCCGGCCGGGACAATTGGGGAAAGTTTGCCACTGGCGAAATTACTGCACGGGCATCTTTTGCCCTGGACATGGCTTAGTGGGTCTGAATAATTTTGTTTGGGAACGAAATGCGATTTACTAAAGCTTATAAAACTGCTAGATTTTGTGTAGAGCTACAGTAATTTGCAAATGCACATACAAGAAGCGACGAATTTTTAATTTGATGTAGAAAATGTTACTGTCTATCTTTTTATAGGTACAGATGCAGAATAGAAGTTAAAAATGATCTCATTTGACTAATGATCTGTCAATTAGACAGATTAGTCAATAGGAATACTTTTTAACATCTATTTTATTATTTTTTATATCTATTGGAGTTGAGTAGATATTAACAAAAAGCCAAAAAGAATTATAATTCTGAATTTTCTGTCTTGAAACACTTAGTGGGTAAATAATTTTTTTATTCGATATTTTTTACAAAAGCTAATGATGTTGTTATTCGTTGTGTATTACTTATTCCATATTTGTGGTGTCATAACTACTTTTCAACCATATTCAGAATCTATATTTCTTCCGCAAAAATAAGGTTATACAGCAAAAAGTATTACTTACGCCAACAAGGAAAATAAGTGTCTTAGCCAACAGAAAACGGGTAGCGAGCCGAGCGTCCCAATTCCGAACAGCCAATTCATATTCATACCGTCTTTCACCCTTTGTGCGAGCTGCCTGTTTGGCAACCGACTTCTTTGTTAATTTTACACCAGCCGTCGTATTCATTTGGTCGTAATAAATTCATCTAACTAAACATCCCTGTTTTCTTATGTTAATTTGTTTACGACCTTGTTTGTTGGGGCATCGATCGGCAATGTGAAAGCTTAGGAAAGTTTCTTGTTGCGTTTTGTAGGTACCGAATTTAGGGTGTATGTCATTGTAAAAAGCTTGATGGTGCACTCGTGTCCGTGTACGATCTTTAAAGTTAAGCAACATCCGTTTTGCCGGGTCAGCGATGGGGTTGCGTTTCGTGAGGAGTTTAAGAGTGTATGTGAATTGTATAGGAGCGTGATTCTACACACGTGGCCGTGTGCGATATTGAAAGTTAAGCAACTTAGATAATGCCGGGTCGGCGATGGAGTTAGGTTTCGATAGAATTTTAAAGGTAGGTATGTGTGATTGGAAAGAAGCATTATAGCGCAGCGGCGTGATAATGTGGGATTGCATCGATTGCAAGTTAACATATGGGTATAATCTAATTAAAATGTCTCGAGCTCCTTTGCGCTGGAAGGCAAGTTAGGCTGTCGGTTCCGGTTCTGCATGAGATACCTGCACTTCGACAGGCAAGCCGTTAAACCCCTTCAACCCGGTTGTTGTCGTGAGGTCACAGTCGTTAAAACCTACTAACACATTAGACCAGCGTGGTAGTAAATGGCCTGAACTCTTCGTGTGGGAAGACCTGAACAAGCAGTGGGACGATTATACGCTGATGATATTGATAATAAAAAAATACTTATTCTTTCATGAACCAAAAGTTTTTATTTGTGTTAATAACACAGTTGTTTGGCAGTGTGAATAAGTTTGTATGATAAGTCAAACACGCCGGTTGTAAAAAATATTTGAAAACATTCAATTGGCTTAAGAGATGCTTCATCCTTAAGCTCTTTTGTAACAATTTATAACTAGTTACCTACTAGTACCTACCTTATTTTTAATAAAATACTAGAGGCCCGCTCGCTACTTTCTCCGCTTGAAAACACCCGTATCCCATGATGGACTATTGCAGCGCCACCTACCGGGTCCAATTGTAAATCTACACCATTCTCGAACACACACAGAAAATTTCATCCAAATCGGTCCAGCCGTTTAGAAGGAGTTACACACACACAGAAGATTTATATAAATAAAGATAAAGAAATTATTTAACAATACCAATACTTTAACCTTACCTATTCATTTGAAAATGATAGCATTTCATAACGCTTTATCAATTTATAATGGGATATGGCTCTAGAATGATTACCAAATGGATCAGATGGAAAATCTAGATCTGATCTGATCTCATAAAATAAAATATTCTTTAATGCATTGTAAATTTTCAATTATAATTCTAGTTTCAATAATAACTTCGTTCCGGCTATGCGTGTCGTAGCAACCTATAATTAACACAGTATTTAGTTATAATTAAGTCGTACAAGTAATCTTTACTTGTGTTTATTATATATCATGCCGACTGCCTTATTTGAATAAATGAATAAGCTTTAAATTCGTTATGAATTTATAATTAAACCCTAAAGGCAATTAGGAGGGAACTGTATCAACTTTATAAAGTTCCCAACATTATAGAGTTCAGTACTTTCGAGTTGTTAACGTAAATAAGTTTCATTTTATCTTATCCCTGACGTGATAAAGGTCCGCTGACTGAAGATTCTGTAGAAAATGGCTGATTTACATACGAATGTTAATAACTTGCTCGGCGCGGCTCTTGCTCAAACTGGTTTTGAGTTAGGGATACGGTTGTGCTTGTAGCGGTTTCGGAACAAAAACAATAATTCGAAAATTCATCCGTAATTTTTAAATTAATTTACTGTTTGCAGACTAAATGTTAGCGGTTACAACTTCCTTCATGGCTTAAAGCAAAAAGATAGCTTTTTAAACATAAGGTAGAATTCTTTTTGTGGTTTTACGTAAAGAACTACTCATAAGTGTTTCAATGTAAAACATCTTCCAACTGAGTTGCTAAGATAGATTTCTCAATCTAAGTTCAATAGCATTACTTATAACAATGCTGTGTTTATACCAACACTTAAAATTGAACAAAGACTTTGTAGTGACTTGTGAAGCAACTATTAAAAAATTGCATATTTTTTTACTTTATGACGTAGAAGCTGTACTAGAAGTTATTAAGGGTGCGCCGACCAAAAAAAGCCAAAAGTGTAGTCACGGTTAAGTTGATATATGATGAAAAAACTATCGTATTACACAAACAAAATCTATATTTAGTATCAAAGGGAACGTGTTTACAATTAGTCTGACCCATAAATTCATAACACAGTACAGTTTTTTCTACAATATCATTTTAAGTTGGGCAAAAATCATGAAAACGAGTGGCGGCGTTTAGTTGATATCTTATAATTTATCTCAATTATTGTACCTCTAATTATGTCTAAACAATCACCAATGTCTTAACTACAAATTATCAGTTTCACATTTTCGATTTATCGAGCGAGTTTTTAAATTATTATTTTTCAAATTAACAAGTTAAATTCCCCATACAAAATTAGTATGGCCGCGCAGCATCGAACATATATGGACGAAGATATTTCAAATAAAATATATGACACTTGTCATTTACTGACGGCGCACTCCTAAGAGCAAACAACTTGTACAGGATATTAAAGAACAGGCATCTATATATCTATATAATAAAAACATTTATTAGTAATTTAGGAAATTAAATAAATTTACAGAAGATATTTTAAAATGTTTAAACGAAACGCTCTTTACTGGCCACGCGTTTAGTCTATTAAGGGCATGGCCATGGAAATCCGAATATGGTGGATAAACTGCTTAAATCTCGTTTTGGCGACAAAGTCTTTATTATTGTAAAATATAATTGAGACATCAATTTCATATAATAGGTAGGTAGGTATACATGGAGCCAATTTTACCGTTTCTTCGTAGTCTTTAAGTTTTAAATAATAAATAGATATGAATTTTAAAAATGATCTGCAATGATTTGAGACTGGAACCAAATTCGAATAAGGTATATTATAAAAGTCAGTGTTTTAATATTTTTATTCTTGTTAGCGTATAATTTAACTTGGTTACAAAGCCATTTAATTATGTATTTACTTAGAACAAATTATCTAAAAGTATACACGTAACTAAGTAAGTAAGCAAGTATATATAAGTTTATGTTGTTGGTGTTTAATTTATCTACATATTTGTGCTAACTATATGTATGCTGCATTCCATTTTGATAGGGTTGATATTTAAATTTGATTAAAGACTCATCTTGATTCCCGCTCTGAAGTTGCAGATAAGTAGAGTCCATGGCCAAACCAAATTGTATAGTCTTATAAAATTGACTAAGACTAATTGTATTGTGCTTAAACACTTTTTACATATATAGTTATATGTATTTTACATTATAGTTTCATCGCTGTCGCTGTTATACAAACAACTTATTTCTGCTTTACGTATACCTATTTATGCCCATAAACTCTTACATAAATGATTTCAGCGACACGTCTCACAGCACTATTTCTATAGCTAGATACAAGATAAGTAATGGCATACCGTCAGGGCTCACAAACTCCATGAATCCAAATGTTCCGGAAAAAATAAGGAGGCCATTTATATTCGGGGCGGTATGGCCCCGCTTTTCTATCGAGCAAATCTGAGTAGGCTGCGACTAAAATATACCGAGGTAACCATCGATGATATTGGTAGCATTCGTAACCACAATTCTGTTCCTAACATAAAAATGTACGGCACAGATAGGGTATTGAAGTGGAAAAATGGTACAATGTTGGCACAAAATGGAAGTAGTGCACAGAAATGAGGAAAATGTCGAAAAAAATATGTTTCTTGGATTTACTTTTCGCTTTTAGAATACGCTGCACAAGTCGAAGTTAGATAGTTTACAAAAGAAATGACAGTCCCTTTCTCCTAACTAGTAGCTTTTGTTAGAAAAGATTGTACTTTATTTTCTAATTTAATAAATACATTATCACAGATTTGGTTTGTAACCTCAAGCGTCAATAACCGTTCGTATAATTAGAGGTGTCTGTTAATTTATAATTCAATCACGACTAACACTTGCATCCTGCCAAATGCAGGGCGCGAATGACAACGAGAGGGGTGGCGCACGCGACACTCCCCAAAACAAAGGAGCGCGGTATCCACACACACTCGGAATACTAAACTAAAATATCTTAATAAAAACCGGAATCACATGATTACATTCTGATCATGCGCCGGCAGGCTTCCTCCATCCGCGCGATACATGCCACTTTTTGTCAACCCTGATTTATGTTTTGTTTTAACATGATTTATAGTTGTTTGAAAGGATACACGCTTCACCACTTACCTCTTTATATAAGAGCTAGGTGCATGCGCTACTACCTTACGGTACACAGCTAATGAAACGTCGATCAGCTTGATTAAATATCTTTTACCCGTTTTATACAACCTGCCAGAGAGAAACGCCAAGAAAGTTGGCGCTGAATATAATTTAGGATCGGCGGCGGTGGTGCCGCAAAATAAATTCTCTTTCGCGTAGACATTTTTATATTTCCCTTACATTTGTGCATTCACTTCAAACTTAATTAGACTTTATAGAGCGTTCCTTCCCAATTTCGTTTTACTCTCGCCTGGCGTAGGAGACTTATTCATTGGACCGAGGGCGTGGAAGAGGGGGGATGGGGTGCCCGGGGGGAGAGCTCAGCCCGAAATAGCAAATAAATGAGACGAAAATGTAAATGTTGCGCTTCAAAGATGAAAAGCGCGCCGCTCCGTCGTTCTTGTTAAGCTCATCGCAAATGTACCAGAATTAGGTGCGCGCGTCTAAAATAATTTTCATCCCAGATGTAGCGAACAACGGGCGCGTATAAACATCTGTACGAGATACATAACAATATAAACATCCGTCGGTTTGCTAGCCTCCGCATCGGAATTAGCTGCCAAACTACCACTGGCAATGCTGGGAATCGTTTATGAATTCCTATGAAGTGAAAAACGTTACGACTGATGCCAAATTATTTTCGCATTAATTATAGTTTCTGCCTACCTACGTTCAAGCAACTTTTTATGTCAGCAAACGAACCGAGATCAAAGGTGAATGGTCACATTAATATTGGAATCCTTGAAATTGACAACAGCAGTTGCCATAACAAAACCTATTATGAAAACTGAGTTCCACAATCTCATTACATAAAGCACTAATTCACCAATCAATCAGCGGAGCTTTCACCCAGTCCGGAGCAAAGGGGCAATATTATGGCACAATCCTTATTTATCGTTCAAAATCACCCCGACATTTAGTCCCCAACATTCTTAGAATGGCCATTCGGATTTTGAGCACGTTCATTCATTCGTTGGATAAAACAATAGTTTCATACTATGGTATGCCTCTTTAGCTATGTGGAGCCCTTGCCCTTACGAGAGCTTTCCTTGAATTTTAATGCCTAGATAGCCACGTCTTATAAACTTATAAGGTAATGGTGAAGTCTAGACGTTGTATTGAGTTATACACATATGGCGCAGACACACGGCGTCGGTTCAGCTGTGTTATTTAGTTATCGTTACGACTGTCGCACATCGCAGTAGCTCGTTCTAGTTTAGCGGTATGTGGTTTAAATTGGTCTAGCTCATATTATGTGTAACTAACCTTTTAAATGGGTAGCCTAGCGGGCTGTAAATAATTCAGTTTGATGAATATTAATCGAGCGTCGCAAATGATTGCGTAATTCTAACGATATATAAGTTATCATTGCGAATGAAAGTGGAAAGTAAAAGTAAGTGACTATGATTGACATAAAATTATTTCTAAAGATGGAAAAACTATAGATATTTTAACGTATCTCGGAAACCTTGTTTAGCAATAAAGCTTTGAACTCCTACTGTTTCTATCAACACCTTAGTCGCAGCGAGAAAGACAACTACGTGTATTCATATAAGGGCAACGAAAGCCGCCTCAAGTTAATATAACTGAACGTCTCTCTATACGAGACGCTCCCTCTATATATTGTTTCCCAAATAAGTCGGTTTAATAAAAGTCACCGACTTGCCCGGTGACATATGTCGGCATGGATTATGTTGAATCATTGCGGCGGACCGCCCGATCCCCCGATCCCCCGATCCCCCGTTCCCCGCGTATTGTTTGTGCACATCTCCCGATGTAGACAAATCCTTCGCCGCTGGTGTCTAGACTAGACATTGTCCATACTTACTATTAGCAAAATAGAAATGTTCGTTCACTTGTTTTGTTTTAGAGAGAGTAGCTGAAAATTGTGATTTTCAATTATTTCTATTGTTACGTCACTGTTTTTGTCGTTATCAGCTGTTTATTTTGCGAATGATGATGTTGAATGTACAGAAACCTAAAGTATTCTAAATAAATTGTGATATTTGCGAACGATAATGTCGAACGTAGTACATATACTTGAAAAAAGATTTATATATTGTGATTTGAAATGTCTATTTTCTAATATACCAATAAGTAGTTTAAACCAATAAGAATGTCTTGATTGCATACATCTGTATTTCACAATATCATAACAATGACATACAACAACAAACTAAATTAAATCTATATAATAAATAATATTGGATTCGTTCATAAAAAAACGTTGAATAAATAAAGCTAAATCTGCTTTGTTGCTAACCGTTACGAAGGTTTTTCTGGCGTGCCGTGCTAACTTGTAATCTGGCCCGGCTGTATTAGCACCGTGGAAATTATACTTAGTTAACATGCGATTTGATATATTTGTATTCGTAATACTTTCCGAAGGTATATTTTTGGAAGCAGCTTTGGGTTTCGGTTTCTGTAGGTGCTAACAAGTAATATTGTGTCAAGACCATGACTGAATATGTCATACCTCTGTCTGATTTTTAACACTGCTGTAATTCGTAGTAGGTAGGAGTTACAAGTAATATTATGCTTTGATCATGCATGACTGAATTTCCAATGACTTCTCTTTCTGGACCTGCAGAAAATATTTCCTTCTGCGCTCTTGTGCTTGCCTATTCTTACCACAGACCTAAATATAGGTCTGTGATTCTATTTGTTTGTGTGTAATTTAATTATAAATAAATAAATAAACTTTTTCAACCAGCAGTTAAAATATTAATTAGCCTTTTATTCACCTCTCAAAGGTTAAATTTAATTTAATTTAAATTTATTCTCTCTTTTCTTTATTTGAAACTGAATAAATACTTTGATTTGATTTTGATTTGAAATGTAAAACATTTAGTACGTACATACTTAAATACTGTTGTGTAATGGTAAAAAAGGTGGTGACACAAACGAAATTAATACATAATACGTTAAAATGTTTGACAAAATGCAGCATCTACAATAACGTCAGCTTTAATCAACTCAGTTGCTGTCATGCCATTCTTCCCATCCTTATTTATACTACATTACAACACTGTCATATCTAAAAGCGCGTTGTAATATCCGCCGGTAACGACTGCACGCAGAAGATCGCTGATATACCATTCCTCGAATCGCAAGGGCACTGCACTTACTGCTTTTTTGTATGACTATACTTAGTACGATGGTCGAGACTTACTTTCCGGCTAAGGAAGCTTTGAGGTATAAAGATGTTAACTTGAAAAAGATAAAACTGCACGTAAGGCTCTTGTTAACCTAATGAAAAACGTATAAAGGAGTTGTGTTGTACAAGGTTTTAGAGTTACACTGTTTTGGCATGACTTAAATGTTTATTCACTAACAAAAAGTTACGAAAGTCAATAAATAGATATGTCTTCGAGTGAGAAGTCCGTGTTTTCTACCAATAACAGAAGACAAATAATAATGATTTATTCATGAAAATGAATTAATTTGTCCAAGTGGAAAAACGAGGACGCGCGCAAATCCACTCCTGGATTCATCTGAGCCCCGTAAATATTTTATAGCTGCCGAAGAAAAAAATACGCGAACAAATTACAGAGAAATATCGGGAACAGTTTTCAATCTTATTCCTTAAGTGGTACAAACGATAAAAATAAATTTAGCGCTTGTGGGAATTTATTGCTGAGATTTCTAGAGATCGATGTGTGTACGCCCGCGCCCTTCTAATGGTGAATTGAGGGGAGGCGACAATTTTAGTATTGCATATTATTGTTTTTTTATTATATACGTAATGAATTACACGGAGAAAGGATAGAACGTGAAACAAGGAAAACTTACGGCTCCCTTTTGTATGAAAAATAAAAACATCATTATTTAATGGAAACACAAAATTGTAAAAATATACTTACTTATTTATAGAAACTAGGAATATCAACTCTTGAAACTCAGTGTTCTTTAAAGTTTCTGTAGAATCACAATTAATTAAAACTGCTTTGCTACTGCAAAAGTAAGCTTTTACAAGAAGTTATAGACATATTTCGTATACAGAAAAGTTTTGATTTTATCTGCAAAATTACCTACCCAGAATTTTATTTTGTTTTTAAATAGATCGAATTAATAACGTGTATTATAAAAAAGGTCATTCGATTTAACCTTTTGTGTACCACCAAAAAACTCATAGGTACGTAATCACTAATCGTTCGCCTGCGTAGGAAGCTTAGTTTATATGTATTCGCTTTAATTTTTACGAGCAGTTTGTCCAATCGAAATAAAATGAAGCTGTCCCGACCGAAATAAAAGCAGCCGACATCATTATCAAAGCCGCTGTCATCGGTGTGACAATCCTTCTAATTTATGGCACCAATTTAAAACGTACCGCGGTCACTGGCAACCATTTTGGAACTGTTTGTGGGTTACTGTAGTATTGTAATGATAAAAAAAAATGTGATTGAAATATGATTTATAATGTGCTATGTATTTTTAGATTGTACATAGGAGGAGTCGTACCCATCAAAAGAACATTTTTGTTTTAAACGATACATTAGCGCCAAAAAAGAAGATAGACATATTCACAATGTAAGTTTACTAAGTATTTTAGAAGTTACTTAAGATTGTTTCGAAATGGATCATTGTATAATTTATTTAGCAGCAACAGACTATTTTTATTAAATCAGAATAATATTTATTGTAACTGTAAAAGAAGAAAACGAACAAGAATAATAAGGTAATCATATCTAAACGATAACAATGGCATCAGGATTGCAAATAAAATTTTAATTAATACAAAACTAGAACAGAGACTTTATTAGATTTATCTTCGAAACAAAAAGTTTTAATCTTAGTTTGTGTTGAAATTAAGACAACATGTTGTATAGTCGACCATGAAATTGCTTTATCACTTTTGACAAAAACTTCCATTACAATAAAATTTCGCTAAGGCTCATTGTCAATAATGACAACTTATCTGCCACTCGGTCTTTTAAACAAAAATAGAACTTGTTGTTTTATTATATGCAAACAAAATTCACTTCTAAGGTGGTAAAGCAATTTCATTGTCGACTATAACTTCCTACGTTTATTTTTGAACTAACATGAATGGTTGTATAACAAAATCTGCAAACATTAATTCATTCTATCAAGCCTGTTTGGTAGGCATACCTACAAATGCTTCCTACCTGATATTAAGCTCAATTTTTTTTCCATTCGCGTCATTTCTATCAATGTACGGTACATGTGAAAAAAGACTGTATATCTATTGTGAAATAAACTTCCATTTTTATATATCAATAAACAAAAATATAAATTACAACGCCCCTCAAATCAATATAAAGATCTGATTGTTTCGCTATGTGTCACACGTTACAATGTAACACAAAGGAATATTATTTCAAGTTGGAAATGCAAGTTATAAAATTACAAGATTGTTCCAGTTAATAAATTTCCCAAACACATGTAAGTAAAACATGATACGACCTACCCCATAGTATAGTTTGTATTGAAAAAACAGAATAAGGTTAGCCTATATTGTTTTAGTGCGCTGTAAAATTCTAAATATGTGTTCAGTTAATTTATTGTGGCTATTTATTCCGCGTAATAACAATGTGCCACTTGTGGGCGTAGTGAACTTGTATTGTCTTTTTAATAAGCGTTTGTGCACTCAAACATTTCTTAATTATAATATAAATTATGTTTTAAGAGTTAATGTAATTGTGATGTAACCGTGGCATTCTCTCTGCTTCGTCGTTTTATGTGTAACGCATTTAACTTTGCGGTGTATTATTTTCTAAAGTATACGCGAATTTGCTATGTTTAAAATATTACTTTCCCTCTGCCGGGCAAAAGCTTTTTTGCCCCATATGTAGAGACATTGGATTGGATTGAACAGGATTGGCCTTCACTAATGCTTAAAATCTCTATCCTAAGTTATAGTGAGGGCCAATCTTTTGTGTGGGAATCCAGCTCATCCCGCCATCTCTGCCAGGGCCTTCCCCACTGTTGTCTTCCAATTGTCGAGACCTCATAATGAGAATAATAAAATACATGATACAAATAGAATATGAAATACTATTTATGGATCTGCTCCAAGTCTGGATTGAACAAATATGCTTTTGATTAATCCAGAGAAATTAAAGGGAGCCTTAAGCTATCGTGTCATTTCAATAAATTCTAATATTGTTTAGATACAATCAATATGTTCACATATGAAATGGTTCACCATACTGATTTTCCACACTAACTTACCTACTGCCATAGACAATATTGATTTATAATTTTTTTTCTGCAATGTTCATCTTTTTTATGTGCTATTCAGCGGAGCCAGTTCCCGCTTAAATAACTATCTGTCTACTTAGTTATCTATATCTATTAATATTACTTTCTTTTGTTTCAGGCGTGTTGCAAGTAAGGTTCGAGCGCGGATCCACGCGGTCGGCCTTACTAACAGGTGAGGCGGCCCCGCCACACAGAACATGATACTAAGGTTTGAATATATACTTTATCTTACGCTTTATAAGTGCTTTATTGCAACAACACAACGCTGAATAAAAACCAATTCAACTTAATAAGAATGTGAACTCTCCTTCTCTTTCTTATTGCATACATGTGAATGAGACGGGTGAATTTTTATTCCTTCATAGAAAACATTAGAAATACACAAGTTGAGGTGTAAATGACGGTTAGATCTGTATCGAGTCAATTTTTACTCGTTACGTATTTATTAGCCGGTGTCCCGCTGGTTTGGTCGTATCAATTTATGTCAAAATATGCTAAACCAGTATGTGATATAATATAGTACTAGAATGGCTCATTTAACATACCTAATTATGTAGAGTTATGATTTAAGTTAACTGTATTTATGATGCCGGACACATCCGCTGCGAATATTAAAATAAGTATATATAAAAGTAATTTCGAGGGGAACATAATATTTTATAACTACGATGTATAATTAGGTGGACTAATCACGATTTTAGAACGAATAAATTATCAAAACATAATTATACCAAAAAGTTTTTTTAATTTGTTGTGGATTTTTTTATTGCTGAGCATAGCCTTTAAACTCTATATAAAGTTCCCTATCGTTCAATAGTGGTTACCCCAAACATCAGTCCATGTCTACCACTTGGACGATGTCTACTTGCAGGTAGCTATTGTATTGGATCGTCTTACAAATATGACCCGCCAACTTCCACTTTAAATTTGCGGATTTTTTTAAAGGCTGGGAACGAATGGTAACGTTACTTATTTTATTAATACTTTTAATGCCCAAAATGTTTCGCTCTATTGAACTTTGGAAACTTACACATACACTTTTGATGTTTAGTCTGCGCACCGAAGAATAAGAATAAAAAATGTCTGTTAATGACAAGTAATTTCTTTGTGAAAATAACCAGCTTGAACCTAATATATTATTTATTTGAAAGGTAACAGAACTAACTGTAAAAAATGAAAAAATATAAAAATCAACATTTTTTTATATAAAGGTACGTTGGTCTTACTGGTTTATACTTAAGTAGGTACAGGTTATACTTACCACACTACTGACCACTCCCAAGACTCCAAAATGACAAAGGCATTTACATACAGCCTACGTACTACCTCGGCCGCGTCGAACGGAAATAATTGTGATAAGAAAATATTATCTTTTAAAAAGTCTTTATAAATTAAGGTACCCGGAGTGTTACTAGCTTATAAGTAAGTATGCTACACTGACACTCCCAAGAGTCGAAAATGGCAAAGGCATTTACATACAGCCTACTTACCACGGCCGTGTCGGTTACAGCGCGCTGCATAAATGTGCATACACGGCTAAACGTGCCTTCGCGCGCGTTTGATCGCCCACGTATCGCTCATTTGCCTTTTTATTGCATGTCCACTTGAAGGTCAAAATATAAATGAGAAAAGCTTTTGCGAAACGAAAAAGGTTGTAATAGGATCTTGCTCAATGGAATACCTACCTAAATTACGTGTTTAAAAGTATCAAAGTTGTCGCGTTTGTCATTTGTTGCAACAGGTTAGCAAATTCTGGAAGGATTTTTAATAGGTACATTTTTTTCAATTTTTTTTTAATTTGTAGGTAGCTAGATGAGATAGCCAGTTCCTGAGGATTCCAGGTGAAATGCGTTTCCACCCTCGGCCTTATTATCACTTAAGGCGACGCATTGGAAATTTACGTGGCGGGGATCTTGATTTTTCCCAACAATTACAAAACATATGAAAGTGATATTTGATGACATGATTTTTCATTTAATTGACTTCATTTTGCCAGTTGCAGAAACACGATTTGTTAACTTTTATAACAGAGAAAAAATATCAAAGTAAAACATAGATTTGCATTTTACAGGCAAACCAGACCGATTTAAGCATCCAAATTTTCTTAGTAGATTAGTCTTAACACACATTTCAAATTCTAGTTTTTTTTTTAAATTATTTGTAGTTTTAATTAGAAAGAAAAAAAAACAGTTTTTCTTATGGTACGGGGCGCAAACGCTCCGTATTAGGTACATGTTTAGCGATGCGTCGCCTTAACATCAGATGAGATGTAGTCCAAGCGCTTACGTGTAAAGAATAAAAATAAATTATTAAATTACACACTTGTCAAAATTACAAAACGTTATAAAAAGTATTTTCTTGTAATCTTCGTGTTATTATTTATAATTTTGAATGAAGTCACGTCGCAACAATGTTACGATAGTTATACGAAGGGCCACGTTTTAATCTGATGGCGAAAAGGCGGCCTTTCCAAGAAACCCAACAACACTTTGTTGAGAATTCGCATGAGTATATTTGATTCTGTCACCTAAACTTTATGAGCGGTCTCAAAGAGCACGCTACCTTTTACACGCCACGTATTTAAGTATAAACAGAAGCTAACTTTTTACAAATCATAATTCAGTGCGTAGACAATGTCATCGGAAAAGCCTAAAATCACGGAAAGTACCAAAAGTTACAAAACCTCTTTAGAACGAGAACTCGAGCTTGTACAAATTAACATAGGGATAGTACAATAAACCATGATTTCGGCAGCGTCATGAGAGCGTTCCACGCAATCCGAATACGAGTCGATACTCGAATAGTCATTTTAATTCGTTGATCGAACTATATATCGGCGGGTCGATCTATTCCGGGCGGGATTACGAATCACAATGCGTGTCCTTGATGATAACATCGGGTCTATGTGAACGCGCCGAATACTAAGTGTGAGGGACCACCGGCCGTTGCTGCCTTAATAGGTAGCGGGGAATTGCTATCCGAATGAGGTGGTATGAGGGCAGAAGGGAAATTGTTGGCTTGGAACTCGAGAACGTGACCAGTACTTTAGGTTTAGTGAACCTGTGGAGCAAAATACACGATGACGTCAAGTTTTGACAATCGCGCTGATGTTTATTGTGTCGTGAAAAGAATGCTAATGCTTAAGCATTTGTGACGAGCTCACTCACTTGTAGACTAAATACTAGAATGTTTAGGAGCTAAGTTTTTTGGTTCACACGCGCTCTATACCAGGTACAGACATGTACCTGGGCGCTTCTCTCCACCTCCACGGCCCGGTCAACCCGAGCTGAGTGCCGAAGCCTTTAGAGGCGCCTTCGGGTTGTTCCACTCCCCGCTTCGATCTGAACCCTTCGGAGAATCTAGTAGGGCACGGGGACACGCACTAGTGCGTGATGCCGTTCCCTCTAGAAAACCTCCGAAAGTGATTCGTTTCACACGGCTTGAGGAACCCTTTAAGTTTCTCGCCGCCCCCAAACAAGCCCGGTGAAGCTGCAAATGCCGTTTGAGGCAATCCCAAAACTTGGGAAAAAAACTTCCAACGTAATTCTAAAAAATTGTAAAAAAGTTAAATTTTTCTTTTATACGCTTTTTGGACCAATACCAGTTAGGTTATTTAAAAACTTCATAAAAAGGCTTTTATATTACCTACGTTCAAGTGACAAACAAGCATACGGTCCATGGAACTGGGTTAATCTTAAATATTAGTCACACATAGACTGTGTCGATTTGTGAATAGAAAACCACACGTGGTAGTGGGTCAGCCATCAATAGTTTTCTTTTGAACTACCCTCTATCTTGCACGTGTCTTTAGACACCTGACTCTCTCTCTGACCTGACACCTGACTGAGTTTAGGGCCTTTACTTCGACATTGACGAAAAAAGAAAGACTTAGTATGTGGGTAACTCAACTTTATTCTGTATAGTCCCATTGCTGGGTCCAGCCTTGTCCATGTGAATCATAGCAAATGTGGGGACCGTGCCATAACCCTCCACCCTGGCCTAATATGAGTTATTACTTGGCTAAGTTCATCGACGTGACATCGGCTGCCTGGTGGCAATCTCTGACGTGGATAATGGCGATCTTGTTCTTTAGAATTGCAAATGAATCGGCCGTTTACTCCAAGTCGTAAAGCCGGGATATGATCCAGTCAGTTTTCGCGCCATTAACCCCTGGACCTCCCCCCACCGTTTGTTGTGAACGTTATTACAAATATTGTTTGTATCTACGCAATATTTGATGTGAATTTGCATGTTTATGTTGGCGTGAACGAGAGTTGAGTAAGTTTCCTCCCTGAATCATCGTCATGTATAATATATAAAATATATATATATATTAGGTATAGGGGATGACGATACATATATGTAAAGGTTTTGATTAATTAGTGACTGAATAACTATCCCAAACCAACATATATTTAAATATATCATTTAAAGCTGAGCGCCTAAACGCTTTATTTTGAATGGAAGTTAAATATATATTTTTTGCGTTATTTTGACTGGTTTTCTTGGGGAATGATAGTAAATTCAGGCCTGAATTCAAATTTAAAAGAAAAGTGACTATCGATAAATGCAATGAATAAAAACGCTAAAAGCAAATTCATTAAATAATTATAGTCATTTAGCATCCCTTTTACATATTGCAAGCGGAGTACATCATCTTAAAGATAGTAGCCCTTAATATTTTCATCTTAATATCTCTTTATTAAGATACTATTGGTATATTATTTATTGTACAAAAACACACCAACAGATAACCATATACAAACAGCGGTGAGCTAACAACTTATTGTGAAACATTTCGAAAATAAAAACCGTTTATATATTCGTTGCATATTACGTGGGAGTGGGAGCAACACTTACACAGAACAAACTTGTGGTAAAGATAATACAACCAGACAGTTTGTAATGTTGTCCAAACTCGTCCTATCACCAGGGCTATTGAAATACAGAGACCGCCATCTTAACCAGACCCGTGGACTTATGATAGCTAGCCGCGTTGATTTGATTACGGGGTGTACGGCAGGCGGTGGGGTGGTTCTAATGAGGCTGGTGGTATACCCGTTCGGCCGGCGGCCTATGCTTTGGGATAGAGTCGTAAATGTCAACTGGAGTGGCCTCAGCCATCGTTCTCTGCTCTATTTAGTTGTACTCGAGTAAAAAAAAAACTAGACGCCGGGATTACTGTTGCTGATGGAAGTTTCGAGTTGGAATGGAATAAAGTTAGATGAGAGCCGAACTTCGTGATGCGATGGCTCAAGTTTCCCGTAGGATTTTGTCCTAATCCCGTTTGATAGATGCTCAGGCGTACTCACGCACTCATGCACGGGACCTACCATCATGATACTTTGTAAATGGATGTTTATGTACTTACGTATGTTTTTGAAGCGTGAAAGTTCTTTTCTGTATGGAACGCATCTGTTATATTATTTTCTATAGCAAAATATAGGCAAGTTTTACTTTAAACAAACTATTAATAACTCTATTTTACGGACGTAAGTTTTCAGTTTTTTATCTTCTTTGCTGGTACCTACAGTATGCCTGGATATAACTTGAAATGTAATTACTATTGGTAATAAATCCTTTCAATCTAAAGTACTTTTTTATAAACTTAAAACCATACTAATTTGGTATAACCCAGTTTTTATATAACACAACCTAATAGTTATCGGTCTACTATAAAATGTATCTGCAGAGAAATCGTTATTTAAAAAAAAAACTAACTTTAGTAATTTCTTTGCAATTTTTTTAGATATTATTTGTAACATTTTTAGAGTGAATAGGTAGGTAACTACGAAACATGATATTTGCCTGCCAGTCCATCTGTATTGGCCAGTCCTGCGCCGCCATCGGGGTGTGTTTTACCAAATTGGCAACGCTCCAACCGTAAATTAGACGCAGTAGGTACACAGACCTTCTAAGTAACAAGTATTCATGTCTGGCTCCGGTGATACGGGCTCATTGGTGCGAATTCACTATTTATTGGAAAGAAGATAGGTAAATTAGGAAGAACGTAACTATATTATATAAAACAGTTGATCGTAAGGCGATAGAAAGCAAGTTGCATTTGTTCTTTCATATTTTTTTAAATAAAAAGCAATGTAGGTAGGTTACTAGTTGAAATGAAACCTTTTTAACGAATTTACTCTTATTAAGTTAACCCCACAGGGTTATCACAATCACGGACCCTATAAAGGGTTCAAAACATTAGGATAAAATTGTAAATGCGTAAAATAACTAATTTTACAATTCACAGATCAGTTGACTTAATTCAACATAAAATCATCATTATGTACCAGTAGGAATTCAATAATAATGTTTGTATTTAAACCTAAGGTTTTGAATCATACTAACTCCGCAGTATAATATTCGTATTACGTAGGTGTTCATAATATGATTGTTACAATAGCTACAATATACATGGTGCTGTCGTACTGTTCAAAATCATTCATCGCATCGTGTCACAATTGCTATGTATCACAAAGCAGCGTTAACGACTACCAAACACATCTCGTCTATCGTCGGCGGCAAAAAAAAACTTGTAAACATGTTTTTTAAGTCGCCCTCGAAGAGAGGTGGGTTGCGCCCTCGACGGTAAAAAAAAAGCACCGTGGCATTCGTCGCAAATCATCTATTTTATGTAAAATCCGTGACTCTCCGCCGTAACGAATGACTTAGAAAGGATTTATTTATATTCCACAGTCGATGTTATTAAATGAGTGAAGTCAAGAAGGTTGTGGTGTTACCGAAAATAAACCGGGCTTGTGTGCGAGTGCGCAATGATTTAGGCAGAATTCCAGCGGCTTGTTAGATACGTCACCGGACTGAAATATACTGAGAGATTTACTGTGGTATACCTACCAACAGCTGAAAACATTTTGGATTTCGAACATGAATATAATAAATTAAGAATTATGTAAAATTGGAACTTCTGTTTTTAACCGCGTCGCCTGCTCTATGAATCTTTTGTCGATGGCTGTTTTCGTTGTAGTCGCTGAGCGCGCTTTTGTAACCTACTTTTGAGTGACAAATGTGCGCGTTGTCTTGTATGTTGATGATAGTATCCTCATGGGTGACATTTTATTTGTTTTATTATATAAAATATGAAAAAAAAATTATTGTTTCAGACCATGGAACCATATCTACTTAACTTAAGTACACCAAGAAATTAGATAGATAATTTTTTTTATATTGCCTACAAGTGAAATTGATAGTCAATAAATACACAAAAAACGCTGAAGTAGTCAGTGTAGGCCTTAGACATAGCTTTACAAACACGTTACAACCTTAAAACGATTTACAAAAAAAATTGTAGGTCACCTATGATAAGAAAAACAAATACTTAAAAAAATAAAAATTTTCAAAGCCTGTTTTGAATATGTCTTTTACAACTAATACACGGCTAGTTATAACATTTAAATGTTTTTGAAGCTGGTTCATTGCAACAGGATCACCTGCTAATAAATTAGGAGCAAAGCTGTATTAATCGTTGCCCAATGAGGTTTTACTGCTTGCTGATTGGCCGCACCTGACACAGCCGCGTTTTGTTGCCCACTGTACAACCATAACAATATTTTAGTGTGGCAATAATATTATGTAATACATAATTTAGTGCTTGTGTTAGACATGAAATGAAAAAGAAATGTGTTTGATTTTCTTTTCTTTTTTGTTTTGGGCAATGTCAAAGAGCGACTTACCACTCAGTGGCCGAGTGGCAAAGCACTCGGCTCGATACCCGAAGGTCCCGGGTTCAATTCCCAGGTCGGGCAAAGTGTGATTTGGATTTTTTATATGCGTAGCCCGGGTTTGTGATCATCAACCCGCATTCGGCCAGCGTGGTGATTGAGCCGTTACCCAACAATTGTAGTGGTTGACTTGATTTCAATGATGGAGGCCTTTGCCCAGCAGTGGGACAGTCATAGGTTACCTACTTTTTACTACTTACTTAAAAGTAAAAGTTTACAAAAACTGCGGTTTAGTATGTTTGTATTTGACAGAAAACTTATGGAAAATGTAGGAAATTTTCTCTTTTTTTTTCCTATCATTTATTCTCTTTCCTGTCGGCCAATGTCATAGTACATATTACAGGAGAAAACATCGGAAAAATATGTATACTAAAACTGTGGTCTTAGAATGACCATCAGTCTCTGCACCAGAGTAGCCGGGTTAGATTCCTAGTGGAAATACATACATATTATAAACTAGTGGCCGCTCGCAGTTTCACCCGCGTGGTTCCCGTTCCCGTAATATCGGGATAAAAAGTATCCTATGTGTTAATCCAGGCTATAAACTATCTGTGTGCCAAATTTCATCTAAATCCATTCAGTAGTTTTTACGTGAAAGAGTAACAAACATCCATCCATATTTACAAACTTTTGCGTTTATACTATTATAGAAGGATACTATTGAGCTCGATTTGATATGGTTTGTTCTGCCGCTTTCCAGCTACAACCTTATTATCTGACTCTATCATTGACGGTAAGGGATATAATAGCCAGATATCTCTCCCATCTTCAGCCTTCCATCAGGGTAGGTTAAGGTGGTGATAACCCATCATCAGATCTAATGACAAATCATTATCATCATTCATCAGATCCGAAGAGAATTTAACAGAATACCGCAAAAGATTCCTTTGCTTTTACTATGGATTAATATTAGTCCATGCTTTTACAAAGCAAGAGAACGAGAGAAAAAACAAATTGTAATACAAATTAGAATACTTACTACTTACTTACTTATTAGAATTTATAATACTTATACATTGTATAATGACTTTGTTCGCAGGTTGCCTTGCCCTTTCACACAGACGTCCCTAGCAAGTTTACGACAAGGTGAATATAATTTTATATTACGTTACAACTTTATTGTCATAATTTCAATACAGCTGGTTTGTATAGGGATATTACACACTTATTTATGTTATTGTATCAGATCTTATCGTTTTACATAGAACAACTTAGCTTTGTAATTATTGTTGATATTATTTATAATCATCTTTATTGGTTTAATTAATTTTAAGTTGTTGTCAAGATAGTGTTGATTTTATGTAAAACGCTTAGAAAAAGGCGTTGATGTATTTTTAACAATCACTTTGAAAATAATATTCGTAAAAGTTTTATCTTGTTTGTTTAGTGACTTTGTTGCATTTAATATTTTTTTAAATACACTACGTAAATATTTGTGATATAATAAATAAGTGTTATAAAATCTTCTAAGACGGAATTCAAACCCGCACTGTGGTTATATGTAGGTAGGTATATCTAGCAATTTTATTTAATACCTAATATAAACCTCACTGGTAGAGCAGGTGCACCGACTTGCTGATTCTTGCTCAAAAGGTTCTTATAATTTTACTTAAAAATTTTGCTAGTGTATTAAAAATAATATGAAATGATGACTGGGTTAATGCGTTATCATATATTTCTTGAAACAGTCACTGGTAATATTTGTAAATCTTCACTCACAATAAATATGAATATTTTAATAAAGTTCGTAACCTCGTTTTGAGTCTCGTCGTAAGCTTCAAAGGATCGATATAAATATGTGCTCAGTACATAACGGTACGTCCAACATTATGTAGATACGAGTCGAGAGAAAGCCGGGCTTGATGGAAAACAAGTTTTGTAATCGGGGTAGCTATCTCACTTTAATAAAAATCTTTACAATATTCGATTATGCTTCTTGTTAATTAAGCGAATTTTCACTTAACAAGCTGACGATACATTGTATGTAATGCTTTTTATATACGTTGCATTAGATGATATTACAATGATACACGAACATTTTAGATAGGTACCCTACAACAGAAGTTTCACTAACTGTTATCTTAACTATTAAATTTCAATATGTAGTGGATATGAGAGATGTCAAATGTTTTAATTCAGTTTAAGTATCAAAAGATTTATTTTAATTAAGATAGCAAAGGTCACGACACGTGTCCGATTAATAGTTTTATATACAGTTTCATATTGAATTCCTCATATGAAACATAACTAATAGTTAATACACCAGGTTTACGTTTTAGTTTTTTTTTCTTGCTACGTGTTACCTTTCATAAAAGAAAAGACAGGAAATAACAACAAATTTTCCAAAATGGCTGCATTTTAAAACTGTGATATTAATAAGTTTTGTTTGGAAATTGAAAAACCGGCCCTAAACAAATCATACATTACATATACCACGCCTACGTCGGACATAAGAAAACTGTTCGTAACTCAATTTTCGTTTATCAAAGCATCGAAATTCAATCACGCCCGCAACCACTATAGTGAAACATATAACATAATCTTACACAGGACCGATTCGAGTCGCTGCGTTTGCGCAACCCACACATGTTCGAGATAAGAAAGCATAGTTTTATTTATGCTGATGTATAGCCGACCATTGGCCCGGCGTTTCCTAACGTAAATATTTATAGTCGGACAGACACTTGTTCCTATGTTTGTAGCTGTCATTCAACGCGTGTGAAGCTCATCGGTTCCAACGATGTAGTTTTTCGTATGTTGAAAGTGTATGGGATTATATTTTCTTACACACTTGTTTACGGCTTTATTATTGTTTATTTTGGAAGTATACAGTTTCTTATTCAAAAGGAGAACATAGTAACCGATGCAAAGTTACAAAATCTCGTTTTAGGTTTAGCTAATTTTTTTCTCAAAATATACATTAGTTACTTACTAGATAACACATTTCTGTTCTTAGAAGCTATATTTCGGTATAAGGGATGTGAGATCATGTAAAATTACTACGAAATAGTAAAAATAAAACTGTTTTGATTTTATATATTAAGCTTTGCTAATTTACCAATTAAATGTCTCTTGATGAGTTTTATAAAGGTTGTAGTGACTCTCAAGTAGTTCATAAGCAAAAACTTTTGACTAACCGCTTAATAAAATAACCAGTTTGTGAAATAGTGAATTACATGTAGAAAGTATAATAAACTCAAAATCGATGTTCAGAAACATCAACAACATGAAATACGCCAGAAGCTTTATTAATAGAAATACAATTTTTTTCAATACAAATACCTTTCATGGTCATGTGAGCACACAATTCACACATTCTCAAAGATTTTCTATATAAATCCAGTACGACGTACCTACCTAACAACGGCCTCGTTAATCACACTATAAACTAAAAAAATCCGCTAATCCCGGTCATTAGGTCTGTTGACACGTCGACAGACAAACAAAATTTATTACTTCACCTTGTAACACACCTAACAATCGTCTAAAAAGTTTTCTGTGGGAAATTAGAAATTGTGATGCCTCGGTACATTGTACTATTTATTTTGACAATTCGGTTAGTATTAGCATAATTATCCCGGCTCACCCTGCTAACAAGAGTGTCACAGTTATTTGTCATACTATGTATGTTTACGCTATTGTTCACCTGACATATTTGATGGCCGTTTCTTGTGTAAACAGAACGACTATAGGTGTGAAATATTGTGAGCGGATTTATTGCGTGTAAGCATTGTTTGCTTCGAGACGGTGAAACGAAAAGGGTGCCTCCTTCAAGGGGATGTGTCGTTGAATAATAATGGCATGCATGCTCACAAATGGTAGACGCCAGTATTTTTACACTACAAAGAATCTAGCAGACACGACAACGTAAAAAGTTAAAACAATATGTCGCATTCAACGTAAGTCATTAAACTCCTAAAAGTAAAATGTAAGGCATTCGGGCACGGCCTTGCCATTGACAATGGCCATAAAATAAAATTATATAATTTAATCTAGTACCTAGCATTATTTGTGGTGAAATTAACAGACGATAAAATTAAGTTTATACTCACAATAAAATGTGAGTGAGTTGCCGTCATAAAGTCTCGCGTTTTTTATTGGTGGCAACTCTGCGATGGCGAGTGACGCTTGCAGTTTGGTTAAACGGCAGTTTATGGCTATTTTGCCTCCATTAATCGCTTTACTACGCACCCGAGCCTCCGCTTCCGGCAACCCTTCATGCCATTGCGTTGATATACCTATTAACAAGTTGTTCAATGTTCAATATCAGACTTTAGACACATGATTGCTTTCATGAAAATATATTACCTACATAAAGTAATTTTGAATGTTTTTGAAAACTTTTAGTTATAAATAAGTAATTACCTATTATTGGATTGAGTATGAATCAATTCCATGACATATTTTTTTAAACACTTTTTTTTACATTACATTACATTACATACATTTTAACTAAGCATCAGAAATGGAATGAGGCACGCAAATCGCAAGGTAAGTACGGCTGGGCGCCGCTAGGCCGCCCGCCTACGAGTCACTCGGCCGCCGAAGGGCCGCGGTTCCGCCGCCCGCCGCTAGATGGCCGGCCGTGCGCTAGTGTGCGCCGCCACACTGGCACACGCCGCCGCCACTCCGCGCTCGACCGCGCCGCCGACCGCGCGCTTCGCGTATCGCTCCTCAGCGCATAAACACGACACGCTCGCGACAACAACTCGTCGCCTAACAATCCTCTAACAAAAAAAAGAAAAACTGTTGCGTCATTCAACTTACAAAATTTGAATAATAAGACTATTCTGTTGCACTGTGGACTATTTATCGACATAAACAAAATTTATTAAACGCGAATACTGTTGCAAATAATTTTAAAAAAGAGACTTGATTTTATTTCGAGGTTACTAGCTTATCATATCAGTGACTGTTCGACCGAACTCTACCGTTTCTATACACATCACCCGCCTGTTTTTCTTGACAGTAACCTGCGGCCGTCATCCGGTGGGCTAGCTAAATCGGGACTCGCGTTTAATTTTCATGTGCCGCTGCGGCGTGGACGCGTGTGTGCGCGGTGCGATGTGCCCGCGGCGCGCGTGAACCGGCCCGTGACGTTCCTGCTCCCCCGTGGCTTGCCCGGCCGCCACCCTGTACCCTGACAACCATGTCGGGGGCCTCGGCGCGCCCTGCGATGCGGCTGCCGCGTCGCCAGCGCCCGCATCCGGCCACTCCGCCGGGCCGGCCTGGTGGACCATGATGAACGGGGTCGGCGGCGCGCTGTACGAGGAGGCGCACGCGTCGCCGCCGGGCGGGTCTCCCCCGGCCGCGCCGGCCGCCGCGCCGCCCTCCGCCTCCAGCGCCTCGCCGGCCTCCGTGGGCTCCAACCCCCCGCAGCCACCGCTGCACATCCCGGCCAAGCGCTACGAGCCCGAGCCGGGGGTCATACGGCACGCGCAGCAGCCCTGGGGCTACCCGCCCGACGCGCCCGCCTCCTTCGAGCACCAGTACCCCACCGGACCGACCTACTACAACCTGCCAGTCGAGAGGGAGCGCAAGTCGACGCTGCCTTTCTGGCCTACTAGTGGGGGCGACTACAAGCCGTATGCGGACGGCGGCTGCCACCAAGGATTCTCGCAACCCTGCTGGAACTACCCGTACGGCGCGCCGCGCGGTGACCAGCCCTTGCCCTACGTCGGTGGCGACGAGCGCCGGACGGCCGTCTCCGAGGCCTCCAGCTTCTCCCACGACGCATACGGCCTGCGGAATTACGGGCCCGAGACCGTCTCCAGTGCACCCTACCCGCCGCCAGGCTCTCTACCCGGTCAGTAACCACACATAAATATTTACAACACTCTTCAAATCTGGCCAGGTTCACGTTTTTACGTCCGGTCGCGACTTCTGTTTGTAATCTTTTAGCCGAACTTATCGGCCGAGCCAAGCGCGGTAGGACAAAACATTTTGCTGAATTTATAAACAAATATACAAAGTGCCAGTTTTGAGTGTGTTGGTGATGTGTGTTTGTGTTATAGGTAATGGATGTCAAACTGGAGGCTGGCAAAGTTGATTTGTAAATAAATTATTATGAGTTTGTCAGCCTTGACCTCGCGCCGGAGCTTCTCGCCGCTAGATGGCGGGCGCGGCGGCCGCGCCTGTGTGCGCCGCCCGCACACGCGGGCCCGCGCTGTGAGGGTGTCGCATCGCTCTACATAGATGCACACGCCTGCACTGTCTGACTCTACATCGTTTCTCTCGTCGATAGAGTTGAGAAATTTATTGGATTTCACAATACTTTTTTTTGCTTTTACGTTTTTACAGGGATCCAGTATTTAACGTGCAGCAAATTAAAAATGGTTTTTTGTTTGAAATTTACTTATAGTTACCGTACACTACTCATTAGTGGGTTTTGCTATCAGGTGAACATTTTAAAAACACTGAATTGTCTACCTACTAAAATTTCAAAAATCATTAATATTTGTAAAATTTACCCATTTTCACTTAAATATCATTTTCTGATTCATTTGAACGCATTTTTTTACTTAACTCAAAAGTCTCAATTATTGATATAAAAAATTGCTACCGCAGAAATCAATATTAATTTCCAAATCAATCACCTTTTCTAATCGAACCCAAATTCATAGAGAAAACAACCTATTATAAACTTGACACAAAATCCCTTCGTATATATATAAAAAAAAAACAAAAATCAAAATCATAATCATTTATTCAGTATGTACCAGAAACCATTTTACAAGAGGCAGTGATTGCCTCTTCTTAGTAAGTGCATAGTGCACCTAAAACTATATGATCCCTTAAACCACCCAACTACGGCGAGCAAACGCCCAAATCAAAACATTTTCCCACAGACCACCATAAATTTGATGAATGAACGAAACACGTGCTACAAATGTTTAAAAACGTACCGTAACCACCATTTTATAGGCAATGTAAAACGGCGCCATACAACCGACAATAAATTAAACTTCACGTAAAATAAAGTGCCAATAAAAATGTATAACTAATAAATAAACACGATACCTGGGCGTTGAGACAATAAAGCGATCTTAGAGTAGTAGCAATAAACCAAATATTGCCACAATAAACACATTATAGGCTGATGAGGTGATAAAAAACTAGACAGGAGTCTAAGTAGCCAGTGCTTACGATTCGTCGCTGTCGTAAGATACATATCACTTTTATGATTCATAAAACTGCGCCGACGTCACTGGCATGCAATAGTAATGATGCCTTCCCTAAATCGCGGTAGCGAGTTGTAATTACGACACTACAAACACCGTACCAATAAAAGGCTCCATTCATAAACGTTGCTAGTTCACTTTCGATAGCCGCTTAATCATAAAGATGGGTTTATCGTACCTCTGTTACGGCAGAGGTGTAACTTGACATAATTTTGCGTAAAACCCGCATATAACGGCCCATTAAAAGGAAACAATTGTTGAAAAAGTTATACGAGTGTTCACGTCACTTTATGATTGTGTGTTTATGACCGAACTGAGGTCGACATTGACTTTGATTTGTGCATTTACGGGTTAGTGAATAGCTTGGGAAACGGCGACGTTGGATTGAATCATAGTTGCATACGCCTTGTGCATTCATTAACATGACGCAGTCTGACTTATTTTAGTAGATTCCAAACACTTAGACGACGACGAAATAGTAACATTAGATGGAATTTGAGAATCAAGTGCCGTTTACTGTATCTCAAAAAGTCAGCGACCACCAGAAGTAGATGGAGTTAATTTCACACAGTTTTCAACCTTACACCCTTAGGAATACGCCAAAAGGGACCGCACATGGATACCCAAGGAATCTTGGCAGTAGATAGACAATACCCGCGGTCGGGTAGGTAAACTTTTATGGGCGAAAAGACCCCGCACTTTTATTGCCACTGATCGCTACCTATCCCCTCATAATTGACAAGTCGACTTGTCATTATGTTCTCTTTAAACAATTGGCGATTCTTTCAAGAGACTGTTTTACTTGTGAGGATGAAGTTTCTTTTTTTCTGAGTTACGGAGGGTTTTCTTATATTATTCGATATAAGATTTTAAATCTCTTTTCATAAAAACTTACAGTGGCTATTTAAATATTTGACAAATTTTAAAGTTTCGGTGTTTTTGGACAATAGGACATGGAATTGAGTTGATTACGTGAGGATGCAGGTCTTAAGAATTTCTCGTTAAATAAATAAGGAATGTTGGGACACGTAGGTGTTATTGTGAACCTACATAGTTACTTTAACGTTAGCAAGGAAACTGAAAATAAGCGTGAGTCGACACGCAAAACACACCGTGAAAATTGTGTTCTAAGAAATTATCGTGCGCCTAGTTTAGCTGTGAGTCTTGCAAGCTGACAAACCTATACAACCATTTCAAAACAAGAAATGTCAAGTAGAGTTATATAAAATTTTAAATCTTGGTAAACTTATGTTTTGCATAAACAGTCAAATGTCAAAATAGTATTACTATAACGCTATTCATCATAGTACACTTACAAGACAAAAGACAACGAGACTTTATTGCTTCCAGTGAAGCTAATGTACCGTCTTAGTAGATTTGTACAGAACACGAATTGTGCACTTCTAAAGTTATTGATATGTAAGCTGCGCATCCGCGATGGCCGAGAGATGCTTACGACACGAGCGCATGCATTATCCGCTAGACAATGAGGCATCTATTTCGCAATGTTCATGCGAGTACCGTTTCAAATAATAGGAAATGATGCAGTGTGTTGCAAATCGAATATCGAGAAGGTCGCAACGTTGCATACAGAGTTTATAATGGGTGATCTCATCAAAGGGGCCGCTGGCATAAACCCCACTGCGTGTACTTCTAACGCGCCATACGTTCGCCTCCAATTGTTTCTATGAACGCCGCATGGAAATGGCTCATTTAAAGCGGTACGCTCTGTGCTCCTGCGCTTTAGAATGCAACTGAACTCGCCGCTACTGCACTTCCGATTATTAATATAAATCTTATGATAATTAGGTTACTTCGACATTATGACAAGAAATGTAAAATATGTCAAAACAAAATATTCCTGGAATTTCAAACATGCCCTTTGTAGGTATATCAACTGTGATATCGTGCCAATATTTATCGTGTCAGTTACCGATTTGATTAGTTTACAACAACTGTTTGCATTAGATCTGACTTCAAATATAGCCTGATGATAAGTGGTCTCGACGGAATTAATTAATTTGTCCTTTTGTCTGCACAGGTTCTCTGTCGATGTCAGTTGGCGTCGGAGTCGGTTGTGGCTCCTCGAATCCGCTGGACTGGACTGGCCAAGTGACGGTCCGCAAAAAACGCAAGCCCTACTCCAAGTTCCAAACCCTGGAGCTAGAGAAGGAGTTCCTATTCAACGCGTACGTATCCAAACAGAAGAGGTGGGAGCTCGCGCGAAACCTGAACCTGACCGAGAGGCAGGTGAAAATATGGTTCCAGAACAGACGGATGAAGAACAAGAAGAATTCGCAGCGGCAGGCGGCGCAGGCGGCCCAGAACAACAACAACAACTCGAACGCCAACAACCACAACCACCATGGCGGCCACCACCACGCGCCTCACCACGTGGCGCTGCACCACGCCGCTCCCGCCAAGCACCATCAGTGACCCGCGCCCTTCTCTGGGACTTACCCCCTTCACCACGGTATAGCCAGCTAAATCGGAGGAAAGTTCCAAAGGACTAAAGTGTGATGTGGTCGTACTTGAAGGTCGGGGAACCGTTCGCGGCCCACCTTTGTTACCCCGAACTCTAGGAACGTTGCATGTCGCTATACCGTCTCGTACGTAAACTGGACGCTTTAATAGGCGCACCTCGAGTCCCAGAGAATCTCATAACTAAGATAAATACTGTGTTGTCGATTTGTGTATAGTATTAATTACGAAATTATGTTCTGTAATTTTAACGAGACTAAGTACATGAGTAGATAACGATTCCTGATATTAATAATGTCTAGTATAGCGCTGATTATGTATTTGACATTTATTTAAGTACGAATTACTATTATTAAAGACGTCACCGATGATTTATAGTTTCTAGATAGTTTATTGAAAATAAATTTTGTATAATATTTTGTGAGACTGCTTATTGTTGTATTCGTATCGCTGTTGAGGGGGTGATTAGTCTTTAATCGGTTAATTTTTATTTTTTCGTTACCAAATTGTTGAATTACTCGGGTTGCTTTGGTGGCAGTTATTGTCGACTTGTACGATATTTATGCATTAATTATTATAGATAAAGGCAGCCATTGTAGCTAAGCATGTACCTATTCCTACCATCTACGCATCGCATTTCCTAATTGAATATTTACAGTAATAAGCAGAATATCCACATTATGATCAAATATTTATTACTGTTTAATATCTTATTTCATAATTCGTAAATTTTTGTTATTTAAATTATGGATTTCTGACAAAGCTTTAACTCGGTTCCAGTAGAATTATACAATAAGTTACTGTTATGACATTTTTTTAAATATTGAAGTTGGTGTTATAATCAATGAATTAGGTATAATGGGCAAGTGCATTAATTTTGTCCTCTATTGGTTCATCGTACTGTTCGCTTTAGCCTCTCCTATTACTTTTATTTTGTTTTAGTTAAATATTTTATTATTTATTTATACACAAAATGTAACTGTAATGTATAGAGTAATTTTATCATGCTCCACATCGAACGAAATAATGTCATTAGGCACATAAAGGAAATATGTTTTAATTTGTAGTGTTCTGCATAAACTCATCCCAGTTTTAGGATATCGATTTTATACTATTTAGCTTCCTTCATCTTCCCTATTTTTATCATATTATTATATCTATGTAATAAATGTTTTATCGTAAACTTAGTAGTTCAATCGGATCTAATTCATTAAATCTGTATTGTTCTGTAATTTTATAGTAAATAAAATAATTAGATGTTTTTGTACAAAAGGCCACCTCGTCTAGGTAACCGAATTTCTACATAATTGCAATTTTTGCAAAGCATCTGATAGAATCCACGTACCTACTAAAACTTAGACGATTTGATGACTAAGTTTCAAATACTACCATATTATAATACAGCCATTCTCATTAGAACCTTGCTTTGAAACATAGGAAATTAAAATCAACATTAAAAAAAAAAAACATAATTCACGTTTTACAAAAAACAAGGCATATATTTAAAAATAGTTAATTGAAGATTAAGAAATTGGCTCGGTACTTACAAGCGAAATTTTCATAATTATGCAAACTTAATACGACTTTTAAACTTTTTAAAACAGAAATCTGATAAAATGTATTGAAGAATTCGGATAGATTCCTAAACAACTACTCAATTTGAAACTGTATATTCAACGATTTTAGTAGACACTATAACTAGAACCATACTTACCTAAATATATTATTATTGTAATAATTAAAGGTCTCGTAATTATTATTGTACAGTTAAATTAATGTAGTTAATCACGCCAGAAAATGTGAGGTTTTGTTAAGTATAATGTATAATTAAAATGAATGTGCTCTCGACAGTTTTATGACGAATCTAGAAAAGAATGTATGAAAGGGGAAAAAATTAAATACTTCGTCGTGTCTGGGCTACTTTTCTTTAATCCCTGTTGTATCCCCCCTTTAGAACTATATAATATTGTAATCGGACATGAAAAAAATAACTACAATTAATAAAACAACCTTACCAAATCTTTTTCTAAGTTGGACAGATGCAAATAGTATTTACATTTGTTTTATTTTTAATTTTTAAGTGGGTGGCTTTTTTTGGTCCATGATACATAAACAATCTGTATTGCAAACAAACAAAAAAAAAACAAAAAAAAACGCACAAACTTTAGGGGTGGATTCTACAAATCTTCTTAGAAATGGCGGCCTTTTTAAATTTTGTTGTCTTCGATTTTTGCAGGAGCTAAAAAAGGTGAAACTAGTCGCAAGTAAATAACAATCAGTAAAGTAGCCAAGCGTTCGAACATCAATAGGACAAAAAAAATGTCTGTTTTCAACACCAAAAATGACGAAAAAACCACAAAGTAACCAATTTACTACTTGGAGTTTGGAATTTTTTAAATATTTTTTATCACGTATATTTGAGTGTAGAATCCACCCCTAAAGTTAGTACAGTGCATGCCAATACAGATTGTATAATCATTATCGATAATGATAATAAAAAAAATCATAGAGGTAGCTTTTAACCTTTTTACCGCCAACAACTTCTATAGAAGTTCGAGATTTTCGTGCCGTCCACGCCAGCACTTCTATAGAAGTTCTTCTTTGTACCTACTTTATTAAAATACATTTATACGTTGGCGTACAGCGGGACATCACGTGCAGGATAGTTGGGCGGTGAAATGGTTAAAAAAAGCGAGTGGAGAGACAGACCACGCTAAAGACCTCCAAGCTTTGATTCCCAGTAGGGAATGTGAGGTTGTGATGATCAAGATTGCACAACAAGATTGCCATTCCGTATTGGTTTCTGGTGGATCTGGGTGCAAGAGATCGCGGGTTCGATTCCCAGCAAGACATATCAAACTATTTTCCTTCGGTAGAGTTGGCTGTGTGTGTCATTCCCACAGTGCCACACTCTTGAATTTTAAAATGGATAAAAAGATTAATTTAGTCATCAATCTGTGACAAAATGGTGACAAATTGCCAAGAGTTTGTAACGCTGCTGGGCTGATGGTACACACGAGTTTAGTTTTAGTCTGCCTGACTGGATTCTACCATTTTATCTAAGTCTGTGCACATAACTACTTTGTAAGAAGCATTGTTTTATTAAGGTAGAAATAAATTAGTCTATACTAATTTATTAGTATTTATTTATTTATTACTAAGGAAAGAAGGCTATCCTTCTTTCCTTAGTAGTTAAGTATTTCTAGAGAAGTGCGTTTCTACATTTGACCTTATCATCACTTACCATGAGGTCACATGAAGGTCGATTATCCTTTGTCCAATAAAAAAGCACTTATAACTATTTTCCATTGCTGTCTATAAGAAAAATATACAGTACGGTCAACATTAAAAACACCATCATCATCAAAAAGATCTAAGGCTGGGCAGGGTCGTCCCTTTCTTCTCCGAATATCGATCGTCCGAAAATCAAAATCCCTAACGCGTTTACTATAATCATCACTATCCATAATGTTCGCGTATACGAAATTTTATTTTACCTAATCGTCTTTAATTCTAATGCTTTTGTGTCATAATATCAGGTGCTATAATAATTAGATATCCTAATTTTTCTTGCTATAAAGTCACATGTCCTAAGTGTTATATTGTTTAATGTATGTTAGTCCAAATGGTGGTTTATAATAATATTATGTTTATTTATTAGACAACAGAAATACTAGCTGCCCTACTCCTGTAGGTCACGTGATAGGTTAGAGGTTATTTTTTATTAGACAACAGAAATCTAGCTTCATAATTTTGATTTTAGGGCACGTTATATTATAAGACATTACGTTAGGGCTACTTATCATTGGGACACATGATGATCATGTCACAAAACATTATGACACGTTAGATTATGGATAAAAAATTTATGAGACAAAATAGAGAACCGCTGGGCAGTGCTGAAGATCCGTATTCCGTACGGACTGTCCGTGCGGATTCCGGATCGAGCGGAAAAACGTAAGTATTGCGGATTGCTTTATAAAGAACACTCTTCACGCAGAGCCCGCAAAAGTATTTAAAATTTAAATTTTTAAATGACTTCTTTTGTTTTTCTTTAATTATTTATTTTTAAAATGAAACAACTTTTACGAACTTTTACACAGTCTCCTTGTGACCACGGACCCTGCAAAGGGTTCGAAACATCAGGATAAACATTAATTAGTAATGTGTAAAATAAACGCGAGTAGTTCCGTAAAAGTTGTTTCATTTAAATGTGTAGTGTACGCGAACTTTAGAAAATAACATTTACAAAAACACAAATGTTAAAAAAAATTCCACGAACAGGATTTGAACGTGCACTCTTCTGACATACCGGATCAGGTGCTCTCCCAATTGAGCTATCGTGGTTCTAACCAGCCCGCCGAAATTATTCAACATTATTTACTTTTTTTTACTTTGAAAGCCAAAAGCAAAATAATATATATTTATTTTTAGTTTTTCTCTATTTCTTTATTTTTATCTGACTCATCCAATGGAAATCAAATTTAGAACACAATTTGAAATTGCCTATATTAAAGTAAAAATATTATATCGTGACAAGAGATTCACAATTAACAACAATAAGAGGTACACACGATCAGAAATAAATTAATTAAAAAAAACAAATAGAACAAACTAGGTAGAGCTATAGGCATTTTTAATTATTTTATTGAAATGATTTTTTATGATAATTTATTTAAATATGAGTTAAGAGAAATAGGTAGGTAGGTACGTTTTTATTCAAATTTTGATGCAAAAATAAATAAATATTCATACCCACCACCTTACACGCGTTTTAGATCACTGCGGAGCGCGGACGATCCGCAAGTGGACAATTTGTACGGTCCGTTGCATTGCTTTAAAACCAATGGGAATTTCAGATAAAAAGGTTTGCATTAATGAAAGCAGCGCCAATATTTTATACGTTGATGTAGGCCCTACCAAAGAGTACTCGCAATTCTATTTTCCTATTGCCAAACACACATTCATAGGATAAATAAATACTACGTACCATATTAAATCCTTACACACGTTATGTCACAGGCAAGTAGTTGGCTACTGATTTAATATTATTTAATTAGTAGCACTGTGGTACTTTTTGATAGTGCGTGCTCTTTGGTGGCCTTACCCTACCCTTTAGTTAAAAAAAAGGAATATGTTGTATGCTAGGATAAGGATAAGATGCAACAACCGATAAAAACGACACAAAGAATAAGTGCCTATTCGTTAATGGTTTTGTTACATCGGTTATCCAACCATTGTTTATTTAATGTAAATATTGGCAACAAAATATTACATGGCGAACTTAATGCCTTCCTATAAACCATAGGGTGGTGCAGAAATGACATGATAAGTGTAATTCTGAGCGATAACAAAAGACATTGTTTAGATATTGTCAAAGTTCTGTAGTCTACTGAGAAGCGTTCAAAGCAGGGTGAGTGTCCAATTTCAGTGTTAACGTAAAGCGCATGCGCAAAGTGAGGCACAGAAATAGCAGAACAGAAAAAGCAACAATATGTTAAAATATTGTCAACAGCTCCATAACGCGGTTGGTGGATTTAAAAAGAAAAGATTCGTAATTACAATTTAATATTAAGTTGCTACAACAATCTGGTTCTCGATAAAAGTAGTTAATATACGTCTATAGCTAAATAACAACCTACTCGTATCAAGTGGCTTTATCATCAAATTAGAAAGTGTATTGTGTTTATTGTCATTGGAAGAAACAATTAGTATTCAGATAAGTGATCGATGCTAATATATTCCAAAACTTTTCTCACTCGTAAAAAGTGTTGGTTACTCATCACAAGATGGCGCTGCGACTCGCGACTCTAGACAATAAATTAGGAGGGTAGATATACTTACGTTAAAATAAAAACAGTTTTTCTTTTTTTATTCATATAATTTCTTCTACAAAGATCTCCTATCTTTCGTCTTCGATTGGCCAAAGGCAAGAAGCAATCGAAGAAACGTTCGCTTGCTTTTTCTCTTGTCTGCTCTCTTCCAGAATATTGTTGGTAAGTATACAATTTTTTTTTCATCTTAATCAGGTACCTGTGACGGCGCTATGGTCGTTTTTGGTCAACCCAGCTGGCCTGTAAAATATTTTTTTTAAAGTTTGTAATTTTAGGTGTAATTAGTATCCTAAATGTGATTAAACAAATAAGACATATCCCAATTAGTATCCCTATCGTCTATGGATCTGCTGTCAATATCTGATTGCCTATCTAACGCCTCGGTGGCCGAGTAACGCCTCGGTGGCCGAGTGGCAGAGCGCTCGGCCTGATACCCGAAGGTCCCGGGTTCAATTCCCAGGTCGGGCAAAAAATGTATTTCGGATTTTCGATGCATAGCCCGGGTTTGTGATCGCCAACCCGCATTTGGCGTCGTTGAAGACCTCACCAGCTCGGACCACAACGGCATAACCTTCGACATAAACGTTAAAAAATCGCAAGGAGTGGGGATTGAGAGAACTACCAGAATATTCAATACAAAAAAGGCAAATTGGCAAAAATTTTGCACAGAATTTGGAAATATTAAAGAAAATAAAAATTTAAATATAAACAAAATTGACGATATCAATAGCAAAATTAAAATAGAATTAGAAGCCGAAGCATACAACCAAGCCGTAGTAGAAGCATGCAAACTCTCAATCCCCACAAAGAAAAAGAAAACTATACTTACGTTGCCGTGGTGGTCTGAAGAACTGGCCGAGCTGAAGAAGAAGACGACCACCAAAAAACACCGCATCCGATGCGCCGCGCCGCGTCGAAGAGCTGCCGTAGTCGCCGACTACCTGAAACAGAAAGAACAATATGAGATTGCCGCCGCTGCCGCACAGACCAGATCGTGGATGGAGTTTTGCACAAAGCAGGAGAAGGAATCCGTGTGGGACGGTATCTACCGAATCCTCAAGAGAACCACCACTAGAGAGGAAGATCTTCTGCTCAAAAAAGGCAATGTGCAACTGGACGCAGAGGGCTCTGCACAACATCTTGCGGAGGTGTTCTACCCGGAGGACCTGACCGAAGCGGACAGCGTTATACACGAGCAGATACGCACCAAAGCGAATAAGGTTAATGAAGGGTCAAGTACTGACGTACTGGACCCACCATTTACCGAAGTTGAACTGAGAAACGCTGTTTGCTCTTTTAATCCCAAGAAGGCCCCCGGGGAAGACGGATTAACCGCGGATATTTGCAAGAAGGCGATAGAAGAGGCCCCGGAATTGTTTTTATGCCTAGCGAACAAATGCCTTGAATTAGGTTCTTTTCCCAAATGCTGGAAGAAAGCTACGGTGATTGTTCTTAGAAAGCCCGGTAAGGAGGACTATACGGCTCCCAAGTCGTATAGACCAATCGGCCTCCTACCGGTGCTGGGGAAGATATTCGAAAAGATGTTGGTGGGCCGGCTTAGGTACCACATCTTGCCTAAGCTGAGCCCACACCAGTACGGCTTCATGCCCCAACGAAGTACGGAGGACTCCCTCTATGTCCTTATCAACACCGTAAGGGATAATCTTCGCCAGAAGAAAATAATTACACTGATATCCCTGGACATAGAGGGGGCATTCGACAATGCTTGGTGGCCAGTAATAAAAACCAGATTGGCTGAAGAAGAGTGCCCAATCAACCTGAGGAGGGTTTTAGACAGCTATATGAGTGATAGGGTGGTTAGCGTCCGATACGCCGGCAAGGAGGTTAGTAGGATCCCCTCTAAGGGCTGCGTACAGGGATCCATTGCGGGCCCCATTCTGTGGAATTTGCTGCTCGACCCCCTCTTGCACGCCCTGGAGGAACGGAAGGTTCATGTCCAGGCATTTGCAGACGACATTGTCCTCCTTTTTGTCGGCGATACAGCCCAGTCTATTCAGGCGCAAGCTAACCCGGTACTCGACCATGTTGCGGCGTGGGGCAGACATAATAAGTTAAACTTTGCGGCACATAAGACACACAGCCTCACAATAACCAGGAAACTTAAATATGACACCCCCCGCCTCAACATGAACGGAGTACCGGTTGAAAGCAGGAAGGAGATCAAGCTCCTGGGCTTGACAATAGACCATAAGCTGACATTTAATACGCACATCAATAACATCTGTCGGAAGGCCGCCGCTTTTTACAAACATCTTTCCAAAGCGGCGTATGTCAACTGGGGGTTGACGCCTGAAGTGTCTAAAACAATATACACTGCAGTGGTGGAACCCGTTGTGACGTATGCAGCTGGCGCTTGGGCCTCAGCAGCAGACAAGATCATGACGCGCAAACAGCTGGATACATTACAACGGGGATTCGCACAGAAAATGTGCAAAGCATATAGGACAGTATCACTCACCTCTGCCCTGGTTCTGTCCGGGACGCTTCCCCTCGACCTCCGGATTAAAGAGGCTGCAGCCCTTTATGAAGTGAGGAGGGGGGTGCCCTGGCCTGACCTTCGGGGCAGAGACATAGAGACTCCACATTCTGCATTACACCTACCACATCCGGCCGAGTATATGCACATTGACATTACACACATCACAGACCAAACGCAAATACACACAAACATGCATGACATTCAAATATACACCGACGGCAGCAAGATAGACGGGAAGGTCGGAGCGGCGATATCTCTCTGGAGGGGCGCCGCCGAGATTAGAACGTTCAAACTTGCACTGCCGTCGTACAGCACAGTTTTCCAGGCCGAACTACTAGCACTCCACAAATCTTCGGAAGTAGTACTAAGTAGGAAAGAAGTTTCTTTTGGAATTTACAGCGATTCAATGGCAGCCCTGCAAGCCGTCACCGGCGGAAATTCCCTCCACCCCCTCGCAGTAGGTATTCGAAGCAATCTAAATACAGCACTTAAACAGAGCAAAGTTGTTGCTTTGTTTTGGATAAAAGCACATGCGGGGTTGGAAGGGAATGAAAGGGCCGACGTGTTAGCCAAGGAAGCCGCTGTAAAATCCAAGAAAAAGCCCGACTACGACAGGTGCCCTGTTTCGTTCGCAAAGCGCCTCATCAGAGATGGGACGCTGGGCGAGTGGAACCAGAGGTACCAGTCCGGAACTACAGCCGAAGTCACAAAACTCTTCTTTACTGACACCACCGCTGCTTACAGAATCACACGCAAACTCACACACACCAAATTCACCACACAGATGCTCACGGGTCACGGCGGGTTCTCCGCATACTTACACCGTTTTAAGTGTAAGGATAACCCGTCGTGCGCCTGTGACCCACACACACACGAAACTATAACACACATCCTCTCCGAGTGCCCTATACACACTCGTGAGAGGTACAACATTGAGGCGGAATTGGGCACCCGTATTGTCCCCAAGAACTTCGCGGATCTCTTAGCCGCGAAGGAAACTAGGGACAAATTCCTTGAATTTGGCACAAAACTCGTAAAAACCGTTTGTAAGCGAAACAAGTAAATAATAGATAAATTATAGAAGTATTAAAAGATAGAGTGATTTATGCACATTCATGAAGAATGCGCAGTAAATCCGCTCATGCATTAAAATAACATAAAAAGGTATAAAACAGTAGATTATAAGATTACAAACTAAATGGATACACAAAAATGAGAGTAAGATGTAATAGAAATAAGAAGTAGTAATAAGTGTCGAACTAAGTTAGAAATAAGAAACAATGTTAAAATAATAGCCAATCTGGTTGTCAAAAATTTTTTCATAAATGTTTTCAGGTGTGATGTAAAGTTATTGCCCCCGGCAACCCTGTATTAGAAATAAACAAAGAAAATAAAAAAGTAGCTAGGTTAGATGGTTTAGTACATAGACGGCAACACCCAGCCGTAAAGTATATAAGATGATGAATGACAAAGAGAATTAGGAATGAAAGTGCGAGAGGAATAAATGATAGAACTGGAATGAAAGAGAAAAACTAGAATATAATGCCTCCCATCCCGTGGGAGAAGATAGCTAGCAATTTAAAAAAAAAAAAAAAAAAAAAAAAAACCCGCATTTGGCAAGCGTGGTGATTAAGCCATTACCCATCAATTGTAGCGATGACTTGATTTCAATGATGGAGGCCTTTGCCCAGCAGTGGGACAATTATAGGCTGTTTACTAGGTACCTGTGACGGCGCTATGGTCGTTTTTGGTCAACCCAGCTGGCCTGTAAAATATTTTTTTTAAAGTTTGTAATTTTAGGTGTAATTAGTATCCTAAATGTGATTAAACAAATAAGACATAATCCCAATTAGTATCCCTATCGTCTATGGATCTACTGTCAATATCTGATTGCTTAGTATCTGATTAGATAGTAGATTAGTTATTTAGTTAGTTAATTGTTATCTGTCTCAAATAATTTCAAGATAGGTAATAGTAGTAAGTACCTACTACGTATGTAAACTTATGAATGTTTTATGTTTTAGAGCTATTCACATCAATACCTATTTCAACATATCTATATGTTAACAGTGAAAGTTCATGACTGAGCGCTATAAGCGTGTTTCACTATGTACCTACCTACTTACAATTATTTTGATATATTATGCAAATTTTACAAAACCTCACATCATCATGACAAACATCACTATAAGAATACGTTCGGTAAGTAGACTTTTTAATGTACTATTTTTAGTTAAAATGTAGGTAAGTTTTTAACTTAGTATAGATATTCTAGACATACGTAGGTACTCTTATTTAGGTATCCGACGTTTCGACCAAGTTTCACGGTATTAAAAAGCAAACATTAAAAAGATGCACACTAATCCTTAATCTTGAAATATTTACTTAAATACAGTCTCAATGACACAGGGTATTTCCAATAAGACCTTTTTACACCGTTCTGCTACGTATCAGGTAAAGCTATTTTAATACAAACCACCTCCACAATGAAAGGCATATCCATATCCTACATTTTATTAAAACTTATAAAAGGATCCTTTCAAGGGATTATCGTACATTGTATCGTGTGGTATGCGTCCAATGCGCCGGCGGCCGCGGCCGGCTCGCCGCCTCCTCGACGATTAGCATATAAATGAAGCGAACCAAGACAACTTCATATTACACCACCACCAGATCAAGACCCCCCTTCTCTCTCGCCCGATACCGAGACCCATCGACCAACGGAAATATCAAAGCTCCCACACAACTGGACGCATTAGTTTAAATATGGAACTAGCTCCCATTGGCCGGCTGCAGCCCTCAGAAATACTCAACAATAATTACGTTAAAATATCGACGATATTTTACACCTCCAAATGCGTTTTTATTCTGATATCTTAAGCAATGATATTAAGGCAACAATGTCGCCGGCTACATATAAAGTAAGTAAATATGTAGCAGTAATGAAATCAACGGTTTAGTGTTATTGAGGGTGTAATGGGTATGTTAGCCTTAGAGGACGCCTTCGGTTGATTCTCAATACTCAATGTACTTTTTAAAATTCTTGTTGCGTTAAGTAAATATATTGAAATTGTTTATTTGGTTGTTTTTTACGAGAATGTTTGCGTGTGGTTTCATTAAAATGTTAAAAGCTTTCAAGCATAAAAACCCTTTGGGTATAGTTTGTTCCACGCCATTTGCAGGATACGTCATAACTTAAAATCAAATATTAAAAAAAATATTTTATTAGAGTGAACTTCTAATGTCACTACGCTATCTATCGACTTGTGAAACTATGGGGGGTCTTTGATTTTTCTTTTCAAGACTTGATGTCAAATTACCTTACGATTGACATTATTGTTAGACTCTACCTCAGAATATAGTTATTGTTCTGAGGACTCTACATTGCGTGGGGTTTTAAGAAACAATAATTCTGAATATATATTTTTTAAGTAGGTACCAACATATTTTCAAGACTTCATAATCATTATTGCAGTCAGCAATAAATAAGTATTTAATGTAATAAATACGAAAGAAATAACACATATATAAGGTCACATTTTATCAACTGCAAATATTTTGAGGATAAATTCAACAACATTATGTAAACTATTTTTATGAAAAACCTTTAAATTTTTATACGCTTTTCAAGCGTATAAAAGTTTAAAGGCGCTTTTCAAGAAAAACGCCAAAAAATATTTCGATTAAATAGTAAAATAAAGCACTTTCGGTAGTTTCAATTCAAAGGAGCCGAAATAGAGAGGCCGCAACGCCTTCACCGCTTACACGTGCCCGTAGTTTCATTCAAAGGATCTGACAGAGAGGCCGCTGCTCTTAAAAATATTAAAATTTTTGTGTCAGGAAAAGTAAAAAAAAACAAGCCTGATTTTTTTTAAATGCTAGGGCCTTATTTCTCTGATATAATAAGATGTTTTGTCAAAATATTTGCAGTTGATAAAATATGACTTTTATATCTTTTATTATTGTTATTATAAGTTTTAGAGAATTCAAAATATTATATTTGTATAATATTATATATGAATATTATATGAAAATGTATCCAAATATATTAAATGTCTAATATTATATATATATTTAAAATGTTTTTGTTTTGTTTAAATAATATTTAACGCAAATTTTGTTGCGGAAAAATTACAAAAACACAAATAGTGTTGAATAATTTCGGCAAGCTGGTTAGAACCACCATAGCTCAATTGGGAGACCACCTGACCCGGTATGTCAGAAGGGTATAGGTTCAAATCCTGCTCGTGGATATTTTTTCAACATTTGTTTTTTTGTAATTATATATAGGTTTATATTTTGGATACATTTTCATAAATGTATTTCTAATATTCATATATTAGATAATTTTGTCATATTAATGATATTAGATAATTTTTATAATACATTTTAAATTGCTTATTTTAATTACCACAACATGAACAGCAAAGTGACTTATTGTGCGTCTAATTAAAGGTTAAGTTTATAAATAGTGCTGCTTTAAAAGCCCCAAAACTGCCCCAAATCTATTTTGGCTTACCATAAAACTGTCAAGTTCATAGGCAGCTATTTTTCATTTGTTGGAATATTTCTAGGAAAGCAACAATGACAAATGGATTTAAACTTAGCCTAAATGTGTGTAGATAAAAATAATAAAATCAATAAGTAAATGTTTTGAATTTGATTTTTGATTTTCGCATTCCATTTTAAACAAATATTTTAAAGGATTTATGCGAATTATTTAGTATAGTATATATTATACACAGGACACACCTTTTTATATTCGACATTTCGACCAAGTTGAATGGTTGCACTGGCCGTGACCACGGGCGCTTTAACTAAGTAGCTTGCATTAAAATGCCGTTAAGAACTTTGTTTAGTGACAAGTAAAAAAAAAAAGAAAGAAGAGTGCGACATCTAAAGAGTCTGCACGACTTCTTGGCGGCTTCTTCTAAAATTTGTGTTATGTCGAATACTATGTGAAATAATGGTGGATTGTTAACCGTGTTGGCAAATGAAACAAAACAGTGCAACGTCACTTTTCAAATTCTCTCAAAAAGTCCGCCTGAGGACTCTTGAAACCTCACATCTTTACCGAGATACCTACTCGAGAGGTAGGGGGTATATCATTTCTCACTTCTCATTTCTATTATCATTTTATCGTTATCATACAGGAAGGAAATATTGTTTATTTATGTATTACTTGTAAGAAAATATAATTTGACACTGGCTAAATGTGCTACACGCACGAAGCCATCAACTAAAGGATAAAAAAGAGTCTGCACATGGTAGTCAAAATCTGCGTAAGTTTGTGAAATAGATCGAAACTCCTTTGTACAAATCTATATCAAATGCAGATTTGGCTAATCGCCATTTTGAGATGTTGAGTTCACATTATGTTATAATCTTTATTATTCTTATTTAAAGTTAAAAAGCGTAAGAAATAAAATTATACCTAACTACCTACGGTGGCCTTTCCTGTGAAACCTTTAATTTTATTTTTATGATTCGCCAACCGAATTAAACGAAGAATCCTGAGTTTCTTGTTCATAAAAACCTGCGATAAGCAAGTCGAAATTGGAAGATGTAGAAAGCGCAGACATTATTTTGAAACTGGATTTTTAATTTTTATACCTAAAATAAAAAAAATAAAAAAAAAAAAACAAAATAAACTATTTTAAATATTTATAAAATACAGTAAAAAAATTAAACGCCTACCCGACCCAGCCATGAATCGAACCTGGGTCTTCAGCAATCCGGGTGGCTGCACTGACTGCTATGGTATTCGACACTGGATGTCACAAACGCGTTTTGTCACTTACGTCATGCAGTTTAAAATTACTTAGTTGGGCACATTTGCGTTTGGTCATATTCGCAGGTGGTCACAATCGCAGCTCGTCATTTGCTACCGGGAAGCGCTGAATTTTGCCAGTGCTTTTTTAATTTTTGAGCGCTAATAGCGGCACAGTGCGCCATCTATCCAACGGTAATTGCAACCGATAGCTATGCAGATTCATCTTTGCAGATGAAATACCACAAATTTGATAACACAACGGTATAGTAATTTTTTAATTTTGAAAAAATTAAACGCATACCTGACCCAGCCAGCCAATTTTTTCACTGTTTTTTTATAAATATTTAATTTAGCTTCAGTGCAGCAATTATACTTGAAAATAAAAAGTAAAACAAATTACTTATTCTGTGTGATATTTTATTGAAAATAAATTACTCAATTAGATATAAGTATTTCATCTGCAAATATTGTAGTTTGTGTGTACTGCGTCTACCATTTCTTAATTTATTCCACAAGGGAAATCTCTTGGCCTATAACTCATCTGATGGAAAGCATAGATGATAAAGGCCAAAGGCGAAGCACACTTAACCCGGAAACCTTAAATGCTGATAAACTGGCTATCTTATCTCTATATGTTAGACTATAAGCAATACCACCGACTTTAACCGGGCTTGGTACTACCAACAAAACTGGGTACCTCGCTGTACCCTCGCTGGGAATCGAACCTGTAGGCTTAGCCAAAGTAACATTAAGAAAACGATAGCGAAGTTCGAAAAGAATAAAATGTATGGGATTGACATAAGCCGCGTTAAATCACGTGGTCAATCTTATGTCAAGCCCATACAATTTACTCTTTTCGAACTTCGCTATCGTTTTCTTAATGTTACTTTGGCTACCGCCACTGGTATGTCCGTCGAATCGGACTGGTCTAACTACTCAGTACAAGATCTCCCGCCCAGAGTAGACTTACGAACCGATGGCATAGTGACATAAACAAGAGCTACTTGTAGCCTAAACTGAATAAATGATTTTGAATTTTGAATTGCATTTTGAATTTTGAATTTTTTACTGGAACACAGAGACGGTGTTATATAATAGATCCTGGATTCAATTCCCAGGTTGCGCAAAATGTGTTTCTGATTTTTGATGAATTGAATTGCACGATGAAGGTCTTGGCGTAGCAGTAGGGCAATGTATAGGCTAATAACTTTACTAAATATTGTTTAAATTTAAATAACTAACACACTTTAACGTCTTTGGGTTAGTGGTTGAAGTACTGGTCTGAAAACCAGAGGTGCCGGTTTCGATTCCCAACAAGTGTATATTCCGGTGTTCATGTTTCAGTGTATATGTTCCGGTGTGATTCAGTCTATAAATCATGCTATCACCTTGCCTAAGTATTCAATCTTTTAATAAAAGTATTACTTTCGACAGGTATTCAAGATAGCCAGTAGGTACCTAAGTTGTTTAGAATTCCGTTCGAAGTGTGTGACCATCTTCGGCTTAATCACCACTTCTTTTATCAATGACATTGTGTGTAGAAAAAAACGCTACATTCACCCCATGAGGTAAAAAATAAGAAGGCCATTAATGAGATTCCATAATAATATAAACCTCATGACAAAGTTGAGTAACGCGTTCGAACTTTAAAAGCTATTTTGTTTTTTGTTTTTTTTCTTTAGTCGATGGCTTCGTGCGATTAGCACATTTAGCCAGTGTCAAAGTAATTTTCTTACAAGTAATATATAAATAAACAATATTTCCTTCTTGTATAGATGATGATGAATGATAATAGAAATGAGAAGTGAGAAATGATATACCCCCCAACCCCTCGAGTATCTCAGTAAAGATGTGGGGCTTTACTAAGTCCTCACGCGGAGACTTCTTGAGAGAATTTGAAAAGTGACGTTGCACTGATTTGTTTCATTTGCCAACACTCTTGCACACTCACGAACACTTAACGGTTAATAATCCACCATTATTTCACATTAATATTCGACATAACACAAATTTTAGAAAATAAAACAAAACCGCAGACATGACTCTTCACTTTCCCGCCAAGAAGCTCTATTTTGTTTTGTTTTGGTTAATATTGCTTTCTTTTTTTAAGTTGACGCGTTTGAAATATAAATAGGTACTATTTTGTTTCGTTGACATTCGTTTGTTTTCCTTTCTTCTTTTGAAACTGTCAAACGCAGCAGCTTATCTCAGGCGTTTATCAGATAATGTAATTATGTACTGAGCGTTATGAGACACCTCGGCTCTCTGAGTAATTGAGTGCGCCCTCCCGGCCCTGCTATTAGGCAAATCGAATCTGCCCGCCCGCCCCCCGTGAATATGTGAATGGTAGGGTTGCCAGCACTTTGAGGGTAAGGCTTTGAAGGAAAATAAAATGCTTTTTTTTATACAAAAAATATTTATTGCTGCGAAATTGTTTTGTTCTCTGTCTACTTTTCCCAATCAACTTTCACTTTGTCTCCTTTTTATAATAAAAACCCATTCACTAAATTGTAAGTGACAGAAATATTTGATGACACCAACATAGCAAATGATTTTTTAAGACATTGATGTTTATGTTCAAGCTAGAATAGGATAGTAAGTAGAAAATTATATGAATATGAAAAAAAAAACTCAAATAGTACTCTTTCTCCTATTTTCACAGCTTTTAATTTATTACTACTTTTATTTAGCCTAATTATTTATCAAATGCGGGAGCAGCAATTAAGTCTATTCGCAAGATGCTTTTTTACGTTCTGTTAAAAAGACCTCCTAAACGAATTAACGGCCTTGTTACAACTATTCATAGTCACATGAACTGCATCACTTAAATACATAGTTAGTTAGTTAGCGGATCGTGGGTACGATCGCCACTGCGGGTCACACCTGGTTCAGAGACTCCCTGGCAATACAACGTGATAACGCTGCCGGTATCATGGGAACCTTTGAGCCGGAGTGGCCCGTGGTGGTCTTTTAGATTAAGGTTTTAAATCGGAATATTTAATTACTAATATTATTTGATTGTATTAAAGTTTTGATAATAAAATGAAACAACTTTTACGGATCTACTCGCCTTTAATTTTACACATTACTTATTTAATGTTTATCCTGCCGTTTCGAACCCTTGTAAAAAGTCTAAGTAATGTGTAAAATTAAACGCGAGTAGATTCGTAAAAGTTGTTTCATTTCAATGTGTGTTCGCGTAAACTTTAGAAAACAATATTTTGATATTAATACAATAATAATTGATAATAATAAATATTAGTTAGGCACATTGTAAAAATCCATCCATAAATAGACATTCCATTACATACACACTTTTCGTGAGCAATAATCCGACGTTGCTCTCAGACGGTTGGTAATCCTTGCTGGCGCCGAACCAAGGATTCAATTTGCGCGCGGGTGTAAATAAAACGAGTCGACTGAGCCAGAGCGGCGTGCGCACCGACTGTACCCGATTCAATTTTGATAAGTACTTATATGGGAGGTTAACCTGTGCGTCCCGGTGTGACGCGATTCCAAGGGTGTGTTTTTTCTTTTTTTACAAGGTAAAATGCTGCCTTACGCATACGTCGCCGTCGGGGCCAGAGGCGACCCGGGGTTGTGTGGGCCTCTCTTCCACTTCCCTCTTACAGCCTCGAAAAGCTCTACTGGAAGGCAGAGGGGAGGATTACCCTCTAAAATGAAATGAACATATTGTACACCATCATTATTATCATTATCTCAGCAAAAAAGACGTCCACTGCTGGACAAAGGCCTCCACCAGTGATCTCCACAACGACCGACTTTATGCTGCCCGCGACCTTCATAAAATCGTCAGTCCACCTTGTTGGAGACCTGCCCATACTTAGTTTTCCGGTACACGGTCGCCACTTGAGAATTGTTCCGCCATCAAGTCCTTTGGGCGATGTGCCCTGCCCACTGCCACTTTAGCTTAGCAACTCTTCGGGCTATGTCAGTAACCTTTGTTCTTCTGCGGATCTCTTCATTTCTGATTCGATCATGCATAGATACCCCAAGCATAGCCCTCTCCATTGCTCTTTGGGGGACTTTGAGCCTTCTTATGAGGCCTATATAGTGAGTGATGACGTCTCAGTCCGGTATGTCATCATTGGCAACACAGAGTTCTATTCACCCGAATGGTGTTAACAAAAACGATATTTGTATGGCATTGAAGCAGCGCTAATGATAAACAAGGTACCTAAGATGAAATGTTGCCATAGATCGAATAAATAATTCAAGAAGAAATTCGGTCAACGAACTTTGACTAGCAAATTGTATATTGTTATGGCGATAAGTTGACTATAGGAGCTAGCCAGGTGGTTCTAAAGTATCTCTGCTACCAACCAAGACAAGTGTAATACTCTCGCTGGCAATTGAACGTTGTAGCTTAACCCCTGAGAAGGTGAAATTAGGGACGTTTTAGTTATAGCAATTCGTCTAAAGGACGAACGTAATGACGTCACACTGCTACGAAATTAAAGCCAAAGCTTATCTACAAAAACATATTTTTTTGTACCTAATCGTTAGAATAATATTTTAGACTCCTTTTTTTCTAATTTTCAATTCATCTTCTAAAGAAAAAATCTTTTAATAAAAACATATAAAATGTTCTTTTTTACTCCTATTTAGCAAATGTTATGATATTGTCACTTATTATACTTATATTCACTTATTTATTGATGACACCTACGAAAAAGTAGTCCCACCTATTCTGATACCACAGACAACGAACGAATGTTAACAAAAGCTTTTTACACCTAAGTAGAGTAGAAAATTAAGAGATTAAAACAAAAGTGGATGGAAGCGGGTCGCCTTTACACAGGGGGAGAAACGTTTAAAAATGGCGACGAACTTTAGTACAAAAACAGTAGGTAAGCATCGACACATAATCTATGTATGTATGTTAAAGCTTTAATAAAGTGAGAGAATAGGCAATAAAAACAGTACTTATAGACTATTTTGTCATTATTTAAAATCTGTTCTTAAAAAGAAACCCTACTTATTAAAATGTAAAAACTTTTTACGAAATTGGCTTCGACTCTATCTTAGTTAGTAGGTACTAAAAGAATATGAAAATGATGTATATTTTTTGATTTTGTCTTTACGAAGGTTTTAATATTTGTAACTATGTAAGAATGCGTATTTGTAGTCAAATTGAGAGAGTAGACAAAAGAAACAGGACTTATAATTTTTATCGTAACAATCCAAAACGCTGTAATTGTAGGTAGGTACAGTATTTTGGCTTTATAACTTTTATTGCGCTCTACATTAAAAGTTATTAAGTCAAAATACTGCAACAATAATTACAGTGTTTTGGCTTGACACGATAGCTTTGCTAATAGATATATAAGAAAAAGGTGTATAGGAAGGTTTGATATTTGTAACTATTTAATAATATGTATTTATAAGACAAATTAAGCAGGCAAATAAGAGAAACAGTACTTGTAATGAAAAATATGAAAATAGTTTTTTGATATCGTCTTTAAAAGGTTCTAATATTTGTAACTATGTAATAATATGTTTTGAGAAGTCATATTCTCAAGTCTATATATCTTGTAATTGCAATTACGGATTTTTAAAAGTATGTTATCAAAGATGATAAATAATAGATGATGATAATAGTTTTCTATGAAAAAAGACAAAAGCATACCAATTCTAAACAAAAGCAAAATCGATACGGCCGAACAATGGCATCGGAAAAGTTCCCCCCAAAAAACTTTTCCCAAACTTATCATCAATAAGCGTTGTTCGTCCAATGTTTGTTGTACGGAATAATAAAAGTGTTCGACGTGCAAAAACATCGGCACTCCCTGTCCCCCGTATAGGTCCGTCTCGCTCTGTCCGGAGCGGACGGCACGTCCGGGGGCCATAACGCCGTTTGATGTTCTGCTCTCCAATGCTGGCGGGGACGATATAAAAGCAAGATGTACGGCTGCGCTCTGGGCGACGCCTATATTTCCTAAACATCTTTCGGCGTTATAATTCTGTGCGGTGTGTGCTTGTAGCGGGGACCGTTTCACTGGTGTTTCTGAATTATTTAGTAATGCTGGTTAGTGTATTTAATCGTGAATGTAGGATAAATAATAAAAAGGATAAAAAATAAGAAGGAAAAATTATTTGCTAATTAAACTATTTAAAAATATAAAAGTAGTAAAAGCTGTTTATGAAAGTGTGAAGCTCGATTTCTGACTTCAATGATCATTGGTGAAATAAAAAATTAAATAAAACAAGAGGCTTATCAATTTTACCTGGTATGAAAATTAACAAAAAAATAAATTGGTACAACTAATTTTTGTAAGATTTTTAACCATGAATCACATCGAAGCTTGGATATTTTTGTTGCTCAGTCTGTTTGTAATAAATATTTTATAGTGTAGTTAATTAGCCTGTCATAATTTTTATTTTTAGTAAAATACCTAATCGATTTATTTTACAATTTAAGAAAAAAGACAAACTTTTTTCAAGATTTAATTTGTTCGCAACAATATTTGTGTAAAATTATATGTAAATAATTACAATTCAAGTATATATCGATGGGTGCCTGGAACAAGACCGCAATAGCCATAGTAGCAGCTGTCCGATTAATCCATTTTTGTATTCTATGGACCCTATTACACCTTGTGATTTTTTTCCAAATTTAATAATGAAAGCTGCCTGATTTAGCAAAATCAGAATGGGTATTGCTTCGTTATTCCTCGTTCATCACTCGAATTTTGTTTACCGGAATAATCGTCCTATGTGCAATGATAAAAGTTTTTTTCAGTCTGCTACACGTAATGGCCCTTGCGGCTGTGTTCCCCGAAATAAACTTGGTAAAAGATTTACAATAAACATTGCTGTACGAATATTTTAAACTTCCACTAGTAATAGTAATTATGGTTTTCTTCCATGAAATTAGAATATGTCGATTGATTTTCAATACAATACAATGAGCTGAGCGATGAAAGTCGATTAGCAAAGGCAAAGTTCCTGAGTTCTAAGATTAAGCAAAGTGATTACAAAATTAAAATGACATGAAATATTATAAATAGTGAAACTGGAAATGTCAAAGTTTAATAATTAGTACAAATTGAGATACGAAAATCAAACCTTAACTTCTGATGCTGATGTTGCTGCGGCATTTGAGAAGTATTTTACTGATATTCCAGTTTCAACTACAAAGGCTTTGGACTGTTCCCCCACTGTAGCTGAAGCGGTTCTAAAGGAAAATGTCAAACCTAATGAAAACTATTTTAGTTTTCAAAAAAATAATTTTAGAGATATAATTAAAACTTTTAACACTCTTAATAAAAAGAACTCTACTGATCTGTGGGGTAATTCCGTCGACTACTCTAAATCCGATAATGAGACAATAGCTCCAGTTTTAGCTTGCATATTTAATGAATGCATTGACTGTGGTGTTTTTCCTGACCTAATGAAGCAAAGTAAAGTAATTCCATTATTCAAATCAGGTAGCACATGTGACCCCACTAACTTTAGACCAATTCTGTCCTACCCACATTTAGTAAAATATTTGAATAGATAATTCTAGACCAAATTCAAGTTCATTTTTATAGAAATAAACTTTTACATTTAGACAATATGGTTTCACTAGGGGTCGCTCGACTACTGACGCAGGTGTTGAGCTTTTACTTCAAATATTTAATGTCTGGAAGGATTCACACGATGCCCTTGGGGTTTTTTGTGGTTAATCTAAGGCCTTTGATTGTGTTTTACATGAAACCCTGGTCAGGAAGCTCTACCACTATGGAATTAGAGATGCATCACTGAATCTTTTTATCACATATTTGAGTGATAGGGTTCAGAGGATTGATGTTAACGGTAAAAGATCTCCGGGATCGGTGGTTACAATGGGAGTTCCACAGGGTTCAATTCTTGGTCCTTTCTTATTTTTAATTTATATTAACGACTTGCCTTGCTTTGTAAAAGACAACCATGAGATAGTATTGTTTGCAGATGATACCTCACTTTTATTCAAAGTGAAACGACGACAGCTAATTGATGATGATGTGGACAATGCTGTCTCAAAAACAGTTCATTGGTTTAGTGTTAACAATTTGCTATTAAATGAACGTAAAACAAAATATATAAGATTTGTATTACCCAACGTTAAGGAGGTAGGTAAAAACCAGTGTAAAAATTGAAGATTAGAATGTAGACCTTGTGGACACAACAGTGTTTCTTGGCATTACGTTGGATGTAAAGCTGCAGTGGGGCCCACATATAGATAAATTGTCGAGTAGGCTGAGCTCTGCGGCTCATGCAGTAATGAAAATTCGTCAGATCACTGACATTGAAATAGCTAGACTTTAGTTATTTCCACAGCGTAATGTCGTACGGCATTTTACTGTGGGACAATGCTGCCAACATTCAAACTATCTTTGTGTCTGAAGAAGCGGGCTATTCGAGTAATTTATAACCTAAAAGCTGGTAATTCTCTGAGAGAGACTGAATTGAACCCTCAAAGCTCGAGCTTTGAGGGTTTAATTCAGTCGGGGTTCGAGTTCCCGACTCGAGGTTCGTTTTTCACATCACTATGCGACATGTACTAGACATAAGTAATGTTATTTCTAAAATCTTCAACAGTTAGCAGGTAGAGGACACTGGAGTTGGTACTTAGAAGCTACAAAACAAACACAAATTAAATTTCAAATTTATAAAAAAACCGTTATATTTTGTTATTTAATGTCATGAAAAAGAATTGCTATAAGGCCAAATGAGTAACCACAGAAAAATGTGAAAAAGTGTTCAAACACCGAGGTAAATTGTAAAGATATCAAAAATAAATTATTCGACATTAAATAAATAGGTTCTTCAGAAGTTGAGGCTTGTGCACATTTGTACTAATTGATAAGACATATATTTTGCAGTTGTGGAATAAACAGAGTAGGTATGTTGTCTTCGTAAGACAGTAGGATGCATTCCTTTGAAAAGAACTTATTTGAACTGGTAAAAACTAGAAAGAATTAAGTTTGCTACTTAGGTGACAGCTGTCCAAAACTGACAGTTATATCGTAGAGATGGTGCGAGTTTCACCCGAGTTCTTTCCGTAATAACACGTGTTGTGAGACTACATTTTAATTTCTATCTACCGTACAATTTAAAAAACACTTGAAATTGGCTAAATGCTAAACGCGAAGCCATTAATTAAGATATAATAATAATAGAGATGGTGCACATGAGGACGGAAAAAGAAAAACAGTTGTATAATTGATAAATTTAAATTAGCAAGTGGGCTTTAAACAAGCGTTTATTTAGTTATTATTCTGTAAAAGTAATTTTGAGTTCTCTTTTAGAAGTAGTAAAGATGTTCTTTAAAAAAATATATGCACTTTTATTTTAAAACCTGCCAAAGAGCCGTTGGATCCGGCTGTTGTCTTAAGATTACAGTGTGTTTACCAAACAGCATTGAGCTAGCATGGTGGATTATGGTCTGATCTCTTAATTTGCTATTGGTTATGATGGAGTCTGAACCCAACTGTGGATCGTTTGTAGGTTGAAAGTACCTGTAGATACTTTGTTATTATTTGCTATAATAGTCTCACTCCAGGGCAGAGTCCTCCTCACACTTTTATACATCTTCCGGTCCCCTGCAACGTCATACCAATGTACGTATTCCATGTCTTACAAAATTGAACTAAATAAAATTTGGTCTTTTATTATGTAGAAAGTATTATTTTAGCATGTTGACAAATAGTATTCAGCATAATTATTTTACGATCTAAAGCAGCCTTAGTTCTCTGTTTACACCCACAGTAATTCTGTTATCATTTTCCTTAAAAACTAAAAAAAAAAAAACTACCACGAAGATCTTTTTATCGGCACGCACGCCGCTACAACGTCACACCCAATAAAAATATGCAACACGGCGGCGGTACGTTACGGAGCGGATACCAATTCTATCAACAACCCATAAACCGCAACCTTTCTTTGTCTCGCTTCTTAATACTATCGTGGCGGCGAGCGAGATAGAAATCTACAAGTTTAATGGGCAGTTACGCGAGAAAAAAAAAATCAGTCCGCATTCGCGAGCGTAGATACGCAAGTGATAGTGTCAAATTGGAAGGACGGTGCACGGTGCATTGGATGGGACTTGTTGCCTGGACCACGTAAGTACCTACATTGATTTGCATACCCACTGGGCGTCCGTCGTTACGCTATGCTCAGCTATCTCGCACTGGCGGGCGCAACCGGTTTCTGAAACGGCTAACACATTTCGCGCTTTCTCGTAGTGTGTCATTCAAGCACATTATGTCACTGATAGTAATGAGTAACGGGCGTGTTTATAACGTTGCGGTTCAATGGCCTTGCTGAGGTCAAGTTTTATGTACGTTTAGTTGAATGCGGAGGTGATTGATAGCGCTACGTGAATAAGACGGAAATTAGATGTTGCGCGAAATATTTTTTTTTGCTTTTCGTGGATACTCAGCGTCATTTGTTTTAGGTTGTTTTAAAGCGTTCGTGTTAAAGTAATATTTCTACTAATTTTCATATTAATTGTGGGATAATTAAACATAATTTTATGTACAGTTGTAAGCGATAATTTTTAACGTTTTCAGTGTACATCTACTTACGTTTTAAATTAGTGTGTGATTCGTTTCCATTACTGCCTATTGTTTGATAATTTTTCTCACACGTAATCGGTTTAACTTAAATATGAATAATTTTCATAGTATGTGTCATGTTTTTTCATATTATTTATGTATAGAGCCACTCGTTAATCGTAGAGTACCGACCATTTTAAACTTTGTATAAAATTATTTCCTGCTAAAATTATAGAGTTACGTAGATATAATATATAGGTATAATATATTATATACCTACATATAAACATATGCCTAAGTTTACCTACCTACATTTACTATTGTACCCAGTCACTTTATAATTAACATATAGCGACTTCTAACAGGTTTTGTATCTTTAATTATACATAGAGTACATAGAGTTACTGAAGCAAGACTTTTCAGGTTTTACTCTGAGTTCTTAGGTACATTTCAATAGAAGGCTAGATAGTGTATATGAACCTAATACTTCTGAAACTATGATTATACCTATTGTATTACTATTATTTTAATAATAGTTATTTCTTTAACTAAACCTATTCAAACTATTTGCCACAGAAGATTTGATGGTCCAATAAACCAAGTTTATTCTAAGTAGCTAATATTATCAATTAAAATATCATCATCAGCTCATATTTGTTTGTTGACAATTCTTCTTGTATAATAAATGTAGATGCTTCTACAAAACACTTAGATTTATATCTGAACTGCCAACGGAGAGCTTACAATAAAAAAAACTGGCAGCCCGCCCCGGTTTCGCATGTCTAGACAAAGACTTTTAACATGTTGGTGTTAATGTCTAGACTGTAAAATAACATAGATATAGTGCAGCTACTGGAATAGGTACTCATATACATACAACAGATAAGTACTGTATTCATACAATGAGATGAATGTATACTCTGTTTCGTTTTTTTATTTCGGATTCGGTTTTTTAGGTATTTTTTTACAATGTAAGCTTATTCTGAGGTTGTGGTGAATATACTTCATATAAATAAAAACAAACTCTGCAAACGTTTTAGCTGGGCTATCTAGAGAGGTAATGTTGCCAGCATTCTTGGGACTGTTCCCATGAGCCCACAGCTGGAGGACATTTTTTATTTAGTCTTTAATTAAGTTATATTTCTTTTGCTTTATTTTTTCTTTAATGTAGTAAGATAAGTTATGTTTCTTTTCTGTTATTATTGTTTGAAATAAATATTTAATACCTTTATATAAATATAATTTATATTTACTACTTGACACTACTTAGAAATGAATTCATGCAAATTGCACTTATGAACTTCGAGTAGACTTTCCCACCCCCACGTGCAACAAATCGTCTTAGTTCCACTACCATCATTTTAAAAAAATCAATTGGGAGAATACCTGACCCGGTATGTCAGAAGGGTGCGGGTTCAAATCCTGCTCGTTTTTTTCAACATTTGTGTTTTTGTTATTTGTTCGCAACAAAATTTACGTTAAAAATTATATAAACATTTACCATCATTTTAGTTATGATTTATGAGTTTCACCATTATTTAGTTTTATATGTAGACCAATCTTCATAACAATCATCATCTCTGCCAAAAGATGTCCACTGCTGGAATACAAATACAAATTTTCATGTGTCTAGTTTTATTTAAATGGGGATCTCTTACACACATTCCACTTTCCATCTTTAATGGTTACAAAAACTAGTAGTATTTTTATTTGTAATATAAAAAATAGTTGTACTACATAAAATACTATCCCTTTGTTTACATATAAAGTTTTAGCTACGCTGAATATTTGTTATTATTATTAAATAAACCTAAGCAATATATAAATTTAGTGTTTCTAACTTCACTGCATACGTTGATCATAAAGTCGTTCAGTTAATTTATTTCCATAATATAAGTAATTATTGTAATAAAATATGAGAAAGTCAAAATGAAAGAAAGCTTAGTGTAAAGCGTAGGTTAAATACAATCTTGGACTAATATGCCCTTGTTTCATCTTCCATTCATATTGTTAGTGAACAACAAACCAATTTCTATGACGCATCATAAAAATCGCTATACACACTCAAAATCCCACCCTTTCAGCGTTTAAAGAACACCGAACTTTCACAAAATTAACATAACAAATGGCGTCCGTAGTTTGGTAACAATCTCTTTTCGGAATTCGAAATGCTCATTGTCCCTTCCGTGCATCGAATCTTATTTGCATAAAAATGTCGTCTTCCCTTCCAAAGTAAAGTCACAAATGAAGAGACCCAGAACAGAAGGTAAGATTAGTACATACCACACTCGAGTAACGCACACGTAAACAGCGTCTCACAGACGAAATCTCCCAACAGTTGCACTCGAACTGCAGTGCCATTCTCTAAGCAAAACAGAATGTAGACTTTATTACTATCCAAAAGTAGGTTGAAATTCGTTTGCAAGTTATGAGGGAGTTCAACGTCGAGTTCGACGCTGTTCTGCTTAGAGAATAGTGCTGCTGTTTTGAGCTGGAGACTCGGTGTCCGTGGGAGGGTCTATGTGTGCGCGTTTGTACGAAGCTAGCCTTTTGCTCTCTCCATATTCTTTGGTAAAGCTGAGAGCGATCAACAGTAATCTCGACTCATTATAGTTGAGCATCGATCGATTCTCGATTGTATATTTTTGGAAAGCCAAAGGGGCATTGGATACGTTAATAAAGTATATACTTAATGAGTATTCGAGAGGCTCTATCAACGGCATCGAATATGTTTAAGGTGTTTAGAAGCGGTAGCTGTGATTACTATCGATATTGGATACTAAACTTCTGATAGTTATTAATATATAAGCTATACGTTTTATATGTACTTACCTACCAGTCAAGTTTGAAGCGTTGGAATTACTGTCTTCCGTGTTAACGTAACCACATTCATTTTCATATACCTTGCATTGAAATTATTTACTCGCTGTTTAAATATTATATTATATTTGTTACGAACTCTTTTGAATCTTCTTTTTTCTTTTAATTGAAGTTTTGACACTATTTTGTCTAACATTTTTCATTTGATCGGTAAGTATCGTACTTTTCCTGTTTTAGCTTATTATAAATTACCTTTTTCCCGCCTAACTAGCGCGTATTAATATAGTTCAGATAACAATCTATCGTCCGTAGCATACTTACACTGATATAATATAGGTATACTTACACTGAGTAAATAGGTATTTCTGTAAAGAAAATAGTTAATCCGCTATAAATAGTCATGTTAATCCATTCAGGGAGCTAGTACGGTTATGTTTAGTGTCTAATGGGTTCACGTCAACAATCTAACAGAGCAATGGAGATTGTACCAAGATTTCTCGCAATCAAGCTGAGTTTATCCGCCTCTATATCTTAACCGCTACGTTTGGTAATTATGTATTGGTTTAGTGCTGGCAAGTGATCGATGAAACGAATTCGATGAAGTCTTATGTAGAAACAAAAGCGGACGCCAGTGATGTTTTAATATGTGGTTACGGCTTCATCGTGGTAACATTCGGCCAACAAATTAACTAAAAAAATACTTGTTATTTTTATCATTTTGAATTTTTCATTCACAATGCTATTTATGGTTAGAAGACAAAATTTTACTAGAAAAAATTAACCATACTTAGGAAGCTCGAGTGGGAATCGAACCCACGACCTTTGGATAACCGGTCCAATGCTCTGACCACTGAGCAACCAAGGCGACCTTTTTTTCTAGTTAAAAAAAAAAATTGTAGTTTTATTTAAGACATAACATTTTAATAAGAGCTAATCTATCATAACTTTACATAAAATAAAGTACAGCTTCAAGTTAAAGTGCATCCCATAAAACAAAATAACTACATACACCATTGTATATCCAAGAATCAATAAAAACCTTTGCGTATGATTCTTGTAAACAAAACCCTCACAAATACTATTTGACGTAGGTGGTTTATCTCTGGCATCCAACAACTGACGCCTCCAAAGTAAGATTGTTATGGGACCAGTCCATTCTGTAGATCTGTACATACCAACATAACTGTTATAAATGATTTTTGGTACTTGAGTGTTCTTGTGTTACAAAAAAGGTCAAGAAACACCAAACAAGTGTTGATACTTTTTACGGAAGGTAAAATGAAATAGTGAACTTACTTGAGTTATTCGTCAACTCGCACACTTTAAACTCGCACAGACGTGCGAGATGGCACCTTTTGATTTTACCTATTATTTGTGTCGTCAACTCGCGACAGTTAAAATCTGAGGTAGTCATACACAGTCAATTACAAAAAGGTTTGGAAAAAATTATAATCCTTAAATGTTTAATACCAGACAGTTATGATGCAAGGAACGGTATTTTAACATTCCAGTTTTGTGTTCCGTACCTAATGCTTGTGCCTATTTATGTATAAGGTATTAAGGTGTTCCATAAATCTGTCGACATTTACAATAAATAAACATTAAAAAAGTACCTATTCCGAAATAAAATTGCATAAGGTCATAAGGTGTTTCATAAAGCTGTCTGCGTTTATTTAAAAAAACATGCAAAATATATCGAAAAAAAGTGCCAATATTTACATAATTATTGTATTTATGAACACCGTGAATCGGTTCATAGTTTACATAAAACTTTGTAAGGATTTCAATTTATTCATCTATGATCTTATTCAAGATACCAACAGTATATGTTAATATAAAGTATATTACTTGTGGATTAACAGCATCGAAAAAAAGCAAAAACATAAATGTTTTCTTAATAACAAACACATAAGTTAAATGCATACCGTCACCACACCAACTTCAACTCAAGTTGCAAATTAAAAATATCAAGAAGCTTCGCTATTAAAAAAAAACAAAACTGCTACACAGAAGTCCTTTTTCGTAGCTCACTTGTTATTGTTCTTGCAACACAAACAAAAAAACATCGTGAAAGTAGGTCGCCCACGTTTGTTTTTGTTTCGTCAAGTCATTCTTATGCAAATAAGTCCTAGCCAAACTTTGGCCAGACGAGCAGTGGCTACAAAACGTGGCCAGCTACCACTCGTGACGCTAGTGCATAGTGCTGTGTGTGTATAGTGCTCATTCAAGTTTGAATCTAATAAATGTGCAAATAATATTTCTTGATTCGTCAAGGATGGCAGGTCTTGTCAAGTTGGTTGTGTGGTATCGCTCTTTCAAATTTGTTTGTAGAAGTCTAACTTCATTTGTCTTTCTTAAAATGTTTTGCAATTTAGTGTGATATCTGTACTAATTTTTATTGTTAAATGTAGGTATTTATCTGTTATGTTATGAAAACTTGATATATTATCAAATAGCTATATAATACACTCATACGTTCAAATAAGTAATAACATACTTATTTATACCTATATTTCAAACTCCCACTAAAGTTACAAAAAATTTGACAATAACTAAGAAATGAATTTTATATAAATATGATTTACACTCCTTATCACATAACGCACAGCAAAGTATCAAATCTTATACTCGTATATCTCAAGATTTTATTAGCAAAACCGTTTGACTAAACCTATTAACGTGACTGCGAATGATACTCGCTGTACATAATTATCTTACATACATTTTAATATACCCGTTCATACATTAATTTCACGTCGCGTAGTTTCCATGCAACTTTGTTGTGTATAATAAGCTTCACGACTATAATTGGCTTGCATAAACCTAATTGGTTAATTAAAGGAGGTTTAATGGATAATTATGGCGAAGCCTCATTTATTTATTATATATTGAAAGGTTGCGCTCTGGTAATTAATGTATGCTCCATGATAGTATTAATACAGATAATTGCGGGTAGATTAACTTTATAACTAGAGGGTTGCGCTTGCGATTCTGTACGCGTAAGTTTTAGTTTCTGCGTTATATTGTTTAACAATTTTATGTGTTTATAATTTTAAAATATATAAGTAGGTACATAATATAGAAGTAAATAACAATATAAAAACATTCAGAGTCGCTACGGTATATACATTAAGCCAAGCAACTTTTCTCTAACAATGGGTATAGCCAATTTTGTTAAAATTTATTTATTTACGAAAAATTCCAAATTTGTTTACAAAACTTTTTAAAGCTTTCATACAAACTTTAACCCCCGGTCCTATGGGAACCACTTACATTTCCGATACGTAAAAGTAGCCTGCGTGTTGTCGCTTTAAATTTATAAGCTAATGTAATTATGTCACATTCTGACAAATAAAGTGTTTTCCGATGTTGCTTTAATAATAATACAATTTGAAAAAAGTCGTACTTAAAGACCTACTGTGCTAGTTCGGTACAGTTAATTTGTAAAAGTAATTAATGATCACATACCCCTATGCAGATTTTCAATGTCTTTGTTTAAAAAAAAAAATGTAAACTGTAAAAAAAGAACTGGGATTTCGATGTTTCGGTAGCTTAATTAGATTAGCAGTTACTTGGGTTGCAAAAGTATAACCTTTTTAAAAGTATTAGGTATTATAGAATTTAAATATTCTCGATAAAAAAGTTTATTTGCATATGATTATTTGCTTCTTTATAAAATCGTGAATTGTCCATTCCTTTACTAAAAATATATATTCAAAATTACTCCATTTTGGATCCTGTACTTACAGGTTACATATATTTAAAGTTTTTTAATGTAGGTATGTTACCCAAACGTTTTATAAAACATATAAATAAAATTATTATGTAGCTATCGCCGACCAATTTACCGACATTCACCGAGATCACTAACATTTGTCGAGTCATTATATATTTATCTTGAAGGTGTGCCATAAACGTAACGTAATTTAAGTAAATTTTAAATTGCCACCTTATAAAATTGTGTGTGGATGTTAAATAATAAATAGTATAAATAAGTACATAAGTTACTATATAATGTAAATAGGATTCCATTATTCTTGTTTTTACTGCCTACAACTAATTCTTAGTAAACACTCTCAATAACAATGTTTAAATGTTCACATTTTATGTTAATGATTAGTTGGTGGTAGGGATTTTTTTAATCCCACCTCTCTGGCTGTCACCCGCTCTTATTTAAGAATGCGACAGATAAGATAGCCATTCCCTCTGTATTCAAGAATTCCGAATTGCAAATGAAATGCTCCAGGTCCCAGCTGCATTAGCAGTTGTGAACAACCACTAATCCACACTGGCCCCCGCGTGGTGGCTTATGGCCCATTCTTTCTATGCATCATAAAGGGAAGGCTCGTGCCCCAGCAGTGGGCACACAAAATAAGCTGAACAATTTTCCCGTTTCAAATTTTCTAATTTCTTACGTTATTTTATATATCTGAGAACGGCAATAAGGTTTTATATATTCTATTTCTAAACGTGTCACGTCACAAAAACAGATTTTCAGGATGCTTTTGAATGCAAACATTCCTGAAAATCTATTTGTGCAACGGCCAACCTGAGTAAAACCTCTTCACATCCCTTACAATGTAGGACACTGGTGTTTGGTATCTTAATTCCATAGCATTAAAATATTATGCACTTTGTATACCTGACGTATCATATTTCCGTATGAGCTTCAAAAGATAATATTAAGAGTTTTATTGAAAAAAAACGCTGATAAATATACAACTTCAGTGTTCTCTAGGCTCATATATTGTGTGCAACATTGCTACAATCTACAATGTTCGTGTTGTCTCTTAAATTGTCGGATAAAACCAGTCTCTGGAAGGCACTGAGATCCGTAGCGAATAAATACTTTACATAAAGTAGAGCTAAACTTACGGAGTGGTACCGACGAGCGCAGAATTGTAAACAGGGCTCGATGAAGTTCAAAATTAAATAGAACTATGTGATACGTGCACAAAGCGTGTAATGTGATAATCTTCATCTCAAGATTACGTGGGTAACTTTTTGTCATGAGTAGGTATTTAGCTTTTTGCAACATCCTGACTGGGGTATGTACCTACAAAATTAATATTTTGTTTAAAAGACTTTAGAGTAGACTTGTATTAACACCCGTTTGCACTTAACTTATAAATCGCCTAAGTCTTTGCCTAACTACTATCCGGTCAAGTTAACTCGGCACCTGAGTGTAAGCGACGTTTTCGAGCCAGGTGCCGAGTTAACTTGACCGGGTATACTTATGTGACTCAAGTTACGTGAATCCTTTCTGGTAGGTATATAGACACTTTACTCCTTAATTCGTTTACGAGTAGGTATAATGGTATTTTGGTTTTGACAAATAACTTTTGCTATCGAATGTACTAACGTTGGAGTCATTTATACACACGAGTAGAGCTAGCTCGCGATCTTATTTTGTTTACTTGGAAAACATGTCCGACTCGATAGCACTTTATAATACTAAGTTCGGCACTCCATGGTGGATACTGTTCAAATAAAGTTATACAAAGTTAATATCATAATACAAAATAAAAAATTCACATAATTATTGCCATGATTGAACCAGTATTGCTGAAAATACATTACTTTTTGAGTTTGAGCAAAAAAAAAACGTTTTTTTTCCGTAATTTTACAAAATTAAAAATCTTTACGCATTAAGTTAGCGACACTTACTAAGTATACTTACCTCCAAAAAACTTAACACGTGGCTGTCTTTTCTCTTTACTTTTATATTATCAAATGCGCTATTAATACTTTAGAATTATTCAAATATATTAAAAACTTAATTATTTTACAATTAAACAAAACGGTCAGAGCTTACGAAGGTCTAAGCAAGATTGGACAATAAACATCAATTTTAAATTAAGAAGTAAACTGCCATTGAAATACTAAAAACAATTGCATTTTTGACTGCTCGTATAATTTGAAATACCCGAAGGAAATAACCCTTTAAATTGCCATTAATAATTAAGCTAAATATCTAAACATTTAAGATACTGGTGTGATTATACTTTTAAATACTATAACAATTGTATTTTAATAGCTCTTCTCGTATGGAACAACCCTTTCTAATGTCATCATTCATTAAGTTAAATATCTAATAACTACTAACCTTAATTGTGGCACTGTATATCATACAATTGAAAAGCGCCCTGTGTCTGTCCACCAATTGACAGAACTGTGCGTTATGATTGAGCGTAATTAATTTATTATATTTACAGAGTTAGTTACTTGACATTAATCGACACCTATTTAATAATGTCACAGATAATCTAATATACATTCATTATTCTGCAGGGAGCATATACACACATAGGAGGGTCAGTATAGGGAAGTTGATAAATATGGGGGATATAGGGAATGTACCTATTCTAAGGAATTATGACGTCAACTCAAAGGTTTAAACAAATTGAAATAAATTTCAAAAGTATTGATACGCATCTGGATAGAGATACTTAGTCCAGTCTCCAAAAATAATAGCATTTTTTTATTTATTGCGTAGGTATTTGATAGTTTGGCTGTTAATAATAAAGTTATGGAATGCAATTTTCAAGGTAGTGTTCAAAATAATATTTTATTTTGGTTACTGTTCCAAATGGTAAGCATTATAAATGCAAAAAAAAAATTAAATCCTCTTGCCATTTACGGATTTTCCCAGACAGAAGTATTTAATATAGTTTACATAAAAGGTTTTTACAAAAACGTAAGATAAATTATTAGGAAGGTAGTATTCTAGTATCCTATTTAGAAATTGACTAATGAAAAAAAATAAGTTTAATAATCGACTATTTCTGCAATGAGAAAATTCTAAAAGATAAATATAGGAATTACTTACATCAACATTTCTTCCTGAGTTCTCTATCCTTAAAGAAAATTAATTCAAAATCACTGTATATGCTTAGTAAGCGCTATAATAACATACGTTCTACCAATGTTATTGGCCAATTAAACCTGTCATAGTCTAGTAATAAGCACTAACTACTGCTCATTCCGTATTCCATTACTAGTGTCAGTTTAGCACTTAGCTCACGGCAGTTACAAGGTCCTCAACATAAATCAAACAATAATTGTCTATAGATAGTTTATGTGTAAACTAGGTCACATAAAAAACAAAGCTGTGTTTTACTAAGAAAATAAATTAATAATCAACACTATTTGCTCTTACTTTGTAAGCCAGAGGAAAAAGATATTATGTATGTATGTCATGTCATGTCATGTCGGTATGTAAGAAGGGTGCGGGTTCAAATTCTGCTCGTGGAAATTTTTTCAACATTTGTGTTTTTTGTAATTTGTTCGCAACAAAATTTGCGTTAAAAATTATATAAACATTTTAGATATTGATCTGTCGATGCAACTAGATTAGTTTAATATTTATTGGTTCGTTCCAATAATTAAATATTTATTTACTTTTATAGTTCCAACACCATGCTTTTTAATTAATGGAATCAGGCGTTATTTTGCGGAAATCCATAGTACAAAAAAATGTAATTTAAATAATATGTAGTGTTAATTCCGCTAACCGAGTTAGCGGAATTAACACTACATATTATTTAAATTAATTTTTTTTTGTACCATGCTTTTTGTTTAGTATTACGATCAAGATCAAATAGTAAAATGAACTCTGATTTGTATCAAAACAGTAATATTTTTTGTTATCACTCCTCGCTTTACGATTAGCTTCTTCTCTTGTTCGATATTTGGAAAGTTAACAAAAATATGTATCTTTCATTTCTAGTAATGTAAAAGGCTAACTAAAAGGAGTCGCATCATTCTCGAGTCGATATTATTCAACCCTAGGCTTTTACTGAATAATGTAGCACACACATTTGCTTAGCACTCCCGCTAGGCCGCCAGACACCCTCTTCATTATTCTAAAAGCGGACTTATCACATAGATAGGTACAGTAACCGGACCAGTCGATAAACCGATGCAAATTGTGACGTGAACCCAACTGCACCGCGCATGAGCGTTCCGCATATCCGATCGTAAAACCCACCCCATCCCACCTCTTTGTTCCTGGAAAACCCAGGGCTAAGACTTAAGACCCATTTAACGATTTCCTTTTTGCGCCACGAAATTTCCTTGTGCACTGTAAGGGGGTAGAATTTTAATCTGGAGACGATGCTCCGTTGTTTTTGTGTTTAACCCTTCATTGTTGCGGTAATGACTGATGAGTTGCTCGATTTAATTGAATGGCCGCGGGGGTTACGCAAGTCGGCGGGGTAGGGATCTTCGGGCAAATTAGCTGGGAAATTCTATGGAAAAAAGACGATCGATACTTGGGAAGATTCCTACACAAGCGCTAAGAGTTTTAAGGCTTAAAAATATTTAACAAAATCTGCATTTCGAACTGTGTTTTTTTTAATAAGTTAAGTTTACAAAAACTCAATTGTGGCTCAATGGATGGTTCAATGGATGGCTAATAATTTAAACGCTTGTCATTTGAATGATGGCTAGTCTATCCATAGTGCCAATTGATAATGAAACAAATTCAGAAAATGTAAACTGTGCTACTTAATAAGTCACTTATACGACAAAACAAAAAAAAAATGTTTCCTTAAAATCTGCTTTTCAGCACACTTACAGAAATACTTAAACACAACAAAAAACGTGGTAATAATCCCTTTATCAATGACTCTTAAATATAGAAAAAATATAAAAATTAAGTATAAAAAAGTTACAAACTTGTTACTTAAATCGTCGTCTATATTTTTATATGTGGTGTCAATTCGCACCTTTCGAGGCAGGTAGAGCGTCTCATCACATACATAGGACGTTCCCCTTGAAGGTGATTGTTATTCCACGTCCGCAGGGCAGGTAGAGACGGAATATATGCTACCTATAGCTATGTCAAAGTGTAGAGTTACAAATGGTGGAATACGCCAGCGAATTTGGTCAGAAATACCCAAATCACAATGACGGGTTAGCTTATTTTTAAGAAGGTTTAGTTGTTGATTCTTATTTTTAGGTGCCGACATAAGACTTTTTTGTAGGTAGGTATATCTTTATTTTATTAATTTGCATTGCAATAACGGGATTTAAAATAATCTTTTTACTATCGATGAATTTAAATGTAGCACTTGACACAGATGATCTCGCGTTTATTTTACATAAAATATAAAAAAAAAAATTATATCAAAAAAAAAAATTTAAATCAAAAAAGCTATGTCTAGGATGGTATAGATCCTACATCTACTTTGTAGTTTGTTTTGGATGCCTTTAAAATATTATTAAAATTGATTGTACAATTCGGTGCAAAAAAATCTAAAACGACGAAAAGTGACGTTCAATTTCGCGGTCATTTGGAAGGTAAAGCTAAATTAGCTTCGAAAAAGCTGGGTGTGCTCAATAGAGCGGGACAGTATTTCACGCCGACCCATCGCTTACAGCTTTACAAAGCACAGGTCAGGCCTCATATGGAATACTGTTCCCATCTTTGGGCTGGAGCGCCCCAGTACCAACTCCTCCCATTTGACCGCATTCAACGCAGAGCTGCTCGAGTTGTCGGCGACGTGGTAACCTCTGGTCGGCTCGATCCACTGGCCCTTCGGAGAGACGTTGCATCTCTCTGTATATTTTATCGCCTTTATCATGGGGAGTGCTCTGAGGAATTGTTCGGTTTGATCCCTGCCGCTGATTTCCTTCACCGCACTACACGCAATCGACTGTCTTTCCATCCACACCATCTTGATGGATGGCGATCTACTACTGTGCGTTTCTCACGTAATTTTTTACCACGAACTACAGTGCTGTGGAACCAGCTCTCAGCGGCGGTATTTCCGGACCAATATGACTTAGGAATCTTCAAGAAACGAGCCTATTCCTTCCTTAAAGGCCGGCAACGCATCTGTGATTCCTCTGGTTTTGCGGGTGTCCATGGGCGGCGGTGATTGCTTTCCATCAGGTGACCCGCCTGCTCGTTTGCCTCCTTCTAATATAAAAAAAAAAAAAAAAAAAAAAACGAAACAGTCGTCCAGTCAAGCACGTGAAGTTCCCCATCAGCCACACTTACCGCTCAAAAAGGTTTTATAAAAATAATATTCCATTTGCCGTATATTCTGTGGAGGCATGCAATGTGATCGGAATATCAATCAGCGTCGATTTAGACCCGGAGGTCTTTGATTATATACCTACACGTCCCGGAGATCGATCAGACATTGAGGATGTGTGGATAAATGTATAAACTTCATTGTATATTTTTTTGAGAACTTAGACTATTGGAAGAGAATCTAAATCTTAAATAAGTGTAAGAATGACGTATTAAAAAAAATCTGTAAGAAGTTTATAAAAACTCTGCCAAACAGTAAAACGCTTTATCAGCAGAAAATCATCTTTTTTTATTCCATTCAATAATATTTAACATGTTTAACTATAGATTGCTTATTTTAACTTACGTTTTATTGTACCAAAATTATTCAATCAAATTTAATTCAAAACACACAACAAAAGTCCATAGAGCAAATTAATAATTAACCGTGGACCGTTTCTTTAAACACTCAAACAGAGGTTTTACTAAGTTAGAATACAAATTAAATTTAAAGTTATCAAGACAGTTTCATTACCAACGTTACTTCCATTTTAACCTTCCAAACAGCTATTATTACAATTATCAACTTCGAGATCGTTGGTATAAGTTGTCAAGACGATTCCTATGTTAATGTTAGTACCGACTCTACCTAGTATATGACACGAAACTCGTTTCCCGAACCCTTTTGAAGCATTTTGTTCCATCTAATCTGGCGTAATCTAAAGCAAACGCTGTCGGTGCGGTGACGTGAGCTGACTCTATCAAGAGCGTGGGCGGCTCGTTGCAGAATCGTTTGTTGTGCGATGGCGGAATGTCTATATCACGACGCCTTTATTGTACCTACGACCGAAATGAATCAGTGTAAAATCTACCAAGTTTGCATAAAAATAAAATATAAACTGCAAAATTATAAATACAGGGACTTAGCATTCTAAAACACATAATATCTGAGCCATAACCGAAAAAGGCAGTATACTGCAGTTACTAAAATAAAAATTTACAACAAACGATATTAAAATATACATTTAAATAAATTTACAAACGTCTTCGGCTTAGATACAAATGCTTTTGTTTTCTCTTTACGGTAATAGACCCAGTTTTACTGTCAGTATCACTCTTCTCCAGACCAACTGTGTCTATGAAATCGGTGATAAACTAAGTCACTTGTACCTAAATAAAAGGAAATATTCATTTCTTTAATTGAGATATAGGTACCTTAAAACACTGTAGATAGGTTTATAAATATAGTTTATTACTATTTCTACTATTTCTTTAATATACTTTATTCTTTAGAAACATAATTTATTGCCATTATTGTGTACAAATTGTGCAGATGATAATGCATAAAAAACATTAGGAACAACAGTATATCCCTAACGGATGTGCAACTTAAAAAAGGAGAATTCAATTTACAAAAAACATTAAATGTAAGGTTAACAATAATAATATTAAAATACAAAATTAAATTACTAATACATAGTCTATAACTTAATTATATAATAACTAACTATTCTCTCCATTTCATTTTCGTAGCAAATACACAGTTCTTTCTAGTAAATGTTTGTGAAATAATTCAATGACGTGAGCGGACTCTATCAAGAGTTTGTGGCCTGTTACGGAGCAATAGAATGCCTTGCGTTCCCGGAATGGCTACATTGCGACTTGGCCTTCGTATAAATATACCTACAAGCCTACTATGTTATGTGTGCTTGGTATAAGTGGTCAAATTACATACTAACTCAGATTTTTAAGGTTTTGAGTTGTATATTAGGGGAAAAGAGTTTTTAGAAACGGGATTCTTACTATGTTTTTTTCTTGAGTATCAGATATTTCGATACAGTGATACATCCGTGAAAATTTATCGTACACCATAAAAACACATACAGAGAACACAAAACAAGAAGTGGTTCAAAGGGCGGCCTTATCGCGAATAAAAGCAATTTCTTCCAGGCAGAGATGTGTTAAACTGTGGGCATTAATATTTGAGAAACGGGCAGTTAATGGTGTTATTATTTATAAATATACTTAAGAACCATACATACAATGCAAATACCTAAATACATAATATATAAATTATAATATCTAATATATAAAATTCTCGTGTCACAGTTTTCGTTGCCATACTCCTCCGAAACGGCTTGACCGATTTTGATGAAATTTTTTGTGCTTATCCGGTATCTATGAGAATCGGCCAACATCTTTTTTTTTATTTTTTTTATTTATATGGCAAAACAACGTTTGCCGGGTCAGCTAGTAATATATAATATCATAATAAAATATAACATATAAATTATAGTTATATATATACAGCGCATGCAATTGGGCTGAAATACCGAATATTTAATACGAATAAACTTGGTAAGAATCCCGTTAACCACTACTCTAACATAAGTCCATGGTAGTTTAATAAGCTAATATATAGATTTTAAATGTTCAAATTTAAGCACTTTTCTTATATGCCTTCCTTTTTTACACAACAATTGGTAAACGCTTAGCTATAATATCTTATCAGATGGTGAGTGACCTAAGATAACGAAGATGCAAGCGAATTTCACCCTTAATCCTCAATCACTCAGAAGCCAGTTAGTATATTCGTCTACTAAGTATTTGAACTGTATGTCGGTAAACAACAATGCAACATTGTCAAGTGTTAAGTCTGTAACTTAGAAATACAACAACGCAGTTACAATGTTGTCACAGACTTAGGAAAGATGGTGGCAACAGCCAGATGGGCTTAGGACTAGTCGTGGCACTATTGGATAGCCAAATTCTGAACCTACTCATTTCTTAGAGAAAAAGATAATTCAAATGTCAAAAGCAGTCATAAATATTACTCTAAACAAATTGTACGGTCTCTATCTTAGGATCTTAGGATACGGTCTCTATATTTTCTAACATTCATTTTCTTTAGTCAATAACTATGTCAAAAGCAATACCTAAATATTACCCTTTCAATGTAATTTAGCTACTTTTTATATAATTCTACACATATATCTAAGTAACTTCATTTCCATATAAAGAGATCGTCTGTAGAAGCGAGCAATGCTCTATATACCTACTCGATTAAACTCTCAGCGCATTGTTCATATTTTTCTTTTGTTTACTAGAAAAAGTGTCACAACAAAAAGCACCCTCCACCACTAGGCCAATTAAGGCGCAACACCCAATTGTTGATCATTAGTTACTAATCCGGCTCATATTCAATCAATACCCAAAACTTTACCCACACACCTCCGCCCGCCCTCCCCTCGTCGCGCGACATTTAATGACACCCGTGCAATGGGCCCAACATACCATTCTAAACCTTCCAACCACCCGGCAAGGTCGACTTCCCCTCGGTATGGCCCACCGCGTTATATAGCACCGAGGATCTATAAAAGTTACGTCTGTAATCTAACATAAAACTCGGGCCGTTTAGATGCGAACGCGGCCACGGACGACACATCTCCGTTCGCTCCGCACTTTTACCGAAATGTGGCGGTGTTCTTTCAGTGGTATTTTGTGGTTTTTCTCTTGTGTTTTTGCGTGATTGTGCCGCGGACGAGTGTCGGCCGACGCGCGCCGCGTGCATAGCCTGCCGCCCGCACAAACAACTGTGAGTATGTATATTTTAAACTTCACGTGACTACGAGAACGGTGCGAAAACGTGGTCTAAGTTTGTTTAGAAAATTTCATTAAGTCGCGTTCGTTTGTTGAGCCTCTTTGGAAGATACAGCGTCGCAGTGTCGAATAAAACGAACGAATTGAAGTGATTGTGAAAGAAATCGCTAGATATTTGGAAAATTCAATGTCGAATGTGCTTTTTTTTGTGGAATAAAACGTAACCCTAAATAAGATTGTTAGTTTTCTATCATAAATGTGTTAAATTTTCATCCTGAAATTGAGTTTTTGCGGAAAATGTAAGAGAGGCGTGTTTGATTTGCGATCAAAGAAAATTCTTGCACACCATTATTAGGTTATTTTGTTTATCAAAAGTGATCATTGCAATAGTAAGGAAACTTTGACGTACTATTTTGTTATTAAAAAGTATGCATATTGTATAAATTATTAAAATTTCCATAATAAAAGCGGTTCCGACATTTTTTAAAAGAAGATTTGAAATGTGTGTTTTTCCTGTCATGTTAGTTTAATAATTTTTAAGATTTCATTGATGCGTTGTTTTTTTTTCGTTTTGTTTGATATGTACCTAAGTATTTATAGGGAACACATCTGTAGTACCTAACTAGTTACCTACTAACCTAACAAAAAATCGTTTGTAAAGTACCAGAGAGTATATACATACCAGGATAAATGTGTATTTATGTTATAAGCAAGGAAAACTGATAAATTAGTACCTAAAAGTTCTAAAATTCTTCTTGAAAGACTAGTAGCGCCATCTCTTATACAAACAACAAACCTCTTGTATGGTAAAACTTTACATGCAGCCACCATTCGATCCAGTACATCTCCCCTCTCTTTCAAATGCACGCTGCAAATATCGTTCCTACCCTTTCTGACCGGCCAGCGAGTGAATGACAGCTCCGATGCACCGTTGCGACCCCAATCCAACTCTCCTGTGCACGAGATAAGGCTGCAACTGCAATGCAAATGAATTCCACTTAGTTTGTACGAAAGATGTTACCGTGCCGCTGCGGAGTGCACCTTGAAATATGGTTGTCTCTCTCGCGCAACTGTCGTTATCTTTGTTCCGTGCGTGTAGCGTTATATGTAGATATCTCAGTCGGCGGGAGATAAACAGATGTCTGTTAGTTGTGACATGTTGTATGAGAACGCAGAGGTAGATGTCTACCACCATTATGAAATAGGCGGAGCGATTGGCTCGCTTCACATTGTCATTTGTAGGATTATGGGACGGTATGTTTTTACAGTATCATAATTATTTATTTTAATAAGTTTCTATACTTAGATATTTTTTTGATTTGATTACAAGCAATACAGGTAAGATATCGACTGCTTATTCTATATTGATGAAATACTTATTTTTAAAAATTAATGTGTAATTGTTACTTAGGTATGCAGTTAAAGAAACCTCTATTTATGAAGATAATAAATAAAGTACCTACCTACATATAGGTCTTTTTAAATGGAAAATGAATACCTACCCCACTATATAAATAAAACAAACGTTTAGTTACCTAAATGTGTTTCTACTGAACATAAGGGTAAACATGCACATCATATTAAATTTTTCATTTCGTTTTTTTCGTAGGTAGGTATATTTTTTTTATGAAAGTTACAATTTAAGTAGATCTTATAAAGCACTTTTTTAATAGATACCTAAGCAATTTGTGGGAGTGATTTCGTGAAATGGGACGGAAGTATGTGTAACAGGAAGTCGGGGAAGCGCGCAAGCGCGCGCCATATTATAAACTTGGAATCGATATTATAAATATGACATATTATTTTTATATATTACATATTGTGTCATTTGACTATCTAAGGTCATTTTGATAAGTCAAATGTCTTATAATGAGTATTTACTGCATTTATTTTAGGTATACCTAGTTATAAAAGGATGTAATACCTGACACATTTTTTTCAGAATATAATAGGTATTACAATTGCTTATTACAAAAGGTGAGATGTCAAATGTTACACATCATACCTACTTATGCGACTTAGTATGTAAGGCTCGCTCGTTTTTTTTAATTTATTTTCTGAATTTTGAATGAACAAACTAAGAAAAGCATTTGTGCAAACTTAATAAATATAAGCATTGGGGCGGGCTGCCATACCTATTTATTAACATTTTGTAACAGATGCTATTTTTATTGAAATATTTGTTAAATAACATAATTATTGTCTAGGTAATTTAAAGGCCCATCGTGTCTTGCCCTATGAACAATTGAGAATATATTATTTTGCTTAATAATGCAGGGTTAATTAAATAAGAATAGTTAATATATATACCTATACCTACGTACGGTATATATTTTTATAGTTAAGCACAATGCCTTGATATCACCTGATGTTAAGTGATGATAAGGCCAATGATGGAAGCGCACTTCACGGCATCCTCAACTAAGTAGTGAGGCACTGGCTATCTTATCTCTAGCTGCCGGAACACAACAATGCTACACACATTGATGTTATGGCGACATATTTAGATAAGATGGTGGTAGCTAGCCAGGCGGACAAACAAGCTCTACCACCAACCATACCGAGTACACAAACATGTACCCTCCGCTGGGAATCGAACCCGGTACCTCTGGGTCTAAACCGGTGGTTTTAGCTACTAGACCACAGAGGTGGTTAAAATCTACCGTTGGTGTTAGATACCTACTTACTATACTTTTTGGCTATAGGTATATCTTAATGGCACTAGTGTTCCACACATTACAATACAGGGTGTTCGAAACTAGTTATCATCGCCAAAAAATTACAATTATTTTGCTGGATAACAGCTATAGAAAGTAGGTGGTTTGTATTAATATATTGCTTAACTCTTGTAGGGCTCGGTAGCTCAGCGGTCAGAGCATTGGACCGGTTATCCAAAGGTCGCGGGTTCGATTCCCACTCGAGCTTCCTGAGGCTAGTTGACTTTTCTAATTTTTTCTTGTAACTCTATATATATAAAAAAAAATATTACCTAACCTATGTTATGTTATGTTATAAAATGAATGAATGAAAAAAAATTGTAAATGCAAAATTCAAATTAATATACCTAAATCATGCGTAAATCAAAACCTGTTGCTAGCCACTTTATTTTTAACCCCCGCCCGATCCTCTAAATGCCACTACACATTTACAGAATACACTAAACATGCACACTAGTTTAGCCCCAAGACACCGTACTCGTAGAACAAGGGTAAGTACGAAAAACCGGTTCACACGCGCTCTATACCAGAGTACAGACATCTGGGCGCTTCTCTCCTCCACCACGGCCCTCGGGTTGTTCTGCTCCCCGATCCGATCCAAACCCTTCGGAGAATCTAATAGAGCACGGAGACACGCACTTTTAAGTGCGTGAAGCTGTTCCCTCTAGAAAACCTCCGAAGGTGATTCGTTTCACACGGCTTGAGGTACCCTTTACGTACCTCGCCGCCCCCAAAAAAGCCCGGTGAAGCTGAAGATGCCGCTTGAGGCAATCAGCAATCTCTCTCAAAAAAAAAATGATTAAAGAAAATGAGTGTCGGTTCCCGTTGAGGAATTTTTTCAAAAAAATCAATCCTCACGTTCGTAGCAACAAAGATTTAGTCAAAAATAAAGTCTTGATCACTTAAACTGTGATCGTTGAAGGCATATCCGCATATCCGGCCGGCAACGCATCTGTGATTCCTTTGGTTTTGCGGGTGTCCATGGGCGGCGGTGATTGCTTCCCATCAGGTGACCTGCCTGCTCGTTTGCCTCCTTCTAATATAAAAAAATAAAAAAAACTTGTCATTTGCATGACAAATGGGTCTGGGTGGTTGTGGTACAGTTTGTTAATGTACATATGTGATGATGTCTAAAAATAATATTTTGAAAAATATATATATAGGAACTATCAAATACTGTAAGCTCATTTTGTGTGAACCAGCACGCACCACATCAAAAATAATTAGAATAAGTAAAAAATTATTTGGGAATAATAGAAATATGTTTTGGACATAAGTGCTTACATCCTCTACAAACCTCTGCGTGTCAGCTGCCATTCGTTCTAATGAGTCAGCAGCTGATGATTTTTTTTGTTTATTTTTAGGTAAATTTCCCTTTAATTTATTATTTACAGAAGATTTTCTTTTTTTTACTTTTTTGTTAATTCCTTGTTCTTATTTATATTATGTATTATGTAGTATTTTAACAGGTATTGTGGTGTATTGATTAATGGTTTCAGACGGACTAGACGCTCCAAGTTCAATTCTCAAAAGGAAGTAGTAAATAATTTTCCATACAAAAACTCAAATTTATTTTATTACATTATTTTTGTTCAACCTTAACATGTTTTTTTGGACTATGAGATTGAAGACTAAGAACAATGCATCAGCTGGATCTAAGGTTGTCACTTTGCAGTTTTGTCAAACAAGATGTTTTTCAGTTGCAGTTGTCTATGCACGATACCGTATCTGCCATATTCTAGATTATACAGGTATTGCCAACATCCTGTATTTACCTACATTCTTTTATTTATCCCACTTGTGTACATTTTAACTCCACGAGAACCTAATGGTAAAAAAATAGTAGTCAAAGCATATCCGGGTTCAATAAATATAATGTAATAAAATAAAATAATTTACAGTTTTTGTATGGAAAAGTGGATCTGTGTAAATGTAGAATTTATTTGTTTATTTATTTATTTATATATTTATACATAGCCACAATAACGGACATCAGACAGAAAACCTACAATAATAACATTAAACAAAAACATAAAAGTACATGCCTGTGCCCATAGAATTGAGCACAACATTTTCCAAAATGGTTGACAATGTAGGTAGGTACTATTTCATGGACATTGTTGCATTTAGTTTTTGGAGGATGAGTCAAGCTTTGATTGAAGATACAACATGCTTCACACTATCGCTTCTGCCCATGTCCAGAAACAAGTTTCCGTGACCGGAAGACGCGAAGATAACTGGAGCAGCGTGAAAACAAACGTAGCATCAGTTAACCTCACTCTGCCGGCCCACAAGGTTCCTTCACGCTTCTCTTGAAGGACCCCATATCAAGGAAGGAGGGAAAACGTGTGCTGGTAGACTATTCCGTCTTTTGGAGGTGCGACAAAGAAACGAGTCACCAAATTTCTTTGTACTCGATGGGATATTTGCCACAGTTATGCGGTGACTCCGAAGAGCAGCACGTTTACTCCTATGAAGGAAGGGAGAAGGTGGGGTGTTGTGTTCCGGCAGCTAGAGTAGATAGCAAGTGTCTCTGTAGTTGAGGATTCCGGATGAATTGCGCTTCCATCTTCGGCCTCGTCACCACTTAACATCAGGTGACAAGAAGGCTATACTAAGGGACCGGGTAACGTAGAATTGATACTTTTGTTGGTTGGCAGAAATGATCATTTAATGGTTTTGGTGCGCTCTCATACAACGTGTAACAGAAAGGTGTGGTCAAAATGAAAAGATCCAAAATGTATTCGATCTAGATCTTGTATGTGTTGTTACTGAGACATGATTATTAACTTTAATGGGTTATTGCAATTTTTAATTTAATATTTCTATTGTGACGTCACATCAAAATGAACATGTCACAGCCCTAGTGGTTTAGTAACCTTTGTGTACTTACATTTATGATCACTGCTTGCTTATGCGCGCCTGACGCGCATCACTTCACAAATATAAATGTTTTATTGACTACTGCATGACAAATTTAAGTTAATAATTATTAAAATGTTTTTTTGTTTTGTTTATATAATTTTTAACGCAACGAACTAATTACAAAAACACAAATGTTGAAAGAAATTCCACGAGCAGAATTTGATTCTGCACCCTTCTGACATACCGGGTCAGGTGCTCTCCCAATTGAGCTATCGTGGTTCTAACCAGCCCCCGAAATTTTTCAACACTATTTACTTTTACCTGACCTGGTATGTCAGTAGGGTGCAGGTTCAAATTTTTTCAACATTTGTGTTTTAATAATTATTCTTAATAACAACACATACTTGTTCTAGATGGGATACACTTTGGACCTTTTAATTTTAATTTTGAATTTTTTATGATGATACGTAGTGCCATAACGCTATGATCATATAATACATTCTTTATCTCTACATGCACACTTATCTCCGAACAGAAATCCGATTTTCTATACCTAAGTTAGTTAGAACGTGCTTAACCGGCACAAAGGCCAAGTGCTAAATCGTAAGAAATTAAATGAAAAATAAAGTTAAATAAAGATGAGGCTCATTAATTTCTGTAACTGAACAGTAACTGAAAAATCGAATGAAATAGGTCAATGTTTTATAGAACTGTTACCCGATTTCATTTATATTATGTTTAATGTTCTGGAATTGATTATTATTGTTGTGAACGTCTCTATTGAGGCGTTACTGTTACTTGAGGCCAACCTCACAAGTCACAAGTAGGTACCTTATTTTATAACTAATGGACCCGGCGAAATTCGTACCGCTTTGACAGTTTCCATCATGTGATTAAATTCTCTTTGGCTTCTATGACAACAAAACAAACATTTAATTTTGAATTGGAAAATTTTAATGTCGTTTTTAGTATATTTATAATATGATTCCCGTGGGAATATCAGGATAAAAACTAACATACAAACAGATAAATCCTGTGTTAATCCAGGTTATAAACTATCTGTATGCCAAATTTCATCCAAATCATCTATCCGTTGCAGCGTGAAGAAGGAACAAATACATATACAGACATACACACAAACTTTCGTATTTATAATATTAGTGTGACAATTATGTTGGGCGCCTTCCGTGCAGCATATGAAATAAAATAAAATAAAATTAAAAACATATTATTTGTTATGTATCTTTTAATGATTATTTCTTATTCATCATCACCTCATTTTTATGTCCCCACTGCTGGGGCACGAGTCTTCCCTATGGATGGATAGAAAGAACAGGCAAACCACCACACGGGCCCAGTGCGAATTGGTGTATGGTAATGTCTGCTAATGCAGCCGAGACCAACGGGTTTTACGTTCCTTTCGAAGATGATAAATTTTTGGTCACCCATCCGATGAACGGCCTTTGCGAAAGTTGCTTAACCTTAGCAATCGCAGACTAAAACCACTGCTTACCATGTGATTATTATGCACTGTCAACACCTTAATAACAGCTAGTCCTGTTAATCCACTTTGAAAACTAAAATGCTTGAACCACAATTTCTAAACTAAAATGCTTGAACCACAAACATTCAACCCAAGCATCTATACGTCCGCTACGAAATTCTACGAATTAAAATTCTATTGCTACGAAAATCACCACGCTGCCTAGTCCTGGCAGACTGGTCGATTCTAATGACTGTAATATTACAACATCAACCTGTAACTAAAAAGAAGCAGTAAGTACAAGGTACCTATGAAATTGACTTTTTGTATAAAGATTTTTTATAAAATTTTATTTTTCATACTAACGTTGTTTTAATTTTCTTAGCATATATTTATGTTAACACTATAATAAATTGTAGAGTTTTGATGTTTGTTTCTCTTGCTAAATATAGCAGACATTAATAAGAAAAAAATCAAGTCCCTTCAAAGTTTCAATGAAACAAAAAGACAATTCTGAGAACAAAAAAGTAGTCAATTTAAAAAAAATTGGACGATAAAGACACAAAATTAATAATCATTGTTATTACTGAAGCCTAAGTAACATAGTCCTAATTATAATTAAAATTAAAGGTGTATAATAATATTAACAACCGGTATTGACTTTTAGAATATTTAGACCTTTCAATAAGTGAGAAAAAAACGTCAATTTCATAGGTAAGGACCTAATACTATCTTTTTTAACTCCGGCGTACTTTAACGTCGGAAGCATAGGTAGACCCATTTCGGGTAAGTAAGTAAGTAAGTAAGTAACCTGTAACTTCCACGAAGAAACTGGAGATGTTAATTTGTTTAATAAGTCAACTCAGATTACAGCCAATAACAAATAACAGTATAAAAAGGAAACCCCTTCTAAGAAACTTTTAATAGAATATCAAGCTATTGACTTCTAAGGGTCTCAATATAAGTGTCTTATTAGATTTCTTATGTTAAACTTACTAGACTACTCAAGTGAAAGGGATTTGGAACAGCTCCTACTGATAATCCGGGTCAGGCTTGCCACTCATACTGAAATATCCAAACCTGCATCCGTGGAAATGAAGTTTTTCGTTTGTTTTTCAGCTTTCAGGTAAAAGCCTTGCTCCACATCTTTATATTCTGCTTTACTGGCTAGCAGAGCCTTAATTGACTCTAACGTTTTGCTTCAAAGACGTTCTGCAAGTTAGGCTTTCTGATCATAACTGTACCATTGCTTGTCTATCCACCCATAATCCAAATGTCATGTCATTCTATACTTTATTATTACGACCTCCGTAGCCGAGTGGCTTGCACGTCGGACTTTGGGCGCCGCTAACTCTGAGGTCCCGGGTTCGATTCCCGGTCGGGTCAATGTCGAAAACGAACTTTTCTATATTGTGTCGGGTCGGGGTGGTTGTGGTACCGTCACGAGTGCTTTAGCTACTTACCTTGGGATCAGAACAATTTAGGTGATGTAGTCTAATATTTAATAAATTTTGAGAGAGGTAGAGTTTGTGACAAAATTTGTTTGTTTGTTTGCGGAGGGTTCTGGAACTACAGGTCCAATTTCTAAATTTCTTTCACTAATAGAATGCTACATTCGTTGCGGGAAACATAGACTATATTTTAATTTAGTAAAAAAAAAGTTTATTTGTAAAGTCTTCTTAACCACGCGGACAAAGATACAATTCGATAAATTATAAATTAAAATATCAGTATCGAGACAAAATCAACTAGGTAAAATGCTTTGCGTTCACCTGGACTAGGGTTGACCCTGATATATGTTGGACTCGCCTCCTCTTTCTTCGTCCAGCCCCAAAAAACATAAGGAGGGTAGGACAGGTCAACCCACTAAAAAAAACCTTTTAAGGCGACGCATTGGAAATTTACGTGGCGGGGATCTTGATTTTTCCCAACAATTACAAAACATATGAAAGTGATATTTGATGACATAATTTTTCATTTAATTGACTTCGTTTTGTTTTGACACGATTTGTCAACTTTATAACAGAAAAAAAAATATCAAAGTAACCTCTTTTAAAACATAGATTTGCATTTTACAGGTAAACCAGACCGATTTAAGCATCTAAATTTTTGTTAGATATATTAATCTTAACAGGTTCCCTGTCCCATGAGTAACATGTGATACATAACAATTAATTATCTATTGTTTTAATTTTTGGACAGCGAAACTGTTAACACACACTTATGCTAGTTAATTTTTTTTAAATAATTTGTAGTTTTAATTTGAAGGAAAAAAAAAACAGTTTTTCTTATGGTAGGGGGCGCAAACGCTCCGTATTAGATTAATTGTTTAGCGGTGCGTCGCCTTAATTGGTCGACGTATGACATCATTTACCTGCCACGATGATGGCTGGGGATACAATGCTTTGCATTCACTTGGGCTAGGGGTGATCCCGGTTTGTGTAGAAGAAGTTCGGAGACGGGGGGGGGGAGGTCGACCCACTTAAAAACCTGTTCTTAATAGGATTTGTAGTGGGTCGACTCATGACATCATTTGATCACCTGCCACGATGGTGGCAGGTGATCAAATGATGAGAGATCACAATGGAATAAGGTAACTGCAGTCTTTTGAATCTTGTAACACAATGTAAGCTGGGGCAGCAGACTTGCAAGATAAGTGTTAACTTTTACAATTTGGGTCCGGTCGTAGGGGCCAGGTCACTTTGGGTGAAAAAATGAAAATATATCTTCCATGCTTCGGAAGGCTTATTAAGAGCGGATGTTCTATAAAAACTTCAAAGTTCCATTTATTCTAAACCAATTGGAGCCAATTTTAATGGAACTTTCAAGATACGTAGATTTTAATATTATCAGGAAACATTTTAACATATACTTAAATAACAGAATGATTGCGATTTGAATCATTCCATAGTAGGCTTTTAATAGCATAATTTCAAATTTAAAAAAAACTTTAAAAAAAACGTTTTTTGATTACTATTTATATTTATATTTCTGTATTTTTCTTTAGCGTAGAATAATGAAAATTGGATTCTTTGGTTTAAATTAGATCTCACAGTTTGCATGGGATAGGTACCTATTTTTCCTTAAGGCGACGCATTGGAAATTTACGTGGCGGGGATCTTGATGTTTCCCAACAATTACAAAACATATGAAAGTGATATTTGATGACATGATATTTCATTTAATTGACTTCATTTTGCTAGTTGTTGAAACATAATTTGTCAACTTTTATAACAGAGAAAAAAATATTAAAATAACCTCTTTAAAAACATAGATTTGCGTTTTACAGGCAAACCAGACCGATTTAAGCATCTAAATTTTCTTAGTAGATTAGTCTTGACACACACTTCAATATACTTTTTTTTTTTATAATTTGTAGTTTTAATTTGAAGGAAGAAAAAACAGTTTTTCTTATGGTACGGGGCGCAAACGCTCCGTATTAGATTAATTGTTTAGCGGTGCGTCGCCTTAAGGTCTGAGGCCTTCTTTCACCTGATGTTCAATGATGATAAGGCCAATGGATGCGCACTTCTGAGACTCAACAACTGCGGCATTATATAACTATCATATCTTTAGCTGCCGGATCACAACAATGCAACAAACATTGATGCTATGGCGACATGTTTAAATAAAATATAATAAAATGGTGATAGCTAGCCAGGCGGGCAAACAAGCCCTACATCCAACTAAACCGAGTACACAAACATGTTTTTTTAAACGCTGGAAATAGAACCCGAACCCTCTGACTGTGAGATCGGTGGTCCTAACCACTAGACCACCGAGGCGATCAAAACAAGACTTAAGTAGACTAGACTTAAAACTAGAGATGTTATAGCAAAGTTTTTCGACTTAGCTTATTATAAGTGCTAGGTAGGTATCTATTTTAATTTTTACTAATGTTGGTAGGTACCGTGCACTGGTCATAGGTATCATAGGCCAGCATGATGGGTCTCCATTTCCCGATGTGCTTCTTTGCTTGTGTACTCATAAGTAACAGGTATATATGCCTATTAGTGGGTAATATTGTGGGAAAACCTGAAAAATCTAAATAGCTAGACTAAAGGATTAAATCCACGACTTTTCGCAATACTGGCGACAGCTCTTTCTACTGAGCTACTGAGACCCAGTGATATGCTTTTTCAGTGGTGATTATTTTGATTGAATTTAATTAAATATGACAATGTGTTCTTTTCCATAAACAACTAGGTGCTAGAATAAATTGTTCTTGACAGAGACTTGACAAAGCAAAATAATCATATTAAAGCTAGACTACAAGATATTATTTTCATCACCATCATCATCTCAGCCGATAGACGTCCACTGCTGAACGGACAAAGGCTTCTCGCAAAGATCTCCACAACAACCGGTTTTGTGCTGCTTGCATCCAACAGAACAACGAACGACCTTTTAAGAACATTAAGTTATTTCGTCGTACAAAAGGCCTTAAGCGACTACATGTGCCTTGCTATTTTTTTTTGTTATGTTAACGTCGTAAAGCTCTGCGATAAATAGGCGAAGCAGTCTCTAGGTGAAGGGAAGCACGATTGCTGTTAGTTCCGGTGTTTTCCGCGCGCTTGGTGGCAGCACTGAGTGTTTGAAGTATCTTTATTTGTAAGAAACATAATTTTTTAATATACTGTAAAAGGTGAAGATAGAATAGTTTAATGAAGATTTTATTTATTTTTTGTATTAAAAATATTTTTGCACTAATAAATTGCAGCAGCTTGTAGCGCCATCTAGCGTCGAATAGCGGAACTTTAACGTAACCTCACTCGTACATGAGCACTGCCTCTCGTGTCGCGTTGACAGCGTTTTATCAGCACGCACACATTCGCAGCGGGAGGAACCTCTAGGAGAGAGGGGCGGGGAAGGGAAGGCTAATGAGAAAACGTTGATTTTCCAGAATCATCAAGTAAAGATAAGGCGTGGTTTTTTCAATTACTCTCTTTTATTTTATGTAGCTAATTATTTCATTGATGAGTTGAATCTGTTTGAACTGAAGAACTTATGACAATTAACTTTATAAAATGTTTAATTTTTAACGCAAATTTTATTGCGAACGAATTACAAAAACACAAATGTTGAAAAATCCTGCTCGTGAAACTTTTTCAACATTTGTGTCTTTGTAATTAACTTTTATTTGATTTTTTTACATCCAATAGAATTTTTATTGCATTTTAGGCTTCGGTGTTACTTTTGGCAATTTTTTGATTTTGATTAGCAATGTAGACAAAACACGTCATTTCATGTTTTCTTTTCCTCAACATTATTTTAATAAAATAACATCCATATTGTTTTCTAAAGTTTACGCGAAATTGAAATGAAACAACTTTTACGGATCCGTGAGAGTCAGGGAGAGTCTCCCTTTGACCACGGTATACAAGGTATACACGGTATACACGGTATACAAGCTACCAACTAATTATGAGACGACCAACACCTCAGTCAACCTGTGACCACGGACCCTGCAAAGGGTTCGAAACGTCAGGATAAACATTAAATAGTAATGTGTAAAATAAACGCGAGTAGATCCGTAAAAGTTGTTTCATTTCAATATAACATCCATATTTAAAAATAACATTAAATTAGCGTAGACAGTGTTAGAAATTTTATTTTTCATTATCTTTAGGTAGAAGGAAAATTAAGCATTGTAGGTACACTTTTTCTATTCATACCTACTTAATAATTTATTGTGTTGTCGATTTTATTTGACAGCATAAATACTTCTATACAATTTTGTTACCAATGCATTAAGCAATGTTTTAGATTAACTGACAATAAATAAGTTTTTTTTTTTGTATCAAAATGGATATTAAATTATAACCTCAAAACTTTGACCACATTTTACAAAACAGATAACTAAGTAACTAAAAGTATTCCAACATTAACCCATTTGCGTCATCAACAAAGAGTTATCTGAAAAAAAAAGAATAACCCGTTGCAACTTTTTGCTGAAACTCAAAAAAACGTCAACCTTTTTGCGAGAACCTCTTTCAAATTGCAGTATACAATTTTTTACCAATGTTTTGTCCGTGGTAATAATCATCGGTACTTTGTTTTCTAACTGTGGTAAACTAAAAACTGGAGCAAAAAGGGTGCTGTAAAAAGATACACATTCAAAGGATTACAAAGCTGTAGGGACACTTTATAGAGGACATAAACACACAATAGCCGGGCGACATTGACTTCAAAACTAAACTGATGCTCTAATAAAAATACCAAAAGTTCGGTTAGAAATATGTTTAGTTCCAACATTTGGCTTAAAGAGACAAGTCATACGCGGGCTTGTGTTATTAATTACGTTTCAGATAAAGTTTTAAGTGGTTTAATTAGTGCTAATAGTGTATTGATACGTGCTGTGATAATGTGGTGATGTGATTGGGAATTTTGACGCAGCCCGCTGCTGGAATCAGTAACTTTTTTTTAAATTAAAAACATTTGTTTTTAACATTTTATCGTTGTTAATTATAATTAATCTAATAGTTGTTTTCATCTTATCTGATTGTTTTAATGTTTGTAGGTAAGTTTTTTCTGATATTAAAGGTGTAGGTAATACCTTAAATATTAATTTAATATTCGCTATTACAACCACAATGCATATGACAAATCTTTTGCAAAAAAACATAAAACTATGTAAATTCGCCTCCCAGGATATTTAAGTCTAACATAAGAAACCATAAGATTTTTACAAAGCACAGAAGTAATTTTTTTAAGTGTATTATAATAATACGACAAAAACGATACAGGCTTTTTATACTTACCTCCAAAAAATAATAATCATATACATATATTTAATAAACTAAAGCTGCAAAATATCATTAGATTGTGAATACCTTACCAAGCAACAAATTGTATCATAAATAAAAATGCGTAGGACATAGATACTTTATTCACAACTCATACTATTAATGATAAATCAAAGGCACATCATGTATACAAACAATAGAAAATTAAGCCTGAACTATGATGGTTTAATAAGGTTAAGGTAGCTACCATATGTTCTTAGAAGTTATAACGATCAAATGATATTGATTCTAAAGATGTTAGTGATTGGTTGATGTCCTTTAGGCCAGTTTCAAAAGGTACCTAATTATATCTGTATTTATACCATTATAACTTATTTTTGAAGAATAAATAACGCAAATACTTTAACCCTAAAGTCAAGGAAACCTCAAATATATTGAAAAAAAATTGTTAAACATTTTTGGATTTTATTGGATAAGAAAAATTAAGAATAAACGCTTAATTAACAACACTGTAGGCCTATTTGGTTGATGAGAGAGTCAGATTTGCGTTGTTTGATTTATTTTAATCTCTCAATCTTTGGTAGGTACTTGTTTTGTTGATAAATGTCGTCAATAACTGTTAACTTCAAAATTGTTACTGTACAGTACCTATAATGTTTGTTTGTCATAATCTGATAGATTTTTCAAGACTTAACCGTTCACTATAAAAGATTACATTTAACTAATAATAAATTAGTAGTGAAAAATTTACCTATTACAGGGGCATAAGTCAAGTTATTTATTTCTAGTTATATTTTGAGGTATTCATTAAAGAGAAATTTTATGGATAAGGGTTCGAAAACTGATGTTAAAATAATTAACTGAATAACGTGAGTACCTATATTCGGATAAAGTCTTTTATTTATCTTTAGTTAAGTACTTAAAAGAAATACAATATTTGACATAGGTACTTCTGGTTTTTGCAAATTTGAATACAAGTTATTTCGTAGATATCATACCTACGTCTATCATTTTAGTTATTTACATCTCATTGGTTTATTCTTAACTGTGTTTCGTTAAGATTATTTTTGTCTGCAGATTAAACAGCAACTTATAATATTCTATGTACCCACTTAGATTTACATTCAATGTTTGAAAACACTTGAACAAAAATGTTATACTATATTACCTATGTATATGCAGTCTCTGTATCTACCTGTAAATGGTATTTCAAATGGGGTTCTACATGAATCACCTAGTGCAATCTAATCGTGTTATGTACCTACTTGTATAATATACGAGTATATTAACGAAAACCACAAATCCAAATTATTTATTTAGTAGGACAGCAAAGTCCTTTATAAAAGTTAGTACCTACCTTATATATTGTTCTAATGAACAATATATAAGGTAGTACCTACCTTATATATTGTTCTAATGAACAATATATAATGAAACAGGTTTCATAAGACCTACCCTGCGTGCACTGTAGGTACTTACAATATTTTAAAGTACATAGTTCCTCAGTTCCGAATATTTTAGTGACGCAAGTTACTATGCTATAAGTTTGGTCCTTATCCACTCGTTTTGTGAGTTATATTTTTCTTAAAAAAATACATAATTAACAGACTGCATAATTTAACCTACGTAAGTACAAAAATACAAATTTTATTCATTCAAACCCATAGTACTATTCTGCTCAAAATGACTGACTAGATGAAGACCACAAAGATATCTATTTCTACCACAAAGCAGCATTGTTAATGTTGCTGTGTTGCTATTTGAAAGGCATTTATTTATTTATTTATAAGCTTGTTGGAAGATTTACAGTCAAATATTAACTATTACTAGACAATGTGAGTTAACCAATGCCATTTACAAATCTCCAAATATAGGTATAATTATAATTAAGTAAGTTGTAAGATCAAATTTTTGTAAGTATCTCATCTATAATATTGTATATCTAAGGTATATTTTACTTTTACATTAAAATAAAAAACTAAAACAGTTGTGCTTTAAGCTTTACAGCTTATCATCATGACTATTCATGATACAACTTACGTTGAATCATGCACAATCATGATGCAAAGTTATTACCAACTAATGACTAATTATTAATAACTAAGAAACTAGGAAAAATTCATTAGACATAACTCACATCACCAGCTCATTTTGTGTTCCCACTGCTGGGGTACGCGACGTGGGTGTTATTTGTTATATTAACAAATAACAAAATGGGTTTACAAGCAAACAAGGGTTACAAGCCAAAATATAAAGTTACCAGCGGTTTCTACATTAGGACGACTCTGACTTATGGCAAGTTTCCTAAAACATACGTTTTCACTCATCACACAAACACTACCAGGAATTTTGACGTGTTTAGAACTAGGTAGTCGTTGACATAACCAGTCAGTCGACTAAATATACCCGTGCAATGGCTAGATAGGAGCCTCGCATGATAATTAGACGATTAGTGTGGCTCACAACGTTCTGTCATGTCAATGGACAGAGTTCTTATGGGTAAGAATTTTTATAATGCTGCCACTACTACGCTACTGTTACGCTACGGTTAAGTAATGGAGTAGGAAACGAAATAAAGTGGCATCATGCTATTGGAATTTTAGAAATAACTATTTCTTGTTATACTATTATAATACGAGTCTATGCTTCAGGTCGGTGATGCGTGAAGCGACATTTTGTGATCTTTTCTACTAAACACCTTCCTTCTCGTATATATTTGTGTGAAAATCAACAGTTATGATTATAATACATGTTAATAACTTAAAAAGCAACAGAAAAACAGTTGAATATATTGTTTTCTAAAGTTTACGCGAACACTACACATTGAAATGAAACAACTTTTACGGATCTAATCGCGTTTATTTTACACATTACTTATTTAATGTTTCTGCGTAAAACGGAACGCACCTGATTAAATTTAAATGAAGGTATACAAGCTACTAACTAATTATGAGATGACCAACACCTCAGTCTCCCTGTCGTGACCAGACTCAGAATAAATATTAAATAAATACTGTGTAAAATAAACGCGAGTAGATCCGTAAAAGTTGTTTCATTTCAATTAAATATCCTCATTGATATTTAATCTCGACATAACAAACTTGTTACTTATGCGCCATATTCGCCTCCTCTCTGCTATAGTGATAATACGATGATCTTGACGGGTGAGTCTCAGATCAAGAGGTAGATGTCGATACCCAGGTAGGAAATTATACTTAGTGCTCAGTTTGTTTTAAAAGTAGCTCTTGTCCATACGCCTGGCTAGCAACCACTATCTATTCTAAATTGCCATAACAACAATCATCATCATCATCATCAGCTCATTTTTATGTCCCCACTGCTGGGGCACGTGCCTTCCCTATGGATGGATAGGGAGAACGGGCTATAAACCACCACACGGGCCCAGTGCAGATTGGTGGTTGTTAACGACTGCTGCGCCAGCCGGGACCAACGGCTTTACGTGCCTTTCGAAGCACGGAGGAGCTCGAAATGATAAATTTTTGGTCACCCATCCGATGACCGGCCTTTGCGAAAGTTGCTTAACATAAACATTATATAAACAACATCATTGTTGGAACAACTACCAGTTCTTCAGTAATTGAAGATTCCAAGTGAAGAGCGCTTAGATCTTCAAGCTTAATTACACTACGAGGTCATTTGGCCTTATCTTACCATCCGTCAGTACCATCATTAACAGATTACTCTGAATAATCAAACACCCGCCTCTCGAATGTGTCAGTAATTAAAAGGCTACGTCACGTACACGATTAACGCATCAGACATCAATTACATACATTGTAAGGCTGTATAGGACAGCCATCGGAGTTAGGGGCGGGTGGCGGCACGCGAGCTCGCGTGAGGCGCGACACTCAGCCAACACGAAAGCGCACCGCGGAAACTCAACATCGGAAAAATCCTAATTACACACAATAAAACCTTATCGCCTAACCTTAATGAACATTATCCAATAGCATCGCCTTCCTCTAACAGCAAACAGATTTCCGTCGTCCCCCGTAGGCTTGCGCGACGTTGGGAAAACGCAAATGAAATTCGTAATGGACTTTGCAATTGGTTGTTTCGCTCGTTTATTGTTTTTGATTTATATACGCATGTTACGATTATGCCCGCATGGCTGATTGCAATTAGAGCTGTGGAATTAGATGCGGCATGGCATACATTTTCCTTTTAAAATTTGCTGTGTGAGGAAAAGCAGTTTCGTTTAGAAACGACCTTAGAGCACTTAGTGAATTACCTAAAGGTTAATTTAAAAATATTTACAATCTCCAACAACGGATTTAGTCACGATTCATTTGACATACATATATACATACATACCTACATACATATTAGTTTATCCAGAGCATGGAAAGAAAATAAAAAACATTCATATTTTTTTTCATTTATAAGCAAATTATCGTGCCATTTTTATTAAGAAGAACAACTTATTATTATAAGAGCATACAAGGAAAGAAAAGGCTCCCGAGTCACAGTTTACTGACTCAGGAGTCAGGGCACTGTTGTTCAGTATTTGTAGTATTGTTGCCTAATAAATCTATTCAAATAAACTTTTTCTCTAAGTGAAACAGCAAAGCGTCAGCGCAGAGAAATTCCTCCACGAACTACGTTTTTTGTTCATTGTCATTTTAGTCTCAGTGACACTCCAGTCTATTCCCAGAGCGTACATTTATAAATCTTTCAGTAACGGTCGCGACGCGGCACGTCAGAGTGGGCCTTCTTAGATCTGCACGTATTTTTATATTACACTATTTCACTGAAAAAATAACGAAGCTTCATTAAAAAGTTCCTTCTGCTATTCGTTACAATCACAAAATTTAACATGACAAGAATATCTGTGGAAAGTCGGAAACGACATTTCGTTGTAAAGACACTTTTGTGGATGTACGACTTACAGGTGTAATGGCTAAAGTTTGGTGAATAGGAATGTAGCACGAATTAATAAAGTGATGACGATTCATACACACGCATACATAGTACATTAAGTGAGGAATTGGCTATCATAACTAGTTATAACGGTAGAATTAGAAAACGTTTTCAAAAAGGTATTTATTGCAATCAAACCTAATATTGTAAGGCACATTGAAACCGAAATGATAACTCCCTAAAATTACACTAATGTTATTAGATAAAAAATACATAAGTTTATTTTTATTTAATTACATTAAAGCTGGGTAACGGTAACACTTGCCTTTTTTTGACAACTCCTATTAATAATAAGGCATAGACCCAGAGATACCAGGTTTGATTGAATAATAACTAAACATAAATAAGAAATCAGTACCTTACTTACTTAGCTACCGTTCAAAACCAAATATTACCTAAACTTTATTAAAGTACACTTTTTGTAAACTTGCTTAGGAAATTATATTTAATTGTGTTAAACGAGTACTTTCAAGTCATAAATATTATTAACCATGCGCTGTGATAACATAACTTGTTAGCTAAGATAATAAAAATAAAATAAACATAATTCTTTTAACCACAAGCAAACAGTATTTAATCAAACAAATCTCAATTCTCAATTTCTCTCAAGTACAGTTAACAAAATAGACCCTGACAAGAATGTAGCAGCAGAAAAAAAACGTTCTACATTTAAAGGACGCGTCTTTCACTCATATTTCCTAAGAAGGTTCAGTTATAAGAAGCAGTTTAGAGAAAAGGTACACTTAAAACAAGAATTTAAATCGCCCGGGGCCTCCTCGCACAGACGAGCTCCGACATTAAGGTGACCTTTACATATTTTATCTGGAGCCCTCTTGATTGTCGACCCGCGTCCCTTTGCCATACCTTCCTACCATCTTAACTTGATCCCCGAACCCCTCTTAAAGCCCCGTAAATACATACAAGAAGCCTTATACTGCTTTTATATAAGAGCTCTAAAATATTCAGGCGTTCGGTTAAGTACACGATTTGTAGGTAAGACTTATCTCAAAATTCTACTGGAGAGTATGAAGTATCTACTTGACTCCGTTGATTTATTTCGTTCTCGAAAATATTTGAACAGTTTTTTGTTCTTACACAGTGTTACAGATATTCTTTTCGCGTGTAATGATATGTGGGAACAAATTAAAGAGATTTGAGGTCGCGATAAATTCTGGTGAATATATCGTAAATAACTTTTTTATTTAGTGTACAAACTGTAAAAAGTTGGTACCTACTACTATAAATCATTAGCTCTTTCGCCTATTGTATGTTTTTTGTTAACTAAGAGTATAAATTATTAGCAATAAAATTCAACGTGCGAAATTTTAATTTTAATTTTGTATACCACTTTATTTAAGCGATCACTATAGCGTATGATTTTTTGCAATACCAAGAGGTACCACAAACGCGTTGTCGACCCTGCAAAAAAATGTTCACGCCCTTTTTGAAGAACCTAATACTATATTCCGATACTTATTGTGCGAGCTTTGCTTGCGCAGAGACGTCTAGCACTTTTTCGCATAACATAACGAATGGTCGTGGGTTCCAGTTCAAATAATATAAGTGAAATGAGGATATGATTAATATAACATATCCCAGCTGTGAATGTGCGTTTGCAGAGGTCCCTTCTTGAGTGTTTTTTATAACACAAAGTCTAAAATAGGACTTTCAAAAATTCACTTGGAGTTCTGAGGTACGGATATTTATTTACCTAAGTGGTAGGACTAGTTTCTCCATCTGGCTAGCTACCACCATCTTATCTTATAGGTATGTTGCATTAACATCAATGTTTGGACCATTGTTGTGTTCCGGCAGCTAGAGATAACATAGCCAGTGCCCCAGTAGTTGAGGATTTCGAGTGAAGTGCGCTTCCAACATTGGCCTCATCGTCACTTAACATCAGGTCAGATGTAGGCACGGAACTTACCCGTAAGAAAAAAAAAGAATATTTACACTCTTAAACTTTCGCGTTCCATAGTTAAACAAATTTAAACGGGGATTAACGCAAACTAATTGGTAAAAAGGTATTATGTGGTCACGGGCTGAGTCAGCCCGTGACCACGGCCGTTGTAACTCGGTCGAAACGTCGCGTATAAAGAAGGTATGATACCTTTTTACTAATTAGTTTGCGTTAATCCCCGTTTATGTTTGTTTAAAAAGAACATGGCGACAGTCGTGGGTGGTAAGCATGTGTTGTTAATTGTTTAGCAAAACAAACATTAAGAATATACTAAAGTTAATAGAAAAGGCTAATTAGGTGTTAATTGCTTGGAAGCAAATTAATATAACGTTTATGTGTAACCGAAATAATGAATGAATCACGAACGTCCGGTAGTTTCGCCTTTAATTATAATAATTATGTTGATTATTCTTTGGAGCCATTTCTCTTTCCATTTTTACATACACAGAGGTAGATAATAAGTTTTTTTTAAATTGTTAGACTAAAAGTTACCAAAATCACAAACTACATACTTTATTAGATAAATTGCTATTCTTTTAAAATAAATATTTAAATAATGTTTACGAAGACAACGGGATTTGAACTTAGTACTAGTACTAGCAACCGTCTAAAGGTGCTCGTGATATTTTTTTTTTCAATATTTGTTTTATGTACTTACTTTTATCATCATCAGCTCGTTTTATGTCCCACTGCTGGGGCACGAGTCTTTCCTATAGATGGATAGGTAAAACGGGCCATAAGCCACCACGCGGGCCCAGTGCTTGTTGACGACTGCTAATGCAGCCACACGGAGGATTTCGAGATAATACATTTTTGGTCACCCATCCGATGAACGGCCTTTGCGAAAGTTGCTTACTCGCAGACCGGGCGCGTTAACCACTGTGCAATCGAGCTTCTATCCTTAATACATTATTAACATTAAAATCCAGGTAGTATTCTTTTCATCTTGACGTGTTACGGACACCGTTAGCGTTCACGCTAAATTTATTTAACTTTACAAAGTTAAATAAATGTTCACACTTTAATGATGCCTAATGGCACTAAACATTTTATGTATTTTAAGATTAATAGCTACAATTAATAGTGATTGTTACAAGCCGCTTGTAAAATCACTTGGTGGTTTTGATCTATTTAAAGGATTATTGTTGACTTAACTAGGGTAAGGCTAAGTAAATTAAAATTAACATGAGTTTGCAAATGTATACCACCAACCGTTTGACTTATTCACTGGTCTCTTATAATAGTTAGTAAATAGTAACGGGATTATAATTGTAATTCTGTTAAGATTTTAAAAGATGCCACCTTTTTGTTATAAACATTTGGTGTAAATGATATGCGTTTTGATTAAACCTTCCATTCAATGTCTCCATTCGACGTTTAATAATGTGCTTACGTTAATTGTTTGTGACAGAATTGTATTATTTTTTTTAAATATATTTTACGGGTACCGCGAGCACATTGCTTTGATCTCACCTGATGTAAAGTGATGAAAAGGCCATTGATGGAAGCGCACTTCACCCGGGAACCTCAACTAGTGAGGCACAGGACAATATAAAAATAAAATAATAATTAAATAATATAGGGACTATGTAAAATAATCATTACTAGTGGTCGCCCAGTGGTCGAAATTCGACCGCAATTTTATTAAGGCTGCACGGATTGTATCATAAGCAATGAAAAATTAAAAAAGATAGAATATGAGTTTGGATTGGCATTGACAGATTTCGGCCGCTCCTCTTTCATTTTTGAAATTTTTGAAAAGAGTATCTAATCGTGTGTCAAATACATATGCGTGTGTGTAACAAAGATTTAATGTATTTTTTATGCATAATTTAAAAAAAAAATTAACATTCTGTACTGCTTCTCTATATAAACTATATGTGTGCGAAATTTCATACTCCTCCGTCCGCGCAATTTTCGTAAAAAGGGGTAAAAAGTTTTTGCTTCACGTATTAATATATAGATTTCTTATTTATAAGTAGAAATAAGTTTATTACTTCTTGATTAACAGCACTGCCCATTTGAGCCTCTGTTATGGCTTGTTATCATGAATGCAATATTCTGTTACCATTTGGTAATAAAAGTTTTACCTTCCGAAGCAAGGAGGGAAATATGAAACAAAACTTCGGCCACCCATCTGGGTCTAGTCCGCACTCAAAGTGGCTTAACATTTGCGATCACTGCAAAGAACTCATGGCGACTTCAGTAGTAGATACTGTAACAACGTCACATTTTATATCGGTTCCATGTATAATACATGGAACAGAGTATTTGGCAACATATTTCACGGTTCCGCAAGCAGCCATCTATTTTCGATGTGCACTATAAAAAACATGGCTGCCATTCTTATTTATGAAACAACATTTTGCTCTATCGGATAAACATTCGTCTGCATTGACCCGGAAAAAATCGTTCGGCATTTATTTTCGAAAAAAATATCCTTTTACATTCCCTCCTAGTAGTGTTTGTAAATTTTCCCTCTGACCTACTTGAATATCTGCAAGTCCAGGGTGCGATGGTCTTCTTCGTCTCCCCCGCTTCTATAGAAGGTGGGCAAGTTTGGGTGTCACCGGGGGTTTTTGAGGGGTCTCACTAGTCTGGCAGCTGGCACGGTGGTGGATCGATAGGAGCCTGGCAGGTCGCCCAGTTCCCGCATTATTGTTATTGCAAGCCGTCAGTATCTATGTGCTTCCGTCTTCGGATTGGGCCTAGTAATACCTCGAGATACGAAATAGGATGTCGAGATATACGATTGGGTTACGCTTATTGTACTTCTATTATTAGTTGGCTTTAGTTTATTTGATGAGCTCGAATATATTTATTTTATATAAGAATATCATGAATCTCATTTCGTCATTTTTATTCGGCAAGAAAAATCGCATGCCAAATCTCGCTAGTTTACTTTTCCAATCAGTTAAGTGAATTTTTCAGAAACGAAGAATTTTCTCATGAGTTTTTATATAATACAATTTAAGTAGTATTTTGCATTGAACACAGTTTTCAATTAATTGTAATATATATTTTGATTAGTAACTTCGTTTTACAAACTTAGTGCCTATGGCATAAAACAAAAATGTAATTAAGCAAATGCAAAAAATAAAAGACTTTAAAAGAAACTTGTTCGTTCGTTTTTCATTTAACTTGATCGTATAAAACTCGGTTAAACCTACTCTTTATCACAAAGTTGCGGAGAGCATGCGATTAGATAAGGACGCCGCGGCGATGGCGGCGGCGAGTCGTAGCCCCGAGTAAGCCCGAGTCATTACATATAGACTTCTAAATTTTCAAACTTTACACTCTAATAACTATTCGAAATTTGAAAAAATATTTTTTCTTCTAACACTTAAAACAATTTGACAAAATCATATTTTAACCCGTTTCGTTTCAATGAAAACAGGGTCCATAAGTTAAATTGTAATTGTTTAAATGTTAGCGTTCTTTTCAACCCGTACACTAATTATCTACTGCGTGTGGGTACTATTAGTTTGCCGTTTCCTAATAAATCAAAATACATAGCACAAAACACAATTTGAAAATCACAATATTCTTCATTCAAATTTTTGAACTCTAAAGTTTATGCTTATTCAATGCGTGAATAACACCTGTGTCCGCGGCATAGGTACATAATAATATTGAACAAAATATGGACGCGGACCGGTCCGGTAATCGTGAAATCATTCTGGATCGGGAGATTCGAAAATAGAACGTCGGGCTCGGCGAGTGGCTCTCTCGCCCAATCGATACACTTTGTTGCAAGGCGGGACCGCGCGCAGAATAAAAATATTTTGAATCTGTTGATTTTCATTTAATACTGGCCTTCATGGTGTTTGCTTTTGATCGAATAAAACCCCTTTACAAAATTATAAAAACAATCAATGCTGTGATTGATTTAGTATTCTACGAGTATTTATGTATTATTTATTAATTTGACTTTAAAGGTTGGTTATTTGCACACCTACTTGTTCAATTAAAAGTGTTATTATGTACCACTTGTCGCCCGCGATTTCGTTCGCGAAGACTACACTATCGGGACAAAAAGTATCCTATATCCTAGTCCGGGTCATGGTCTGTCTATGTGCAAAGTTTCATCCAAATCCGTTCAGCCATTTTTACGTGATGCGCGGTCAAATAAACAGGCAAACGGATAAACAGAAAAACAGACAAACAGACAAAAAATCAAAAAACTGTTGGAACTTGTTCTGTTATCGATTTTAGTAAGTATCCCCAGCCAACTTTTTTCGAATATCTTCCATGTACAGACTTTCGACCCTCTTTAGCTTTATTATATGTATAGACTAGCTTTTGTTCGCGGCTTTACTCACGTGGGCAAATTATGTTAGTTTTGTTTCTTCACACGTGTAGGAATCAGTAAATGCGTGATGTTTTGCGCGCGATTTCCATACAAACTTTCCACCCCTATTTCACCTCTCTAGGGGAGGTTTTTCGAAAAATGTTAAAGCACATCAATCTTTATTTTTGTTGGAAAATCTAAAGATCGATTAAAATATTCATTTTGATAATTATTACTTTAAAAATAACGATTTCTTCAATAAAACCTTATTCCTTTTTTTACTCATTTAAAAAAAATAAACAAAATTCCTGAGACATGTCATTCTTTAATTCTTTTCAAGAACCCAAATACCAATTTTCGTGTAAATGTTTATATAATTTTTAACGCAAATTTTGTTGTGAACAAATTACAAAAACACAAATGTTGAAAAAATTTCCACGAGCAGGGTTTGAACCTGCACCCTTCTGACATACCGGGTCAGGTGCTCTTCCAATTGAGCTATCGTGGTTCTAACCAGCCCGCCGAAATTATTCAACACTATTTACTTTTTACTTTGAAAGCCAAAGGCGCCCATTCAATGTTAACAACTACCGTCATTAACATCCGATCATAATATTTTTACAAATACTAAAGATCAGTTAAGAAGTAGGCAAGCTATTTATAAATGTTTATTTAATTTTTAACGCAAATTTTGTTGCGAACAAGTTACAAAAACACAAATGTTGAAAAAATTTCCACGAGCAGGGTTTGAACCTGCACCCTTCTGACATACCGGGTCAGGTGCTCTTCCAATTGAGCTATCGTGGTTCTAACCAGCCCGCCGAAATTATTCAACACTATTTACTTTTTACTTTGAAAGCCAAAGGCGCCCATTCAATGTTAACAACTACCGTCATTAACATCCGATCATAATATTTTTACAAATACTAAAGATCAGTTAAGAAGTAGGCAAGCTGTTTATAAATGTTTATATAATTTTTAACGCAAATTTTATTGCGAACAAATTACAAAAACACAAATGTTGAAAAAAATTTCCACGAGCAGGGTTTGAACCTGCACCCTTCTGACATACCGGGCCAGGTGCTCTTCCAATTGAGCTATCGTGGTTCTAACCAGCCCGCCGAAATTATTCAACACTATTTACTTTTTACTTTGAAAGCCAAAGGCGCCCATTCAATGTTAACAACTACCGTCATTAACATCCGATCATAATATTTTTACAAATACTAAAGATTCCTTTTAAAACTGACGGACTTTCATACAAACTTTTACCCCCTAATTGACCCATTAGGGTGTGATTTCCGTAAAATCCTTTCTTATTGGCTGGTTACGTCACTCAATAATTAACCTACAGTCTAAATTTTATCTAATTAGCTTCAGCGGTTTAGGCTCGGCGATGATGAGTCAGTCAGTCAGAACAAGTCATTATATGTATATAGATGACATGTAAACAAAAATGCACATTTAATTTTCTTTCATCTAGAAAAGTGTAGAACGCAGCATGTGTGTCGCCAAACGGAATATTTCGCTATAAATTTTTAATAGGAAAACAATAACTTTGCGCCAATTGTATCTTCCAGGAGCGGTTTCAATTTGCTCGAAGCAATAAATTGTTGCGTACAGCTGGCGACTCGATGAATTGTAATTTTATCGGCACGATGACATTCCGGTGCAGTTCCATTAGCGTTTATTTCATTTTCGGTTCTTCACAAAGTTTGTTTATCATAACCAGCTTATAAGTAACTACATTTTACTTCGTCTTTCCACAGTTTTGGTTAGTAAAGGGCTTTTTCTTTTTTCTGTGCTTTGGAAGCTACGTAAAGCAGTGAGACCCGGCTGCCCGCGTGATGGTTTATGGTCCGTTCTACATAAACAGGAGTGCTTAGCATATTTATTTATTTATTTATTTATATAGAATTACTAGCGGCCGCTCGCGGTTTCACCCGCGTGGTTTCCGTTTCCGTGATAATATCTGGATAAAAAGTATCCTATGTGTTATTCCCGATTATAAACTATCTGTATGCCGAATTTCATCTAAATCCATTCAGTAGTTTTTACGTGAAAGAGTAACAAACATCCATCCATACTTAATAAGTTTCGCGTTTATAATATTAGTAGGATTAGGCAAATAACCAGGCTGGAACAATGCGGGTTATAATAACTTATTTATTACCTACATGTTAAGTCGAGGAGTAAGGTAAAAGTTCATAGTCTTAACTTGTTATCGGTTAATTCTGACTTACTTTAATTGAATCATATAACTTGTAAAACTAAAACTAAATAACACATAATGTGTTATTCAGTTTTAGTCCTGATTTAAAAAAAAACAACATGCAACAACCGAGACGTAGGGACAGATCAACATTATTGACAATTAAACCTTATGTAAACTAATTTAAACCCAAATTATTAAAATAAAACAAAAAACCGATTATATACTCGTAAAAACCGGACTAACATAAAAAATAACTGCAAAGAGAAAAAACTGAAAAGAAAAAACAAGCTCTACGATCCCAGAATTCAATTTGAGCAATGCTGAATGCAACGTAAAATATTAATTTCCTTGTCCGATACCTATACTTAAATACTAAAATCTATAATAAATGCGTATTTATAAACATATTGAATATTGAGAGTTGTCGCAGGCGGGGACAATCACCAACCAAAGAGATAGTGCGGATTTAATTGAGCTAGCCACGGCCGCTTGGTTTGGGGTCAAGACAAATAGCTAACCCGGCCAATGTTGTAACTTTTTTTTTTGTTTTTCTTTTTTTTATAGCCTATGTTACTCCCACAGTCAAAACAAATCTAACGACACCTCATATGTTAAAATCCACCATGCCGTTTGGGCTGTAGGGCGTGCTAAAGAAACAGACATACCTACATACATACATACATACACTCGAAAAACATAACCCTTCTTCTGACGCAGTCGAGTAAAAATGGTTGACATAGTGAACATTAAACTAAGAAATACTTTTTCTAAAATTTTTCATTTTTTACACTATTTAATGAGCATTACCTTCATAAATAAAAGTAATCATTGACTAAATTGTGTCTTTAAAATAATGTTTATTTAAACTATTAATACGTGTATGTTTATTTATTTACGAGTTTCTGTTGGTTACTTTGTTAAAAGGTTGATTAAGTTGTTTTATTATGTATTTTTTAATGTAAATTGTATATGTGTAATTTAAAACATAAAACTTATGACACAAGATTTATTTTGCTTCAATTGAATTGTTTAAACCAAGTCGATAACTTAAGTAAAAAGACGCATAGGTACGTACGTTCACTCCTACACATCCACGGGCGTCGCGAGACATATTTGTATGTATGTAGTCATAAGTGTTTCGTCTGAGTCCGCAATAACCATCTGTTCCTCAGAGTTCGTTGGCTTCCCTCCGCTTTCTTGATTAAATGAAAAATGTATCTGTCTGTATGACTGTGAGGGCTTGGCCGACCTAAATTACTTCAATGTAACCGATGTTTGTACATTTTACCTACTATAACTGTATTTTGCTTAGTATACTAACTTATCAAAGATTTAAAGAGTTTACAAAGGATTAAATTACAATACTATGATACTTATGTTTATTAATTTTTGTTTTTTAAACACATTTTTAAAGTTTATTTAAGTCTCGATAAAAAAATTACTCAATAAGAATAAAGGTACACAAAGGCTACTTACAACCAAATATCAAATATCGTTTGAGCTACATTCTACTTACAAAATGATATTTTCTCTCAACTTCATAGATAGAGAATAAAATTATAGTTTTAGCTTATATACAAAAATATAGTTTACATTTAGATATGCTTGTTGTCATTTATCCTACTAATATTATAAACGCTAAAGTTTGTAAGTATGGATGGATGTTTGTTACTCTTTCACGTAAAAACTACTGAATGGATTTGGATGAAATTCGGCATACAGATAGTTTATAACCTGGATTAACACATAGAACTTTTTAGCCCGATATTCCCACGGGAACGGGAACCACGCGGGTTAAACCGCGAGCGGCCGCTAGTACTGTATATAGATATAAAGGCATATTTATTTATTTATTTATTTCTAGGAAGATTTACAGACAAATAACATCTTTAATAAATAGACATATGCTATTAACAAATCTTCACAATTATATAAATAATAGTGTTCAGTTAACCACTGTGGAGACTACGTTAATTTTAGTTTAAAATAGAAAAATATATTTTAAATGCGATACATATATGAATGAATGAGTGAATTTACAGTTCACAGTAGGTTGTTGTACAGTGATATTTCACTTATACCTGTAGATTTTACGATATTCATTTTACTATTTATTTTATTATATTTATTATATTATATACCTTATTTACTATTTTACTATCGGTATAGGTATTAGTTATAAATCTAGATTGAAGATTAAGTACCTAACAAGTGGCACTATACACTGTTTTACGTATTACATAAAGAACTATAAAAAAGACAAAGCCTACGAAAAACGATACTGTTGTATTTCGTGTCCTTTCTTATATTTATTTCATTTCACAAAGTATAAACAGCATATTTTAACGTAACGTTATCCCACACTCATCGTCATATCGACATATCGATATAAGCCTATGCAATCTGTATGTAAAGCTACCCAATATAGTACGATCGGACGGGGTCAACGGCCCGATACCCGATAACCGTCCAATGTCGAATGCAAACGGTACGGAACCAGTTTTTCTGTCCAAACGCATTATTGTCGTGACAGTAATTTTGTTTACAGCCATCCACTACGCCTAGACGTATGAAAATATTCTAATGGCGCACTTTATATTCCAGGTAGTGCGTCGATGCCGACGGTGGGCTGTGACGCCACTCCCGCGCAGGTCGGTACGTCATTACTGACAATTCCTACGCAAACGTCCTAATAAAAGTCTACGCCCCGAATTAAGTAATCCCACCGTTGTTAATTAAGCTGGGAAAGTCGGTGCCGAGAAAAATCGGAGACTGTTTCATTACGATCCCCCCTCGCTCAATAAACACGAGGGCGTTGAATAAAAAGTGACTTTATATAAGGAGTTAATACAGTTTCACACCTGTCGCCGCAATTCCACCCTCGAGATGGCTTTACAATGGAGTTCTGGCCTGCCACATTATTCTGCCCACCTCATCCGTCTTGGCGGTGCAGTCAAAGGGCTATGATGCATAAAACCTTCATGATATCGACATTTGACAGGTTCATTTTGGGGGAAATGATTGAGCCCTATTAACTTGTAACGATTCGGATTCGTGTTATGTTGCTTCGTTTCGAAATAAATATGAATGGCTTAATTTGATTAGATTTTGAATCATTTTTTTATAATGGGAAATAACACAAAGGCTATCGTTTTTTTATCGCAAGTCTCTGAAATAAATTTGGTTTTTTACTATTAATAGTACCTAAATAGTTTTTTGTTGATGTTAATAGTATAAGAATGGTTACATACATGATTCGTGTTGAAGTTGAGCAGGAACATAAGAGAAAACGCAATGCGACAAAAAATATATACATAACATTACTTACCTACGTACCAGAAATTGCATTAAGCTCGGTAGGTAGGCGAATACAGCCAAAGTATGATGGCTGCCCGTAGCTAAGTAAAGCGAAGCGAATTTTCTGGAATTTTCTACGAAATGTTCCAATTCCATTTCGGTAAGAGACTAATAATACACTTTTTTCCTCTTTTTACTTCTTACTTCCACCCTTTACTGTTATATACGAAAACAGACATGCATGGAGTCGACAGCAATAAATGAAGATTTTTTATTTAATTTTTTAGTCATCATCATTATCATCTCAGGTAAAAGACGTCCACTGCTGGACAAAGGTCTTCCCCAAGGATATGAGGGGTATTTGCCGTAATCGCCACGCTTGGCAGGCGGGTTGGCGATCGCAGTAGGTTGAGGGTAACCTCAGAGAGATGCTGCTGCCCATCCTCTGGAAGGTCCCTTAGTCGGTTTTTACGACACCCAAGGGAAGAGATGGGGTGGTGCAATTCTTTATCCCCGGCACCACACAGGGAAATTGAAATAAAAATTTTTTAGTGTCACCAATGAAATAGTTCTAGGTATAACTTAAAAATGTCTATGACTGGTAAAAATATCATTCAATTAAATATTAATTGTCATCAGGGGCTGACTTTTTTATTCATTTATTATGTTGCCACGTAAAATATTCATTCAATACCACTTAATCAAGCTTTAATTTCAAGCTTCATAACACAGGTGGCTCGTTCTTGGCTAAGAGTAAAACTTTTTATAATAAACTTCTACAAAATGTTGTTGAAATTCCCTTACATTTTAAAGCACATGTCAAAAATACTCTTATGAGTAAAGGTTATTATAAAGTGGAAGATTATGTAAATGACAAAAAGAAATATAGTTGTACTTATACAATAGTGCAAATTAATGTTATGAATGTAATATAATTATTGGCTTTATTGCCCTTCCCGAGTTTCTTGCGGCTTTTTCTCGGTACAAAGTCCCCACCGTAGGGTTTACGAAGTCATGGCTTTGAATTGACGTTAAAAAAACACTTGTAAAAGTTCATTTTGAATAACAAATTTGAATTTTGGTTTTTGGAGCTACTATTAACAACATTGACAAAAAAACTTAGAACTAGTGGTATGCAATTGGTCTCCACTCAGCATAGTGGTTATTTAGGTAGTTTATTACATGAAAATGTGTTAAAACTATAAAATGCAATAACAATAAAATGTGACCCGCCAAACTTATAATACGTACCTACCACTACTTTCGTTCTATCGAATTCAATGTTTTGACTATGCTTTCTTTATTTGCTTTAAAAAATAATCACACGTTCAAATATAAAAATCAATTCAAATGAATATTGTTAAACAAGCCGCTACCTTAATGCAAAACCGGTCACGAGCACGAGTGAGTCTCATTTAATATTCACCATTCAACAATCAAAAATGGCTGCCTGTAGCCATGTGTGGACAAAGTAACGCCTCTCTTATTTCCTTGACACAATGCTAACTACATAGTTTGAATTTTGAAACATTTCTATTGGGCATGGTTGATATTGTCAATAAGTAAAAATATAATCAGTCATGTTACTGTTTCATATTTAAATACAATTGATAACAAAGAGTTTGCAACTGAATTTCTTTATTTTTTGCAAATATCTGATGAAGTAATAATGGATTTTAAAACCAGTTACTCTTTAATCAAACATAATTTATAATAAAAGACACAAAATAGGTTTTATTAGTTAATTATTGAAATCCATCTAGCAATAAAACACACCTAAAAATAGATGCGGAAACAAAAAGCTTTATCTGTATGTATTGAAAAAAAGAACTGCGGAAATCCTCCTATAATTTGATTGCAATCATTTTAGTACCGACTACGTACAAATTAGCTATGACAAGCGGGCTGTTTGCCTAGTACTCGTACATACCAACCTGCCATTTGTATTCCACTACTAATTAAAATTCAATATCATGCGGGACATTGACCTTGTCAATTCATGTTGTCACGTGTATAGTGGATAGGATCATCGCATAGAAATTAAACATCAAAGAGTACAATATCCCCTCTTATTCTCTAATTTATTTATTTATTTCAAACCTTGCAACAAAATATTACATGGCTGACTTAATGCTTGGGGCATTTTCTACCAGTCAACCGTAGGGTGGTGCAAAAATTACATGGTAGGTGCAATTTTTAGCGTCAACAAAATTCTTATTACTGTTAATATATTTACTAACCATAATAATGTGAAAATCGTGTACAACCCTTGCGGTTGTCTGGGCTAGTTGGACCTGTATTTTGCGTTGACAAACAATTTAGATAATTGGCTGTAAATAATTTAAAATTTCATTATTTAATCATCACTTTCTTTGTAATTATATGTACAACCAGCAAAACACAAAAGTAACATTTTTAAAAATTGTGTCCGAGACAATCACTAAGAGTTTACCAAAACATTGTCTCCTTAATAAAGTTTTTAATCAACCGGACGCTTTAATCATGCCCTAAAAACTAAAGTCAGTCTATTTGTGACTGGCATTCTCTTCTCTAGTAAAACGTAGCAACTGACATACAAAATAATTAACGTTTAAGGCGACTCCACGGCTTTCCTGTTCGAAACGAGAGCTGCAAGCGGCGGACAGCGGTGGGTCAATTATTTAGATTGGCGGCGGCGACGGTCCGCCCCTACCTACTCCACACCACTTTAGTTAGGAACGTGCGTTCTATAAAATGTTGTAGACTACTACGCGTCACTTCTTCTGCAGCTATACTAGTTGCCTTATTATTGAGATTGATAGAGATTGAAGTGTTAAAGGGCTTTCAAATAGGAGAATTAGTCCGATTTTCGAGTATTGACTATAAAATTTAAATCGTAGTTGCTATAAGGCAATCTATAAGTTGAATGACCGTTGTTGTATCACAATAAGTACCGGTCGGCCTCAAAGTTAACAATTTCTTCAAGACAAAAGGGAGTGATATTGAAAAATAAGCTTGCTTCACTAATATAATACGGATCTTTTTTTTTTTTTTTAATCCCTTCGTTTATAATGTGTTGACAATGGAATCCTACTTCAAGTAGGTACTACAGTTTATATCGTTCTATAGAGTCTAGAACTCTCTTGTATTTTTACTCTCAATGAGTTCACTTACTTCTGTGAATGTGTAAGTTTAAGTGCGGCGATTCCGCTTTAGATCTGTTTTTATCGAGAAGATTATAAAGTTTCAAAGAAGACGTATACTATCAACCTTTTACATTGAGTTACTTCATTCATGAACTGCACTCTTATCAGAAAATCTTGTTTAATAACCATACCGAACAGTTATCTACTTTATTTTATAGCTACCAATCAAAACTTTTAAAATTCTCTCCAAAATAACACAATCTCTTTATTATTCTATCTTTATTCAGAATTATAGAGACGCATCAAACTATTTGGACAGTTTCGAAATAAACTCAAAGAGAGCGAACGTAGGTAGCGTGGAGAGCTTACGTAAAAATTCCACGTATGAAAGGTATAGCTTGGCGGCCTAAGTTAAAGGCTTTCGCGATTTTTTATGACAATCACCTTAAATATTTTTTTATGTTAGATATCAATAAATATCAATTCAAAATAATCTCGATTTTTCTTTGTTATGTTATAATTATAACACGTAATCGAATAGTTTGTTTAGCTATATCCATATCCTTTAATTAGATCAAAACCACGAAGGTGATTTTACAAGCGGCTTGTAACTATCCCTATTATTTGTAGCTATTAATCTTAAAATACATAAAATGTTTAATGCCATTAGGTATCATTAAAGTAACACCATTAGAACATTTATTCTATGTAAAGTTAAATAAATTTAGCGTAAACGCTAACGGTGTCCGTTACACGTCATGATGAAAAGAATACTACCTGGATTTTGAAGTAAATAATGTATATAAGGATAGGAGCACGATAGCGCAGTGGTTAACGCGCCCAGTCTGCGAGTGCTGAGGTAAAGCAACTTTCGCAAAGGCCGGTCATCGGATGGGTGACCAAAAATGTATCAACTGGAGTTCCTCCGTGTTTCGGAAGGCACGTAAAGCCGTTGGTCTCGGCTGCATAAGCAGTCGTTACCAACCACCAACCCGCAGTGGGCCCACGTAGTGGTTTATGGCCCGTTCTCCCTATCCATCCATAGGGATGGTTCGTGCTCCAGCAGTGGAGACATAAAAATGAGCTGATGATGATGATGATGATGAACTATGATTTTTTACGGTTTTTATCGCCTTTATTTCTCGTATTATAATATCATGACGTTTTGAACCCTTTGCTGCATTCACTATTACACTACATTCGAGAATCTGAGTCTATTGATATTAAAAGAGTAAACTTTAATTTAAAGGAAATGGTTAAATTTAACTGCCTGGCTGGGATCACATCATACAAGTTATAATATCCCATTCCCAGCACCACATTCCAAAACCAAAAGATACTGTGAGCATATTTTGCGAGATCGGAACGCTTCCGAGTACGGAACGTCAGCATACAATAACATAGTAACTAGTGTTGGCGAGAGTTCTCTCAAGAGCGAAAGAAACAAGAAGCTTGGCTACTTTTGTTGCTTGAATTTATTTGAAGCACAAGTGAGCAAATTAAATGGATTTGTTTGAGGAACTGAAGCTATATGAGATAAAAATATTTGTTCTGTGTCGTCGATTTTAAAGCCACGGATGTATCTAGTTACACTTGTGGCTTTAAATTAAATTGAGATTTAGTTTTTTTTTGTTCAATAGAGTTGTGTATACAAAATAAAACTAAATCTTAACACATAACTGAAAGCGAATTCAGTTTTAAAAGGCCAGCGTGGTGAAATATGACTCGATCTCTCAACGTGCTGTTCAGGCAGAATCAGAACGTTAATCTGATGATGATCTGTAAAAATTGCTGTTAAAGATATAAAACCTTTTTCATTAGGCGTTCGCCGTCGCTCTCACCTTGAACCACACAGCACCGTCAAATCCGATAGTTGTGAGTCAGCAGGCGTTCGCTCCCCGTATATCAATCGCTGTCGACGCCTGTTCGCCCCGCTGCCTTATTCAATACATGTACCGTGTACATATGTGCAGACTCTATATAAAATACACCTAGAGAAATACTTAAAGTAGACGTGTCTAGAAAACTCTTTAGAACTTTAAGTTGATTGTTGTTACCGCATTTTTTCCTCCGGATTTTGGCTTTCCGAATTCAGTTGAAAATTAAATAACAATTTGTTAATAGCTATATACGAACGGGCGACTAGTTTATTGGTTTCCTTGTTGAATTTTTAAAGTGTTTATAAAATTGTTTTTTTTTATTTAGCCTTTTTTTTAATGTAGTTTGGTTAAGAGACTGGTTAAGAGGTATCGAGGTAGACGATATTTTTCAAAAACTTTCATTACGGTCTTTTTTTTGTAGCCTCGTTACAGGAGGAGTAGAAAATCCACATTACATATCTTTTTTTTGTCTACCTTTGACTGTAAAATTTATCTCCATACTTACTGAGATCACCCCGGCACGTATTACAATTTCTGTATTCATCGTATTGGTCACTTGTACATGCAGTAGTTATGTATAGGACATTGTCCTGCATTCGCAAAGCAGTTTGCATGTCAATGCTGTAATGGATGTAACCTGAATTATTGGTAATTCAAAACTTGTCATGCATTATTTGAGACCGGTATATATTAAAAAAATATGATTATAAATTCATTGGGTATTAGAAACCCAATAGTAACACTGAGGCAAGGCGGGATGCGTTTAAAAGATTAATTTGATACTGTATGTGAATCAGCAAGTAGCTATCTACATATTGTGATATGAATAGTTTGACGGCAAGAGTCAGATGAGGCAAATGATAATTAATAAGTGCATTAAACATTAAAAAAATCCAGTATAATAAGTAATATTTCAAAATATAATATCGGTTTAACAATGTCGTCTTACTGCTTAATAAAATGCTGTTAGTGTTATGATTGAATTTAATATGTTGTTGTTTAAATGACAAAACATGCTTTAGTAAGTGAATACATATCAAAATGCAACGCACAGTCATTAATAAAATAAAATTAACAACGATGCAAAAAATCTGGTAAAAAAACACGTAAAAACACAAAAAAACAGACATAAAGGCGTTTTGAAAATACAAAGTATTGTATAAATATTGTCCAATTCGTGCTAGGTTGTTAAAAGTGTCTGTGCATAATTGCATTATAGTTCAAATTATCAAAGTCGACAACAAAAAGAATTTTTTCAAGTTCATTTAATTGATCAACTCTTTTGAATCGTCCAAATATTTTTATCTACTACCCATTCAGGCGGGCAACGACTCAGTGGCAGAGTGGCAAATTACGGCCTGTTATCCACAGGTACCGGATTCAATTCCCAGGTAGAGAAAAGTGTGTTTTGAATTTCTCGATGCATTTTAGGTTCTTGATCATCAACCCGCATTTGGGAAACGTGGTGATAATGCCAATACCCATTAATTGTAGCGATGCCTTGATTTCATAGATTAAATCTAAATATATCCAGCATATAGGCTAATTACAACCTATTCGAGACTGGGCGCAAAAATAAAGTTTTTAAACTGTAGTTGAACTTGTTGGCTACAGTAAAAAAACTTAAAGGGGTGGTTTATATAGAGAAATGATCGTCGTGTCGTAATTTAAGAAGTTCCCGGTTCCATACCGTTTGGTAGGGATTCACATTAGCATGCAAAGTGGGCGCAAACCTGATTATGCAAAAAAATAATGCAGCGGCCACCAGTGGATGCTCCCAATTTGCGGATGCGCCATTATGGCGTCGTTACGACAAATGAGCCGTAAATAATACCCGTACATATACTTTTGAATGCTAATGTTTTGTAAGTTTTTTGAAAGGAACCAATTTTGTGTTGCAATGTTCAGTCATTAGTATCTGATTACAGTTTGCTTTCGTGCAGTTTCGTGGGTCGAATAAAGTATATTACCTACCTACCTAATAAATTAATAAATATTATTTTATTTTATCTATTTATTTATATTAATAATAGTTATATAATGATATGGATGAAAATTGCGGTTTGAACGTCATGTGAATGATTTGGTTGCAAATTGTTTCTACAGGCTTAAGGTAGAGAACACAGTGCGAAAATATTTAAGTACGGATGTTCGCATTCTGCTTATGGATTCATTGATACTCTCCTAATTTAATTACGTAGATGCTGTTTATGGACCCCGATTATTGAATAAAACGACCTGCCTAATACAAAGAGTGCAATGCATGCGCATGTTTTTGCTTTGAAATTCCTCCTCGCAGTCATATTACACCATTTTTACTGACCAATGATGTTTTAAAAAAGAAATACCGTTGCCAATTACATTTGGCAACTTTAATGTTCAGAGTGATTAAATCCGGGAAACTAGAATACTTGTATTCTAGGTTTAAATGGGCTCGCCATTTTAGCAAATACGAAACACGGGCATCATCACATTTGATGAGTATTCCACAGTACCGGACTGGCGCATTTCGTGGGTGTTTTCGATTCAGTGCAACATAATGTTGGAATGACTTGCCTCCGCCACTTCGGAACTCACGTAGTGTTTATTCATTTAATATAGGGTTTATGAAGCATTTACTGGATACACAGAAGTCGGATGTGTGAAACGTTTTCGCCGATAATGGTCAACGCATTGTGTCTTATTGGGCCCCACTCTTTTAATTTTAATTTATATTTTAATTTGTATTAGATGTTATGTATTTTGTGTACACAATAGTTATTTATGTATTTTATAGTCTTGATATTTTTAATTTTTTATTTAAATTATAACTTATAAGAAACATAACTTATCTCACTATTATATGGTTTTATAGTGTCCAGTGTCAGTTACCTGCTTTCACGTCATGCAAGGGTTGTACTGAAAATCATCGCGATGGATAATCCGTAGCTCATGCTGAGTGCAGACCCTGTTTGGCGACACTGTGCATGTAGCAACGTATGCATATGCATAGCTAAAGAATGTACCTACTGTTTTATTTCGATTTTTAAAACATTTTATGTTCTTTTTGTAATCTTTTGTTTATATAAATGTTGAGTGTACAGTGTTAGTCAAAAAAATACCTATTCTATTCTATTCAAAATATATTTTTTAACTAAATGCATTCCGTACTACTTAGGTATTTATATTTACTTCTTTAATACGATGTTCCATCATTATAATTAATCTCCATAAAAAAAAACTCTCTCAATCCTCTTTCTTACTCCATGTAGGTAAAATACCTATTTATTATACCTTTTCATATGACATAAGTACTATATTTGAGGAGCTTACCGAACTCGCATCTTTCATCAAAATCTTTTCATGAAAGATTATTCCCACTTACGTAGGTGCTCTAAGGGTCCATTTAAATACATTTGAATAAAGCGTAGGGGAAAAACTTTTTAGCTGAAATCAACGAGTAAATTATTCAAATGGTGCGGCCTTCTAATCCCCAGCGATATTAAATAAGGTTCCGGTACATTTAGGTTTTTCGAATTCTCCCTTATTAACATTGTATTTCACCTCACTTTAATTAGAATTAATAAGGCAGAGCGGCTTTATGACGATAGGTATAATATCTGTATACACGATTATATATGTTGGGAGGTTCGGTGTTTTTAATTAGAGCAAATTGAATTACTAGCGTGCATAGAAAATACTATTTGGTCTGAGTCAGTGTGTCGAACACTCGCCAACTCGGTTGGCTAAAAGATAAGTTATAGTATTATATACTTACATAAAAAAATATTTATAGCACAATGCTAATTAGCTAGTATTAAGACTGATTGCAAAAAGTTAAAAGTATTACATCCAAAACTCGTTTAAATTTTTTTCAAACATAGTTACCTATTTACCAACAATGTAGGTAAGGTAAAGTCTAGCTATCTTAAATTTGTAATTTTTTTTTAAATCGGTCATACATAGTTTGCATTTATTCATTTCAAAACACGCTGCTATATAGACACTGCTACTAGTACCAACAATAGCGATGCAATTTATTTTGTTTCAATTATTTCTTTTCAAAGAAAAGCTCCGTTCAGTTTAGACACTTTTAAAGTTTAAGAGCGTCTACCGGCGCGTTTTGACTGAGCAGCGTTTATTTCTCAGTGGTGTTCTAAGGAACCACCTCCTTTACGATACTGTTAGTTTGGACTCAAGAATATCTGCCCGACCAACCTGCAAGGCCGTAGTAAAACTAGAGTGCAGTGCATTTTTAAAAGGGAACGCCCAGCCGCTGTCCGCTTTTCATTATTTTAAATATTCAGTGATCCTTGTGTGTCCGGCTACTCACCGAGCGACCGGCCACCTGTGAGTATGCTCTCATCATATCCGCTTTATCGCTCTCATGTATATACCACAACCTAGTTTACCACTCACAGCCTCGCTATAGCATCTACTAAGGTAAATTGCGCACAAAAGCCTGCCCCGTAAAGGTAGGCCCGCCATTTCATACTCCGTTTAATCCACGTATTAGTTAAGCCTCTCTTCGTCTCTTTTGCCGAAAGTTTAACTAAACGATGCCTCCACTTTTTTATGGCTGCTTCATAAAATATACGACACATTCTTCTTTGAAATTTTTGTATCAATTTTTTTAAAAGTCAAATCACCGAACGTCTTCTTGTTCAGCTATGTTTAAAGTCACCCTTGACTATTGAAGTAAACGCTCGTTTGACATCACCATAAAAAATAATTGTTCTCGCTAAAATTAAAGTTACACCCTTTGAAAGTATTCACGGAACAAGTTGGGACGCCCAATAGACTCATTAGTTGCCATTGCCGCTTTTACGAAACTCGTTACCGAGATAATGTCCGTCCTCCGTCCAGTATAACGCGGGCCTAAAACGCTGGCTCGACATAACCTTGCATTAAACGCTCCCGGAGGCCTTACTATATTCGCACAATTATTCCCCGAAGGGAAACCCTTCGCCGTGGCCTACAATTACCTTCCATTCCAGGAGGCGCTCCGCTCCGAAAATAAAATAAAATTGAGCCGGAAAATAAAATATCCGGTGAATCGTTCCAATTACCGCACGTATCTGCATTGTTAAAGCTGCGTACGTACACATGTGTATGTTGTAGGTGCGCTGTCTGTAGTATACACTAATATTGCCAAATCATATTGCCGTAAATTTCATGGTGGAAACACAAAATGAATGCGTTCACATTAAACCAACTGTGTTGTAGTTTGATCAAATTCAATATTGGTGAATCTTTTTTTTTATTTCAATTTGGTAGTTTTTCTATCTATACTCGTATTTTACATTCGTACATAACCAACTGTTAGCAATACTATTTTACTGACGACTTAAGCTAATGGGCACGAAAAATAGAAAATAGGACACGGAAAATTAAACACGGGCAAAAATGCATAAAACAAAATTAATAACTCCCGTTTTCTTTGATAATATTTTGAGTCATTTAAACCAAACTTCTCTGCATGAAATTTTATTCGTATTAAAGCGGGCGATATCTCCAGATTTCAAGAGAGCTTACGTCCGCACGTCTCGAGTTTTTCTTCATAAGCTACAGAAACGTTAAATTTATTTCGGCCCGGGAGCGTTGAATTAAGAGCCTGCTTAATCCTTTCGGAGCGAACTTAACCTAATATCATAAAGATGGAACAAGGCAACTTGTACAGAGTGAAGTCAAATATTATCTTTCGAGAAGATTAGAGAGCTATTAAAAGCACGTAGGCGCGTATAAATATACCTACATACCTACCTACCGAGTGAAACTTATATTTAAAAGGCGACTCTTAAAATAAAATAGTGCTGCGTAGACGTAGGTACGATAATGTTTTTATTTATTTTTTCTTTAAATTAATTACGTGGGTATTGAAATTTCTTTATTGTTTTAAGTTTTCAAATTCCTATTTTGATAGTTCAAAGAAAGGTTGCTAAGTATGTCAACCATGTTAAATTAAGAAGCTACTTACTTACTTTTATGCCTATCCTTAGTTCACACTTATTTAAATGACAGTAAGTATACTGCAAAGTTTGTGGTTTTGAACCGGCAACTTTGCAAGTTTTGGATATACAATTAGTCCTTCCTACAGTTATACATATTATAGAGAATTGACAAATAAATGAACACTTTTTCTACTCTCTCTTATTCTCAAGATAAATATTATAAAGACTGTCAAATTTAGCTAAAGCTTTATCCAAAAGCAAACGTGACAAAATGGTAGTGCAAATAGTATGGAAAAAAGAACCCGGCGTTCAGTCAGCTGTGCGACGGCGGCCATTTTGAATCAGGCCGGGCGGGGGCGGCGCGATCCCGACGGACAGTGAATTATTTCCGAGGCGGGGTGCAAGCGCTCGTCTAACATAGTTTTTTGTGAACGATTATACCTCAGGAAGTTCAGTAACACGGTCCGTAATGAGCAATTATGCGCTTGTTGTTATTTTTTAAAATTTGAATCGGTGTTCTTTTTTTTAAGTCGTAATTATTAGCTGGCTATGTTTGGTTTAAAAAGAAACGTGAATACGTAAAAAACGTTGAAATAGGTTTCGTAGCAAAAGGAAAACAATTTTAAACGGCCATCCGGCCGTTTAAAATTGCTTTAAATAGTTACACACAGAGTTTAAGCTATTTTGTTAAATTATTATCATTTTATTAATTATTGTTATCTCTCTCTCAATAGATATTGAGCTTATAGTAAATTAATAAAAGTTGATAGTATGACTAGAAGTGTCTAAGCTGTTAATTATTTTTTATTTAAAACGGCCGCCGTAACAACTTACTTCCCATTAATACTTTTTTAATCGACTAGGTAGGTACCTACCTACTTTGATAAGAAAATTCGATTGAAATATTTAAATACATAAATATAGCAGACTAGACTAAATATAGCAGCAAAATTGTTCATAAGAATTTATTTTTGTTAAAATGCCTCTCTGCGGTAGGTAAAAGTATGCGCATTAAAAAAGCATATTAACTGTGAGGCGAACCAAACTGTATGAATTAATAATTATAATAATAATTAATGCTGTGGGTTAGCGAGTAGCGTAAATGCTACCCGACGGCATTCGGATACACGCAGACTGTTACAATGTAAGAAACAACTTATAACAAACTCATACCGTATGAAATCTTCATTCCACAAAGTGTGACTGAACCAACATCGTTCAGAAAACGCGAGTTTCAACCTTCGACACCGTGTATAGAGTTAAAATTTGTGAAACGTATGAAAATTCTTGATACTTTTGTCCCCAAAATGTTGTGGATTGAGTCGCAACATTGTTTCATCGAGATTAGTCTGGATATAAGTACACCGTCCTTTTCCAACACAAATAAAGATATTGAATGTTGATAAGGCCCTCTCTGTCTGCTGAATGTCTTTGATATGCTCCGGTATAAAATAAGCTACATAAATGTTAGGATCCGATGTTCAATTAGCAGGAATTACCTACTTATGATAATATTTTCCGATCATCGATGGGCAACCATGTACAATTTTATAGGTTTATTTGTCTCTCTGTTCAATGAGTACATATTATTCTTATGATATTATTATCTTCATAGGGTTACTCAGTAAATTAACGGGCGTATAACTTTGTATTTTAGAAGTCGGTTATAATTGTTCATATTAAAGTACATACCTAAGTATATTCATGTTTAACTTGACAATTTTTTTTTTAAATGTCATTTTGAAAAAGAATATTTTTTTTTATAAAACTTTTTGACTGTCTTGTGGTCTGAGCTACTGGTCTTAGACCCAGAGTTCCCTGGTTCAATTCTCAGCGGGGGATAAGTAGTCGGTTAGGTTTGTGGTAGGGCTTGTTTTGTTCGCCTGGCTAGCTCTCACCATCTTCATCATCATCATCATCAGCTCATTTTATGTCCCCACTGCTGGGGCACGAGCCTTCCCTATAGATGGATAGGGAGAACGGGCCATAAACCACCACGCGGGCCCAGTGCGGATTGGTGGTTGTTAACGACTGCTAATGCAGCCGGGACCAACGGCTTTACGTGCCTTCCGAAGCACGGAGGAGCTCGAGATGATAAAGTTTTGGTCACCCATCCGATGACCGGCCTCTCACCATCTTACCTATCTAAATATGTCGCCATAACATCAATGTCTGTTACATTTTTGTGATCCGGCAGCTAGAGATAATGAATGATTAAAGTCCGTACTACTTAGTAAATTCTAGTTGAAAAAGGCTTCGAAGAATTCGTAGAAAATTATTATTTATGCGCGGATCCATAAAATAGGGCCAGCGTTTGAGCATTTTATTTTATTACGCCGACGTTTTCGAGCGGAACGTTTGTGGGAGAGGGTAAATGTCAAAATCTGGGCATTCCTCTGGCGTAGGCGTTTCTCTTTATCTAAAGGAATATCTGGAAATTTCTCAGGACCTTGAAGGGAGGTCTTGCGATGCCGCAGTATCTAAACGTTTCGGCTAACATTTCGCGTAGGTGCTAAATGTAGTCTGCTAACGCTGAATTGGGTAGGCTTTGGAGAAAAGGTGGTTTGGTAAATGTTATGATATTTACTACCTAATTATTTAAAATAATTATTAAATATAGTTAATTATTGTAAAAAGGTTTCATGGTGGCAGAGCTCTGCCCATCTTTTCAAAAGGCCATATGCTCGTTTGTTGGCTAGTTGGTAGCACAAAAATAACAAAGTCAGATATAAAAATTTAATTTAATTTATTCTAGTAGCTAAGACCACCGGTTTAGACCTAGAGGTCCTGAGTTTGATTCCCAGTGGGGGGTACATGTTTGTGTACTCGGTTTGATTGGTCGTAGGGCTTGTTAGTTCGCCTGGCTAGCTACCACTATCTTATCTAAATATGTCGCCATAACATTATTGTTTGTAGCATTGTTGTGTTCCGGCAGCTAGAGATAAGATAGCCAGTGCCTCACTAGTTGAGGGTCCCGGATGAAGTGCGCTTCCATCATTGGCCTTATCATCACTATACATTAGGTGAGATCACGGCACTGTGCTTACCCGTAAAATATGAAAAAAAAACAACTACTAAATACGTATTATAAAAAAAAATACCCCATTTTCTTTTTTCAACTATATTGCGTACCATTACCAAGTATCTTAAAATGCGATTCCTCTCGTTCTCGTGAATCCTAGTTTCCGAAAACAGGAGTCATGTATTTGTGTACGTAGTATAAATAAGGGGATTCATTTGGAATTTCTTATTTTATTCGAAGGATAATAAAAAAACTGAAGTAGAGAACATAATAATAAGTATATGTTAAGTTAATACACCTGGCGTTCTAGCAAGACGGCAGGTTTCCACAATCCGCCTCCCAGTAATTTCACAATTTCACGCTGAGCCGGAGATCTCGTTACCCGGGATTCGACGCCAGCCCCGGCCATCGCTAATGTACTGGAACGAATCCAGCTGCATGTGGAGGACATAATTAGTGGTGTACTCTAATCGATTAGATATCGATACTTTCGATGAGTGGTTTGATTTCGATGATTTTTTCTAATTCTCGAAAAAATACTTTTTTATGGTTACTTTGTGAAATAAGTATACATTTAAATTAAGATATCATTCCAACGCTTGTAGAGTTCATAGAGTTTATTGAGTTTGAATAGACTTGTTGTCTCGAATATACCTAGTCTTTATACGTTACTATATAAAGTAGGTCCTATTAAGATTAAACTCATACAATTTTGCAGCTTTCACACTACCTATAGCTCAGCAAAAATTTACTTAAGATACTATCTGTTTGTGCGTTTGTATTAACATATAGAGTTTAAATTTAAGTAATTTAATTACTTTGTAAATATTTAGTAAGCATTCATTACTTTATGATACCATATGAAGGACTTTTTTATTTAAAGTAATCTAGTATAAAAAAACACTTCTTTCTATTATAAATTATCAGTTTTAAAAATTATGATCATTAAAAACAATGTTCATTATATTTTATTGATAATATTCATTAAGTAGATAGGTAATTATGTTGAATAAAATGCGGGTATTTCAATTCGATTTATATTCCAAGGAAGTTTTTCATTTTAACACGTTAGCTGCCGTGTAGGTCACCTTTGACCTACGAACAAAAAAATTTCTATTGTGTCTGGTTTTGCGGCAGTCAACCTGTTAACACGTAGTATTCCCCTTTTTTTTTTAATTTTGATAGATTGCGAATCGATAATCGCGCGTCGGCGCATCCCTAAAATATTTTTAAAAGCATGGCCGAATCGATGCGTCTCCGTGAGAATCACCCAATCCCGGTGACGGAAACTGCTCATTAATCGCGGAACAACAATTAACACCGCCACATCAGGCGCTGGCTCGTGGGAGGTACCTCCCCCCCCCCCACCACCAAAATAGGTTCTTATTTTCGGCACCATAATGTGCTGTTCGCGAAGCGATGCGATACATCGCGAGGAAATTTAGTATTATACGTTAACCTGGATTCTGGATTTAACTCTGTAATAATGTGTATTTTTTAAATTGCAGAAAGGTACTTCGTCTTGAGGCAGAATCTTACTAAATGAGTTTAAAAAAAATAAGTTTTGACAAATTTACTTTTGTATACGACAAAAACGTTAGACAAAGAATCTTAAGAAAATAGACGAGACAAAGGAAGGTCTTATCATTTAAATTGATCTTCCAGCCAACCTTTAGATGGACAAGATAGACTTTAGATAATAAGTAGGCTTATAGTCACGTCGCTGTACTATGGATTACACAATAACTTACATCATCGTTTTATAAAGTTTTATTTAAGTATTTATATAAAGAATGAAATAAAGACAGATACAATTTGTCTTACAAATCTATTTCGGATGTTTGTTTGATTCAGGAATTAAATTAGGTACATTATAAGTATAGGTAGTGAACTGTGTTATTCTCTACTTGTTAATCATATATGTTAATGTTAGAGTGGTAACTAGATTTATTAGACGAGGCAAAAAAATATCCAAGAAAACTTTCACATTTTAAACTTGATATTGTCTTCAATCAAAAATGTTTACTGAGTCAGTCAATAAAATACCAACTTCAATAACATACGTACGTGTAATTTTTTATATTTTTTATAAAGCACATTTTATTTCTAACCCCCTCATTCACCGCGAACACTTTGACGCTGACTGTACCTACCAACCAACTAAACAACAAACACGACACCGCTTACAAACAACTGCGCAAGAGCCAAGCATATTTATCCAAAACGATGTCATAGTGACAGAAAAAAATCTCTTTATGCCAAATACTTGCCCCCTAACAATTCTAAAGGGCCGATAAAAAAACAACTTGTCCTCGAATTTCGGCCACGGTACCAACATAACTCCGGCCGACGACGGGCGATAATCCACCTCTTACTCATTTTCCTTTAGCGTAAAAAACTTTTCCTTTTGAATAACTCCCTTATTTTTCTTGCAGCCTTCCCTCTTTATTCATAAGCCGCTGACGTAACTTGAAGGACCCTAAATGAATGGTTGTTCCTTGTTTTACGCGCCTATTCACAATGCTTTGGCTTGCGAACTTCGCAGATTTACTTGTGGGATAATGTTGGTTGACTCCACTCCTGTTTTCACTAGATTCGTATACTACAATATATTTTTGGGTATAGCTACACTGTTCTGTACTTACATGTCGTGAAGTCTAAGCCCTTACGAATAAATATAGGCAAAAGCCAATTTTTTTGTACTTTGTCATATTTGGAACCTAAACTGTTGTGTACCTGCTGTACTGTATAACAAATTACTTTCACGTCTCTCCAAATTTTACTCAATTTACTTACAGTACATATCTACCAATATAGAAGTAGCTTTTTTTGTATAAACACGATGGAGCTGGAGATTATGTGACTTTGGTCACCCATCCGTTGACCCGTCACTGCCAAATTTGCTTATCTTACAAGACATGAACACGCTAACCGCTGCGCCATTGAGCTTTTCTCACTATAAATTATAGTCACTATTATAGGTTTGCGTAATTATAGTATCTAGTATTGATATAAATTTTTTATTAAGGTTATTCGTTAAGTAGCTAATTACAGCAACATTGTAAGCAACCTTTATACTTTATAATTATCACTTACCTACATTAAAATTGAATATGCTAAAATTATGAAAATTCCACTATTCAAACGATTTTTGCTGATAAAAACCTAGTACGTTTTTTATATGACAATAATCGGTAGTCACTTATTTAATTGATCGTTTCCATTATGTAAATATGTATGTGGTTACATTGTAAATATGTTCTTGAAAAATGTGAGACAAGTATGAAAATGAGGACACTTGATTTAATTAGCCTAGAAATGGCTTATGATGTAGCAAGCTTACATCGAATAACTTCAATTTTTATACAAAGTTATGAAATTCAATCAAGTAAATGGCTGATTTTCAGCAAAAGCCAGGAGTGACCACGAGGATGGTGCCCCACAACCATTATTAACAATGTGCTCGTCGTATGTATACGTACCATACGTAGCCATAAAGTAACAGTTTATAGAAAATTTAATAGATAAAAATAAAAAAAATAACTTATAAGCTGTACCTATACATGACACTGACAAAGCTGACTGATAAAGAATTACTGAGCTGTTTATTATAGACACGATTTTGGACGTTTTAAGATAAGATAGCACAGTGACACCCCGGTTGAAAACGGTTACTGTAGCCTCACGGGGTCAAGATTAGTAGGTATCAAAAAGGTGTGTATAAAAAGTCATTTGAAAAAATTACAATAAAAAAATGTGAGCCTGCTGCGTAAACTCTAATAATATTGCTTAATAATTTTAATGACGTCATAATTAAAAACAACCGCTCCACATAACTATTTAGTTATCTATACTATAATATCAACCACTACGAATATATTACACACATCGATTATGTAAATTGCTAAGTTAAAGAATTTAAATCACTCAATAAGTAGGTGTATGTAGATGTAGTGTACAGATGAAGCCATCAAACCTTGAGATCACTATTCCTTTAAGATTATTTAGTAATCAAACGATAACCTACAATGTAATATTTTAATTAATCAGATTGCAGGGCCGGTTGAAGGTGTCTTCAATGGGGCCGTGATTTCAAATAAAAAACATTAAATTTTTCTTTAGACTTTATTTTTCTGACTTCTTGTCGGCAAAGAATAAAGTTCTGTTGGCATTTTTGTTATATTTACTAAAATGTGTAATTTGTTAATTAAAAATATAAAATAATGGTGGATTTTAGGCAAACGCAAAAGTTTAAAATTCTCCCTAGTAGTCCTCTTTAGATCTTTATTAAAACCCAACGGGCTTGAAGGGAATATCATGTATAATTCAGCATTGCTTTTTATCATCGATTTTATTCTACAGTAGTTTTTCCTAACATTCAAAGAAAAACTTGCATTAACGACTTTATTACGTTCATAGGCAATTATTGAGGTTGTAACTTATTATACTAAAAAAATATATATATTATACTACACCAGCACTGCCATCTTTTGCTTCCTCTATCCCTTACTCCGTCCCTGGTAGGCGGTAAGTTGAAAGCAATTCAAAAACAGGTTTTTTAATTATAACAACATCGACAGTTGTTTATGAAGTTAGTATATCGAGTCTATTCGAATTTAAATGTGATTTGGCCGAACATTCTTTACCACTCATATAAACTTAATACGATCTGATTGATCATTCGGGGAGTGCACGTAGACGTACTTCTTCACATTATCAAACTACCACTGAATCGACCAAACGATATTCGATTTCAAATAAGAAACCTTCATATACTTAAGTAAAGATGTTAGCGTTTGGTATTTTAAGTATTTTTTTGATATATTTGTTTTGGCTATAGGTACACACGAAAAGGTTCATGAGAGGTAAAGTTTACCTTAAACCAGTTATATTTTTTTTCATAGTTGCCCGACAAAGTGTGTTTCGGAATTATTCGGTGCATAAAAAAATAAAATAAAATAAAAATAAAATAAAATAAAATACTTTTATTTCAGACCATGGTTCATATTCACAATTACCAAAATTCAAAAACAATAAAATTTAAAAATTACATTAGATTATTAAAATTACAATAAAATTAAAATTCATTACATAAATAAAATAAAGTAGAGTATGTTAGTAACAAAAAGACTCACAACTATGTTAGTGCATAGCCCGGGTTTGTGATCACCAACCCGCATTTGGCAACCGTGGTGATTAAGCCATAAATAAATAATAATAAATAAATCGTTTATTTGCACAAAACATGGTATAAAATGATAACATTAAACAATAAAAGGTGCTCATGTTTCGCTAATAAAATAGCATGCAAATAGTTACAATGTTAATGATATTCATTTTTATTTTATTACATTACATGGAATCAAGATTGCAATAATAAATAAATGTCTAGAATCAAAATTTCAATAAATTATATGTCCGTAAAAATCCAGCTAGTTGTCAATAAATTCCTTAATACTATAAAATTTTTTGTCATTAAGCCATTCAGTTAACCTTTTTTTAAATAAGAAGCTATTTAGCACTTTCAATTCATTTGGTATTTTGTTATATATTCTGACGCACAACGCAAGACAATTATTCTTATATTTACATGTTTTGGGAACATCTCTTAAGACAAGTTTATGTTTGTCTCTGCGCACTCTAGTACTCTGTGTATCATATGCTTTAGCAAACAGATACCTATGTTGATGGACAAAATGACATACATCATATAAGTAGAGCGATGGAAAGGGCAGCAGACCTAGGTTTTTAAATATAGGTCTGCATGATTCATCAGGCAAAATTCCACAAATGGCCCTAATGCACTTTTTTTGTGCCACAAACACTCTATTCCAATCTGTGCTATTACCCCATACCATCAAACCGTATCTCAACACGGATTCTACGTATGCACGATAACAAAGGATAGCAGTTTTTTTATTTGTCACTTTGGTAACTTGACTTAATGCATACACGAATTTATTTATTTTATTACAAATATTTTCAATCTGATGTTTCCAGTTCAAAAATTGGTCTATTGTTACTCCAAGGAACTTTACGTTTTTAACTTCATTGATTTTAGTGATATTCAATTTAAAATTATATTTCTCATGTTTAGATTGATTGAATTGAATAAATACTGATTTATCTAAATTAATTTTTAAATTGTGTGCATCGAGCCATTCGATTAATATGTCAATAGTTTTATTAATGTCAAATTCGTGATAAGTTAATGTATTATTTCTCTTTTCAGTCGCCACAATTATGGAAATGTCATCTGCGTACAAAATGCATTTATGATTCGTAATTTCAAATATGTCATTTATATATAAAATAAATAAAAGAGGACCTAGAATACTTCCCTGTGGGACACCGGTTTTATTTTCGTGACAACTGGACGAGAACGATATAAATTCACTATTCATTAATTTATCCACTGTTACATATTGCTTACGATTAGTTAGGTATGATGATAACCACTGAAGGGTTATGCCTCTCACGCCTATATTTTCTAACTTTTTTAAAAGTAAATCATGTGAAACATGGTCAAACGCCTTAGATAAGTCAAAAAAGAGTCCTGTTGACCAAAAGTTGTTATTAATATTACTCAAAATTGTATTCATTAAATCAAAAATTGTTAATGTCGTGGATTTACCGTACTGAAAGCCATATTGGCTATTATTAATAACGTTATATTTGACGCAAAAATCGACCAGTCTCTTGTGCATGCACCTTTCAAAAATTTTTGATAAAATAGGGACAAGAGTGATGGGTCGATAGTTATCAACATTATCTTTTTCACCTTTTTTATAAAATGGTCTAACAACAGACAGCTTTAAAGCTTCAGGAAAAGTTCCTGTGTAAAACGATTGGTTTATGAGGTAGGTGAGAACTGATAGTATTTCGTTAATACAGCTTTTTATTATTTTAGTGCTTATACCATCATAGCCTTCCGCATTTGTATTATTTAATTTTGTCACTTCCGTTTTTACTTCCTTCTCTGTCATCGGCATTAAGAACAAAGTATTGGATATTTTTGTGGAAGTCGGTCGTATCTTTATGAGTGTAGACGAACAAGACTGGTTATTGATAAAATGATTATTAAATGCATTAGCTATGCCCGTGGGATTAGTTAATTTAGTGATATTATCAATTTTTAATTCAGTTATATTATTACTATTTTTTAAATTCCCTATTTCACCATTACCCATAAATTGTAGTGATGACTTGATTTCAGTAATGGAGGCCTTTGCCCAGCAGTGGGACAGTTACAGGCTATTTACTTATTTTTTTTCTCTTACTTGCCTACCTAATTTCCATTAAACCATCCATCTTTCTCTAAAAGAAAATGCATAAAAGTCATGTCATTCCGTAAAAAATACGTATCTATGAGATCAACGCAAATTTGAGTGCAATATAAAATTCATCGGAGGGTACTTACGAATCAAACGGCATCGAGACATCGAGACATCGAGACATCGCACCGCCTCGACTCGAGTGAAATCTCGTGAACACCTGGAAACGTCAAATCGATGTATCGCCGCATAACAATAGTGCGACAACGTAGACGTTATAAAATGAAATTCATCTCGTTTTATGCAGATAGGGGGGGTCGTAAGGTCTGAGCGAAAAATTTGAATTTAGATGTCGCTCCGGTCTCGTGGTAACGGGTTTCGAGATCTTTCGCTTTACGACGCCCGGCTGAAATGCTGTTCTCGACTCTGGCTGAAAACTGAGCTCGCTTTATACGAAACGGAGGCGGCAAGTATCAGAGAGCGGGCCAAATGGCCACCTCTCAGCGCTGCGGCTCGCTCGGGCGGAATACAGCGCGCATTACGTGTCACGATCGTGAATATTCGACACGTTTAACTTTGTTAAAAAATCAATTAATAACAAAAAAAAAATCTTACCTATTATAGCAATCACGAATATTCGGCACGTTGGCTTTGCTAAAAGTCTTACTTAAAATAGATAGTAAAAAAGTTTCTTCTAAAAATTTTGTTTTTGGGCCCAGAAAGCGTCGTAGGAGGTCGTACGATCTGAACTTCTAAACTGCCTAAACCCTGATCCCTCACCAATTAAAAGAGGGATCACTAAAGTACGAGATATATAGAGAGATTTGGGGAGGAATCTACCTTTGCTAGCAGTAGGAAGAGGGCAAATTAAATATGATTTAGATTTTTTATGACTTATGATTGAGCTACAGAGCGAAAACCTTGTAAAAAAACCGGCCTGAAACTCAGCACACTCATTTATTCTATCCCGTTCTCTTACAGCTTCACCGTCAAAAATTTAGTTTAATAACCTGAATTCATGTATTATACCTATTAACTTCATAGCGAGTCCAAAGCGACTATCTACATCGGTCGCCAAGTATACTTAATAGACGCCATCACCGGACAACGAAGGAAGCTCGCACAAGTCCGTCACATACAAATGTCTTTATTAACGTTTCGATGTTTCGTCCGAAACACGCTATTGTGTTTTAAGCCCGCATGGAGAGGCGCCTTGTCGATCAACAGTAAATATGTTTATGGTTCAAAGGACAATGGTACCGAATTTCCTTTCGTCATATTTGTTCGCTCCCGAAAATGGTGTGACGCTGTTATACATTTGCGTTCGAAATGTTAATTTGTTTTGATTTGTAAAATAACTATTTTTATTTCCGTGCTTAAAAAGACTTTGTGCTTCGTTGACTTATTTATAATCCGAATAGACTCTTTCTATACAGGGTAGAAAGATCGAATGCCACATGGATGGCAACTAACTTATATTAGAAATAGCACATTCTGCATAAAGGAGACTTTCCTTTATTTTTAAAAACAATAAATTCTGCATTAATGGATTTTTGAAAAATCGCTTGTCTTATGTTTACCTATCAGTTTAGTTGGGATTGCGTACAATGTGATATTTCCAATAATTAAAGTAGTTGCGGTGCATTTCACGTGATGGGTGAAAACAAAATTAAAAGGTAATTGTTAGTTTTCATGGCCTTTCGTTATTTTGATTGTGTTTGTTATTTAGAGAAAAATGAACCTCATCAATAACCCTTTCGATCTGCATCATAAAATACGGCATGTTATTTTTGTTGCATCTGACTGGTTCGAGTCCCGTCTAAGACAAGCAATTTTTAAAAAATCCAAAAATGCAGATTTTTTTGTTTTTATTAATAAAGGAAACTTTCCTTTACACAGAATGTGATATTTCCAATATTTAAGGTAGTTGCCATCAATGTAGCATTTGATCTTTCCACCCTGTATAAGTTCCACTGTAGTGCCACATCTGCATTTAACATAAGGTCAGATTGTGGTTAAATACTTACCTTTTTGATTAAAAAAGAAACACTATGTATACACCGTTACATTCAACAAGTTCAGGCATGTAAAATTGTCTCTATGGTTGTTTGTACCTCTTTGCTGGTTTTGTAATTGTAATATCATTACCTAAACGTGTTGAATATTGTATAGAAAAAAACGGTGGTTACTTCGAACACCTACTAAAATAAATTTAATTATGTTAAAACAATGCATTTTATTAATTTTAGACATCATGTTTTATAGAGCCATTTACTGCTTAAAACCTACACAATCGATATCTAAATAGAAATAGTATAAGTTTATTTTTTTCAAAACAACCGGGTTCGATTCCCGAGCTGAGTACAGGTTTTTTTTAAATGTATGAATGCAGTTTTTTTTCTTATAAAAATTGATGACATGGTTCCTAAGAACAGATCTTCGTATGTCTTACAGTTTCAGACTTTCCCATACTGACCCATTTCAATGAGACACCCTTTATACAATATTCCAGAATACAATATATATTAATTTATATACATATATAATTATTGATATGTATATTTATATAAAACGAAATAAGTGTGAAATACGTAAGTATGCAAACATTACATTTTATCTTAACCGAAATGTACATATCTGTCTAGGTATAAGTTTTACTTGTATGATTTCTACAAATTCATTTTATATATTTGCCTTGCTTTATTGTCGGTCCACCAACATTGTACAAAGTATTTCTACGTACTCTGTTTTAAAAATAATAATAAAAAAACAATAATTAATTCCGTCCTGACTTTTTGTATGCAGACGTCGTATCTATTTGCATATTTTTGCAACATGATAAATATTTTTCAGTTTCGACCTTTTTATTGCATGCAAATTACATTACATTACATGTAGGTATACATTATGTCACGTGCTTTGAATTGATATGGCTATAGTTTATTTATAGCAATATATTATTAGGTGTGAAAATTTAAAGAGTTCAAAATAAGGGACCAAATAGGTAGAATCACGCGCGCGCATGATAGATATTTATTTTTGTGGTTGGTAAGTATTTTAACATATAGAACACGCTATAGAACATCCTATAGAATAGTTTCTATTTTTAAAATAATATAATTATAAATAATATTCAAGTTTCATTTGCAATAGACTAAAAGGTTTACTTTTAGTCTATTGCAAATGAAACTTGAATATTTTATACAAAAAATGTTAACGTGTTTACTGTGTTTTTAACAAAAAAGTCATAAAAATAAATATGTTTGCCTTCGACGATAATCATAAAGGCGTTCACAGCAGATCACGTTTGCATAATGAAGTTGTTTATATAAATTCGGTAAATAAAGTCAATTTCCATAATATTTCTATATTACGCTAAACTTGGTTTTCTCGGCAGCCTTTAAAATATTCAAAGCTTCAGTAGCAAGATGTTTTAAGGACGACGAACACTTTGACAACCTTCTCATCTCTACACAAAAGCTAATCTAGATAAACTGAAACTATTATTTGTTTAAACAGAATTCATATTTATTTATTAATTTTTATTACTACGAACTAAACAAACAGGAGACACACTGAAAAAATAACTACAGATTATATTGCAAGTCTAATAAAAGGCAATCAATTAAAGTTACAAAATTAAAATTTAAACATCTAACACAAAATGTCCAATATAACTCATAAAATCTTCATAAATTAAAATATATAGTATGTAAATAAGTATAGAAAAAATTGGATGCTATTTTTTTATATAAGATTAAATATAAAAATATAAGCACATGAGTAAATACCCGAAATTTACTGATGTGATTGTAATTAGCTTTAACGTTAAGCATTTTTTATAACTGTGCTTTGGTTCGAGTATTGCTCCTATGTTATTTAAGTTGTTTCTAACGGTCGGTGGGGACTTTTTATTGACTTTTCTGTTTTACCTATAAGTTTATAGCTATTCATTTATTGCATAAATCGATAGTTTTCCTAAGATAATAAATAAAATAAATAAATAATATATTATACGAGCTTTATATTATATACTATACGAGATTATTTTTATAATATAGCCTATGTTACTCAGCGCTAATGTAGCATTCTAATGGTGAAAGAATTTTTTAAAACGGTCCAGTAGTTTTTGATTTTCTTCGTTGCAAATATACATACATACATATATTACATACAATACATATAAAGTTTTCCTCTTTATAATATTAGTATAGAAGTATATAGATGAGGTTGAGACTTGAGAGTGGCTGGTGGGCGGATCGTGCGCAATGGCGTGCACTTGGAGAGGCAAATTTTCAGCAGTGAACTCATATAGACTGATGAAGACGATAATAGTACATTATTTTACCTATATAATATAAAACTTATCTAACTATAAGATTCAGCAACAAAATACGAGATTTATAAAATAGTAGTACCTAATATTGTTATTTTTATTTGAGATATTTTTGTTTGCACTTTTGTCGCTTTCTTTAAAACATGATGCTCCCATTCCACCTTAGGTTGGCTGGAAGAGATCTCTTTTAGAGATAAGTCCACCTTTGCTCACCATTGTTTGTAAACTGTTCTCTGTATGTGTGTTTTTTGGGCAATAAAGAATATATATATAAAATAGTAGGTAGGTAATCTGTATAGAAGCAAACAAGAAATACAGTTTTGTAAGACATCTCATATAGCAGTGGACTGATATAGGCTGATGACGATGATGATGATGATGATGATACATGATGATAAAATTATAAAAAAACTAATTATAAGATCTAGCAACAAAACACAAGATTTATAAGATAGTAATCTGTATAAAAGGAGCTCTGTTTATAAGACATCTCGGGTAAATAGGGAGTAGGTATATCGGTGCAAACCCTTTCAAAGGAACAAGAAAGTGGCAAAGTTTAATAAGGGAATCCACCTCTACTCATCAGTATTCCGCTGGCTTGTTACTCGGCATTTACTCCATCATTTTCCTCGAGGCTTTCAACGAAACAAAAGAGGTTTGTTATTTAACTCGTTTCCGATACCGCCTCTTCTGGCGTATCGGAGAAACAAATTTCCGTTGGATAGGGATGGGGGAAGGAGTCACTTGATATTTGAGTGATAGTGCGAGTATCGAGTATGTACCATCGTGTTTAAATCATCGTTGTCAATCGAGAATCTCATAAATAAATGTACCTTTTAGAAAGTGTTCTGTCACTTTACATACATTTTCATTTTTTAAACTAAGTAATGGTTTCTATTTACATTAATAGTTAAGTAGTTAGGTTCTAATGACTCATCAATATTATATTCATAACTGTAATTTAATGCTCACTATTATTAAACCTTACCTTTTTATTATGATAAAAAATTATGAGTTTGAAAGCTGTGGATCCTACGTTTGGTGTCATTTAAGCCTTCTATTAAATTATAGAACTTTTTTAACCATTTTCCCATAAGGTTTTTTATACAACAAGGGGGAAGCGCTTAGTCTTCATATCATTCTAAAGTACTTAACGATAAGGTCGATAATGGAGGCGCACTTCACTGAGGAAATATTTTATATCTAACTGTTGGACTACAACAATGCTACAGATATTGTTGTCATGAAACTTAAATAAATAGTAATCTCATCATCTCAGCTCATTTTATGTCCCCACTAATGGGGCACGAACCTTCCCTATGGATGGATAGGAAGAACGGGCCATAAACCACCACGCGGGCTCAGTGCGGATTGGTGGTTGTTAACGTGTAGGAAGCCAATGGTAGGTATGCCACATTGAGGAAGGCCAAAGGGAAGATCTTCCTCCGAGCTGGGGGACCTCCTTCTGGGGGACTTCCTTATAGCTCGGGGACCGAGATCAAGATACCAAACCCCAACACCCAACTTCGACACTAAGTCCTAGTGGTCTGAAGACACAAAGTATAAAAAAGGCTGTTTGATGTTTCTGTGGCCAACATCTAAGTAGTACGGGGCCGCTAGCCTGCGGAGTAAGTAAGTAAATTTGCCAGCCCCTCAAAGGAGTCCAGCTCGTCCAGCCTGCGCCTGCGCGTTTCACCATGACGCAACAACATTTACATAGAGAAAAAAATAACACTGTTTTTTTAAAGAATTGGACGTCGCAAGCTACAACATTAGCCTTCCATCGTGTATTCTATAGAAATAAGTTTCTGAGATCTCATTTGTCTCCGCGGAGATGGCAGCCTTAGGGAATAACAATAGGTAAATTTATGTAAATGAACACTGTCTACGCAACAAAAAGGAAATGGACCCGGTGCGCGGATCGTTCTATTTGATCGCCGTTACATTTTGTGACTCATTTTGGAATATGCCTCCGGCAAAAGGTAGTATGTTGGAACATTATTATACGCTATTGTTCAGTTGCATAGTTGCTTGCTTGAGTCAAAGGAACAGTTACAAATACGTTGTTAGGAAATATAAGTTGGGTTTGTAGTATACCAGTTTAACTATTTTAAATGCATACCTTTTTAATGATACATTTACGCTGAAACTTAAAAATGTATTTGAGAAAAATTTACTCGCAAGTTGTCCCTCAAGTGGTACTCGATTTTCGCCTTTGACTTTTCGCAAGCCGGGCGACAACTTTTTTAACTAATATTCCGAAGTAATGACTCCCTTTTCGAAATTTTCTAGTACTTCTTAAATACACTATAAGGCGGAGTTGCTTTATCATTTATTTATTTATACATCATTGTTTAATTCAGTATATTGAATTGCATTTTTTCATTCATAATAACTATTTTTTAAATCTCTAGGTACCACTATAATTTATAGAATGACAAAAATACCAACCAACAAAAAAAATATCCAAAATAGTCGGCCATTGTAAAAGTTACTTCTCTATCTAGTGAGGTTCACAACGATAAGGATGGTTGTGAACCTCACTACATCATCAAGCTAAATCTGTAAAACCTCAACACACAAGTATATACAATACAACCTCAACTATTCACATAACCAAATAAACAGTTGTCTCCCAAGAAAGGTTCTGCGTAGGTACCGGAGTGGGTGCTACATGCCACCCAAAAGGGTCCCATTCATTCCATCAGGCGAATATTAAGTCGTCGAGACCCGACATTTTGTAGTCAATTGCTGTGTACTGCAAGCGTTAGCGAGATGGAGACGGATAGAGCCGACAATGTATTCAAAGGCGACAATCAAGCCGGAAATTAATTTCGGTGCAAGCTACAGTTTATTACAGGGAACGTATTGCATTGACTGTGTTTTGTATTTGGTTAGTTGTATGGGATATTGTGTTTCTGTAAAAAGACGCTGTATTTTTTGATAAAGGGATATTTAACTTTCAAGTTGAACAGAAATCATAACAGATCTGACGTAATATTATTATATTATAGTATTAGGGTAAATTCAATATTAAATCTTTAGATCTCAAGTAGGTATACAGTAAGTTATTTTGGGATATAAAAAAATATTATAAAGCTGATAACATTTTTTGAAATAAAAAAAAACGTTATAAGTAGTTATTACGTCATATTCAGCTAAATTAGCCATATAGTTAGCCTTTAAACTTCTTATTAGAACAATAATTTCATGCATTATTTTTAGTGCGACAACAATATTTTCCTGAACTAGTATTATAACGCGAATTCCTTCTTCATGTGTTGGGATTGTTTGCCCTCAGATAAGAAGAGCTAGGTATAGCTTACATTAAAATACTTTTTTAATGTTACGAAGTCGTGCGCAAATAGCTAGTCTTACAATATTTGCGGTTTCAAATAATTTTGCGGCTCGTGTCATATATATTAAGAGTATTTAATTTTGACATTGTTTGAAACGTTACGTTCATAAATAGACGCACAACTTTGTAAGAAGATGTGCCAGATTAAATACGATTTATCTAATTCTGAATAACTGCGTAGTAGGAATACGACAAATCATATTCTAAGTTTAAATAATTAGATTGAATTAGTTTCATATAATACGCCTCGGTGGCAGAGTGGCAAAGAGCTTGGTCCGATACCCCACGGTCCTAAGTTCAATTCCCAGGTAGGGCAAAGTGTGTTTTGGATTGCATAGCCCGGTTTGAAAAACCCAATTGTAGAGATGACTTGATTTAAATAATCATGGACTTAAATGTGCCTTTGCCCAGCATTGGGACACTTATAGGCTACTAGTGGCCGCTCGCGGTTTCACCTGCGTGGTTCCCGGTTTCACTCGCGTGGTTCCCGTTCCCGTGAGAATATCGGGATAAAAACTATTCTATGTGTTAATCCAGGTTATAAACTATCTGTATGCCGAATTTATCCAAATCCATTCAGTAGTGTTTACGTGAAAGAGTAACAAACATCCAAACAAACTTTCGCGTTTATAAAATTAGTAGGATTTACTTATTTACTAATTTAATTGATTACAAAAAATACCAGAACAGTGTTCGCGTTTTATCTGTTTCCATATCTCGAATAAGCAACTTTTATGTCGTGTCGTTCCAATCTGCGGGATTCGTTCTAACTTCCCTTTTGTGTCATCCCGAATTCGTCAAGTTTCAAAACAAATATTTCTCCGACAAACATGACGATAACGCTAGTCTGACTTCTCCTGTTATTCGTACAAATGGAAAATTCCGACATTGTAGCACGAACTCTCACAAAAATACCTTAGAAATATATGGGTAGGTATTTCGTATGGATTTCACTGATGTATTTTTGTGTTATTCTGGGTGGAAACAACTTTCGAGTATCAACTTAGTATTATACTATTATGCTTTAACAAATCTGCTTAAAGGCTCTTTAAAAAAAACGAATTATGTTAGTTTGTCTATCGCACTCAGATATGTAAATTACTATATCGCACTACCAATACAATACTGGTGCAAGTCAAAATATACTGATATTTGAAATTAAACTGTACCGTCCTTCAATACGGCTAAATTTCCAATATCAGTATATTTTGACTTACATCAGTATTGTATTGGTAGTGCGATATATTAAAATGAAATAACTTTTACGGATCTACTCGCGTTTATTTTACACATTACTTATTTAATGTTTATCATGACGTTTCGAACCCTTTGCAGGGTCCGTGGTCACAGGCGAAGGTCACCTGTAAAGGGTTCGAAACGTCAGGATAAACATTAAATAAGTAATGTGTAAAATAAACGCGAGTAGATCCGTAAAAGTTGTTTCATTTCAATGTGTAGTGTTTGCGTAAACTTTAGAAAAAAATATATTAATTATTGCTTAGTACCCACCAAACTTTATACCAGAATAGTGCTTTCGACGTCATTATTATTAGAGGCTACATATTACAAGGAATTATTATAAATGTAAGATATACTTATACCATTGACCTGTCTGCGTGCGTGCTCCAGTAAGTGCTTTATTTTCGTGAAAGAATAACTCTATCCTCTTAAAGTATTCAGGGCTGACCTAATAACGCGTGTGTAAACACCATCAACTACCTTCGCCTTGCATAAAAGGAAACCTGAACAGTTTTATGGTTGGGGCCTACGACAAACTCAACCTTTTAGGTTTTATTCATACACGTAGGTATAGTATATGCCCGCCAATTCGACTTCTTTTACTTTATTTCGTCCGGGAAGAAAGTGGAAAAACCTCGCAAAACTTTCATTGCAAGGCGGGCTTACTGCTTACCTACACGTGTGTCACATCACCGAAATATCTGCCAATTTCATTTCTCCTTACCTCCCTGGAGCGTAGTAAACACCCCTCCCGCCCCTCCACTTCATGCCCCTACCCTCACCCATGTTTGTCCAACTTATATTCTTGAAGATGCACAACCAGTTTTCTGAGGTCTCGCCTACCCCTCTCCACTCACGAATAGTTGTACAGAACAGGGGGAAACCTGTTTATGCGGAGGGGTCTTGGTAAAATAGTCTGGAATCTAAAGTTTCAGAGGTGCTCGATGCACTTTTCGAGAAGTATAATGACGTGTCTAGAAAGTTCTAAAACTCTATGTATTGAATTATAATACAACTGGGTTATACAGTTCTGTTTATTCGCGAAGAATTTGTTTGAAGAAGAAGGTACCAAATCGAAAATATTCAAGCAAAAGTACGAGAAATAATTCAAACAATTGTTCAACTTACTTAAAATAAGCATGTTGAAATTTCTAACTACATGTTAGTTCTACTCAGATTTGAAAACCGGTAAACATTATTCCAACAAAATAGATTTTTCCTAACAACTCTATCTAAACATCTGACACTCAATAACGCTGGCGTGGATTACACAATTCAAAAAAAAAAGACTTCACATTTTTAGCCTTACTCATCTTACGCATAAGGTTCTTTGTCGCGTTATATGTCAAGTGGTTCGGTACAATACCAAAATAAATACTTTCGTGGCATGCTCAAACAATCAGTACAAGCTATCCCTTATTGGCTACAAGGGTTCGTCACATCAACACTGTTTGCTGGCACTCATTAACTCAGTTTGTGAGTCTAATTTACGATGTGTTTAGTTTGGCCGACCCTTAATTGTTCGATGACTGATCTAGGTAAGTACGTTCACGAGATTAGCTGGGAGGATTTGGAAGAAAACTCTAGTCTGATGCAAGCAGTTTTTAAGTATTCGGTATACAAAGCAATTTTATGATTCATCCTTATTTTATTAAACCAAAGCGATACATGATTGTATTATTTATAGTTTCCAATAAAGCTACGGGTAAAACAAATCCTTCTATATATTATGTATTTATTATATTAATCATATTTAAATCCTATATTTAACCTATTAATCATTGTGACAAAAGCAATGACAAATGTTACACAACATAAAAAAACGAGCCCCTTTTCTTTTAGATAAACAATAAAAATAATTTTACACTCATAAATTCATTTGTTACATCACTTTCTCCTTGAGTTGACCTCAAATCCTGAGATTTCATGTTCTCATCCGATTTGGGCATCCTCATCGCCTTCCATATTTATTGTCCATTGGGTCTCCAAGATGGACATGAATGGACGTTTCTCCAATCAGAACGGCATGGAGCCTACATTTAAATATATTGAATATTTTATTCTGCTATAGCAATTGGGGCCGACATCGCTTCCCTCTTTCCAAAGCAGTATACTCGTATATAGTATATCTAATGACAAAAGTAATATTTTTAGAACAGAGAAAGGAAGATAAGAGGTATATTTTATATTTTTAAGTAGCTTAAGTCAGATTCATTCATTTTTTTAAATTATTATTGTACTATAATTAAAACAGTTTTAACAGTTTTACTAAGTCAGCTTTATTTATTCTAACATCAAAATGTCTGATATATCAGGATCGTTAAAAACGTACCTATTATAATAATATACTAAAATATACTTTTATAGTTTTAAAAATATTTTTTGTACTATACTCGTATAACATTTAGATCAATAGATGGTTCTTTTACTAACTTAACAGCTAAGTAAGTAATATAATTTTAATTAAATAGTAAAAATTAACTAGTTACAGTCATAACAAACTATATGAAACAGATTCAGTCTCCCAGTGACCACGAACGCTTCTAAGGCTTTCAAGACATCAGGAATAAAAATAAATAAGATATGATAAGATAAGATAAGATAATTTTTTATTGCCATAAAATTGTTGAAATACATAGTAGGTGTTATACATATACTAATGGGAACAAACAATTTACCCTAGTCGGGCATGCATTTTTAGTGGGTAGGTAGGTACCATGTTACATAGAAACAGCCAAGCTGTTTTTGTACCGAAATATAAACGCTCGTAGATCCATATAAAGTGTTTCATTTCAACCCACTCGGGATTAAAATGAGTCAATTTGTTGATGTCGATCGATTGAATGTCTATGTAGGGGTCAATTACCACTATACAACTGGTATGTGATTTGAGGAGGATATTTACCGAAATGCGTAGGAGTTTCATTGATGTTTGGCTGACGCTACGAGTTTAAGCGATAGTTTACGTCATTGACAATTTTCTAAGAATGTACACTCGTACAAGCTGAAGTTTTTATACAGGGTGACTTTTTTATCACTGTCCAAACCTTCTGAGATGACTCCCGTGATACAAACGTACAACTCTTACTATTGGACCAACTCCTTAACTGGAAAATAAAATTCAGCTGTCCCATACAAAACATCAATATTCATTCAACCAAAATGTATGGAACATCTGAATTTTATTTTCCAGTTAAGGAGTTGGTCCAATAGTAAGAGTAGTTTGTTTGTATCACGGGAGTCATCTCAGAAAGATTGGACGGTGATAAAAAAGTGACCCTGTATAAGTAATAAGTAAAGTCAATACTTATATATGTCAGCTTATTAAAAATAAAAAGTTAGCTAGTGAAAGAATTAGCGATTTTGCTAAATAACCCTATAGTTTAAAAAACCGTTTGTTTTTGTAGATGCGACACCATCTTAATAAAAAGAACAGGGTTTTTCATGAGTATCTATAACTTTAATATAAAACGTGTCTATTGACCAACTTACAAAACCTAATTGATTATAAACTCGTTTATTAAAAATACCTTATCATCCTTTATAATTAAACACTCATTTTTGATACCAAAGCGTAGGTTACTCAGTATAGAAACCTTCGGACATATATCTTTACGCTTACTTATCATATTTATGCAATCAAACCTCGTACGAGAAAATATATAAATGCATAAATAATGTTTTTCTATTCAATTCTTGAATGTACAGAAAACTTGTTCACATGCCACATTCAAAAACTTTTATAATATAGTTTAGCACCGAATTCAGTCTTCTCGTATTGTGGATATGACTTGAGTTTATTCGAGTTGTTCCTAATCGAATAGAGTTGGCAGTGCCTCTGATACATACTTTCATGACTCCGCACTTCAAGAAGACTTATATCTTTTGCTTTTCAGAGTAGTTCTTATAGTCATGTTACCTACTCAAAATTTGCAGTAATAAAAAAGTATGAAAGTTGTAAGGAATAAAAAACAACATTATATTTTGTACTGAGTCTGAATCATCATCTAAATATGTATCAACAAATTGAAGACATACAAAAGTAATCCAAGTATGCACAATAAAACGTATATTTAAGTACCTACTTGTAGGCTTATTTAAAACAAAGCGTTCATTAATAAAGCCGCAAACTTTATGCAACTCCAGTTACGTCTCGTAAAGTCTTCAAGGAACAAAACGCTTACCAAAATAAACAGTTGCGCAACGAAACGCTCAAGTAGGTACTACCTACCTACTGGGCCAAATGTGATCGAGTGATCGTATCTAGATTGGTGGCGGCGGAATTTTGGCCGGCACGAGACGCCATAATGAGACCTCGCTAAATTCTTAGTCCGTCATTAGTGGGCCGGCGAGTTACGACCGGACGGCGTTCAGAACGGCCGGACCGACGCGAAATAGGCCGGTCAATATGGGAAAATGCGTTGTTGACGCACACGGGGTTTCGATAAGGGCCCCGAAAGTGCGCCTAATAATTGTACTTAGATACCGATCGGCGACGAAGATGACATCATTTAGGTTGTCGTCTTTAAGAAAACGCCGAATAAATTATGTCGAATCTAAAAGTTACGTTGATAGCAAAGCATTTTGCAATTTGTCGTTTTTTTTTTTTTTTGAGAGAGACTGCTGGTTGCCGAGGGGCCTATCCAGCTTCACCGGGCTTGTTTTAGGGGCGGCGAGGTACGTAAAGGGTACCTCAAGCCGTGTTGAAACGAAACACCTTCAGAGGATTTCTAGAGGGGTACGGCATCGCACACTTAAAAGTGCGCGTCCCCGTGCCCTTCCAGAGTCTCCGAAGGGTTCGGATCGGATCGGAGTTCGGATCGGATCGGACCAACGCTGTAAGATAAAAATATACTGTAAGCTTATTTTGCGTAAATTGGGACGCACCCGATGTAACTAGTTGGCAATCTATTGTAGAGTTGACCGACTCAAATACTTTGTAACATACCGAATAGTATATAAAATAAACGTTAATTTTAAAACGCGAGTGTTCAGCGATATTGTTTATATCGGATATATATTGTTCATACGGAGCATTTGCGCCCCGTACCAAAAGAAAAACGGTTTTTTTCCTTCAAATTAAAACTACAAATTATTTTATAAGAATGAACTATAAATATATATTGAAGTGTGGGTTAAGACTAATCTACTAAGAAAATTTAGATGCTTAAATCGGTCTGGTTAGCCTGTAAAATGCAAATCTATGTTTTAAAAGAGGGTACTTTGATATTTTTTTCTCTGTTATAAAAGTTGACAAATCGTGTTTATGCAACTAGCAAAATGAAGTCAATTATATGAAAAATCGTGTCATCAAATATCATTTTCACATGTTTTGTAATTGTTGGGGAAAATCAAGATCCCGCCACGTAAATTACCAATGCGTTGCCTTAACTGTACATAATGTGGAGAAAAGCTTAGAAGTAATAACTTCTTAGAAAGGGTTGAGTTGTTACTTCTAAAATTCCGTTTCCGTTTTTACCTTTAAAATCTTTTATATAATTTATTTTTTATATCCTAAGCAAAATATTATTAGAAAAGTTACAGTTAACTTCTTTATTTACTGACCTACCTATTTATTAAAAATATATACTTAAATAAATATATAATATATAAAATATAACAAACACGAAACCAATATTACGTCACGCAACACGACCACGCGTATGATCCTCCGTTACACCTCGCACTGCCAAATGACCCTATTAAACCACCCTTAAAGCCTCCACCGCCTTCAAATATCTACGTTAAGGATCAGCCTTAAGGCTTAATATCGCATATCAAGAGGCTAATGTACAGACTGCGAATCAGATAGTAACTGTTGCTAATCGTACGGAGTTGATTTGAACTAAATCTTTGGAGGTTTTGAATTTTGCAGTTATGTCTATAAAAGATTTTTTTTTAAAAGACAAACATAGTTTATTACTGTCTATCACAATAGCTTAACTATAAACAGTGATACCATCCTAGTAGGCATTCTAAAATGAATTCTAAAATCAAAGACTTTGAATTCTATATACCTACGTATATAATTTTGGATTTTTAGGAGTAAATCTCTTTTTATCTTCTGTAGCTGACAACTGCCTTTCAGAAAGAGTCAGCATCACTTTTAAACATAACTTTAGTTCACGTTTGACAATACGAGGGTTGGAACATCACTTTGATAAATCTATCTACATCTATAACATCTCTACAATCATCCTACTAATATTATAAACGCGAAAGTTTGTGAGTATGGATGTTTGTTACTCTTTCACGTAAAAACTACTGAATGGATTTGAATGAAATTCGGCATACTGATAGTTTATAGCCGGAAATAACACATAGAATACTTTTTATCCAGATATTCCTACGGGACCGGGAACCACGCGGGTGAAACCACGAGCGGCCACTAGTAACTTAATAAAATACAACAATCATCATTAAATAAATCAGCACACTACTGGGCAAGCAAATAGGTTTAGTTTAAAATTTGTGTTAAGCCTGCTGTAATAATCTATACTAATATTATAAAGCTGAAGAGTTTGTTTGTTTGTTTGTTTGTTTGTTTGTTTGTTTGTTTGTTTGTTTGAACGCACTAATCTCAGGAACTACTGGTTCGAATTGAATAATTCTTTTTGTGTTGGATAGTCCATTTATCGAGGAAGGCTTTAGGCTATATAACATCACGCTGCGACCAATAGGAGCGAAGCATCAGTGAAAAATGTTGCAAAAACGGGAAAAGAGCCTAAAAAATTAAAAATGCTGCCGAAAGTCACTATTCCACGCGGACGAAGTCGCGAGCACAGCTAGTAACTTAATAAAATACAACAATCATCATTAAATAAATCAGCACACTACTGGGCAAGCAAATAGGTTAAGCTTAGAATTTGTGTTAAGCCTGCTGTAATAAGAAACGAAACCTCATTTCTGGTATATTTTTTTACTTAATAATTATTAACGTATTTTTAATTAAAATGTAAATGAGGTGGCAGAGCGTAGGCAAAGGAGGCTGTAGGCTTTATTCCAGCTCGAATAACAAACCTTTTCGGTTTAATGTATGAAAACGCTTGCCAAAGTAAATATGTTTCAGACATTCCGGAGTAAGAGAACAAAGCTTTTGTTGGGATGCATTACCTAAATTAAATAGATTCCCACAGACTAAAGTGAATGCGAGATAGAAGGATTTTATGTTACCTACCTACGCTTCGATCCAAGTAACTGATATTTCTCTTATATCAGGTTTGGATGGATCTGCCAGAGCTAGCGTAGTTGTGTTAATTAAAAAGCTTTTTTATGTTTCTTTATTTAATGATTTTAAGTGAAATTGATTAATGTATATAAGAGGAACTATCTTAATTGTTATTACGATGAAAGTAAAAAAAAAAAAGTAGTATTTTTAAATACTACTTTTTTTTTTTTACTCTTAACAACATTTACTGTCGTGAAGGTGTTTTATCATCCGTTATTAAATAAACCACGTAGCTAAAACTATATAACAAAAATTATAAATTTTGTTACTAAAACTTAGGTGGAATTCTTTTTTTTTCTCAAATATCTAGGCTTTTAATAAAGTCGTCGGCACCCCAATAGTCAGCAATAATCTGGAGTGATACAGCAAGTTGAACAAACCATCGTTATCGTATGTAGATGGGTTTATGCATCTACGTTTATCCCCGACCGCCACTCTCGACGGGTCATGGACGCTTAAAGCCCTTGAAAGCCATTAGGTAATGGCCATACTGCATGGAAGTAGCGGGTTCTGAGAATTGACAATAGGAGTCATCCCTTTGAGTGACAGAATAAGATGTCGCAAGAGTCGAACTTGAATCAAATTTGGTTTTCCTTATTTTTATTATTCGTTACCAATAGTTTAAATTATTTCTTCTATAATCTTGAACTCTCAATCTTCAGAAGGCTTCAGTGCCTTTGTTTACGGTTGTTGTCCTATACTATTACGGCAGTGGATAAAGCCTATACTATTTCTCACTAGGCCGGCGAGGTGGGGCTTTAACTTTAAAGACAAAATCAACATCGGTATTTAAACTTTACTTAAATGTGACAGTAAGCCGTTTAAAACATGTCGAAAATAACTTTCTGCAATGTTGTTTTTTTCTACATTTTTTTATGTACCTTAAGTAGACGGAACGCTATAAATCGCTTGCTACGTCACATCGCTACACCGTAGTCCGCCATCTTGTACAGTTTGACTCCCTAAAAATATAACCTCAATATCTAGATGATCTCATTTTATGTCTATGCTGGGGCACGAGCCTTTCCTAAGGATAAATAGGTAGAACGGGATTACAATCCATACATAAAAAGTAAGTTAAGTAAATAGCCTATAACTGTCCCACTGCTGGGCAAAGGTCTTCATCATTGTAATCAAGTCATTAAGTACTTCAATTGATGGCTAATGGTTTAATCCCCACGCTTGCCAAATGCGGGTTGGTGAAAAGTCCGAAACACACTTTGCCCGGCCTAGGAATTGAACCCGGGACCTGCGGGTGTCGGGGCAAGCTCTTAACCACTCGGCCACCGAGGCGTTATAACATCCATAATCCATACATACCTACATATTGATTTTTTTATTTGTTAAAAACACGACCCATTAAAACAATCGAACACCGAATCCCGCTTATTTCCACACTAAGTGCTAACCTAAAATTAAGCTCCAATCGCGGTGTACGCCCGAGCGCGCTCGTAAATCGTTACGAGTTCATGATTTATGCGCACAGCTATGCGCACACATATTTGGAGCATCGAAAAATATGCTCGCAGACCGGCCGGCTTATCTGAAAAACATAGTTTTTGTAGTCAATGATAAATACGCAAGCTATACACTAGCTGGTAACTTGGCTACAGACTTTTTATAATTATTAGGGTATACATGCCTTAGAATCTTTTATTGATCCCGCAAGTTGATATATTTTTTTATTTTATATTTTACGGGTAAGCACAGTGCTTTGATCTAACCTGATGTTTGATAATAAGGCCAATGAAGGAAGCGCACTTCACCCGGGATCGTCAACTAGTGAGACACTGGCTATCTTATCTCTAGCTGCCGGAACACAACAATGCTACAAACATTGATGTTATGACGACATATTTAGATAAGATGGTGTTAGCTAGCCAGGCAGATAAACAAGTCCTATGAAAATGAAAAAAAAAATGAAAAAATGAAAAAATATTTATTTATCACAACAAATCAGTTTTAACAATTACAGAGGTTGATTCTCTCCTTTGGAGTGTGAGAACACTTGTGACAGGAGAGAATCGCTCTCATTTAACATAATAATACTTAACAATTTGTTGAGTAGCCGCAATACTTAGGTTCTAGTACTTTGATTTTCATAATATAAAAATATGATAAAGATATATTTATATATATATGTGTGTGTGTGTGTGTGTGTGTTTGTGTGTGTGTGTGTGTTTGTGTGTGTGTGTGTGTGTGTGTGTGTGTGTGTGTGTGTGTGTGTGTGTGTGTGTGTTTGTGTGTGTGTGTGTGTATGTATGTGTGTGTGTGTTATGGATGGTTAGTTATTATCAAAAGTACATATTTTATCTATCAATATGAACAATTACTCTTTCTACTTTCTCATGTTCCAATTTTTTTTTTATCCATTCAGTCAACATCTGTTTACATGTGAAATTTGTTTTAGTGTAAATATTTAAGATTTTATTAACATAATTATACAAATGAGATGATTGATATGCACACTGATGTTTAGCAAAGTAGGTTTTACATTTGTTTTTCTTGGCTACAATATCATTCCGTCGCTTTGCTAGGGTAACAGAGTCAATTGGGAGTGTTTTGTGCTTTTGTAAAATAGTGTGTAAAATATATAACTGTCGAACAGTCAGTAAGTCAGTTAAAGAATAGAGAGTGTGAGTCGGAAATCTAAGTTTTTTGAAGAACATTACTTTTAAAAGAATTCTCTGTGCGCGTTCTACTGCTAGGAATTTTATCTTTGATGCACCACCCCAAATTGGAATACAGTATATAATAATTGATTGTGCCAAGGCATCTAAATCAACTTCCTTATCCTACAACTAACTAGATCGATTTGGGAGTGCCATGTCAATCTGTCGTCTATATACCACTAACCAAACCGAGTACACAAACATGTACCTCCCGCTGGGAATCGAACCCGGGACCTCTGGGTCTAAACCGGTGAACTTAATCACTAGACCACAGAGGCGGTAACACGTCTACACTTTTCTTAGTAGCTGTTTCAAGTTGAAATAACTCTGGATTGGTGCAGTAATGGTGGTAGACCAGTAGTTCTTAATAATACAAAATGAAAGGACTAAACGTCATTATATAATATTTAGATATCGCGTAAAACGACTATTTGCAATTACTTTATTTGCTTAATCTATATATTAATACGTGAAGCAAAAACTTTGTACCCCTTTTTTACGAAAATTGCGCGGACGGAGGAGTATGAAATTTCGCACACTTATAGGTAGTTTATATAGAGAAGGTTATCCAAATGTTAATATTTTTTTTAAATTATGCATAAAAATACATTAAATCAATAAAATATACATTACACATACTACCATGTATTTGACACACACGTATATACACGTTTAAACTCTTATAAAAAAAATCAAAAATGGAAGAGGAGCGGCCGAAATCTGTCAATGCCAATCCAAACCCAAACTCACATTCTATCTTTTTGAATTTTTCATTGCTTAAGTTACAGCCGTTATCCGTGCAGCCTTAATAAAATTACGGTCGAATTTCGACCACTGGGTGACCACTAGTAAATAATAATATGCATAGTTTCATAACAACCTTTAACTAAAACACAGTTCATTGTTGACCACCTCCTGTAAAATAGGTATGAACAAATAAGACCGCAAAATATACCTCTACCAACCAATTACCAAGTTTTATTATCAATTACACAGAAATAGTTCATTTCATTGTATTTTATTTCGATGTCAAATTGGCACTCAAATTGAGTCCCCTGTGTCTTCCCAACACCATTATGGCGTATTTTTATTTTCGCCTCTTGTCTTTGTTTTGTGTTTTTTTTTGGTTTGACAGTGTTGGCAAAAAACATAATAATAATAACAATAATAAGAAAAGAAAGAAAATAAATATAGAGTACAATTATAATAAAAACGTTTATTTTCTCTTCACAAATGATCGTTCTAAAAGTAAAGAAACAATGACAATAGATAATTTTTAGATTCATTTGTGAGAGACTGATGTCTGAGCTAGGCGTAGGCCTGTGTTACAGATCACCAGACTCCCAACCCGCAGGTAATTCGTTCCTTATTACTAGGCAATACAAGAAGAGATATTAACCTTATTTAATAGTAATAATAACAATAATAAAGCTATTTTATATAATAAGGTGTGTTGGCTGACAAGAAGAGTATATGTGTGTGTGTGTGTGTGTGTGTGTGTGTGTGTGTGTGTGTGTGTGTGTGTGTGTGTGTGTGTGTGTGTGTGTGTGTGTGTGTGTGTGTGTGTGTGTGTGTGTGTGTATGTACTAGATTCTCGATGAACGTTTGAAAAAAGGTAGGCGACTTTGGTGCCACGGAGCCACAATGACGTTTGTGGCGACGACAGTAAATATTAAGTACAAATATTTTGCAACCTTAATTTAATCTCTATGTTACGTATGAGTGACAGGATTACTTTCGAGATGCATTTTTGTTCCCTCGCGCTGACATTGAAACTTACCGCTCTGTCTCGCTCGCTCGATTTACACTTTATAGGTGTGCGTGTGTGAGAGTCTTTGTATATGTAGTTAAGTAGGACTTTAATTTGATTGACTACAAGTATGAGCATGCCGTATCTTCCTCTTTTTGTTTTAATCTAAGATTTAATGTATTTTTATGCATAATTTAAAAAAAATATTAACATTCGGATAACCTTCTCTATATAAACTATAAGTGTGCGAAATATCATACTCCTCCGTCCGAGCATTTTTCGTAAAAAAGGGGCACCTACAAAGTTTTTGCTTCACGTATTAAGTAATATATATCCAGTATTAGATATCCAGCTGCCTCAGATGCAGAAGTTATAGCAGAAGTTATTTGTGATCCCTAAAACAAAAACAATCGTAAGACATCGGCAAGAAAAGCTTTAGAATCTATAATATAAAGTTTTGTATTAACAAAGAGAAAAAAAAATCTACTCTAAAATATAACCTTTGGTAGAGAGAGTTGAGGTGGTTGGCGTTAAAGCTATGTATTGAAGTTTACAAGACTATATGGATACAACTCGCTCGTTAGTCTCCCAGAGGACTTAATCATTATGATTCCATTTAATTACTTACTCCACTGGCACAACGTCCCGAAATGGGTATCGCAATCCGACACAAGACGACGCCACTGCGTTCTATTCCACGCAGCACCTTCAAAACTTTTCTATACCCAGTACTGCAACTGGTAGTCATATCTTGCAATCAAGAACACAACTGCTTGGCAACAGAATTAAAAGACTGACAGCCATCCAGACAGATTTGGTGAGGTAACCTTACCACCGGTTAATAATATGTAGTCCGTATAAGGATTTTTGTCCTCGAAGTTTTACAAATTTGGTTTAAGGTCATTTCGGAAGGAAGCCGCACGGTTTGTACGTAAATTAATAAAATTTCATCGCACCTTGTTGAAGTGGCTCACTTATGCTTTTTAAAACATCGGAGTGTTATGTCATTTAAGTATATAATATAATAAAGTGTACGAAATATTAATACTTACATTGCGTAAGTAAGTAACACTTTTTGTTTGAAGGCCTCTCGGGCAAAATTTATTTGCTTTAAATAAAATTAGTCAGTGAGTTTAGGGACACAGGTTGTTCAACTAAGATATTTTGAACTCAAAATATACCTATTGTATAAGAGAAACGTAAAAATCGAATTTTAAGTGAACGAAGACAAGTGTTACAATTGTCCTCACTCTGTGGTCAATTGTAACAAAGGTTTTTTATAAAATTAAACACAGGTGCGTTGAGTAGGGACACCCAAACTATTTTTTTAATGCAGTCTTATCAGTTAATAATCAGTCTTTAATCACAGGAATGAATCAGATCTTAAAAAAAGAAAAAAATAACACTTATTGTATGAATTAAAAGTAACATGCCTTTTGTGGCTTTATATAACACAGAAAATCAATTTGTTCATTGACAAATGATAATTATAGATATTACATAATATTACAGCTTGTTATTAGCTCTATAACACATATAAAATTCAAAATATACAACATTTTCTATCTTATATGGTGTTACAATTGTCCACCGTTACAAATATCCCCAGGCACATATCTCACATTCTTTGCACCTTTTTGATTATTATTAAAAAGGCATGTGTATTTGCCTTTTAGTTAAGTAGTACTTATACCTAAATTAAAAACATAATAACTTATGAAAAACAAACATAACACAACTCAAACAAAATAAAAAGTAAGTCCAAAATAAAACTGAAATAAACAACTAGGTACTTAATTAGCAATTGTGACAAACATTATGTGCCTAATCAAATAAAATTTAAAAAGTAATCACAAAAGGAAACTAAAATAAAAAAATATTAAAAAATACCTTAGAAACTATAATTGTGCCAATATAATGGCTTCTTGTTCGGTAGGTACACTCCTCGTGCGCCCACTTTTTATATTGAGTGCCAATATCCAGGTCTCATGCGGTCGACTTCTTTTTTTGTACGCTTCTTCATAAAGAAAAATGTCTTTGGTTCAGTCTTTCTTGTTCTGTTTGCCTGCCATGCCTCGGCATCTGAAAGAAAATTACGTGAACTTATAATTTTACAACTTTTACATAACTTGTAACTTGTCCAATAGTGGACATGTGGACAATTGTAACACGTGGACAATTGTAACGTTACAATTGCCCCCATCGTCAGTGGTACAACTGTCCTTTACGGACGATCTAAGGAAAAAAAATTATATCTCATAATTTACTGAACACTAAGAAACAAACACTTAGCTAAGCAATTGTATGAGAGCTCAGTTGACGACTCAATGAAAAATATCAAGAGATTACCACATTTTAAGTGAGTACCAGATAATATAATAACAAGTTAAATCTTACTTTGGTGCTGCAGAAACAAGAATCCGTCGTTGCACTTGTCCGTTTCGCAGTTTGTGCGCCGCTGACTAGTGAGCAGGTCGGGAGGTGTCCTGTGCGTATTCGAGCTTACACACACAGGCCCATGTGGCATAGTAGTAAAAATATCATCAATGTTACAATTGTCCTCTGTTACAACTGCCCCCTACCTACCCTACAAGTCTCACATATCGTGATTGGCGACAAAACGACATTAAAATGTGGAGTACAGACAGCGACAGATGTAAATTACAATAGTTTACGGTCCAAACTGAAAGCCTACACACAATAGTTTCATCGAAACAACAGTCGACAAAGACTCGTTTCAAAAGACGAAAATGTCATACCCCTTTTTTGCATATTGCGTAATTTAACGACTTCCTGGGAGATCAATTTTAAATCACAATGCAAGAAACTGGAGCAAAAACGGCCGTTACCTACCTAGAAAGGGTTTTAACTTTGCGGTTAACTGTTAAACAATCGGCACACAGTTATTGTGGAAGGTTTATGGCTGTGTTGTAAATCATTTGGAGGGAAAAAAAAGCTGTGACGTCACAGGTCGTAAAGGTTTAACGGGCGATCAGCTGAGCTGGAGGTCGGTTTCAATGACCCTCGCTCTTGGCGTATCGGCGACGAGTAGTTAAACTAAATATGGACACATCGAAGTGTTTTAAGGATTCGATTCTAAAGATTAAGGAAGCGTGACGTCAGTTTGGTGTTAATTAACACTATTTTATAGTCATATGCAAAACAAAGTTAAAAACTTAAAATACAATAACTTCTACAGCTAGTGACTACACTTTTGCACAGATAATTTAACGAATATGTCAAATATGTTTAATATTTTTTGCTTTCAACTGTACATTTTTCAAATTTTCAATGTTAAAATGTAAAAGTGTATATGTTTATTGTACATAGATGGTATTTATATAGTTGAAGAGCCTGGAAGCGGCATGATATATTTTCTATCCCTGAAAAATAAAAATTCATTTGGTAATCAAAAAAAGTAACGGACTACGAATTTCACCCGAACAAACCACGGACGAAATAGCTAGATACCTAATTGTTAGTTGGCCACATAGATTATAAGCTATAACAATACCAAAATAAGAGGCTACGAAAACAGTAGCGCTGTCGATTTAAACTCCTTCTTTTCTGTTTAATTATCTTCCATCATTAAAAACCATTAACGTAACATCCCGGCCACGGTTACCATTCAAATAGCAACCAACTCATTCATCAAACGGACGAAACGCGTCAAAACTGCACTGCCAACGGTTTTAAATAACCTCTCCACAGACCATATACCTCGCACAATACGTTTTCTAAGCGAAAACCTAGCGATAAAGAAATGGAACACGTCTCTCTTGATAACGGGCGACTTGCCACGCGTATTAAACACGATAAAGGCACGATAAAGTCCCTCCATTGTTGTTCAAATTGCTAATCAAAGATCTCAATTGAAAACCGTTCGGAAGTTATCGAGATTGCGAAGGATAACGCTGATCAGGAGCTAATTTATTCTGAATAGGTGTTTATGCGTTGACTATGATGTTTATATATCGGAAATTGTAAGGAGCAGGTGATGTGGGACTCGAACCCATGGCCAATCCGGTCGACTAGCTTTACCTATTTATTGTAGGGAGAATAAATGTTTTGAAACGAACGCCCATCTTCTTAATGTATTAAGAAGATGGGCGTACGTTTTCTTGCAATTTGTTTTTTGCTACTTTTAAGATAGCAAATACTGTTATCGTGGAAATATTTTACGCTTAGGTCCTACAAAGAACCGGAAGGTTTCATATGTTTTTTTATTATTGTTAGTGAAATCACAGATCCAATTAATACTATTGTAACATAATAAATATTAAAAATATCAAGTCTTACACATACAGAGCCGTCAAACAGGAATTTAAATGTATTTTGAGAGTACCCATATCTTTAACTTAATATATATTGTTATTTTTATAAAATTATTAATTTCATAAAATTATTTTAAAAATAACTAAGTGCAGCTGTAGACCTAGTTAGTTCAGTAGGTACCCGTGACACGAACAAGTCACTTAGATGCCTTGTGCTTAATTTAGCAAAGTATAGCCTCAATTCAATGTATCTCTTGTTTCGGTTTAATTTAAGTAAGTAGTTCTTAAATAAAGTATTAAAAAACTTTCTAAAAAAAAATACTAATGATATCAATAATTTTGTACAGGTAGCTCTGGGTTCTATAGCTCGCTATGTCTTGGTAAATGGCATTCTCTTAGCCTACTGAACGTGCTGCAAATCTGCGCTAACATATCGCCATTAAAATCTGCCTATAAAACGTATTATGACTCTTTTTATCGGTAATGCATCAATAAAAGGCACAAGTGTAACCGACCCGTATAAATTGGCAAACTAAACAATGGCCAGTGCAGTTTCGCTCCACATTTCCACGCGGAAAGTTTTTTTTCTTCGCAATACAAAATTCACGCTATTTATCACAGTTATGAAGAAACCACGCGCTAGCCAACACGTCTTTACTGTTTTAATTAAACTGTGCCCGAGTGCCTAATTCTGTTCTCACACTACGCATGAACGTGCTCCAAAGTCATGGTTTGCAGAGAAACGTGAAAATGTACGCGGAACGCTCCGGTAAGTGCTTGTACACCGGCCTTTAGAGGGCCTGTTTTCACGTTACACCCAATGCCATCTGTCTATCCAATAGATAACAACTGTAGGCCTTTTGTACATGGGACGTGACAACATACAAACGGTTTACAACACGCACAGTGATGCTGCGGGAGTGTGCGTGGACGGCTTACGCACACTAAGCGCACGTTTTAGGTCGTAAAACTGCAATTGGGATGGTTCAGCCGTTCGCCGCGCGGTGGCGTTGATCCGATGGTTCGTGTCTCGGTAGGGTTCGCGTGGCGCTGCTGAGCTGCGGGTAAATTTTGAAACACATTTTCTTATTTGAATCCTCGCTCACTTTATTTCTGTTGCCGCCGTCTTTCTTGTAAGACCGTGCACCCATTGATAAAAGTGAAACTGGATGGTTGCATATTCATTTTGAATTTCGGTTAATTAAAAATTGTGTTTACAATACTTTGATAGTAGATACCGAAGAAAAAATACAATTTTTTTGGGCATTTTAGTAGCTTTAATTTGCCATTAGAGGGATAAATCATGTACTAAGCAAGGTTGTATAAACAACATTTATTCATTCGAATTCTGCATTATAATTTCTAAAAAAGTCTAATACCTATCAGGTAATTAAGATTACAATTTGAAAAAAGGGGAAAATCAATACATTTATATCAAAACTAAGTATATCTTATTACTTACTTACTTATTATTGGTTAGGTGGAGCAACAATATTCGGAGAGTGACTGGCAGTAGCTGGATTAGCAGAGTCGAAGATCGGGCTTAGTAGCATGCATTAGGAGAGGGCTATGTCCAGCAGTGGGCTGACACAAGCTCATTATGATGTGGTTATTACTTTCAAAGCCCAACGGTGCAAAATATTCAAAATTAAAAAGTTACCTAGTCCTCCGATGACTACGTAGAAAGACTAAAGAAGAGAGGCTTATTTTAACGCCAGCACATAAATTAACGAACTCATATATTTTTATCGGAGGCAGACTAATTTGTGTCCCCACTAATTGGTACTCAAAATTCCGAATTCGGTATGGTGATGATGTTTCCGAGAGTAATGACAGCGATAAACTTATCCAGGTTATGATTTATTGACACACCGATAAGGAAAAGTGATATTTTAAAAATGCTCTCTCTACCCCATATGACGCACTCGTCTCTGAGATAGGTAACTGGCTAACAGACATGGCATGACGTAGGTACAGTCACTAGCACCGATATGTATACACTTTGACACTTATTCTATTGTACTCATTGTTGTAGAGCTACAATATTGTGAGGGAGAGGCCTATGTCCAGCAGTGGGCTAGTATAGGCTGATGATGATGATGTTTGCTCGTGTACAGTCAACAGCAAAAGTCCTTGACCGAAAATGGAATATCAATAATAATGACACCATAGATTTTATTACTATAGCTGTGCCCCGCGGTTTCACCCGCGTTCTATTAGTCATAGCGTGATGTCATATAACCTATAGCCTTCCTCAATAAATGGACTATTCAACACAAAAAAAAATTCAATTCAAACCAGTAGTTCCTGAAATTAGCGCGTTCAACCAAACAAACAAACAAACACTTCAGCTTTATAATATTAGTATAGATTTGTACTATGTAAGTAAACCTATACCTAATTTTTATATGAATCTTATTTATTTCACTTTTATTTTTTTTATTTAGACACAAGTACCTATTATATTCAGTAGAAACTGTTTTTATTCTTAATCTCATCTAGAATAGAATAGAATGATTTATTGCATAAAACTGAGTAGGTACACTATTAAAGGTTATATTAAATTTAAAAAAAAATAAACTTGTTCGAAAAGTTTGTTCAGATCGAGCATGCAATTGAAAACATAAAGAGAACAATATGTACGAGTAGCATGAGTCTTTCAATCTATAGAGTACTCGACTCATCTACCAGTTATCATCATCAATTAAAAATAATAAGTAATAATAGTTATCGTATATCTTATTTGACTAATTGTAACACATCTCTCAAGGGAATACGTGCTGTATAATAAAACTACGACCATTTATTTATTTATTGTGTTAATAACGACATACTTACATCAAGTTACATAAATTACAAAGATATTATACCTACACATGGTATATACACGGTTAAGGCCGGCAACGCATCTGCGATTCCTCTGGTTATGCGGGTGTCCATGGGCGGCGGTGATTGCTTCCCATCAGATGATTCGCCTACTCGTTTGCCTCCTTCAATATAAAAGAAAAAACGAACATAAATTCAAGTTCATAATACAATATAGAATAGAACACTTATTCGCTATCCTCACTGCCAAAGTTACTAGTACAATTCCATGGGTCTCCCAAACCATGAAGTTTAAAAAATAATAACTATTAAAGTAAAGTAAAGTAAATAACCTATAACTGCCCCACTGCTGAGCAAAAGCCTCCATCATTGAAATCAAGTCATCGCTACAACTGATGGGTAATGGCTTAATCACCACGCTTGCCAAATGCGGGTTGGTGATCACAAACCCGGGCTATGCATCGAAACTCCGATACACACTTTGGCCGACCTGGAAGTTGAACCCGGGCCCTGCGGGTTTCAAGTCGACCGCCTTACCACTCGGCCACTGAGGCTTATTATAGGTATTTATAAGTAAAAAAACTTTATACGGATCTACACGCTACTCGCGATGCAGAACGGGACTCTACTCTACCACTATTACTCAGATTCAAAATGTTAAACATATTTAACTCTCAGTGTAGCCGTATTGAATTAAGGCGACGCATTGGAAATTTACGTGGCGGGATCTTGATTTTTCCCAACAATTACAAAACATATGAAAGTGATGTTTGATAACATGATTTTTCATTTAATTGACTTCATTTTCAAAGTAACCTCTTTTAAAACATAGATTTGCATTTTACAGTCAAACCAGACCGATATACGCATCTAAATTTTCTAAGTAGATTAGTCTTAACACACACTTCAATATGCTAGTTCTTTTTTTTTAAACTTATTTGTAGTTTTAATTGGAAAGAAAAAAACAGTTTTTCTTATGGTACAGTCAGCGGCAGATCAACCTACCCAAATCTGTCAAATTTCTCCAATGAATATTGATCCTTATAACCAAACGATAACGTTCAAAATTGATTGTAGAAATTTGACAGTTTTGGGTAAGTTGATCTGCGTGTGTACGTGCGCAAACGCTCCGTATTAGATTAATTGTTTAGCGATGCGTCGCCTTAAGAGACATGGGTTGTTTTTTCTTTGGAGAGAGTTCGTTAATTGCCTCTGCGCATTTTTAGGTTCACTGACCTTTTTTGGGGCGGCGAAAAATTTAAAGGGTGAAAAACAAGCCGTGCGAAACGAAGCACCGTCATAGGTTTTCTTCACGCACTAGTGCATGTCCCCGTGCCCTACTAGATTCTACGAGGGTTTCTGTTCCGATCGGGGTACACGGATTGAATGCGGGAAAATGTAAAATCACTTTTAGCACAAACGTAGCTACGGGGATTGTCAGGAGGCATACCATGTGCAGTTAAAACAATAATAGCATTTTTCTAAGAAATATAATATAATTCTTGTATGTAAATCCATTTTTATGTCAGTATGTAGTGCAGTCCAAATAAACTGGAACATAACACTGTCTACATTAACGCAGAACACTGTATGTAACAAAAAATAAATATAATTACTAAAATGTAATTAGCCTACAAAACAGTTTTTCTTTTTAGATTTTGGAGGAGTTGCTAAAAGTTGCTTATATTGATGACTGGTTTCACCCAACTCTTTTCCCATAAACTTATTAAATTAAAAATAGAAACAAATATTTATAAAACTATTCATTACAATTACAGTTATTTTAATTAAAAGGTTTAATTTTTAATTTTATTTACTTTTAAAATAACAAATAATATGCTTTTCTTAGTCTTCTACAAACACAGGTTTTACATTTTAAATATAACAAAACACTGATAAAAACAAAAAATACCTACACCTATCTAAGCTTGCTCGAAGACCTCAGATTAACGTAACTCATCTTTTTTTACATCCCTATTTTAAAGTAACTCTAGTAGAAAGTTTGAGTAAGTTTCGCGACGTAGAAGGCGAAGTGCCGATAGAGAGCCGCCCCGCCCCTCTCTCATCTAACTTGTACCATTACGGGGCTCCTCCATTCGTTCCAATTTCAAATTTGAAGCGATGGAAGGTCCCCGCACCGCTGCGGATCGAGACTTGGAACAATAAAATGGATCCCGCACGTCTATGCGTCTTTGTGCGCGTATGTGATTGCGTTCCGTTGCGTCACGCTACGTATAATTTGACACGTAATTGAGGATGTGGCAAGCGAATATTCAAGGGACGTATTCGATGTGCCTTAAGGAATAATCATTTCTTATTCTTCATAATTACTGACTATGGTGTCATTTTTAAATATAATTATGTAAAGAATTAAATACTTTTAAGAAATATAATGAGAAAGAACGAAAAGATAATTTAGAATACACTCATACAAACTTGTGATACATTTTATGGCGGAATACATTTGCCTATTTTGTGTTATCCCAAAGGTGGGTCGCAGCGATAGGGCCGCACTTTGTAGGATTTCTAAAATTGTTTTTATGCAATATTTTGTATACAATAAAGACTACTATCTTCCTATCTTCGATATCGGATCTTTTGATACTGAACGAAACGTGTAAAAATACCTCTTAAATTTAGATATATTAACTAACATTTCTTCTTGACTGGTAAATAATATAATAAGGCATTTATTCCGCCTTTTGTACCATTGAGTCTAAATAAAGAAATAACTAAACTGTTATTTCACACGGCATGTTTCATAGGTACCTATATGGTAATAAAATTAGATAAGATTTACGTTACTCTATAAAATTAAGGAAAGCATACAGTAGCAGATGCAAAATAAAATCATAAATTAATTTAACACCAAAATAAAACATGATTAGCCATATAAACAAACATTCATTCAATTAGAAACCAATAAAATGGAGTCGCAGTATATAAAGTTTATGGCTGTGTTATGCCTTCATTAAAATGCTGTATCAATAAAATCATCAGTTCACTTTTATTTTATTATTGTTAGGTTACAGCCTGCCTTTTTTCGAATAGCCTTTTTTACACATAATTTATTTACATCGGCGATCACAAAACATTGCAGTAGTCATTTAGTGCCTACTTTTTGAATTTCTAACACATTGTTAAGTAGTATATATGTACTATTGTAATACTCGGTCAAGAATACTCGTAATACTTAGGCGGGTATATATTTAACTAGTGAAAAATATTAAAAAATACAGTCTGAATATCATATTCTTTGTGTTTTAGACCATTTTTAGACTAGAAATAAAATCTTTGAAGAGGTTTAACGCGAACCCGTTATACGTAGTATGAGTATCCAAACATACCTACGTTTTTAGCAGGTTTGAAATGAAATGAAATGTAATATATTTATTAGAACACACAGTACCTACAAACCTAAGTAGAACAACCCAAAAAAAAACAGATAAATTTTTAACAAAGAAACGCGGAGGTTTAAACTTCCTTTATTGATTTGTAACCTGAAAAGTAGTTAAAAATGACACCAGTCTTTTCTCATACAAAAATCTGTGAAAGAACTTCTCTTAATGCGATAAATAACCTTACGATGGGTTAGCACTATAAAGCTTATGATTAGACCGTTAACTCCCCTTTCTATGGAAGTTGGGAATCAGTATTCCCGGTGCGTGGTGCGACTTAAAAATAATTTCTTCCATTCGCCGAGCACGTCCGCGCACTGACTTTGCCCGCTCTACTCATTCTTAAATCTGCAGCAATATCAGTAGTACTCTGCGTACACCGACATAAACATTTTTACTTGCGTATGTTGTATATGCAAGCATTTAGACCTATATTTTAGATGGAAATATAGATAGACATCAATATCTGCATTTTTTTAAATAACGACGACTTCATTAAAGGGTAGATAGAAGAAAATAGAGAAAGGGGAAGATAAAGAAGAGTTATTAAGGAACAAATTAAGGAGGAGGCAAACGTGTCTTTATAAGGATGTCAAAAAAAGGTTGGGATAGAGATGTAATGAAAGGTTACACCGACAAGAACGTAGCTTTTAAGTTTTAGATTAATATGATTAATATCTTAGTCATTTAGCTTTCCTACCTATCCAAGCAAACGAGTACATTCAGTATGCAAACAGCAATCAAATAAATCGGGCGTACTCAACTACTCATATCATTTTCATCTTTTCATATCAATATATGAAACTGTAATCAGTTTTAATCAAAAATTTAATCATTATACATTTTCTTATCATCTTCCTTTTTAACTTATATCAGTACCTTAATTAACAATAACAAACAATAACCGTCAACACAACGTTTTTCCAGCCAAAATCAGTAGTTTATAATGATTGCCTCCTCAAGCAACGATTGATATTGGCCAGCAGAACTCCGTCTACATGTCTAATATCGAACTTTCTCGCAACACGTGTTTTGCGAGACAAAGTTCCGTCACAAATATTGACTGGCTGTGTGTGTTCCGTGCGTGTTATGAGGCACACAAGGAGAATGTAATATCAGGCAATATGTGAATAGAGTCGTCCAATTTGTGAGAAAACACTGGCTTGTTCTTCAGATGACTTGTCACTGTTTGTATTGTTTTGGGTATTGATATATGTTTTGTTGTGTAGCCATGTTTGTAATGCATTGTAGCAATATCTTGTTTTTTGTTTGTTTACGAAGGAGTAACAACTAGGCTTTGGCGTAATGGTTAGGAAATGGTGCCCACAGTAAGGTAGCAATCTAAATGAGTCATTGTAGGGTAGCCTGAAACTATAAGAGAAAGGATTTCTTTTGTAAGGAGCCATATTGTATATTTTAAGGTTATGTCAAACTTTCCATTTCAGACTTCCTCATACTCATTTGACGACCTCCTTGGACGAGTGGTTTGTACACCGGTTTTCATGGAGTCGCCATCACTGAGGTTCCGGTTTCGATCCCCGGTCGGGTCAATTTAGAAATTATTGTTTTTCTAAATTCTAAATTGTCTCGGGTCTGGGTGTTTTCTATGTATAATAAGTATACATTTAAGTATTTTAAGTATGTTTATCCGTTGTCTAGTAACCATTTAACGAGTTTCATAACGAAGCTTCTCTTGGGCTAAATAATTGGTGTGAGTGTAGGAAAGTTTATTTATTTTATTTATTTATACTGACCTATTTGGATTGATTATTCTCTATAGCTTAGTTAGTCTTAATAGGTTTATACCGCTAAATACTCATCTATTTGGTGTGAAGTGGTCATCGTATTCTTCTTGCCCTGGTTCCATGTTGTGTTACAACCTCAGTTGGCACAACATGTATTTTTAACTCCTCTTTCGTCACCTGACCAGTCACTCCTTTTTTACTCATATCATCCTTTACACAATCCATCCGTCAATCTTTTCTTTGGTCTTCTTCCTATGGCTCTGGTCCCATGTTATTTGAGGTCGACGTAAAAAGTAATTTATTCACATCTTTTCTTTTAACCGTAACCTGGTAAGACACTCCTTTTTCATTCACATCATCCCTCATACAATCAATCTGTCTCTTCCTTGATTTCCGTCTCCCCTTTTATATCAGTAAGTAGAGTAAAATTAGTGACTTCTGGAAATATATTGTTGAAGAAATCTCAATGCTTATTTTTCAATAGTACCCAAGTATATCAGACTAATACTAAGGGGGATGTCTGACAATGTTCCTCGGACGTTAGCAATTTCAATAAAGTTCTTAATTAAATGAAGCCAATCCACTTGGCTCGATGACTAAAATGAAATGGCTGGAGACAAACGGGTTCGGACGCCATCGCAACATTGTTCATAATCAGAGTGCATATTTGTCTGACATAAGTTTAGTGTGATGGTGCGGAGATATTTGAAAAACTTCTCTGTGTAGAAATGTATTGCAATTAAATTAAGGTCAACAAAAAAAGATATACAATAGAACTTGTTTTACTGATAGAGAGGAAGGACATATTAAAAAATAATTCATACAAAATATATTTATTGCCTTTTCATGTTCTGACATATTACAGGTTTTGGAACTTCTCATAGGTATGAATTTTGATAAAACCAGGATTAGGAGAAGCTTTTTGACTAGTTTACATGCTTCAATTAAAAAAATGCTGGCTGTACTTACCTTTCTAATACTTCAATGATTTCATAAGCAATTTATTTTCTAATAATTTATCCATTTTCTAATAGTATTTTTTTACAAGAAATTAGGTATGGGTGTGTTTTAAGAATATTCAAACTTGAAATGAAAGAATAGCTACAATTTTTCTAGCAAGCGTGCTTTGAATTCGAATATCGAATGTTATGAGATCAATAGTAAACATATGGACTTTAAATAATAAAACTAACATGCAGAACATCAAGACCTAAACTTTTATTCAGGTGTAGAAAACATTATTCAAAATAAAAACAGATCTAAATATGCATCGCTGTGCGGGGCGCATTCGCGGTTTCCAGAAGTCACCGTCATGCAAAATGTATTGCTGCTAACGCTGTGTAGGGTTGGCACAGTTTTTTTTTTTGTAAATAAAGATATTTTTATTTTTTTCATATATACAATTTTCATTGTATTTGCTAACATTGACTACAGAGTCTAATCTACAGAGATGAAGCTGTTATCCCTAATTTTTCATATCATTACTAATTACGGGTACACCTGTAATTAGTAATGATATGAAATATATGAATACTATGAATATATAAAAACTATGATTAACAGCACATCATTTAGAGCGGATGTTACTTATTCGTAGATTTCTTTAATATCGTTTGACATCTTGCAAAATCAGTAAAAAGATCAGAATAGTATTCCAAAATCAATTTGTACGAATAGTTTAAAACACTATTTGTATCATATTCTGGAAAATATCTATATATACTCGACGTAATAACATTTAGCTTAATTGAAAAAGCACATTTTATTTAACTCGTACATACTTACCTTACTATACCTGCGTTTAAATTACATCTGATGACGCCGCCTTATAGACTGCAGTGCAGCTGACAGCAAGTTTCCAAAAACATACTTATAATAAATCAAATATTTGATTTTTATTAGTCACCATACGAATTTTCAATACAAGAAATAAAAGTTCTCTTTGTCCGAGTAATATAGTTTTTACGGTGTTACACGTTACTCTTAAGCGTAACGTGTGTTTTAATTTTATTTCTTTGCGCTATCAACGCTTTTATATTCTTTCCTACAAAACAAACTTTCAGTGACAGCCCTAAAGCTTCGTGAAATTTGTATCAGAATGGAGGTTTGGAGACAGTTTAGCGGCATCCTATTTGGGGAACTTCAATATTATGGTACGCTCGCCGTCAGCTGGAACGGAGAAGGCTGCTTGTTATTTTTACTGTAAAATTATGCTTTCTGTATCAAGTTGCGGTGTGTACCATATTTTATGAAATTCATAGAAAAATACAGTGTGGTTTTATATATATTATATTACTAATATATATCTAAGGATTTTTTATCAAAACAACATAATATTATCAAGTAGGTAGTCAAGACATATACATATGCATCCTAATCAGTATTTGCGGAAATTCCATCCCACATAACAGGATAAAGACTTATAGCATTGTTTTTAGAAAATCGATTACAACAAGTATGATTAAATCGGTAGCAGTAGCAGATACCTTAATGGACGTTTAAAATATTATGTCGCTTTAAAATAAAAACTGGAATTCGTTGGGTTAAATAAGATATATTTAAGTTAATTTCATTGTAATTGCTAATTTTAGAAAAGAAAAAAAATCTATTTTTTTTTTCTTTTTTAACGTCATAATTCTATTGTAAACTAAAATTTTATTTTTTTTTGAATAAAATGAATTCACGATATAACTTGTAATATCCTCAATATTAGGAACACATGGATATTTAACTTAGTTGAAAATGACATCGTTCATGATCCGATTTTTTAACTAAGACATGGACTAATAATATACAATTAATAATATATAAATAGTACATGATTCAGATATTTGTTACAAATCCTACTTTAATCATATTCATATGACACAATACCAGTAGGTAAATACTCTATATATATTCATCTCGAGAATAGCGTGCGAAAACACACTTCGTCCCAACTACTATACTTCGTGTGTCGTGGGTTTTTGCCAAAACAATATCTTATCTTAGCCTCATGGGAGTCACGGCAGCCTTATAGGCAAAAATTTTCCTTCAGTTCAACCGAGTTCATACATAATTTACCCGACTCGGCATACCTTAGCTCGGCGTTCAAAATAAGATACCTACATACTTGGTTAAATAAGAAAAGTTCTGACATTTCTAAGCAGAATAACCGTAGATAAGACGAGTTGGTCCAGATAACGAGGGAGGTAATACTAGGAGAAAACAAAGCATTTATTGCTTCTTGTTAAAATGACATGAAATGAAATAAAGATATCCTATAATACACCATAAAAACCAGCCCGCCTGGGCCCGCAGCAGGCTAGGTTCCAGCAGTGGGGACATAACCTCCTAACCGCCCTCGTTCAACGCATAGTACATAAAAAAAATAGGAATTGGCGGTTATTAATCTTTATTGCGGTAAAAAAAATACCTTAAGCGACATCTACCTTTTGCCCGCCGAACAAACTAAAAAAAAAACTTAAACTTTTTTGTATTTTTTTTTCATATAAGTAATAGGGTCCTTATTTACAGTTATAAAAAAGTAGCTGGAATAGTCAGGATCATAAAATGAGCTGATGAGAGATGATGATGATGATGAAACCATACAAAAAGTCATACAGAGGACAATACAAGAAGTAGTAGTAGCTAAATAGCAATTTTATCCAGACAATCACGTGATGAACTAAACAAAAAATAAGTAAGAAACGATATGAAAAAAAAAAAATTACGCTAATTAAAAAAAACAAATAATCTGTCGTCTGCTACATCCACATGGAAAGCCTGCCAGCAGTAGAGCTTTAATATTGGATTTCATATCACCTCATGCTCTTAGGTTAAAGCCGTAGATCAAAGCTCACTCCTGTTGAAATACTAAGCGACTGAGGACGGATTAGGAGCTTACATTGAAAACCAACAAGAACTCCACTTGAGGTCTAATGAAAGTCACTACGCTATCGGTTCTCAACCGTTCTCGGTTTTCTACCGAGAAATATCGTAAGATTTATAAAAGGCTAAATTTTTATCGATAAAAGCACTTCAACAATACGTCTCGCTTCAGCCTTCAGATTGGAAGAAACATATTTTGTTTTTCTAAAAATAGGTAGGTACACTTTCGGTGTATACTAAACAAAGCTGCATTAAATTATACAATAAATAATGAAATAAAATTAAAAAAAAAACATAGAGTAGTGGCGTCAATATTTAACACGAACCAGTGATCTGTATTTTTTCCCTTTTATTATGAATTTTTTAATGGCAAAAGGGAAAAAATACGGACCCCTATTTAGGGGTTAGTAAATGATTTTAGTCTTAAGAAACAATTGAAGACAGACCACCTGCTACTTAGCTGTCAACTCGTAAAATTACAATACAAACCAACAGTTTTTTGGCGCCGAAAAATTGTGTCGGACACTGGGCCACTACGGACCAAAACGGACGACAACACGTTGTTGCCATGATACAAACCAATTTCAATATCAAAAACTTTGCGATGCTTCCAATATCCTAGAAAAGGTCTGCAGCCAGTTCTCATCAAGGGCATTAATGGCGGGTGTGTGGCGGACGGGCCCGGCTCTAATCCCGGGGGCGAACTTTGCCCGCGCGGTCGGTAACTAAAAACTCTTGCGCGTTTCGCTCTGAACTGGGGGAATGCGGTCTTTGCGGTGCGATTTTGGTGTTAAGAAACGAGCGAGCATAATTTTTATTGAAGTTAAAACGGTCTTTATTTGAGTTTACAATGACTAATAGGCACATATTTAATAAGATACTGCTATATACCTACATGAGATTGTGTTGTAGATATCACAAACAACTACGGTACTACAGTAGACCAATGCTAACCAAGTGAACCAACTTCAGTTTCTATTACACTGGGACCGAAATTCGAAACTTTTGACATTGTAACGACTGATTCGGCGTTAGAGGTCAATACAGAAAAAAATGACGTTGTAGCAATTATATAATGTTTATTAAAGTGACTTTGAGATGCCTCCAATGTCCTAGAAAAGGTCTGCAGTCAGCTGTTCTCATCAAGGGCATTAATGGCTATAATAAAAATAAAGAGGTTTTAATTTAAGTAAAAACTTATATATACGTTTACGTGTATGTAAAGACGGTGTAATAAAATAGATCTATATTTGAAAAAAAAAACCAAAAAGTATAAAAAATTAAAACAAAAACAGAGGCCTAACACAAAACGCGCGCGCTCGCGCTTTCTCAGTACTACGAGCGGCCGACGCATCGCAAAAGTAGCATTTTGTGCAGTTGTAATTACATTTATTTGAAGTTTAATAGTTTTTTATTGTTAAAAAAAAGTAATTAACTTGAAATCTTATAAATAAACGTTAATTCCGGTGTACATTTTACTTAATAATATTAATGGAGTAAGGAGATATTTACAGCTAATTCTGAACGTTTTATGGTTTTGAATGGTTTTTTTTTGTAGAAATCCCATTAATATTTCGAAATTCCGGGGCCGCTACGAATTTAACCACTATTTAAAAGATATTATTATATATTTTTCATTTCGTTTGCTTAGTAAAGTAGTTCAATCCATGAGCTTGAAAATTGCCGTCAGCGTATTTAATTGAAAACTAGCTTCGGAATTTTGGTTTTATTTAGATAGAGAAGGGAAAATTGCAAAAAGTGAGGCTGCTACGAATTATACTAATAACTATTCTCCACAATACAATACGTCAAAATGGTCTAAGTGTTTCAGTTTTTCTGACCAATGAGCTTGAAAATTGCCGTCAGCGTATTTAACTGAAAACTAGCTTCGGAAATTTGGTTTTATTTAGATAGAGAAGGGAAAATTGCAAAAAGTGAGGCCGCTACGAATTATACTAATAACTATTCTCCACCATACAATAAGTCAAAATTGTCTAAGGGTTTCAGTTTCTCTGACCAAGAGCGCCCAAGTTGGGCATTTTATGCAAAAATCACGGTCAAAATGTAATAGGCCTCTTAAGCATACCTACGTATTGAGTCTAATATCAGCTAAAGAACGACGACCAGAGTAACAAAACGAATAAAAAAACATTGACAGTTCATAGAAAATATTATAAACAAGTTTAAAATTACCGAAATGTTTTTATAGTATTATGGAACTTTTTGAATGTAAATCTTTATTATAATAATTAAGTTTAATTAATTAATTGATTGATTTAATAATATTTTCGAGCTAAAATGCATGTGCCTTATTTGAAAATCTAATTATTATTTTAAGACCAATGTAAGTACACAACATAGAGCAATAACAGAATTTGAATTTGAAAAAGTATTTACTCCGTAACAACATAATTTCCAAAAACACCTAAGTACCTACAGACCTACGTAAATATAGATTGGTCACTGGTGTTGTAAGAATCAGAAATAACAACGCGGGCAACAGCTAGTTTGAAATAAGATCACAAATGCTTATGCTTTAATTTCTCCTACTTTTTTGAAGCGCATATCGGGGATCTAGTACTATAATTATTGTTGATCGAAACTTTTACCGTAACGTAAGTGGACCTGTCGCCATCAACCATCAAAAGGCCAGCGTGTTGGGTGGCCCGATCTCCATACTCGAAGCATCGGTAGCCGAATGGATACCTCATATACTCGAGTTGAATGCGAGACATTGTAGTTGAATCCCCATAACTCCGTTAGATTACTTACGGTAATAATAATAATAATAATAATATAATAATATAATCCCTCAGATTCTGTAAACCTGAAATCGCTCTCCGCAAATGATACATATAAATACCTGGGTATGTCAGAGGGGTTAGGAATAAGTGTGGCTGACATGAAGCAATCGTTGCTGGAGCGTTTCTTTGGTCGCCTGAAAAAGGCGCTCATAAGCTCCTTATCAGGCGGCAATAAGGTGCGCGCCTTCAACGGTTGGGTCATGCCAGTCCTGATGTACTCCTTCGGCGTACTCAAGTGGACTCAGACAGAACTGGATGCTCTGGATAGGCGAGTCCGTACATTGCTGACCGCAAATCGGATGCATCACCCACGATCGTCGGTAATGAGGCTGTACATCCCGCGGAAGTGCGGGGGTCGAGGTTTTTTAAATGCTAAGACCCTCCACAACCGTGAGGTGTGCAGTCTCAGGGAATATTTCCTAAAAGCCAATGTGGGTATGCACCGAGATGTGGTATCAGTGGACAAGGGACTCACCCCGCTGTCCTTGGCTAAAGAGAACTGGCACAAACCCGTAGTACTTAGTGCCAATGACCGCAGGGAGGTATGGCAAGGCAAGGAGCTCCACGGGCGCTTTTATCGGGCCCTCCACGGACCCGATGTAGACTTTTTAGCGTCCGTATCCTGGCTGCGTTTCGGTGACCTTTTCGGGGAAACTGAAGGTTTTGTCTGTGCAATTATGGACGAAGTTATGCTAACGAATAACTACCGGAAATTTATTATGAAGGACGGGACGGTTGACATATGTCGGGCATGTCACCGTCCGGGTGAGTCTATCAGACATATTATTTCTGGCTGTTCTCGTCTGGCTAACGGCGAGTACTTGCACAGGCATAATCAAGTGGCCAGGATTATACACCAGCAACTTGCTTTGAAATACAAACTTGTGGATTCTGAGGTACCGTACTACAAGTATGTGCCCGACCCAGTTCTCGAAAATGATCATGTCACGTTGTACTGGGATCGATCTATCATCACCGACAGGACTATTGTAGCTAATAAGCCAGACATTGTGGTGATAGATCGATTAGCGCGCCGCACGATGATTGTCGATATCACCATTCCCCATGACGAGAACCTCGTGAAAGCTGAGAAAGAGAAACAAATCAAATATCTCGACTTAGCACATGAGGTTGTCAACATGTGGAATGTGGACTCGGCTGTCATCGTGCCGATTGTTGTTACGGCCAACGGCCTGATGGCCAAGAGCCTCGATCAACATCTCATGAGGCTCTCGTTAGGCGGCTGGATCAAGGGCCTGATTCAGAAGGCAGTTCTCCTCGATACGGCACGCATTGTGAGGAGGTTCCTGTCTCTGGAGCCCTAATCACCGGTAGTTTGGACCCTGGTCCCGATGCCGATAGACCCCTATTTTTTATATTTTTAAATGTTTGTTTTGTTTTTTAGAAAATATTTAAAAATGTAAATTAATATGTAAAAAAATAAATAGAGAGATAATAATAATAAACAATTTATTTCAGACACATGGTCCATAGAGTGTTAGTAACAATGTTTCTTAAACTAAGTTAGTTAGATTATTATAACATATCAACATCAAATAAATTTAATAATAATGAAATAAGACCAATACAAAAATAAAATAAAATAACATCATTTTCAAAATTTTCAAAACAAAAACAAAAAATAAATCATAATCAAAAACAAAATCAAAATAAAATAAATACAAATAAATAAATATAAATAATAGAACCTTATCTTATCTTACACAATCGTATTAGATTTCTTGATGATAACAGGATTGCTAGTAATTTCCTAATAGCGCATTTATAAGGAAAATAAATATATTTTATGCTATTTTCCATATGAGAAGACCTTAATTTAAAGTGGGCCGTATACAGGTAAAGATGATGAGCAAAATTTAAAAGCGACCATGTCCAAATTGAATTGTATCACATTTGGATATTAGTTTTACGGGATTTTTATACGCAATAGTAACATCGAATCAAACGTTTTCTATCAAAATTAATATAAATATTTAACACAACAATAAATACAATGGCATTTACCTACCTACCTACCTGGTTAATTTATCACCCTATTTCATTATTTACGCTTCTATGCGCTTTTGATACGGAAAGTGAAATCTGTAAAGGTGTAATATAGTTTTTTTTGAAAGCGAAAGTTTTGTTTCGTTAACTTTTATTGTCCTTATCTATTGTCACGAACACTTGTTTTGGTTGAACAGTAGTTTGGCTTTTGTCTTTTTAACAAAAAAACTTAAAAAGCGGCAAACACTGTCAACAATGAACTTACTTCAAATATTGTTGTATCGGAAGCGTTTAAGAGAAACCAGTAGCCAAGTTATTTTAGTGCTGGTTCTCTTAAATAAAATACATATAAAAGGTAAAAGTATAGATCGGCAAAGCAGTTTATAATAGGTTATATAATCATATAAGCGTGAAGGTTGTAACATGTCAATGAAACAGTAATCAGTGTTGAAAACAAAAAACGAGCATATTATGTATATTTTACATATTTTATATGTATGTATTGCATTTACGCAAAATACCTTCCTACCTGGTAACAAAATTAAAAATTCCAAGTCGACCAGTCCTTCATTCTCATCAACGTCAATCAATTTTGGGGTAAGTATTTAAATACGTCACTCCAATTTATAATAAAATCCTAAGGTTTTAATTTAATTTATTCCTTCCTTAAAGGCCGGCAACGCATCTGTGATTCCTCTGGTTTTGCGGGTGTCCATGGGCGGCGGTGATTGCTTTCCATCAGGTGACCCGCCTGCTCGTTTGCCTCCTTCTAATATAAAAAAAAAAAAAAAAAACCGGATTTTTGTCTTTCGGGTCCGTAGTTATCACCAAGTCGCTTTATTTAGGTGGATCGCGTTCACTTTTACTTCGCTATTCTACTTACTACTAAAAAAAAAAAAACATTAAAACTTATATAGTTGACTAGCGGCCGCTCGTGGTTTCACCCGCGTGGTTCTCGTTCCCGTAGGAATATCGGGATAAAAACTATCCTATGTGTTAATCCGGGTTATAAACTATCTGTATGCCGAATTTCATCTAAATCCATTCAGTAGTTTTTACGTGAAAGAGTAACAAACATCCATCCATACTTACAAACTTTCGCGTTTATAATATTAGTAGGATAACTTTTTACTCGTTCAACAACCATCAACAAACCGATTGACAACAAAAGAAAATTCTACTGCAAATTCTGAAATCCGCTATCGCTTATGTTAATGGTTCAACCTTAGCATAGCGTTACGATACGAGCAAACTTGTTAGCAGACCACATGTACACGCGGCCACAATAATCTCCACTATAACGAAGGCTTATGGCCTGCAGGTGGATGCAGACACTTGAAACTTACCGTTCAAAAACACCTTTGTTTGTTTCGCATATTCAACCCGCTAGTAAGCGGACTGTATTTAATTGCTTCTGTTTTATCTGCTGGCACGACGCGACGCTTGTGTTAGGACTTTAGTTTTTCTTTAAACTAAAATTTTAAAGTAACTACTATAGAAAAACAAAATCTTCATCATTATAACCAGCCTATATTAGTCCGCTACTGTTAGACACAGACCTCTCCAAGTGAACGCCACTGAGCACAATCTATACATAATTATAATAAATCTATACATAATTATAATAAAGCTAAAAAAGGTCGAAAGTCTGTACATGGAAGATATTTAAAAAAGTTGGCTGGGGATACTTAGAATCGACAACAGAACACGATCCAACAGTTTTTAGATTTTTTGTCTGTTTGTCTGTTTATCTGTTTGTCTGTTTATTTGACCGCGCATCACGTGAAAATGGCTAGACGGATTTGGATGAAACTTTGCACATAGACAGACCATGACCCGGACTAGGATATAGGATACTTTTTATCCCGGTAAGAGGTTCCTGTGGGATAGTGTAATCTTCGCGAACGAAGTCACGGGCGACAGTTAGTAAAAAATAATTTTATAAAATGGTTTTCGTGACAGTGTTCAACAAGTTAACGATTTTCTATATAGATGATGAGATGACTATTTCTGTTCCTAAATTTATTAAGAATATAATTTGAAAAATAGTTTTTTATTAAATGACCGAAACGGAACATGTTTAACCAAAAATCTAATGGTTAAGATTGTTATATTTTTTTTGGTACTTTTCGATTTAATTTTTGTGAACATTAATAAATAAATTTGATGTGTTTCTACTATTATAAAAGGTTTTTAATACCATCACAGGCACAATACACACACACACGACACAGATATCACCACTATTCGTTACCCAGTAGGTATATATACCTACTCTCCATAAAAGTCTGTGCCATTTTGTGTAAAATAAGACGGAATTCTATTTTTCATTTCGAAATTACAAGTACTACGTATAACTACCACAAAAAAGTTTATACGCGTTGTCTAAATGAGAAACGTACGAACCCGTTTCATCGTAATTCACTGAATATCTCCGAAAGAGAGTTATTTCAGGGCGTCTATCTGTCTGTTACATTATGTAAATGTATGTTTTAATCTTGGAGACAATGGGATGAAGCTAATAGGCTCCGAAATTCTATGCAAGTCACGAATGAACCCGATATCGGCTTCTTCATGTTGCAGACACACTCGGACTGTCGGTATCTTACACTTATTTCTAGAAAAAAAAATGTTTTGTTAGCCAATGTCCGAATAAATATTCACACGGTGTGCTTGCTACTTATTAGTTGTCTCTTGGTGAAAGTATTTTTTTTTGCATAAATGTTTAGACTAATCGTATTGTGTATATGAGTAAATAAGCTCATTTGAAGGTAATCGTGGTTCTAACATAATAGAGTCCAATTTCCTACCAAAAAAAAAACGATTTCTTCGTATTGAAATGAAACAACTTTTACGGATCTACTCGCGTTTATTTTACACATTACTTTTAGTTAATTTTTATCTTGACATTAACTAAAAGTAATGTGTAAAATAAATGCGAGTAGATTCGTAAAACTTGTTTAATTTCAATGTTGTAGTATTCGCGTAAAGTTTAGAAAACAATATGATTTCTTCGTAGCTTTATAATTCCATAGTCTGCTGGTAACTTTGAAAAGTACACGACTTTCATTTTGTACCGCGACATAAAGACACTTGTGTCGACGATCTTGGGAAATCGACTCCGCTTTCGTATGTGCTTCGCATCTTCGGACCCTGAAACAAAGAGATTGATTTCATTAACATATTTGATATTCCAATTTGTATTCTTTGAGTTTCTTTAGTTCAGTCTTTTACTGGCGTCGTCCGACCGTCTATAAGTTTTCCCAGGGTTTATTCCCGTTCATCCCGGCTTATGTAAGTACACGCTTTCAATAATTCACAAGCTCCGATGAAAGTGTTCATATGTTTCAAAGTTGCACCTCAAAATATTCCATCGTTATTTATATGCGTTTGTGAATAAATATATTTTATATGTTTATGTTTTGTTACATGTTTTAGTACGTATACCTTTTTAAATTGTCGTTTATTATTTGGGCATTATGTAGGAACTCGTTGTTACAGTTGTTTCAGTTATTAATGAGTTTAACTTTACTATGCAATATACGAGATTAAGTGTAAAAACACACTATGCCGAAGTTACGCGACTGAAGTTCGGCATGATTACGCCTACAATGCTATTTGAATTACTGACGACACATAATACCGAAATTACGTTGCGTTATAGCGTATAGCATTTAACCTCTTAGGCCGAAAACGCCGAACTTCGGTCGCGAAATTTCGCCATAATATGTTCCTACACTAACTGTCCAATATTTAACGACTTTACTAATTAATTATAATTTTCATATTGATGAGTTAATTCCATAAATTATCACTCACGGCCATCGTATATCATCCTACGAGTATTTACATATAAATATCGTTATCTTGAACGCGCATAGGTATCGTTCTTGTTTCGGTTTAATTTTCTTCTTGTGTTTTAATATTTGTAATTAACTTACTGCAGTACATCAATATTATATTTTAGTTAAGTCCTATAAATATTTTTTCTGTCTAGGTTAATAATTCTTAATAAGAGTAGGTCTTCTCTAATCTTACTCTATCATCGTTTGTTAATCACTCTTTGCTTAAGTAAAACATACCATACGATACCATACTACGCAGAATTGAAATGCGTAAAACAATCAATTTGAGCTTTTTCTAGACTTGCCTAAAAAAGGTTTATCTAAATTGGTAACGTTGAAGAAAAATCGTGGGTGTTAAGGAGCCGGGCTCGAGGTGTTTACTGGGAGGTTTTCCTTAATAAACTAAGGAGATGTCGACTGTAGCCGATTCCTATGCAAATGCAACAACTCTTGCTCTTGTAAATTACAATATTTTCGACTGGCAGCTAAGCTGAGAGAATTATCACGAGATTTTTCACCCCCAATTTGCATTAATACTGTTGTTTTTATATGCAAATCCTTATTAGCGTGTTGTAAAATTTTTTGTGCAATATGAATGTTTATCTGGTCTATAGTAATATGATAATATACTGATCGTTTTAAAACAAACGTCTTACATATTATATATTAATGATATAATATATAATATGTAACCTATACTGATGGCAGGACATTGCTAAATATAGCTCCAGGTTTGATTAACAAACCTGCGAAAAGTAATTTCGAACATAATATGTTCTTATAAACGCGTACCATAAAAGCAATTACCTCTCACGTACTAACTGACTTGTCATTAAATCTCAGAAACTAGTATGGCTACTAATTTTAAGATTGGCAGGTACCTCGATATCACGTAATGAGGTAATGAAGGTGTTCACGGGAATAAAGCTGTGGACTCTACCTATAAAAGCAAAGATCGTCAAATGTTTTCCTAAAAAAATATATAAATCTTATTTTGTCTTTTTCATATTTACATTAAACGAATTTCATGTCTAAAAATATTGTTACGCTCAATTTACATAGGATATGGAGCATGCACTTTCATACAAAGCTTCTTATATAATTCTCCATGGTACCATATATTTGGACCTTGACCTATTATGGTAAACCATTACTTTGGTGTTGGCAACAACAAACATATAACTCATACAGAATTCGAATTACCGAACCGACTGTCAAGGCCAAACCTTCATAAATATTAAGTTAATTATTAAAAATTATTAGAACGTGCTAAACTGCCCATGCGAAAGAACTGGCTTTTTATATCTAATTAGAAGGTGGTATCTGGCTTTAATTCTTATGAGTTCACGAAACCAAAACTAATAGAACACTTAATTGTAATTTGTAATCAACTTTACACGAGGTATATTCAAATAGTAATAGCTAATACGTACGAATAAAATATATATATTAAAATCCGTAATTTGGAAGTGTCCCTATTGTTATGGTAAAATGGAAATCGTTTAAACCTGTTCATGTGTGAAGACGTTAATAGATGATGATAATAATTTAAATAAATATATATTTTTTAAACAAAATTTCAAAAGTTTTTTTTTTGTGAAAGCATTGTCTTGCTTTGTTTGTTTGTTGGTAAATATTCATATAAATAATTATGGACTTGATTTTTAGCTTCTATTAAAACGTGCCAAGGTATATTTAAGCTGGCCTAATTTTCGCAAGGAGAATTCTTGGGTGCACTCATTTAGGAAAACACGGACAATAGGCGGACGGTTGCAAACGAGCGTGAATTTTAACCGTTTTTGGTACAAGCGTAGAAAAAAACGTTATCTGTTACAAAAAATATTACTTAACGGGAATCTTTAATTGACTTAAATATCTATAAAAAGCATAATTGCATTGAATACTTCAGTTAAAAGACCAGAAAATTGACACAACAAACAATAAGTAACTGTAATTTAGTCTGTCATACCACCGTGTTCACTCATTCAAACATAATAAATTATTAAGATAATATTATGCAAGTATTTCAATGATATCCGGAATATGATGTAATTAGTATGAGTTTCACACATCGCCTTAGCACATGTGGTTTTTCTCCAAGTTCACTGGCATGGTTGTACGTTTCTTGGTTAGACAATTATAATATATTACACATTAAATGCATTAGCATTTTAATTTGTTTAAAATAAATTAATATGGTTGTACAAGCGAAAGGTTGGTTATTAAATAGCTTACTATGAACTTGTGTTCATAAGTACGAATTATGTGTATGAAACGGACAATAATGATGACAGAGTTTTAAGTGCAATGTACTTATCTAGTATGGATTTACATAATTTTAATGATTTTTTATCACGACATCAATTCGAAATTGTTTCCTAATAAATAAAAAATTTGCCCGCAGTTATATTTAATAAGATAAATACACTTTATCTTTTAATATTTGGAATTTGAATTTGAATTATTTATCGTACACCACAAAAATTGGTTGGTCATTGGTTTTATCACCAAAAGTGATATCTTGCAGACAAGTTTTGCATGACCAAGACAGAGTATTACATAACATAGCCTATCTTCTGTCCCACTGCTGGGCAAAGGCCTCCATCATTGAAATCAAGTCATCGCTACAATTAATGGGTAATGGCTTAATCACCACGCTTGCCTAATGCAGGTTGGTGATCACAAACCCGGGCTTATGCATGTATCATTCTATATAATTTCACGCCGACCCATCGCTTACAGCTTTACAAAGCACAGGTCAGGCCTCTTAAGGAAGTCTGTTCCCATCTTTGGGCTGGAGCGCCCCAGTACCAACTCCTCCCATTTGACCACATTCAGCAGAGCTGCTCGAATTGTCGACGACGTTGTAACCTCTGGTCGGCTTGATCCACTGGCCCTACGGAGAGACGTTGCGTCTCTCTGTATCTATTTTTTTACCACGAACTGCTGTGGAACCAGCTCTCAGCGGCGGTATTTCCGTACCATTACAACATAGGGATCTTCAAGAAACGAGCCTATTCCTTCCTTAAAGGCCGGCAATGCATCTGCGATTCCTTTGGTTTTGTTTTTGGTTTTTGGGTGTCCATGGGCGGCGGTGATTGCTTCCCATCAGGTGACCCGCCTGCTTGTTTGCCTCCTTCTAATATAAAAAAAAAATCAACAAAGTCGAAACATAATTTGCCCGCTCTGGGAATTGAACTCAGGTCCTTCGGGTATCGGACCGAGCACTTTGCCACTAGGCCACCGAGACGACTGGAGTATTACATGCGTAATAAAAATATAATCGTGTAAACAAACGCCCGTCTGCTCAGTCAAGCGGACCAAACGTGAAATTAGAAGGGAAAATAGGACGAGATAATTGCGCCCCGCCCGCGCCCCTCGCCCCGCCATTACTTTAATCTGTTTAAACTTTTATTTACTTTATTTACGCAGAATTGACGCGATTAGCCCCTGTTTCGCGAAAGCCGTGCTCCGAAGGTTCCAATTAAAGGTTATTGGCGTAGCTACGGCAATCCTTTACTCTGCTATGTAATAAATTGTTACTAATAGCAATTGGTATTGTTACTTGGTATATTTGAAGTGGTATTATTATAACCCAATACTGGCTGCATTAGTACCTAGCCGTTATCAATCCGCAATAGGCCCGCGTGGTGGTTTATGGCCCATACTCTTTGTGGTGTTACCATCCATAGGGAAGGCTCGCGCCCCAGCAGTGGGGACATAAAAATGACCTGGTGGCGATGATGATGATGATAAAAACATCATGTGACTAAAACCCGCAGACTATCACAAACCATGAGAGTAAAGTGATCTACTAGTTGAAATATCATTTCGTGACTTTGAACCTTATTTTAATATAAGGTTCAATTTATGTAGGCAGATAGATAAAGAGTTGAAAGTTAATTACAATAAAAAAAACGTAGCAAAAATAAAAAAAAATATTGAATGACAATATTTCTTTACTTAATTAGAAAACTATACCTAAAGAGGCAACACTGTTAGACCTTAGCTCTTATACGTTGTCTACATTAACACAGCATAGATATTAATTCACACCTGCCACATTAACAACCTATCACCAGTATAGTATACAGTAACGACCCCTTTAAATCCCACACCATCCTCCGTGCATACAGTTGCATTTTCCAGCCATGTTACCGACCTGTCTGTTTCAGACAGACATAAGCATAGCTGTCCCACTCTAACGAATTCAAAAGCGGATCTTTCTATCTCTACCTACGGAGTCCCTTGAACCAAATTGGGGCAACACGCATGCGTGCGTTGTCAATGTCAAATCAATCCTTGTAGGCAGATGCAGCGGAGTCATTTGGAACAATAAAAGAGAATTACATGCAATATGATGCTGCAATTATTTGTACAATAAACACAGTCGTTTGTATTGTTTCAGATTGTGGGTGGGGTCGCGGTAGCTGAGTGTGGAACGGTATGTTAAATTTGGTTACTATTTTATTTTATTTTATTATATAAGATACATACATATAACCTATAGTAACACAAAGGTCAATAGAGTTTCTACATAAAACTTTTAGCAAATTAACGGTGTTAAGTATTGTCTATGACTAGATTTTGTATGGCAACGTTATCGTTCATTTTTTGAATCTGTCTATCAGATTTAAATTAAGACTATCCGTAGTTGTCGATGCGTAAGGACACGCTTATTCTTTATTAATTAAAATCCAAAACCAAAATGTGAAAGACACTTATCGTCTTTTTATGATAAGTCGTCAATTAATTGTGTTTGAGCTATTATTTTTCATAGAAATTGACATAGTAGAAAATACAGGTTTGATGTTCGAGCTTATCGTGGATATGACGATTAGAATCAATATACAAAACTAGGACAGTCTAAATATGACACAAAACTAGAACATTCTAAATATGACACGTTATACGTTTAATAAAATATGTACCTACATCCTTATTTATTTTAATTTGGAGCCTTTAACTTCCTATTGACTAATCAAAAATATGAAAAGAGGCGTAATGATTTAAAAAAATGCCAACCTACCTTTAGTAGGTAATACAAACATCACCTTGTTCAAAATTAAGCTGAGGTAATAGTTTGGGTTCATTTGAGTCACTAAAATACTTAGTGACAGACCGGGAGCTAGGCATCTTTTTATGGCTCAGTAACCCGAAAAAAAAACTATAAAAGAACTACTTACGTTTACAACTTGAGTATTAAAACGGTACCAATTTACTATAACAAACAGTTACTTGTTAACTTTAAAGCTAATTAGACTGACGTAACAGTTACTAGCACGTTGAGTTAGTAAAATATTTAGTGATAGCACGGGAGCCGGGCATATTTTTACGAGTTCATTACTATGTTATTACGGCGAAGTGCCCGGTCACGACGAGCCGCAACACATCCAATTTCCCAACTTGCCATTTATTGATATTGACTCTGAGAGGACGCCTCGTGTACCGCAGATACAGAGATAATGGAAGCGGTACTCCTTTTCTCGTTATTTATTTATATTGTCGTCCTCAAAGTTTAACTATAAGATTGAAAAACAAAATTTTGGTTACAATAAAGGACAGGTAAGGGAGACTGAGTTATACCTTTTAAATTGTAGACCTACTTTTTTGGAAAGTGGTGGTTTTTAGCTGCTTATGGCTTTTACAACGTAATCGAACTTAGTTAGATGTAACCAGACGTAAAGTACTTAATCTTCTTCCGAGTTTTTTACAGCCATTGTTACTGTACGTATTAACACCTACAGTAACAATGGCTGCTTGTTAGAACCTGTTAACTTCCATAGTAAAAAGTTATTTTTGTGTACTTATCATACTTTTTAGAACTTTTTGTTTAATAACAAGGTAGTATTATGTACACTCGCGCCAGTTTTGTTAAGTTTATCTTCTCAAAAGAACCTAATGCCATAATTTAATATGAATGGTAGCAAAGCATGTCATCTCTACACCATCCTATGGTTGACAGGTAGAAAATGCCTCAGGCATTACTAAGTCTGCCATGTAATTTATGTTGTGAAAGTTTTTTAAATAAACAAAGCGAGCAATTTCAAATCAGTAATTTATAATATCATACCTACCTCCACTCAAAAGTAGAACGTCATTATTGGGTTAGTAACGCTTTGTATCTAAGCTATATATTTAGGTCGAGGTGGAGTTGTATGTTTATATTAATTGGCATATACGGACGGCTGTGGAACTGTGAAACCGTTTTTAGTCACGGTACAAAATACTGCGCTCGCACACGTCAGTTCAATATAACAACGAAACTTTGTTTGCATAACAATGAGAATTAAAATAGTTTTTTTTACTAAATGTTATAGTTATTGTAAACAAATTAAGTTATTATTAAGAATTTGTTAAGTGTACGCTTACGATATTTTTTTTGGGTGTTATTTTAGCTTAGTAAAAATATAGGGGTAACCAGAGAGATATTTCCCTACTTTTAAGCAAAAAATTCTTGATCTTGATTAATTTATTAATCTAAAAAAAATGTTTCTTATCGCAAAGAAAAAAGTTACTTCGACTATATATTGATGCCAAAATTTTGGTAGGTATATAGGCATATTTTTTATACCTATAATGTTTTGCATGTGATGTAAGAACCAGAACTACAAACATCACATATGTGGTTTAAGAAACTTATTTCGTTACAAAGAATACATTATTCACTTACCTAAATAAATTCAATTTTATCTAAACACTAAATTCAAGTTAGTAAGTGAAAAACAACGAAAAATAACAAAGAAAACTTACGATGGTTTATTAACTATGTAGAAATAACCTATAAAAAAAATTACAAATTGAGTCAGGATAAACATTAAATAAGTAATGTGGAAAATAAAAGCGAGTAGATCCGTGAAAGTTGTTTCATTTCAAATTTTAACAAAATAAAAAACCGACTCCAAAAAATGAGACTGATAAAATTGCACTAAAAATTAAAAAATAATTGCGTAAGTAGTTTAGTTTGTTCAATTTACTTGCCTTAACCTTCATTATACTCAATCTTATATTCTTAAAAACTATGCGACTGCCATATACTTAACTTCACATCTAACAGAACACATATTATGACAAATAACCAAATATTTACTTTCAATCCCCTTAAAGAAACAAATAAAAAATATATCTTTAGACTGCTTATATAGGCAATAATTTTATTGGGAAAATATATAAGTAGATACAATTATTGTTATTTTTGGAGCCGTAAATAGCAAGTAAATTGAACAAACTAAACTACGCAATTATTTTTTAATTTTTAGTGCAATTTTACCAGTCAAATTTTTTGGAGTCGGTTTTTTATTTTGTTAAATTTTTTGTTTATTTTTCGCTTTTTGGGATTCGTTTCGATCTATTTATGAAAAGCGAATATAGATAGACTCACTAAACGCGCAGACGCTGTTCGTATGAGACAGCGCCGTTTAAATGAGACAAGCGAAGAAAACGAGAAACGCCTATCTTAAAGTAGGAAATCAAAAGCAGAGTTCCTGTGTCTGAATTCTTTGGCTTCGTCATAGTCGCTTAACTATCTTAATCGAGATATCTAATCGCCACCCGTGAAATACTTGTCATTGAGGAGTTCCGGTGGCAATCTGTGGTCTTTTTCATCATTTACACTTCATCAAATGAAACTTTTTGAATGCAAATGCTTGACTTATTGCTGAAAATACCAAAATCGCTATAGGTATGCCTACAATACTTAAAGAGTTCCCTCAATTTCTTAATGTTTCCATTATCAGAACTGGACCAAATTAAAATGAGATCACACGAAAAACACCAGATCTCAAATAAAGAAAGAATCATCAAAATCGGTACACCCAGTCGAAAGTTCTGAGGTAACAAACATAAAAAAAATACAGTCGAATTGAGAACCTACTCTTTTTTTTAAGTCGGTTAAAAAGCGTTTGGGTTACTTATTTTGAATCACTTATTTACACTTTTACACTAAACTACACAGACAATATAGCAGTGAAACAGTAGGTATTCCATTATTATGTTATATCGCTTCCAGACATACCGATCCGTGTTTCCGATATCTCGTGGTATCACTTATTATCATCAAACCTAACGCCAGATAGGCTCGTAGGGACGTGACTTGCGAAAAATAGTCGTTCCAATGCCCACCATTGAGGATGCCACACCAATCGCGCAAGAATGGATCCAGTAGGTATATTAGCATCATCAACCATTTTGTTTGGGGAAAAAATCGTGATATGCTTAAGCTTATGGTAACGAGACTGGGTACGAGCTATTTAGCAGTTACGCTATCAAGAGATTGAGGAGTGTGAGATAACAGTTTTTGGAAATGGAAGCAGATGGCAAAGATGCTTCGATGGTTACGAAATTTGTATGTTTTTTTAAGTAAAGGAAAGCATAAATGTGCTTTGATTCATTTGCAGAAATTAAGTATCATTGTTATCAAATCTTTCATTAAAAATAAACATACAAAATAAAGTACCAAAAAGTATCTAATTTGTAAGTAGGTATGTTACAGTCTTGATCTATATATTCTTATTTTTAATGAATAATCAAATCTTAACCATGGAACAACTAGAAAAGTTCACGTTTCTCATTTCCACCTAGGTAAGCAACAAAATCTAAAATTTTTACTTTCTTTAAAAATCACGGTGTCTCGTGTGGGATGGCTTAACAAAGCGGAAGAGGGGGGGAAGGGGGTTCAGAGGATCTCTATCGATTTGAACAATCACCATCAACAACTCAGCAAAGTGGCTAACTTCACTCTGGCAGCTTTGCTATTTGGGTTAGTTGGGTACTTACGGCAACTTGGACGTATGCCGAGCGAGCAGTAATTATACGTCGACTTCTGAAGGAGGTGTTCCTTAGCTGCATAAAAATTCTTTGGAAACAAGGCAAAAAGTTTTAGCCACTTTTTCTTTTTAAACTTATTAGGTATTAGGTAATCTTAGCGAACACTTATCAGTAATTTTAAACCGCCTGGAAAGCTAATATGCAGTTGTAAGTTATGGGTTTACGTCAGCGGTCTTTGGACTTTGCTTCTCTGCTTGCTATCTCGCTTTTAACCCGACCATTTATCTGTTCGGCTACCGATGGTTCTATGAACGAATTTTCTATACTGATTATTGATGAATTTTTCGGATTATCGATGAATTTTTCAACTAACAATATTGGATCGGATAAAGTTAGATTTTCAATCGGAAAATGCATAGATATCGGAGCGGCGGTAGTTGAAATGCAGATGGGTTGGACTGGGGGAATCGATTTGGCAAACAAATAACATTTTGTCCTCGCTACTCGCAAAGTATTTTGCTTACCTACCTGAGTGAATCAAATGTTTTGTATTTGAACATTTCTTATGTATATTATTCTTTTCAAATTGTGTTTAATAAGAAAATGTCAATAATTTATTTATCTGTAGCGTAAACTTTATTTAACTATACAACCTCATTTTTAGTTTATACGAAAACCGAAACACGGGTCAAATATTTTTATTTAAAGAATCCGTACAAAAAAAATAATTAAAATAATATCTTGAAAACTCACGAAGTTACAAGCTTTTTGTGCTGCTCCGTTGTGGGTTTTAGTAGGGAATAATTCATTTGAGATTTTGTAAATATTATTTGGTCAAAATGTAACATGGTATTAGAAATATTGAAATCGATTCTATTACTGATTCTGAACAAACAGTTTTCAGGTTTCGTATAAACTAAAAATAACATTGTATATTATGTGATTCAAATCAAGAATAATAAATAATATAATAATAATAAATAATAAATAATAATAAATAATATAAGAATAATTCAAGCGTGCTTACACAGTCAATATACTCATATAAACGAGTACATATACTACTCGTACAACCAATATCGTCGCGCAGAGATTTAACCAAAAACAAAAAACAATCAACCTTGGTTCAATAACACGACAACGTTTTCGCGAAACTCATTATCAAAAATCGAACGGCACGAACGCTCGCCCATTCGTTAGCATACGTAATTGCGCGAGCGGAATCGAACGCGATATCGCAATCGGAACCTGTCTGTCAAAGCGGAATAAACGGAGCCAATCAGAGATAAATAACATTGGGTCCGCGGGCGCGGGCCGCCTCATTTGCATGTCAATGGCGGGGGCGCGGGCGCGGGGGCGGCGATGGCGGCTCACCTGACAAATGAATTCTGTGCGTAGTGTAAGCTAGTTTTTTTTGCATTGAAGCGAAACTCTTTTGGTGCCGAATTTAATCACAACTATTTTACGCTTCGTTCTACTCGTAGGTACCTGCTACTTCTTTGTCGTCCCGCCCGATCCTCTAAATGACACTACACATTTACAGAATACACTAAACATGCATACTAATTTAGGCCCAAGACACCGTACACGTAGAACAAGGGTACCTACGAAGAACCGGTTCACACGCGCTCTATACCAGGTACAGACATGTACCTGGGCGCTTCTCTCCTCCTCTACGGCCCGGTCTACCCGAGCCGAGGTCCGTGCCTTTAGATTAGAGGCGCCGTCGGGTGGTTCCGCTCCCCGATCCGATCCGAACCCTTCGGAGACTCTGGTTGGGCACGGGGACGCGCACTTTTAAGTGTGCGATGCCGTTCCCTCTAGAAATCCTCCGAAGGTGATTCGTTTCAACACGGCTTGAGGTACCCTTTACGTACCTCGCCGCGCCCCCAAAAACCCCGGTGAAGCTGAAAATGCCGTTCGAGGCAATCAGCAATCTCTCTCCAAAAAAAAAAAAACTTCTTTGCCGAACTACCTCAGTATAGTGTATTCTGAGAAAAATGCAAATAGGTATTCCGTATCTACATTAAAATACCTCTGTTGTGTGACTTTGAGACAAAATAAAAAGCTTAAAAAATAATATATTTCTAGATGTGATTTTTTCAAACATTTCCTAGGTATAACCTACTAAAAAAGGCAAAAATTACGAGTTTCGAGAAAATATTGAATTGCAAATTGTGTATTTAGTGAGTAAAAAGTAAATTACTAATGATTTTCAGAAAACAAAATATTATAATTGTTATAACGGTCTGCGGGCACGTTAATATGGCGGGGGCGCGGAGCGGGCGATGGCGACTCACCTGGAAAACGAATAAAGTAGTATTAAGCAAGTATTATTTTATTGAGGTGAAATTCCTTTTCAACTATATTTCGCGTCGCTTACTTCCCACTCTGTCAAACAACCTCAATGTAGTTTACTTTGAGATATACGTACATAATGACTTGTTTATTTAAAAAAAAAATATAGATTTGAATAGGTACCTGTCTACATTAAAAAACAAGACCTTTTTGTAACATAGGGACAAAATAAATAAGTTTAGTAAGTAAGTATGTATTTCTGGATGTGTTTTTTGCATTTGCTTTAAACAAACAGTTAGCATGAAGCAATGACCTTCGTACCTACTTATTTATAGACAAATAGAAAAGACAAATGCCTTGCGATTTGTCTATTTAGTAAATTAGAAGTAATTACTTACTTGGCTTTAAAAACTTATATTTTCAAAATATCATAATGCCACAAAGCTAATCCTTAACTTCTAATTAGTCTTCCCAGTTAATCCTTAGCATTTCTCAAGTTAAATATATAAACTGAAGCTTAACTCCAAAAGTCCGTTGGTTCGCGGTACCAACACGATTTCCGAGCGCTTAGGTACACTTCAACGCGACTCTGCTGAGTCAGGACTCAGAAGCGACCACCAAAACGTTCTGCACCGCTGCCGACGAGTCTCTTATCTGCAAAGTAAATTAAAACAGCGTTTGAATTTTTCATACAGCACAAATACTTTTTATAAATAATCCACTTCCAGCATTTAAACCCACACTTTGACGTATCGGGTCAAAATTATATTATACATACAAAACCTTTTGTCAATATAAAAGAAATAGAATTATAATCCGACTCGAAGGACTAAAGTAAAGGTACCTAAATGAAAATTGTTATTGTGGCAAACTTGTATTAACATTGGTTTAGAAAACTATACGATACATATTTGCAAAAAACTTATAAACGTCAATTAGAAACTGTATATAAGCAAATAGATGACTCTGTCTTACAAAAAAAAATGTAACTTCTTAAAAAATATTTATTTGTCATGTTCGTCTGAACTCTAAATAGGTATTGCGGAGTAAATATTTAAGAATCTTACTGAAGTTTGTTTTCTGACTTTATGTTATTTTGTACGTGCTAGTGTTTCTTCAAAGTGGATTAAACCGAAGATCGGGGTAAACGGCGCCTTGGGGTGACCTATGCTTAGCAGCGGACAGAAAAGGGTCAACAGAGGGTTTTTGTATTAATTAAATTGCTTAGACTTACTTAATACTTAAATAATGTTATGCTAAATACAAAATGTTTCACGTTTTATCTTATATTATTATTTACAAGTCGAATACCTACATCTTTTAATACTTGGTCTTAAACATAAATCATGGTGGTTTATTACACTTTCTTGTTATGGTGCGATGTGGTTAGGTATGTGTCTTATTACATGTTATGTGGTGACATGTAAAATACCTGAAATTGTATCAGGTTGAATTGTATAAAATGTTTCATTTCCATGTGTAGCTTTAACAATACCTAGCGTTCTTTTATACCTATAACATCGGAAATAGCTGACAGCTAGCTTAGCACCATGACATAACTCATATTAGCTTTACTAGAAGTTGATAAACATATACTACATCATTTCGTCGGTTAGTGCTAAAGTTTTGAGCTATTTTCACTGCTGACTGTACCAGTTATTTGAAATCCTAAAACGCCTGAATCTCTTTCGAACTCAAAGCTTGACAACAGAGAAACAGAACACTGCTCTGGCTCAAAGAACAACTCCAAAAGTTCCTAAACAACAAGCTTATGTCGCCCGCTCCGCCGCTTCCAGCTAATCCGACATAACATGTTGTGTGACGTCACCGATGGCTATTATGACGTCACCGGGAGGTTGGCCGTTAGCAGCCATAGTAGGCGCAGGTCTAATCAAATCAACAGCGGCATCGGGCATGTCGGCCCCCGTATAAATATCCCGATCGGCCGACGGCCGGCCGGGGACGTGTTGTGGGTGCGCGTCAAAGATTAAAACTGAAACTACCCATTCAGGACGTCTTTTTAGCTGTGGAGAAGTATAAGCGCGAGTAACTGCACGGCTTTAATAGAAGTAACGACATTTACAAAAAAAAACATACACATACGAACTGATTTTATGTAATCATATAAAACAAACGCAAGTACAGTTACGTAAAAACTGGAAGGGATATATCTAAAACCGGTAGTCTAACAACAAAAGCGGTTTAAAGTTATTTATAAATTATCATAATGAAAACGAAATGAGCACTTAACTGTTTCACTTTTTGTTTATCATAGTAATGTCATTACAGTCATCAGTCATACCTACTTATATCATCATCAGTACACAAATTATTTAACTCCAACAAAGAAAAATGGTAGTTAAAATGAAATTTCAGAATGTAGGTATGAGTTCCTACCTACTTTTTCATATTTGTGTACGTTGCAGAATCTCTGTACTGCAGCTTGATCTTTGGCAAAGGTTGGTTATATGATTTAACGGTGAGCGTCATTTCGGCTATAGAGTCCATTGGTCAGGAACGTGACCTTCGCTCCCGCCAATTCCTCCTGCGAACTTATGCGGCCCTGGTACGTTGTTGGCAATCAATGGGGAAACGTTGGACCTTACTAATTTATCAACATGGGATTTTCTATATATTATTGGTATATACGATTTCTTCAGTCTTGCTAGGGTTAAACAAAGAATAATGGATGATTTTTTTGTTTTATATAGTTAGTTAGCTCAGCAAATGACTCCATCCCACCTGATGTTAAGTGAAAATGGAGTCCAGACGCGAAGATAACTGGTAATGCGTGAAAAAAACGTAGAATCAGATAACCTCACTCTGCCGGTCTACAAGGTGCTTCTTCACGCCTCTCTTGAAGGACCCCATATCATAGGAAGGAGGGGAAACGGTTGAAATGATTGAATTGAGGAAAGTGTTTAATGAAAATGTATTGAATTGAGAAAAGAAAATCAAGTTGAATAATCTTTAGTAACGAGGTTTCCTCTTTTTCGTTGAAGTTACTTTAATTTACTTTTGATAAAAAATAGGTTTTAAGTGTATTAAGATTTTGTTTTATTGTATTAATTTTTGAAAGGACTTGATTAATCAAGAGTACTGGCAGTTCACTCAACTCTTTCTTATTATTTAAACTATTCAACACAATACTCGTGAGTAACATGTTTTCTATTTAACAAAGTAGATGAAACTAAGTTAAAGTATCTAGTTAGTAGGTATTATCACTTTCTATAGCATCTAAGCTATCATTTAATTAAAATGTTTATATAATTTTTAACGCAAATTTTGTTGCGAACAAATTACAAAAACACAAATGTTAAAAAAAACCCACGAGCAGGATTTGAACCCGCACCCTTCTGACATACCGGATCAGGTGCTCTCCCATTTGAGCTATCGTGGTTCTAACCAGCCCGTCGAAATTATTCAACACTATTTACTTTTTACTTTGAAAGCCAAAGGCGCCCATTCAATGTCAACAACAACCGTCATTAACATCTGATCATAATATTTTTACAAATACTAAAGATCAGTTAAGAAGTAGGCAAGCTATTTATAAAATTTTTAACGCAAATTTTGTTGCGAACAAATTACAAAAACATAAATGTCGAAAAAATTAATATATTTTTTTTATACTTTAATTAATAACACTTTCCATAAAATACCTAAACCATTCCGCTTCCTCTCCCAAGAGACGGGTACCCATCCCGAAACTATCTTGCGTTTTTGTCAACATCTATCCAGAGGAAATAGAGACGCGATATCAGGTAGGGTGGATACAAATATAGGGGGTTGAGCCCGTGTTTTATATTATTGAGGCAACCCACTGCCTTGTTTACACACGTGAGCCGGGAATATTGTTATCCAGGGATACGTGCCCGTGGAAACTTTAGATAAATATTGCTGTGTCCTGCTCCGAAAATTGTTATTTATTATGTTTGGTAAATCTATATTGTTTTTAAAGTAAACGCAAATACACCACATTGCTTTTTTACGAATATAGGGCTTATTGCTAGCGTAAACGCTTATTATATTTATTATATATTGTACATAATATTATTTTTAACTTCATATTTTTTACATAGTAATTCGTTTAAAATTATTTATGTTTTTCCACCGTTATTTGGAAAGGTTTTGATTGATAACCAATATAAATTTACGCCTTAAAAATTATTTTTGTCAAAATATTATCATATTTATTTTCTTTAAGATATTTAACTTCACTTTATCTGTGTAATAAAGGTTTATCCTGGGAAGTTCACTCCTTCGGAAATTTATGATAGATCAATTTTTGTCAGACAAAATATGTGGTGGAATCAAGTAGCTACCTATCTAATAAACTTCAAATTTTATGTTTCAACCATTTAGTTCTTAGACATAAAATGGATTCAAATTTATGTTAGAGAGCTGATGTAAATATGAATAAAAGTATTTAATGAAAAAGCTTAGGTCAAAGTAAATAAAAAGAGCAAACGGTCTACCAACCTATACGAATATACCCAAGATGTATCCGTCGATTGTTTCGTTCCACGTCTCAAATATGGCCAACAGAAAAGAAAGCACAAGGGACCCGATCCAATATCAAGTTAAACATTTGCATTCCGCCATACCGCCCGCACTATCGGGCCGAAATAACCTTTCATATAGTCTTGAATAAAACGAAAAGCATTGTTTGGCGAAACTCACATCCCTGATTATATTTGAACAAAATATTTCTCGGACCCCGTGTAGACATAGTATAATAAGCCTCTTGGGCCGCCAAATGGAGCCGAAAGGAAAACCATCGCGTCTGGGGATATTTCTACGTGATCCGCCTATATGAACGGACAAGGGAGAAATCTCTTGAGCTGTATTAAGGCTGAAAGGTGGGTACCAATCTCTCAATGGCTCGGTTATTTTGTCGTATTGCGAGGAGCAGTGCACGCTGCGCAGAAATTGAAAGTCGATGGGCGAATGGAAACATAAAAGGGGAATGTCGGCAGAATGGAAAGTGTCTAGGTATACCTACCTTGATACTAAGGTACGCGTAGCTGTATGGAGTTAGAGGCATATTCAGTAACAATGTTCAGGTTTATATTGTCATAATAAGCAAAATAAAAATACAGTGTTGTTTATTTTTTACATGACTAAATATTTTTTATTTATTATAGTCATATTTTAATAATACTAAAATAATATAATAATTTTAGTACTATTCTAAAATATACTGTATCTTGTTAGAATTTATTAAGAGGTTGCGGTAAACTAAAATTATTATATCTAAAATAATATAATAATTTTAGTTAACCGCAACCTCTTAATAAATTAGTAATACTCTTAATAAATACAGTATATTTTAAAATAGTTTTTTTTATGCATACTGTCTTATCATTTGGCCACCATACTGCCTGTTGGTGAGCGGGATGTGGCCTATGGTGGTACAAGCTTAGACAGGAAATGCCTATTCACTCTTGCTTTGAAGAGACCCAGGTCGTAGTGAACAGTGAACACGTGATCAGGTAGCGCAATCCACTCTTTGGCGGTTCGCAAAAAAAAAGAGTTAGCAAACCGCTTGGTACGGACAGGTGGTATGTCTACAATGTACGGATGGTAGGCTAACCTGCGTCTAGTACCCCGATGGTAGAAGGGGGCTGGGGAAACGAGATCGTGTAGTTTACTCGCACACTCTCCAAAGTGTATTCTATAAAATACCGATAGACCAGCAACTCTGCGACGGTGACTGAAGCTCTGGAGTTCAGCTATAGCCAATGTTGAGTCACCTATGAGCCTCCTGGCCTGGTTTTCAATCGAGTCTAAAGTTGCCAGCTGATACCAGTTGCCAGTAGAACCGTCCCAAAGATGACTGCAGTACTCCATGCATGGACGGATTTGTGCTTTGTATAACATAAGCAGTTGGTCCTTTGAGAAGTAACGCCTAGCCCTTGAGAGGACGCCTAGTTTTTTAGCAGCACTTTTTGCTAAGGACTCGATGTACTCGCCAAAATTCAGAGTGGACGACAAATTCAGGCCAAGAAGTTGAAAGTGTTCTGTCAATGGCAAAGATACACTTCGGAAAGTTGGAGTCAGCTGGAAAGGACTCAGTTTAGCGGTGAATAAGCACGCCTGCATTTTGGTAGCATTAAAACTGACAAGATTGGCATTACCCCAGTCCGAGACAGCCTGAAGTGCCATATTTAATCGCTCAACCAGGGACTGTCGACAAGACTGGATATCATCTTTGGAGGCCTTTGCATCGATTAGGTATCTGCTAGTTATTGTAGTGTCATCCGCATACCTAATGGTACCGGGCGCTAGAAGGTCGTTGATATGTAAAACAAATAGTGTCGCAGATTAAACTGATCCTTGTGGAACCCCGGCATCTACTTCGACTAGGTCGGATGATTGATCATCCACCACGACTCGAATTTTGCGTTTCTTGAGGAAGTCAGTGATCCAGATGCAAAGGCCATCAGAGATTCCATATGAAGGAAGCTTACTGATTAGGCTGCCATGCCAGACCCTATCAAACGCTTTGGAGATATCAAGCGAGACGGCAAGGGCTTCGCCGTGTCTCTCGATTGCTTCACTCCAAAGATGGGTAGCTTACACGAGAAGATTTCCAGTCGATAGTACTAAAAAATATAATAATTTTAGTACTGTTCTAAAATATACTGTATCTTGTTAGAATGTATTAAGAGGTTGAGTTAATTGAACTAACACTTAACATAATTTGAATAATAAAAGAAGATGATAGTAATATCTTAGTCAACTTAGTTAACAATGTCATCTAAAAAAAATTTACTTTCGTGTCTTCGCAAAAATTTCAGATAAAAATGTATTTGAAAACAATAAAGTTTAGTAAATAATATAAACGGTTAGACCATTTTAAAGTTTTTCGTTTGTTTGAAGAACAATGAAATAGTAACTAAAGCATATTTGTACTTGGTATATTGTAATTTGTAAATTGCAACTAAAGTTTTAACAAAATAATAATTTTAGTTCACATCTCGGCACAATGACAACTTATGTAAAATATAATCCCAACCAAACCAATAACATTACTTTAAAAAAACACAACGCCTTTTGACAAAATATTATTGCGAATAAGGATTAAATACATGAAGAGCCTAATTCAATTTCACAGCAAATTACGTTTTTCGGCGAAGGTAGCTACTCACTTATTGTCTTTAATTAAATTTTCACTTTACAACCTCCTTACAAACCCCGAAATGTGAACTTACCCGAATAACTCCCAATTTCCGAAGCGTCTGCATAATTTCAAACAAATTGCACACGAAAGAATTTATTTAATCCTTCTTTTACCAAAATCAGTTGCTGTGACACTACTGTTTTGCTAAAGAAAATTTTCGGTACAAAAACTTCACCTCATCAACTCCAAGCAATAACCAATCTTCTATAACGAGTGTGAAGGCTTGAAATTCTTTGAAAACAGTAGGAAAGGCTTTCGTTTTCTTGTCAATGAAGTTTGCGTCATATCGTATATGGAATAAGGTTGGGTTTTTTGTTTTTATTTCTTTGGAATTTCGAGCGTGGCACCTCCTGTGGAGCGGGACCCGCCGAATATTGCGGGCTTATTTATGTCCACTTCAAGTTTAAACGGCACATCCAGTTACATCGCCTTTTTTTGCAAAACATGCATCGTCGCTAGACCCAACGGCCATCTTATGAAATTGGATTTTACAAGAGCCAACTCGTTGCACTAAAGCCTAATAAAGTTGACGCCGACAGTCATTTCACGGGCTTTGAAGTCACGTCATTATGAGATTGTAGTTACTCTTCTGGGCTTGGGAGGGACTGTTGAAGTTTTAAGTGGTTTCGGTTTAGTTTACTTTAAAGAACACAGATGTAGGTAGGTATATGTTTTTGAGTCAAGTTTTCTATAAAATTTGTAGATTGCAAATTAAAACTATCTAACAGTTATTAATGAAAATCGGAAGATGCAAAATGGCGTAGGTAACTATATCTGTGTGAAAATCATGTCGAATCGTTGCTTCCATTTGCCGTTGCACAGTTTTTAAAATAATAAAATATACGCTAGTAGCTAAATATTTACCTACTCGTATTGTTTCATTTCATGTTAGCATTATTTTAACAATTAATAATTATGGTTTAATACAAGTTTGGATTGGCTATTCCGTAAAAAGAAATGCAAAGTTATTTATCACATTAAACTTCGATTTTTCTACCTTGCTATAGGTATCTATACGTTTCGCTTTATTTTGTGGCATTTGTTGTAACAAATTTAAAACTAAGTTATTCTTAAAGGATTGCTCTAATTTAAAACTAATGTTGCCTCACTAATAGACTTGAGTTTCCCAAATAACGGGGAGTAAGTAAATCTCCTATTACTGCTTATCCTTAAAATAGCTGTGTTTTCTAAAAGCATATAGAAACGTTCCCTCTCGGATCTGTGAGCCATCTAGTACTCTTCATACATTTGCTCAAATGGAGGGCCCGAACAATGGAATGAGAATTGCCCCGTCTCTTGATAAGCCTAACTCGTACACGTGAACGGCACCGCTACTTAATGCACCCATGTATTTGAATAGAGACAAGCCACCTACATATTTTAACATAGTGATATTTTGTGACAAGGTTTTACTCTCGACGTTTGAAAATAAAACAAATAAGATATACCTACATGAAATTTTAGGTAATACGTCTGTTATATTAATTTATATTTTGTATCTGAAACAATACTGCATACGGGACACGTGGAATGCTGTATAGGTGGAAAATCATAAATTTGTAGAAATCTATTAATAATACTAATAATTAATTAATAATAAAGCATCTATAAATGTCAACTCCAACTTCCGGGTTCGAACTTATGTAGCTCAATCAACATCGTGGCGTATCAGTATAACATTATTATTGGCCTTTAATTAGATGAATATAATTATACATTTAACAAAGGAAAATGAGGCTCATTTTCCTTTGTTAGGTAGGTACCCAAAGCGCTCATTTAATGAGCGCTTTGGGTACCTACCCTTTTTTTGAAAAGCGCCCACTTTATTCGTCAGGTCAGGTCTTCCCAACGAATAATAATATATATAAAAATTGTCCATTGCCTTTTAAAATTATAATTACCCACGCTTTTGTTGGAAAAGCCATTTTTTAAGACACGACGTTCGCTTTTTCTTTAATTTATATTTTTCTATAAAGTCGGCTATAATTTAAAACAAAGAACATTATAAGGTGTACAAAACCACACTTTTCATTAGTTACCGTATCAATACAAATCCCGAATATCTAATTAAAAGTGGCGCAATCAATTTGGGCGAACGTAGGTAATTACGCAGGCGGGCGCGGCCCTCGCTTAAGACCGGTCGGGTTCTTCCTCCACTGATTACGATTCCTTTAAAAGCCGCCGCGTTTAGTACACCGAGCTAGGAAGATAGTAAACAAACGATGTGACGTAGGTATGCTAGAGGTTCTAGAAGATATGCACCAGATCTTAGCACATGGGGAGATACGGCTGTATATAACCAACCACCCTGGTTAGTTAAATCTCAACCTAAGGGTTTTAAGTAGGTGCCGCAGTCTCGTCAGACTGCCGTCAGATTGCCGTCGCAAGTAATGGGATGGATGGCTGTACGTATCTTTCTTAAGCTGATAAGATGCTGATAGCTATCCAAGCGGACTTAATGCCGGAATCTCTGTGGTCCCAGAGGTAGGTAAGTACTTAATTGGAGAGAGGGGCGCGGAGGGGGTAAAACTAATGTTGTATTAAACATAACTTACAGATATTTAATTGTCTGAATTAGTAGTAGTCTGTATTGTAGCTATTTAATGAAGGAATTATTGTAAAAAAAAATAAAAACATTCATAGTAAATCGTCAAGTTTATGCCAACAAGCGATGAGTGTTGCGACATTGACATTTTCTATAAACTCCTATCACATTATTAAACAACAAAAAGCAAAACTCGCTAAAAAAACTAAGTCAAACCACAGAACAGGTAATGTCAAACTAAAGGTCAGGTCTGCATAAAAGCCAATCAACTTTAGCATAGCAACTAGTCCTATACAAGTTGTCTACTCCATGTCAGAAAGTTTCTTGGTTCCTAGACAAGCTTTACTCAAGACTGAGGATTAAAACACAGGAACGCATGGAGATGTGGCAGAGAAACCTCTTCATACTTTCATAAGCTCAGTAAATAACCCCATATTTGACACGAACATTCAAATATTAATGTTTGATTAGCAGAAAATGAGTTAACATATTTGCATGCGAATGCGTCTGTTCTCTTAGTTAATTGGCGCTGGGTAGAGTTTCGTGTTTAAGTTCCGGTTTAGGTTTACGTTTTGGGAGTAGCGTCTGCATGATTATAATGAGTTTCCATAGACCTATTGAATGTTCTAACCATTCGCCGTAGTTTTTATTTAAGTCTGTCCGATTATAGGTTTTGTTTTGGTTTGTTATAATAAACTGTTATAATAAACTGTTATAATAAACTGTTATATGTTACAATAAACTGGGAGCTGGTTTCTGTCGTTTCACAACTTTCAAAGGCTGCTTCAAACGAAAAACTATTGAATTAACATCAAGTCTTATAACAATATCGTTAAATTTTAATAATTTTTGCAAAATTTTTTTATTTCATTTATTTATTAACGGGTAAGCACGTGCCTTGATCTCACCTGATGTTAAGTGATGATAAGACAATTTAATAATAAGAATCTAAATGGGACTTAATATTTATTTCGTTGACTACTTATTTATTTACTTATTCTTACTACTTATTTTTGATTATCGACGTCGTTTTCTAATGAAAAGATAAAAGCTTGAAATTGTGTCACTTGTTCAGTAATTTTTTTGGTAATAAATATAGAAAGAGACGACATTTTATCTAATTATATTTATGTTAATAAACGTTTTTATGGGATATCATTTTGGGGACAGCGTGCACCGGCTTGTGCGTCTTGCTTGCTAATGTTCAGTCTATCATCTTTCGCAATGTCGGGTGACCAAACTAAAAAATGTTTTAAGTTCCTACAAAATAATGAAGGTTACCATAAGCAGTCAGAAATACCCTACCTAAAAAGGGCTCTATGACCGATCTCCCCATTTTTTTAAAAGTAGTATTTATAGAAATCTAACGGAGCTTCTAAGAATCTAAGGACGCTTATTACTATTATATTTCTTTGTGGGAATGCCCAATCCCAGCTGTGGGATGCTTAAAGGCTAGTGAATATGATTAAGACAACTTTGTTTTCACGTTTCACCTCAGTTGATTTGTAAGCGATGTGACATTGATTGCATATTGATATAATATTTACATTGGTGAGTTTGTCACAGTTTATGATCAGTAACAGCGTGTTCAATAACTAAGAACAGCTTATACGCCAGTTGTAGCGACCCAGTTAAGGCCTTTTAGTCTTGGAGCATGCTGTAATATCGCAGTATAGATAGGAGGCTGAGTGCTCACAGTCATGTTGATAGTACAATGGATGTGGGCATAAATCCAGGCTAATAGAATATTAACGTAGGTCTGTACCTACTATTTTCAGACGATATAGGTATATTAAAAATCAAATCAATTCATGTTTTGCTTAACTTTTAAGTAACTTAGGAGAAATATTTACAAACAGTTTCAGTGTGAAAAATATGAATTACCTATCAGTTAGTTTTTTAATACAGTAATGTTCGTTGTCGTTCTATGAAGTTAGACAACTTTTTTTTAAATAACTGTATCTACTTAGAAAACATTGAAACATAACAGTTCACTCCTATAAATAGCTTAAAACTTTAAAGTTATTTCTAAACTCGTAGGTATTATTTATGAAATTTTTAAAAATAATTACAGTTTAATCATTATATACAATGTGCAAAAGTAGTTATAGTCGCATCAAATAGCATGGTTAGACGGCTAGTTACAAATGATAGTGAAATAATTTAAATGTTTTTTAATATCTATACCTTCCGGCCACGGCATCCGAGTTAAATTTAGGAGCCGGCAGTTTAAAAAAAAGGTTTTATCGCGTGCCGAGAGCTCTGTATTTGACCAGAACAAAAACTAGTCGATATAATACTCTCCCTTCTGACGTGAACAGAGAACACACAAACACATTTGCATACCTACATCATTTTGGTTCGGAACCAGTCATTATTCCAACAGCGTGGCCACCTGCTTCAAGCTACTATGTTTGGACAGATTTACAGTATGCGTTGTTGCAGTCTACGTCAGTGTATAGAGAGCTGCTACTCGTATACATTGCCTTTATGTCTGTCTAGTAAGGGCCGTCTGTAGCGGAGCAGGACAATTAACGACGGAATGTAGACATTGAACGGACACAGTACTTAGAGCGCAGAAGCGACTGCAAAGGACTCTGTGAGTAATAGCTGATGTAAGTACGGCGAATGGACGAGTACTCTCACTGTACTGTGCTGAAACGGGCTACCTAAGTTCTTATTTTGTTTAATTATTAGTTTAGTAAATGTAGAATTTAAAAAAAAACATTTTACTACAATTGAACATTGATATTATAATTGATAAAAAAATTCTACCAACCGGTATTGAGTCAATGTGGTATATTATGACCCGAACATCCCATGATAAGCTATGCTTTTGTTCCTATGGGAAGGCTTGAGCCATTGGTGGAGACACGTTTAGAAATGCCAACGCAGTGGTTTGCTTAAAATATTTGAACAAAGAAATATCTCACCTCAAGTCGGCGCGTTGCTTGAGCAACAACTGAATTATAATTAAAAACAAGACACTGTAAAACTCTTAACTTCATTATAAAATAATCTTGAACATTCCACAAATCTCGGCGATGAAGAGCGGACATCCAGTCTGCGCGATTTAACACAAAGGATTTACATTTGAAAAGGGTCTCGCGGCAAAAAATAGGGAAAGCGGGCCCTATTGTGGTTCCCTCATGTAAAAAGTGGGCCAATGGGCTATGCTTATTCTTTGACAATGGATTTTTTCGCGCCAATCGATAAGGGTTTACAAAATGGCCGCTGTACGAAACTCTTTATAAGCGTGTGCAGGATTTTTTTTTGGAATAGAAAGCTGCCATCGATGTGGATCTGCTGTCTCTTTCGTTTGGGACGTACTCTTCCCACCATGCTCTATCATGTGTGATAAGTTATAAAACATTATTAGGGTATTAATGTTCTCGCATACCTTACACTCCATAAATTTTGTTTCTTGAAATTGTTATTTTTAATTTTTAAGCATTAGTATTAATTCAGAATGCTATTGCACATAATGAACTGCTAGCTAACTTTAGTTTTGTACCGTTTTGGACATTTTTGACAGTAATGATGTAAGTACTAGAAAACTTGTTAATATAAATAGGAATAAACTTGGAGGCATTGCATGGTATTTCTAGCATTATGAAGGGTTCATATGTTTTTAATATGTAGAGCATAAATAGAGGCTGATGTTTTTTTTTATATGAGATAAACACACTCAATTCATGCATTTGTTGACACGTTATGAAACATTATTTGCTTGTGTCATAGCTTTTATTGAACTGGAATTGAAAGCTTAGGTTGAGTATATAAAAAGTAACTTAACTTAAGTAGTAGCTTATCTGTAACTTCTATCACATACATAACAAGCAACTTAAAGTTGTATTCCAGAAAAGATAAGGCTTAATCTCAAACGCAACAATAAATTTCCAAACAATCATTCTTAGCGTTATTTGTTATGCATTCACTTACTAACAGAAAGTTGATTTAATACTAGTATAAATAGACAAGATACAAGACTTATAAAGGTAGGTACTTACCTAAGTAAATAATAATTTAATAACTCTATCGTTTTCTATTACATACCTAACAAGCAACATAAAGTTGTATTCCTAAGATATATGGTTTAATCTCGAACGCAATAATAATTTGCCAAACATGATCATCCTTAGCGTTATTTGTTATGCATTCACTCACAGGAAGTTGATTCAATACTGGCAGCTGGTATAACTAGTTACTAGCCTTAATAAGTAGGTAAGTATTACCTTTTACAAAATGCAATTACTTGAGACCTAATAATTTAGAAATTACAACTTAATGTGCGTAGAGTAGGTACTTATTATATTTTAATTAAATTGCCTTATGTTTAACAATTAAATTTAAAGTTGTTGCTTACATAATTGCTTATTAAAAGACTCCTAATATCGTAGTGGCCGGCACCAACCACTACGATATAATAGGCTTACACGATAAAAATTATTCTTCATTTATCTTAGAATAACAATAAAATACTTTATTGTTACATAATATAAATAAAACACAGACATGTTAAAAATAAAATAAAAAATGAATATGGAGTCGTCCAATGGGCGGCCTTGTCACGAAAAGCGATATCTTCCAGGCAACCTAGAATGGAGAGGATTTATACTAAATAAAATGAAGGCGTAGCTTAATCCATTAAATTTCCTGACAATTTTTTCGCTTTATTATTTTCAAATTTACATTGGTGATTGTCGAAAATATCACCACTCATCTGAAAATGAGCTTACAAATTTATAAAATTTAACACTGCGTTTTATTACAATTCTTTAAATTCCTAAATTGTCACCATGAGCATAGGGTTTAAATCGGGTTAGTAGACCTACTTAGCTAAAAATTTAAAAAATATAATTGACGTTTTTTAGCTACCTATATATTTCTTGATTGCTAATGCAGCCGGAACCAACGGCTTTACGTGCCTTCCGAAGCACGGAGGAGGTCGAGATTATAAATTGTTGGTCACCCATCCGATGACTGGTCTTTGCGGAAGTTGCTTAGCCTCAGCACTCGCAGACCGGGCGCGAGCTCCTAGAGAAGGCTCGTGCCCCAGCAGTGGGGACATAAAATGAGCTGATGATGATGATGATATTTCTTGATTTTTACATGCTTTTAGAAACGCTACAATTGAAACTCTACAACTATAAACGTAATAGTTAGAAGGCCAAGGAACCTATCGTGTAATCGATACTATTGAACAGCCGACGTCTGACGTCGTGAAAGGTACTGAGCATGCAATGCAATAACTTGTGGCTCGAAGGACGGGTAAAGGTTTTAAGTCAGCTAATGTTTGTGGCATGATCCTTTAGGTAAGACTTGGTTTATTAATAGTTCTAAAGAAATAATATACAAGTAAAGTAAAATAGTCGACAAAACAATTTAATAGCAACGCAGAAGCAGAAAAAAATTTGAATGTTTTCAACTTTAAGATACTATTATTTTACAATAAATATAATATCAGTTTCATAAAGTGTCATACATTTATTCTGGACGCTGCAGTCTCGTGTCCTGTATAGTCAGCTTCATGTAGATAGCACAATAAAAGACCAACATTATTTAAGTAATTAACAGACTAAATTGGTTCTTATTTCAAAAAAATACATAAGTTGTGAAACAGCACACTCTTGTGACAAGAAAAAGGCTTGATTTCTATTTTATGCTAACTTAATTAATTCATACTTAATTATAACTTTTTTAATAATTTCAAAACAGTGAACATGTTCCTCCAAACAATTTCAAATTGACTGAGATCATTTTATATTTGAGTTTCTTTTTATTATTATAATTCAATATTTGACTGCCATGAGAAGATACGAAAATCTGTTGATAGAAATTTAAAGTCACTAATGTTTCCACACTCTTAGACTTTTGGTAGACTAGCGCCATCTATGAAACGTTTATACAAAACTCCGTGTATATACACCGTCTCGGTGTGCATCAAGCTTACGCTATGAAACGTAAACATGTTTTACTCACACAAACGACGAGTTTATTCGCTACAGTCGACTGTCGTGCCGTAACTGTGTGCGTACTCGTCGCTACACGGATTGTGTGCACAGACAGTGTAAGTGTTCGTAAACTCCGTTCGAACAGTAGTCGGGACTCACACAAGGGAAAACTTTTTCTCAACGAAGCTCCTTGTAGCGACATCTAGTTCAATTCTTCGGAACTAGATATCGCAGCTTGTGAATAAGGGTGCAAGTGAAATTCCAGTTGGAAAATAATTCATTTATTTATTTCTGACAACCAATAAGACTAAAGTAAGAAGTAAAATTTGTATCATAAAGAGATAACAAAAAAACAATAAAAAATATCTACATACGTTAAAAATATACCAAATAAAATATTAAACTTATTGTATTGAATTATTGTGAATTGATTGTATTCTTAATACGTTCGTTAAAGAATAACTTTGTGACAATGACGTGTTAAACATTAATCAGAAGTCTTTCTTTGAAGGTAGATTTTTTAACAAATAGTTTCTCAAGAACTAAATTCTCAAAAAAATACTATTTTATGTTATGAAGCATTCTAAATAATAATTATATCTACGATATTTTTGTATATATTTTTATATAAGCTATTTCGTCTCACTTTTGGGACCAATAACCTATTGGTTTCTAAACGGGCGGGTGGTCCATAGGTTATTTCAAGTGCAATGCGGTTTATGTATTAGACATTGGATTACAAGTTTTGACGAAAGTTCTTGTGAATGACAAATGCTGATTAGGTCGAAAAAGGAATGTCTGTTTGATGTTGCACTGTATATAAAACCATGCCATCTAATGATTTGCAAACTGAAAATCAATTGAATGGTGGAAAAACGGGATAGAATGAGGCCAAGAGCAAGCCCATCTCTCAATAAAAAAAAAATAAAAAAAATTAGACCTACGACATTATAATTCAATTTAAACTCTAAGATCCTTGTATATAATCCGAAAGTAGAAGCGCACGTCACCCAGAATCCTCAACCACTGTTGAACTGTTTATATTATCTTTTAACTTTTGAAACACAACAATATCACCCATCAAGTTTGTTTATCGTGGCAACAACCTAAATGTATGACCTAGATAATTGTCTGTCTGTCTCGTACCTATGCCTGTTACAAATTCTAAAGTAACCATATAATCTAAATCTGAAAACAGTAGTATTTGTCGTCAGTTTAAAATTTCGCCTCATAACAGCAAATTTCAACTCCCATAATTTTCACTTACCACCTTCTTACCCGACATCCGTACATAGTAAGAACTATATTATCGGACGCTCAACGCCGATTCCGTTTACACATACTCGTATTTCAATCGCTATTTAATAACAACTAATTGAAAGTACGCGACATCTTATATAGTTAATTACAACGCTAATTAATTATGTTATTATTACTTAAAATAGAATGACCGCTCTACATTAATGTAATTAAAATGCAAATAAATTATGCGGTTTTATAATTAAATTAACGTAAACGTAACGTAATTAAATACTTGTATTTTATCTGGTATTCGTCAATTTTGGTAGAGCAATAGCTTCTTCCAAAACCGCTATCAATATTCGAAAAACATCTTTATTGTGTAATAGGAAAAATCGTTAAAAAATTCGTTTCCGCCACCGTGGGATAGCGAACAAGTGGCCAGCATCACAATAGACTCAGCTCCATTGTATGCAAGCCAATTGACGTAGGAATCCGCAGCAACCTCGGCCTTGTGCAACCTTCAAAGCGCACTAAGCCATTTTATTTCTATCGTAACTAGAGATGCGTAGTGAATCCGAAATTACACGAAAACCAAGGACGTACGGAGCGCGCACTCTTGTATCGCGAATAACTAAGTTCATTGACGTTACGTAGGCGAAACGAGGGGCTCGCGATCGCGTATCGTGCCTCTCTACACTCGCGGTAGCATTGGAGCGGGACGCAGTCGTCACCTAGCGAATTATCAGCGCGTCTGAACGAAGCAGGTGCCAATTATTGGCGTTTCAATAGTCGCTGTTCGCTGAACTTTTGAAGGTCGAAAAATAAACGCTTCACAACGGGCCGAAGAAAGTTTTGCACTGTCTTTTGTTTTTTATTGCTGTTTATTTGACACAGTTTTGTCATTTGTTTTGTGATGCACTGAAGTAAATGTGTCGGCGCGAATGCATAATTCTGCGAGCGGCGAAGCGGCGGCCGGCGGCGTGCTATAAATTTACAATACTTGTTATTTTGTATGCGTTTAGTTGAGTGAATTAAATACTTCAAATTTTACATTAGTATTAAAAATGTTGCTTATTTTTACAAGCAGCAGCAGAAAAATACCTAAGTTAGTAGAAAAAATGTAAACTCAAAAATGAAAAATCAAGAATTACTTACTCTACTCATTTCGATTGGAAAATTTTGCCTTTCATGAAATTGAAGCTTTCATAAAACTTTAAATGTTAAGGTTTTCAAAGACTAATTTTAATTAATTTTATGTTAATTAGAAACGTAATAGGAACTAACTGTCAACTTGAACCTTGTCGCCATTTTAATTGATAGAGCCGCTCTCCAACTGTCTAAGATTATTAAAGATTTTTTTTAAAGAAAAACAATAGTTAATCTAACTAGTACTTTTCATTTGAAGTTCTAAAAATATACATACATATTTTAATTAATTTCATATCGAAAATAAGTGTTGAAAGGACTTTCACGAACGGAATTCGAACCTGCTTCTACGATAGCCTATGGTAGAGCACCTGCCCCCTTTTACCAGAAAGTGCGTGTTCAAGTCCCGTTCGTAGAATTTTACTTATTCAATGCCTTTTTTAATTTTAAACTATTCTACTTCCTGTAATAATAAATCAAAATAATAAAAAAGACTAACAACAAAGTATGGGGGGGTCTTTAATGCTAATTTACTATCAATTTACCGTCATAATGTCAGTTCAAATAACTTCGTATTTCCGTTTCAAACTAAACAACGGTAATAATCAGAGTACCTACTAATTAAGTGATTTGTTTAATTAATCCTTGGCACAGTAATTTATTCATGAATACATTAAAAATAACTCTGGCACGTTACCTCACATGTTCACATAAGGATTGTCCAATAAATTTATGTACACACAGACAGACGAACTTAAGTGCCTTACCATGTCTTTATATACAAAAGAACCCAACATATTATTAATTCAAAGAGCTTTCTCCTATTCTAATGCATTTTTCTACGGTGGGAGTCGAAATAATTAATGGAATCCGATTTCTATCAATATTCAATACATGGATCTCTTTTAATTTATGTAGGAAGTTAAAGAACCCCAAAAGCTTTTCAGCCATTTTTGTAATAACATGTCGTCTCGCTCTTCGCGAGCTTAGTCGCTAGTCGTAAAGCGAGACAGATAGAAAGTAGGCTGCTGCGTCCTTAATAAGGCTTTACCGGGGAACTGGTTTCGGCCGAATGCTGCGGGACGCTCGTCGATTTATTGATTAAATGTTCTTATTTCAAATTTTATTATCGGATTTTATTTATAATGGTATTGGAATTGTTATGACTCTATTATGTTTTAAACATTTCTTATAAAAATATGGTTCATGGTTAATACAGTACTTTATTTATGTTTTTTTTGAAAAAAAAAATAGCGTGAGGTGAAAAAATATTAGCCGTTTTTATTTCTTCTACAAAATGCACCACATTGACACAAAATGCACGTAAGCATTAATTATTTTAAGAAAAATTCAGCAGCAACATACCTACCAAGAGGTAACATTTGATTTTTAAAAAAGCATAAATTATTGTTGATCAAAATAAAAAGTCTGTTCTAGCTAATATTTAAAAAACAAAATTACATTGGCACTTACTTGCCTATATTGAAACGTTCTCCTAACAAGTTTATAGGTAAAAGGGTAAAAGCTTTCAATGTTCAAAAATACACTAATTGTTTAAGACTTAAGATTACATTTAAAATATCAACTAATCTTTGTAACAGATAGAACTAAAAAAATATTAATTTAAAATATTACATGTTAACTCATCTACGTCCCGCAGCATTCGGTGGAGTTTGGAAAAGCCTCCAAGGATTTCGGATAGATGGCGTTAGGCTCCTCGTAATGACACTCGCCCTGCCCACCCCAGCACCTAGGGACAATTTACTAAAACCACATTTTTTTTCTTGATACTTCGCGAAGCAAAGCGTATTCTCAACTATTGTTGGTGCAAAAAATGCAAATTACATATTTCTCAGTTGGTAGGTGGTCTGATAAGAATTCGGTTTGAATAAATTTGAATACGAATTTAGATCGAGATATCTGAATTTGCTTATCCCGCTGTTATGAAGCAAGTTTCTGAATAACTAAAATTACAATATTATTTGGGAGTTCGACGTCGCGCATTGCTTGTGAATGTCAATATTATGTATTATGTAGTTATTTTGTAAGATACCTGATTTCTGATAATGGATTGCTTTTAGTCTAATAAGAAAATGCGTCAAACATCTTTAGCGATAGATAAGTAAGTATATTTTTTGACGACCAAATTTTTCATAAATATTTCATCTCAAACATACTTACCAACTTACCAATGTAACATTTCATAGTATCATTTAAAATAGGCCTAAAGAATACATCTTTCCCTAAAGGTAAATAGATGCTGATTGATGAAGATGTTTCTAGATCAAGCTATGTTGCATAACCGACGGCGGGGCGTCCCGACGCCACCATATTTATAGGCACGCACACAAACGCGTCCGCGCATGCGTACAATCACCCTCTGTTTGTTTTTAAACGCGTTATAGGTGTATTGGTGGTCGATATTTTGTACACGGGATGATAGGCTCTTGTCAAATGGAAGATGCAATGCAATTTTGCCATGCGTTAAAGCAACTCCGCCCGCCGGAGTGGAATTATGAAAGCTGAAAAACAAACAACTTTGCGACAGTCTTTTGTCATCTATTCTAAGTTCAAAAATTAAAAAATTCTCCTTTTACATTCTAGTCAAGAAAAATTCAAAAGAAATATACCTAACTTCTACAACCTTCAACGTAGCCTGTTTATAATATATTTTTGACGAAACTTCGTAAAATATAATTCTGTAACTTTCTCGTTAGTTACTTATTTAATAACATTTCTAATTAGAACTGAGCGTCCAATCTATCACTTAAATCAGATTTTAAATGTTTCATTTCGCCTACACCTCAACAAATTGCTGATTGAAGCTGTCAGTGCTCCATTTGCTGGTGCAAAGTTATGTTTGCTGGCATTTGCGCCACATTTGACTCTATTGCGACGAGATAAGACAGTAAATGGCACAACGCGTAGTCCTCCAATGTCGTTCTAGAATAGTTTTGTAAATATATAGGTTATCTTCCATCAGTAACTCATGTCACAAGCATGTGTTCGAAGAGGGTTCGGCGCCAACAACACGAAGAATGATTTTATGTTTGGCCACGAGCTGACATTTGAATTGATCATGTCTTTAACACTGTTGTACTACAAATAAATAGTTTCTTCACCAACCGTGTGTGCTAATATATTATGCATTGTTTTACTGTTATCAGAATTGCAATGTTATGTAAAATAGTTTAACGCAAACTCTTGATTAAACGTCTGTCGTTTCGGCCTAGGTATATGTTGCAATGGCCGTGGTTACAGGCTTCTAATTTAAATAGAATGCGAAAATAGATAGAAAACTACATCTATCACTTTAGTTTATGTTAATTTACATATAACCATATACAACCTTATTTTTAGTTTATACGAAAATCGAAACACGGTTCAAATATTTTCATTTAAAGAATAAGTACAAAAAAAATTAAAATAATATCTTGAAAACTCACGAAGTTTCAAGCTTTTTGTGCTGTCCCGTTGTATGTTTTTAGTAGGGTATACTTTATTTCAGATTTTGTAAATATTATTTGGTCAAAATGTAACATGGTATAAAAAATATTGAAATCGATTCTATTACTGATTCTGAACAAACAGTTTTCAGGTTTCGTATAAACTAAAAATAACATTGTATAATTATGTAATTTATAAATTATGAAATAACTGTAAACTTTATTCTTAGCTTTATTTAATCTCTGACTGAAATTAAAGAGTGAAAAGGTACTACCTTACCTACCTAAGTACCTAAGTAATACCTTTGAAATATCTCTCGTTTCGGCTAAGTTCGACTGAAATTGAAGGAAAAAAGGGTTCCCAAATAAAATGAAACTAAACGACTCTTTGAAACTAGTTTTGTGGTGGCAAAATGATTTTACAACGTTTTCTTATATTTTGTTTTAAATACTTGTAAGTATTAAGTAAGTATAGGATGGGACTTCTTGGCAGGAAAGTGAAGAGTCATGTCTGCGATTTTGTTTTATTTTCTAAAATGTGTGTTATGTCGAATATTAATGTGAAATAATGGTGGATTATTAACCGTTAAGTGTTCGTGAGTGTGCATGAGTGTTGGCAAATGAAACAAAACAGTGCAACGGCACTTTTCAAATTCTCTCAAGAAGTCCGCCGCGTGAGGACTTAGTAAAGCCCCACATCTTTACTGAGCTACTCGAGGGGTTGGGGGGTATATCATTTCTAATATCATTCATCATCATCATATAGGAAATATTGTCTATTTATGTATCACTTGTAAGAAAAAATACTTGACACTGGCTAAATGTGCTAATCGTACGAAGCCATCAACTAAAAAAAAAAGTAAAGAATGGCTTGATTTAAAAAAAATAACAAAGAATCTATTAAGCTTGAATAGATCCGTAAAGTGGATCACGTGATCTACAGATTTTTCAATTGCACTAAATACATTAGTTACATGACCTAACTATGTTTTCAATCAATCTTCGTCATTATATTATAAGAGTCCCATTGCTGGACTCTTTCCCATAAAAAAATATAAAATTATTTCGTCGAAAAAAATCAATTGTTGATAGCTTTATGCAGTATAGCGCCTTACCTCCAGCTCCATTTTACTTTTAGATACTTACTTACATAATATAAACACATTTGATTTATTTCTATCTAAAATTCCGCCCATACCATTACCTACCAAGCAACCCTTTCTAACACACTGACATATTCTGACACATTCTATCACATTATATTAACCGCCTCTGAGGCGGTTGAGTCTAGAGGTCCCGGGTTCGATTCACAGCGGCGCTACATGTTTGTGTACTCGGTTTGGTTGGTAGTAGGGCTTGCTTGCCCGCCTGGTTCGCCACCACTATCTTATCTAAATATGTCGCCATAACATTAATTGTAGCATTGTTGTGTTCCGGCAGCTAGAGATAAGATAGCCAGTGCCTCAGTAGTTGAGGATGCCGGGTGAAGTGCGCTTCCACCTTCGGCTTTATCATCACTTAAAACATCAGGTGAGATGAAGGCCATCTCCGGCCCGTGAATGATCGAAGTCCGGCCCGTGACCATCAAACAAAAATTCAAGTGGCGTCTGTGTTTCAGAAAATGGTATGCATTTTCTGTATCAATATTTTTATTTCACAAAAAAATATTTATTTAATGAAAAAATACAGCAAAAAATTCAATAGCCTGACCCGCTATATATTTTGTTAGTGAAAATTGTCACGCGAATGTAAAAGTTTGCCCATCCCTGGCCTAGAGCTTACCCGAAAGATTTAAAAAAAAACATTCTGACACATTCTCTCTGACTTATCAATGCAGCGGCTATAATTTTCGTCCACGCCACAGATAATGCTGGAAGTACATGTTCGATAGTGGAGTCAGTGGCGTGCCTACTCTGGCGCCATCCCATGATTTACATACGGCGACGCGCGATAAATCTATGACCTTTCATTGATAGCTAATGGGGCTGAGACACGCATTAAACGCTTATGTACTCCAACTTGTATACACACAGTGCGGTGACAAAGTTTTAGGATTTACGTGGTTTTGACTAGTGATATAATTAGACAGAAGTTGCTTTTAAGTTATTAATCCAATGGATTAAGGTTTCGTCAACATTTAAAATACAATTTTAGATCTTTTTAGTAGCGACAAATATTAAAATGGTAGCTCAAAGTAGTAGCTACAAACACTAATTGGGAAACTTAGTAGCCTATAAGTGTTTTTAAACCAATAAAGTGCCGATACGCATCACACGCGCGTTGCCGACCCTGTAAAAACTTTTCTACGCCCTTTTCGAAGAATCCCATGCTGTATTCAGTTCAGAATACAAATATGTAGGTAAACATTAAAATACTCTACGTGCTATGTCAAAAGGAAATAATTGCAGTAAAAAGTTTCGACAGTTTATTTTTCTGCATAACTAAAAAACTGTATTGTCGAGTGTTCAAAATGTAAGTACAGCTACGTTGTAAGTTTAATTTTTTCCCGCTACAAATATGGTGTCACCAGTGTCGTTTCTGTCAAAATTGCACACGCCATCGTAACCTAAGTGCTTTATATATGCTGTCGAAGCCGCATTAGCATTGATACATAATTTCGATATCGACCCAACTGGTAATCTGAGGTTCTGTAAAAAACTTTTAGGTACAACAAATAAAAACGTAAAATGTGAGTGGATTTGTATAGTGTTTGTTTCGATGTGTATGCAGAGATCGTGTAAACTTTAGTAGAGTTAATGGAAAATAAATCTGTGGTGAAACTTGAAAATGTCTTGTAGTCTTACCTACATAAATACTAGAACAAAAAAGTCTACTAATATTATTATAAATATTTGATCTATTCAATCTAGAGTAAGATCCCATTAAAACCTTTTAGCTTTACGGAGCGAATGGTTAAAAGTAGAAAGGGTTAGTACCTTCATACCTACTTACTAACATCGTTCAAAAAGCATTTCTTAAAGTACACAAAAAGTGAAAAATAACATTTAATAATAGGTACAATACTTTAAAAAGTATAGCGTTAGTAATTATTATTAGATACCTCTACATTTGTTCAATGTAAATAAAAAAATACCCATCAAGCGTAAAAGATTTAAAATCATTATGTGAAACTAGCTTAAGTGTATTTGAAACTAACTCGCTGAATTAACAAGACGCCAATATTAGCAAACTTAACCGTGCTAACACGTGCAAGTTAACAAGTCCAGCAACCTTAACGCCATACTGAAACAACAAACCCCAACCCTGTTTAGGCGGGGTCGTTTGACCCCACACGCCTGCTCCGGGGGCCTTTCGACCCCACGCCTGCACCGGGCGGGGGGTTGATTACAAATGCCACGTTGCACCATGCTAAAGATCGAATGCGAATCCCTGAATTTACGAAATCACGAATTCGATATTCGAAAATGATACTGCGTCTTTGTTGAGTCAGAGCGGGAATAGAGATGAGATTTTGATGGACGCGACTCGATTTGCTTTATAGAGCTTGTGCATTTAGTTGGGACGTGATGCGAATGTGCCTGTCTCATTAGACGGGACGATTCCAGATTCTGACACGTGACACCTCTCAATCACGTCTTGTTTAATAAAAGTTAGTTTTAGCATCGAATCAGACTGCGTAGTCTTTATAGAGATACACCATATAAGGTTAGAGTATTTATAAATGCATATCATGTTTCTTCTGTTTTTGAGTTTGAATTGAATTCAAAAGTCACAGTTGCATGCGCCATTATCCCGAATGTACTCATAATGAGCTGCGTATGAAATATAAAATCCTCATAGACAACAAACGTGTAGTTATATTCTCTTTAATGATTACTATTACATAAGCCAATACTAGTACAGTATACAGCTGGTAAATCGAAGACGTGACCTCTGGGTCTAAGGGACCGGCATTAACCATTAGACGGTTGAAGGTTTGCTTTCAACCAAATGTTCAGACGAAATGATTAACCTTTTCTATGAGTCAGAATATTAGTAAAGCAACGAGATAATAGGTTCGCCTAAGTTCCCCGAAGGTATTTTGTACAGAAAAGAGTTGGGAAGTAACCATACTTTACCTTGTCTACTTAAGAAGCAACTGGCAATGGATCTAATAAGTACGGTTACCACTAATGGAAGTCACTTTGGTTGGACGATGCATGGGCGTAAGAACAACGCGCTCTACTCGACAGAACTACCCGTAGACAAAACATTCTGACAATGTGATAAATCTCTGAGACTCGAAGCATTTGGCTGAGCGAAGATGTCGATATACCAGGAAGCTTTTTAAACGCGACTTCCTACGTACCAAGTTATTTTAGTCACGTTTAGTCTCCGAACTGACAGTAGAATAACTCTTTTGATGTTTTAAATGTTTGTGTTTTGTTATTAATAAAATGTTTAGCTGGGTTCAACGAAAATGATTAGAAACTAGAACTTGGTAGAAACGTTAGGTAAGTACTTAGAAGGGTACCTGAGGAGGCTTAACTCCATTAAACGTCTTATTTAACAATAAATAAATAAATAAACTTTCCTACACTCACACCAATTATCTAGCCCAATAGAAGCTTCGTTATGAAACTCGTTAAATGGTTACTAGACAACGGATAAACATACTTAAAATACTTAAATACATACTTATTATACTTAAAAAACACCCAGTCCCGAGACAATTTAGAAAAACAATAATTTCTAAATGGACCCGACCGGGGATCGAACCCGGGACCTCAGAGATGGCGACTCCATGAAAACCGGTGTACAAACCACTCGACCAAGGAGGTCGTCAATTGCAATGCTTTTGACGTTAACATTCAACACATACCGTTAAGTATACCTTTGAGGATGTTGTTTAATAGTGCACTTAAACTGTTTTGGATATTTTATTGTAAATACAAACCTGTATTGGCAAACGATAATCTTACTAAAATGCGTCATGTGCGTGAGTTGGCCCAAATGTTGACTCTGAAACGCTTTCTGTGCGTATGCAGATACCTACGATTATTAATAAGCTGATGATGACGTTTCTATCGCATGTATTTCTCGGCATGAATACCTACCCCGAATCCCGTGTCCATGAGGGAATTTAGAAAATCCAGGCCTTTATGTCTCTTACTTGCGTCGTGAAAGGGTCCTGTATGAAAATTTCAGCATTCTAAGTCCAGTAGTTTGGGCTGTGCGATTTAGATCGATCTTCAGTGAAAATTTTTCTTTATAATTATAGGAGTAGGTTTATAGAAAGATTTTTTGGACTCTTTTTCATGCCGCTTCCCGATGTTAGGTGATGATAAGGGCGAAGATGGAGTCGCTTATTACCCGGAATCCTCACCTACAGACTGGCTATCTTATCTTATGTCGGAACACAACAATGCTACTGACCGACTTTGATGTTATGGCGGGTGTTAGCAGTAGTATTAAAGCTGTGCTATGTTGATGGTTCTTCAACAAAGACTTCTCTTTACAAATATACAGTATTGAAGTATGATGATGGCACAAGGGTTCAACAGATTTTTCGTCGCTAAAAAATAACACATTTTTTCATTGGAATATTACGGGATGACAGCAAAGAAGCCGGTGGTCTATTCAATTGTTGCTGAAGGCTGAAAATAGTTCATCATCATCAGCTCATTTTATGTCCACACTGCTGGGGCACGAGCCTTCCCTATGGATGGATAGGGAGAACGGGCGATAAACCACTACGCGGGTCCAGTGCGGATTTGTAGTTGTTAACGACTGCTAATGCAGCCGGGATCAACGGCTTTACGTGCCTTCTGAAGCACGGAGGAGCTAGAGATGATAAATTTTTGTTCACCCATCCGATGACCGGCCTTTGCGAAAGTTGCTTAACCTTACCACTCGCAGACCGGGCGCGTTAACCATTGCGCCGTCAAGCTAGAAAAATAGTTGCTGGCCCCTATTTTAATGATAACCATAGATCGGATTAGGTAGAGTTTTTTGACATACCTTTGCAATGTTAGCATATCATGGATAATCTTAAGCAAACTTTGTTTTTTCCAAAATTTGGATAAAACAAAGTATAAGATTTTTGAAAATAATCTCCAGTAACGATCACCTTAATCACACCTTGATAGTCTGACGTGCAAAAGAGTTAAAAGTGTATTTTCTCTTATTATTTTATCGGGTTATCCATACTATTGATAACGTTATGACGCAATTCACAGAAAAACTCTACATATTCCGATCTATGATGATTACAGACAAACATGTCGATCACTGGTTCCTGTTCAAAATTGGTACCACTTCCCTAAGTAAATATAAAGATTACTAGAGCTCTTCAAATGTAGCTCGTGTGAGCCGGCCCTTACGCGCCAGACGGTGCGCCGCGTCGCCTTCACGGAACCATTGAGTTCAACCCTAGACTGTTGCAGTCTGAGTGGTTTGTTTTGCAGCGTTTCAACTCGCAAGGCATAAGAGGTAGCGATTTTTCTAAAAGTTTTTTTACCTAACTTTGTAGGTACCTACTTGGTGCTTACTGCTTATGGAAGGGTCGAGAGGTGAGTCCCACATAACCTTTTGCGTTTCTCCGCACGAAGTAGTAATCCGAACCCTTTTAAAAAGTCAAGTTGTTTTTATTTAATTGCATTGTTGGTTATTATTAGGTTAAATCATTCTTCATTTATATGCTACAATAAATCTATTATACAAAAAAAAACTCAGTAAGCGCAAGTCGTTGTCTCCTGTTTAAAAAAAAGCATATTTAATGTTGGTAGTTTACTGAGACTACATTTTTTTATTAGTAATGAACTGGAATGTTAAGACAGAACGCGTAAATAGTATAACAGGCACTTATGTAGCAAAAGTAGCATTCTAATGACGTGTATGAACCAACACTCATGATAATTTTAAAATATAAGTTTATACCTTTTAGGAGATAAGTTAAGAAAATGTCTAATATCTAAACAATGATATTTTTTTAAATAGCGCAATTAATGCAATATACCTAATCGTTAACATAATTTTCTATATAAAATTTCATGAGGAAAATAAAGCATCATAAGTTCATAATTTTTACTATTGAAGTTGCCCAAACGAAAATCTTGAATTGATAAGTTTATAGAAATAGAAAAATCTTTATTTGGTACAATCACACATACAAATTTAAACTTTTAACATACAATTTTCAGTCAATTTACAATAATAAATCACAGTTAATTATTTAAATCATTTTTTAAATTAAATTTCATGAAGAAAATATAATATACTTTATATTATTAATACGAGTATATAATAATATTGACCGGAACAGCAAAGTTTTCATTATTATGTAACAGAATCCTCCGATCCGATCCGAACCCTTCGGAAAATCTGGTAGGGCACGGGGACACGTACTTTTAAGTGTGTGATGCCGTTCCCTCTAGAAAACCTCCGAAAGTGTTTCGTTCACACGGCTTGAGGTACTCTTTGTGTACCTCGCCGCCCCCAAAAAAGCTCGGTGACGCAGAAAATGCCGCTTGAGGCAAAAAAAAGTAACAGAATCCCTTTGATTCAACGTCTCCGACCTCTTGTGACTTGGGCCTTGTCTATTTTACTCTTTATTATAAACAGCTTTATTTGGCAAGCTCCGCCGTGCCGGGCTGTAAGCACTCCGCAAAAGATAGAGCTATACCGACACAACAAATTAAAACAAGACTTTTCGGTTAGCTCTGTCTTCAGTAACCGAAAATGTTTTGTTCATGTACTAGATAGTACCTATATAACAATAGTAAGGTTATTTTCTTACCTTAAACGAATTTAAAAGTCGAATTTCAATAGCATTTACAAGTTGGGCAATCGAAATAGCAATACATATAACTTTTATGACTTTTACTATTGTCGAATTATGTATTTTTTTCTTCTTTGCTTTTTACGCGACTGCCAAACAAAGGAGTGTTATGTTTTCAAGGTTCTATATGTGATGTTTCTTTTTTATGCCTTCGTCTATCGTATACCTACTATTAAGTAAAACCATTTTAAGTAAGCTAGATTCTATTTATATATTAAGAAGTGTATCTATATACTCTCTTCTTCCCTACATTAAATATGTTAAGTCAATAAATTAATAAATATGTTTCCTGTTAATGTGTGGCTTAAATACTTATCGCAAAGTACCTATATATTATGTAACACAAATCACTTTATTATAATAGTAGTAAAACTTTTTTATTGGAATTGTTATATTTTATATTACTTCGAAAAATACAAGGATTACCTACTTATTATATTGCGAAGGTCATATGTTGAATATCATCACTCAACATACGGATATATATAATGGTGGGAATGGGATGAGAGTGAGGTCCCAGGCCTGCATTTATTATTTCCGAGCAAGCAGATTGGATAAGAAAATATTTATTCTGTATCTGTGCCTAAGTGGCGCCCTCGTACGATTTCCACATATATTATTCATGTTAAGGCAAAGAAAAACAAAAGCACATCGACTCTTGGACAAATACTATAATATACTGTATGCAGTGGCTTGAATTTAGAGCTTAGGGATTATTGTGTAGAAAAATGGTCAGAAAAAAACCAGAATCCTTTAAAAAAATACAAAGAACGCAGTATTAAGAAACAATATTTTTAACATATTTTTCGTAGGGTAGTAGAACACTAGTGCCCTGGCTACCTAAACCTACCTACCAACTCATAAATATGACATGGTAACGTAAATTTATAAGTCGTTGGTATTTCCACAATCGCCAAAACCGCAGGTCTATAAATAATTTAATTTATCGTGGCACCGCTTAAATTAGCGCAATAATTTAGCGGACCTTTAATTAAATTTCCCAAACCAGAAACGCCGACAGAATTAGTTATGGGCACGGGGGTATTAACGAAACAGTTACCAACGTATTACTCAGACTACGTAGCGTCTGTATAGCAAACAACTCGTTGGGGGCATCTGTTCGTAGCCCACGGCTGGATAGTCAATGTTAACGGAATACCAACTTCTAATTACGTCCAGTGTAACGCATTATCTCTCCTATCCCCCAGATCTTAAGGCACAACTCTCCCTTTGATAACTAACCCAATGTATTGGCAATATTGTTCTGTTCTTTAAATTAATTTGGGGCTCTTGAGTCTCCAGAGCCGACTCTTAGAGATTAAACCGATTCAAGTTAATGAAATTATAGTGGCTAAATACAGAAAACAAGACATTGGTGCTGGTAAATGCATCATGCTTTTGATACAATTGGCCTATGTTAGCTTATAAAATATTTAATTGAATACACCATTGAGTTAATGGGATACACAAACCTTTTTTTTATACCTATATTTTATTTGAAAGCTAATTTGCGTAAAGAACATATACAATTTTACTTGGCTATTACACTCAGTAGGTAACCTAATAATACCTTAATATTCAAACTTCGAACATAGGAGTGGAGTAAACATTATAAAGAAAAGCAAGCACGAAACAAACATTACAATATTCAGATTATGGTAATAGGACTCTTGTCCTTCTAATAAAATTATAAGTTTGAAGGATTTATATGACAGACGCCATTAGTGAAACCAATTTATTTACAGTCATAATACGAAATGTCTAAATTTCATGATTAAACAAAACGAATCCACTTTAATTGCGTACAACGATGAACTTACAGCAATTGTATGATATTAAAAATGTGAATTTATTCGCCGTTATAAGGTAACTTTATTAACATATAAATTCGAATTCATGATGTCGATCATGTGTCACGCAGGTGGTCCTGAAACCATCCCGGTCGAGAAACATTGGGCGATTTGCGTTTCACGCTGGGAAATACTTAACGGTATCTTGATTCTGCAATGCATTTAAATGCCGGATAATCTGGTGATCTTTATTCAAGGACTCGAGATAACTTCACATTATTTACAATGGATATAAAGTCATTAGAACCGAAAGGCTGTGTAATATTTGAAGCGGCTAACAAATTAGAATACGGTTCCTCTATTAAAAAAATAAGACACATCGAAACGCGATACCTTTGCTTCAATTAAAAAGTTGCTCCGGGTAAAAGAGGTCGGCCATTTTCAAATCGTGTTTCGGCGTGTTCGATTTTTAAAAATGGTGCCGAGTGCACCGAACCCCAGCCGATCTGATACAGCGAGACCAAATTAATGAGCTCTCCGAGAATTCTCGGTAAGCGTTTTTAGGGCATGCGTTCGTTAAGCGGGAGGAGGGGGTGGGGGACTTTCCCAGGCTGGTTTTGAATGGTATCGCTCAGCCCTTGGGAGTGGGGACGCAACGGTACCGCCAACACGCGAGGGCTTGTCTATATCCATCATACATTTTATGGGTGGCGGGCTTAAAAGTGGACCGTTCAAACATGCGACTGTGATAAGTATTGCCTTCTTTAAGATAGTTACATTTCTAAAGAGTTTAAAACACGGGTTGGAAAGTATAATTTTATGAAAATACATAATTAGAAATGACATTTACATTACGCTTTTCTTGAATTCTTTAGTTTTTTTTATATTTTATTTTATCAAGTGATTTTTGTGTACTAGGTAGCTACGCTTAGCTAGCTGTATAGTGGTTTATTGCAAACGATTCTATGATAATGGCTTGTTAAGTTATCTAATACACGAAGAAGATAATGATATTTTTTATTACCCAAAAGAAACCAGTCAATTGTAGAAGTTGATTTTATTTCACGATCGTTATCCCAATCCCTAATCACCGATCCTAGCAAATGTTAAGTGTAAATGTAACCAATGCAAAACAGTCAGATGACTGTAAAGAAGCATAAACGTTTTGTCATAAATAAAGTACACCTTAATAGAGTATCATAACACCGAGCTCGGCTTACTACATCAAAACCGTTTTACACTTGAACTCTCCCCCGACTTGCGAAATTGGACTATTCATGAAGTTTCCTATCTCGGAGCTTAGAACCGGGATTAGAATGTTATCAAAACTTCCATACTTAACGCGGCCAACTCACAAAACCGACTTCCTTGTTACTCCTCCCTGAATTTGATATTCGAAATCGAACAGGACCTCAAAAGCCGTGCATTCTGAAACCGCGTCATATTTTACATGAACTTATCACACAAAAAGTACCTAATCAAATTGTGTATTTGCCGGAGCGAAACAAAAGAAATCCGACCGAAAAACAAAGTACGCAAGGCAGAGATTGGAGGAGCTCCCCCAACCTAGATGTTTCTTCCCGAAATTGCGTCGTACATATCTGAGCCTGGTAGGTAGGTAAAGTTTGAAATCCCCGTCCAATTTTGAGAGAGATCATTTGCATCTTTTCTTGTATTAACTAAGGTAAGTCTTCCCGGGAGACTTATAAGAAATCCTTTTTCCGCTAGACTTCGAACAAAGGAGTTTGGACGACGGATTAGGGACGCAAACAGTTTAGCCCTGATCAGGGTTTGGACGTTATTAGACGTTTCATCGGTGTTATCGGCACCCCACAGGCGCTATTTCGGCTGCTGCCAATTGTCGTGTCGCGCGGGTAATCAACGCTTTATTGCGGCAAAGAAAAGACACTGCGTTACATGCAGGAATACATGTAATAACTGAAATAGTCGCTGGCGACGTGTCACGCCTAGTTATTTGACATTTGACACGCCGGTTGGCACGTTCGACAAATATTGTGCTACAGACTCGGCAAATACGAGCCAAATGGGTATACCTAGTATGGAACAAACACTGGGGCACTGCGAATGAGTATTGTGCACAACGATATGAAATTGCGAATGACGTTTTAGGTATTGTCTTGTATTGCGTTACTTGGGCACGTACGCGCGTCATAAGAACGTGTTTAGATCCGCACGAAACTTTGTGTTTACTGTTATGTGTCGCGTCAACACTACTGAAGCAATTACTTTGACTTATTACAACTCTGTCGTACCCGTATATAATGAACTGATTTTCACTGATTAATGAATCCTGCACAGATGTATTAGCCGCAGGATACTGCACCCACGATGCTGTTCAAGATTATTACTTTGATGAAAATTTACTGCCCACGTGCGTTGAGTCCTTCGTACCATTGTGCTATGTAGGTGTGATTTTATTGAGACATTGTTATCAATATAGCCCAACTAAGACGCATCTACAAGTATAGTTAAATTATAGCGATAGCGTTGACGTTTCAATTCATTATGAGTGCGATAAAGTAATTTCCACTTGAAAATACAAAAAGTAAATTTTAAATACATAGGTATTACTTTTACCAAATATATTCCTCTATTCCACTAGCCGTTTAAGTGAGCTCCGTTCCATAAGAGAGATGGATGTGGACTGTGTACCTACTAAAATAACACGGCAGAGAAATTTCAAAAAGTAATAATGATTCCACCTCACCTTGCATTGTCCCGCTCTCGGCACACCAATAAATCAATGATTGCGTATAAAAGAAAGCAATTAAGAACCGCGGGCAAGACAAACAGACACATCATCACAATAAGAACAGACCACCTTCACCACGTCACCTGTAATTTCGGACTGATCCGTACCTTGCGCTCGAACAATTAGTGCAACGCGGAAGGGTTTTTTGTTTGTGCTCCAAATTTTTATTGGGCCCATAAAAACAGGGCAAAAAGTAAAAACGGCCGGCAATTCAACAATGCACTTTCAATTTCTTTATAAATGCGAAACAAAAGGATGAGGGATGGGGTAAGGTGTTTTTTGATATGCCTCGAAAACAATGGTTGTGTTACGCAACTTTTGTTCGGTTGCAAGTTGATTTTTTAAAACACGTTTAGCTAGTTGTAAGCCTTAGTCGTTCTCAGAACATTATACTATGATGTTGAGCAAAAAGTGAACGTTTTTAAGATAACGCCACAAAAAAGTTTGACTTAAAAATTATGGAATGTTAACACAACGAAGCTCGGCACAGATAAGTTGCGCGGACATCAGTCGTAAATACACGACAAGTGATAAAGTTGTGACCGGGAATATTTACGTGACCATTCATATTTTCCTTTGTGACTACCGCACGGATACACAGTCATCGATATGTTGGTAATAGGTAATGTAAGCATGTTATTCTCCTACTGTGCTAATCCGGTAAGTCCTTTTCTCGTATGAAAGGATAATCTTATACGTTCATAAATAAGTTTCTCTGTTCATCTTTTCTTTTACAAGAAATGTATATAAAATGTAATGCTGTGTAGACTCGTTTTGGATTACCGTATAGCTAATAAGATAAACCGAATATGTTATTTTAAGCATTGTAATCTGTTTGTGTACCTATAGAAATAAATAGTATATACCTGCGAGTAATAGAACATGTATATAAAGTTGCATGACTAATATAAGAGCGCTACAAATATCAAAATGTCTTAGGGATACTATTTACCTTTAAAACGTAAGAAAACCTGTTAAGTTTAAAAGGAAAATATCTTAACAAATACACCCAATGTAAATTTTTTTTTATAAATTGATTACTAAAGGTATACTTACAGAAAGCTAAACTTAACTCTAATAACCACAAGATATTACGAGAAAATTCGAAAAGATCGTCTAATCACTGAGATATTTTTATGAAAAAATATATAAATTACATTCATAGGTTAGTATAAAAACTTTAGGTATTTAGGTATTTACAGATAATATATAATGGAATATTCAAATAAATAACGTATATATGTGCCTATCTTTCCCACTATTTTCCTTTCATATAAATGTTTCGGATGTTGATTGAATTAAGCAGATTCCTTACATCCGATTCAGCACAGGCATGAGTATAAATAATACATAATACTTGACATACGATATTCCTTAGGGGATTCTAATGGATATGACTTGGCAGGATTCCCGATTTTCATCAAATTGGATATATATAGGAAAGCGGGAAAAGAATATCAGTTTTATTTGTTGAACAAGAATATAACATGAGGTGATGGCGTACATAGGTAGACTCTGTTTTAGGCTTACAAATTATTGTGCAAATAGATAAAGTTCTGGTTTCCTGATAACTTTCCTTATTTTAATGGCTACGGGAATTGATCGCTAAGGCTTTAGGAATTTTAAAGTTACTCGCCGTCCTTAAACCCGGTTACGATGTAAGGCCATAGGCTGCCGAGTACTTACCGAATAAGCTAGATGGTAGCATTTTCTCATTTTCAGTTTTAAAATAATCTCGTAATATAATGTACCTATATATAATAGCGATAAAAAGGTTAAGGGTATCCCTTCTACCATATAACCTTGTTTCGTACAAACTAGATTCTAAATTTAATCTAATACTTAAAACTATAAACATTGCCCCTACAACTAATCATAAAACGATGGTCTTCATGCACCTGTCCTGTTTGCAATCTTATTTAGGGTATGGCCTCCTCTTCCAATCTAATTTATCAACCATCATCTGAATATTGACTCGTTTCAGTGCCATATTATCTTTCACACAATAGTAGAAAAATTTAAAAGTTAATTTATCTATAAAATGTTTTTATTTGTTTATATAATTCTAACGCAAATTTTGTTGCGAACAAATTACAAACACACAAATGTTGAAAAAATTTCCACGATAGCTCAATAGGGAGAGCACCTGACCCGGTATGTCAGTAGGGTGCAGGTTCAAATCCTGCTCGTGGAAATTTTTTCAACATTTGTGTTTTTGTTAATTTATCTATTTAGTTGTTTTTTGACTTTTACGCGAACACTACCTGCACATTAAATAAAAACATTTTTACAGATGTACTCGCTTTTAAGTTTAAGCAAGTTAAACTAATGAGTTAAATGAGTTAAAGTTATGAGACTATCAACAACTTAGTATCCCTGTGACCACGGACCCTACAAAGGGTTCAAAACGTCAGAATAAAATAAAATTAGAACAATGTGTAAAATAAACGCGAATAGATCCGTAAAAGTTGTTTCATTTAATCATCTCTTTATGTAAGCTGTTATGTCGTTAAATGTTACCGCTGCTTATAACGACTGCTTACAACAATGTTGCGACTTTTTCTGTTTTTTTTTTGTCAGGTTAGAACTAATTAACTTTGTAATAGCTCGGAAATGTAACACATTGAATACAATGGAATCTAATTAACGTAGGTGATTTCACTGGTATCGTGTCGGCGTGTGTGTTGATTAATTCATTTATGTGATAGCGACGACATTGTTAAGAATAATTTTCTTTGTTATTCGACAGCGTAGGTTGTTTAAGACTGTTGGTCACGCTTGCACGGCCATTTTATACAAGCAGAATGCTGCTTAAATGTGTTTGCACTGCATGCGGTCTAGATTTACTGAATTGTTAGTAACTATTAGGTTTGCTTAATTTTTTATGAGGACTTCAGTTGTATTTTTTATTACGGTTGAATATGAAATGTGATGTTGTTATTTTTCTAATGTTGAACGAGTAGGCACCGTTTGATAGTGTTTAAACGCCTGCTGTTTGTATTACATGTGTAGTTAAATGTAATAAAATCTGATGAATGTTAGAATGTGTAAAAATAGTTAATTAAAATGTTTAAGAATCCGAAACTTATCTGCACTGGGATCGCATGGTGGTCTACGCTACGGCTCGTTCTTCTAGGGTTTTCTGATAGGTTAATTTTCTGATAGGTTAAGCTTTTGCTCGTGCTCGTTATACCCATTATGAACTAGTATAACATAATGATGATGATGATGATGATGATGATGATGATGATGATGATGATGATGAAGACGAATAAGATGATGATGAAGAAGAAGAAGATAATGACGATGATGATTGAACTGAAACAACTTTTACGGATCTACTCGCATTTATTTTACACATTACTTTTAATTAATGTTTATCCTGACGTTTGATGATGATGATGATGATATTAACGGATGTAAGTTTAAAAGGAACTTGATGGTGCAGTGTTGGCTAGCAAGTTCGCGTAGCTATCTTGAAATCAATGCAATTTATGCATGTTGGAGCACCGGATGGGTGACCAAATATAACAATTCGAGCTCCTCCTTGCTTTGGAAGGATCTTTTAGGTTTTGGTTAGGTATTGTGGTACGATGGCAATCAATCATATAAAATATATTAGCTCTTATGTGATTAGGCAATCGAGACTATACCTACTGTTGCAAGACGTTTAAAAACTAATGATGAAGACTTTCATCGTCATCAACATTTTAAAGCAGCTGCTTCAAAGTTTTATTTTGCTTGTAGTTATGCTTGTGTTTTAGGTATCACCCGTTTACGGTATTTGTCTTTCTCCTTGATCTGAAAAGTTTCTTATGACTAATTGTCCGAAACGTCAACACCCATCTAAGAGGCCACCACTTTAAATGATGTACCAGTTTCTCAAATAACAACCCTTACAAATATTTTCTGAGCAATCGTGTAGTGCGTGGAATAAGCTCCCGGAAGAAGTGGTCTCAGCCCAAAACTTGGACCAATTTAAAAACAGACTCGACAAATATATTTTCAATAAATAAAAATAAAAGATAATATGATAACTAGTGGTGTATAGCTGAATACAGGCACTTATCAGTTATTTCAATTGCCTGCCTGATAATTTATAATAATAATAGTAATAATATTTTGTTAGTAATCACTTCATTGCTATACTAATTAACATAGAAGCATAGAAATATAGAAACATTCGTCTTGTAACGATAAGGACGTGGCCTATACTTACTCGTAGACGCAAAGGGATTGACCGCCTACAAATCGCTCCTAAACTCATGGGAACTGGTGTATTTAGTGATTTCGATGAGAACTCTTAGTGGAACGCATCGGTTAAAACGCATAAGGTTCTACGTGGGTATGGGTTGTTGTGTGTTAATTCGTCGGTAAAAAGGTATAATAAGGCTTTTATTGGTTTAGTCTTTAATATAAGACACTTACCTTTATTACTACTACTACTGGAAAAATAAAGTACATAAATTAAAACTTAAATTTGTACCAAGATACAGGCAAATAATAACAAGAAATAGGTACATATGAGTAGGTAAAACATTAAGACTAATTCTTACAAATAATCAAAGAATAAGGTCCGAATAGTTATTCCGTGTTATGTCTCTGTTGCAAATAAACAGGCATTTATTTTGTTGGAAATAAAACTTTGATTTGTATTATGGACGAATCGATTATCGAGATTCAATTTGTTTGGTGGCATAATGGCCCCATCACTAATTGTTCTTTTTTCTTTGTTGGTACACTTGTCTCGGGAAGGCAACAATGGCTGGTTGATAGGTTATCGTGTGTTGATAATTAAATAGATTTCATGTAGTAATAAGGGCATTTGGAGCCGTATTACTTTAATTAAGTGTATTGTGCAACCTGTGTTTTGTGAGTGTGTACGTCGTAAGCGAATCGCATCGGGAGTACAATTCGCCGCTGTCGGCGTCACCGCTGCTGGAGTAAACAGGTATTTCCTCGGGGGAAAAGTGCACTTGGGGTAGTTTGGGTGTGATTAGGGAACCCTAGAAGACCCGGACTCGGATTCGGGCCCCATCGGACCATATGGATCCCGTTCTGGACGGCGGGAGCGGCATGGAACTGTGAGTGGATTTTGTAGATTTTAAGGTGTAACCTAATTTTAAACAGAAGCATAGTGTGTGTTGTGGGTTTCCGCAACAGTCTCTTTTGATCTAATTTAATTTAAAAATCTTTGCGTTTTATATTTAACTTGAAAAAAAACAGAGAAATATAATTAGAAAGTTAAAAACTAAAGACATACAAATAAAAGATGTCCTCCAACTGTGGGCTCATGGAACGGTCCCAAGAATGCTGGCAACATTGCCCCTTTGGATTACCAAACTAATACGCTGGCAGAAGTAGCTGCCAGCCTTCTTGTAACCGGAGGTCTCGATAAGGCTAGAAAAAATGTTATCTAATTTGAAATGACGCTTACATGACAGTAACAAAACACGGAATAACTATTCAGACCTTATTCTTTGTTTATCTGTAAGAGGATAATATTATAAGCCAAAATGTTTGATTTTTTTATTTAATTCATTTGGATGTATATACCTACCTTATCTCTAGATTTAAAATAATATTAAAGGTGCGCATTATCTTCGCGCATATCATTGACATTGATGCACCAATTGAATGATTTATTTTTCCAATCGAAAAAGTTTTCTCCCGAAATGGACCTATTATTATAAGGTGCATAGATACACGGACTAAGGTATTTTTAAATCACACTAATATTATAAATGCGAAAGTTTGTGTGTATGTCTGTATATTTGTTCCTTCTTCACGCTGCAACGGATGGATTGATTTGGACGAATTTCGGCATACAGATAGTTTATAACCTGGATTAACACATAGGATAGTTTTAATCCTGATATTCCCACGGGAATCACACTATAAAAATACTAAAAACGACAATTCAATTTTCCAATACAAAATGATTTGTTTGTTTTGTTGTCATGGAAACCAAAGAGAATTTAATCACTTGATGGAAACTGTGAAAGCGGTACGAATTCCGCCGGGTTCACTAGTTTTAAAATAAATTTGCTACACACTACTGTCATATGTTTTATCTTAATGTGTAGTGTATCGTGCGCACTTTGAAAGACAATACACAGTCTCTTCTCAAAATATTCTTGTAACCTCAGCAAAGTCAGAACGTATAACCGTCATCTCAGGGCAACGTTTTTGACGGAGTTAAATCAGCCTGCCTTAAAGAAACTACATCAATAGTTGAAGAGAGCGGGCGACCGTGCCAATTTGGAGTGGCTCCAATAGTTATGCAATAACAATGTGGCAAAGCTGATCTCTAGAGCCGAGGCCTGGCCCTAGGGTTGACAACTACCTCATCATCAGCTCCTTTTTTGTCCTCACTGCTGGGGCACGAGCCTTCCCTATGGATGGATAGGGAGTACGGGCCATAAACCACCACGCGGGTCCAGTGCGAATTGGTGGTTGTTAACGCCTGTTAATGCAGCCGGGACCAATGGTTTTACGTGGCTTATTACGTCCGAAGCACGGAGCGCGTTAACCACTGCGCCATCGAGCTCCTTAAAACAGTAAAAATCAGTGTTATATTGTGTATGTACTTTATTTTTTGTTAGACAAAAATAAAGGACCTATACAAAATACTGCTTTTAACATCTTTGGTATGCAATTTAAAATATTACCTACTAAAATAGTCTCATGTATCTACTTTCTACTACTACGGAAAGAGTTTTATTTTTGTAATTAATGCACAATGAAGGAACGACAGAAATAGAGCTTCAATAAATTAAATAAATAGCTCCTCGTTTATAACAATTATGAATGATTTTAATTGTGAAGAGGCTTACGATAAGCTTTCAAAATATACACTAAATTGATAAATTATGGGAGGTGTCGTAAGAAATATGGCTTCTAAAACAAAAAAAAACTAATAAAACACTGTTAATTTTTCAAAAATACTGTTTATTTTCCTTCTGCGACCCTAAATACTTTATTTCTCATAAAAAAGTTGGCAACCCTAGCTGGCCCGCTTTCAAATCATATCGGAGTTTCATAACAAGAAGTTTACAAATGTGACACCAATTATTATGAGATACACGAGCACTTACGGAACTGTCACAATTACTGCCAATTTTATCTTCTTCTTGTGAACTATCAGTTTTTAAAATAGCTGGTGGCCTCCCATTAGTCTAAATTCGACTGTTATACCCAAAGTATGTAATGAAACACCATATTATACATAACTTTTGCCTTTCTTCACTCTTTTCCATAATTATGAACTTTAAATATGCCAAATCTTACACTGCTCCGTGTTTGCAATTTTTTTAACGTATTAATAATGTAGATTCTGAATAATATTACAGATGGGCTGGCTTGCTTTCAAAACATATGAAGTTTCATAACAAGAACTTTACAAATGTGACACCAATTAATATGAGAGAAGCGAGCACTTACGGAACTGTCACAACTGCCAATTGTATCATGTTCTTGTGAACTATCTTATTTAAAATATTCTTGTCATGTTATTTATTACTGTTTTAAATATATTTTATATGTCACTTTTCATTCCAAATCAGTCATGTAAAGTTAAAAAAAGGGGAAAAGAAATGAGGACGTCCGTCCTTATATCGGAAAATTTTTGTTGAATAATTCTTGACTTTACGAATGTTAAACTAGGAAAAGCAGAAAGCGGAAGCAAAAGTTCATTAAAAAGTTAAGGTTTTACCAAACAATCGTAGTTTTTTAGTATTTGGCTGATCTTTGTCTTTATGGGATACAATCAGACTATTTGGCGGTGAGAAACTTATATTTTGTCAAGCGATCATCTAGTCAAAACAAAGCAAAGAGAAACTACTGTCATATTTTTTTTAGTAAAATGTTTAATTACTTCAGGAATACGCGACGAACCGAGAACTGGCAAAACTGTGTGTGAAAGCTTTACTTCCTAAAAAAAGAAATGTTATCTAAGAAACTTTAAAATACACGGGAACTTTAATAGAGACATTTTAATTGTTTTTACATGTAATTAAAAAAAAACAAATTTCCTAAATATAACAATGGATCTTCTGTCGTGTAACAATGTTTTAATGGGTGGTCATAATTAAACGTTTCAAATAAAATGCATAGTTAAAGAATGCTCGAGAATCGCAAACAACTGGTGAGAATTTTCACATTACCTAAATTATTTTAAAAGTTTTTTTTCGTGCAGCTATATGTAGGTAATGTGTATTAATTTCGAATCGTAATACAAAGTCAACAGTCTTCTCATTATCGTTCATTTCGAAAACAGTTGCTCCTACTTTAATCTGGGTCTATGAAATATTACAGTACTAAAACTATGGACCACATCCAACATTTCTCTATATAGTGATTTTTACATAGTGATCACTATTATGTTGGTAGTTCGCCTCAATGCCCTAGGGGTTTAACGCTCGGCCCAATAACCGGAGATGCTGAGTTCAAATCCCAGGTCGGGCAAAGCGTGCTTCAGACTAGCCAATGCTTATCTCGGGTAATATGTAATCATCAACCAGCATGATTGGTGATTAAGCCTACCAATTATATTCAAATTTAAATTAAAATATTTTAAAATTGAAATTAATATTATAGTAGATGCAGCAGTGAGCCAGTACATAGGATAATTGCTGGTTTTGAAGTTTATTTAAATTTATTATGTAGTAACTAAGGTCTTTAAGATAATTTGAGAAAACACGATTAAGCTGATTTCGCAGCAGGTACATAAATTGTACAACCCACAGCTGATAATCGACAGTTCGATCCTCACCCAAGAGTCTATAGGTATAGTCTGAGACCAAGCGTCTACAATACTACCAAGTTAAGAAACTCCACTGTTGTCAACTTTAAATAATTTACCTGTCATATTCTTTTCGAAAGCTATCAACAGTTAGAATATTTTTTCTTTAGTTACAAGTCTGTAGTTACAGTGGTCTTCCATACCCAATATCCTACTGGCTGGGAGCCAACTTACAGTTCCTCGGGTATTAATATAGACCAGAACTGGTATTAACAAGGTAGCTTGTTACTCTATTTCGATACTGAAAGCCCCTTTGTGTCTAACAAGTAGCCTTTGATACTTTGAAGTGAGACAGTTATTCGATGATGTTCCAAGGATTACAGATTGTTTATTACATACTGGATTACTTTAGAGCCTTTGTTTTGGTAGTAGCGTTAGATTTTGTATTTTAGACGCTTGTGAGTCATTGGAGGCATTAGAAAAATAAATGGCCGATTTAGTTTCGGGAGAACAGTGAAAATGAAAATCGTTTTGAGCGTGACTTAAATAAGGATTTACATTAAGTCTACGGCGATTTGTTTGATATAATATAAGATATGCGATTTTCTCGTCAAAGTCTCGTCGTTGTCCAAATAAAATAATAATAATAATAAATTTTTCTACACTCACACCAATTATCTAGCCCAAGAGAAGCTTCGTTATGAAACTCGTTATATGGTTACTAGACAACGGATAAACATACTTAAAATACTTAAATACATACTTATTATACATAGAAAACACCCAAATAATCTACGCCTATTTTATTATTTTGAATTTTATATTCACAATGCTACAGGAACGCCTCGGTGGCCGAGTGGCAGAGCGCTCGTCCCGATACCCGAAGGTCCCGGGTTTAATTCCCAGATCGGGCAAAATGTATGGATTTTTCGATGCATAGCCCGGGTTTGTGATCACCAACCCGCACTTGGCAAGCTTGGTGATTAAGCCATTACTTATCAATTGTGGCGATGACTTGACTTCAATGATGGTGGCCTTTGCCCAGCAGTGGGACAATTATGGGCTGTTTACTTTACTATTACTAATGCTACAGGTATATAGTTACAAGATATTTTTTTTACTAGAAAAAACAACCAGGCTCAGAAATGTCGAGTGGGAATCGAACCCACGACCTTTGGATAACCGGTCCAATGCTGACCGCTGAGCTACCGAGACCCGCTCCCCTCTTTTGTTTAAATCTTAAAGTCCAATTTGGCCTCGGACAAAACAAGACGCCATTTTCCTCTTCGTATTACTTCTACGAAGTGCTTGGTGCTTCGGAAGGAACGTAAACCCGTTGGTCCCGGCTACATTAGCAGTCGTTAACAACCACCAATCCGCACCGGGCCCGCTTGGTGGTTTATGGCCCGTTCTCCCATCCATAGGGAAGGCTCGTGCCCTAGCAGTGGGGACATAAAATGAGCTGATGATGATGATGATAACTTCGTAAACTATAATCTAAAGCTTTTTTAAATCTGGCAACGAAGAACCTTATTTTTTTAATACCACCTATTGGTGGGTATGTTTTCTTTTTATCCTCGCTCTATACCTACAGGATATTTTTTTTACCAGTGCGCAAATTTTCTGGAGCGACTCAGAATCGGTAAGTTAACAACTTTCTCATAGTAACATGGGTTGAAATATGTCAAAAATTCTTGGACTTCCCATACCTTTTTTAGCGAATACTTGATTAGCCTGATCTGTATGAAGAGTCTAAATTTTTGACATATTTCAACCCATGTTACTATGAGAAAGCTGTTTACTTACCGATTCTAAGTCGCTCCAAAAACATTGCGCACTGGAAAAAATTTATCCTGTATACTTCTCCATTACAGACATCGATCCGTAACTTGTTTTGGGTACGCATTCATTTCGGAATCGGAAAGACTTCAACTATACCAGATCACACACTAGTGTGATTTGGTATGGTTGAAGTCTTCACGTAATATAAAATATATAATTTATGTAAGAAATTGATGTATGTGTGTTAACTGTGTTACATTACATTCCTTACACTCTTTAAATGTTGCTTAGTCTGTAAACTACGTACGGTCGACCACTGTGCGACCACTAGTAGTAATAATTTCACAACTTCATTGCGGTGGCCTGTATTCTTTAAGCTAGTTTTTTTTTTGTAAGTTTTAGTGTTCTGTGGTAAACGGTGTTGGTGTACTTTTATAAATTTATGTAACTATTTTATTATGAATGTTCATTGTTACACTGTTTGTTTGCCCAAATAAAAAAAAAATAAAAAAATCGCGCACGCCACAATACCCTTAGTTACTTCGTGTTCCGTGTACCCGAAGATCGTGGGAGATTTACCACATTTCTCACCTCCACCCGGGCACTTGGGGTTAACAGCCTCGATGGTGTTATCTCAACGAGTGCTTCGACATCTCTTCTTGTAAATAAGATAAACAATTGACAGGCGTTTGTACAAAAATCTCAGGCTTTTATTTTAAATTGGAGTGAAGTGGTTTTGGTGAACTCGACACCGCACCGTGCGCTTTTGGTCGCGTGTTTTACGAAATTTATTCAGAGAAATTTAATACAATACCACTGAATGGTAGACAGAAATTGTTTTCGTTTGATTTTTCTTTTTTAAACTTTATGCAACTTTTTTTATGTACTAATTCTAAATGGCTGTCGAAGTTACTCGAAACAATCTTGTTCCCGTATTTTTATATAGTTTTAGTATAGCCGATACAACAAAATTTTATTTTATTGCCCCATTGCTAAGCAAAGGTCTCTCTTAAGTCCTTTGACTTATCCCTTTCACGAACTATCTCAGTAAGTCTCGTGTGCCTTTTATATTAGTAGCTAAAACATTAGTAGTAGCGAGCCGTTGTACCGGATCGTGGTGATGATGGTTTCACTGTGGTCCGAAACTAAAAGGCACTCCGGGTTAGCCAGAACCGCCGCGGCACCGCACCGACAGGGCCTAACTTCCTGCTGCGTGCTGCGACACCGACCACGGCCATGTATCTGTCTCGCCTGCACTACACCACTACCGTGAAGGAGATCGCAGATTACATACAAACGAAGACCAACTTCCTTTTGAGGGTGGAGCCGCTGGAGTCGCGCCACAACACTAGCTTCAAAGCATTTGTGGTGCGAGTCCCATCAACTAAGCTGGACGCCTTCATGAGAGAAGACTTCTGGCCGAAGGGAGTGGTGTTCAGACGTTTTCGTGGAAGGCTACCTTTGAGCGCCACCGATGCGACACCGAAGGTGTCGAAATAATTACTAACATAGATTAAGTTTTATATTACTAACAAAAATTGTATATTGGTATGTATATGTTAGTTTATAAGGTATTTATCTATGGGCCTGTTATATTGTAACTTTAAATTGTTGCCTGAAAATAAAGGAATTTATTATTATTATTATTATTATTATTATATTGGATAAGATAATACTGTCTCACTTTACTATAACAGTATGTGTGTATATAACAGTACAAATGTGTGGTTTGTCAATATAAAACATATTAAACCTAAACTGTAACTAGAAAAATTAAATTATCTATACTTTTTTGATAATGTGTAAACAAGTATATGTATTCCTTCAGCTAAAGTTAGGTACAACCTGTCTCCATGACACCACTGAGGCTAGATAGTAAAATTAATAATTCAGTCATTACCCTAACCTTTGTATAGAAAGGGAAATGTCATTACTCTCTTTCGTGTATAGTATTGCTCCTTGCCGAAGCGGGTCGTTATAGGAAAAAGCTTCGGATCCCTAGGGACGCCCCTTTCTCAGACCGGATCATTTCTCCAACCCGCTGATGCCACTCGTTTCCCGCTGCTTGCATAGGGTGCATTTCCTGCACTCATACTCTAAACAGGGATAGCAGAAAAGATTTTTACGCAAACACGTTCTTTTGTTTTAATTTTTAAATATGTAAAACCTTTTTTATTAAGTACTCATTTTAAATCTCATTGATACTTACTTTCTATTATTCGATGTAATAGTTGGCGTTTATAAAACATAGGTAGGTATTGTCTGTTGCTTTTTTACTTTATATATAACTAATACCTAGGTAATTTTATCACAGTGTCAATACTAGTACTGTCTTAACATAGTCTACGTATATTCCTTAAGTAGGTAAGTATGTAATAAAATATAATAGTATGGAATTTGAATGCTAGTTACACAAACATTAAGAAGAAATACCCTTCCACGTGCGCCACCATCGTATTCCAATATTTACGAAACAAGTCTAAATAACTGTTTTCCCGAAACAAGCATTGAGAGCTTTCATTTCATATTATACATAATAATCTAATGAATATACCAACGGTGTGAATTTCTCATGTATCTCGTTACACCACAAATAAGGGTGATTCTCACGCAAATGCAAGATGAAGGGGGCCGCTTAAATCTGAAATTATGTGAGCAAAATAAAAAGTTATTTTTATGTGGACGCTAGTCTTCGCACTTGCAATCTCAGCGCCCCATCTCGTAAGAAAATAACAACATTACATGTCGCATGCTAAAAGAGCGAAACAAGATTTGAAAAGTACCTACCTAATGAACGCGAATTTTTATAGACGCCATACCTGTTTGCAAAAGTCAAAAGACTCGAAAGTAAGGTCACGATACACCCTGTCACATAATGTGGACGATTTTATATGCACTTAAAGAGGTTTTCAGATACACGTAATGCAGAAACGGTGTTAATATTGCAGTTTATGCGTTTAGAGAGTTCGCTTTGGTTGATTAAAAATTTTGTGAATCTGATACTACCTTTAAGTATATAGGTATGTAAATAAAATTCTGTGTCGAATCGTTGCATATAGGTATAAGATTTTTTTGTATTGTTATTCAAACCAGCAGTTTCATATTCAATTTTAAAAATAGAATGTCATCTAGCAAAGAGACTTCATGTTCCCTAAAGAAGTTTAATTAAAAAGGTTTTCATTCAAAACTTCCTCTAAATAAATGTCAAGACCTCTTTTGTAGATCGAGCTGGGTCTCTGTCGTTGTCCAAAAAGTTTTACTACTTCTCAACGAAAAAGAGCAATAAACCTCATTCAACAAGCAAAGTAAGTTCCGCTATTCAGAGGATTGTTTACGATCTTGATTGAGCAGGATAACAGCTAACTAACAAGTATAAGAAACAACTAAAAGCCAGTAAACACGGCGAAGGGCCGAAAGTTTCTCTCTCAATAATACATGAGTTACTTATCCAATTTTCTATCGAGACCTTCCCCCAGGGCAAACTAGGCGTAGCCGGAGAAAACATACGGTAATAACAAAAATATTTACCAAAGCTCGAGCGGAATAGAAAGATGTCCCTTAATACGGGCCCAGATGCATCCCACCTATTATATTATTTGTTTCCACAAAAAGGTCGGGTGGGAATATGAATGTGGGAGTACGTAATGCAAATTCGAAATTCGTGGCGGGCGGAACGTTTTTCGGGCACGATTTTTCTTTTTGCTAAAGCACCTCTGGGAGAAATGTTATCAAAGATAGATAAGTACGGTCGCTGCCTCCGGCTGTGCTCCTTCTACATAACTTATACGCAGTCTTAAAATAATTCTCGGCCCGAAGTAGATTGTGTCAAAATCAATATTTTATCGTAAGCGTTTACTTGTAGCCGTTACTGACACTTTCTGATAATTTAGAGGCCACGTTCGAAGAAACTTGGCGCGACACATCGAATTAAACAAATTATTTAGGGGCTACAATCTCCTTAATACTCAGATTACAAAATGGCGGCTTTAATAAAATCCTTGATCTTGTTGGCCAACGAGACTTTTACTTAAAACAGAGTGCATGTTTGTGTACCTAAATATAATATTTGTTTACGCATTTCATTATAATAATATTATTAAACGTTGTTGTTCATAGAAAATAAATTTAAACTATTAACATCTGAGTAGATTAAAAAATGGTGTGTCACTCATATATAATGAAGCACATAATTCAGAACTTTACTTATTATTTATTGTGTCATACCTGATGTTTAATGCAGCGGTTCCCAAAGTTGTCTGGGCTACGACCCATTAAATACAAGTTTACAAACTCGGGACCCACCTCTAGCAAATTTAACCGTTACCAATACAAATAAAGGAAATAAAAAAATAAAAAAAACGACTTTTCAAATAACAAACAAAGTTTCAGCATGCGCGCCGCCCGCGCTTACGATCCGCCCGACGACGCCAGTCACCTGCCGCCTGGCCGCCGTTGGCTCGGTCGGTTGGTGTGTCGTTCTACAGGCAGGGCGATTACTTTGGTTTTGCGGGTGTCCATGGGCGGCGGGGATTACTTTCCATCAGGTGACTCGCCTGCTCGTTTGCCTCCTTTTAACATAAAAAAAGGGCCCACTCAATATTCTGTATTATAGTTAGGGAAACCTTGATGTTATGTGTTTCCTGCAAATGTACGTGTTTAAATAAATAAATAAATCATCATCATTAGCCTACACACGTCCACTGCTGGACATAAGCCTCTCTAAGTGCAGGCCACTGAGCATGACCCGCGGCTCTAAATAAATATGGCTTTAAAAAAATCAGTATCAAAAACTCAAATGTTGATAAAATTTCCACGAGCAGGATTTGAACCTGCACCCTGCTGACATACCGGGTCAGGTGCTCTCCCAATTGAGCGATCGTGGTTCTAACCAGCCCGCCGATAAAAATCAGTATCGATTAACACATTATAATTTACTTGGATATCCGCAACAAATTCAAGTCTACGAATCGACGCTATAATTGGTATGAAACATAGAAAAGGCTAAATTGGCTTTTGAATTCGATTTGATAAAATATGCTTATTTACTAAAAAACTGTAATAAATACCTACTGTAAGTTTGAAAGGCATGTTCCAGCAATTCTTGAGGCTTGAGATACACTGAGGCCAAGATTGTATTATTTTTTAGGTGTCCTTTTTTACTTTAGTTAAGATACAAATAAATTTTTGCTAAATAGTATATTTATTTTTAGGTAACGTAAACTCGTATCTAAAATATACCTATATACCTATACTATAAAATAAATAGCTAATTACGAAGTTTACACCAAAAAAAATACTTTATTTACCCTCGTCAAGTCACATTCATACAAGACAATATTAAGGACTGTACTTTAAGAAGTAAGAAATTGGGGTGCCGAAATGGGAAGGTGCAGAAACGAAACTAAGCCCATTTTACATAATTACCTATTATTTAACAATATGAGCAAATGTGAGTAAGTGTTTTATTCCACATTTAGGTATAGTAAGTACTTTCTCACCACTACACTTAGGTTTATACATAACAACATAAAAAATATTTATTATTGTTTCAAGTAGCGTTTAAATCTCCTGTTTTAAAAACTCCACAATCTTTTCTCAGCGGCCTAAATCTAAAATGTTTGTCACAGAATTTCTTTCTCTGAATACATAGGCTATAAGTTCATAATGTATATTCTACATAAATAAATAAACAGTCCAAATGTCAAAGTCTACTAAGATACAGAGTCAGCAAACTCTTGCTCTCAGTGTAATCCAAACTCATTTCTAGACGTCGCGTGTTAGACGCGTTTCGGCGTCCAAACCAAAAGTCGCCATTCAAACGTTGTACCGTGACGCATCCGAGTTATGACCGGGCTACGCGCCGCTCGTAAAATGGCCGGCCATTCAGCGAGACAATAAAACACGATTCGGATCAGAACGGTGTCACTAGCGACAAGTTCAAGTGCGCCATTATGTTGCACAACGACGATAAACGTTTGATATAATAATAATAAAAAAATAGTCTTTGGCGAAACGGCACTTGGTTCCGTCTAGTTTTATTAAAAAAAATATGACTTAAATATTGTTATACATCACTAAATCACACACTAAAATAAAGTAAAGTGAATAACCCAATATACTCTCCTGCGTGCGTACGTGTCACGTACACTGAAATCAATTCATCGCTGCAGTTGATAAGGTATTTATTGCCTTAATCACTACGCTTGCTTAATGCGGTTTGATGATTCGGGCTACCTATATTGAAAAATCTGATACACATTTTGAATCCACCCTTTATAAGAAAGTAGGTAGGTAGGTAGGTATATCTACTCCTAAAAATACTACTTTACAAAAAATGCTTTGATTTGTGATCAGAATATCACAAAGTTCGCGTGTATTAAGTAATACATGGATAAGAGTAATAATAGTAAAATAACTAGGTACTATTAGACGAAGCTTCATACATAAGTATTTATGCCGTAGCTGTTAAGTACTTACAAATGACACAGAATGTGAATAACGCTACATACTGATACTTATGGTAATTTGTATCAACATAACAAATCGATTACGGCAACATCATACTCAGTAATTTAATTTAAAACCGATTTGAATACATATTTTAAATTAATTGGATACATTTGCTTAATCATTTATGTTAAAGAAAATAAAATACAACGGTTAAAAAGCGTTTGCGTTTAACTCAACTGTTTTAATCGTTATCTTTAACACATGAATGCCCCACTGCTGGGCTATGTATAGGCAATTATACGACGAAATCGTAGGGCCATAACTGCTGGGTACCGATTACTTATTGATTATTTTTTATTCACCCATCTGTTGACTAGCCTTTGTAAAAGGCGCTGAGCTATCACGATCGCAAACTTAACACACAAGCAGAAAAATCTATATCAGGATTAATTTGGTGGTAGTTATAACTATATTATCACCAGCTCATCAACGTCCCCTCTGCTGAGACACGAGCCTTGAATGGATAGGGAGAACGGGCCATAAACCACTACGCGGGCCCAGTGCGGATTGGTGGTTGTTAACGACTGCTAATGCAGCCGGGACCAACGGTTTCACGTGGCTTCCGAAGCATGGAGGAGCTGGAGATGATAAATTTTTGGTCACCCATCCGATGACCGGCTTTTGCGATAGTTGCTTAACTTTAGCAGTTAGACCGGGCGCGTTAACCACAGCGCCATCGAGCGCCTCTCATAGCATACTTACCTAAAACTGAAGCGTCAGAGTTAGTAAAGCGAGTATTAAAAAATAAACGCAGTAGGTACCTTCATAACCTTAAAAATCCCAGCGTCTTAGATTTCCCAACTCATACGATACCCTAATACGTACGTAACAGTTGTGTCATTTGACGATATCATATGCACGTTTATACGCTGCGGGTATTTTTATCAAGAGCGGTCGTAAACGGCGTAGACTAGCGGTAGACGGGCGGCCGCGACTGTGGCGGACAAAAATGTAGGTACCATATAAAAGGTGTCATACGACTACTGAGAGTTATATTTGGCATACCATCACATTTGATGAAAATAATGAATTTGTATTTCATTGAAGCAAAGACTAGACCTAGAGATAGGAACCATCTATACCTATGTTGTCTCTCAAAGTGGCAAAAGCACGTTTTATTCGCAGTCCGATCACGTCGAGGTGCTCGATGTTAATGTGCTCGGTATAGATAGCTAATATTAAGCAACTTTCGCAAAGTCTAGTCGTCGGATGGGTGACCAAAATTTTACCATTTCGAGCGATTCCGTAGCAACGGAAGATACGTAAAGCCATCGGCCCCGTCTTCATTAGCAGTCGTTAACAGCCACCAATCCGTGCTGGGCCCGCGTGAAGGTTTATGGGCTTCGCCCTGTGGTGGCTCTCTCCTGTGGGTTCTCCATAGGGAAGGCTCGTGCTCCAGCAGTTGGATCATGAAATTTGTGATGATTAATAAATCTTTATTTCTTTCAATACATAAATACAGTTTGTAACATGCATAGTTTTCCTACTTATCTAGTTTAGGTACAAACATCAGGCTTTTGCAGCTGGTACTTAAACTGGGAAAACCCGTGCTATAAGCACCAGCGACCTTCCATTTGCACTATTCAGTCAAAACAGGTATACCTACCTATAATAAAAAAAAATAATATTACTAAGTAATCAAAGTACATTCAGAAACGCTAGATAGTAAGTAATAATGTTATGTTTTTGTGGTGTAATTATTCATGAAAAAAAACAACAAAGATTTAAAGATGACGTTAACGTAAAAAATAATTTAGATAGCATTGAAACAGCGCCTTCTGGTGACAAAAGAGGATTGTTACTACCATCTTTAGGGTGTCTTTCTGATCTTATTTAACTACTGGATGATACAAATAATTCATATCTGCTGGTTGTAGCTTGTCAGCAATAGAGAATCTCCTGAGGTTATAAATAAGTAAACTTAATAGAAATATAGAAATAGAAAAAATCTTTATTTAGTATAACTACACATACACATTCAAAACACAGGAACATCACTTTTGCATATACCAAATTGGTTTCCGCTCAGCATATATCATATGTAACTTCATTGGGAATATGGTTAAAAACTTAATATTAATAAAACAACATTAAATGCACAATTGAACAGCTTGAACAGCAGCAGCTAGACGAAATTGTCTAATACTATGATATAGCTAGTTGTAAATACCTTATACGCCAGAATATCTATACCTACTTCCCAAAACAAATATATGTTTCGTGTCTCCCTAAGTACTTACGGATCTACAAAAAACCCCGCCATGTCGTGCGCTCAAAAATAAAACTTCAAATATGTATTGACAAGTTCTTTTTATTTTGTTGCAGATGCATAAAGAATACGGATGACATGCCTGCCTTGCACCAGGTAAGGAATCCATGTGGACCGTACAGGTTTTGCGATTTAATAAGGGTCTACCTACAATCCATAAATTACTGTAATCCCACCCTTATACCTACCATACCAAAGTAGGAAAAAGGCTGTGTAACTTGTGTAATGTAGACGATTTTATATCAGAATTGGTATATAAAAATCCCTGTTTATTAACAATATAAAATACAGAGATGATTGTTGTCATTTTTTGTGATAGGTATTAAGATAATCGGCAAAAAGTACGCTTATAATTTGTTGAGTTACACTCTGTGGTTACACATATATATTTTCAAAACTCCTTTGCCTTTTAAATTAAAAAGAAACAAATTTTAATCGCGTACAGCTATTTAAAATTCGAACGTTTGTTAAAAACAAATTCATTAATCAAGAGATTTCAAATAACGAACAACCTTCATTGATTATTATAAAACTGAATGAAATCTTTCCGCGCCAAGAGAATTGTCCAGCCAAAGCCTCTACGAAGTTCCAATATCGAGCTCTATGGTAACTTACTCATAACACAATTCCGACCGGTTTACTCGGAATCAGCGGAAAGATAATAAGATAGGGGTCGGATGCCCCGCAGCGGCGGACAATGCGATATTTTCCTATCAGCCTTTACTTTTCTATTCTTATAAATTGCAATGGAACACACATCGGTAAAAATAATACAGTTTCGGTGCTCTACTTGCTAGTATCAGAATAGACTCCTAACGTTTACTAGGTAAATATTGCTTAGTTTTATTTATTTTACTAATTTCAGTAGATACCTACCTACGTAAGAAATTAAATTAGCTCTAAGTAGGTACATACTGATTGGATTTTTTTTTAAATTGTTTTCGTAGGCGAATGAATGAAAAGATTTCTTGGGTGCTTGAATGCGACAAACCGTTCTCACTAAACGTCTTTAAAAAAATTAACAAAAAAAAACCGACTCCAAAAAATTAGACTGATAAAGTTTCACTAAAAGGTAAAAAATAATTGCATAGTTTAGTTTGTTCAATTTACTTGCAATTAACCTTTAATATACTCACAATGATACATATTATACTATATTAAATTTATTCTTAAGAACTATGCGACTGCCATATAACAGAACACATACCTACTTACTTATTGTGACAAACAAGCAAAAATATCAAATATTTACTTGCAAACAAAAAAAAATATTAGACTACTTATTTAAACAATCATTTTATTAGGCAAATATATAGGTAGGTACAATTATATTATTTTTGGAGCCGCTGCCAGCCAACGAAGTTTTTGGAGCCAGGCCAGTCCGCGTTTGTAGTCAAAATTTCATGGATTAGATTGAATGTTAATTGTTGGAACCTAGGTATTATTCTGATTATCTAAAGTAGGTATGTCGTTAAAATGTTAATGTTTAAGTTACCTTAGCTGGCACCGACTTCAAAAATAACAATAATTACCTACTTATATATTTTCCAAATGATTGATGATAAGCAGTCTAAAAATATGTTTTTTATTTGTTTCTTTAAGTGGATTTCAAGTAAATATTTGGTATTTGCTTGTTTGTCAATATAAGAACATAAGATTGAGTATAATAAATTTTAATTGCAAATAAACTAAACTAAACTGCGCAATTATTTTTTAGTGCAATTTTATCAGTCAAATTTTTTGGAGTCGGTTTTTTTTGTTAAAATTTTTGTTTATTTCTTGCTTTTTAGTGATTCGTTTCGATCTATTTATCATAAGCAAATATGGGTAAGTAGACTTACAAAACGCGCTGCTCGTACGAGACAGCGCCGTTTAAATGAGACAAGCGAGGAAAACGAGAAACGCCTATCTCAAAGTAGGAAATCCAAAACTAAGTTACGGTGCCTGTTTTCTTTTGCTTCGTCATAGTCGCTTAACTATCTTAATCGAGATATCTTATCGCCACCCGTGAAATACGTCTCATTGAGGAATTCCGGTGACAATCTGTGGTCTTTTTCATCAGTTACACTTCATCACATTTGATGCATTCTAAAAATATCATTATACTGCAAATGCTTGACTTATTTCTGAAAATACCAAAATTGCTATAGGTATGCCTACAATATTTGAGAAGATCCCTCAATTCCTTAAGGATTCCATTATTAAAACTGGACCAAATTAAAATGGGACTACACGGAAAGCACTAGCTTTCAAATAAAGAAAGAATCATCAAAACCGGTTGACCCAGTCGAAAGTTCTGAGGTAACAAACATAAAAAAATAGAGTCGAATTGAAAACCTCCTCCTTTTTTTTAAGGTCGGTTAAAAAAGGGGTGTTAGCTCTCTGGATCGGTTAACAAAAATATTCTTATTTAAGCACATTAATATTGAGGAGATATGAATAATCAGACCTTAGGTGTCTTTTAAAATGTTAAAAGCTACAAATCGAGTATCATCATGTAGGTAATCTGCATAATGTAGAGTCAGAAACAAATACATTCTATAGAGCCAGTTCCTAAGTGAGACATAAAAAACGAAGCCAACAAACTTCAAACGCGCCTCCAAAGTGTACTAACATACAAAGTGAGCACATCAGCTGTTCACATGATCTGTCATAAAGACGTGTCGTGTCCACTGTAAACTCCATAAAACTTAACACGTCATTCCGACTATAATGTTCTATTAAGGGCAATTCGAGCACTCCTTACGATTTTACGATTTCGACGCCGTTTTACGGCTTGCCACGCGCGTCGCTCGTAAAAAACTACGGTCACCTGTTGTAGTATGTCAATAAAATTTCGTCAATGGGCCCCGTTTTAATACGCCAATTATGCGCCGATGTTTCATTCAAGTGTCGCTTTTACGAGGTAATGGTTGCCTCTTCGCATCCTTGGCGCCCGGCTATAAAAGCTTGCGGCATTTTTATAATCGATTGTTAACATTTTATCGATTTGCCACCGTATTAGTGTTGTAAATGTAAATCTAATAGTTTATTAGGACGTTTTTTGACCTACCTACTAAGGTTTTTTTTTGGGGTTTTAGATAGGATTTGTCCAATAACAGATGACCTTATATTAATGTATTCCCAACATGATCTTCTAATGATGTATTAAAAAAACAGAACGCAGCAGAATATCTAAAGGAACACGTATTTCTACGCCATGATCCATAGCTCAAATGACTGCATACGTCAGGAATATAAAGGAGGAGATTACTGCACGCCCCACCTAAACTAGCATGGCCGACGGTTCCGCACACGCCTCACTACATCCCATTGGTTGAAATGTGAAAAACTAGTTTGCAGCTCGCCGTATTGACCAATCAACGCGCGGCAACTTTAAAAAGGTAATTCGGAAGACATCTTGCGAGGTGCATTGATCTCTTTCATTACGTCTGCGAGAGAGCGAGCCGGAGAATCTGTGAGTGTGTTGGTGTGTGATTAGTCAGTTTGCGGATGATCCGCACAGATGGCGCTGTTTGTTTGGTAGTTCATCCGCTGCTAGATAGATGGCGTTGTCTTCACACAGCATTGCTTTCGTATGGTCTCCATATGATCAGCTGATTTTCGACAATGACTTTGGTGTTTGGTACTAGAAACTATGTTAAGGTTGGCAAGATTTAGAAATGCTTCAAATGATCTACTTTAATGAACTTTAAATGTTGCTAAATTACCTAGTTAAGGTTAATGCCTGAACACGTGTCTTGTTCCTGAATTAAATACATTATTTAACAAAATGTAAAATGTTTCTTCTTCTTAACCACTTACCCGATTGTATTACATCATTTGAATTAGGTACTAATACTAACTTACAGCAAGACGGTGTATTTAATCTGAGTAAACAATCTTACATTAATAAGTTTTTAAATTATCTAACATTAAGATACTATTTTTTTGGAAAAAACATATTATGCTGAAAGTTCCTCTTCGTTCGCAAATAAAATTATTCAATAAAATGATTTTACTAAGACAAGGAAGTTAGTTCACTTCTCTACATTCCTTCTCTACATGAGATAATTTATGATCTTGATAGTCTTGTCTTATGTGTAGAGTATTACCTATGTAAGAACCATGTTATTTATTTTGTCCATAGTCTCTTCAGGTAAAAATATGGTATTCAAGGTATTACATTAACTAATTATTTATCAAGTGAATGTTACTAACTTCCGATTGGATAACTTTAAAAAAATAGTCTTTAAGCTACATTTATAACTTTGTTTGGACTATGCGGTTAGATACCTTTAAGTCCTAATTTGGAACCTAAATCCTGATCATGTGCAAAAAACTATTCTGAAATAAACGCTTCAGGATAATAATTATGATACAAGGAGGTAAAGTCACTAGAAAGGGTTATTCTTTTTTAATTCCTAAACAGTGGTATGGTAAGATAATAATGGTAAGATACGATAAGGCCGAAGATGAAATCCTCAACCATTAGATCTTACTTGTGACTGTCGGAACAGAACAATAATATTGTATATGATTATGGTGATATATGTCCTGTATATGTATGTGATATTATGGTGATGTATGTAGGTATATATGTGTCCCCAATGGATACGCGGGGCGTCGCCGCCGGCCGCGCCAGCTGGCCGTGCCGCGCGGCCGCACCAACCTGCTGGGCAAAGATCCGCTGACGCGTGCACTGATCGCCCTAAACCGAATTGCAGACAAAATTTACTTGTTCTACTGTTCTTTGAACGAATTCACAAAAACAGCTCTATTCGTGATAATTATGATAATATGTAGTTAGTTACACTATTGTTAATGTTACCTGTAAAAATATAGTTGTAAAAGTGGAAATAAATAAATAAATAATTTTACGCAAATTTTGTTGCGAACGAATTACAATTTAAAAAAAGACAGTGTTGAAAAAATTTTGAACCCGCACTGCACGCATATCATGATATGCCGGGTCAGGTGCACTACCAACTATGCTATCGTAGCTCAATCCAACTTGTCGAAATTGTAGAAATTTTCAAGACTTGGTCTTTTTTCAAAAAGCAATAATGTTGTTATGACGATTTAGATACTTTGGTGGTAACTAGCCAGATGGACTTAAGAGGAGCCATATATTTGTAGTATACCAACCAAACTGAATAAATCAACATGTATGTAACTCCCGACCCCGCTGGGAATCGACCCCGGGATTCAGATTAGAAATTAGTGGGTCTTTTTCTATGCTTTAGCTTTAACAGCCTTTATTATTTTATACATGTAGGTAAGTATGAAGATATAAAAATTATCTACGTACCTACTTATCTTAACTTGTGATGTTAAAGCTAGAACATGGGACTAGCCACAGTGATTTGTCTATATTGACAATTCGTGGTATCTATTTGAGTTGCAATCAAATGAGCTTACTTTTGAATACAAGTGTAATATTTTATCACAACTCCTTTTTTAAATGCCTCGGCCCGATATCGGAAGGTCCCGGGTTCAACTCTCGGGTCGGGCAAAGTGATTTTTTGATGCATAGCCCGCGTTTGTGATCACCAACCCGCATTTGGCAAGCGTGGTGAATAAGCCAATGATGGAGGCCTTTGCCCAGCAGTGGGATACTTATAGGCTATTTAGTTTTTACTTTACCTTTTTTAAACGTGATCTTCTACATGTGAATGTACAGCCTACTGTATTCTGGAGATAGCCACACTAAAGACCCTTAGTATGCTAGATACTAATTAGTGTAATTTTAACAGCAGGTGCAGAAAAACCATTCTCGATTAAGTAGTTAACCGCATCTGATAAATAATTACGATGCGTAAAAGCTATACTGCTATTCTACTGCCAGCAGCAGTTTGCCCAGGCAATTGACATTAAAATTTAGTACGTATACTTATACGTATGTATGTATTTTAATTAAATACATACATACCTACGTATACGTAGGTATAATATTCCAATACTTACATTGTTAATTAATTTTTAATCAATGACAAATTATTATACAAATATTTTTTACAAATATAATTATAGTAATTAAAAAAAAAATGATCTCTCTTCTTTACTTCTACTAAGCTGTGCTGTGCCCGACAGGGTCCATTATTGATCTCATTGTAGAAACCTACCTACCATCTTATTGTGTTAACATTATGGAATGTAATAAAGTATTGAGTACTGTATTGAAGTAATTTAGACAGTAATTTTGATAGCTACTTAAAAAGGATCAATGAAATAACTGTAATTTATATTACACTTAATTCAAAGTTCTTTGGTATCTACATCAAAAACATATTTTTTAACTGAATTGCCTGATGCTTCTTGATATCAAACTGCATAATATATAGCTTAAGCAGGCAATGTAAGACAAAAAAAACACAACCAATAACAAATTGAATTTTAATAGTTATCATCACCACCATTCGCTCCATACACACGGGCCATAACGGGCCATTCCTCCCACCCTACTAACGATCCAAAAAAAAGTAATAGCAATCACGAATGCGGTAGTCAATCGATTATAGAACGATTCTCGCCTGGATAATGCTCACTTCTATACCGGTAAATCGATTCCTCAGCGATCGAATGACGAAATCGATGGCTTATGGCAACATTGTATCGATCACGCGCCATTGGGGCGGCCATTATGGTTCAAAGGTACCTGTGGAACTGTTCAATGGCTTGTGGTTATCTGATAGACCAGATAGTAATCGAATCGTCTAAATAAAATCGTGTGCACCAACTATGTTTGGACTTTGTACAGTCAATTGTATAAATGAAATGTTTTCTTACATCTAATGTGTGTTTTAACCTTTTTTAAGGTTTTTGTAAAATATTGGCAGAAGTACCTGTACCATTCTTGTCATATTTTTGTTGCTTATGTATTTAGAAAACCTTACTTTAGCAAATTCTTTCTACATAAATCACCGCTAAGGTACCTACAGATATATATCTTACAATCTACTTTAATAAAGTCTGAGCTAAAAAAAATTCCTCAATCACCCAAACTATGCGATTATTATACGACCCATTATTGATGTAATGATACAAAAGCAAAGTACGAAACAAAAGGAAGTAACATTCCCCAAGGTCTATGCAGATTTCACGTAAACTATAACATAAATAACAGAATTAAAATCTCCAAAAGAACTTCCATGCCATGCGTTATGAACGTGACAGTACTGAATAAACTCGCAATGTTACGGCCAAAGTTGATGCTAGCGTCAGGAAATAATCGAAAACCACTTTTCACTGGCTTTATAGCATTACCTTGTCATATACTTTCTATGGGCGTAACAGTTGTTAAACGATTATCGATCGATTTGTGTGAATCCACTATTTACTATTACCAACCAGAAATCAGTGATATTACTCTTAAAATGTATACTTTGTTACTGTCGTGTAAACTTATCTGGACCTACAAGGTGAACTTACATGCTCATCGTCGGATTTTCATTCGTAACTCGTTGTAGACAAAGTTGATTTTGGCATGCGACAATCTGCACGGTGGTTCGCGTGAGCGGTATCGATGTCACAAATTTGTATTCAAAAGATACGTACCATCGGAGTACACGATTATCGTAAAACGAACAATTTAAACTCGAGGTTTTGTTGAGTTTCGAATATTGCTGGGCGATGGGACTGCCTGCATTAAGTACATAGCTTGAGCCGGATTGAGGTACCTATATCTAGGTGGAATATATAATAATTTTAAGACTTGTAAGTATCTTTTTGTTATATCTGGACAACTGGTACCAACGACATAACGTTACTTCCAAAGCACGGAGAAGCTCAATATATTTTAAATCAATTACCCATCCGGACATACCAATCCGCACTGGGCCCGCTTGGTAACCACCGAGTGGGCCCAGTGACCCGATCTTCATATCTGTTCATAAAGCAGGCTCGTGTCCCAGCAGTGGGGACGTAGAATGAGCCGGTGATGACGATTGCCCGGCATTGCGACAGCTGCTTAATTTGTAAGACATTTTTACAGAAATGCATTTATGTTGAACAAACTAGTACGTCATTTAAATTATGAAATCTCCTCGCTTTGAAACGTTGTACCTACCTACCTGTGTGGTGGTTCAACTGGCCATAATTTATTGTGGTAGGAATCAGGTTCTTTCTATGTTCTGTGCCGATAAATAACTAAAATTATTGGGTACCTATCTGACAGGTCTACTTTGTATCACTTACGAGACATTTTGTTGTGGCAAGCATCACATAGGATTAATGCATAATTAATATGATAAACTGCCGTACTCAGAGACATCTATTAGCATTTAATATAAATACTATTATGTTTTTTAGAGAGATATTTTTTGAGGAGCTCGATGGCGCAGTGGTTAACGCGCCCGGTCTGCGAGTGCTGAGGTACAGCAACTTTCGCAAAGGCCGGTCATCGGATGGGTGACCAAACATTTATCATCTCGAGTTCCTCCGTGCTTCGGAAGGCACGTAAAGCCGTTGGTCCCGGCTGCATTAGGAGTCGTTAACAACCACCAATCCGCACTGGGCCCGCGTGGTGGTTACTATACCTATAACCTTCCCTACCCATACAAAAGGCTCGTGCCCCAGCAGTGGGGACATAAAAATGAGCTGATGATGATAATGATGATGATGGTGTTTTTCATGAAAAAGTCTTTAAAATAGTTCTTTTTTTTTAAAAAAAGGAAACGTACATTATCTTTGACTTAACTGAACAAAAATTTGGTTCAAAAGGCTTTCAGTGCAGTTTGTGTCTTAAAGATAATAAACATAGAAATAATATAGAGTTGTACTATTACCTACTTCAGATAGTAAAACTACTTCATTGTAACATTTAAAAAAAATATACTGCAGTTTTTTTTGTGCTTTCTTATGTTGCTTCACAATTTCAAGTATAACTTATCTTAACAAGAAGAAAAAAGAAGAAAGACAATAAGAACACAATGACATAATGAGCATCAATAAAGTGGAAATATATAAGAAATAAAACTAGTGCACACAAAAACTATATATTTTTGCGAAACATTCATTTTTATATAAGTTAAACTATTAGCTATAAAATTCATTTTGAGAATCCGGTATAAAAACATAGTGAAATATTTTTAATACATTTTTTATGCTAAGAAAACATAAATAAAATTTTAATAGAAAAAAAATATAATAGTTAATTAAAGTAAAAATTTATAAACACATGGTTTACTTCTCCAATATCTGTATTGTGTCTTAAAAGACTTGTTTTGCCTAATGAGTGTTTTGTCTGTGTTGAAACAATATACATTCGTCATATTTCCGTTCCGTGTTCATGACAATGCTATTACCATAATGGTATGTTTCGGAAGTGGTAATAAGGTAGAAATCTAAGTTTCAATGATAAGCCTTTTAGACTAAATGCCTCTGCTTATGCTTGTATAACAAAAAAAACGACAATAACGTTGAAAAACGAAGAAGAAAACACTAACCCACTTATTCATAAAAACTATTAAAGCATTTTTTTAGTTAAATATTGTTTTGTCAACGTCACACAAACGCCATTTTGTATTTGAGAAAAAGAGACAAAACATTATTTAACTAAATAATGCTTAAATAGTTTTTATGAATAAGGGGGTAATTAGTTAATCAATATTTTTTGAGGAAACTGTTAAAAATGCAATGAGCGTGCCTTCACGTCAAATGAGAGCAACAGATCGACATGAATCCTAAGGTAGTATTCAAAAGTGGCTTAAGTTTTTTGATCCCTATTCAATACAATAGGTAGGTATAACTACTAGATATGGTATATGATGGTGATAATGGTTTTTGTGACTTACCTAACAGATAAAGCGCGGGCGCGGTCGATGCCACGAGCAAAAGCTAATATTACCTAACTACATTATAATCTCAGAAACTCAGAAGTCCTTTCAAGGATCCTTATCAAAATATGAAATCCACTTACCTATACGGACTTTGATAGGTTTTTATTTTACATTATAACTTTGCTTTTTATTTATGTTAGAATTATATATAAATAAACGTGATTACATATATATAATTGTGTATAAATATAGCATGTGTGAAAACTAGACTGATGAAAATGATGCGATATAATACATAACGTTATATTTCAACGAATCTAGATGAATCAAGTAACGAAATAATATTTAACTTAACCATATTTCCATTTCTTGGAAAATTTAAATCATTTATCTACCGCTGTCAATCAATTTGACGATATAAACATCCAACATAATATCGAAATTATCAATTATATAGAGATTGAAGATACAAATTCCATCTTTCCCATTCCATTGGCTATCAGCCTAATAACTTAAGCTTGCCATTAACATAATAATATACTACTCACGATACTATAAGTCGGAGTAACTGGGGACAAACTCGCTCCGATCTCGTAGTGAATTGACATCTTTTACATAATTTTACGATCGCCGATACGGAATGCTTTAGGCGCGAGATAACAGTTAGCCTTGTCGTATATCTATATAACAAATACAGCGTGAATGATACTACGAATATTATATTTGTATTCGTTATGTATTTTAATATACAAGTGGTCGCCCAGTGGTCGAAATTCGACAGTAATTTTATTAAAGCTGCACGGGTTGTATCCTAGGCAATGAAAAATTAAAAAAGATAGAATGTGAGTTTGGATTGGCATTGACAGATTTCGGCCGCTCCTCTTCCATTTTTGAAAAGAGTATATAATATGCGTGTGTGTCAAAAACATGGTAGTGTGTGTAATGTTTGTTTTATTGATATAATGTATTTTATGCATAATTTAAAAAAAAATATTAACATTCTGCACTCTTTCTCCATATGAACTATAAGTGTTAGAAATTTCATACTCCTCAGTCCGCGCAATTTTCGTAAAAAAAATGGTACAAAGTTTTTGCTTCACGTAATAATATATAGATTACGTAAATAATGTTATCGACGACGTTAAGATTTGCTCTGCAAACTCTTGTTAGTAGCTATTTTTTACAGCTTAGTGATATGATAACCAGTTCCTTAGTAGATGAGGATACCGGGTGAAGTGCATTACCATCTTCAGTCTCTTCACATACCATGTGTTCTTAATTTAAGAATATCTACCTACTGTACCTATTATCGTGATAAAGAAGAGCGGAGCCACCTGGCACAGGCATTATCATGCTTTGTTAAGCAGACTCCAACTAAGTACTATCTTTTAGTAAGTACTTTATTTCTTAACGTGAATAAAATAAAATAAAATATTTATTTATTGGTTTGATTTTTGAAAGCCAAGCGCTACCACATTGTATAAATAAAACAACATAATTAAAAGTATCTTAAAAACATCTCCAAGTATTTTTTTGCAGATAATGTTGTTGCTAATAGATTTACAACGTTGATGTGTGAAAATTCAAACCCGGCTACTCTGAATTCGACCCAAATTTACTCCCACTCATTTTGCGATGACGACAGACGCCACAACCGATCAAAATAAAAAACTGTTAACTCATTACATCCCCAGCTCATTTTATGTTCCCACTGCTGGGCTACGAGCCTTTTTTACATGGATAGGGAGAACGGGCCTTAAACCACCACGCGGGCGGGCCCAGTGCGGATTGGTGATTGTTAACAACTTCTAAATAATGCTACCGGAACCAACGGTTTTACATGCATTCCGAAGCACGAAGCACCTTTGCGAAAGTTGCTAAACCTTAGCAATATACGGGTGCGTTAACGACTACGCTATCAGGGGCACCTTTGGTTTAAAAAAATGAGTAAAAAATTGTGAAACTTTTTTACACGTAAATAAAATACCAATGTATTGCCATCTCGTAAATATAGGCCAAGGAATTCGTCCGGAACACGCGTGACGTGTTCCGAATTCTACCATCACGCTGCCTCGGTGCGTAATATACAAGTGTAGTCAGCCGACATGAGGAGAGAGATCTGTATAGAGTTTACGCGTAGACTTACATATGCGCAGACATGTCTCTGTTATTCTACTATTATTTTAAAGCGTTAGGTCTTCACCTTAATTTAGGGTAAGTGATAACAAGACTGGTTGGAAAAGCATTTCACCAGAAAAACAAATATTATATCCTTTATTTACATACAAAAACTAAAATCGTAAAATAAGACACAGAGGTAGAGTACAAAATAGGCCGCTTTATTGCTAACAAGTAATCTCGGGTGATAAAGTATAATAGTAGAAATAGGATTAAAACATAATATAATAATATTAAATAAAAACCCTCGATGGCGCAGTGGTTAACGCGCCCGGTCTGCGAGTGCTGGGGTTAAGCAACTTTCGCAAAGGCCGGCCATCGGATGGGTGACCAAAAATTTATCATCTCGAGCTCGTCCGTGCTTCGGAAGGCACGTAAAGCCGTTGTTCCCGGCTGCATTAGCAGTCGTTAACAACCACCAATCCGCACTGGGCCCGCGCGGTGGTTTATGACCCGTTCTCCCTATCCATCCATAGGGAAAGCCCCAGCAGTGTGGACATAAAATGAGCTGGTGATGTGGTGATGGACATAAAAATATATACAAACATACAAAAAGGAAATAAATATAATAAAAGTAGTTTATGTAATGTAGGTAAATAAGCAGAAAAATGTATAGAAATGTTTAAAATGAATGTAAAAAATGACCTCAACTACCAAAGAACTTGTTATATTATCTGAAACTAACTTACTTGATGGTAAATGAATATGAGACCGCGGCCGGTTCGAAGAGAATTTTACCCAAAAACCTTAACTACTGAAAAATTGGTTATCAAATCTGTAATATATACAAACATACAAAAAGGAAATAAATATAATAAAAGTAGTTTATGTAATGTAGGTAAATAAGCAGAAAAATTTATAGAAATGTTTAAAATGAATGTAAAAAATGACCTTAACTACCAAAGAACTTGTTATATTATCTGAAACTATTTTACTTGATGGTAAATGAATATGAGGCCGCGGCCGGTTCGAAGAGAATTTTACTCAAAAACCTTAACTACTAAAAATTGGTTATCAAATCTGTAACTATCTACATAACAACAATGCTACTAAAGTTGTTGTTATGGCGGCAGATTTTTATAACATGTAGAAAGTTAGGTAATCTGAGAACAATATTTAGACCCCGCTGGGAATCAAGCTCGGGACTTCTGGGTCTGAACCTGGTCAGATAACGAATGTGGAAATATAAAGCGCCGTTATCACTATAAAACATATTAAAACACTAAGAAAGTCCTGATTACATATATGTATATTTATATAATTAATTATTTAAGAACTAATTATTCAACATAAATTATGTAACAGTATATTACCACAGCAGAGGTCAGATAGACTCTGATAATATTATATTCATTAGATATTTTTAAAAAAATTAACTATTTTAAAAAAATACTTACTTTTTAACTATTTACTTACTACTTAAATTACTTACATAATCTAATTCTACATAATTTGTCATAGTCTATTATAAGTTTACTAATATGTTACGGACGAGTGGGGCCTCCTGCAATATGCCATGTCCTATGTAGGTAGTGTTTGTAAATGTAATTTGATAGACAGAAATAAATAGTTTTTTATTTGATTTGTTTTATTTGATTGGATGTCTGCTTATTATATGACGACAACAACAACACGCAAAAACTATAGCAGTAGCAAATTCTATATTACAAAATACATAAAACAGGAAACAAAGGGAACATTCCAATGGTTATAGATGAAATCTTGTTTCTCTTACAAATAAATCATACTAATATTATAAAGAGGAAAGCATTGTATTTTTGTATGTTTGAAACGAATAAACTCAAAAAGTACTATCGATTTAAAAAAAAATATCACCATTAGAATGCTACATTAGTGCTGAGTAACATAGGCTATATCAAAAAAGAAATGTCCACCCGTGCGAAGCAGGGACGGGCCACTAGTGTAGGTATAAATCGCGGACTGTCTGCGTTCCTCCTACGCTAAAAATGTTAAGTCTATGGCAGAGAGGTGTTTGTGTGTGTCGGGATACATCTGTAGTGGTTCTATATGCCGGCCGGGAGCTCTGAAGTGCAGTTTGGGAATACCGCACCGACTGATACGCCGTAAAGTGCCGGCTAGGCGACACAGGAGATGGTGTGTGCAGACACGTCTGCAGATATGTCTACGGGCATGTGCAGCTATCTGAAATGAATCATGAACAATTATAAGTATTTGTAAAGACATCGTGTTTTTTGGATAAGTTCTATTTAATGTAAACGTTTCATAAAACTCTGAAGAAAACTAAGAAAACTCTGTAAGTTGACAGCATATTGGGGGAGGCCTTTGTCCAGCAGTGGACGTCTTTTGGCTGAGATGATGATGACAGCATATTTGGGACTTATAACATAGCTAAGTAAAAAAATTACTAATAAGTTATGGGTCTGTATCATTTAAGATAGTTACTTGTATATTATCTCTCGATCGATAACAATCACAAACAGTTAACGAGTATTCTAAGAACTTCGTAGTAATTGTACTAGAAAAAAATCACTTTAATATACCTATACATTTTCTAATTTATTAATTTTATCACTGATTGACCTTTGATACTCGAGCTACTATTTATTATTTATATAAGCCACTAATTTCCACCTGCGGAGCTTTCCTTTCATCTATATACATCTTTAACATCAATATAACCAATACAAGGTTATTTGGGTACAATATAAAGAGCTTAATTTATACAAGGTTGTAGGTAATTGTTAACGATATTTTAACTTCAATAGTACGCGTTAACATCGAATGCGCAGTTTGTCATGCAATACTGAGTAATTTTAAGATGTTTACACCACAAGCAAATATAAATAACTCTCTATACAGGCTGTCTAACCTTTCCGTATCTTCAGATCAGCTGTGGCAAATTTACGTCATGTGCAGCGGGCGGGGTCAATAAAATATGTAGGCAGGCGCGACACGTGAGCACCGGCCCTCGTGTCTTTCCTATAACAAGAAAGAATTTTTCTATGCATTTATTTTCTTACTGAATATACTTAAGATGGAGTTTTATAGCCACTCTTTTACACGCCGAGCAGTATTTAGAACGTGATAGCTATTTCTTGTGTTTGACGTAGGTAGACGTATTAGCATAAAAATAATTATCTACAAAATGAGTACCTAAGTATTGTTTCTATTAATATCTAATAGCTGAATAGCTTCAATTTATTTTTCTATTTGTAATTTTTTAACAATAAGTAAGAGCAAGTAGCTAATATGAACACGAACTAAGTGTGCTGTATTATTAAGAACTAGCGGCCGCTCGCGGTTTCACCCGCGTGGTTCCCGTTCCCGTGGGAATATCGGGATAAAAAGTATTCTATGTGTTAATCTAGGTTATAAACTATCTGTATGCCGAATTTCATCCAAATCCATTCAGTAGTTTTACGTGAAAGAGTAATAAACATTCATTCATACTTACAAACTTTCGCGTTTATAATGTCAGTAGGATAATGTCTCTTAGATACAAATGTAATGCCATGCCATGCCAAATCCATTTCCACTTAACATCAGGTGGGATGGAGTCATTTGCCGAGTCAACTATAAAAAAAACAAATAAATGAATATCGAGGAACATAAGTAAGTAGATAGCAAGACACTTTAAGAGGAAACACTAAGGTCGACTGAATTGAAAAATATGTATGAAAAGTAGACAAAATCAAAGTTTCATAGTCCCCTGATTCCTCCCCTAAAACTTGATCGATTTAATTATTTTTTTCATTAAAATTAAAGAAAGGCTTTTGCTGTGTCCCTATGTTTTCCTTTTTTTCATAAATTAATTATTAAAAAAGATATCAACCTTTAAAAACCTTAAAAATTGGCCAGATTTTCCGCTTTGTTTCCCAAATTTGACGATATTATATAAAAAAAAATCAAAACAGGGACACAGCCAAAGCCTTTCTTAAATTTTTAATGAAAAAAATAATTAAATCGGTCTAGTTTTGGAGGAGAAATCGGGGGTCAACGAAACGTTAATTTTGTCTACTTTTCATACATATTTTTCAATTCAGTCGGCCTTAGTATTTCCTTGTAATAGTGAGTATCTTTTGTCCTAGAAAATACACTTTTAGTGCTATTTTCTAACCTTTACGGCAACTCCACGTTTTAAACCACGAATCAGGGTGACTTGTGTGAGATTTGTTTTCTATCCTTATTTATTGGATTATGTATACGAAGTTGAAAATTTGTATGTCAAAATTGGAACTCTTCTCGTAGGTATGTCGTCAGGAGGTCAATGCCGTACTAATTTTCACTTTCGTTAACGTGATCGAATGTCAAAGAAAGCCCGGTGACGCTGAAAATGGCGTTTGAGACAATCAGCAATCTCTTTAAAAAAAAAAAGAATGTCAAATGTAACTCACACTAAATAGTATGCACAAAAACGTCAATAGACATGCGCACAGTGTATCATTTCGGTATACTCGTATTAAGTGGCCATATATTTTTTTTATGGTTCCCTACTGCATCTCACTTTCCACCGTCACTTAGCAAGAGCTGAAAGTGTCAAAACAAACATTTATTAAGCCATAACGGTGGCCATAACAACACTTGAGACATAACCAGCTAATTGGAGTTGTCGCTACCATCTCATACACTTGATTCCCTTCGTAATAACAATACGATGTGGCAATTGATTTAAAGGGTAGTTCAAGTGTGGTGTCAAATAGATACCGTTACTTGGTACAACTTGGTTCAAAATGAAGTGTATCAAATGACGAAGTGTTTATAATTTCCTTTGCTTATAGATGTAAAGATAACATTTAAGTTAGTATTTTCGCCTTTTATATACTTTAACATAGGTAATTTTTATTTGTATGTAGCCTATATTTTTCACTATTATTCTTAGTTGAAAATATCCCTTGCTGCTATTTTGAAATACCTATGAAATATAATAAATAAATAAATAAATTTTCCTACACTCACACCAATTATCCAGCCCAAGAGAAGCTTCGTTATGAAACTCGTTAAAATGGTTACTAGACAACGGATAAACATACTTAAAATACTTAAATACATACTTAATAAACATAGAAAACACCCAGACCCGAGACAATTTAGAAAAACAATTAAATTGACCCGACCGGGGATCGAACCCGGGACCTCAGAGATGGCGACACCATGAAAACCGGTGTACAAACCACTCGACCAAGGAGGTCGGCATATAATATAACTACAACGAATCACTCTACCTCTAATAGCAATCTTGTCTGTAGATTTTAGTTCAAAATAATAAGTATTCATAGATAACAAATACCTACAAAAAATAATGGATATAAATAAGTACTTATTTCAAATTCAATTTCTTTTCTATACGAGTATAAATAAAATATACACAAATGTTGAAGTAAAGCATTTAAACGTATATATCAGGGTTAAGTAGCTTTTGACAGCAACTTATGCCCGCTTAAAACCTATTTGGTGTGATAAAGATAACAAAAACATTTGTATAAGTGTCTCTACCACTGCCTTAAATGTGTTATGGTGACATTTAAGTCACACGTGAAATTGGACTATTCTATCTTTATACATAGACTTATTGAAATATAGTTGAAAAACTACATCCTGATAATTTCTTTAGAAATGTTTTAGTTACATTAATTATTGAATTCACGTTACAAACATAGCTATCTTTTGACAAAAGATTGTTAATTATACGTAGGTAAGTTATTAACAATTCACAAACCTGTGCTCCCTTGATATATTTTTAGTTAAGAAATTTAGTAGTAAATTAAATTCTTCACCATTTTTTTATTTTGTTAATAAGTAAGTAAATAAGTTGACAATAATTTTAAAATTTTATTGGAATACTTTAGTTGTGCTTCGTCTTTGCCAGCCTTGGGCTTCCCCTTGGCAGCCAACTGGGGACAATGGCGTCTCCATGATAGTTGGTGGGTTGTGGAAAGGCGGACGGGTTAGTTTCACATAACCTGGGGCCTCTTCAAGGCCCCGGTATGCCTAATGCATTCCTCTGGGTTAAAAAAAAAGGTGTGCTTCGTCTAGGTGTGCTTCGTGGAAAACCTCGACAAAATCACATAGTACAGAAAAAAAAATAAGACAGTAGTACCTTCAATGACCATTTAACTTTGATGGTCATTGGATTCACGTAGGTATTTCATTGTAGATAGGTAATTAAAAATATGAGCCAACGAAACTAGACCCGGTTGTCTTTTAATAAAAATTTAATTCAACAAATAATATTATTATTATTGGAAGGAAATATATCTATCCTATCCCATTTTATTTATTACGTAAGTACCTGCACTTAGGTACATGATCATAAATAAATAGCAAAGAGAGGGCGCTTCAACGCACATACCGAAGTTAAGGAACTTTCCGGGGGTGGCCGTCATTTTTCTTGTAACGGGCAACACTGGACACTAAAACGATGTTGTCTCATTAACCGAAGCAGTGGTCGTTCCGGTAAAATACGGCACCCAGCTTCCATAAACTACGCCGCTTGATTGGTTGGCAAACATTGGTACAAACGGGCATATATTACCCACCGCCACACCGCAGGGTTAGGTTCCGATGTTTATCTTGCGTCAGTACTCCTAAGGAAATACCTAGAAGGTCTTATCTGAATCGGATTGCTTAATTAAAAGGCTGAATTCATTATGGTACGTAGGTTTAATGGCGCTTGAGGTGCTTGCCAGTATGTGCGTGTATCCTTATGTTCTTGCAGGTACCTAAGTTACTGTTATTTAATTGACTTTAAATAATAAGTGTTTCAACTATTCTATTAATACATTTACTTATAAAATTTAACACCAATATCCCAGAGAGGTATGTATCCCAGAATCTATTGGGCTTAAGCCTTCCTTGATGAACGATAGGTAGCACTTATGGAGACTAGCTAGGCCATAACCAACCACTCATGGCTTAATGTGCGTATATAGGTGGAGTCCTGACTACATATCTCACTCGCTTCTTTACTTTAACAACACACATAGGTTGGATATAACATGGAAGTATCGAAATGATAGCAATTCGATTTTACCTAGACAAAAAACCTTTAAAAAAATTTGGTTAGAATTAAATAAGTAATACGTCAAAAGCTCGATCTAGGACAGCAATGGGCGCTTTAGAATACATTTCCCCATAATATGCCGCGACTTATACTAAATTATTCTTATGTATTTTTTTATTCTGTATTCTTAACAAAAAACAAATAAAACGATGGATAAATGCGCTCCTGTCCACTGTGGTAACACAATACCAAATAAAGAAGCCCAAAATGTTTACATTACTGTATTTTTAGGTACGTTAATAAGGTGTCAAGTGTAATCTTAATCTGCAAAGGTACCTTCAAGCACCCTGTGCGTCCGCTCGGAAAGGAAACCAGTCTGATAATACCACAACCATCCACATACACACTTTATGTGACACCACACGTACAATATTATGCATTCTCAAAACTATATCCTTCTACACGGGCGTCTAAAAAATTCGCAATTCAACCTTCCGGCTATATAAATTGTTAATCTGTTGAGTAAATTTGCAATAAATAATTTTGATTTATCCATTTGGTAAACAAAAAAGGTTGTGGTTGTAGGCGACCTCGCACGTCGATTCTCCGCGCAAACAAATATGTATTTAAATTTTAGTGTAGCATTAAAAAAGTTAAGAGATTAAAGAAGATACTGGCCAGCGCGATCAGATTAAAAAGTTGCCTCTTCAAAATTGGAAATCGCTAAATAAACTGTGAAACAACTTTTTGAACTGTATGACGAAGCGTAGTGCGCCACGCGAAGTAAATATTCAGCTACTTGAGAGGAATCGATTTCGCAACCGGCGGCGAGCGGCGTAAAAGATTTTTTCCAATCGTTAATTGTTTTTACTGTAACGTTGATTTACGATGGAGAATGGATATGTGCTTTTTTTAATTTATCACGGCGTGTTCGTGCAAAGGGATTCTTTCTTTTGAAATTATTAACACATAATAATGTAATTTTATGGCTCCTTTTAATGGAACGCTGGGCTGTTGGGCCGCGATACGGCCCCAATAACGCTTCGTGTTAATGGGCTCGGTGGAGTGTACGCCTCTACACATACGTACAGACAAATAAATAGCATTTAAGCGTTTGTTTGTAGGTACTTATAAGGAGGCAATGCAAGCAGGATATTGATGATATGCAATAGTAGCGACGATAACTTTTATAGTTATTAAGATAATAACCACTTTTATACTCATTTATACGCGCTCTGTGCGCTGTCGCACAAAGGTAAGTATATAATATATATACATCACATAATATACTTACATACAACGTATTATATATTGAAAACTCTTCACTTTTTATGATTGGCCATATGTTATTTAATATTAAAGTTTTATTTATGTCGGGGAGAAAGAAGCAGTTTCAATTTATATTAAAATATATGTTAAAGTGTGTAAAATGTCACAAAAATACGTTTTACATAACAACTCATTTTAACAAAATGCTCACTGATATTCTAGCCATGAACTTTGTTGAAGCCGGATCTTTTCATATTAATAATGAATTTTTTTCACCTAAATCCATCGCAACGGCATATTCATGACATTTTTTTAAACAACTCATTATACGATTGCTACAATCAAAATGTTACCAATTTATGACTAAGAAATGGTTTAATATAATTTAACGCTAAAACATTGATAAAAAAAAACCAATTGTAAAAACTCAACCCCAATAATCAATTCATTTGGACACACATATGTGTTCAAATCAATGAACTATCGTTCAAACATCGAATACGGTCGAATAATGCAAGTAGTCTCGTAACGTATGGCTTTTATACGCCTATTAACACTCTATATAACACGACTAAAATACCGGGACGTTTAGCTCTGCCACATCTATAAGTCTGCGCTGCTTTATCCCACAGCTCAAATGTATCTAAAAAAACAACTGGTTTCTGTCAAAACACCAATACAAAAGATCGTAAAAGACAACAATTGCATTCAATTTCAATCTCTAACTAATAGATTCAAAGTCGTATCTACAACGGCTTTAAATAGATAAGCTACGATGCTCTTTTGTTCAGCCACGCTAGACCTTAATTTTAATTTGGAATGAGCTTTTTATAGACGGCTCGTTGAATAGCAACAATTTTTCATAAGCGATGAGGCGGCACTGATTGTGTATATTGGTAAAAATATATTTTTAAGAAAAACTCAGCGCTCGGGAAAAATGTGAGGGCGTAATAAATATAAAGCGAAAGCTGAAGTCGGCACGTGTAACTAATCGCTCGATTACACGCCCTGCAGTCTCTAAGAGGTTAATAAGTTTTGTGGCGTTTCGGTAATGGATAACGCGCTTTAATTTGAAACTTATAGGTATCGTATTCAAATGTATTTGCATATAAACACGTTTTCGGTGTATATTAAACGAATGCCTTGGAAAAGGAAAAATGTCATAATCCCTGTGTCCCTTAAATGGTGCAGTTATTTACAAAGGGATCGCAGATGTGGGTAACGGTTCAATTTTGCCTAAATTCCGCTCGAAACAGTAAGTATTGGAGCTCGGATGTTTGAATTAATACGAATGGTCGGCTCAGTTGGCCGATCTACATTTTCGTTGTGCAGTTTAATAAAAGCAACGTTTGTTTTCCTTCGAAATTCGCCATAGTTGCGTTGTAAATATGTAAATTCTTTTATTGGTCCGATAAGAATGTCCCGATTGTTTATCCACTTTGTGAAAGTCTTACGCACACAACAGATCGACATTAAAAAAAGCTTTTCGTTGCTCTGTTACTTTTATAATACCTAAAATATATAATCAACACCGTTATCCTGAAATTGGTTTAGAAAGAAGTATAATTATTAAGGTAATTTATGTATTACATATATTTATATCTAAAGATGATAAAACTAATTAGAATTTTAATTGTAATTATTGCAATTGTAAAAAACCCGACTGCTAAAACAACCATGTAAAAAACAATTACATACTCGTAAAAACCGGACTAACACAAAAAATAACTGCCAAGAGAAAAAACTGAAAAGTAATAAAACAAACTCTACGATCCCTGAATTCAATTTGAGCAATGTTGAATGCAACGTGAAATATTTCATTGTCCGATACCTATACTTAAATAATCCACCACTTCATATGTACGTACATACATACATGCATACATACATACATACATACATACATACATACATACATACACACATACATAAATACATACACACATACATACATACATACATACATACATACATACATACATACATACATACATACATACATACATACATACATACATACATACATACATACATACATACTTACATACATACATACACACTCGAAAAACATAACCCTTCTTCTGATGCAGTCGGGTAAAAATTAAAAGTGAATAGTAATTTAGCCTATAAACGTCCCGTCACTGTACTCGGTTGTACCTACATGTAGTATATGCCAAGCTGCACACCGCTGCTAACTGCCACTTCCCCGTAGCACGTAACACCTCGCGTTAGTAATTTGTTCACCCATCCGAAAACCCAACATGGCTAAAGTTGCTTAACTTTCACGATCGTAACTTGAAAGCTGTAGCGTATATGCCCCTAAATCAGTTCATACATATAAGCTCGGAATGTCTCAAAATAAATATCGACATCGCTGACTAATGCTGATTTATATTTTCAAATCAAGCGTGAGAGGATAAGCAACACACCTTATCCCACTGTGCAGATCCTGCGATATAATGTTTAGCGAATTAAGCTCCAATTTGCATTTTAATAGCCTCGGTCTCTTCACAGGCGTATTTCGCTAGAATTTACACGTATTGGATTGTCAGCCGAGAGGCAATTGGAAACTCGTAAAAATCCTATAAAAATGGATCGTAAAAGTATTGTAATTTGCTTGCATACTATAATAATATTGTGTTTTTTCTTAAATTGTTATCGAAAACGTATCGTTACAGCCCACATGTGGGATTGTTAAGTAATTTTATTGTTAATATACATTTAAACTGATTTTACGTAGTGTGAGTTTTAGAACTGTAAACAAGTAAATATACATTTTTAATAATATCATTTTTCGTATTAAAAAATCATATGGGCTACTAAAGTTATTATGTACTACATTAAGCACCTAAATATATGTGTATTAGAATCTAAAACGTTTTTTTGTTATTATCATCGTCATCATCATCATCATCAGCTCATTTTATGTCCCCACTGCTGGGCCACGAGCCATTCCTATGGATGGATAGGGAGTACAGGCCATAAACCACCACGCGGGCCCAGTGCGGATTGGTGGTTGCTAACGACTACTGTTAACGAATACAGCCGGGACCAACGGCTTTACGTGCCTTGCCGTGCCGAGGAGCTGGAAATGATACATTTTGGGTCACCCATCCGAAGACCGGGCGCGTTAACTATTGCGCCATCGAGCTCCTCACTGTATTTTTTTATTTCAAGGTTTTTTTTATAATTAAAATAATTGAAACTTTTACCTGTTGTAAATTTGATAACTTAGATTTTTTATTTTGTTTTTTTAAATGTTGTGGTTGTCTTCTATAAAATTTTTTTTGGGTTTATTTGTAATAGAAAGTGTCCTGCTATGATAGGTCATTTTCCAATATTTTTGACGCTGTAAGGGAAAAAGGAGCTGGACGCTTGCTGAGTTTCTTGCCGGCTCTTCTCAGTACGAGATCTCCCATCCAGAGTAGACTTACGAACCGATGGCATAGTGACATTTACAAGAGCTACTTGTAGCCTTAACAGAATAAATGATTTTGAATTTGAATTTGAATTTAAATGTTAAGCCGGCAGGGTGAGAGTGGCTGATGCTGCGTTGTTTTCACGCAGCACCAGTTAGTTGTCTTCGCATCTGTACTCCATTTCTACTTAACATCAGGTGGCGTGAAGTCCGTTTGCCATGTAATCTATGAAAATGCTCATTTTACACAAAAACCATAATAAATATAATTTTGAGAAAAGTAGCACTTCTTTGCGCTTAAACGAATTTCTCCAAACTTTCCAATCTACTTTGTGAATCATATTTTTCAGAGAACCGCTCTCATTTTCAAAGCCATACATTCCATGGATCTTCCTTATTACCGCGAGAATTTAATATAACAGAAACTTCGGGCGAAATCTTTGAGAATGGGCCCGAGTGTCAGAGTTCCCAAATATCTTATCAAACTTGAATTTCCGCGTCAGAACTTTTTCCATTACGGCCCCTCGCCCTACGACGCGGATAAAAACTAAAATATTTAAAGGTATTTGCTGAAATACTCGTACTAAGGAAAAGTTCCAATGCATCAATTCATTTAACATTTAGGTACCTATACGTTTTATTTTGGTTTATTCTTTTAAAAACCTATCTATAAATACATGGTGTCTATAATAGTATATGTACACCATAATATGTTTATAATGAAGTTGCTGGCGAATAATGGTTGAAGCAGTAAATGACTTTTTTTTTATTTAATTTAATTTTATTTTATTTTTATTTATGAATATGTTTTTTAAATCCGTTTTTAATTAAGTCTTAATTAAAATTTTGTTTTAAATTTGTATTTTGTTTTTGATTTTATGTTTATTTTGATTGTAATTGAATATTAATTATGGATTGTTTATCCGCTATAAACTATTATTATTATTATTATATCTGGGGTTTAAAAGACAAGACAAGATAATGTTGTATGTAGGCAGACTAAATAAGAAGTAATGTTTTTTTTATGAAACAGTTTATTTATATATTTTTGACTCGAATAAATGAAGAAACAAAAAATAAATAGTTCCTCTCGTGTTTTATAATTATTTTAAATATCTATCTTACTTTTTACACTAAGATACAACTCTGTCGTAAAATAAAATATATAAATTCTATATTTTCACAAATAGAGTATCATTTTACCATAGTAAAATGATACTCTATTTGTGAAAATATAGAATGTGTGAAAATGTATTTGGTATAGCTGTCTCTGTCTATACTGCCCCATGATCTATTTCCTAATTTTCTATCCTTTAACGAAACTGAGGTACCGAAAAAGAAATTACCGATGGACAAATGTGTACAAAGGTAGGGGTCTCGTTTCCATTACTTTGATTAAGAAACCTCCAACATGTTAGTATTTAACTTTTAACTGTCTTCGTGGAAGCATGTGTGTACTTCCGTTGAAAATAAGCTTTCCAATACCGTCTTCAAGGGACCATCTTCCCTATTACGTGCGTTAAGAGAATATTTTCCTCTGATCTTCAGTTGGATTTGCGTTGTTCCGATTCGGGGATGTTCTGTATCGATTGGACGGAGCAGAGTCGATACAATCGCTTCTATTTACGCTCTTTACCTATTTATAAGTGAGTTCCCTACCTGATCAGCCGCTCGCTGCCTACCGCAGCTATACATTTTGTAGGATCTTTACGTACGAAAACATTGGATTAGGGGTTTTAAAGTATTAGAGCGTTACATGCAACCCTATTAGTAATGACGTCAGAGTTTAGGTTTCAATGTAACATACGATCTAGTTTTGTCTACACGCGATGCGATTCTATTTTGAACGTAAAAAATAAACTACTACATCTTTGATAATAATTCATAATTTAAAAGTTATTTTTGTGTTGATATACGAGTATAACTTTTATAATAATAATGAAATTATTACACAAAACATGCCATAGACAAAATAAAAGATAAAAAACAGCTAAATAGTCTAAATTAAATTAAATATTTTAAATTTTGTTGCTTAACGCCCGATTAATTTATATCTATAGGTAGATAAATATTTTTAAATGAACCTAATTTAAAGGAGAGCATTCATTGCTGGATTTACAGACTTTTATGGTAATCTAGCTTCCTAATAGTATCTTATAAACCAATCATAATTTTGTGTATTTTGTAAAAAAATGGTAATGATAATAAATGAAAAATATATCTAAATCATTGACAGTGTGCTGATGAGTTTCATAATGTTGTAAACTCTAAAATGTCTAATCATAACGCATAAATGGAGTCTTAAATCGCCATTTGACAGTGACTTGGTTTCATTACAAAGACATTTTTTTTTTATTACTAAAAACTCATATAACTTTATGGCATCACAGAACCGTTGATGTCCATTACGGTGTCATAATAAATTGTAAATAAATACGAAAATATGAAATTTTTTATCAAAAATATTTTTAAATTCTTTGTTAGCAGTCGAATTTAATCTACAAGTAAATTTCCTTGTTGTATAGAAAAAGGTTGTACTATGACAGGTTTATTCGATAAGCCTTCCCACACACAATTTGTACGTGCGAAGTAACATCATTATATTAGATATTTCAAGTTTATAGTATTATTACTTGGAATAGGTTTAAGTTCTCATTGATATGTAAGCTGAGCACTATGCAATATTCAGCTATTTAAGAATGTCAGAATTGGATGCTAATCTCAGAACAATAACTAAAGCTATAGAAGGATGGCTAAAATAAAAATCGTGCAACTATGTTTAGTTCCGTTCTATCTTATGGCTAGAAAAGAAGGTTGGAGTGCGACAAATGGTTGACACTTAGTTTTTATTTTTTGTATTGTTATGTCAAACGGTCATCAGATAATCGGTGATCAAAAAAAATCTTTGAGTCCTTTATAAAGTCACTCACTACATTACCTCAAATATGACGTCACAAATCTGGTGACACCTTCGAAATAACGAAAGATAAGGGACAATCGATCTCTTTCCAATACATCACTTAGGTTCATTAGTTAAAATAGTACGATGAATGAGTGTTGCTATTTTAGTCCGGTTTCTATAGCTTTAGTTATTATTCTGAGATGCTAATACACGATTGTAGATTTTTTGTTTGGTCTGTTATTTTTATATAATGTCACATACATATTTGAGTAAATTTTAACAGGATTCTTGCTATGTTTTTATTACTTTTGAGTATCTTCAGTACCATGTGATTATAATGACTAGATATACAGGTAGAATACTTAGAAACAATACCTAGGTAAGTATCCCGTAATCACTACCTTATCTAATGATTAGAGACGATTTTAAAAAGCAGAAACTAACCCCTGAGCTATTGATAAAACTTTTTGTTGCAAAAATTCGACTTCAAAACTGCCTTAACTGAGTATAACCATTGAGTTAAACAATTAGGTTTAGCCTCCAGCTATAAACTTATGAAGATAACAATCAAGCAATATATTTATAATAATTGTGTGGAGGAATCTAGTTGCATGTATTTTTTTAATGTTAAGCTCTACGCCCCGTTGCGTCGCAAGTCCCATATCAAGATGAAGGCGCAAGTTATTCAGCAAAAGGCCTTTAATGTTGTAAAAAAAATAATTCATATTGAGTAAGATTAAATTATATTAACATAGGTTAACTGCTTTGACTTTTATTCTATTAAGTTTTTAGCATATACGTACAGTATTTAAATTCTAAATTTGTTAACCATGTTTCTAATACATTTAAATTAGTTGTCCTAAACTGTATCAGACAATAAAAATGGTTTGCTATTTCAACGATCCGGTTCAAGATTATGGTTATATTTATGGTGGTTTGTGTTATTTCTTATTTTACTCTTAAAAATATTTTTTTTTAATATTTTTATTTTAAACGCTAAAACAGATCTTTAGCTCTACTTAAATTTAGTTAGTAGTCAATTCTTTTTTAACCTTCTAATGTGTAAAGTATTATTATCAAATAACTTTTACATATTTCAGGGCTTCTTAGCACAAGTACCTACTTACTTCTGGACTACATAGATAATAGTCAAAACAGAAGGATTATCATATTGATAATAATAAAGTATTGGTACTACATATTAATACAGGCAATGAGCTACTCCAATGGGAAATTATGGGAATTGTGACATTTAAGATACCTATCTTCTAAGGTATCATGTCGAATCATATTCTCAGTAGTTACAGATTCGGGGTGAAGTGCGCTTCCATCTTAACATTAGGTTTTTTTCTTGTTACGAGCAAGCACTTAGCCTTCCCAAGTGCTTGCGCGTAACAAGAAAAAAATATTTCTTTAGGTAGATTGAGAGTTATGACTTATGAGAAACTACAAAAACACAAATGTTGAAAAAATTTCCACGAGCAGGGTTTGAACCTGCACCCTTCTGACATACCGGGTCAGGTGCTCTTCCAATTGAGCTATCGTGGTTCTAACCAACCCACCGAAATTATTCAACACTATTTACTTTTTACTTTGAAAGCCAAAGGCGCCCATTCAATGTTAACAACTACCGTCATTAACATCCGATCATAATATTTTTACAAATACTAAAGATCAGTTAAGAAGTAGGCAAGCTATTTATAAATGTTTATATAATTTTTAACGCAAATTTTGTTGCGAACAAATTACAAAAACACAAATGTTGAAAAAATTTCCACGAGCAGGGTTTGAACCTGCACCCTTCTGACATACCGGGTCAGGTGCTCTTCCAATTACTAAAAATTTTTTCAACATTTGTGTTTTTTACAAAAACATTTATGAGAAACTGCTTTTTAAAAGACTCATAGCATTTTTTGCATCCAATAATTTTGATAACGAATGAATTAGTATGTTTGCCATGTTTACAACTTTGATTAAGTATATATAATTTTACGCAATTTTTTGTTGGGATCAATTTCCAATTTAAAAAGTATTAAAAAAATCCACGAGCGGGATTCGAAATCGCACCTTATTGACATACCGGGTCAGGTGCACTACCAACTTTACAACGTATAGTAGGTAGTGTATCTGACCCTATGTATAGGTAGGTAAGTATATCATTGGTGCGAGTGCCAATTTTCAACACTTTTTTTAAATGTCTAGGTTATAAGGAAAAATAAGAGACACGATATCATAGTTGGTAGTGCAACTGACACTATTTATAGAAATGTCTAGGTATAGGTACTAAGGTCAAATAAGAGCCACGATATCATAGTTGGTAGTGCATCTGACCCTATCTATAAAAATTTCTAAATAAACTAAGTCAAAGTCAAAGTCAAAGTCAAATATTCTTTATTCAAATAAACTTTAGAAAAGTGCTTTTGAATCGTCCATAATTTTTTTACCTAAGGAGCTCAGTCCAGCTAATGATAAACCATCTCATCGGTTCCTCGCTGCAGATTGTCGCGTACCATATCACGGCGCGCCAACTTTACTGGCCATAAACTCTCTCTCTCAGAACCTCATCTGTCTTGTAAACGAGCGCCGGGAACTGTTTATAGTTAAAAAAGGCAACCAGTCAACTTGTCGATTTAACGACCTGGGATATTTATGTTTATCGCCTTTAGAGTTAATGGTCGAAGTTGGTAGCCGACCTACTATTTGGGTGGAGACGCTTTGATTGTGCCTATTGCTGTAGGTAGGTACTTATATTAAGGGTGCGCCGACAAAAAAATGCCAAAAATGCAGTTACGGTTAAGTAGATATAATTGAAAATACTATCGTATTAAATGAACAAAATATATATTTAGTATCATAGGGAACGAGTTTACAATTTGTCAGAACCATAAATTCATAACACGCTATAGTATTTTCTACAATATTATTTAAAGTTGGGCAAAAATCATGAAAACGAGTGGCGGCGTTTAGTAGATTTCTTATAGTTTATCAAAATAATTGTACCTCTGATTTTGTCTAAACAATCATCAATGGATAAACTACAAATTGCTAGACTACATTTTCGATTCATCTAGTGGTTATTTAAATAATTATTTTTTATTAAGCACCTTAAATTCCCCATACAAAATTAGTATGGCCGCGCGGCATCAAATAAATATGGACGACGACATTTCAAATAAAACATATGAAACTTGTCACTTATGGACGGCGCACCCTTAATGAGTTTGCCTGAAATCTTGAACCGCCTTTTTGGTCTAGTGGGTAAACTACCGGTCACAGCCCACGAGGCCCCGTGTTCGACTTTCAGCGAAGGGAAGATATTATTGCACTCAGTTTGGTTTGGTAGGGCTTGTTGTTAGTCCGTACGGCTAGCTAACGCCATCTTGTCTAATTGAACTGAGCTGAACATAAATTGGATAGATAATAGTTTAGTTCTACACTTGCAGCGTCGTTCCGCCGAAATTAAGTACGGTGAAAAAATAATTACTGAAAGTAATAAGTAAATTGATAAAAATATTGTCAATGTGTTTGAGCAAAGTTCCAAAATCAATAACGTACTCTAGCCTACTCATTATAATTCTACGACCAGTTTACGAAAACAAATTGACAATCAATAAAAACAAGCTACAAAATCAAACACAAGTTCGGTATTCGCACAACCGGCCACACCCAACCGCCAACAAGCGCGCCAACGTTGGCCGCAAGATTGAAAGCGAATTACGCAACGCCCCATTTATTATTAAAGTCGACCATAAAATGGGTGAGTTACCGATTCTACGGGCGTTTAGTGCGGAACAATCGGTTGTGAGTCAGCCAGAGGACTGCACTACGCCTACGGCTCGGAATACCCTTACCCAGCTAGCCTGCTTTGTGTCGGGAGATCAATAGTCCAACGTGTACCTACATATGTTTTCTATCGATAAAGGAGAGGACAAAGGGGTCGTTTACTTGGTAAACAAGCTTGAGGTATCGCCTCGTTATTTAAAAATAATGGTAAGAAACGGAGCATTGATAGTGTGTTGTTTTAATGCATACTGTGAAATAGATACCAAATAAAAACCAAATATTAGTAAGGAGTTTGTGTCTTGAATGGCTTGAGTTGGTTTAATGCTCTAAGCTTGAGTCCATCGCCAATTTTGTTAACCTGGTGTATCTACCTAATACGTCAGAAACAACTGTTTGCGATCTGTGGTTTGAAAGCCCTAAGCTAAAGGCATAAATATGTGTCTAATTGTAAATATGAAAAGCATTGTATTAATTAATAACTTAACGTAACAATAGCAAGATACCTATATGTTGTAGATTTTTAAAAATAATATGGTAAGGTGTTATTTTTAAATCAAATATTAGTGAACATCCCAGTTGGTCCATATGTATTTAGAGTGTCTATCTCAAGGATCATCGTAAACTCACAGATTTCAAAGAACAAAAGCTTTTAATTTACAAAAAACAATTTGCCAACAATCTTTAAATAACAGAAAGTTGTTGTCTATATTTATAAGTGTTTTTTTTATATATTTCCCAAAAAACTCTACCAATTACTATCGTAAAAGTTGTCAAACAAATAACGTCTGAAAGTAAAAACTCTTTTTGTTGTTACATCATCCTTTTCTCACCCCGCCTCCTTGACGACCTTCAGCCTTCAAGAAAGGTTCTGACCTTCAAAGTTCAAGACTTAATCTTATCTTGCCAACGTAGTTATTCTAGCCAAGCCTGAAGTGCTCGAGGCGAAGACAAGATCTTATTTGTATAAAAACTTGTGATTTCTTTATGAATTCCCATCAAGTGCAAAGATATTCAAAATTAATGTGAACGTATGCAATTTAGAAAAAACTCATACTTACTTTTTTTCTGAAAATTGTAATCCTTCAGAATTCTAAATAATAACGTTAGAACATAAGAATCTACTAAACAATATGACTTTAATGACATTCCCCTTTAGATTTCGCCACCGGGTTTGCTTACGTATAATTCGGTCTGTCGTGATTTTACGGGTTTAACCACAATATAAAGTAACCATTCTCTCTAAAACCTTCCAATTATCTGTGCACAAGATCACCAGCTATTTCCAAGATTAGTTTTTTTAGATATTTGGTCATTACGTCTAACAAACATTTCAATAACACAACAAGTGAAGTAGCAACAGCGCATATCTTAGCGAAGGAACTACAAGTCCTGTGTATATAACACGTTAAATTAATAATTTTATACGCATAGTAATGGTTATAGCCTACGCGCAACATACAAAATAGGATTTTGATTAGAGCCTCTTTATTCCGGTCGTGGTTCGTTCAAGGAAACGCAACATTCAGCCCCCGAGCAGATGGGACTTCGCAAAGCCTGTTTCGCTCGAACCTTAATTAAATATTTTAATATATTCCCTTCATCCTTTCTGCGTATAACTTAGGTATTATCGTGTATACGTACGGAATGCTAAATTAAAATGTGTTATATACTTGACTAGGCGTGTCATCGTCGCTAGTTATATTTCCGCATAATAATGTGGCAACAAAAAGTTTTATGGCAACACTAAAGTTACTGACCTACCTCAAAAACGTGTGAAAACCCCTAAAAACCGCATGGAACAATTAAAAGGCCATAAAAGAAGTGGTTCCCCATAATCGTCGTGTAAGTCTGACTGGTTACTACGGGATGATAAACACGCCTCTCGTGCCGAACGTAAAAACGACTTTTGTTACCATTTTACGACAACAATTATGACCTATAAAACGTGTAGCGATTATTCGTAGCGATTCTTGTGGTCGCGCTGTCATCGGCCCGCGGCGAGGCTACTTGCTCACGCCAGACACGTTAGAACGTCCTATCTGCATCCTTGTTCTAATCAAATTCAACTTTAATGCTTTTTAGTAAAGTAGCGATTTGATTTTTTGTTATAATGAGTTAAGCCAGATGCTATTGGGGGAGGAGGGCAATGAATCTACGGGCCTCAACGGGCCCCGTCTCCATTCGTTAAGTACATTTATAATTCGTCGATCGTCTGTTTTTTTAGTATCCAACTTTAGTACCGCATCATGATGCGGTCGAGTAAAGTAAATAGTCTTTCAGACTTTTAACGATTTTTTCTGTTATGCTCTGTTACAGTTTATTCCTGTTGTTTACTTTCCTGACGTAGAAAATAACCCCATTGAGAATGATTAAAATTACGTGAATCGGGTTTGACGCAAACCAAGACCATTAACAATCGAACTATAAAACGATAAACTAATAAATAGATCACTTAAGATGAAACAGTTGTTTCAATGTGTTACTGAAACTTCGGAGGTTCGAAGTCCATCGATATTACTTTGTTAAAGATATAGTATTGTAAATGCAAATATTTTTTTTTTAATTAACTTACTTCGAGTAGGTATATTATTATTATTATTATTATTATACTTTTATTCAAAGTCAACAAATGGACCAATAAATTACAATTGAAAAATTACAAATTATTATAAATTAAAAATAATATAAATTAAAATAATATAAAATTAAATCAAATCAAAATTAAAATAATACAAAATTAAATTAAATTAAATTAAAATAATATTACATTATTTGCCAGTACATGTACCATGTCACAGTGATACACGTACTGGCAGTCAAAACGCTCGGCGAAAGCGCGCAGGATTTTGTTCGGGCTGGCCCGCACCCCGCGCCCCAGGGATGTGCACCGCTTACGCATGGTTGTGGCAAAACAATCCACGCACGCTTCAGCGAACATCCCTGATGCGCTACAGAAGCGGGGCAGCCCCAACAGAACCCTGAATGCATTATTGAATTGGACGCGTAAGGCGCCGTACTGCTTCTGCGTATAACTCACCCCCAGACTGCTCGTGTAGAAGGACGTGCAAAATGCCCTGAACAGGGTTATTTTGACGTCTCTAGAACAGCGAGCAAATCTGCGGGCTATCATATTCGCACGGACAGACAACGCCCTACGCTCCCTCTCAATGTCCGCATTGTCTTTCAGGTCCGGGGTTAGAATGTGCCCAAGGTATTTAAATTGTTCTACTCTATTAAGGGGGCAGCCATTCAGTCTAAGTTTAGGTGTTTGACTTAGGGCCCTTCCCCGAGCCTGAAAGATCATCCACTCGCTTTTCTTAACATTATAAGTCAAACCGTGTTGTTTGGCATATTTTTCGCAAATGTTAAGCAGCTGCGACAGTCCACCTACAGAGGCACTCAACAGCACCATGTCGTCCGCGTAACTAATATTATTAAGGCAGACTTCACCAATATGACAGCCAGCATGTGTGCTGCTGAGCTCTTCCACAAGTGCGTTCACATACAGATTGAAAAGTTTTGGCGATGTCAGCCCCCCCTGCCTCACGCCGCACTCCAACCTGTATGGTGTTGAATACGCCCCCGACCACCGAACAACGTTAATCTGGTTCCCATACCAATATTTAAAAGTACGGATTAACTCCTCGGGCATCGATGTTTTATGTAGTTTTTGCCATAGAATATCGTAAGAAACCAAATCAAACGCTTTCGATAAGTCGGGAAAACACGCAACAATGGGCGTATTTTTATCCGTGTAGTACTTGACAGTTTGCTTCAGACACAATATAGCCGTTTCAGTAGATAGATCTGACTTGAAACCAAATTGGTTGTCATGTATATGTATGTGTTTATCAAGCTGAGTGTTAAGCAAACTGTCAAGCACCTTCGCGATAATAGTGGCCAAAGAAATCGGACGATAATTACACTTGTCACTAATGTCACCAGTTTTGTTTTTGACAACTGGTACCACCACAGTCTTCATCATCGGCGCAGGCAAGTACGAATGTCCCACACACAAGGAGTAGAACATCGCCAGTACTCTGGGAAGATGACATCCCGCGTACCTAAGGTGTTCAATGCTCAGGTCGTCGTGGCCAGGAGACTTACCCCGTGACATAGATTTTATGGCCTGCCGGACGTCTTTGGCCGAAAATCGGACGCTGACTTCCCGGCCACTACAACCCTCATCGCTCGCCGTCTGTGTTGGACCCAATGGTGACTTTACGGTAAAATGGTCCCTAAATATGTCTGCTATCCCCGGCAGATCACAGGCACCGCCGACACTCACAGGTAGACCTGGCTTACAATTAAGTTTGTTCGTAGACTTCCAGAAACTGCGGAAGTCACTCCTGGCATGATGCGACGCTAGGTATATCCATTTTAATTTGGTCAGTATGATTTTGACACCAGCGTAAGCGCGATTTAAAAATCCTCCGACTCGTCTGCATGTCATCCCACACCGACCTTCCGCCGGCCTGCCGTACAACACCCATAACTTAAACTTTTCCCTGGCCGCCCTGTGAGCCCCACTTACATGCCTGTTCCAACCGGGGACCGGCCTTCTATATCTGAAAACTTTTAATGAATGACTATCACAAGCTGCTCGCCTTAATAAGTTATTAATTATATATATCAATAAATTATTTCACAACTTAAATACCTAGGTAGTACCTAACTATCTAGGCTTAGATAAATGATTATACAAATTTGAGAAATCTTTTCGAATTTTACTTTTTCTAATATTATCCAAAAAAAATAGTTACAGTTATAGAATAAATAATAGTATGCTTACTGGTTATAAAACAGTAGTATGACGTCATACCTGCCTAAATATTTAAAGTTAATTTTCTTAAGCACCTACGTCTGACAGTTAACTACGAATAAAGTACTAAACAGCTAATGTCACAACAACCTTCCCAGTCAACCCCCAAGAGTACATTCATCAACCAAACATGACCCCTTCCATAACGCGAACGAGGGCGGTGTGCAAACAATACCGTAGTGTTAAAATTTTGCGTAGAAATGCTACCAATTCGTTGGATGGGTACAAGGGTTACAATTTGTGTTGATACTTATTATCTAGCGACCCATCGCGGTACCGCCAACAAAACAGGGCAACGAAGATACGTACTTACGGATAGAATAAATAAAAAATAGGATAGAAAATATACTATCACAGATGTAAGATAACCTGCCTACGCTATAGTTTGTGTGGGTTGATACATACGTGGGTTCTAGTTAATGCTTTATCGTGAATTAGATCAGTAGGTACCTATTCATTTGTTTTATTTGTTCAAATTGTAACTTTTGTTGTTCCATTTTCGAAATACACGCTTCGATTTTGTATATTTTAAATTATATGTTCCTTTACAATGATATATTTTCAAGTGTTGCGAGCATTTTTGCGATTCATTTGTTTGTTTAAGCTGTAACTTTTGTTGTTACATTTTCGAAATACACGCTTCGATTTTGTTTCTTATAAATTATTTATAAGTTCCTCACAAAGATTTCTAATCACTGTTTAATGTGCAGCTGTCAACTGTTTTTATTTGATTTCTCAGAACAGCTAAGAATCGCAATAGGTACTCTTATATTCAGCACACGCAGTAAAGTAACTAACGAAGAGCAAACTCCAATATCTCCTTGAACCATTTCACAAGAAGCAAACAAAGCGATGTTGTTATAACATCCTAAATTATGCATTCAGCAGATTACGTGGAGCATTCAAATCAAAACCAACATCGGTAAATAAATCGCTACAGTCTTTACTGGCGCTTAAATATAACAGCTTGCTGACAACAGAGCAGGATTGCGATTGTGCTATTTTAAAACATCCACGATCGTGTGTCGGTCTCCCTTTGACCACGGACCCTGCACGGTTCGAAACGTCACAATAAACATAAACAAAATCAATGTGTAAAATAAACGCGAGTAGATCCGTAAAAGTTGTTTCATTTCAATGTGTTTGCGTAAACTTTAGAAAACAATTTTCCCATAGCTAAAGAAGCAAATCTTATCACCATATCCTTGATATCTGAAAGGCAGCTCCCAAAATGCTTATTTTAAGAGAGTTTGCTAATGGCCTCAAACCGTCTTTTCAGTACCTATTAGGTACTGGACTTTTTTGGGGCCTTTCCTCAAGCCATGTGATCAAAACACTGTCCGAGGGTTTAGAGGGAACGGCATCATGCAAGCATGTCTCTTTTCCCTTAGAATTTCTGAGGTGTTAAGATCTGGTCGGACGTACCGCTAAGCTATCTCGCACAAATCAGTTGAAAAAGCAGCCTTAAAAACTTTTCAAAAAGTTTTTTTTAAATGTCTGCTAACTAGCAAGAAGGCCGCAAGTGGGGCACATGCCATCCCTATGGATTGGATAGGGACACCCTGCTACACACTACTAATAGTTTATACTGAAACCCCTACCAACCTTACGGTTATAAAGTTGGTGTCAGACATCCTTACGCAAGCACAAGGGAATATCTATGTCAGGTCATAACGCCAGATCAGAACACGCCGACGCATCCTTCATCCGGTACTTTTAAGACTAGTGTCTCGAGCTAGTTGCCCCGTGGACACGTATAGTCCACTACCTAATATCCAGATAGGTTATCGGAGCTCTAAGCTCGCTTACTTCTCGTTGCACTAAGAGTACAACTCACAGATACCACTGCTCGGGTCGTCCTCTAAAGTCGACTACCAAATGTCCTCTTTGATGGCGGAGTTGTAAGCCCACTCACTTCTCGGATGGATAGGGACAACGAGACATAAACCACCATGCGCGCACAGTGCGGATTGGTGATTGTTAACGACTGCTAATGCAGCCGGGACCAAGGTGAAATATCTCGGTGTCACCCTCGATAGGAGATTGTCGTTTGCACCGCATCTCAAGATCGTCCGTAACAGGGCCGCGTTCATATTAGGTCGGTTATTCCACCTTATAGGCAGGAAGAGTAAAATGTCTCTTAGAAGTAAGACGACAATTTACAAAGCCTGCATCCGCCCAGTCATGACCTACGCTAGCGTAGTTTTCGCGCACTCCGCGCCCTCTTATTTGTACCCCCTACAGACCCTCCAAAACCGATTCATGCGAGGCGCGACGGGTTGTCCGCATTACGTTCGTAATGTAGACCTCCATCGCGACCTCGATCTCCCAACTATCAAAGACTTTATCAAGGACGTCTCCCGACGTTACTTCGATAATGCCCCCCACCACCCCAACCCTCTTGTGGTGGCGGCTGCCAACTATAATGTTGAAGGCCTTCCACCATCAAGACGGTACACGTCTAGGCGTCCAAAACACGTCCTAACCGAGCCCGACGACGCAATTACAGTTGCGAATGCCCCCCCGCCCGTTCCTCCAAATGACAGCACACATTTACAGAATACACTAAACATGCACACTGTTTTAGGCCCAAGACACCGTACTCGTAGAACAAGGGTACGAAGAACCGGTTCACACGCGCTCTATGCCAGGCACAGTCATGTGCCTGGGAGCTCCTCCTCTCCTCCTCCACGGCCCGGTCTACCCGAGCCGAGGTCCGTGCCTTTAGAGGCGCCCTCGGGTGGTTCCGCTCCCCGATCCAATCCGAACCCTTCGGAGACTCTGGAAGGGCACGGGGACGCGCACTTTTAAGTGTGCGATGCCGTACCCCTCTAGAAATCCTCTGAAGGTGTTTCGTTTCAACACGGCTTGAGGTACCCTTTACGTACCTCGCCGCCCCTAAAACAAGCCCGGTGAAGCTGGAAATGCCCCTCGGCAACCAGCAGTCTCTCTACAAAAAAAAAAAAAAAAAAAAAAAAAGCCGGGACCAACGGCTTTACGTGCCTTCCGAAGCACAGAAGGGCTCGTGATGCTAAAAATTTGGTCTCTGCGAAAGTTGCTCAACCTCAGCAGTAACATACCGGGCGAATTAGCCACTGCGCCATAGAGCTCCTCTATCGAGACTTTGATTTGTAGTTCGAGCCCTTTCACAGCTTGCATGACATTGAAATTTAATATTCACCGCAATTTGCAGCGGCGCCGGCGTTGGACTTTAAAGGGCAAAATGGTGGATAGCCTCAGCGCGTAAATGTCACTCCTATGTATTGTACACATTGATTATTGTGGCACCTACGCTGTCCAGATTTGGTAATATCTGATTATGGTTACGTCACGTCTGATTAGTTTATTGAATTATTTATTGACTTACTTATCTTTTTATGAGAATAACTTTGATTTTCATTTTAACTTAATATGATATTAATTTCTTTCAACAAATGACTTTTATAGGATTTGAATTTTAGTATGTTATAACAGCATAGAATAGCTGTTATAATTGATAGGATATTTTAAGCGCTCTCTAAATTGAAACAATTATACTGTCTGTCTATACTTATAGGGCCTTACAAATAAACAAAGTATAAGATTAGAACAGTTATTTCGTGTTTGTCCCTTTTTTCTACTCCTATCTGAAATGAAGTTGACATGACGGAAACAAAACACGGAATATCTTTTCCAAGCTTATTCTTAGTTTATTTGTAAGGCTTATAGGATGTAATCATATTTATTTCACAAAGGTATTATTTACTTTACTTTGCAGAGTCTGCCCTCACAAAAGACTGAGATATAACCATTGTTTGATCTAATAGTTCGTCATTTTTGATTTCAAATTAATCTTAACTTAAGTACCGCTAGATCTTCCTTGCAGGCGGTACCCTTTTTCATATGTGCCCCTTGCTTGCCATATTTTGAATGAGACAGTCTCCAGACGCGGCCGCACTAACAATATACTCATGTAGCATACGTAAAAGTGCTATACAATGCCTTAAAGCAGTTTATCGGAAACATAACTCGCTCGAACGTTATTTAAGATTAGGTTCTTGTACTAGGTTACTCGATCACTAGTATAATATTAGGTTTTTATCACTTGAGGAACTAGTAAGTACTTCAAATAGGGAACAACTAGACCTTCCTTGCAGACGGTAACCTTTTTCGTATGCGCCTCGTGCTTGCCATATTTTGAATGAGACAGTCTCCAGACGCGGCCGCAGTAACAATGTACTCGAGTAGCATACGTAGAAGTGCTACACAATGGCTCAAAGCAACATAGCGGAAACAACCGGCTCAAACGTTATTGGATATTAGGTTATTTTACTCGGTTATTCGATCACTGTTATATAATATTCTTAGATATTAGGTATTTCTTTTTTACAGCTATAAAAATACTCGTTTCTTCGTCTATTTTCTGTTTTGGTTTTGTTTGAAACGTAATATTTTATACTAATTGTGTCAAAAATGTAAATGTCGAGTATGCAATGTTTTAGCTAAAAATGCAAAATATTGAACGAATATGTTAATGTTGATAATTTCCTCAGTTTTAAAGAAAAAAATTTACTGTTTTGCAATGAAAGAAAATATTATCTACTATGATAAGTAAGTTCTTTGTCGATAGTTTTTCATTGATATAAAAGAGAGTTTTTTCAACTGAAATCCTCATATTAAATTATTTATTATATTTAACTCACAACAAATATTTATGAAAGTATGGTTGTCTCTTAGTACCTACCTACCGTAGTAGTAGATACCTACTACAATCACGGCGAAACGGGTTGGGATCAAATTTGCTACATAAGTAAAGCAACCATCCTCGTCCTTATACAGCATGTACAACTTTTTATTGCGGTGGAAAGATCTTATTCCTTTTAAAGTTTGCTCTGTGTGATAGCTCAAATTCACGAAAGCAAAGCCACGGGTGGAAGCTAGTAAACTGTCACATTAATAGTTATAATATTTTATACAAAAAATTATGTACCTACAACAAATATAATAAATAAGAAAGTATGGTTGTCTCTTAGTAGATACTACAAACACGGCGGAACGGGTTGGGATCAAATTTGCTACACAAGTAAAGCAACCTTCCTCGTCCTTAAATAGCACGTACAACTTTTTATTGCGGGGGAAAGATCTTATTCCTTTTACAGTTTGCTCTGTGTGATAGCTCAAATTCACGAAAGCAAAGCCACGGGTGGAAGCTAGTATAATATATACCCAAATACGTTTTAAAGTCCACGTATTCCATATGCGGCGTATATGTATTACTTTTAAAATTGCTAATATATTGTACAAGGTGTCGACATATATTGCGACTTGAAAAATATATAGCGATAAAACAGAAATACTTAGCTGTGTAGGTATAACTTTTTGGGACAGAAACGGGTCGGCACAACCGAAAGGAATGAGATAAAACCGGCGATATTTTACTTTGGTGCTGTTTCGCGTTTCACCCAAACATGTATTTCTGTAATCAAAGAAATGCCCGGGGCTTGCCTTCAACAGATGTCACAAATTCGGGAAAATTATGAAGCCTATACGCGGAGCCGAATGCTCGAATAAACTTATCAGCGCTGGGGATGTTTATGAGCAATTTTTGCGTTAATTAACGTACAGAAGTGTACATTTCTTTCTTGAAGTGGAGATACATTATTTTTTAATATAGTTCAGGTAAGTACATATGTTTCTTCTGATGTGTGTGATGTGGCTCAAATGTTTTGTTTATTGTATGTTACAAACCATTCGTTTGATTCAAAACCAAAATAACATTTACGTAAAAAATAAATTATTGGTTATGCAGATAAATACATAATTATCATCATGATCATTATCAGCTAAAAGACGTCCACTGTTAATTACCTACATAAGAACATAATTTTTATTATTTTCAAACCTATTCAAAGCAGTAATATTATGTAAGTCCCCATAATTACAATAACAGCTCGAACTAACCGTGTGTCGCAGTATTCCGTTGTATATTACTCATGAGGGAAAGCACGAGCCCAGCGGGACCTTTAAAGCTGATATTGGCAGTGATAAACCAACAAAATCAACACAAACCGATTTCGAACGGAACAGATGCGACACAAAGGTTTCGATTGCGCAATAGGTACCTACATTATTTCTGCGGCCGCCACAACCCCAAAGCGAACAGATTGCCACCTTTATACCTACTTATACATAAACAGGGAGTAGACGGTGAGTGTGCTAAATGTGCCGGAGGGTCGGGCCCTCACGAGATCCGCATAACTTTATTTTGAGATTAACATAATTAGAATTTCGTATAAACAAGATGTCTGTTGGCCGCCGAGCTAAGTTTAATTAGTGTTAGTGACGACACCACATCTAATTATGTTTGGGCGTGTATTTAACTGGGACGCTCTTGTTTTTATGAGAAAGACATCAGTTTAGTTAGAATTCAGTTTAAACATGCCGTCTTTTAGTTATTCTGTATATATTTACAGGATGTTTGGTAATATGTATGGGCATGTAACTACATAAATACTATGTTAATGTCAGAAAATAGAAAATAGAAATTGATCGAGTTAGTATGGAAAGTCGTTTTTTTTTACAATTTCCATTTTCTGACTTTGGCATAGTATTTATATAGATATGTTAACATGGTTATACGTTTCGAGAATATACAGATATTACCAAACATCCTGTATATATGCTTTTTTTAATGAGAGCCACCAATTTGTTTTTTATATATATACGGTAAGGCAAATGACTCTACGCTGCCTGATGTTAAGTAGGAGCAGAGTAAAAATGCGAGTACAGCAATTAGGGCTGGATTCTGCCTCAATATATAGCCGTCCTCATCTTGCCTACCTGCAAGTTGCTTCTACTCAGCTCGTCTAAAGGACCCAAGATGTAGGGGAGAAACTACGTGCACTTTAGTAAACAAAACTCACACTAGGCACACTGTTCCGAGATTCTTCTGCAGTCTCCATAGTGTGTTGGTACTTAGAGGCAATTATTTTTGGTTAGAGATAAAAAATTGGATCCCAAAAGAATATGTTTTGATTGATTGATTCTATTATACATGTCTACGAATAAGATGGCTACTTAACAATTCAAATTAAAATTTGTTTGACTAAAAATAATGAAAATATCTAAAGCTCATCCATCTACCACGAATACAAGGTTAAAATAAATTATTGTTTTACTAATAAATACATTTTATCTACATAATTAGATAAGAGAATTCGTCGCAACATTCCCCCCGAATGATAAAACTGCCGGTATCAGGTGTTACGAACAGTTTTGTAAGAGTGGTATTATCCTCAACATATTCCCCAGACGGGGTCGTGCAGGGAACGGTCTTGGGGCCCATTTTGAATAAATTACATAGATTCTTTCCTACCTCTTCTACATAGGCTTGTAAATTGCAGATGCGTAAGTTTTTGTCCACATCATCGGTATTTTACTAAGATCCAGCTCACTTTATCGAATATTGAATGTCAAGGTCTAATACTTACATAATGGCTTTCATAATAAAAATACTTTTCGTATCGCGTTTATTCGTGTAAGATCTACCTTTTATTAAAGAAACAAACATTATTTTCAACTACATTTTAAGCCTCATACGTTTTGACATTTTTGACATTATAAAGTATTTATTTTATTGTTTCATATTCCTTATCGAGATAGCATTTAGCCTTCATGTCCCTTAGTGATACGTGGAGATATTGCTAAACGTGAAAGCGCACTTCACCCGGAATCTTTAAACGTTGAAGAACCTATTATGTCATCTCTATCTAGGCTTGCCAACCGTCCCGTATTTTCCGGGACGTCCCGCTTCTGGGTCAATTTTGGGCCGTTCCGCCGTGACCCTCTGTGGGACGTTTATTGTCCCGGAAATCAGAATATGATATAAGTATCTATCTCGTACCAACTACTCTCGGGTTAGGCAGTTGGCCCGAGTAATTTGTAACGCATTATTAAAATTTCTTAATAGGTGCATTGCGTATTTCACATCGCGTCGCGATTTTTTTATTAAATGATAAAAAAATATATGCAGTTTTTTTTTCTAACCATTTTATACGTGGTGTGTTATGTCCCGCGTAATATGCCCAAGTCCCGGATGTCGAGCTGGGTAATCCCGGGAATGCCTTTTTTTGAGTTGGCAAGCCTATCTCTATCCGAAAACAACAATAAACGACATTGTTACAACGACAGACTAAGGCCTGACTTTTCAATCCTCAGATAAGTTTTATCCAACGAATAACATTGTCATTGTGGACTGATTTTTCAATACCCAGATAAGTTTTATCCAACGAAAAAAATTGTCAATGTGACATATTTTCTAAAGAATCTGTCATTATGTCAAAATTATTCAATGAATGAACTTTAACTGACGATTAAAATATCAGGTCTGATGAGTTAATAATGGCTAGACAATTTGCTGTAGGTATACAAGCCTTACCACTATCAAAAGTTTTGTTTTTACTAAATTGTTTTTTATTTATTCTGAAATTTAGGTAACGAGAAATGTTCGTTAATAACCTAGTCTATAAATCTGCTTAAATAGATTTTTTGTACAAACAAAATCGTAGGTACAAGTTTATTGGGTAGGAATTCTTTTCCAACATTTATTCAAAGCGAATGCCATTCAAAATAGCAGTACGACCTTAAAATTAATTTATCAAGCAAAACATTTGGCTCGCTTTAAGCCAGCTCGTCCATTCTGTTTGGAAAATGTCTGCAAATTGCATTAGGCTATCTCATTATACGAAAAAATGAGCGGGGAGAGAATGTCAGGGCACCACAACAAAAGAGTTTGGTATTTTCTTTCGATTTCGTGACCTTTTCGCCCGGTCTTTGACCGAAAATCGAAAAGTCGTCTAGACGCGTGAGCTTGTATGGCGAACGGGAAGATGGGAGACTTCGCTAAAGGTTTAAAGATGCAAAATAAATGGGAGAACTTCAGAGACTGTATTTGATTTTATTGCCAAACATTTAACAATCCTTTCAGTTTTGCTGACATACCTACCGAAATATAATATAATAAATAAATAATAATACTAGGTGAAAATGTTTTTTTAATTATTAAATTATATTTTGTCAAAAAATAAAAAAGTGTTTTATACAAAAAAAAATCTTTGAAATGTAGCACTTTACACTGGTCACTTTTATATAACATATTATTTAGGCGTGTTTGGTTTTCCTTGGAGAAATAATTTAATTTGACATAGATATGATAGGTTGGCGGGTTGGAGATATCAACTTCTCCCACATTGCGAACATCTTATCTGTAGCAAGATACCTACTAATTATATATATATTTTTAATTTCAATTACCTTACGAATCATCCTAGCCAATACACTTATATACACGTGGTATTTGTAGTACCTAGGTAAGTTTTAAGAGCTTTCTAAATTCATTTTAAAAAGTTCAGCGACTTTATTTCTAATTAAATATTCATATACTCGTAGATATGTACCTTGCTACGAGAGGTGTACGTAAATCATATTTCTGACTTTCTCAATGAATATACAATAGTATAGGGTGACTGTGATATAAAAGTTTTGCATGTTCAACAACAACAACACCGAATTTAACCCTCTACTGCGACCTCCCGTACCACTTGCCTTTATTTTACGATCTGCTATCTGAGATGCATCTAAATGTGTTATGCAATACATTTAGATTGGCCGGAGAAACATAACAGGAAGGGTCGACTGGCGATTGTACAGTAGGCGCCACATCTGGTGTAGCACTTGTAGAAAAGCATCACCAAATTAAATACCATCGAGAGTCTACTATACCAACGATTATGTAAAGAAGTAAAAGAATTAGCTTGGTATAGAGACACATGGGACATGATATGGGATTATGAGAAATGTTACACTGACAAGAGGGCTCTTCAGTTAAATAAGAAGAAACGATTATGTAATAAAGAAAGTTTTTCTAAGCTCATCTCAATAATAAAGATACAAGATGATGATGACTATATAGTTTTTTATTAACTTACTTAGGTATAGGAGGTTTCATTTAATCACTTATTTTGATCATGGGATATGTGTTGAGAATAAGCTTTTTCAGATTCTAAAGAACCTAATTTAACTTTTACTTACTTTTCTATGTTAACATATACACCACCAAATAAGCTCTTTATATAAATATACATTAACACACCAACCTTTAACAAAATATTTTTAAATACATGGACATTATCTTGTATCTAATTAATTTTATGTGAGCATCATCTTAGTCTTCCATTGACCTGTGACCTAAAATAAATGTATAATTAAACGGCAATAGATTCATAAAATTCTTAAGTGTGAATAGTTTTATTAAAGACTAGCCGTCACCCGCCCGCTTCGCTGTGCGAATATAATGGATCAATGAATGCTAATCAAAATAATTATTAGGTTTACCAACATCATAATATAGCCTATCATTTGCACAATCTCATGTTCTTACTACATACAAATTTTCATCAAGTTATAAGAGGACATAAGTACAGACAAACAGACATACTGACATACAAAAATATCAAAAATCTTAGAATTGGTGTCAGTGAGTCAACAAATGAATATTTATCCCAAAATTTGTCAGAAAAATTGCAAGTACACACAGAGCCTACAGATTTATATAGTAGGTAGTATAGATAAAATCAAAATAAATTATAGCTCACTGTTTTATGCGGAAACTGAATAGAGAGTTTCAAATAAGTCGAGCTTTGGTTAAGACAAAAAGATATTCGAAAGTTGCCATTATTAAAATTATTTTTCCTTCTGTTCCAGGGGTCCACTCCATCACGGATAACGTAAGGTAAGTCATTCATCTAGAAACAAGGACCGTTTAACTTTTCCTTTAAAAATCCCAGCGAAATTGTCAAAAGGAGGCATCTTTACGGTATACCTAACTGAAGGGCAGGTAGGTACAGTATCGCTTAATCGAGGCGAGGCTGGCGAGGATCGGCATTAATCGGAGGCTTTATGGAGGGAATCTGAGCCGCAGACGAGGCGGCCTCGCGCCTTGTAGTCAACGGAAAATTTGCAGAGCAAGCTGAAAGTTTTACGGACCTCCTTGGTGTTTAAACTGCTTAGACGGCCACTTTTCTACGACTTAGTTCGGCTCCGTGTTAAGTTTGAGCCGTAAAAGTATGAGAATTCTACTAGTATTATAATTATAGTTAAGAAAAGTTTTGAGTTAAAGATTTCTGTTTGAAGATACCTAGTTAAGGTTAAGCATGTTGTGAACGCTGTAATATTTTTTGAATTTTATTAACGTAGTGATTACCCGATCCTTTTAGCGACCATAAGGAAAAATTACTAGATATAAAAATAACTGTAACGTGATATTGTCAAGTTAGAAAATTGGAGACATTATTATCTAAGTATAAAAATGCCGACATTCAAAAAAGTCCAAGATATAAGTATTTAAATATTACTAATGAAGCAAAAGTTTAAAGTATCTTAATAGTTGCGTATCTTTTAAGTTTGTAATAAATGTCGATTGTAAATAATTTTCTTTGATATTATTAATTATAGCCTTAACATATTGCTGTTATTTTAAGTGTGACTAAAACGTATACAATTAGACTAATATTATTTTTCCGCAGTCGCATATCATGCACTTCCCATATCCTACACAACCCTACATAGAAAGAAAACGTAGTACTGGAATCGAAGGAGAGCGACCAAACTGGAAATATAATTTTAAAGATGGCTGACGCTCTCGGCCAACCCTCCCCCCGCGTACCGCACCCCAGCGCAGCCTAAAATATTATGCACCCGAAAACCATTGTCTGTTGCCATGCCAACGCACCGCTCGATACCGGAGCTTCGCAAGCGAATAATCAATGTTATAGTCATCTCGCTTACTCTTTAAGTGGTCAGGTACCGAATCCGGATTTGGACAATCGTCCTATTCGCGTGATGGCTGGATGCCAGCAGTGTATGGTTAGCAAAAAGTACGTAGTCTAGTTAGAAAGCGTATTTCGAACAAGAACGCGAAATGATGAAGGTGTTTATGCAAATCAGTATTCAGTTTTATGCAAACTGAGCGAAGTTGACCCAATTTTTACGACATGCAATGCAAACGAGGTACCTAATGGGTTTTTTATGGTTATGTTATATAGTAATAACGAAAATTACTTTTTACGCGATTAAGTTGGCAAACAAGCAAAAAATTTGTCTGATGCCAACACTATGTTTTTATAAAAATAAAACTTACTCTCAGTAACTATGTATAAATTATATAAGTATGTATATTTACTAAGTCTCTACACTTCATCATTAGAGTTAAAATTAAAATCTAAATGCCAAATCTCGTTAAATATTGAAAATTTGCAAGCATTATTATATATACCTTTTAGCTGTTTTTTACCTTGTAATACCTTTCTGTTGTTCCATGCGGTCTTCAGCCGGTTTCATTCATTTATTCCCAGCTGTGGTATATTTAATACAGTTGGTGAAATAAATAAAATATTTTTTTTTTCATACTACTTTTTACACTCACTTACAAAACGCACGTATACATTTTTATGCAAATATTTATGTTAAAGCACTATGTTACCTTATTATTATTATTGTTACTTAACATTATTATGTGCCTTAGGGCACTGACATTTAAAAGAGAATCACACAAATAAAAAAGTTGCACTGATTTCAGCAACGAAGCTACTGCACAAATGTCTCCAAATAGTTGTGACAACATCATAGGTACCTTAATTAGAAAGTTTTGTACCAGCTCTCCTATTGGCCGGTTATGACAAATAAAACACTTTTTTTCTTACCTTTACAATGACTTTCTCTTTTTTGTTACAATTCCTTTTTTTCCTGGACGCCTCAACGCGGAAGGGATCGCCAACTTTCACCCTTGAAACAATGGTGCATTGTATAAACCTTTTTGGAAACTTTTACAGCTTTGAGGTTTTATGATTCTTAATATTTTTATGACATCATTCACTGTGTCTTTGGTATTTTTTAAAATTTCAATGAGGTAATAATAACTATGCTATAGGTGCGTATATATTTAGGTACCTACCTAACTACGTTCATAGGTAATAGTTTAAGAATTTAAAAATCATCATTGGTCTAGTCAGTATATATTTAAAATTATGAAACCTAAAGAATCAGGTACCACCTGTGCTTACAAGTAACTTAACAGATAACATAAGATCTAAAAATGTGTTATTCTATTTAAATCAATATTTTCTATAGACAAGTGCTAAAAACATCTAATTATCAAGTTTGTTTGTGTTTATGTAATGAAGAGGATATATTTTACAAGAAAAGTTTTGTAATCTCTATCAGTGAAAGGCTTTAAAAAGACAGTATTAATTTAACAATATACACTTTTCATGTTGACATGTTTAAGAAAAACATAAAGTCAAAAGAAAAAACTGAAAATTGAAAATTCTGACCATACATAAAAGCTTGATCCTCTGCTTTTAAACTCAAAAGCTCTACAAACTACACGTAGTTCCACCTCGATCAAAGAGATGGCGCTCACATCGGTCGCACTAAAAATGCGTCGGTGACTGTACTGTATGCTTAACATTACAATATTTTGAAGGAATACGAAGATTTTAAACGGAATAAAGTGCAAGTAGGTTGGTATTTATTGAAATAGAGTAATACATGTTACACATGAACCACCAAATTTTGTCTTAGATATTTCATAATCTTCCTTGCAGAAATCATGATAGGTAATTTATTGTAAATATCATTTTTAATACCATACCACCCTTATACCAATTTTTGCAGCTTTATAAGTACCTACCTATACCGTTATTATGGTAGGTGATACCTAGGTATTCCAGTTTAAATGGTAGATTTGAGAACCAGTGTGACTATTTGGCATAACACACTACTCCATGCTGCAACAATTTTTCAGTAAGTTGCGGTGACTTCGTCGACTATTATGTGGATCATACCTATGATTTCAGGTTCCTCAGTCATCGGCCTTATTAACACTAACTGAACTGGTAAAATAAGTAAAGCCAGTTGTAAAACCAAAATGTGGAAAAAATCTCTCAAACGATTTTGATCTTACACATTTTGATCAACTTAATTTTCGTGAACTATGTATTTACTAATAACTGACAGAAATACAACATTTCATAAGTGTTTCGCTAAATCTAGATTAAAAATGTCAGTTTAAACCGTACATAGATTAACCTTCGGAAAATAGGAGTTATCTGTTGGTCTGTGGATAGATTATCAAAGTCTTGGTTTAAGATAGAACCTAGATAGCGATAACATTTTATGATAGACACAAAATTTGATGATAAAATAAAATTTGATGATGATGAGGTTTCTAAGCAACGTTTGCTACAACCGATTTCTAGATGGCCAAATGTAATATATTTCGAGTACTTCTATGCTTTAGAAATAGTCCCAGTTACTGTCGAAAGCTGAATACAGTATTGAGCTAGTAATGTGAATACAGAACTTTCCGGGAATGCTTCTGTGGGGATAGCTGAGTCCAACTGAGTCACATTTTGCAGGCTGCTAATGCAAACCTTTTTATCTCTACCTACCTTTATATCTTTCTACCTCTCTATTTATCAGCCCGATGAGAGCGTTACCATGCAGGTACCTTTTGAAGTTGAGAAAAGGCCTAGTAAATTTACAGCGCGTGGTAACTTATTTATTATAGTGATGTTTTAAGAACTTTTAATCAATACTTCTTCGAGTTAGACAAGTTTTCTACAATAATAGTTTCTATTTCCTAAATAAGTACTAATCAACAGATAATAAATAGTTCAACATGTCTGTATATTATAGTCAGGCAGTGAGTACTAGTGAATCGATTGCAAAAGACAAGAGTACCGTTTCAGATATTAATTGTACCTATGTAATATGTTTATGACATTCCATCAATGGATTTTGCTACTATGATAAGAGTTGTGATAAGAAAAATAGTTTTACTGTGATATTTTTAGTAGATCCAGATCAAGGAGTGAAATAATTTTTAGGGTTTGAAAATAAAAGACTATGAACTGTTATTTTACTTTTGTAATTTTAAAAAGATCACAGTTTTTATGATACCTTCATGGAAATGAAACTAAACTATGAATTTACAGCAATCGCTAGTTACCTAACGAGGTATTTAATTGTTAAAGATTTTCTTTTGCTGTAAGGATTTTTGTTTAAGACATAATTTGGTCTCTTGCTAAATAATGTTTCGCAAAAGTATATATTGAAAACATGAAATTGCTTGATCTTATGGTAACTGTATTTTAAATTTTAAATTTCAATAATGTTAGTGAAATCAAAAGTTGTTGGTAGGTATTACAAAATTAAGTATTTACTTAATTTAATATTTACAGAGGTTGCAAAAATTAAAATACCTATCTAATTATTTAGCTTCATCAAAGTAATATGTAATTATTAATAATTAGTATTAACTTTACCAGACAGTCTTTATAGCAACATGTAAGAAGTCATTTTGAGAAATTACCTAACCAAGTATGACTAAAGGGTTTTAAATAAATAAACAAGAAGACTTTACTGTGTTTCATACATTTATTTTATAAAAACAATGTGCTGTGGAAATGATACCAAAGTAAGACACAAAAGTACATTAATTTAAATTGCAAAAAAGATTATTAATTAACAAATAGACATTATACACGAGCAATATTTGATAAAATCAAACCTAACTTTACAGCGAACTAAACAATTTCAGTAACATGAATACTAAAATTAAATACAGAAAAATGTACAACAGTAATTAAATAAAACAAATTGAAGACTAAAACAATTTAAATCTAAGACACAGACTTTAAACAACTTTACAGTATCTTTACCTACCAATAAACATAGCATGAAGAAACAGTACACAAATGAAGAACAATAAATGAACACAACAAGAATGAAAAATATCATCTTCCGCGAGCTGATGATCTTCGTCCGGCGATAAGTGTCATCTTCTGTTACGTATACTGAAGGTATACCGGAAAGAATGAGGCACTCAGGATACATTCAGTATACGTACAGAAGGCGACGCGTTGTCTTCCCTTCTCTTCTCTTCTGCTCTTCTGTGCTGCGAGTACCTGGAAAACTGAAGAATACATGTGAGAAAAATATTTCAAAACATAATTTGTGTAAATTTTTAAGGACATTTTTTTTACTATCATGTTACATGAATTATCTTTTATTCTTTTTCTTAAGTAAGTTATTCGGTATAGCATATACCTATCGCAAAGTTTATTTTAGAAATTTGAAACTGTAAATAAGATTTAAGTAAAATTTTATTGAGGGAGAATGTCGAGTGTATTATTTAGATAAAACAGTTTGCGATTTGCAAGTGACATATTCACACCACATAGAGGTCTTTCCAATACGTTAAAAGCTCACCGACCGAAGCTACTCCCGGCCCGAACGCCCGGCGATCCTCAGGGAACACCACCTATAAAATAAAGCAACCGATTTACAGCTCGCCTGGGTTTTCAAACGGAAAAGGGTAACACTGATAGCACATAAGTTCCACTATCGGAACGCCCGACTCGGACAGGGAAAATTATGTACAATATACAATCGTAAACAGTGCAACAAAAGAAAATTGTCTCTAAAAATTTCAAAGACACCATTTTACACAAACAATCTATTGTCCGCGAGAGCCAATGGGAGTTAGCGAGACGTTGCAAAAACACGCGATTGGTTTGCAAAAATTAAGTTTTCGCAAACGCACGGACCGGTAGCGGGACGAGTTATATTTTTTTACAATCTTGCAGCGACCGGCGTCGCACAGGCTTTTGTGCAGTATCCTTTGTCGCACATAAAGGGATAAATTACAAAAGCTTCGGACAACTCGTAAAGATAACTAAAGAATTCCGTATGAATAGAGCGACGTGAAACGCAAGGGACGGGGGTATTATTGTTGTGATTTACGAGGCATCGTTGCATAGGTGCGCGGCGTTTGTTCCACGTGACTTACCGGTCAGTCAGCTGTTCGGTGTCCGATAGGTAAACACGGTGGAGGAGCGGGCGCGTGTGCCCGGGGTCGGCGGTGCCGGGCGTCTGCCGGTCTAGGCGTCGGGGCGGCCGCCCTGCCCGCCATCGATTGGCGCCCTAACCGCCCGGCGCGCGCCGCCGCCGCCGCACCGCTACTTATAATCCCGATGCAAGACTTCCATTACATACGCGATGATCGTTGTTATTTGCACCCCGTAATGTTTTTTGATAGTTCGCTTGGGCCGTCACGTAAAGATTACGCTGTGTTTATCTATAATTTTATTCTACGTTTCACTGGTTGGCTGCGTGTGGTCGCTGATAAAAAAGTCGATATTAAAAGGGACGACGCGCCACCTGTTCCTGTTCTCTCGGAAATTAACGTTTTGAATAGCCTCCCTCGCTTCTTTATCATAAATCAACCTTGTAATATCATAACGCTGGTATAGAAGTACTTATGAATATCTACCTTTTTCTTGCTTGTAAGTGCTGATTGGATTCAATGTTACCTAGAAAACTATATCGTTTTATCGACAAGACATTGTTACGCGTTTGATCAATACAACGTGCTCGTATTTTTTGTACATACTTCGATATATTTTGGTATTATTACTTTCATAGTTACCTAACTTAGTTAATTCGTTTGTATGGAGTTTCGCCAGCTGCTTGCATGCGATAGCTGTACCAATTCTCCGTCCTAGGGTTGTACAAACACAATATTTTCCCCGGTATTATTTAGGCAGCGCAAAATTGCCTTTTCCAGAGCGTACAGAACGAGTTTCATTTTAAAAAAAGGCGATCATAATGTTTGAGTTTATATGGGCTGCGGCGTGCAGGAAATGTGCTTGGAACCGGCGGTAGACGGGTGCAACTTTCGTTTGCTATTTTGAACTAAGTTAGTCTAGTCAAGTCTAGTGAAAATACATAGAGGTTTGTTGTTTTCGGTAGTAACAAGATTAAATTTAGAATGCTAGCTGTTAGTTCAAAATTTAAGAGGTGCTCCTATTTCGAATTTCATTGGTGTGATTTGTTTTCTAGATTTGAATTAGTCAAGATTGATTGTCAAAAGAACGTTGTCGAAAGCAATAAAAATTATATGTATTTATATCATATTTTCTTTTGCTTAATTTTTTTTAAACCATAGTTATTGTTTTCAACAAGTAACACTTGGCAAACGAGCAAATCTTTGCTGGTTTTTTTTTATATTTGTAGTAGACTTAAGTTTTGACTAATCATATGAAACGCCTGTTTATCTTGACTTTAACCAAAAGCTTAACGTTGTTTTTTCACAGACTTAGTAATAGGTACACGAAGGCTATGTACTAAATTCGTTTCATTTTCACCTAAAGTAAACTCCAGCTAAAGCTTGTTTGCCCCTGGGATCATCATTTACAGCCATTTTCCCCAAGCGTGTTGTGAAATAACTAGAAATGCTGAAACACACGTTTGCTGTCGAGAATTAAAGAATATCCCTTTTGTTTTTATTTTTGTAGTGTCGTTACTGAGTGAGTTTAATTAGCTTTTGTAAAACGGTGCCAATTTTTAGTTAGGTACTTACTTCACTAGGGTCATGATAAAGAATAAACAAACCTATTACAGTCTGGATAATCACATAGTGTGATCGCTAGTAATTTATTTGAGAAGCATAGATTGTAAAGAATACCTACAAATTTAAAGAAAGAAGACAAAAAGCTTTTACTTCTAATGGATTTATCGAGAATAAATTACCTATATTGTGATCCAAAATGTTTACCATTGATTTGTGACTGTGTATTTGTAAACGAATTAATAAATGAAATAAATAAATACCTACCTACTAATATCTATGCTTACAATGAAATGAAACTACCTATAAAGATTTTCGTTAATGTTTTAATAAGGTAAACAAAGTTGTATTCATTTAAATAAAGCTCTCTGCGGAATTTCGAATTTTTAATCATATTTTATCGAAACTTAGAAAGTAATCATCCTACTTTTGGGCTCAAGCCTTCACACATGAACAATGGCTACCGTAAAAACCCAATGCAGGTTGGTGAGGTATTAACGACTGCTATCATCTAATAGCAACTGGGCCAACAACGGCTTAAAATGCCTTCCTAAGCCAGTTTAATAATTTATGGTCACTTTTTTCAAGAATTTGTTAAAGTTACTATTTAGTGTGCCTAGTGCAAAATTTAATTAACAATCGATTACGTTAACGAGAATTAGAATTTGTATACAGATATATCAAAAATATTAATTCTCCTCGTTTGTCACCAGGTGACGCTTTATGCCTTGCAAATTTTGTTTTTTTAAACGCGATCGAACGACAAATAAAACATACACTAGGCAGTAGACATGTATAGTCGACAATGAAATTGCTTTACCACCTTAGAAGTGAATTTTGTTTGCATTTAATAAAACGTCAAGTTCTATTTTTGTTTAAAAGACCAAGTGACAGATACGGTGTCATCATTGACAATGAGCCTTAGCGACATTTTATTGTAATGGAAGTTTTTGTCAAAAGTGATAAAGCAATTTCGTGGTCGACTATACATGCACAAGTCAATAATTCTGATAAAATATAGACTGCTAAAATATTCACTAGTACAAAATTAAAATTTACGTATTCACTGAATATCTCGATGGTCGGTTGCAGAATGCTTACGCTCAGCTAACTGCTCCTCACTTCGAGGGGTGGGGTTGACAATGGAAAAAATGGGGTGGTACCACGGGACCCCAGACAAAAAAAATGATTTATCCCTCAGCCGTGACTCCTTAATAGCAATAATGGGTGTATGATGGTGGGACGAGGCGCAAGATGCGTTACCATGAATTAGTTTCTATCGAATTTTATGCAAGTGTTTTATTATTCCATAGACAGTGTTACAAAGAAGGTTTTATTGTTAATGTATTTTGGTACAGGTAGGTTTGTGTACTTATTTATACCGACTCGACTTTGTTAATAGTAAGCATTAATAACATATTTAACTATTGTATTAATTTCTTATTTACCTACAGCGCTTAAAAGCTTTTTTGTAAAATGGATTGTGTTGCCATATAACAATTATGTTTTTGACATATTTATGCCTTTTCATAATGTAAATTCTACGTTTAAAATAGAGTGTAAACTGTTTGGCATTATACTGTTTATAAAAAAAAACAAAACAAGTACGGGTATGAGCAGGTATTTTACTTGCATCACTTAACACTTGCACTAACAACTAATACGAATAAATTAAATTGGAATTAATTAAGTAACACGCCAGAGAGCTTATCTAAGGCTGGACGTTTTATTAGGTTGATTTTTCATTGGCGTAAGTATTTTATTGGGTCAATTAATTCATAATTAGTTTTAAGTAAAGCTAAGAATAGTTACAGTTACGTTGTCTTAATATAAATAAGAACAGGTTTTATGTAATTGATCTAAACTATATTGATTTATATTAGGAGCACTTAGGTACATTTTACGCGTACTATGAAAACTAAGAGTGGTGAATAACAAAAGGTACCTAATTAGGTATACAATACCTATATTAGAGAGTTCACAATACGAGCATCGTCCCGTCCCGTCCAAGCGTTATACCTAACTACTTTTCTATGAATCTAATTTACAAATGTAGCTGCCAGCTACAATATTAAGCTTGTATTTCTGTCTTTATCATAGTCTTTTGATCTAGTATAATTAACCTTTAATCGGATACGAGCTAATCGGGCTGATATAGCGGTATATTCGGTTAATTCTGATTTAAAAAAAATTACCAGGACAACATTAAAAAGTTTAACACTAGTTCTTATAGATTTTAAAAAAATATATTGTTTGCGTTCACTTAATATTGTTATTTACCAAAACAAATCTACATGTCGGATGTGGCATGTATTCTACCATTGTTTGATTAAGGGTTAAAATAGTCAACATGGATAGAGTCGCTGGAAAGAACTGGTTTGGATACCAACAGAGAAGGCGAGCAAAAGGAGAAACCTAAACTAAGCATTGGGTGGCGACAGGCTGACGAAGAAGAAAATAGTAAATTATCTAATTATGTATTATACTCTTACAAAAAAAACCTTGCAAAAAAGCAAAGATGTAACATCACATTCCAAATTGACACATAGGAATAGCGATCTAAGGACATAACCTACATGTTAAGGCTATTGTGAGCATTCATAGCGTACATAGAATTATTTACCGATCATAAGTTCTTATAAAAACGACTTCCGATGTAAATGAATTCTGACATTGCCCATTCGGGAGGGTAATGTGCCGTTCCGCCCACGGCCATTGTCTGTCGACGTCATCCCTTCAGGAGCTAATGAAACGGAACGGCTTGTCACAGATATGTTTGTTTTATAGTTCTTTATACCGTGTTTTATACCGATTTATTGGTTACCTACTCTGTGGTTCGAGGAGGTTTTGGAGTACAGAGTTCTTATTGGTTTTCAATATTTTCTTCTATTTCTGGGTTACTGTTACAATAACTTTGTGTCACAAAAGCCTCTTAATCTTTTATTAGTTCAATATTTCTCCTTCTCTCACTTAGAGCTATGTTCTGTCGGTGTAAGCCTTTTCCATTTGTCTCCCAAGCTAATTTTATTATTTCTTAACAATATCCTTTATTTCTAAATACTTAATCAGGCTCATTACCGTTTCAATACTATGTTAGTCACTTAATTCCTGGCCACTTAACGACAGCATATTTTGCCCCGACAGATTTCGTTCTGTCAAAAGTTATTAATTAATAAATAATATTTAGTAATATCTAATGTGATATTTTTATTGTAATGCCTTATGGTACACGATATTTTGATGTGTAACATATTTCCGCACGCCTTCTATATATGTATACAAGTTGTGGGAGCCATTTCGTAGAAAAGGGACGGAAGTAGGGTTGTAACAGTGTGATCCTGTAACTGTTACGTGTTAGTCGGGGAAGCCACTAGTGATCGATACTTTAAGCCCAATGTCCGTTGTAGGTCGTAATATTTGTGGGAGTTATTTCGTAGAAATGTGATCGTAACAGGGTAGCAAGATAACAGTGTGACATGTCTTCTAATGAGTATTTACTGCATTCTTTTTATGATTTGTAAATCTATATTTTATTTTCTATTGTTATATTGATTTCAACCATTTCGATACAATATATAAAAAGAAAAGAGAAAAAAATATACGTCATTGTTAATTATACTATACTTAAGTATTCTATTTTCTATTGTAATATTTATTTCAAAAGGTGAGATGTCAAATGTTACACATAATGTGACTACTGTAATAGTAGGGCTCGTTTGTTTTTTTGTTTGATTACTTGGCGCGTAAATAAATAAATCTGACCTATAATCAACTTGAAGGCAAATCTACCAAAGATAATCCTAACGCGCTTTTGTTTTGTTTTGATTGACGTCAAATGTTTTACAGCTGGGGACAGAGTGGTTTGTATGAGAAAAGAAAATTGTTGTTTTTACTATTTTCCTCGTATTTTTTACGTTTTTTCTCTCCATCAGAACTTTTCTCAGACTACATCAAACACAACAAAAATGACATCAGCCAAATCGGTTCAGCTTTTCTCGAGTTTTGCGATTAGCAACACATTTAGAGATTAATTTTTATTTAAATAGATTAAGCTTCTACCTTTGTTAATTTAGTTCGTAATGCCTTTTCTAGTAATATCCATAGAAGTTGTATCCATTACAACCACGCAAATCTAGGGAAGTGTGTGTCGCTTAGTTGTAATCACAGTTGTTCATACTGCCCACACTCTGGCAACATTTGGTGTTTACATAGACTATGTAAATGTGTTTAGGTACATACATACGTTTTGAATATGTTAGTTACTTTGTGATTACATGCAATGCTTAGATATGGTTCTAATTAACTCAGAATAGAGATGAATTTTACGAAAAAAGAACTCTACCTTTTTAATGTGGTTTAATTATACCTACAGCGAGTAAGTACGAGGCGCCACTGAAAGTTTTTAGAACTGGCCACTTGTAAACGATAGTAAAAAAATAAGTTCAAATTTTGAATATGTAACTCTTTGCCAATATTATTGTGTTTGTATTTCATTCATTTGTCATTTGTTTTACGCCTTGGCGGCAAATTGAAAATTGTCTGTGTTACGTCAGCATGAATTTAACGCGAGAAAATTTTCGGGCAATGATTTTATATGACTTTCGATGTCATTTAAGTCAACAAAAAAGTTTTATTAGACTTCGATTGGCCTTTTACGATGAAGCCCCATCTCGTGCCACTGTTTACAACTGGTTTAATGAGTTTAAACGTGGTCGCACTAATCTCACCGATGATCTGCGTGAGGGACGGCTTTCTACGGCGACTACTGAAGATAATATCAGTGTTGTGCGGCGTATGATAGAAACTGACAAAAGAGTGACCTATGAGCAGATTCGGACAAGCTTAAGCATCGGTATGAGTCAAGTGCACAAAATCCTCCATGAACATTTAGCGGTCAGGAAGCTTTGTGCCCGGTGGATACCTCAAATTTGACAGAGGCCCAAAAGCTCCGTCGTGTTGATTGGTGCCGTGAATTGGTTCAAAGATTTAACGGAGGTGACTCAAATGCTGTGTTCGACATTCTTACGGGTAACGAAAGCTGGATTTGCTGTTATGATCCTGAAACTAAAAGACAGTCTGCTGAGTGGGTATTTCCTTCCGAGGAGTTACCAACTAAAGTGAAGAGAGGTCGAAGAGTGGGAAAAAAATGTTCTTCGGAAGGATAAGTCATTACACAACGATTTTTTTAGAGGATCGAAAAACAGTTACTGCAGAGTGGTACACTAACAATTGTTTGCCACTTGTCTTGGAAAAAGTTCGGGAGAAACGTCCTCGCAATAGGATCCTCTTTCACCACGACAACGCCTCGTCGCCGCCAAGCAAACGTTAGACTACTTGGCGACGTCAGATGTGGAATTACTGGGTCACCCGCTCTATAGCCCCGACCTCGCACCTTGCGATTTTTATTTATTCCCGAAATTAAAAGAAAAACTTCGAGGAAAACGTTGTACGTTGCATGGACTCCGAGGAAGCAGTGTCTGCATTTCAAAAGGCCGTCGAAGAGACCCCTAAGGACGAGTGGGCAAAGTGTTTTTCTCAGTGGTCCCATCGGATGCAGCGACGTATTGATGTGAATGGACACTATTTTGAAAAGATGTAATAAAACTAATAACTTGCTAGTTTGTTCAGTTTTTGATTAATAAGAACTTTCAGTGTTGCCCTCGTATGTAAAACGATAATTGAGGGTAAATAAGAAAAATATTATACCTAGACTTATAGAGTAGGTACTACAGTTTGGCCATACCTAGCTAGAATATCTTTACAAAAATATGAATTCTATTCAAAACCTTTATACTTATGTCAAAGTAATAATCTTCATAATATAAAAACATTACTCGAATGTATATTTTTTGTTTTCCTATTGATATATGTGTGACGTTTGATACCAAATGCGACTATTGTAGATTCATCAGCAGATTGCAAGTAGCTCTCTCTTTATTCTTCCCTTACAAAAGTATGTAAGTTAATTTTCGCTGATATACATTACTCTTTTGGTTTATTTATAAGGTACGTTTGGATCATCGAATGATAGACAAGAATAGTAGGCTAAAGAGAAAACTACAGCTTTTGATGTAAACCTCCTAAGCTTTTGACTCTACATTTATTGCACTTGGCATCAAACTTCTTATAATAGTCAAACGAAATACACTGGCCTGCAAAATTAAGTATCACACTTTTAAAATTGCAATAACTTGTTAAGTACACAAGATATACTTTCGAAACAAAAAGGAAAAATGTTACTAATGTATAATTCACTTTAGTTTCAAAGAAAGCTGATAAAAATTGCTGCAAAACGTTTTTTGTTTAAAAATCTCTAACTTCTATAGTTTAGAAAAAAAATATATTAAAAGTGTAGTACTTAGTTTTGCAGGCCAGTGTATTATAATTGTTTGTCAAACACTGCAAAGTACACACCTTGTCTTTAATCTTTGATTTCATTAGTATCATCATCATCATCATCATCAGCTCATACTAGTCCACTGCTGGACATAGGCCTCTCCAAGTGCACGAAACTGGACACGATCAGCGGCTTCATAAGTATATTAGGTACCTAAGTAAATATAGCCAGTACTTGCTACAGGCAAGGCCTCCGTCACTGAAATCAATTCATCTCTACATTTCATGGTTATTGGCTTAATTACTACGCCGGTCTTCATTGGTATTATTAGCGATTGCCAATTATAGTAATGTCTATAATTTTTGGACTTAACTTCTTGTTTTCACAGTATGTGAGTGTATACAATGTGCTCTATTTGTTAGCTTTTGCTTTGAATTTATTGTGATTGATAATATAACCCATTTAAGACCACAGTGCCACATAATTGCCGATTCGTTACAGGTAGGTATTCTGAACTCAATCATCCACTGTTGCTGTTCTACACATCTGTAATAAATTTTCCTCAATTCTCCTTTTCATCGAAACACATTGAGTCAATAATGCGTTCACAACTTGAACTGCTACCATAAGTGTGACGCACAATTTGTGGCGCACATTCAGCAACTAAGTGCAACTTTTGTTGCTTGTAAACGTCTACTTGCGCCATAAAAGTCGCCGTAAACGCTTTGAATTCTTTCCACGTCCCAATAAATAATGCGTTAAAGAGATGCGACGCCGTGTTAACTCATAATACGAGTTCGCCGTTCGCGATACCAGCCCTTTGAAGTGTGTGTTCGCAGGCGGTCGCCGGATATAAATTGACGCAATATAATTGCCCCCAACGCGACTGTAATTCTGCCAGAATTGAGTTACGCGCGGCCGTCCGATTCCGATAATTTATATTAGGTACTTTTATGCAGTTTTTAAGAGTTAAATTGTAGCTGTTTATGTTTTCCCTGTGCGTTGGTGGACAACGTATCGGTTGGCTGTGTTGGCTGTGACGAACGGCGCGGTAGCTTTTGTTTTTATAAAAATACTTACCTACATTTAGGTAGTATTTTATTGAAAAATTCTTAACATAATTGGTTAAGTGTTTTATTTTAATATGTTGTAAGTATACAATTTTGAGCATTTTGGATCTATTAAGAATACAATATTTAACAGGGACTAACCGCCGGGTAATTTATAAGTTAAGTATGTTTATAATTGCTTCACCATTAGCAATATGTGTTAGGTAAACCCCGTTAACATTTTTCAGAAACCTAATTAGTACCTAAAGCTAGGAGTTTTAAAGATAGTAATGTACTTTTAGTTATTGTAGAATATTCAGACTTATATATACTCTACCCATTCAAATGAATAACACATGAATCGTACTGAAGCTAAATAAAAGTCTAATAGAAAAAAAATCACTTATGAGAATATAATATCCAGGAGTTTCTTCATATTCATATTCATTTATTGCATCTTGTTGTAAGTTCTTACATATAAATAAGATTAGTTAGAACTGAATATTATTTTTTAAATGGTTATAACCAGTAATTTGCATGTAAGTGCATAGCACTGACACTCCGCTGTGATCTAAGTCTTTAAAATAAAATATTTTTGTCTCTAAACTAGATGAAAAACAAATATCCAAATGCTTCTTATTAGAAAATAAAGAATGCATAAGAAAATAAACATGATCTTGACTAATTCGTATTAACAAAGTAAAAACATTAAGAAGGTACACATAAAAATAATAGCGGAAAAAATAAATTTAAAACATGTACTTATCAACATGAAAAACACTTACCTGCCTTAGCAACGTGCTAGTGCAATGGTATTGACACACACTTCTTAAAATTCTGCAATAAACGGAAGTCTAACTAGTCAAAAGTATTTAAAACCATTTATTTGCCGTCTCAAAACATATTTTTAAGCGAAACTACACGAGGACAACTAATTCTTGTGACATTTAGGCCTAACCACAACAAAGGCGACGGCGGGAGTCCTAAGGCGGCCATTTTGTGGCGCTGCCGTCGCTCTGCGCTCATTGGCCGAGTGACGTCATAGGCGCCATGACACTCAACCATTCCTACTGCATTACAAACTCGTTTGTCACAAGACTGCTTTAAATTAAACCTTATTTTCAAGGGTTAAGGCTATTTAAACAGCAAAAACTATTTTTGCGTTTGAAAACGCGCGCCTATGCTAGTCAGTCCGCATTCTTGCGTTCCGAAATCCGAATTATCGTTTGGGAAGCTTTTAGGATGCACCCTAATCGCGGAGGGGAACGTTTCAACTCCAAAGTGGAGCGTCGATGGGTTGAAAGATTTTAATTGGCTGCTGATTTTTGTCGTCTAGGAAGAATTTGCTTTAAGCTCTGCGGCAAATGTCCTTTAGTGACTCGGTTAAATGAGTCGGCACACAATTTCGCGCTTTGTTTTTTGCAAAGAAATCTTAAATTTTATGCGTTTGGCTAATTGTTGCGTTTGAAGTGTTTATCTAATTAAAGAAGTAGCTAGGTTAGGTATTTATGTATTTAGTCAACTTTAAATAGGCACCTATCTACCTACTTAGAAATGAAATGCCTATGAATTTAGTTATTTTCGCTAGAATGTGCGTCGTTAGTTCATATTATGAACGCACTAGTTTAAATGTGTTATTTATTAAGTACCGTTTTGCTCTACAAGCTCTCACAGCGGGTAGTGGCTCGTTTCCATAAAGAAATAACATCTTGTTATAAACACTAACAATTTATTTTACGATCTCTATAACGTACTTAAGTGCATATCTTGTTGGTAGGTTACGAAATGCCTTTAGAAGAACTGTTTTAAAAACTATTAAATCTTTCTAAGTATTAACTAAGTATATCACTGGTTTTAAGCAGTCATTAATTACCAAAAGAGACCAATGATTGAACAGAAATTTGATGAGGTGCGATGATAAGATTTTTTCATCAATAGTTATATATGGGCTACATACCTACCTACATAGATGAATAGAGTCTCTATATTAATTATACTTATAGATATAAGTATATCTACTTCTCAAGAAACGGTATATAAAAAGATAATGTTTTTACAACGCGTCTTGCAGACTAAGCAATTAAGTAAATGTAAATTCCCTAAGTTTGATCGTTTATTTTCATTTCACCCCATCAAAGTTTACCCCTTTCGCAAATGAAATCTCCGTCTGGAACACCCCTAGATATTATGCTAACTATAGACATGATATTATTATAGTACCTGTACATTTATTTTAATATATCTTCATAGTATATAAATATACTCCAAAAATGTTTTTGTCATGGCTGTCTTTTTCATATCAGCTAAATTATATTTTTGAGATAGTGAAAGGTCATAGAATGGCGCGGTCCCCATTATAGAGTTAAACTGCAAATTGATTTACAAGATTAGATAGAAATGGCGATTTACCTAGCTATTATGCTAACTATAGACATGATATTATTCTAGTACCTGTACATTTATTTTAATATATCTTCATAGAAACACAAATGTTGAAAAAATTTCCACGAGCAGGATTTGAACCCGCACCCTTCTGACATACTGGGTCAGGTGCTCTTCCAATTTGTGTTTTTGCAATTTGTTCGCAACAAATATGGCGTTAAAAGTTATATAAACATTTTATATCTTCATAGTATATAAATATACTCCAAAAATGTTTTTGTCATGGCTGTTTTTTTCATATCAGTTAAATAATATTTTTTGAGATAGCGGTCCCATTGTAGAGTTAAACTGCAATTTGATTTACAAGGTTAGACAGAAATGGCGATTTACCTAGCTGAGCTGGAATTTTAGTAGCTAATAATGTGACCCGAAAACATGTACTTAGTTAAACTATATTATAGTTCCATTTCTGTCTAACTTTAAAACAGCTCTTGAATTGCAAAATAGCTCCTAACTAGGTACTAGTTAATAGCTCTCGTTATAAGTAAGCACTAATAGAATGAACTTGATTTATAAAACAAAAGATGGAATATTATTTATTATGTCAAACAGATTTATTTATTCCATTTTCCAATTCGCATCGACCTCGCCGAACAAGCAGCGGCCTTGCAAGCATGCAGCCTTGGTACCGCAAATGGTTACAAGGATCCGTTTGATTTTTTCTCGCTACAGACTCATATCTGTATTGTCATCAATACACTTATAAATATATGCGAATATACAAAAAGATACAGCCATGAAGGTTTGGCTACTGACATTTTAGAACCAAGTTGAAACACCTATTCATACGCGCCACTGAAATTTACATAGTTTACAAGAAAGTTTTCTAAATTAATAGATTAATAGAGAGTAAAACAACTTTATCTCAGTGAGTTCACGATATATATGTATTAGGTACCTGTAATAAAAGTAAAAGTTTATAAATTAAGCAAACATATAAGTATTGAAAATTTTCAAAAATATTTTCATATGTTATAGTAATAAGATTGTGACTATTCTATTGTGTTTAATAATTTAAAACAGATGTAAGCTTGTGTTCGAATAGAAAAAATATCTAAGTAGATGGTGATGTTGACGAAAATAAGTATCTTAAATTGATATCAAATATTACCCATTTTAAAAGTTAAAGAAATACGCGTGTCCTCTTTAAAGACTTTGTTACCTAATCTGTCACTGAACACTTTCAAATTATATCTGGGTCTTACAGCAGCAGATGTCGCCTCAATGCACCGCCTAACGCTGATTCTCATAATTACACGAACCTAGATATTTGCGTCGTTATTACCCAAATCTATGGCCATTCCACGCACGCACGTATGCAGGTAACTCGTTACTCACAATATAGGCACAACATAAATCGATCGACAGAAGTTAAGCTTAAGAGTGAGGCCCCATTATTCTATTCTATTCTATTCCATTGAGGATCAATGCATTTATGCCACACCTGCGTTGCGTCGACACACGACGCGGCGAAGACTTCGCACGCAACGCAAGAGACCGACGCACGCCATCGCATTAACAGCGTAATTAAAATGATAGTGTCCTTTATCCCATATGATCGGTCTTTCTTGCATTAAGGAGATGAGAAAATCAACATCGATATTCTCCAAACTCATGCTTAGACAAAAAAAATGTCGTTACGCACGTCTACTTTAGCCATCTAGCAGTCAGTGGAACACTGATCGTCGTCGCACCGGAGCTCGCAGCGTAGCGCGTCACCCATGTGGCATATTATTATCATAAAAAATGTACCTATGTAAGACGCAACGCAACGCAACGCACTAATGGGGATATCTATATAATATAAAATTCTCGTGTCACATGTGGGTTGCCATACTCTTCCGAAACGGCTCGATCGATTTTTATGAAATTTTATAGGTATCTATATTCTGTAGGTCTGACAATCGGTCATAATCTATTTTTTATACCCCTAAGTGAAAAGGGTGGTCCACCCTAATTTTTTATTTCCAACACAAAATGTTCCACAATTTGTTTGTTTTGTTGACATAGATACTGTCAAAGCGAACCGAAGTCCGCTGGGTCAGCTAGTATATATATAAAGATTACGTCTTTATCGAATGTTAAATACTTGCAAAACTGTTCCTTCTCACTCTTATACATATATCACACGCATAGACCCTCTCACGTACACAAATCTCGAAACTGCAGTGCTATTCTCTAAGCAAAATAGCGTCGACCTCGACATTGAACTCGCTCACAACTTGCAAACGAATGTAGACTTTATTACTATTCTCAAGTAGGTTGAAATTCGTTTGCAAGTTATGGGCGAGTTTGACTCTGTTTTGCTTAGAGAATAGCACTGCAGCTCGTACAGTGCAAGCGCAGCTGTGCGAGATTCTGTGACCGTGAGACGTGAGTGTCTACGAGCGTTTCTTGAGCGCATTGTATAAAACTTATCTTCTGTGGGACACCTTGTGTTGTGATATAGGTGCGTCTTATCTGCCATCTCTTATGCAAATCGTGTCTCCCAAAACGTGCTATCATAATTCCTTCTCTCACACTCGTTACAAAGCGTTCGTTCTCCATTATTTATCACCACAAAAATTACACTGAGTCGTCTAATGAAGTACTATCATATATTTATCTCAAATAATTAAAGACCACCTAACTGAGGCTTAACAACTGTATCTGTCTTTGTGGTGCCGCCTCCAATTTGGTATATTTTTTTCTCTCTCAGCCTGCACAATTTATTGTTGTAAAATATGAAATCGGTATGACAGTGGAGGTATGGGTAGACCCCGTCTGTTGTTCTCGTTATTTATGTGAGATAGAGATTAGATTTGTGTGTATTTATATAAATTGAAACTTTTTTTTTTGGTATCATTCGAAATCGCCAATTTATGATTATGACGTTCCCGTATCTACCAAGCGAGAGGCTATCATAATTTAACTTCGGACGCTTATGATGTCGTCATAATATATCCATAACGAATTAGTTTTAATCGATTAGTCATTATTTAATCTTTTTCTGATTAAAACATTATCGAGCTTAAACTTTCCTATAACGTTGGCTTTTCCGTTTCTTAATAGACATATAGCTACATAAAGTCACGTCGATTTATGTCGTTTCATTTTATTTTTCGTTTTATATTTCGTATATTTAAAAAAACTTAAACAATAAATATGCGCGATGAACACGATTTTGAACAAGATCTTGATAAGGTGTTCAATGTCCCGAAAGAAAACCTGCGTTGGCCAACTGTCAATTGTAGCTTCTATAATTTTTGACAGTAAACGACCGTTTAACATGTATTAAAATATTACAAAAAATATGTATGGCACAGGAAATTTTGTAACGTAACAAAGGAAATAAATAGCTTGGCACACCCATTTTAATGTATGGATATAGGATAGGGTATAAAAATATTACAATATATACGATAGGGTTATGGTATTATGTGATACTCATAATATAATGTGGACTGTGTGGGCTATTATCGCAAAGATAATATATGTGGAACTAGTAAGATTCTGAGTATGAAATATTTTTCTCATGACATTTTCTTTTTGCTATTCGTAATTTAGTCAAGTATCTACAAATATTTTATACGGACAAAGTGTAAAAAAATCGCTATTAAAATAAAATAATAAATTCTGTGAAAACGGCTAATATACTTACTTTTCATCTTCTTTAAAAAAAGGTAAGATTAAGATAGGGTAGTATTTATAAGAAAAATATTTATCTTGTTTTTGGCATAGTTGCATAATATAATTCATAATGCTGTACCTAAATATTCCTCGTCATCATCTAGCGATGATAAAGAACATAATAGTATACAGGGTGGTAATGATAACTCATTACCAGCCTGTACATTACTGTGTCGTGTGTCTCAGGCTGGGCTAAGGACTTTCCATATAAACAAGAAGGACGTATATAGGAAGACCAAGTATTTATTTAAATTACATTTAGCTTACAAACAGGTATCTAAACTTAGGTGAATATAAAATATGAAATATGAAAAGCATGTCTTGTTTTCATTTCAACGTTACGTCCTTACGTCTTACGTGAAAGTCAACTCTCCGTGAATTAAACATGGAAACTCCCCTACGGAACTCAACTAGGCACCTTAAAAGCATTTTGGAACATATACATACATACTTACCTACTACATATCGCGTTTGCATGGTAATGTCATGGAAGGATTATTTAAACCTAGAATAATGATGTTTGTAAATTCGCTAATAGCCAATATTTAACGTGACGTCACATCGCGGGGATTTCGAGATTCTGTTATAAGATGAATGTAGTACTTTGTGAATCTGTTGTAGGTACCGAAATAACTTTGTAATGGAAAGGAAATGTGATGATACTTATTGAGTTGATGAGTAAGCCCATTGCTATTAAAAATATATTTATGTGACTAAAAAGGATTTTCTAAATTATCGTAAGTCCTGCCTGTGTAAGTTATTAAAACGAAACCAGATCGTCAAACAATTATAATATAGCTTCGCGTGCCTTCTAATATCATATTAAATGAATAAAAAAAGTTGACAATCACACTCAGTCAACGATATAATCATTGAAAATACCAACGAAAGTAACATCTCCCAACACAGAGCCTGTGATTCGAGGTCGTTGCACTACTATTTTTACACATACACTTGTTACAACTGTGTAGAGTTCAAATTCGTGTGCCACTGCAGCCCAAGTGTGGTATCAATGTGGACGATCACAGATGCAGATCTGTGGAGTGACACATGGACGTGACCTTGAACTGAGATGACGGATTCCGTCCTTGCGGGGTCGGCGAACCTCCGTAACTGGGTTACATCGGATTAGTTTATGCTAGCCTCCTTGTACAGTCATGTATCACCTTACGTCAGTTTTGTAACGGAGTAAATACATTTTGGTTATACTTTTTAATTTTCTAACAATTGTCAAAACAAAAGACAGTTGGTCTTTTGTTTTTGTTATCTTTGCTTGTTCTCGTCGTAGAGCTTTCGAAATTAGAACTAAATGTTTTGATGGGTAAATGACCGTAGGGTAAATACGTCATACCTAGCTGTTAACTTTCTTTGTATGTTTATTGATTTTCCTTATTTTTTTTATTTACACATTTGCCTGTTTTCCTGTTCCCTTTAAACAGCCTCCTATTACGTATTTCTTACTAATATATCAGAATAAGACTAAAATTAGTGGTAGCTTTTTAAAGAATTTAATAAAAATATTAGGTACTTAGCAGCTTTTGTATATTTTACCAAAGCTGCTGGATATCTGTTACTTACCTAATTTTTGTTTGTTGTTACATAAACTTATGTTGATATTCACCTTTAATATAATGAAAGTGGTGGCGGGAAAGACGATGCGAAGGGAACGAGGGAAAATTTAATTTGCCACACAGACATTATTAAGCGTCAGCTATTTTCGAATACCGCTGAGAGCGCTTGGTAGACTTATTAGCATTTAATATAACAATAATGACTACCATTAAGAAGAAAAAGCTTTTAGAATGACCATTATAAAGAAATGGATTAAGTCATAATAATAAAGATTGACTTTAATAAAGCTCGTACCTACAGTAACACAAAAATCACTTTTGGTTGTATCGTACAATGTCTACGTATTCTAAGAATCAAGTTTAATGTACCCAAATTACAAATGTAATTTATTTTATAAACAGAAGCAGTTTAAAATAGTTTTCTTTTTACTTCATAATAATTCTGGGTTTTCATTGAACAATAATTGTGTATTTGTAAAGCGTGTTCCTGATTTCGATACTGTCTGCGTTAATTATTTTCAGATTAGGTACTATGGAAAAGTGTACATTTTCTCAAATAACGTCTTACCTAATCTATTATAGTAAATGTAGCTAAGTGCAAATACTGAACATAATATTAATACAACAAAATACAGTGACATTACAGATAGCGCAAAAGTAATCCATGCAGGTCGTGGGAGGCAGCAGACGTGTGCCGTTTCGCGAAAAATTATGTTAAAACTCACTCCTTGCTCGCAATTGAATGACTCCGTACCTACATTGAATTTTAAATGTAATACAGTCTTTGTTTTCTCACACTGAACAGGGTCTCAAGTAAATTATACGGTAGACACCTAAATGATTCGAGCACGTTCAGTATTAAACGTTTATTACCCTTTTTTAAATCAACAATATTCTTTTGTGTTTCAGACACATCAGACAGGGCATTATAAGGAGCGTTAAGTGTAATCTTACATCTGATCCTACGCGAAACTGCGTCTTAAATAACAAACACACCCTCAAGTAGCTACCAAAATTCAGTAGAGCATAAATTCATGAAGCTACCGAATACGCACTAAATAATTTATTAGCCTCTACAAAGAAACGATTTTGGGCGAACGAATTGTTCCTGAATTCATTGTGTTTGATTTGAAACAGGTATTTGACCGAGTTGCCGCTTGTACAGAATATAATGAGCTTATTTACGATGACACAGGCGGACACTACATATTGGTATGATTAGTTGAATCTCACGCAAATTGGATGCGCACATTTTAAGTACATAACAAGATGGACCGTTATTTACTCTTATGATTCACTTACTGTCATAATTTCGTTATTTAACTGTAGCATCGCTATCATTGTCTGTACTACGCCATTTGTTGTTTGTACAGATTTATTGACTAGACGTAAATCAGATGTGACGCCGAAAACACTTGTATATAAATTAAATTTATTTTAGTCTGATGTGCCGATTCCTTGCGTAAGTCCGGTTAATTGCGGCATAAATTGGAGGTTCCGTCGACGTACGTTTTTGTCGCAGTGCAAGTTCGCGAGCGCCGCTCGGCAGGATTTGTCCGCTTGCCAAATACCCCAGCTGTGGACAGATACGTCGCGCACTGAATACTGATTAAATCTGCGTTATTGTTTTCGTTTTTTTTTTCACTTTCGTTCCTGGGACTCTGGCCGTCGACCTATTGAATTTTTCATGGCGTTCTTTATTGGAATTTGTTATGAGGTCCTCTTGCAACCGGCACGCTTAACGCCTATCTATATGATCGAATGGCTCCGTAAGAGGAAGTTTCGTCAATTATACCAACTCGGCGGTGGCATTAGCATACATTTCGCATCCAATCGAATGGGTCTTTATGGCCGTTTGAATTGATTTTATTTGCTAAATAAAAATAAATGAGACTATGCCTCGTCAGTCAATGACAGAGACGGAAATAATTGACAAAACCAATAACACATGTAAATATATCGGGCGCATGTATGTAGTTTTATGGACATCCGACTTTAAATGTGTCTGTTAGGCATTCGTAACTATGTTTACAACGTAAAAACATCAAAACATTGTCACGAAAAGCCGCCGCATGACAATACTAGAACGAAAATACATTAAAACAGTTGAATGGCATCGACAAAAAGCATTGAATATGACAATTAATAGAAAATTTCAAACTACGTGACGCTTACCATATTACCTGTAAAATATGCGCTGGGTTGGAGGTATGGTATGAAATAGAATTATCTCCCTCTAACAGCAACGATTTGGAGGCACAAAGAGAAGTGTAGACACATAAGCAAACTGTCCTCTGAAGCGCATTCGAAATAGTAAACTGATCCATTTTATGAAGGTTACATTGCACATTTTTGTGGGCGGCGAAGAAAAATCGATATCCTTAACTCATGCAAAACGTTGTAGGTAGGATCACGAATTTCCCTTGGAACGTAAAAAAATGTTTATCCGTTCGTAACATCAGAGATGGACGTGAATAACAGTAACACAGAACGTAAACTTAGATTGATTTAAAAATAAATATCCTTTTAGGAGTTTTACGTAAACAACACGTGGGCCTTCTCATTTCATTCAGAGCGGTCTGATAAGTATTAATTGTTTAATCCTTTTAGCGTTTAATTTTACATTACATGCACCACCTGTTCTTGGAAATAAAAAAGGGTTATACCTTTCAGTATCGGTCGACAATGTGCTCCGACAGGCTTTTTAAATCACGTTTTAGGCGAAAAAATTGCTCAAGATAGGGATCCGAATTTACTGATACTCGCCGGGAATGTAAGTTCAACTTGTACGGATATTTTAAAACAAAGTTTAACTGTATCGTTGCTTCATTTGAATTTAGTTCGTATACCCATAGACTTGGGATGTGTTTCGCGTTCCGCCTGCCGGGTATGTAAGTCCTTTTTCCGCGGATAAACAGCTGATGTAGGACGTGCAAATAAACATGGTATTTTTATCGGCGCAAACCTTTATATAGTTTCGGTCGATTTCGCCTCTTTATCTTCACAGAGCCGTGTTTGCTTTATCTCGAATAAAAAGAAATGTATGTGTTGAATGGTGGAGCTTGCGGCAATTGATTGTACTCGCTATGATTGCAATAACCACCGAAACTGGTTGCTCATTGTATATTGCTAGCCTGTAATGGATCTGTCACCATAATCATTCCTGTTTATATTACTATGGACATTTGTAATGTGTTTATTGCATTTGGCCTTTTGGGTTAAACGTGTTTTTTTAACATTCCAGGTGCAGTCCTTTACAAAATTAATATACAATAGCTACGTACACTGTTTTAAATAAAAATATGATAGCCTTGAGATGATACAAATAAGTAATTTTAAAAAGCGGAATGTTTCGATATTGTTTCATAATAAAGTTTCTTATTACTTAGATAAACATAACGTAAGCGTTGCTTTATCAATTAATTATAACAGATAAGTAATTATATAATAATTGTTTTATCATTACAAAACGAAATGCTCAACATTTAATGTTGTTATTGTGTGAAAGTTCATATTTATAAGTGATTCGATCGACTCGTTTGTTCCTACACAAATTAGCTATTAATGGCTGTTGCACGTTTGTTGGTTTAAAAGAGAATTTTCGATTCGATAAGAGATCGTAAAACACTGCCCTCACTATCATAAAATCTCATTGCTCCTTGCCAAGCGATTGTGAACTTAAAATCAAGGTGTAAACATCTTTCGTATCATCTTTTTGCGTGAGGCGACCACACTGCATTGTTTTATGACGGAAGGGTTACCAAGTTACGTAATGTCACCGTAAACGTTTTGGGGGCAATAAATTTAAATAGAGCAGAATTTATCGACAATTTGTGGGGACATTTACAGCTGATGAACAAAAAAGTTTATTTTCCTTGTTCCAGTTTTGACGAAACATAAAAACAGTAGCGACTGTGCTACAGGGTCCCTTAGACGTTAAAGTATCGTTAAGTTTGTTATACTTTACGTTTATTCCGAAATGAGGATCAAATTGGGAATTGGTGGTAACGTTTGTTCGTTTAAACTATCAATTGCTGATTTTTATATTCCTGTAGTACCTAAGTACAATTGTCAAAATTTTAGGACAGCATTAAAGATTTTAAGTCACATAATCCATAAGAAAAATCGCTAGCGTTTCTATAAAACGAAAGACAAATGAGAACTTCGATAACTATAAACAAATCCAATAAAATTTCAAAGATTGCATTCAATAAAGTTAACAGAACAGCTACAAATATAATATCCGAAAAGAAAAGAAGCACCAAATGCGAACGGTTATGCTATAGTATCCAATATATTGAAATTGTAATACCGACGAGGCAAGTTCTTTCATTAGGGTTGCAAAATAAAAACAATACAAATGAAAAGGGTATGGGATAGTCCGCGCATACACGCCGGAGAAAATTTCCTATTATGATCCCTTCCCTAAAGTCAACTACCTATGTACACACACACCAACGTAGCAATTGTCTGTCGTCCTCCCGTCTAGGGATGCGAGTAATTAAACATCGATAGTATCGATAAAAGTGTCTAGCCCAAGTATCACACAAAAAATTTTGCATAAAAAACCGCCAACAACTTTCGAGGAGATAAATTCTACCCGCGAACGAACTGAACTGATTACTTATTCAAAGCCAAATGGAATTTTAATGTAATGGGAGTAATTGCGATTCTCGTCCCAGTAAATTAACCCCATCACCGCCGGGGAATTAAAAACTGAATTCAACGATAAGACCTGATAAAGAAAATTGTCGACAACGAAAAATCTGGTTTTCTGCCACCCGCATTTCTCCACACAAGCAGCGTATGCAATGCCAGCACTATCGCGCGACAAATACGCTTACACAAAGCTAAAGGTACGTATTAAGAAAGCAGTTCTATCCACGGACAGGAGTGGAAATTTCTATAAAAATGCAAATTCATCCCAAGCCAATTTCCTTCTTCACCGCTAACCCCTTATAGGGTCCTGCATTATGCTTGGGACTGTTTCGATACCTTCTGACGCGAATTATACTTACCTAGTTTCGCCCCGTCATCTACCTACTTGTTAATTTTGTGTACCATCGAATTACTGTTATCTCACGCGCACAAGAATGGAGTATAATCTCGGCGAACTGCCACTTTGTGAAGTTAAAGCGAGTTGTAAAATGTATCAACTCGGTTAATTTTGGTTCGTTCTAGTTTACTCTAGTCAGGGTAGGTTGTATTGCTTTTTTCGCTTTAACAGGGTTTGTGCCGGTGTTTATTATTGCAAACACGCTTTTGAGGTACGTGATAAAACATGGTCGTGTAAAAAATCTCCATAATATTGCTGTGCATTTAAAAGTTTCCACTTAATTGGGGTAAGGGTGGGACTGAAAGGGTGGGGCGAAAAGGCAGATTAAGGATGCTGTAGTCGAGGAAAGAATACACAATTAGCTCACTGCTACCTGCTGCTGATAACGCATCCAGTTAGTTAAGAGCTGTGCTGGCGTTCTCTGGAGCTCATGTGAGGTCTTATTTTGGACAGGCGGCGGGAGGGGGATGGTGTCCGCCAAAAATGGTCGGTTTTTAAGTCGGGGACTTTAAAAACGGGCGAAAGTTAGCTGCGACCGGAACCGAGGGGTCCGGATCGATCTAAGGAGCGGGGATACTCGTTGGCTTTGTTGAAAAATCTAAATTAGGCACTTGGTATTCGCGTACGTCGTCAAGAAGATAGCATTTAGCTGGCTTATTGGGGGTTTAAAATATAATAGTTATTACACTCACCAATCTTGAGCTCTTTTATGCTTTTGGTTTATAATATTTTGCTGTTTACATAATTTGGACATTGTCTTTTTATGTAGATATTAAAATTATAATCCTATATTAAGTTATGATTGCCGGGAAAATGGTAAATACCGTGTTATTATATAAAACATATAACTACTTTACTTTGGGACATAATGCAATATTTTTTTAAATCTCTCTGAAGATATGACTTGCTGAAATACATAAGTTTTCCAGTCGATTTTTTCAGTATAGGTAATATGTTGTATATTGTTCTCCATATTGGTAGTAATATAAATAAAAGTAATAAATTGGGTTCATTATAAGTTAGTTACCACTCTTCTATACCAATCAAAGTATGAGATTGATTTCTATAAAATAATAAATCTTCAGTAAATATGCTTTATGTTACTTCAAACGCATTTGATTAAATAATTTAGAACTTAGGCTTTTTCTTTGTCTTACTTTTCCTCAAACGCTTAAGAGCGTTTACGCCGCACACTAGCGCCGCCAGTGAAAAAAAAAACATATCTAGTAATAAGAGATAGAAAATCAAATTATGCTCAACAAACTATCTGAATGAAGTAATTTAGCATTTTTACGTCATCTAATGAACACCTGACATGTTATGGTTTAGTTAAATATGGCGTTATAGTTAAAAGTGGCCGTAACGTCTTATTTAACTAAACCATAACATGTGAGGTGTTCATTAGGTGACGTAAAAATGCTAAATTACTTCATTCAAATAGTTTGTTGAGCATAATTTCATTTTCTATCTCTAATTACTAGATATGTATTTTTTTTCATTAGTGGCGCTAGTATGCGGCGTAAACCCTCTTAACTTATAATCTTTACATTATACTTCTATCCCATACAATTTATACGAGCCTGTTATACCTTATGAAGTTCACAGTACATTGAACAATGCAACCCCTATTCACTAGTAATATAAACATAAAACATCAGAACCCGGACATATTTCATACCGCCGTTATTTCCATTACATAGAACCCATATCCCGTTAAACCATTTCATATCGCGTGTAAATATTTCGCGATCGTCCACAAAAGCGATATAAAATACTCCATCTTTTACCAAAGTTTGTTTATTACAGTAACTTTAATTAGCACGAAAGTTAAAATGTTGTAAATAACCTTTATTCTGATGAGAAGAAGGCACTTGCCAATTTAATGATATGGAAGCATACATTATGATGTGGAGTTTGAGTGTTTTATTATGAAGGATCCTATCCCAAAGTAAAGGTTTCGCCATAATTCAAGCGGCATAAAACCTGTTTGCAGCAGAAATATGATATGTTGTTTGCACACTACAGTGTTGTGGCGTTGCGTTTGACTATTCAAGTACACAAGTTATTGCAAACTTATATGCCGCCGCACATATAAAAATTAAAGGAAAAGAAAATCTGATAGTACTTTAGTACTTATAACAATCGAGAGAATGTATTATCTTTCAACGAACCTTGCGTGGCTTGTTTAATTAAGGAGTTTATGACGTAGTAACAATGAAATATTTCCATAGCTTTAGCATTTTGAAAAGAAAATGGGCATACATGTATAATTTTTAATTCCTTATTTCTTGTTGATTTAATCCGAGATTTATTTGTGTTGAGGATGTTTCATGTTCACTTTTGTTTATCAGTGTAGTGATATAATGACAATGTTGCGCTGTTGAAGTCTAAGTTATAGAGTTATAGACTTGGCATGTCTATGGTATAATCAGAGGAAATACTTTTTGTGGACTAAATAAACTGATATGACTACGATATCTAACATAGGTATGAAAAAAGTGTACAAATGACGTAGCCTACTCATAGTAGAATTAAATAATATCTATTAGGCTAGTTATTTAACAAACGATACTTAATTTACTGACTTACACTACAGTTTGAAATTCAAAAACTTTTATAAAACGAAAAATTCGTTCCATTACGTCCAAATAGGCTTATTACATAACGAATGCCGAGTTTCATAATTAACCACCTACCATCTATCTACCTGTAGTATAGAAAAGGTGAAATATCTTTATACCGGGCCCATTTCTGCGCACCCTTTGTAATAAGCCGGAGCCCAAGGGAAGACCCACAAGTGATTTAAAGAGCTTCTCAGTTAATCACCCCGTGTCGACCACAATTTGAGCCCTTCCTACCTAGCCTAATGGACGTTTCAGACTTACGACGCTATATCGGCTCCAAAATTATGGATATTTCAGACGCATTATGTTAACATAGACACTACCGAAATGTAAGCCTTTCTCACGTTAATGGCTTGATAGGAATGTCCGCGTTGGACCAGAATAAATGTCTACAGTGAAGGATAGTAAAGAATGTTCTTAAATATTTTACTATACCTAGTGGTTTTATAAAATGTTTTTGATTTTTTCACAAAATTTTTAACGCAAATTTTTGTTGCGAACAAATTACAAAAAAACAAAATAATGTTAAAAAAATTTCCACGAGCAGGATTTGAACCTGCACCCTTCTGACATACCGGGTCAGGTGCTTTCCCAATTGAGCTATCGTGATTCTAACCAGCCCGCCGAAATTATTCAACGCTATTTACTTTTTACTTTGAAAGCCAAAGGCGCCCATTCAATGTCAATAACTACCGTCATTAACTCAATTGGGAGAGCACCTGACCCGGTATGTCAGAAGAGTGCAGGTTCAAATCCTGCTCGTGGACATTTTTTCAACCTTTGTGTTTTGGTTTTATTAAAACTTTTATATGTAAAACTTTAAATGGAAAAAAATGGTTCAATAGGTAGGTATAAAGACATTCGAAAACAATAGAAATAGATTATACTTTATTGCAACACCAATAAAGTAAAAAAAAATATATTTGAAACAAATGCAAAGTAACAATGTTGCGGTCCTAAAGCAATCTTTTTCAGACAATCTTCAGATGAAAAGAACATAGACACCAGAAGGTAGTACCTCAAGCTAGAAACATAAAAAAGTGTTTTAAGTGCTAATTAGCTTTAATACTACATTGTTTTCTGTATTTTAAAATATCATAATAAATAACTTAGTAGGCTTTAACCCGATCAGGTATATAGTTCAATGAATCCTGCGTTATTTTTATCTTTGACTCCACACAAGCTGCGTTGAATTTTTTCACTCCGCATCAATTCTATATGCTAAATAATGTGAAATCGGGTATGGATGGCAGCGCTACCAACATAAATCGTGTTCAGTTCTCTTTGCGGCATGACCTGAGACTAAATTATCATTCCCGGTCGCATTAACATCTTACACCACGCAGAAGCGAGGCATTCAATTACACATATAACGCACAGGAGACAAATAAAAACCACCGCTACCTATACCTTCTGTATTATAAATAATCCAACGTTAAAAAAATTACTATGATAATCCGAGCGAGCGACCGCAAATGAAACCACAAAAGTAATTACCCATCCAATATAGAACGTACAGAGCTTTAAATATGGAAGTTATACCTTCGGCATCTACATAACCTGTTCGCTTTATCTATGTACCCTGAGCGGAGGGAAAGAATCGCCGAGCTATCTCCGCCTTGCTCCGCCCGGTTGCCTGTGTTCGATCAGCCGTATACGATCGTCTTGTACGACGATTATCCCACACCTATACCTGCCCCGGTATCTATGAGATAACAAAAAAACATACACATCCACCCAAAACGCTTTCGTTCACGCGGCACCGCGATAAAGTTATTCGATTCTATCGTTCCATATGAGCATCGATGGCTCGTATGATCTGAATTAATGTCATAATTGCGGCAGTTTCGGATAAAATAAATCGATAAAAGCTCGCTTACATAATACCGCCCGCAGTTTGTCCGTAGAACGAATGCCAATAACCGCTTTAAACTGACCCACGTGAATTCATTGAACGTCGATGGCCGTAACTAGTTTCAAACAAGCGCGGCAGGAGTGGAGGTTCTTGTAGACTGGCACGAAATTGAGCTATACAAGGCCATTCTGAATGGATATTCTTATCTGAATGCTTTGATTTATAGCCATCTATTGGCTATAAAATCAATTTATCATGTCTATTCATAAAGGTAATGCCATTACGAAGTGTTGTTTTTACGTAGGTCGTTAGACTAAATTATTTTTACAAGCGAAATGTGCAATAAATAGCGACGTTTAGTGGTAATTTTATTTAAAAAAATAAACTTTTAAATATCACTTGTAGCCGGTACGGAATTGGAATGACGCCAGTTAATGGTGAGCACCTCGGGTTCTAAAATTAAATGTAAGTTAAATAACATCCATCTCGCCTTAACCCGACATAAGTTCAGTTTAGACACATTAGCGGAAGCTGGAACCGTCCTTAGAGAATAATCTAATTTAGCTTCTCGGTCTGTCTAGTTATTTCCGTCTATCGCAACCTGCCAGCTCACGTTGAGCTTCGCTAAAGGTTTAATTTCCGCCTGTGTGGTTGTACTTTGAATGGTTTGAGGGGGGAGGCAGGGTTGGAGTTAGGGCGGTTGTGAAATGGTATACAAAGGATAGACAATAGTATATGTAGTTGTGGTGTTGTGTGAAATTGCAAGGAAGCGAGCAGCGTCCCGGCGCCCAGGGGAGAGAGAGTCTGGACTAAACACCTCGTTTTGTTTTTGTTTTGTATTTGTTCTCCCCTTTATGTGTTGCCGCGGGCACATGAATTCATGTACTACACTGTTATATGAAGCGAAAGTTTACGTTAAATACGATAGTACCTACCATTGATAGACAGAACACAAAATATTCAATGCAAATATATGTTAAAAACCTCCGTACTTACCCTCCTGAGACCCAGTGTATGAAATTTTGTAGGATCTTTATGATTTTTGGTATATATGTTATTTGTAGCATAAAAATTATGAGAAAAATAGTTAAAAAAATCCACGATCCCCAGAGCCCTAAGGTAGGGGGAGGGGGTATCACAGATGATACTATGGGTCTGAATGAAACCAAAACCTGACTAGTTTTAAGATATATTCGAAATTATTTCTTGAAGTGTGGACACATAAAAACATAAAGAAACATAAAGAAACATGTGGATGATTTTTTGAAAGTCATTTTACAAAAGTAAGCTGGCTACAACTCTTCGATCGACACTTGGATCGGTTTTTTTCTTTTCTTTGACACAAACAGGCAAGTGTTGTGCCACTTTTATCCTTTTAGATGTGTGGGGCATAGGTTCCAGAAGTCTGCGCTTCCTAGAAGAGCACCTCCGGTAAATCTTCTGTGTCTGCAATCACTAATGACCTTGACTTGGGCTGTTGCATGTAAGGCGATCCAGAGTGGGACTTGAGCACTGTGTCATTGACAGAGGCATTGCTCCGCCGTAAATCAAGTGTTTAGCCAAGTCCATCTTATAGTCCAGATACTGCAAAATTTGTTTTCGGGGAAGCCCGCTTTTCACGGCATAATGCCGGTATTCTATTCATGCTAAAGCAGCTGCAAAATCAAAAAAATGTGTAATGTTTATGCCTGCTTCTGCTTGCCCTTTTCCCTCTTTGATTTTCTCTGCAAGCCTTCTCAATTTGAGACACTATCGGGCGAATCTTCCAAAATCGATTGATCCCTTTCATTGCTGTAGAAACATGGTGGTCGTCCACTACTTTGAGGTTTGATCTGATGTTGAAATATTTATTTAGTGCAATAGATGCGGCAATAAGCTTTACTCTTGTTTCTAGTGCCCAAAACATTCTAATCCTTGGAAGACCCAGAATACCTAAAGACATTGAACAACCACTGAAGGATCTTACCTCATCAGGTGTAGTATTTAGTGATTTACCAGTTTTATTGATGCTAAAAATATTTGTGCAAGGGGAAATTATTTGAAAAAAAAAATTTGATTAGGATTTATGTATCTAGAGAAGTATTCGTGAGAACTTTTGAGAGAAGACTGTTCTTGTAATGGCGGATCGATATCTAGAGTATTGTCAAAGGCCTCTGAACGAATCCATGTCGTAGGTCGATTTAAAGCTCGCTGACCAGCACCACCACGAGACGATTCAGCAAAGTTGGATAGGGGTTCTTCATCCGACTCCTCCTACTGAGTTTCAGATTCACGAGGTACCAGGTCTTCGTCGGTCGCATCCACGTTTATCTCTAGATCTTTATACACTTCATCATTGTCAATATCTTCGTAGTCGTAGACATCAAAGTTTACTAGGAACTTCGATATTTGAAGATATCTCAAACCACGGCGAGTGCTCTGAAGAACTATTTGACCTTATCCCACCTTCTCCCTTCCTCCATAGGAGTACACGTGCTGCTCTCCGGAGTCATCGCTTCACTGTCACACATATCCCATCGCGCACAAAGAATTTTGGTGCCTCGTTTCTTTGTCGCACCTCCAAAAGATGGAATAGTCTACCAGCACACGTTTTCCCTCCTTCCTATGATATGGGGTCCTTCAAACGAGGCGTGAAGAAACGCCTTGTGGGCTGGCAGAGTGAGGTTGACTGATGCTGCGTTGTTTTCATGCTGCACCAGTTGTCTTCGCGTCTGGACTCCATTTCCACATAACATCAGGTGGTATGGAGTCATTTGCCGTGCTAGGTATAAAAAAAAGCGAATTTCATGTGTTGAGTGCCCAAAGTATCATCTGTGATATCATGAAAAAACCGCTTAATTAATTAACTAAACAGCAAGCTTTTATCAGTTTTTAATCTTAAAATACATAATCAACATCCAATTTACTAAAAACAATATAAATAGGTACCCCATAAATATACTTAGAATAAAAACTTTCCTCTTTGGTTAGCAGCCATGTAGGTACACGAAAAAATAATAAGATTCAAATATTGTCATCAGCACTAAAACTATCCAATCACGTCACACACAATTTTAAATCACAAGTGCTACTATTTAGTATATAATTTACACGGTTGTTTATGAATATGCAGCTATGTGGCGCAGAAAAAAAAAGTCTTGCTAGTATCATAGGTGATACCGGGGTCTCAGGAGGTAACATATTGTTGTCACAAAATTAATACACTCACACTACACATTTTTTAAACTTAAATTTTCCTTAGCATTTGGTGCACAGTGAGTGTCTAAAACCCTCTTAAAGTTAATTTTGATCTGTTATATTGTTTGAGAAATATGTTATTTACATTTATTCAGCAATCTATAATAATAATATTACTCAATATATAAAAAAAAAGTATGTTTAGTACCCATAGGCATGCATAAATTGTCTACAATATCTGTTATTAAAATTATTCTCACAGTCAATAGTAACGTCTAAATCTTGTCTTATTTATGTCAATAAAGATGCAAAGTTGACGCTTATATTTGTTGGTATACATAATCTAAAATATTGAATAAATAAACGTCGAGCAGCAATAGGAGTGTCAATAAAATCTACAAAATAAGTAAGAGACTTGTATTGGTCATCTCGGGAAAGTTGGCTCTAATCTCGAAATGGGGACTGGAGAAATCCTGATTATTTTATTTATTAGCCATGAAGTAGGATAACTAGTACAGTCACACACAAGCGGCCTTAACCACAATACGGGAACGTATAGTTGTTTACAAAAAATCTTTTCAGGTGCGGTCGAGATGTGACCAAACATTTAAAAAGGTTGAATGGGGCTAACCGGTCTCTTTGAATATAATGATGAAAATTATTACGTTTTAGCTGTCAACCACTCGTAGATTTACAGATATAGTGTGTCCCGAAAATTTTACGCATAAAAGAAATCAAGAAGTTGCTTACTATTTGAACTAGACGTGAAGTCACCGAGTCTAAAGAACGGGTAAAGAATTTATACCAACGACAGATGGTGACTTTTTAAAAAAAACAGAGAATGACAAATATTTGTTGTTTGTTAATAATCAATTTTTTTTACGTATTTCGTAAACGTTACTTATGGCTACAGTATAGGTACTACAATATCCAGGAGTTAAAAATTATAAAATAGTATAGATATTAATGTTCGCGGTAACGCCCCAGACCTATTTATCTAAAAAGGTCACATTTTTTTTTATTCTTGCAAAACTACCAATTCTTTTCCATAAAATGTAATATTTAAAGGTCTAACATTGATCCTGATCATATAGTAAAATGACAAAACACGTAATAAAGGGCCCTTGCCTTACTGCCTTTATCGGTCATAAGAACTAAAAATATCACCATAGAAATATAACGGACCAACTCCGAAGGGCATCAAGTACACCCATTAACGGAATCGCAAGACATTATCCCAAGTCATTATGGGGCTTAATTCCTACGTCACCCATAATTACTGTCTTTACAATTCCAGATATCCATACTTTGACGCATTAGCAGTACTCAAAGCACTATAAATCTCCCATCAAATATGGCCGAAGTGCCTCAGTCTACTGGTAAAGTTACATTGGAAAATGTTGTTAAGATCCTTTAAAATACAGGTGGTTTTAGAATGTGCAAAATTAAACAGTGGGGTATCAGGGGTGGGCTTAAATATTTGGTCATCGGTCTCCCGCTTGACCGAAGGGGTAATTTGGAGGCAGACAACGGTCGCATTTGCATCAAAATGAGTCGGGTTCCGTGGTAGGGGCTTCCGTCGGATAAGCGTTTGTATGTATGAATGTGTGAGCCCGTCTGCTCGCTCGCTGAATTGTTGAATATTAATTTTTATTCCTAGTAAAACTTGCCCTAAGTACGGACCAGTGGCTGTAGCTTGTGAATTGCGTGTTTTTGTATAATTTTGAATGTAAAAATTTGTAAATATATCTTTAATAGTGTTTTTTGTCATATTCGATTGTTGTGTTAGAGATTAAAAAGCTAATTGATAATTTAACTATAAGGTTTTTACAAGAGAATGTATTTGCGTACGCTTAGCGTGTCATGTTGATGAGTTTTTGGCAGTAATTAGTTTGTTGTATATCATTTTAATACTTATAACCTTTTTTTAAATTGATAGTTTCCAACTAAAGTAAACGAACACTGTACTATTTATTTATTTTTTATTATTTTCAACAGATAAGTTACTGACGATAAAGTTGCGGGCTTATTAATGACTTACTTATAACAAACCTTATATAACCATTAATCGAAAAATGATTTTTTTTTGTTATATTATGTTTTTTTTTCTCTTTTCCTATTTCCTATTGTCTCGTGCCTGTGTTATAATAAATGTTTTTTTTCTCTCTTTCTTTCTTTCTAATCATATCGAACTCAACACCACGGTGTAGGTACTGGCTGGAAATTTTCAATAGACCACAGAGCTATTCGTTCGTGTACATAATTAAAAAAAAAAAAAAACATAGCGTTTTCATTCCCTAATGAATATCTAAACTTTTTACAGCTCTTACCACGTTACAGTCACCACACCGATAACAATATCCACAGATAACATAAATAAGGAGCGATAACGCCTCTCTAACGCCGCCGAAGGATTTACGTTCCCAGCAACCACTTAAGGAGGCTATATAGGTTTATCGGTTGTAGGTTATGCATAAAATATCTCGTGTCATCGATCACTGCTAGTGCGGTGCGGCGCCAGCTCATCGAATGTGCTAGAAATATAAATTTGAAGTCGTAAATCGATTTTAATATCTATCAGCAGCGGAATGCAAGAGGTGCATTCGGCAAACGTAGGTTAGCTTGTATGAAACGTTTTGTTTTATAGCACTATATAGTATAATAATGGAAGATGTGTGTCTCGTTGTGATGAATAATTAACGGAATCTTATTTACTTAACGGAGTGTGCCATTAGAACCCGGAGGCTGATATAAACACGAAAGCTAGATACTTAAATATATAATATAATGTGATAAGTACACGTTGTATAAAGCTATCTAAGTCTCATCATCATCAGCCATAACCCACCACCCTGGCCCAATGCGGCTTAGTGGGTTTTTACAACTACCATCATACAACAAATACCAAGACCAACGACTTTACGTGTCTTCTGAGTTGCGACGCACGGAGGAGCTCGAGATAATGTTAACTGGTTATTGGTTACCCATCTGGTGACATGTCATTTCGAAAATTGCTACATTCATAAGATCAAAACCCTAATGCGATAGCGACTGCATAACTGAGTTCCACTTTTATCAAACATTATAAAAAAATCTGCTGCACAATACTCCAAAAACAACATCAACAGTAACTCAGTACAAGCAAAATGTAGGCGTTATTATCACAAATTAAAAGAGACTTTAAGACCAACAGCACACGGCCTAATTACAAGTGTGGGCGTCACCGTCACTGCCAAGGAGTCGCAGCACGACTGTTGACCTTCCCGATCAATTCACGCGGCATCCGCAATCGGCGCAATAGGCTGATGTATTGCGAACGCCGCAGACAATGCACTCGCACCGTGGTGCAAGGAGGTACTCCATTTTAGATACTGGCAATATAGAAAAAGTTTGCAACGTCGGTAGCCAAACAAATATACCTAAGCTCGGGTATCGGTGAAACAGGCTGATGTATGGCGAACGCCGCAGATATGCGGCTGATGCAAAGAGGTACTGCATTTTAGATACTGGCGACACAGAAAAAAGTTTTTATAAGTTTGAAGAAAGAAGGAACCTCGTCAGCCCCTGGAGTGACAGTGGATCCCTGGTTGACTCTACCGTCTCTATGACGGAGTGCTCAGAGGTACTTTCGAACTGGTGCCGCGGTCGCACCTCCCACCAGAGGAGCGGACCTCACTCCCACATCCTTGATGTCTAGAAGCCCAAAACATCCTTCAGCAGACCTACTGAAGATGATAGGGAACGGACTCTTTCTGCTCTTCCACCTGCAGGAGAAGCAGTCAGAGGTGTTTTTCGTGCGCTTAACATGAGGTGTATTGCATAGGTAGGCAGCTCCCCGGACGCTGCAGATGTCCATATCTGGCAATCACCACTTCCCATTAAAAAAGGAATAAACCTGTAATTGTTCTTAGTGACCCTAACTGAAATTCTTATTTAATCTAAGAGTTATGAGTGTAATCTAAATACCTTAAACAATAAGCTTCTTCGCTAGTTAACAGTGTAAAAAAGCTCATTGGAGTTTCGTAAAGTATCAAAATCATAATACTTCGTCTCTTAGCGCCCATTTGAAATAGATTTTCTATTACGTGCCCAATCTCTCATAGCAAAGCAGTGCTGCTACATGTAAACAGAACGGTGGCTATCGCTATCTACAGTCACCGACCGGTCCCGAGTCCCGCATACCGAGCGATATACACGACGAGCGTGGGTTCCAAGCGATGCACCCTGCATAGCATTTGCGAACTGCCTCCGTAAATTAAAATTAAACAACTGCAGTTTGAATGAAAATGAACTCTGTTGTTACAATGAAATAGATACCGTTGTGCCTTGAATTAAATTCTACGAGTACAAACATTTGAACGTTTGAATCTCGTCTATGGTGTATCGTCAGCTGTTTTGAGTCAGAGCGGATTATTTGGTTCTGAAAATCGAAATTTGAATGTCTATTTGATAATGCATTTGTCTTTTGACGTTTCTTCCAAAAGTGTTTTTTTTTCTAGACGTTGTACGGAAAATGACTTCGTTCCACCTGTTGTTAAGTGATAATGGAGTCCAGACGCGAACATAAATGGCGCAGCGTTAAAACAACGCAGCATCAGTCACTCTTACCCTGCCGGCCGTCAAGGTGCTTCTTCACGCCTTGTTTCAAGGACATCATGTCATTGGAAGGAGGGCAAACGTGTGCTGGCAGACTATTCCATCTCTTGGAAGTGCGACAAAGACACGAGTCACCAAAATTCTTTGTGCGCGATGGAATGTTTGAGACAGTACTGGGGTTACGCCAGAGAGCATGCGTATTCCTACGTAGGATGGGAGAGGGTGGGATGAGGTCAAAAAGCTCTTCAGAAAAATCGCTGTGATATAAGCAATATAAAACACTGAGCGACGCTAAATCTCTGCGCAACTACACAGGACAGGGGTTCAAAAGTATAATAAATGACCTCTGCATTGCCGACAATTTTAATCATTCATCGTTTCATCCCTGGGATGATACGCGAGACTATTGAAATTAAAAAAACATCTTAATTTCAATAGAGACGATGGTTGGAATCTACCACCAGGCTGGGATGCCATCATACAAAATATTAAATCCCAGCCTCAACACCATACTGCCAGACCAAAAGATACTGTAAGATCTTTCTGCGTAAAACGGAACGCATCTGATTAAATTTAAATGAGGGTATACAAGCTACCAACTAAGTAGTTATGAGACGACAACCAACACCTCGCAGTCTCCCTGTGACCACGGACCCTGCAAAGGGTTGGAAAGGTCAGGATAAACATTAAATAAGTACTTAATGTGTAAAATAAACGCGAGTAGATCCGTAAAAGTTGTTTCATTTCAAGTACCTAGTGTTCGCGTAAACTTTAGAAAACAATACGTTTAATCTAATATCAATTGATGTTCGTTTGTATCGCTAAAACTCGAGAATGGCTGGACCGATTTGGCTAATTTTGATTTTTAAATATTAGTGGAAGTTCAGGGAAGGTTTAAACGGTGAGAAACATAAATAATAAGTAACGGAAAATACTAAAAACGACAACTTAATATGATTTGTTTGTTTTGTTGTCATGGAAACTGTCAAAGCGGTTCGAAGTTCGCCGGGTCAGCTAGTCTAGTATAAAACGAATGCTGCGTTATTCTTTACACATATAGATTAATTCAAAAGTAACTTCGTTTCATGGTAATCTTTTTTTGTTGGTCTGAGGTAACTTACTTACTACATAAAAATAATGCCTTTCCTAGACCACGAGCATACATTTCACTCTCAGGATCGCTTAACAATAGACGAAACTTGCGAATATTTTCTAACTATAAACTTTCTTTTCAATATGACTAAAAACCACTTATTTTACCAACGCAAATGTGATATTTTATTGAAAGAACTAAAATTTCAATTAACATACCGATGAATATTAAATAAAGTAGGCAATAATAAGTTACGAGATTATATTTATTACCTATAACGTCTCTTTGTCTGACGGCAACAAACTGAAGTTGTGATTGAAGGCTGTTTAACTTTACAGCCCATATGATGTTGGAGCGTAAAACATTTTAAATATCCGCGCATACACCGGACTGTAGAGGACGAACGAACAATAGAACACACCTAGACCTACAAAACACATTTGTGGGACATTCAGCTGCACAGGCCGCCGTACAAAACGCACTTCAGAAAATTATAGAAACAAATGAAAAACGTAAAAAAGAAAGCCAACAAAAGCCCTCGAACAATGGCGGAGGGAACATTAAAAAATAACAAAAGACGACAGGAGAACAACCAAAATATCGCTAAACAATAAACCATTCAACCCTTCCGTCAAAATATGCGTCGCATTGACACTTCCTTATTGCGTCATAAATTAAAAGGTACAAGGCGTTGAGACAATACAATATTTTTTTCTTGTATATTACACGACAATATGGGAAGCTTCGGAACACAGTCACGTTGTCAGATAAAACTTTTTTGATATTCGTGTTTTAGCTACATACTTCGTAGGTGGTTTGTGTTGACACTTAGAAAAAAGTGCATAAAATGAATTGTCAAAAGCAATAGGAACTTTTTTTTTAAATATTTATATGTGATTACTTAAGCTTACATAATTAGCCCTTCGTCGGTAAGATTTTCGCCACACCCAGACTCAAGATAAGTGACATAATAAACTTCGTATTTTAGAAGTCACGGTAACCCGTTAGTGTCAGTGGTTGTTGTTATAACAAAAACGTTGTTGTTAACTCGTAACAATCGGCAGTGGGCCAGTGTTTTGGGTTACGACCCAATTTACCAAAAAGCTTAAGGCTAGCAATGGGATGTTTATAAATTAATGACGATGACTCGAGCTTACAGAAGCTGACTGAACATCATGTTAAAAATAATGTCTTAGTGAAAAAAGTTGTTAAGTTTAGTGATCACTGGTAAGTTAATATTTTAACTAGTTTTCTAGACATAGTTTTAGTAAAAAATATATGTTTATTATGGCTATTAAAAATGTAATAAATAATATTTTTTCTAAGTTACTTTTCTTTCTATAATGCTAACATTAAAGCTCTTAATACGATAATAAATAAGTTAAGAGAGATAATAGTAAAAAAAAGTAAAGCTGATGCATGGTAAAACTATTCGTAGTGCAATGTTGTGTTGTAGCATAGAAATGAATTCCTATCTTTATATTCTCACCGTAAGTTTTAAAACATACGTACTGAAATTATGCTTTTATATTCCACCATAATAAACTTCAAAGGGAAAGCTTGTAAATTCTTTGTAGTAAGTATAGCCATAATACAAGCAACATACTTTGACGTATCTCGTAAACATTAAGTAGGTACCAACTTAGAGTTAGCTTACATAAAAATATTATTTAGCAAATTTTTTAAGTTCACAAATCCACTTCAGTAACAAATACAGTTATTTCAATGCATTATATCGATATATATGTAGCTACCTAACACAATAACAAAGGCCGTGAAACGTATCGTGCGCATATTTTAAAAGCTGTCAGGGCAACATGGCGCCCGTTAGAACCCGCCCCATATTGTAATTCCAAAGTTACCTAAAATTAGGGGAAACTTAGGCGAGAAACTTGTTCAGGAACTATTATGGCGGTGCGATGCCCAACTCGTACATAACTTTGGTGGTTTTTTTTGTGTTTTTTCTTTATAATTATTCTACAGAAAAAACAATTATTCTATAAAAAAAAATTTGTTAGTATAGTCAGTTCATGTAGGTACCTACATATGGCATACCAACACTCCTTATAATATGCAAACTAGCAAAGAGATTTTCATCCCTTAATTGTATCTTATTTATAATACGCAAACTGGCAAAGAGATTTGAACGTAAGTATACCTACATAAATTGTTAAAATAGTTAGAAGGTTTCTGAAATTCTGTATGGGCTATTGATTAATTAAGAAGACATTAAAAATTGTTACCGATGTTTTCGTCTTACCTAACTATAACATGAAAGAAATAACTCAGTTTTCTGATCATAAATTGTCTACATATCTTTAAGAAGTGCCATTTTCTTTTCTTTTCCTGTAGAATTTTACACTTATACTTGCGACTATTTATTTTAAAGGCGACACAGTCTGCTTGATACCTCACTATTACATGCAATTAATATTAAATTGAATTATGTAATATAAGTAAGTCAGAAATGTTGTGGAAATGACAGAATCATGACAACATAAGTAGCTGTAGAACTTACCTACCTTAAGGCGACGCACCGCTAAACAATAAATCTCATACGTTTTGATACGAGCGTTTGCGCCCCGTACTATAAGAAAAACTGTTTTTTTTCCTTCAAATTAAAACTACAAGTTATTTTAAAAAAAATTAACTATAATTATTGAAGTGTGTGTTAAGACTAACCTACTAAGAAAATTTAGATGCTCAAATCGGTCTGGTTAGCCTGTAAAATGCAAATCTATGTTTTAAAAGAGGTTACTTTGATATTTTTTTCTCTGTTATAAAAGTTGACAAATCGTGTTTCTGCAACTAGCAAAATGAAGTCAATTAAATGAAAAATCATGTCATCAAATATCACTTTCATATGTTTTGTAATTGTTGAGTAAAATCAAGATCCCCGCCACGTAAATTTCCAATGCGTCGTCGCCTTAACGGAAAATGCAATAAAGATATTGAATTGAATTAGCCTATGTCAAAGTGAATGACCATGAGTTTATACACACAACTGAACACAGCTATTTTATCCTCAAGTGTCAAATAGACAATAATTGTTGATAATACACTTGTTTTCACATAAAAAAGCACAAAACAAGATCCAACAAACGTTTACAACTTGTGAAACCATAAGGGACAGATAACAAGGGCATCGTCGCTGTCAAAACGTCATAGCCACCATACAAGGTGTTCATAATTGACGACACTTTTAATTAAAGCCTGCCTTACAGGCGAATGCCTTTCGAGAGAACATTCGAAAACCCATTTGAACGGTCAACTTTGAACTCTACGACTTATGTATTATAAGCTATTAAGTGTTGGTAATGGCTGCGTAAAATGTTGATTGAAGATATTTAGGGCATATAGGTGCCGCTTTTAATGTGGCTTATACACGTAATTGAGCAATAAATTTGTGGGAAAATATTGGTTAATTACTACATGTACTACTGAGTTCGAGGTTTTTTCTTTCTTTTTTTTTACATTTGCTGTAGGTAGTTTTATTAAGCAAGTTAGGTAGAGCAACAGTATTCCACAGAAACCAATGATCAGCACTTTTAAGGGTTCCGTACCTCAAAAGGAAAAAACGGAACCCTTATAGGATCACTTTGTTGTCCCTCTGTCCGCCTGTCCGTCTGTCCGTCTGTCTGTCTGTCTGTCTGTCTGTCTGTCTGTCTGTCTGTCAAGACCCTTTATCTCGGGAACGCGTGGAGGTATCGAGTTGAAATAAAACCATATAAGTCTGCGGTCCCTTGAACCTGTAAAAAAATCAAACTTCTAAGTTAACGAAAAAAAGATACGGCTGTTTATGTCGCAAAAAACATATATTTCGACACTCTCCCTTGAGAATGTCGAAATATATGTTTCAATGTAATCAAAATTCATATTCATATCAATTCATATCAATTGTAATCAAAATTCATAGGGTAGGTAGGTACTTGCCGTTGACCTAGAACTATGAAATTTGGCAAGCAATATCGTCTTATACTACAAGTATAGGGAAAAATCAGATTCTTTTTTATTAAATCTAAAAAAAACAGGTTATGCAAGGAACAGGGTCTAAATTTTGAAGTAAGTTAACCGTGTCATGTGGGGTATTGTAAGTATGAAAGGACTTCATTTACACAAGCTTAAACAGATTTTTAATTATTTTTATGATGTCTAGTTTTCGGTATATGACGAAGAATGAAAAAAGAAACACCTTGAAAACTGAATTTCGGGAAAAGTTCAAGACTTGATTCTTGAACTATATAATATTTACCCATACATTTGTACTGAACCCTTGGTGGGCGAGTTCGACTCGCACTTGTCCGGTTTTTTCTTTTAATCTTTAAAAATAGAGATCTGCAACTGAATTTCGACTTTAGCGACACTTGAATAGAGACCACAACCACCACCTGGTTCCGAGCTGTCATCCGGTAAAACATAAATGAAACTATTGTTTTCTAAAGTTTACGCGAACACTACACATTGAAATGAAACAAAGCGCGCGATAATAAGTCTGCAGTATGCGAACATTCCCTAGAAGGGCCCAACCATTACATCAGATTTGATAAACCACAAATACTCGCTAGAGAACAACAATTCATCCCTAGGATGATACGAGAGGCTATTGAAATTAAAAAACATCCTAATTTCAATAGAGAAGATGGTTGGAATCTACCACCAGCCTGGGATCCCATCATATAAAATATTAAATCCCAGCCCCAACACCATACTGCCAGACCAAAAGATACTGTAAGCTCCTTCTGCGTAAAACGGAACGCACCTGATTAAATTTAAATGAGGGTATACAAGCTACCAACTAAATGAGATGACCAACACCTCAGTCTCCCTGTGACCACGGACCCTGCAAAGGGTTCGAAACGTCAGGATAAATATTAAATAAGTAATGTGTAAAATAAACGCGAGTAGATCCGTAAAAGTTGTTTCATTTCAATTAAATGAAACTAAGTAAGTTTAAGTTATTTTTTGGCGACGAAAGCAAACGTCGATCACTGGTTCTTGTGTCGAATACTGGTGCCATCGCGATAGGTAAAGTAGCCAGCCAGTAGCTTAAGTAAGTACGCGTCCGCAATAGAAAATAGACTTTAACGATATTGTAAATCAATGCGTCCGTTAGTAATAAGACAGTTTGTAACTATTCTTGTCTTATCCAATTACGTTGGTAAAGCAATCACTTCATAAATCAAAAACTGGTTCAGTCAATTATATTGTTAATTTATGGGCGTTTGATATATTGAAGTGTTTATCGCTCTGAATTTACTATGTTATTGCCTTATTTAGGTCCATCAAGTACTATCGTTAAATCATTTTACATAAATTGAAATTTAATGTTAGAAATATTAAAGTCTCATTTTGTTGGTGTGAAACAGTTACTTATAATACAGTGCGTTTGACTACGAGCAGTTTGCGTGATGATAATATATCAATTAAACTTTATTTAGATATAAATAAATAGATAGCTATATAAGCCAGTATCTGTCTTTGCCTATCCCGATAAAAGAAGCAGCATTTACCTACCGAAGTAGAGTACTTACGCTCTAAATTTAAGCCGCCATTTTCTAGTATCTCTAACAAAATTTAAGTCGATCTCATCCATGATAAAGAGAAGCAGTTAAATAGGAGAACGCCCGCCACTCAATTATATTTCGTAATTAAAATTTCATGACATGACTCAAGTGGAAGATGAAGTTAAGCTTACGTGATGAAATTTGATGTTCTAACATTTGAAATTAGATATTTCGCGCAACTGAAAATACAATATAGTGTAAACTGAATTATAAGTGATTCATAAACATTTCTTGTGTATTTCATCACTTTTATTGATTTAATGAGGACAGACGAAAAATAACAGACAAAGGAAAAACAAAAGGTTTTTGCAATACGTTTAAATGAAGCCTTATAAAATCACACATTGACTTATTGAGTTGAAAGCTGAAATAGTAGATCAGAACAAGTTACTTCGTAGCACGTTTTGTAATTAAATTTTGAAAGATAACTTACAAAATACGAATGTAAGTAGGTAGGTACTATTAATATAAACCAAACATAATTAAATTAATTGAATTAATCAAAATAGCCAGTTTAGATCTGTAGTCAGATATAAACACATTATCAATTAAGTAAATCTACAAATGCAAATTATATACCTACTTAGCGTTATTAAAATGATTAAATCCCAATAAAAAACCTCAGTAGGTATATATAAAGTTACAGTTAATGAAACAACTTTCAATTGTTTCTCATGCTGAATAGTTCTCGAAGTTCTACAAATTAAGAAGAGTAAGTAATTTGAACGGGGCACGTTCATCTCGTTTCTATTCGGCGAATGGCGCGGAGAAAGTTCGCGCTATCGTTAGACCGGGCCGAAACTTGCTTAATTGTTGTTTAAATTTCGCGATCCGACTCCAAAGCTGCTGATTAACATCGTTATGTACAACCAGGGTTGTGAACGATAAAGTAGCCAACACGAAAATTTTATGTGCAAACCCTTAAAGTGAGGATAGAGTCTTATTGAAAAAGACGAATTCCTCAATGTTGCTATGTGTTGCCATATGTTGCAATATGTGCAAACCCTAAAGGATCTTAATTTTAATACTGAATTAACTACTCTACTTGATAACAGACGTTTTGCCCCATGTTGTTATTGTATTGCAATGAAAGTAGTATCTGTCTATGGATTGTTAAAAATTAATATTTTTTTAAGGGTAACTGACGATTGTAAAACAGATATTTAACTATACCTACTGTGGTTATAGGACCTAAATAAATTAACTCACGAGACCTATCTAAAGGATATTGAACTGTAAATTTTCCAAAAACATCATATTTTTAAGATGAAAAATATGAAATGGATATTTAGTTATTCTAAAGTTAACAAACAAAATTATAGCTCAAGAATATTGTTTCCGTTAGTAGAATTGTTAACAACCACACAACCTATTGACAAAGTAAACGAAGAACATGAATTCTTTAAAGAAATAGGTAGGTCTGTACTCTATTGATATTTTTAATATAATTTTATTCCAATGTTTCATCAGAAGATGTTGCCATCATAATTCATATTTAACCTTTAGCGCTGTTAAAAAATGTATGACGCTTTATGAAAATGTTCAAAGTAAAACATTTTAAATAAAAATTACCTACATCCCATTGTTTTTTGTATACCGTATCCGACGTAACTTTTTTGCTTACATAAAATTAGTTTTGGGTTTTCCCAAGTTTTTCAAGTTTTTCTTTGTAACGACAACCCTGCGCACGCCTGTAATTTAAGTATCTACGAACGCTGTATCTAAGTAAGGAGCAGTCACGTACAGGGTTGTATTGAAAACTTTTCCAATCTACGCTCCGTTGTAGGTATTTCAATTGATTGTCTTGAATATTTTCACTAGTTTTCCTTTTAGTTCTGTCTGCGGGTCCTTTTCCGAATAACCGAGTAGTAGGTATACAGAGTTTTTTTATTAGTTAAATCGATTCTGCTATGTTATCTATGTTTATTCTAATAAATAAGTTTTTTTTTTAAAGTTACTCCACGGAAAGCTCGTTTAAAATAAACAGCTGGGGCAAGAACTTTGCTTTTAAACCAGTCAGTTGCAACTTTAAATAGGTTTTCCGACTCTTAAGAATTCGAAGAAAGCTACTTAAGGCGCTCTTGCTATGGTCATGGAGAAGATTAATGGTTTAACAGCTACAATATTCTTGTATAGATACAGAAAGCTTATTAACTTTAGCTGCTCTAGTATACCTAATATTTCTGTAGAGTTTTAAAAATAAAGGTGTTAAATTAAGTGTTTAACGCGCCCGGTCGGCAATAGCTAAGTTTAAGAAGCAACTTTCGCTTAGGCCGGTCATTGGATGGGTGACCAAAAATGTATCATCTCGAGCTCCTCCGTGCTTCAGAAGTCACGTAAAGCCGTTGGTCCCGGCTGCATTAGCGGTCGTTAACAACCACCAATCCGCACTGGGCCCGCGTGGTGGCAAATAGCCCGTTCCCCCGTTGATGGCGATGATGAATATGTGTAATATTGTATTTTTATTTCTAGCATATGTAATGTTATCGATGTGTGTAATTCTTGTTATAATTAATAACATAGTTTTAATTCACCTACCTTACCTACATTTATTGTGTTGGTTAATAAAAGATATTAATGTTATGTTATTTCTTAGTATCTTTCTTCAGTTTAGTAGCTACTAGCGGCCCGTGCCTGCTTTGCAAGGGTAAACATTTTTTTAAATTTGTTTTTAATATAACCTATATTACTCAGTGCTAATGTAGAGAATGCTCATTCTAATGGTAAAATATTGTTTTAAATCGGTCCAGTAGTTTTTGAGTTCATTCGTTACAAACATACAATGCTTTCCTCTTTATAATATTAGTATAGATTGACCTATTGGGAGCTTTTGTGCCTCCCCTTTCTTTTACTTTACTCCATCGTGAAGCTTGGTATTCTTTGACGGTGAAAAATCCCTGTCTTCTTTTACAGCTTACAACACTTAACAAGCTGTTATGTATGCTATTATTTAAACATTAACATATAAGGTGTTAATCATTTAGGACGGACATAATACTGATGCTCATTGTCTCCAACGATTTAAAGTGACAGCTTAAGTAAAAAAAAAATAACCAACAATTTCCACGGTATCATTAAAACACTGAATAAAAGATGAAAACATACACAAATACTTCAGTAGATAATTTCGCTAGGCAGTTTTGAATTATGACCCAACCAACATCTACTTTTTAAAAAGCTTTATTATGCTATTCAATAACTATAATACCATGCTACGTTTACCTCAACACAATTTCTCCACAATGACTCCATTGCTATTTAGGGAACTATTATAAAACCATCTTGAAGCCATTAGTGGGCATATAACAGGCCGTTAGTGGTTCAACGACCTTGCGCGCCGTAAGAACGGTCGTATGGCAATCAATCGAATTGATCCTCAATTAGAATTTATAGCGTCGCAAACAAGTAAATTAAAGACTTATGTTAAGAAAACGCGCAATTAACATTTTAGTAATTGTAATATTAAATCATTATTTTCTCCCTTGACCCTGTGACTGGGTTAGGAAACTGTTTGATAAATTTTCTATTTGTAAATGGCTGGAAAAGATTACAAAATTAAATACTGGATGACTAACTCGCATTTGGCAAACGTGGTTAGGTAATATGTCAATTAATACCCAATCCACCATCAAATGTAGCGATGACTCGATTTCAGTGATGAAAGCTTTCGCCCAGCAGTGAGACAGAATTTAATTACGAGGTATTTTAATTTGAACAAAACAGCATTTTTTTTATTAATGTTTTTTTTTTTATAGAAATTACATGAAACGCGTAATCAAATCACTTTTTAAGTCACATATGCCGATGCAATAAGGAAACATTTGGCAGATATTAATTGTATCTGAATGTCAATGTCACTCGTATTGATTTATCTATCGCTTGGATTTTGAACTACGACGCAAAAAAATAAAATCAGGTGTCTGAGAAATATGGTGACGAAATGATAAAATAATAAGTAACATAAAAAAGATGAGAAAACAATTGATAAATAAAGAAATGATCCTTTTTAAGGTTTATTATACAACAGCTTTAAATATAAAGAAGAGTTTGCTGAGAGTCTTATTTTTTTCTTTAAAAAACTAAGCATCACGTAGTGATTTTTGAGTAATAACCAAAAAATTACTAGTAAATTGTCGTAAAAAGCATTCTTATGTACTATTAATATTGATAATTTACATCCTTCTCTTAAGAATTTGATTTTTTTTGCTTGTATTCGTTACTTAGAACCAATAAATGCAACTTTCTAAGACGCTATGCTTAAAAATACAATATACATACTTAAATTAGTACTAAAGTTACTCACTTCTATCACAAATACTTGTACGATTCAAGAAAAAGATCCTTTAGAAAAAGGAAGCTCTGATCAGAACAGATAGATAATCAAGAACCCAGATTAGTCTCCATCTATATAAACCTGTAACGAATTGATCGAACAAAGATATCGATACATAGATATCGATACTACCCAAAACCGACCATTACCAACAATGTGTGCGCGCATAACAATAAATCATTTCCGAACTAAATTTGATTCATTACACCTATAAAATTTGCAGGAGAGACAATCCAAGGTTGTAAACGTCATAAAATTATTTACACAGACGAACCCTTGCGGCTTGCGTAGTTAATACATATCATTGTTGATTTATTGTTGCTCGTATCTGTATAATGTGTGTACGTACTGCTCATAAACAGCTTTATGGCGCTATAACGGTGAGCCAACCTCAGAAATGCTTTTATTGATAACTAAGCGCCACACAAAATTGATTTTATTGAGTCAAGGTGTTTGGTGGACGCAATGAAGTTTTAATGGCTGCCGTAAGCGTTGAGTGGTAGTGCTAGCCTTTGTGGGAACTTGCGACTTGTTAGATTGTAAATTTTTTTTTTTATAGTTAGCTCATCCCACATGATGTTAAGTGGAAATGGAGTCCAGACGCGAAAATAACTAGTGCAGCGTGGAAACAAACATAGCATCAGTTAACCTCACTCTACTCGACAAAGAAACGAGTCACCAAATTTCTTTGTGCGCTATGGGATATTTGAGACAGTGAAGCGGTGACTCCGAAGAGCAGTACGTGTACTATTATGAAGAAAGGGAGAAGGAACTATAATTTAATGAAGTATTGTAGGACAATGGTTTATCAAAGTGAATTGCTAATGTAAGTTTTAGTATATAATGACATTTTAAATTAATCACTGAAGTAAAACTTAATGGTAAAGTTCCACTACTTCCTAATATGTGTTTGAACGGCTATCCAGGTACCTCCAGGCTTTAAGCAGCCTATAGCGGAAGATCTTTCCTTCGTTAGCGATTTGGTTATGAGCATACAATGTTAGGTTACGATTTACTATTATCTCATCTAACAGTAAGTTACTGTTTACAAAGCTAATATAAGAGCGTAGTTTACTCGGAATTCTGAATCACTGCGCTAAACTAGCTACCTATCTTACCTCTAGTTTGCTAGCCGTGACACAGCAATGGTCTTAATATAGTTATTTATAAATAAGTAAGCATAATTATTTACCGAGGCTTCCTTTCTTTCTTGTCACCACCTCCCCTTTCCTTTCCTTGATCTCATTACGAATTTATGCTGCAAGTAAAATGATTCGTCCTGTTCCTGTATAGTGTGGTACCTTAAATCTACCGATTGATTGTCACATGTTTGTGGCCTGTATTGCCTAATCAAAAGAACAAGTAATTCAACCTCTTTTCTTAATTCTTTAAATTAAGAAAAATAACATATGGCTGGAAATGCCAAATTAGTGTGTAGGTTAATTATTTATGTTGACCTCTTTGGTAGGTGATCTTCTTTTTTTCTCTTTATCGGCTTTAGTGGTTGAACAATAATCAGCCAGTATTCTTGTAACACAAAACTTTTTAGTGCTCACTTCAAATGTTGGTGTCACAAAACTAAGCACTATAATTAGCTTCAACCATTTGCTCTAATATGCACAGAACTTCAAATTAGGTATGTTGTAATGAAAACTAAAAAACTGGAAATAACGGATTCGACGTACAGCTATGCAACCGAAGGTGTACTGAGAAAGATTTTGCGTTCCAATACCTGTGATCATTACTTTAACTCTTCTCTATTGTTGAATAATTACCTGCACAGTTAAGGCAACCTGCAGCGACAACAAAGAAATTTGTCCTTTATTGCTTTAGACTTAAGGTTGAAAGGGCAGTTACGTTTTGACAAGCCGTGGTGACAGAAAACGATTGCCTCTCAAAGGGTTGATAATAGTCTGATGGTTTTATGGTTTTCTCGTTGCGCAATTTTCTTTCATTGTGTTATAGACGTGCTGTATATTTAGAGGTAGTACAACTGAAATTGATACTTGGACTTTATATTTTGTTTAGTTCTTTTCTGTTATTTTGGTAAGTACTAGGTAGGGATATTGTCGATTCTTTTTATTGTTCTGCTTGAGATTTTTGCGTAGATCGACTTAGTCCTGATAATTATACCTACCTACTTTGTAACCATGTTAAACACCAATATGTCTCCTTATTAACAATGAATATTTTGGTTACGTTCGGTAAAAGAAAGATTTATCTATATGAAGAGAGCAAATAAAAATACTAACTTTTTTACCTTGCACGTTCGAATGTAAAAAAAGCTTAGTGACGTATGAATTGCTTTAGTTTTTTTTATAGTGCTTACACTAATAACTCTTTGAGACTATAACTAAATGTAAGCGTTTAAACGCTAGAAATATCAGAGCGCTGAGTGCGAGTTTTATCTATCATACGATCACGCTTACGAAAACGATATTTTTTATGGCATTGAGACTGCGCCTTGTAGCGTTAAACCAGGTGAGTTGCAATGTTTGCCATATAAATTCTCGTTTTCGTTAATGTAATCAAATGCAAATAAATCCCTCTAGAAACTCTCTAAGAAAGTTTTGGTCTTACGGCTTTCTTACATGGCCCTCTTAGTTTCTCGACACATAAAACATCTGGTACTCTGTAAAAGCCATAGATAGCCAACAGCAATTTCTCTAAAAAAAATATTTGATGAATGACGGGTGAATTAAGCTCGCACACAGCAGTGTGATAATAAAAAAAACGAGCGGAGCCTTACAGTAGTCGCATATGATGTGTAAAATTTGACATCTCAAATAAGCAATTTTAACATTATGTTCTGAAAAAAATGGGTCAGGTATTACATCATTTTATAACTATAAAATAAATGCAGTAAATACTCATTAGAAGACGTTTGACATATCAAAATGACCTTTGATAGTCAAATGACACAATAAATGTCCACATATAATAATAGTATGTCATGTTCATAATATCGTTTTATAATTTACAAAATGGCGCGCGCTTCCCTGCTTCCCCGACTTCCTATTACATTTTACACATACTTCCGTCCCATTTCACGAAATCACTCCCACAAATTGTTTAAATAGAAAGCGAACTGAAAGATGTTACACATCAAAAAATCATATTTAGCTACTTTACTATATGTACTTTTTTTATCTAGTTGCAGTAGTAGGTATATTTTAAACATGTTTGTTATACCAGTACCAGGAGACTACGGTCTTTCATAAATAATACTAAGTAAATAATAAATGCTGTGTATGCTATAATATAATTATGGATTACTGTCTGGTCCTACTGCATTGTTAAATTGGCGTGGCTGTGTATTGACTGTAATCTCTCAATGCGCCTATTTTAAGTAAATTAATAAATAACTATTTTACAAATTCATATTCATATTTAACTATAATACCTACTCTTATCATAGCAGCATGCTTAAAAAAACTAATACGTTTTTTCAATCAAAGTATCAAAATCTATCCATCCCTGAATATTGTTTGTTTTAGTCACCAATTAGGCACGACCGATAAATCGAACAAGTTGGACATTTACAATGTATATTGTGTACGCAGCCATTTCTCTACTGCTGGGATAAATTGTAAGCAATAAATTGAAAACAACGACATTCTTTTATTGTCACCAATTGCGGTACCTGTAACGAGGTACTTTAAGATGCTGATAGGTCTTTTGTGATAGTGCAAAGTCTCTAGTTTCAAACTAAATATTTCAAGATGACGTTTTATTATTCTAATCGTCAGTATTTTTTAATCAGTTATAACTAAAACACAAATATAAAAAACCTTTTCTTTTTTTTTTTATTAGCTTATTTTTATGTCCCACTGCTGGGCAAAGGCCTGCCCTCTGCGGCTCCACTCTTCTCTATTATCGGCTACCTCATACCACTCCGGCAAAAAAGTGCTCAAATCGTAGATGTTGGAGTTGCGACCGCTAGACATAAGTGGAACTGGGCTGGGCACGTTAGCCGCATGGGCCCAGAGAAGTGGTCGAAGATCGCCACTGGGTTCCATTTGTCATGGACACCGGAAACGAGGCAGGCCAAAGCGGAGATGAGGGGACGATTTGACGATTTGAAAAAAACCTTTAAGGATTTTAATTTTTGTTAATTTTATAGTTAAGTCTAGTAGTTAAACCGGTCTTTGTCTCCGGTTCGATTCCCAGCTTAAAATGTTTGAACACATTTTTAGTTTACATTATTTTATTATGCATTTCCTACTGCAATTTAATAATACCTACAGTTGTGTTCAAAATTCCTTATCGTAAAACTATTAAGTATCGTTTTGTACCATATAATATATGCAGTATATTTTAATGTTAGTACCTAATACTAGTACATTTTGTTATATATTATACTAGCGTAAAATAAATAAGTACCTTGTTCAATTATAGATATAATCGTTGCACTTGCTTGCGAAAATCAGCACCATCTATCCATCAAAACGCGAACTAGCTACTGGATTTCAAAATACAGTAGCACCCATCTGCTTGCGTCTGCTCGCGGTCTAGCACGCGCCCCTGTCACAATACAAAGACACTACAGAAGGTCACACGTAGACAACCTCTCTCGTACGCGGAATCGTGGAGCAGATCTGCCGCGCAATTTATGACCGCAGTAAAGAACAGTTGAACAGTTTCGAGAAAATAAATCGTATTGTCAGCACCTCAAATATCACAATAACAAACACAGTAAGTTGTACTTACTGCGTTCATAAATAGTGCGACAGAGATGCGCTCGGACTATTCCGAGCGGTTCCGAGGTTCGTGTCCGTGCAAGGGGTCTATGTTAGAGGTAAGACGTATTTACTAGAACAGATCCACGCACTAGGTATTTTTCAATACTAGGAGGCACCTAGTATTTTTGTACATTATACGAGTTTCGACCTTACACTAAAAATTTAGAGGTAATATTCCCATGTACACGTATTCGCGTATTGTGTACGCCAAGTATTTCTTTCCATTTCACGGTTTTCGACTTTAACACCACGGAATAAGATTCCATAGGTAGGTAAGTACAAGACTAGATCTTATAAGAATAGGTACTTGAAGTGTTGCGTGATACTGTGGAGTGTGAAACCAATTTAATTTAGGTCCTATGTATATATCTATGTATTCATAAGGTTCCGAATGACAAAATTATTATTACTATTTTTGTGTTTTGTCATCCCTCTCACTCCTTATTTACTAACCGGTAAAAACTTGTTTTTACGTGTTCTCCTGGCAGTATAACAAGAAACGCCTTAAAAAAAATTAACAAATAAGCAGCTTTAAAAAAAATTAAAAGCTTATGTGACTTTTTAACTTTAAGCAATAAGTCCCGCCTATGCCCATACGTGGTAAGAACCAGATACTACGTGAAACTACTAATACTAGGTGGACTAGATAGAATAGGTATCTGGATCGAGTATTCGATAATACTAAGAACAGGTGCACCTAGTATCAAATTTATCTAGTACGACACATCTCTAAGTCTATGTGTGCGTTGCACGAGCGCGGTATGTTGCTTGCCTTCTGGGTCTTCTTGTTTTGGGCCTCTGTCCCCAGACTAGGGGGACAATGATATGTGCGGGGCATGAATTACGTAACGCTTTTGCGATCGCTATATCTTTTTGAAATGTAAAGTACTTAAAAGATTTAAATTTAGAATAAATTTGTTTCGCTGTGCTTTTAACCAATAAAGGAGTCTTTAATTTTCACTAATTCTACATAAGTAGCAATAAAATATTTTTTATTGTAAAAAAAGACAGGTTTGTAAAATCTTTTCATTACAACATTTCACAACAACATTACACATGAAAATATAGTTTCATGAAAAAAAAATATTATTTTAGACACCCAATCTAAAAGATTTGAACTCAATAAGTTGTTGTTGTTGCAGGTTTTATATGTTTTATTATTTAACCTATACGATTATATATATGTATCTTATTTGAATTAAACTTCCTAAGGTTTTGTTCAGATCGTAATACTGAACCACTATTCCCAATAATACCATTGGTTAAAATGTAAAAAAAATATTTAACCCTCAGTACGAAATCGTATGACCAGACACTTGGGAGCTCTTGGTTTATTAGGGCAGTTCTCCAGAGTCACGGTCTGAATAAAACCTTTTTGAGCGTTAGTATTTTTTAAATGACCCCGTATTCAAATTGTAACTGATACCATTTCAAAGTGATTAATGGCTTAAAACTTTCGAATTTCGATTTATCTGAATGAAAACCTGATAGTAAAATGTCAACATCCTTTGAAACCGGTTTTAACGTTTGCCATTGACCAGGCGAACTAATCTTGATTTTCAACAATTTCTTAGTTAAGGAAATATTTTAAAACGCGTGGTCATTGTAATCTACAGGTTTTCTTTTTGTTAATAATGTTATTTTGCTCCGGTTTGACTAAAAGATTTTACCTGAAAATCTTATTAAGAAGGACGATATTATATTAGTAAATATCAAGCTGTAATTGGCCTGCGTGGTAGTCTAGATCCTAGATATCCCATCTCCGCTTGGGCTATTTTCTATATGGACCAGCGATGGCGATGATCGGCTATGTATAAAACCTACGCTAAACGATCAACACATAATCATATATAAATTATTTGCATAAATAAAGCATAGAAATATGGTGTTATAATTGTTTATTATTTACATTGCGATTGTCAAGCAAAAATATTCATAATCTTATAGCATTTATAATATATTTGCAATATTATTATCATTTTTTATTAATAAATAATAGACATTAACTTCTTATTGGAATTAAGTTTTCAATCTTTTCAATCGTCATCGCTATAATATATGAATGATGACATTCTATTGACACGTAATGAAGGCACCAAGGGTACAGGACTAATACTGTAGGTATGATGTCATAATAGAGACAGAGACATAAATACAAAAACAACAATGAATTCATACGTTTGTTTGTAAAATGTAACTTACCTTAATGTCAACGTCATTTGTGATCGTGGGTAGGTGAGTAAACCATTGAAAAGTTTTTTGATGTGTAACATCTTTCGCTCGTAATATGTAGCATCTTTTCTAGCAATTTGTGGGAGTGATTATGTGAAATGGGACGGAAGTGTCCAACAGTGTAACAGGAAGTCGGGGAATTCAGTAATCGATATTACGAACATGACATATTATTATTATTATATGTGACATGATTGTGTCATTTGACTATCAAAGGTCATTTTGATATGTTCAATGTCTTCTAATGAGTATTTACTGCTTTCTCTTTATGATTTGTAAAAAAATATACTTCATTGTTAATTCTTAATCTATTTTCTTTTGTAATATTGATTTCAACCCTTTCGTGTGTAATAGACTTTATCATTATTTATTTTATAGTTATAAAATGATCCATTTTTTTCAGAATATAATTTTGCTTATTACCAAGGTGAGATGTCAAATGTTACACATCTTAAACAACTACTGTAAAGCTCGCTTTTTTTTTTGGAAAGCGTTTGCTGATTAGGCGTTTTCACCTTCACCGGGCTGTTTTAGGGACGGTGAGAAACTTAAAGGGTTCCTCAAGCCGTGTGGAACGAAGCACCTTCAGAGGTTTTCTAGAGGGAACGCACGCATCACGCACTAGTGCGTGTCCCCGTGCCCTACTATATTCTCCGGGGTGTTCGGATCGGATCGGACCCGTTAGAAAACGTTTAAAGAAGCGTGTTTAAGATGCGGTACTGTAGATTACAAATTTGTTGCTTTATATTGATTCTTATAAAACTGCGTATAATGGATCTGGAAATTCCAATCAAAGGAACAAAACAACGAACCCGTACTCTCTTGAAGCTAAGATTTTAAAGCATCGCATCTTAACACAATCTAATTAAACTTCGTGGCGTGAAGGCAGTTTCGTAGTAGCGGAACGTGAAATGATAATTTAGAAAAAAACAAAACGCACAAACTTATTCATTTTCACCACTAACTAGTACTAAGTGAGAACTAAGTTACCTATGGTGTCGAAAAGGTTATATGAATCATAATGAAAAGGCTATAAGAATCATAATTAAATGACGATCGACCACTTTAACTTTGCTCTTTTTTTGGAGAGTGTGTTCTGGTAGCTGTGAATGACCTTTACAGCGACAACGTCACTTTGTTTAAGGGCAGCAAGAAACTTAAATGGTTCCTCACGCTGTATAATCGAAATATCGCCGGAGGGAATGGCATTACGTACGTACGCAAAACGTGTTTCCTACTAGATTCTTCGAATGGTTCGGATCGAATCGAGACACTTTATTATCCACATCAGCTAGAAAATAAAGTGGAGGCAGAAGAACAGGTGAACCATAATTTCCAAAGCTTCGCAGTCACCATTGATACTGTGGTAGAAATTACACTTTAAAAATAAAAAAAAATAAAAAAACTTTTTTTTCAAACCATGGTCCATATTCACAATTACCAAATTCAAATACAATAAAATTAAAAAATTACATTAGATTATTAAAATTACATTATAATTAAAATCCTTTATACCATCCACCACCACCATCTTCTTTACCCAGCTATCTTGGCATCTTCCGAAACCAGTCTGATTTTTGTGCAGCGACTTCTAGACTGCCTTAGGAAGATCCCTGCCTCGTAGTAATTTCTTTAATAAACTGATAACTTAATTGAATTATTTCTGGTTTCATTGGGTATAACGAATACGGGTGTTCGAACAGACGAAGACGCGGGCAGACGTTAGTGTAGCATAAAAATGAATTACCTACCACTAATTCAGTTAGACTACTGCTGGATTATGTCATTTAAGCTTGCCAAGCTATCTATTGAACAAGAAATTGGTTTGTAGTGTCTAGCTAATTTTATTGCGTTTAAGTTAGCTTTACTAAAAGGTATATAGTTTTGTCGTAGCACCAGTATTCGACCCAGTAACCCAGCCAATATTCGACACCAGTTGTCTTCGCGTCTGGACTACATTTCCACTTTTATCAGGTGGTATGGAGTCATTTGCCGTGCTAGGTATTAAAAAAAAACACCAGTTTTCGTCACCAAATAAGTTCATTGAAATTTCTGGATGACAGTTTAGATAGCATATTTGATAGGCGGTGTGTAATCAATTGTTGCTAATGTCAAAAATCTGTTGCTGATCCGTATTTTTATTTATTAAAGGAAAATATGTCGATAATTGGTTTCTGTTGGACACTGGGGCTACGCTATAATACTAATTTGAATAAAACTTTTTTTTGAGTTTATTGTATAGAAAGTAACTACCAAAGAAATTTTCGAATAAGCCATCAAAAATGTGTTTTAATGAACCCTAAACAGTAACAAGGAAATTGACACAAACGTAGCCAAACCCCCGCGTGAAACATTCATGTTAAGTTGCTATAAATTGTTCACTCAATCGAGCCACGGGCTGTAACTTACGCCGTCTCAAGCTCAAATCCAAAAGAAATTGCGTGACTTAAATAAATACTCATTTATATACGCATCTATATATAAATGTAAAAATAAGAACACGTGTTTGTGAGGAAACGCGCGATGCGCACCGAATGGCAATACGGATTTCCCTTTCGAGCTGGAAAATTTACGTGATAAAAATTCAAAAGCGTCGCGTGTGAAAAAAATGTACGAGGTCCAAAAATAAAGTGGCTGCGGTAGGTGTCATTACAGAGTCTTATAGCGGTTTTGTGCGGCGCCGTAAATCAGCGAGGAACGTGAGAATGGATTCATTATTTAGACAATATACGATACGGTGGGCCTCACGTGATTCGCGGACGTCTCCCGGCGATTGTGGGTTGACGATGCGCGTTTGTTTTCCGCGCCGTAATGAATTCGCGGTCGCGCTTTTCTGCTGTTTCGTTGAAAGTTAGCGCCGTTCTCTTGTTTTGTGTTTTTTTTCTGTCAATCTTCATTTGCTTCGCAATGGGATGTTATGAAATTACCGGTATCTGGGTCGTTTGCAGTTTGCGGTTTATTTTGCCATCGAGCAATAAACATTAAATTTATGGTAATCTTTAGATTTCAGTATTCAGTATTCTAAATTAATCTAAGACACAAATTTACCAGTAAGAAATGACGTTGTTTTGTTTCATCATCTTTTCGAATGTAGAGGAAGTGAAGTTAGTGAAGAAAAATGCATGAGTCTACCCATTGAAATCAATCATAATAAGGTGTTACATTTTATTATAATATAATTTTATTATGATAATAATTTTGAAAAGGTCGTAGGTAGGTAAATAATATTTTATCGACCTTAAAAATATGCTGCGTTCAGTCTAGACCCTTACCTACCAAATTATCAAACTCATAATCGTTGCAGCGATAGTAAAATAGAGTACAATTCGCAGAGTTTCTAAGCTTTCTCGCTAGAGTGTGTTAGTAAAGAGTTTGTTATCAAATATTCTTCAAAAGTTGCATCCCTACGTAGTTGCAATAGGAGGGCGAACCTTGCACTACAAAGTGCAGTAGTCAGTCACCCCTTTACTAATTAGTTCAGTGACCCCTCAACAGATGGCGCTGACAGTTTGCGTTGGTATTTCTTTTTATTAAAGTATTAAACTTTTGATTTTAACCTTTATTAAAAAGTAACATGTTAAAGAAATATATAATTGTGCCAATTTTGTATTTCAAAGAGCAGAACAGACACTTGTCAACCTTTTTGTAATATTTTGGGCAAAGCAGAGCCCTTGACTGTCACATAGTGTTCTGATAAGAATGTAGATGTCACTAGTGTCTATGCACAAGAAAATCGTGGTACATTCGCAAAAACTGGAAATTAAAGTAAGTACTCGAATTAAAAATTATGTAATCATTTTTAATGGACTATTTGGCGGCTGTTTATGGCTTTTTTTTCTTAGTTGGTTTCAACAAAAGCAAATATCTTATAAGACTTTCCAACTTAAAAGCATCTGAAAATTCCATGAAAATTATTATCTTTTATATACTGTATTCTTCTAATCAACATACTTACTACATTATAATGTAAAAAAAAACAAAATAATCGATTTTAACGTATTGAGCTAGATTTAATGAATGACGATAAAGCCTAAGTAACCACACCCAAAATTTCCTTTTACCGTTTATCTTATCTCTTGAATGTCGACTTATTTTAAAACAAGCTCTACCACTACCATCAGCCAAATCGAGAAAGTATGTATGGGAATCGAAGCAGGCGCCTATGGGTGTAAGACCGGTGTCTAACCAATAGACCTGATTGGCGATTTAATACCATATCTTCCATCAGCATTGTTTTTTTTTGTGGGTAGGCCTCTCCTCTTCTGGTCGAGCTTTTTGTGGTCGGACGGGGGAAGAGGATGATTGTCTCACATAACTCGGTGTATGAGTATAAAGATAGCATTTCACCTTGTTAAAAAAAATCAATGTAGGTAGGTAGTTGATAGGCCTGCCCTCCCTCGTCAAGCTTTTCGTAGCAAGACGAAAATGGGTGAGACGAGTCCCACATAACAATTTTGATATTTATTGTCATGTTGGTATTTGTATTAATAATTGTATTAATATTATTGAATTTGGTTATTTTACTTACATGGGCTAAGATAATTATTGCAACTAATCCAAATCAGTCTGATGTTTAAAAATAACTAAATGAATGATAGAATAAAGCCCCTATATATTGTAAACGTAGGATCGCATTATTAGGTAGGTAGGTACTAGTAAAAAAATACAGCGATGAACTCACGAACTATCACACTAACATTAATCTGATAGTGTTTTATTATTATGTAGACTGAATTCGAATCAAGGATTCTTTTTGTCTGTTACTGATCCATAAAAAAGAGAGATGCAGTGGACGTTTTTTGGTTGAGATGAAGAAAATGATGATGATGACGATGATGATGAAATATAACTTTCTACCTTGTACACAAACCTACCTACCTTCCAACCGAAAATCGGTTGAATGAAGTGTAAAATGTAAGGGACAAATCTACCTACACCTCACCTTTACACATTTCGGATACCCAACTATTCATCGTATCTCACCGCATCGCTAAATAAGAAATACCGAAACACCCTTCTCGAAACCTTTTATAATAAACGTGAATTTTTCTTACCGAAACACAATAGAGAGAAATGACGTACACACTCCGTAAACGCCTGAATGTCCCGTAATAGTATTGAGAGCGAAAAGTCGCTAAATTTGAGGCGTTCCTAAGGCTTTTGAGGAAAGCCCGCTGCTGTTATAGGCAATGATAGGGCTGGGAGAAGGGCTCTATAGACACTTTACACGCTCTACTGAGGTTAACCTCCGCCCAAATGTAATAACATGCTGCCAGCTTTCTGTTTCAATTTGTGAACAAATTGGAATTGTTTTTATTTGAATAATATTGGGGATTCGGACCCGGGGCTTTTAAGCTATTGCGTTGCTGTTAAATTTGTTTATGGTACAAGATGTTTTTTGCTGGCATTAAATCGTAAATCTTTGAAAGCTGTGTCTGATGCCAGTAAGATTGTAATTCTAATATTGACAGTGGAAAAATGATACATGAAGTGATATTTTTTATAAGTTCTGCAAATAATAAATAGTTATAAACACAACAAGCCTATATAGATTGCTATTGTGGCGTCAGTCGTCTAGATAATAATAGATGTTAATAAACCAATCAAACCTAATAAGTAGTATGAGTACCTACCCCCCGCTGAGAATCGAACCTGCACTATTTAGGCACAAAATATGCTCCAGTCAGAGACCGCTAGTCTCACCAATAGGCCACAAAGGCAAAACAATTAACATTAATCGTATGTAAAGTATTATTAAACATAATGTCGTTGCTTGAAAATACAAATAGGAGAATTGCCGTTATAGAGACAATGTCTTGAAAAAAATATATACTTCATAAAGTCTCCGAAGAAAAAAGCCATCCGAACCTTATTTATCTCAAAAAAACAATTATCTAGAGTACACGCACTAAGAGAAAGTCAAATTGGAAGGCGACATTCCGGTAATTGAAACCCGTCAAGTGGTTCTTTTACATCCTTAGCTCCGTCTAAGATAAGAGAAGCGAACGCTGGAACTTTTCCAATTTATTACACGAGATAATGGCGAAAATTTCTGCATTCTACGTTCATTGGATGCATAGCTTAATTTAACTAAAACCTTTTACAAAATAAATAAACACTAGTAAATGTCTATCCACTATTTTTGTTATAAGTTGCCAGTGTTATTCTTACTACTGCAAGCTTTTTTCGTGATTATTCTGAATAATTTAATTATTTCTTTTATTTTATATGCACAAAGGAAAAAGGCTTGGCCTTCGTCTCACTTGAGCCTCGATTCTGCTATACTGCCCACGATCGTGTCTTATTGATCTGACTATCAGGGAAATGGCAAATTCTGCGTCCTGACCACGAGCTCTTATAGCTACTGGTATATAATAGTTTCAACCACTACAATATACTGCTTTAAGTGCTCACGGTAAGGCCACTGAGACAGTATGTTGACGTTTAAATAAATAAATAATAAGTAAACTTTCCTACACTCACACCAATTATCTAGCCCAAGAGAAGCTTCGTTATGAAACTCGTTAAATGGTTACTAGACAATGGATAAAAATACTTAAAATACTTAAATACATACTTATTATACACAGAAAACACCAAGACCTGAAACAATTTAGAAAAAAAATAATTTCTAAATTGACCCGACCGGGGATCGAACCCGGGACCTCAGAGATGGCGACACCATGAAAACCGATGTACAAACCACTCGACCAAGAAGGTCGTCCAAAAAATGTAGATTCTAAACCTAGTACCACCTAAGACCGTAGGTGAAAGCGCTCTTCACCCAGAACCCCCAAATACTAAGGAACAGACTATCTTGTCTCTAACTGCTAAAACATAACAATGCTAACAACATTGTAGCTATGATTTTTTATGTATTCCCTAGTGTATCGAACCTAGAGGCTTCTGGGTCCGAAACCGCTAAACAATACACCAAAGACGCGGATACAAGGCAGATAGGAAGTATAGTAAATAGGATCGATTTGTTCCAAAGTGTTGATGACAAGTATGATATCAAAAAACCTTTAATCAACAAAACCATAAAATACAAGAACAATATTGTTATATTTACTTTTATTTTTAATTTGAACGAGAATATGGGTCGAGTGCTCAGAACAATAACTAAAGCTAGTCTAGTGTTACACCAAAGAGGCACTAAAAGAAATGAAGGTTGTTTATTAAAGCTATGTCTTGCTGTTTGTTTCATTTCGGCACAAATCGGTCCTTATAGCCGTTCTCTTATGTACAAGTATATTTTACTAGTAGTGTTTAACTTTTTCTAATAAGAATATGGCAATTAGAATTGCAATGGACAACGCGACAAGTCAACTTTTTTCATAACACAATAAGTTTATTTATCTATGAGTGCTCAACGTCAGATGACACAAATTAATTTATGACTATCTTTAAATATTAAGATTGAATTAATATTATCTATTTAGTATAGCTTTAGCAAATAGAGTTAGTACCTTGGCATGTTCTTGGTATTAACTAAATGGTTCCTGAACCGTAAAATGAGGTTGCTGAGGAATCAAGGGTAATCAAGGGTAACCAAGGCTAATCAAGGGTACTATAATATACAAGTAGTACTAAAATTCCTAAGTCGCTGATATTAACGGTGTCTCTAGCGTTTTAGGCGTTCGTAGTATGACTAAGTCCGATATCATGTAGTCCGTAAAATTTGATTTAAAATTAGACAAATTTTATGGAACACTGACCCAGTAAAGGGCTCGAAACGTCAGGAAAAAATCAAATCTTTATATTAAACGCGAGTATAGATTGACCGAAGTGTTCGCGTAAACTTAATAAAACAGTATTTTTAATGTGTAACATCTTTTTGCTCGCCTTCTATATATACAATATATATTTGTGGGAGTGATTTCGTGAAATGTGACGGAAGTGGGACGTAACAGTGTGACAGGAAGTCCGCGAAGCGCACAAGCGCGCGCCGTTTTGTAAATTTAAAACCGATATTATAAACAAGACATATTATTATTATATGTGACATATGTGTCATTTGTTAAATGTCTTCTAATGAGTATTTACTGCATTATCTTATGTAAAAAAATGTAGGTAATTGTTAATTCTATATTCTATTTTCTATTGAAATATAATCAATATTTCAACCATTTATAAAATAAATAAATAAAAAGTTTATTTGGCATAAATATACAACATGCATGATATATTATTTCATCATTTCGTGTGTAATAGACTTTTAAACTATATTATAAAATATTTACTGATGATAATAAGTCTCAATAAAGTACAGATCATTAATAAAAAATCCAAGTAAGAAATAATGAATGATTTTTCATTCATTCGAATAAAATATTTTAGTATATAGCTTTTTTAAATTATGAGGTTAATTTCTATCTATGTCTATGTATTTTATGTTACACATCTTAAGCGACTACTGCAAGGCTTGTTATCAGGTCTGTCTAAATTTTAGGTTTATATCTGTAAAAAATTTTTATATCCTGGTGATGATGATCCAGATTTTATCATCACGTTAATCTTATAAAAAGCGTTTTATTTCGATTGACTTAACATGGATCATGTTGGGTTCGAACAATCGAAAAAGGTGCTATGTACCTATTAACGCTAATAGGAGCTTGAAAAAGTTCTTACTCTAAATAGACGCCAAAGTTTTTTCTTTATTCCGTTTGTCTCGTGTCTGTGGTTAAATAAATGTTTTTTCTTTATATTTTTCTACCATATTCTATATTTTTATCAATCGATAACATTAATAATGCAACATTATAACACCGAAATGGATCATTGTTACGCAATTCTCCGGCAACGGAGGATCGCTGCATCCTTTATCACGGAGAGGGAGGGAGTTCTCTGGAAAAATTGCACATAAATATTGAAGCTGCCACTTACACGTGCGCCCACCGCCCGACGTTGTTGTAGTGAGGATAAGACTGACCTATCCAACAAAAAAATATTTAAATAAAACAACTTTTACTACAACATCTACTCGCATGCTAACATTTTGTCACAGGTATCCCTTTGATAACGGACCCTGCAAACAAGGATTCGAAACTATGATAAAATAATCTAAATCAATGCGTAGAGTACACGCAAGTAGATCCATAAAACTTGTTTTATTTAAATGTGTAGTGTTGGCGTAAACTTTAGAAAACAATTTAAAATAAATATTGTATTCTAAAGTTTACGCTAACACTACACATTGAAATGAAACAAAGTTTACGGATCTACCGCGTTTATTTTACACATTACTTTTAATTAATGTTTATCCTGACGTTTCGAACACGCAATAAACCAACCACAGTCAAGCGCCAACCTGCTGTACTTCCATATATGAAAGGTGTCACTGACAAGATTGGACATAATTCAATTCAATTCAACTTCTTGTAAGATGGCTCTCGCTACAATTGGACATATCTTAAAGCGAGCGAGTGTACAAACTGGACTTCGACTGTGGTCTCTCTTACATCGGGCAAACAAAGTGAATTGAGGAACCCGCGTTAAAGAACATTATAGCCGACGTCAAGGATAGGCGCGAAAATAAGTCTGCCGTATGCGAACATGCCACCATTACATCAGATTTGATAAACCACAAAATACACGCTAGAGAACAACGATACATCCCTAGGATGATACGCGAAGCTATTGAAATTAAAAAACATCCTAATTTCAATAGAGAAGATGGTTGGAATCTACCATCAGCCTGGGATCCCATCATACAAAATATTAAATCCCAGCGCCAACGCTATACTGCCAGACCAAAAGATACTGTAAGCTCCTTCTGCGTAAAACGGAACGCGCTTATTAAATTTAAATGAGGGTATACAAGCTATTTACTATTGTAAGACGACCAACACCTCAGTCTCTCTGTGACCACGGACCCTGCAAAGGGTGCGAAACGTCAGGATAAACATTAATTAAAAGTAATGTGTAAAATAAACGCGACTAGATCCATAAAAGTTGTTTCATTTCAATAAAAATAAAAATGTTACTATTCAAAATGTAGTTTTTTTAAATAAGGAGTGTAATATATATTTTTTTTGATGTTCGGTGGTTAAGCGGCTTATGATACCATTACGAATGTCGAAGCTTCATGCGGCGTTCACTACATACCTACGCAAACTTTTTGTTAAATTCGATATCGTTAAGGGTGCGCCGACATAAAAATGCCAAAAATGCAGTTACGGTTAAGTAGATATAATTGAAAATACTATCGTATTAAATGAACAAAATATATATTTAGTATCATAGGGAACGTGTTTACAATTTGTCAGAACCATAAATTCATAACACGCTATAGTTTTTTCTTATTTAAAGTTGGGCAAAAATCATGAAAACAAGTGGCGGCGTTTAGTAGATTTCTTATAGTTTATCTAAATTATTGTACCTCTGATTTTGTCTAAACAATCATCAATGGATAAACTACAAATTGCTAGACTACATTTTCGATTCATCAAGTGGTTATTTAAATAATTATTTTTTATTAAGCACCTTAAATTCCCCATACAAAATTAGTATGGCCGCGCGGCATCAAATAAATATAGACGACGACATTTCAAATAAAACATATGACACTTGTCACTTATGGACGGCGCACCCTTAATACCTAATTGGTTTCTGCCAGATTGTGATTGGAAATGGCCAACCGATGACGTACCAAAAAACTGTTTTTCTATATATCTATGTATGTAACTTTTAGAAATTTGCCACTGCATGTTATTATTATTATACTCTTTATTTATTTTTTTCCTTAAAACTAGATTTTTACAATTTTTTTAATATAAAAGCAATAAAACATTATAAAAACCTAATCCTAGAGTACCGCCAGCAGCGAGGCAGGGCCCCAACTACCGGTGGGCAGGGCTGCAGATTGAGGAACCTCCTGACAATACGTGCCGTATCAAGGAGTACTGCCTTTTGCATCTGACCCTTGCCCCAACCTTTCAGCGAGAGCCTCTCTAGGTGTCGATCGAGGCTCTTGGCTAAAAGACCGTTTGCCGAAACGACTATCGGTACAATAATGGTTGAATCCACATCCCACATGGCGGTAACCTCATGAGCCAAGTCAAGGTACTTACTGAGCTTGTCCTTCTCGGCTTTCACGAGGTTCTCATCATGAGGTATGGTGATATCAACCAGTATTGCCTGGCGCTGGGATCGGTCGACCACCACGATATCAGGCTTATTGGCGACAATAGTCCTGTCCGTAATGATAGAGCGATCCCAGTAGAGCGTTGCATGACCATTTCGAGTACTGGCGCAGGTGCGTACTTAAGTACGGCACCTCCGATTCAACAAGGCCATATCCAAGAGCAAGTTACTGGTGAATTATTCTGGCTACTTGGTTGTGTCTGTGCAAATACTATTAATATTATCAATTATTATTATTATTAGCTATATGTTACAGAGTTTTAGAATACCTAAACTACAGTATAATATTAATGTTTGACAAAATGTAAATAATTATTTTATTCGATAAGTACCTATTTTAAACCAACTTATTTATAGCGTAATTCCTTTAAATATATATTTATTATTATTTTTTGATTTCTTGATTTTATTCCCAATGCTATTATAAAGTTTCAAGTTAAAAAATTACTTAAAAAAATCAACCAGTCGCAGAAAGGTCGATCGGGAATCGAACCCACTACCTTTCGTTAACCGTTTTATTACGTTATGTCACATACACCAGATTTATATAGTCTTATTATAGTATCTTACTATTCACACCTGTTCAAATTTAATATTTTAAATTTGGTAATTATGTACCAAAACGCAACGCCAAAGTTTTTTCATCAACGGTCACTAGAAAGGCGACTAATTTAAAATATGTATATATCAACTTGTTGCATTAACCACTGACTGAAGCTACGGTCTTTTCCAAGCTCCTTTTGCAGCAGACTTTCCATTGCGAAAGTTGCTTAGCTTGCAAAATCGTTACTCGCACGCGAGAACTGCGTCTTGTGTTCTTCTTTCGGCTTCGATCTTATCGTTATAAGGATGCGCTTTTCACAAGGAATTTCCCAATCACTGAAAATTGCCTGGTATCTATCTGACGTACAGATGTTAACGGCGATTGACTTTTAAAGTGGTTTTCCTTTTTAAGTTATTTGAAGTTAAAGTGGGTAACTATTTTATAAATATTTTACGACCAATATTTTTAATATTGATAGGTATTTCAATATAAAAATGATAATTTTATTTCAAAATAAATTAAAGGATAAACAAAATGCGTACCTCCTAAAAATAATCTTGTGTCGTATCCACACTACAGCCGCCGCAGCCTCGGCGCGGGCCCTTTTTCTTTTTCTTGTAGCAAATTTCGCAACAATCTCACTTATTATGCCACACAAATTTCCGCACCCCGCCCCCCTCAGACGCGAAATTAAAATTTCCTACTTGCCCCCGGCCCGCGCCTGGAATTGCTAAATAAATATTGCTACTTACGTTACGAACCTGCTGCCATGCATACTTTTTGCCTACTTGAAAAAATTACAGGAGTAGGTATAGTTACGGTGCGGTGGGTAGATCATTTTTTATGTTTTAATTTGGTGAGTCTGTTTTTTCTAGGCAGGAGAAATTTTATTTCTTTTCAGGGCTAAGTTTTATTGTAAAAGAGCTTTAGGGTAATTAGAGTAATTAGATTTTTTTGTAGATAGAAATAATTATTTATTTATTTTTTAGTTCGTACACAAATAAACATTTACAATAGTTAACATTTTGGATCGCAATAGTACCTTCAGGTAAGCTTATCTCTGAAAAAGAGATTTCTTCTAGCAGACCATGGTGACAGAATAGTATGAAAGTAGCTAGTTAAAAATAAATCTACTAATATTATAAACGCGAAAGGTAAGTATGGATGGATGTTTGTTACTCTTTCACATAAAAACTACTGAATGGATTTGGATGAAATTCGGCATACAAATAGTTTATAACTCGGATTAATACATAGGATACTTTTTATCCCGATATTCTTACGGGAACAGGAACCGCGTGGGTGCAACCGCGAGCGGCCACTAGTATCAAAATATTTACAATATTTATTAGTTGGAAGACCTTTGCCCAGCTGTGGGACAAAAAGGGTAAAAAAATTATCTATATAATAAAATTTTAGCTTTTTTCAATTTGTCGTTAATCCGTAGGTAGGTAGGTTCATATCATAGACACTTTGAGGGTTGGTAAGAGTCGGTGCTTTACATTTGTCTTGTGGTCCGCATGATGGTAAGCGGTCGCCATAGCCGATGGGGAGCTAACAATACAATGGCCATACATTGCATACGTAACTAGTAATTTTACAGGACCCCATACCCTTAATGTGCTGCTTGGCGGCAGAAATAGGTACCTATAACGATCGATAGTAGCCATGCGGACGTATTATGTGCGGAATACGACCACCATCTTTTGGAGCCCTAACACGTTGAATACGAGTACAAGGGGTAAGCCGAGAATATGAAAAGAATACGAAACACTAACCTGAAAAAAAAATTACGTAAAGTCTAGTGACGTATTGGATCATTATAGGTATAGGTAAAAAAAAGGTATAGGTAAAAACTTTGTACACCTTTTTACGAAAATTGCACGGACGGAGGAGTATGAAATTTCGCACACTTATAGTTTATATAGAGAAGGTTATCCGAATGTTATTTTTTTTTTTTAAATTATGTATAAAAATACTGTAAATCAATAAAATAAACATTACACACACTATTGTTTTCTAAAGTTTACGCGAACACTACACATTGAAATGAAACAACTTTTACGGATCTACTCGCGTTTATTTTACACATTACTTATTTAATGTTTATCCTGACGTTTCGAACCCTTTGCAGGGTCCGTGGTCACAGGGAGACTGAGGTGTTGGTCATCTCATAATTAGTTGGTAGCTTGTATACCTCATTTAAATTTAATCAGGTGCGTTCCGTTTTACGCAGAAAGAGCTTACAGTATCTTTTGATCTACCACCAGCCTGGGATCCCATCATACAAAATATTAAATCCCAGCCCCGACACCATACTGCCAGACCAAAAGATACTGTAAGCTCTTTCTGCGTAAAACGGAACGCACCTGATTAAATTTAAATGAGGGTATACAAGCTACCAACTAATTATGAGATGACCAACACCTCAGTCTCCCTGTGACCGCGGACCCTGCAAAGGGTTCGAAACGTCAGGATAAACATTAAATAAGTAATGTGTAAAATAAACGCGAGTAGATCCGTAAAAGTTGTTTCATTTCAATTACACACACTACCATGTATTTGACACACACGCATATGTATTTGAAACGAATACTCTTTTCAAAAATTTCAAAAATGGAAGAGGAGCAGCCGATATCTGTCAATGCCAATCCAAAATCACATTCTATCTTTTTTGATTTTTCATTGCGTAGGATGCAATTCGTGCAGCCTTAATTAAATTACGGTCGAATTTCGACCACTGGCCGACCACTAGTATAGGTATTTTGACAAAGTGTACTTTAGTAATTAACGCGAAAATATGGCGTATTATAGTGTACGTCGTAGTCAGTTATTCCATCCTAAATAAAGATACATTCCATCTGTTTAATTTGATGAATTAACTAAATGTTTCGTATTATGGTAGGTACTATCATGTATTTGGAAATAAATGGTCTTGATTTGGTTTGATCCCATACAATTTGTAGTTTCGAAGGTAAGCAGTTTACCAGCTATTAGCTTACTGGGTACTCTGCCTGGTGGGGATCATCTGTTGCATTTTTTTTATTCATTGTTAGTAGGTAGAAATTATAGTTTTTAAAGGTTTTGTATAAAGTAGTTGCTTAACCTTAGCACTCGTCGACCGGGCACGTTAACCACTGCGCCATCGACTTCCTCTAATAAATCTATTGTTTATTTAATTATAATTTGATGGCAGGTTTAAATCGCGGGCCGGATCGAATCTTGTCGCGGGCCGGACTTGTCCCGCGGGCCGCCATTTCCCCATCCCTGTTCTAGGTCAACGGCAGGTACCCTATGAATTTAGATTCCCTTGAGAGTGTCGAAATATACGTTTTTTGCGACATAAACGGCCGTATAATTTTTTTTCGTTAACTTAGAAGTTTGATTTTTACAGCTTCAAGGGACCGCAGACTTGAGTAAATGGTTTAAATTTCAACTCGATACCTCCACGCGTTCTCGAGATAAGGGTCTCGATAGACATACAGACATACGTGCAGACGGGTAGCAAAGTGATCCTATAAGTGGTACGGAACCCTAAAAATTGTGCAGTTTTGTTTTATTTTTTGTTTTTATATAGAGTTTAGAAGAGTATTACGTTTAAACCTAAATGAATGATTTAAAAAAAAATTGTCAGTATTTTTACTGAACCTCAACTGCATTCACCCTTCAGTAAACTGCTTGGCGGCAGAAAAGTGTTAGGGTGGCTGTAATTCCAGCACTGTCAACATGTTAACCCTTTGTCAGTGAGTGGCGAAATAGAAACAACGAAAAAAAACCTTATTCCCTTGTAATACGATTAACCAAAAACACATTACAGCACGCCTAAAGAAATTTCAATAACCCATATTTATTTCTATTGTTACAGGTGTTGAAGCTGGGATGAGGTATGTCTTTGCTGATACAACTTATGGTGGTGGGAGCTTAAATATAATGCTGAGTTTAATCATTAATTTTTATGTAATTATTTATTGCGGGTTACTAAAGCACTTAAACATAATATTGTGTTACAACCTATTATAAATATGTCTTATATATATTATAATAAATTCACTATAATACCATATATTATAATACTTTACCATACCATATACAATATAAGTGTATAATTAACTACGTATTTTTATTAACAAACGATTAAGAACATATCCTCCAAACTTTTTAACCAACCCAATGACTAAAATTAGCAAATTTTACCCATATTATTTACTTTCTTGTAATAATTTATTTTAGAGAATTTGTAGGAAAGAAAAAAAATAATTAACTTATTGTAAGTGTGTCAGGATGTGGTATATGAGTGAAAGAGGACTATAATATATTATAATATAAAATAAACTTGTAGATTTAGTAATTAATATTTTGTAATGATTTTTAGGTATGATTGTAAGCAAATAATATTACAAAAATTCAATTTCAATACAAAAATTAAATTAAAAATTTAGGTGGATGTTAAGTGTCTACAATTTGCAAAATACAATAAATTAAAAACAAAATACACAGGCAGGTAAATTGTGACATGTTTGTTTGTCACTAGACACAATTGATTGCTTCCACCTAAGCGAGTGTGTCACAACATTTTATTAACACCATTTATATTTTAAAGCGTCCGATCTATAAACGGCTCGTTAAATCTCGACCATCCGTTATAAATCTTTGGCCAGCCTTTACGAGTAGTAAGGCCCGCCCACCTGAGCCTTTGTGGCTTTATATAGGTGTTTGTGCATCGATCTACCATAAAAGCTAGCCTCCGCCTTGTGTGAGGTAAAAAGTGGTCGTGTTTCCCGACGTATGGTCACCTTAATGGCAATTTGTGGTGATCACGATTTGCGAAACACCTCAAAATAAGGAGACCCAAAAGGCAAGCTTATACAACTATATTCTTATTAACTATTATTATTATTATTTTTGTTGTGCGCCAATAAAATGTATTTCTTCTTCTTCTTTCTTCTTTATTATGGTGATAGGACATTGAAAAATCGCATACCATAATATTTATTAAACGGTCTGCCAGAGGGAGAAAAATAAAAATAAGTTTAAGAAATCGGTTGGGCAGTATAACTTAAAATAGCTGAATCAGATTAGTACCTATAGTTTTCTAATTCATTTGAATGTAATAAAAATGTCTTTATACATGTCATTGTTATATAGATACATAAGTAATTATAGCTGTTAATAGTATTATGTTAGAGACTCATATGATCCCGCAGTCAGGCTGTTCAAACAGTTTTGCAGGACACTGTTGATGTAAATGTTTATGGTTTTTTTATATATTTACGGGTAAGCACAGTGCCTTGATCTCACCTGATGTTAAGTAATGATAAGGCCAATTGGTGGAAGCGCACTTCACCCGGTATCCTTAATTAGTGAGGCACTGGCTATCTTATCTCTAGCTGCCGGAACACAACAATGCTACAAACATTGTTGTTATGGCGACATATTTAGATAAGATGGTGGTAGCTAGCCAGGCGGACTAACAAGCCCTACCACCAACCAAACCGTGTACACAAACATGTACCCCCGCTGGGAATCGAACCCGGGACCTCTGGGTCTAAACCGGTGGTCTTAACCACTAGTCCACAGAGGCGGCGTTTTTTGTCTCAATAAAGAAATACAATACATACCGCGTTCGAGCACGACCACACTTTGACCCCTTGCACGGACATGGAACTCGGGACAGCTGGGAACAGTCTGAGCGCATCTTTTTTTTTGGAGAGAGATTGCTGATTGCAAACGGCATTTTCAGCTTCACCGGGCTTGTTTGGGGGCGGCGAGAAACTTAAAGTGTTCCTCATTCCTCAAGCCGTGTGAAACGAATCACCTTCGGAGGTTTTCTAGAGGGAACGGCATCACACACTTAAAAGTGCGTGTTCCCGTGCCCCACTAGATTCTCCGAAGGGTTCGGATCGGATCGGGCCTCTGAGCGCGGCTGTTGCAAGATTCCGCGTCCGTCAGAGGTTGTATATGTGTGCGTCGTTCGAGTGCGTTTGTATGGAGCTTACCTACTGTGGTCTCCTCATTTTCTAATTGCAAAACTCGAGAACGGCTGAACCGATTTGGCTGATTTATTTATGTTGTGTTCGATGGAGTTTGAGAAAGGTTCTTATGGAGAGAAAAAACGTAAAAAATACGAGGAAAATAGTAAATCTATATAAATAAAAATTAATCGCTAAATGTGTTGCTAATCGTAAAACTCGAGAACGGCTGAACCGATTTGGCTGATTTCTTTTTTGTTGTGTTCGATGAAGTCTGAGGAAGGTTCTTATGGAGATAAAAAAGTAAAAGATACTTGGAAAATAGTAAAAACAATTCAATTTTCTTTTCCCATACAAACCACTTTGTCCCCAGCTGTCAAACATTTAACGTCAATGGTATAGTCTTTGGTATGCCTTCAAGTTCAGATGGTTCATAGGTCAGATTTATTATTTACGCGCCAAGTACATAATCAAACAAAAAATATCGTGTAGCTTAAGGCATTACAATAAAAATATCATCACAATAGATATTAAGTACCTACTAAAGTCTTTCAATGTTATTTTATTTCTATTAGATTGCGACAGGCCAATAACTTTTGACAGAACGAAATCTGTCGTAAAAAATCAATGTAACTTTGTTTTAAAGAAATAGGGCAGAACAAGGTCTGCCGGAACAGCTATATAGTTAGGAATATTTATTTAATTTTGAGAAGGGTACCTTAGAGACCTAGGAGAGTACCGTAGTACTCTCATTAATTTACGAAGCTTGTCGTATGAAAGTTAAAATGTGGTCGTATTGTTCGCTTGACAAGATAACGTGTGGTCACTTTAATGGCAATTTGTGGTGACCACGAATTGTGAAACACAAAGTAGTGAAGACGTTTTTAGGGCTTGTTGTTTGTTCTTTATGGTTAACCTGATTTGTATGAGTAGGTTACCTAAAGTGCAGTAGGTATACCTACTTTTGTTGATTTACGTAATAAGTTTTTGCTAGAAAGGTAAAAAGTGGTCGTGTTGCCCGAGGTATCGTCCGTCACTTTGGTGGCAATTTGTGGTGACCACGATAGCGAAACACAGTAAAAATATTTTCAGTACTATTTAAATTTCTTTCAACTACTTACCTAATATAATTTAAGTACTTAACGATAATAATATAATAATTAAATATTTTAATCTAAAACCTTAATCTAAAAGACCACGACGGGCCACCCCCAGCTCAAAAGTTTCTATGATACCGGCAGCGTTACCACGTTGTATTGCCAGGGAGAGTCTCTGAACCAGGTATGCCCCGCAGCGGTGATCGTACCCACGATCCGCTAAGGGTGCCCTAGTTTGGCAATAAAAGATTTCGCTTCCGTGCCCCACACCCCAGAAGTCTCTACAGCGAAAGGAAGAAAGTGGTACTTTGACTTCAAGGTAGCATATTTCAAATGTTTCTGCCTACCTAATTAAAAATATTAAGTAATCTACTTAATACTTACTTACTGCTCCGGCTCAGGGATCCGAAGTGGGTCTTGGCATCCGACAAAAGAGGACGCCATTCTTTCCTGCTTTGAGCCAACTCGGACCAATCGAGCACCTATCAATCTAAGGTATGCTAATTTATTTTTTTTATTAGTTTTTTTTATACCTAGCACGGCAAATGACTCCATACCATCTGATGTTAAGTGGAAATGGAGTTCAGACGCAATAAAATACACTAAATATAAATTTTATAAATATGTAAGGTATTCTTTTTGTATTTTTACATAATAAGCATGTCATATGAAGGTGAAAAGTGATTGTGTTGTCTGATACGATGTATGGTCACTATGATAGCAATTTGTGGTGACCACGAATTAAGTACGAAACACGTAGTACTTAGGTAAATATGATGTTCTGAGGGTTTATAATTATTTCAACTAAGTTATTACTAATAAGGAAGATTATAAAAACGAAAATACCTACGGTACTCTCGTTGATTTACCTAAGCTTGATCCTAAAGAAAGGTAAAGAGTGATCGTATTACCCAACAGGTTTTGATGGCAATTTGTGGTCACCACGAATAGCGAAACACGTAGTAAAAATTATGTGCTTACCGTACCTACTCTCGTTGATTTACGTTTAAAACTTGATCCTAAAGAAAGGTAAAGAGTGATTGTGTTGCCCAATAGGTTTTAATGGAAATTTGTGGTGACCACGAATAGCGAAACACGTAGTAAAAACTATGTGCTTACCTATAGTTTATAATTGGTTCAACTAGGTATAAGTACCTGATTTGAATGAGTAGGTAACCTATAAGTGGTTTATTTTCACTTATAGACGGTATTTTCCATTACTTCTAAAGCTATAAAAAAGAAATTCCATTGCTCGTTGGTTATTTTTACTAATAGCTCTCTTAGATAAATAACAAAATGTCGATAAAGAAAGAGAATTTGTTAAAATTTAGTTTTTTTACGAATATTTAGACAAAATTAGACAAGTATTTTTAAGTTAAATGTTAGATGTAACAACGTTCTGATACCTATTTATTCTGTTACGCTAAAAGTTTCCTACTACCTATAACCAGTTTATATCTAACTTCCTGCTATGTTTTCATCAATGCGGTGATAAATAACAAATATCCAATAAGATTCTTATTGCAATAAGAATGTTCGATTATTATTTTACCCAAATAATTGTAGAGCAGTAGGTAGAGTCAGGAGAGGTTGTATCTTTTTATTAGTTCACATATTACTCATCATCATCATCATCTCAGCCAAAAGACGTCCACTGCTGGACAAAGACCTCCTCCATGATGGGGGGTATTTGCCATAATCGCCACGCTTGGCAGGCGGGGCAGGCGGATCGCAGTAGGTTGAAAGTAACCTCAGAGAGATGCTGCTGCCCATCCTCTGGAATGGTCCCTTAGTCGCCTTTTACGACACCCACGGGTTGAAAAGGGGTGGTGCAATTCTTTATCCCCGGCACCACACAGGGACATATACTACACACACACATATTACTATGTAGCCTAAAACCTGATTAGGCACATGTAGATAGGCATCATCTTACAGGCCAGAAAATGTTAGCCTATTAATGTAGCCAAAGTATTATTCTTATGTACCTAAATAAGATTTGAACCATAAGATTCGGTTAAAAATTGGATTTCGTAAGAAAAATGCTTCAACAGAACCCGGACAGAGTAGCCTGGCGCAGACGTTGTACTAACAAGTGGCCTGATCCCAGATACTTACTAACTTAGGGCAGGAAGGAGAAGTAAGCAATATACTTTAACCCTAAGTTAGGTTAAGGGTCTTTACTAACAGTTCATTTTTCAAAATCTAAATAAAATATAATAAATAATATAATATAATATAATAAAATATCAAAATACGATTTATAAAAAAGAACATGTGCCATATAAGCAGATAGGTACTTAGTAAAAAAAAGCAATAACCTGTCAACAAGCAATTTAAATTATTTCCCCATTAAATAAAATTATAACAACAATTTAGTATGAATGAACAAAGCTAACAGCTATTAAAACTGTTACAAAAATTGTGAATTGCCTGTATCGTTTATTTAAATATAACGTGTAGTTTATCTCTACCTAATGATTACGGTAGGCCTGACCTCCGCATTTATGATCGAGAAAACAATTACAAAACAATAAAATAATATTTAAAAAAAATGCCTCTATCGTAAAACAAATGACCCTAACTGTCCATATCAGAATTCCATAAGTTTACGGCAAAAACATCGCAATAACAACATAAAACCTATACTTATGCAATGTTCCACTGCCACACAGTCGTACCGCCGACCTGATAAAGCTGAAAAGGCAACTAAACCCTATAAAAACCATGCACTAAACACGCGCAACAATACAATCCAAACTGTAATAAATAAATAAAGTTCGCACTCAATAAACGGTTTTATTTTAATAGTCGTAAAGTTTGTTATTGCACATGTGCTCGCTGCGGTTACGACTTGTCGGGATGAATGAAATGCTAGAGTGAAACAGCATGTGCTGCGGGACAGAGACCGTGGACACTCGTCAGTCTACGTGGCCGGCGTAACGCAAACCAGTGCAATTCATAAAATTTCGATTTTATATCTTTTATCGTATGGATCTAAAATAATTTTAAGGTTACAATAGTGTTATGTTTATGTTTGTTTGAACTTTATTATGAAATACTAAGCGAATATGCTTATCATTTGGATACTATTTAACAATGTTACATTACAAATAGTAGTACCTATTTGTGTATTTTTTATTTTAATAGGCACAACAATAAGATTGGAAATAAGTAATAAATTATGTTTAGGTATTTTTATTAAGGTGAACCGTGAATAGTCTAGTTTCTGTAGTCTTAGTTATTGTGTTCTTGTTTATAAAATATTTTGATCTTTTTTTTGAAGAAGTTATTTCAGTTTCTGAATTAAATCAAATGCTACTACCTAGTACCATATAAAAAAGTGTATCAAAAATGTATTTACTTCAATATCTCTTCGTAATAAACTTTCTATTATTACCGTAAAATTATAATATTAATTATTTAATATTTTCAGCAAATGAAGTAGGTATATAACTTATTTAACACGTACCACATATTTACAGTTAAGTTCTCATATTATTAGAAACATTTTAAAGAAAGTATAATAAGCAAGCAACTAAGTAACTTGTAAGACTAATATGTTAAATGAAGAGACGTTATGTTAAACGTACTTACTTAAACTATTTAATATTTAATTAATTGTAAAACAATATTCAATAACATATTTTAATGTTTACTAAATGCTGCAATCTCGCTTAAAGCCATTCAGGTTTGACAGCTAGAAATGCCGAAATGGTTTGTGATTGGCGGTGAATGTTCTGCACCGGATCACTATTGCGTAGACGAGGAGGGCGCGGGGTGCGCGGGGCACAGCGCCATTACTAACAATGGCCGTCGGAATGGTCGTTAGCGAATAGCTTTTATCTCTTTCTAATATAAGCTACGCAGGTAGGAATTAATGAGACGGAGAGGGTTCCGGCGCGTCGCCCCTCGCGCGCGCTGCGTCCCGCTCGCACGCACGTGCCCCGGTTCGCCCTCTCGCGCGCGGCGCGCGGCAGCGGTAACGCTCGCCACGACGGGGAATTCGGAGTCGTAGAGCCTCATACGCGGGTCATAAACGATCCGCGGCCATAGTAGAGGTGCACGCGCGAGAATCGATCCGAATCGCCGGCGATAATAACGCATCTCCGCGAGGCGTACGTCGCGCGCCGCGTCGCCGAGCGATGAGTTCCAAGTTCATCATCGGATAGCATGCTCCCGAAGTACCATCAGCAGTTCCACACCAGAATCTGTTCGCGGGTGCGGGCGCGTCGCGATCGAGCGTCGCTGTCGTCGTCGCTGTCGTCGTCGCTGTCGACGTCGCTGTCGTCGTCGTTGTCGGGCGGGCTGGGGGCCGCGGCGCTGGGCGCGGGCTCGCCGGGGGCGGGAAGCCCGCAGCGCTCGTCGTCGTCATCGTCAGCGTCGCCGGGGGCGCCGGCGAGGATGTATCCCTACGTGTCGCACCACCAGCAGTTCGGGGGGACGGTGCCGTTCTCGGCGAGGAGGCGACTGGCGGACGACAAGAGCTGCAGATACCCATCGGCGTTGGAGGTGATCCGATGGTGAACTATGCCTGGGCCTCAGCATAACGGCGGGGCTGCGGTGTCGGCGGCGTCGCTAGCATGGCGGCGGCGGCGCAGTTCTACCACCAGGCGGCTGCGTCGGCGGCGTCGGCGGCCTCCGCGGCCACCGTGGACGCGATGGGGGCGGCCTGCTCGCAGCCCTCGGCGCAGCCGCTGCCCGACATACCGCGCTACCCCTGGATGTCCATCACTGGTAAATGATTCACTCTATGACCGCATGTGCCTATTCTGTTCCGGTCCTGAAAACAAAGAGATTTGATCTCGTTAGTATTTTTAGTAGTGCTTTAATTTTTTTCAGTTAAATTAGCTCTACATGATTTTTATGTGTTTATTGTTACTCTGGTTTTTTTGCATGTTAATGTTAACATTTTCGGTTTAATTTTGTATCGTATTGACGTCGCATTTTTTAAGATTCCATCAAATAAAATTAAAACTTTTAAAATAAGTAAGTATCTTAATAGACGCAGAGCTTATAAATGAATCGAGCATGGTTGTCCCTAGGTATTTATGTACTGTGTAATTTATAAAGTATTTTATTATTATCTCATTATTAAATTTCGGTATCTGTAACTTAAATTACTTAAAAACAATAAAATAAAAACAGACATTTAGTTAGGTATTATCATTCAAATTCCAATAAGAACTATATTCATTGCCAATCAAACGAACATCTATCACCTTTTTAACAATCAAATAGTTCATCTTCAACAATATAAATGCAATAAAACAAGTCATTACACATTTATTATTGACATTAAACAATTTGAAATAGAACTTATTGAATAATTAAGTACTACCAACACTAAAAGCCAAATTTTATAGCTCGCCTGAATCCAACGCTTTCGGGATCATATTTACAATATACACCGTTATATATTAAAGATGGCAATTCAAAAGAGTTGTAGCCGCTCGCAAAGTGTCGTGGTTCTCATATAAAAGGGCTATAAAACAATAAGTGAGCAGTAAAGTAACAATACCACATTTAAACAAGTGAAAACCTTCCGCCGTCGGCGGGGCGCACACCGTCGACGGGTTAACAATGTTTTAAACATTTTGTTTTACGACTGTCTAGCTAGTAATGGAAAAGTTACCTAATTACCTACTTCGAAAATTTACATCGCCATTTATACTTTTGTCGCGTTACGTTTATAATAGTGTTATTATAATAATTATGTTCTTTTTTAAGAATTTGTTGTTTAGCTTTGAGATAAGAAAAGTAGGTAAGTACCATGTTGTTTATTCTAAATAAAAAAATATTATAACAACAGAAAATCATGTCATAGCTACTTCGTTAATTTACATCGATATTTACCTACATTTTTAATTATTATAAAATATATAACCATTTACAAACAATAAAATTTTAATTAAAATAATAGTTACAATAGTACAAAAAATATTTATGACTCCTAAATGTATATAATGTATAATTTTAGACATAGTAGGTAGCTACCTATTTAACTGAAATTTTATAAAGCCTAACTTTTATCAATAAAATTGCTTTACTGCTAATCACATTAAACGTTGAATTAAATAATAAAATTGGTAATAAAACTACAAAACAGGACTTGAATAATTTAAAAAAAATCTTGATTTATTTTTGTTTTGGTTCTATAAAGTGCTTAGACCATCCATTTTATTCTAGATTAGGCTTTCTGTGAGGTCCACTTAGTACCCAAATAAGGTAGGCTATTACAGTACTCAGCAGTTAGTGTATGCACCGCATACAATGGCGCTATTATGTTTTTTTTATAGGTAAGTATGCCATTTTATTGCGATGTCTCTTCCGCACTATGATTTGTTTATGCAAAAACTACATAGCCATTAAAATTATTTCTTGTAATTTTTTTCAAAGATTAACTCTAGGTATTCTAAAAACAACCGTTGACTGAATATAAAATAATGTAAATTTTTTATCGGTCTTATTCATATGGTCACGTTTAATCGAGTAATTATTAATGGGATTGTTAGCATGTTTTTTTTTCTTATTGTAAGTAAGTATCCAATATTTCGGCGCAGTAGCACGCGCCATGATTATGAACCTGATGGCAACAAAAACATAGTTAATAGTATATACCTCTTATAATTATTCTGTTAATTATATGTTCAAATACATATCAATTGTTTTAATAGATTCACGGCAAGACAAAATAACCCTTTAATATTTAATTTAATAAAGGGCAGATATGAGTAGAAAAATGTAGAGAATAGAAACTTTTAAATACATAAAAAGTTTATTAAATAATTATTTTATCTGTTTACGACAGCATGTTTTATGTAGGTACCTATTTACTTAACCAATTAATAATAGATATACGAACATTAAAATAATAACATGTTTTGAATAATGTATATTTACTAACTAGATTTGTTTGACGTTTATGGCTTATGTAATAACGGGTTCTTCATTTTGTACTGTTTATAGAGCCATATATTTATTTTAAACTTTATTAAATGCCTTATAAATACATTATTAATAATGTTCTATTCATAGAAAATTTGTGGTCTTTGTAAGTTAATCTTATTAACACTTTTCAAAGTGTACGATACAGTGCTAGACTGATATGTAGGACTACATAATAGAAGAACGGCGCTATTCCTAATACAAACAAACTGATGGTACTTAAAACAAAGGTTTCATACAATATTCTTGTAGTAGACTTAGTTCTGTTTGATGAATAATTGGAAACAGAACTCTATATACCACTGAATAAAGCAGCACATTTATTTTTTCTATTTTATTATTTACTTGGCAGATCAAATTCTCGCAATAGTCAAATTTCAATTTTGTTTTATAAGATATTAGGTGAGAAATAGGAAAAAGTTTGATGACTTTATTGGCGCTTAATTTAACATTATTTTGTTTAATTGTTTATTAAACAACTTTTATTGTTTGTTTGTTTTTTAAACAAATTTTACTTTAAATTCTAAATTGCTCTATCGCAAATTGTATCATTCTTATCTTAAATAACTTATGTATCAATTTCACGTCGTAAATGTTGTCGTTTATTTTTTATAATTACTTGTAGAGTATTGGTTTTACTAATTACCTACGTTTGGTAATCCATAAAGTATATATAACTGTTAAATACAAACTATTACTATATAATGTATTTCAATCATATACTAATGTCGCATTGAAGGACAAGCATGCCTATGTAGAGTTTTAGTATTTCTTTCATTTCTTTTAATTTAGCTACGATAAAAACATACAAACAATTTTGATTAATAAACATTATTTGGCTGTCAATCTGTCACTGTGTATAGAAATATATAGCAGAGAATTCAAAAATGTATACCTTATTAAAACGAAACAAAAATGTTTCAAACATCGTTATTATAAATATTTATCCTGGAGTGACTTTGATTGTGCAATTTTATATGAATTTTATATTTTTTTAACACCTAAATGAACTGATTAATCTCTACATCGTTAAAACACAAAAAATGGCCCATAGTGTATACATAAATCTGAAGAAGTGAAAAGTTAGAGAGCGCTCTCATTATTTTTTGAATAGAATAAACAAATGCGCTGTTTACAAAAATAATTCTGAAGTCGGTTCGAAAAAAAAATAGTATGAATCAAAGCGATTTTTAGAAGCAGACCGTCTTCCGCGGCATATGTTGGCGATCAATAACGTGAACATGTAAAAAAGGTTGATAATCAAAGCGATGCAGTGTCGTAACAGCGTCGTAGCTCAGTAAAATTATATAGAATGGCCTATAATCGGCTTGTTTTAACTTAGAAATGGACTATTCCCGTGATTTGTGGCTGATGTTGGGTTATAAAAATGTCCCGGGCGATCGCGACAGGAATCCGTCTCGGCGATACAGAAATATCGTGGCAGGTGCGGCGTGCGCGCAGCCGAAATTAAAATGGCGGAGATGTCAGTGCGCCGACAGTTATACGCAGTAACGCGCCACACTCTACAACAATTTGACAGTGTTACAGCGCATTACACTCAAACACCACTCAAAAGTTAGTTTGAATGAAGTTAACTGCGTTTTCTTTGATTCGGTGAATGGTCTTTTTAGTGTTACGTTGGGAAATTAAAGAAGGAGCGCGATATATAGGCGGCGTAGAGCTAAAATAGATAGGTAAATGTAAATTAAACAAATAGATAGTAACTTTTAGGCGAAATGTTTTATTGATACTGCCCATATGCCATTAGAGAGCTATGTAGAGCTTTTGAGTTTTAACAGACAGTGTAGTTAACGCTCACTTAACAAAATCTACAGGCGTGCTTTTTTATTACCGATTTTTTTTTATTATATTTTAATTTTTGTGCATGTACCTAAGCATAATAATGATAATGAAAACATACAAATCATTGTTATTTTATTTTAAATAGAAATCTACGCATTTCATTCGCGTGCTCGAACATGTGTTCCAAAGTCACATGTGTGCGCTAGTAGAGCGCATGCGCCAACAAAAATGGCGGCCGAGCAAGCCAATCATAGGCCGGCGCACCGCTCTCTTAAAACTCGTCTTATACATATTGATTGTGGAGCTTAATTAGGTACTTCGTTAATTAATCAAATTAATTATCAGTTACTTGATGTAGGACTTAGTTCCGAATTTAGTGCGTAACATTTTCTTCCTACGCTTATACTATCTATCGTATTGTTTTTTTTAACAGATAATAATTTTTATTTAATTTAAACAGACAACGCCAAGCCAAAATGAAAGCAATATTTTTACATTTGTATACATATAAATGTAAAATCAGAAATTTCATTGATTTTGTTTTTGATAATATTAGGTCCCTATAACATTGATAATAACATATAAAAGTTTTGTTCAGTAACGTGTCAGTCAGTCAGTAACACAAAAAACATTAATTCGCGTAATGTTTGAACTAGTGCAGCGGTGGAAGAATTTTTCACTTTGCTTTCAAAGTGAAATTATTGATAAAATTCAAAAATTCAAAATTCAAAATCATTTATTCAGTTTAGGCTACAAATAGCTCATAAGAACGTCATTTTATGCCATCGGTTCATAAGTCTATCTACTCTGGGCGGGAGATCTTGTACAGTATAATATGATACAGTATAAGCCTTTACATACACATTAAAAAATATGAATTCTTTCAAATAATAAAAACAAAAACTTAGTTCACATTAGAATAGTTACTCTACCACCAGTTCGGATTTTGGGAGAGCCTTCAACCGGGAAGAGCTGTCAAAGATTACAATTGTTATTTTTGTCTTCTCTTCTTTTTTGAACCCCGTCTAGCAGTAAAAAGGGAGCTCAAAAAATCAAAATATTCTTTATCATCATTGAGCATTCTTTATAAAAAACTATTAAAAAAATCCCATGTCGAGGATAACATATCTGCCATCGGTGATATACGAGGCTGATATTATACCACCATTTTAGGGTTAAACCTCTTTTCGAAGTGCAGTTGATGTTTTTAATTCGTCCAACTTTATCTTTCGGCTTGTATATTTATGAGTATCGATATATCGTGCATCACACGATTAAGCGAATTCTTGTATGTACATTCGTTGTAATTAACGATTGCACTCAATTGAAACTTTAAATGTTTCCGATCGACTAAACTCGTTAATATGTTAAAAAAAACAGGAGTGAGTTCCTTTAGGACACGTTTTAATGGAATATTTCCCTTATTATTATGGATAATTCGAAAATTGGTATATAAATTAAATAATGTCTGATTTATTATTATCAAAAAAATAAGTTAAATAAGTTTTCTTATCTATTCAATTTAACATCTATGTTAGGAAAGTTAAGTATTTGTCAACGTAATCTGTTTATTATTATCACTTCTTATTGTCCATAATGTTCAAAATCTCGCTTTTTAGCTTATAGGTTCTAGGTTTTTAAAAATGCCCTAGCTAGGAACATATTTTGGTGTAGGTAAAGGGAAAATTAGATTGTGAAATAATTACAAAACAAATTACCTAGAAGTAATGTCTTGCAAACATTTTTTATTTTTATTTTTTCGTTCATAAATGTTCAAAATTTAAAGGTGCATCATTTTATTATGACGGTATGCAAAAATAATTACTTAGTGGTGTGCTAATGATCCATAGATAAAAAGGTCCTATTAGTAATAAATTATAACATACTAATTTCCGAACTAACCAATACGAAATATTTTTATAAGATAATCTTTTTGGTTGCAACGAAATTAATTATTAAAAATATAAATCCATTTCGTTTCTTTTTTTGTAACGAAAATTTGCATAATATTGTTATTTGCAGTCGGGCTATCTTGTTTTGTTCGACTAACGTCTTTATTAAAATATAATAGTTTGCTTGAAATGACTCAAACCGCTGCGAATCATTGCACGATACCTATTACTTGTGGATACAGTTTTGATTTTGTTAGGCCGTCGACAATTCGAGATTAATTCTGCCACACCTACCTATATCTATATTTCAGTACAAAAAAATATATATTGAAATAATATTTTTATGTATATTTGCTATCATATAGTTCGTTAAATTATATTCGCCATACTTATATTAAACGTCAGTAACTAGAAAAATATTATAAATCTAGTACTAAACGAATTTTATTATTATACATATATTGAAATTTATTTTTCTCCGATACAAAAAAAATGTAAATTGAACAAGGCAAAATACACGCTATTGAGAATCAAATAGAATTGCTAATTAGATAATGGTATTACTGCCAACATGCACAATAGTGATTTTTTCAAACGATCGTTAGACAGAATCTTCTATCGATTTTTAATTGATAACTGCAATTTAGATGCTGTTCTCATAAAACTGACTTACAATGGATTACAGCATTATGAATTATCGATTTTAATGGCGGAATTTCTATTAGTGCAGTGGCTGTGAGAAAATTAACTCCTAGGTGAATCTTGTATTGTGTTTACATTGTGTATTATTATTACAGTTTATTTTTTAAATTCTATATTTTGTAGTACCATATGTTTTATTGTGATTGGCCAACCCCATTTTGTAGTGTTGTAATTGGTACCTTAATATTTGTTTATTTTTAGTTAAAATATAGGTAATGTATTTTTATAGAGTAGGTACGATTAAATGCTGTTTTTTCAATCCTCTGATAATACTAGTTATTAGCTATGAAATGAAATATCTATTACAACCTCATTGAATTCAAAAGTCATATGTAACACGGGAAAAAGCGTAATTATGACACTTTTCAAAAGGACTCTAGGTACAGTAATCATTTAGACTAAATCGTTTTATATGAGGATTGAAAAGTCGGTGCTTTAATCAATTATATACATTATTCGCTTTGTTATTGTGTGGTAAATTCCTAATTAATATCACCCTTATTTTTTTTAACATAGCAAATATTTATTTAAAATTACGGTACTGTTTTTTTTTAATATTACACGCAGATCCATTGCTTTAATCAATTATATACATTATTCACTTTGTTATTGTGTGGTAAATTTCTAATTAATATCACCCTTATTTTATTTTTTAACATAGCAAATATTTATTTAAAATATAGTACTGTTTTTTTTATATTACACGTAGATCCATGTATTTAAATACAAAATAACTTTGGCCACTTAAGAGGCTTTCTTGCACTATAATTTATTAAATTTAATTAATTTAATGATGCTTTTAAATATGTGAGCGCTGTTCATGGTTAGCTAGTTGCAAGATAAATTTGTCTAACACTACAACCTATATGCAGGTTTTACTCGTATAGTTGTTTATGTAACTGTCACAGTCTGTACTGTCACGAGCACAGAACAGTTAGTCAGCTGTTAGTTAACATGTAAACACATGTGAGTGACATTGAGGAGCTCGATGGCGCATGGTTAACGCCTGGTCTGCGATTGCTAAAGTTAACCAACTTTCGCAAAGGCCGGTCATCTGATGGGTGACCAAAAGTTTATCATCTCGAGCTCCGTGCTTCGGAAGGCACGTAAAGCTGTAAGACCCAGCTGCATTAGCAGTCTTTAACAACCACCAATCTGGTGGGCCCGCCTGGTGGTTTATGGCCCGTTTTCCCTATCCATCCATAGGGAAGGCTCGTGGCCCAGCAGTGGGGACATAAAATGAGCTGATGATGAAGAGTTACATTGTTTATGTGTTAATGCTCGGGACCGTACCTTTGTTCCTTAAGTCGATAAGGCTTTGTTGTTGTGCATGCGATGTCACCGAACTAAGGACTTGCAATACGATTGATAATAGATTTTCCGTTTCCAGATTGGATGAGCCCCTTCGACCGCGTGGTCTGCGGTGAGTTTAATGGTATTTATCGTTTCAAATTTATTTTCTTTTAGTTTTAAGTACCCTATCTTTAGTTGAGAAAAATCTTTACACATGTTTTTTAAAAAGCTTATAATTTATAATTATAACTAATTTATCAATAGAATGATGAAACATTTGATTGGACATGTGTAAAGATTTATAATTTGATTCCAAAGCCTCTTTAAGGTTTTGTTGCGATAATTAAGTTGACATGCTTTCTCAAAATCTTGCTAAAACATTTTTTTTGATCTTTGAAGGTGTTATACCTTTAGAATATTGAATAGGTGCATTTTTTCAAAAAAACTATATCTTTATAATTATATAACTTAATTGTAAAACATATGTATTTCTATTTGATTTGGAAAAATGCACGAATTCTATTCTCTATTGTGCTCTAAGTAACCTTAAAGTACGTACCTGCATTTTTAAATGTTATAATTATAATATTGGAAATTTAATTGTTTGAAATTGGGTTAGTAAAAGTAACACTCAAAATATTAACTTAAAAACCATCTTAGATTTTAAACTTTCTAAAAAGGCTGGTAAGTAAAGGTGTGAGCTACCTGTTTCAAAAACAGTTTTTATTCGGCTATTTGTTTGCTTCTAAACAATGTTTTACAGTCGTAACAAACAACTCATTGTGTTTTTTTTAATTTGCAAAAAGTAGCAAAAAGGGTTCAAAGCAATTTTGCAATGAATACAAACTTTCTCTGGGAACAAAGGGTTTCTTGTGGGTCAATGTCTTTTTAATAGAAAACAGTTAAGGTAAAAAAAAACTGCAAGTAACTTGCGTAACTTGGTTTGCGTACAGAGTCCCTGTTTTTTTCATTTTTAATTAAGTACTTCTTATTTTTCTTTGAACATATAGGTGGCCTTACTTAAAAATATACATTTTTCTTTTTACGGAAAAGGAGTGTGCCAATTGAGTACAACAATAAACGCACAAAATATCTACTTTATACCTACATACTTATATAATGTTGTACATTCTCTATGCGTAACTTAAATAGGTATAATTACGTCAAAATGAAAATTACTTACGCAACATACCAACATGAGCCTAAATATTCAGCCACGTATTCAAAACACCTACACATTTCAGTTTAATTTATACAAACGGAACACATTATAACAACATTCATGAACCTTGAACAACTAAACATAACAGCATTTTTGTTGAGTAGGCCATCTCTCGTTCAGATTTATTTATATATTGAAATTATACAACGTTCCACGATTCTTGATTTTCAAAATACAAGCTTATCCGATTAAGGTTAGCGCTCAATTTCGATTGTACTATTTCGCCATAAATTCGTCCTTAGCATAGACAAAAACAGTAACTTTCACCGGATTCTGACCAAAAATAAAACAAAACACTGCGCCCACGTCAATTGCGCAAAACCCTTTTTGCACAACCCTTTGTGCGATGTTTACAAATACGGTGCGAGTCAAAGGGTTTTAAATCAGGCGTCGAAAGCTTTTAAAACAAGCTTAGAAAGGGCCCATTGTTTTGCTGTGGCCCACAAATTGCTTTATTACGTTCGTTCCGAGAAAGCCGATATCGCCAAAATCGCAGTCATAACAACGTTTGTTGTCATACCGTGATTTGAATGGACCTCTTTACTTAACGAATGAGCGTTGGTATTCTTAGTTTAAAAGAGGTGTCATGACTTTTTGACAGTATTTTTAAAAATCCACCTAAAACTGTTTTATTGAAACTTAGAGAAAACAATAGATACAAATTTGTAACACATTAACTGATATACTGGAGTGCTTCCATTTCATTATTTCCTTTTGACTCATAAGGACCACTTCCTAAAAGGTCCACTTCCTAAAACGTCCACTTTCCACAACGTCCACTTCCCATAACGTCCACTTTACATAAGGTCCTGTTATGAAGCAACTTTTTTAATTAAAAGAAAGAAAATAAATGAAATTTAATAATTAGAAAATATTTACATAATATCTATACAAAACAATTTATATACAAAAATCTATCAGCTAATATGGGGAGGCCTATGTCCAGCAGTGGACTAAGATAGACCGATGATGATAATGATGAGGAATCTATCAGCGCCAGATGGCGCTACCTCAGCAATACGTAGCGAAGGACTGGCTCAGCAGCACTGTACAGGATCTCGGGGTCAGACTGGCTCAGCAGCACCGCACAGGATCTTAGGGTCAGACCGTTAGAGGTCAGGCCGGCAGAGGTCAGGCCAGCAGAGGTCAGACCGGCAGAGGTCAGACTGGCAGAGGTCAGGCCAGCAGAGGTCAGGCCGGCAGAAGTCAGGCCGGCAGAGGTCAGACCTGTAGAGGTCAGGCCAGGTAGAGGTTCCGCAGTCAGACAGAGATTCCGCAGTCAGCCAGAGATTCCATAGTCAGCCAGAGGTTCCGTAATTAGGTTCTCCTTGTTCGGAACTCGTAATTAGACTGGCCTTTGACCGCAGGACAGGACGCTTATATACCCTTCCCGTAGAACACAATTTAATTTAAATTTATACAAATTAAGAATAACATAAAAAGTTTACATTGCATTTTTTAAAAGAAAATATTGTCTTTGCCATCAAAACATTTGACATGGTTGTCAAGGCTTTGTTTATAAATTTTCATTGAATGGAAGTTATTTTATAATATCTAAAGAAGTATTGTAAGAAAATAAGGACAACATGTAATATTTTGATAGAAAGATAGAAGGAAACAACTGGACCTAAAAATAATGTGACTACAAGAGATTCATATAAAAACATGCTTAGCAACAATAAAAACCGTAAGTATTTTCGTATTTACACAAACCTTTCTCTATCCTCTATCTTATTTACATGTTATAAAAAGTGAATACTACAGTCCACTTCCCAAAACGTCCACTTTCCATTAAGTCCACTTCCCAAAACGCCCTTACATTGCTCATAAAAAAGACATACTGACAATTTTAGCAAGAATTTTTCTGTTTATAGAAGAAAGTAGCCAAAGCACATTAAGTCTTTGTTTCATGTAAAAAAAACACCATAATTAAAGCATTTTAGATCTCGCTAATGTGTAGGATCAATTAAGATTTTTTTTTCTTCATTACAGTCAAGAGATACTGTCTAAGATTTTTTACACTGTGGCTTATCTGCTATAAAAATGTCAATGGAGACCAAACCGTTCCCTAGATTGGACTTATCTTGCTTATCGGATATCGTTACTTACGCTGGAAACGGATAGACTATTGTGTTGTCTATGTATCGGCGTATTTTTAATCTACAGAGTACCGTCCGATTGAACGGAAACGTTAAACGTCAAATACCGCTACGTTACGAAAGTTTATCGATATCAGATAGGCTTTTTTATCGATAACAAATTTCGTTACAATATTTTGCTATTCATTCTTAAATAAAAGTGATATTGGTAATACGTATACTAAAGACTTGTTTACCCAGTTAGAAAAAAAAACAATTTATTCTTAATTAATTTGTAAAACATCACATCATTACAAAATTTAATAATTCTCATTTTTACGTCGTGCTTCCATTAAGTAGTCAAAGAACACAGATTACAATAACACTTTGAGTGCTTATAAAGAGGTTTTATAGTGCTATAACAATTAAAACCTAATCACTGTCAATCGTAACTCGTCTGCAGCGAGATTGACTCTAGTTGTAAAAAGTTTGTCCACAACAATAACTGCTGAGAATTGACCATAAAGTGGCGACCTTGGGGCAATAAAAATTTAACGAGCGAGCCCGTGGCACAAACGCAACCAGATTCGTGAACGTGGCCGTCATAGAAACAGCTGTAGCATCTGTCTGTTCTAAGTTTGAAAACATTATACTGCAAAGGCTTATAGGTTTTTAAACTCTTTACTCTATGATTGCTTTACGACTGTCCTTTTATTCGAAATTCAAAAGAACCGTTGGCTTCCAGTCTTCCGGAACTTTGTTTTTAAACGCGCTGCAGTTGTTTATTTTTTCAAAGAAGGTGGGTTTCCACGTGGCCGACCAAGATTCCTTACAAAGTTTATTGCGATTGTAAATATAGCTCGCGTCGCAAAGATAGCGAAACGAGATGTCTTACTTTCTACGTAGTGAAATGTCAATGCCATTTTATTCGTAGTAGCTTAGTCAGAGGGCACACACCGTCGTCCATTAGATAGAAGACAATACGTGCGTGCATACGCCTACTCACTCGTTCAAGGCTGCACTTGTTGTTGCTATTTCATACGTTGCGTAATGTTCTATTTTTAGTTGACGAAAAAGTTTCGTTAGTTTGTCGACCTCAGCTATGAGTGAACGTTCGCGAGCCGACTTGCGGGATGCGGATCTGTAATGGGAAAATGGGAACCAGCGCACGGCAATTTTAATAAATGGTTAGCTAAGTACATTATTCAACAATTCAATTACTGTTTCATAGCTTTAGTCGCAAACGTTAACCGTTTAACAGTGCTTAAATTAATTAATTAATATGTAACGATGTAGGTACTCGTATATTTTTTATGATGATGATGCAGTTACTGTAAAATAAGTATTTAGTTAACTATTGGTTTTAAATTACAACTTAAGTCTGTGGATCTTTTTTAATTTGTAATTATTTAATTATATTATATGCTGATTTATATTCTAATCTATCGCTTGATTTAAGTTTTATTCACAAAATAAAATACCAAAAATCTCACTCAATGTGACTACATGAACGTGGGGGTGGGTCATCATTATGACCCGGATACTCTATTTAACATAAATCAGTGTCGTATTAAAGAAACGAGTTAAACTTGATTATAACTTTGTTTTTTCATTTCATTACAAACTAAAAAAATATATTGTTGGTAAGTACTAATAAAACCTAATAAAATAATAAAGTTAATTATTTTTTTCATATAAGTATGCTTATAATATCAACAAAGTTGGCTTCATTGCTAATCTCACTTATTTTGAATAAATTATCGGATTTCATGTTTACTTTTAGGACACTTTTAGAACCTTAGTTTAAAAATCTTTCACGATCAAATAGCTAATTTGGCAAAAAAATATTTAGAATTGATAATATTAGTCGTCTATCTTTTTCCTCCAGATGTATACATCAAACTACCTGCAACTCAAACGATTTAATTGTACCATAATGCAAATAAAAGACATACTAAATAACAATACAAATTCTTAAATTTTCACTAAAAGAAATGTTTTTTTTTTTAAATGGTACTTAAGAAAAATTGCGCTAAAATGTTACACGGAATGCTGGGATGGGTCATAATTACCTTTTTTAACTTTGGATACCCGCAGCTTCTAGCGCAGTGGCCACACAACGGATTCTTTACCATAATCGTATAAAGGAGTTCGACAACTCCAGCTAATGCGAAGATCGGCAAAGTCGCATGCATAGTTTTCGAACTGCAGGCAAACTTAAACATGGCGGGTTACAATGACGCAACCCCCATGACGCCGGGTTAATGTATATACTTACAGCGTGTTTCGACAAACAATTCAACATATCTAATGTAATCACTTTATCATCATCATCATCATCATCAGTCTACATACGTCCCACTGCTGGGCTAAGGCCTTTTCACATGAATAAAAGCAGATGGGAAGACCGGGCTACTAAGATCTATGCCTTAACGAGCCTTCCAAGCCCAGAGGAGCATATATATTATGTTATGACTTTGCTAAGTTAACCTGACTTACTAGATCACAACCATAACGCGCATACTTACGTGAAAATGCCACCGAGCTCTTCCTAATGAAATCAATACATACAGAACAATTAATAAATAAGGAAATATAGACAAGCATGTTCATTCATTGAGCATTAAAGCAAGAATGTACATAATGATGTACATAACAACAATAAAAAACTTAGTTTCCAAGTTTTCTTAGAAAAGGTTTCACAGACCAACACACATGACCCCACTGACACATAGATCTTACCACATCAATAATAAAGGTTACATTCCGGCGACAAATAGATTCTATAACCGCTTAAGTAAACATATTGTATTAATGGGAAAACACGACTCTCGCTTTGCAATTTTAATTCGCATCCTGTTGACATAAAATTAAACTTTATCGGCCATAGATCGTGGAGAAATATTGTTTGCGCCGTGTATGAGTGTTTGCTAAATCATACATTCTCTCTGGGCTCGCGTAACAGCGGATGCATCGAACAACAAGCTTGTAACATTTAAATATAGCGCCATTGTGTGTCGTTCGAAAGGTCTAAGTTATATTGACGTGTGATTGGTGTTTCTCAGAATAAGCTTCGCCACAAAACGGTTAATGCATGCGAAAACCCTAGTTTTGTTAATTGATCAATTACACCACCAGTCTTTAGGGCTTTCCTCCTTTTCCTAGCTGTTGTCATGTCCCCGATCCGATCCGAACCCTTCGGAGTATCTAGTAGGGAACGGGGACGCGATGCCTTTTGAGGCAATCAGCAATCTCTCTCAAAAAAAAAAAAATGTTGTCATGTCACTCCTGGATGGTTGGTTGTGGTGGTTGATAGAGATTCTAGGATTGATAACTCGTTTAACAATCCGCCGCCATTTCCCTCTATCTGCTGCCTGTCTAGTGCACTATTATTATTATTTATCGTAACTGCTGCTAGGGGACTGTCAAGTGTAGCCTTTATGCTTGGTCCAGCGTAAGGGTCATCTGTCTATTACACTAGTGCCTTCAAACGCAGCCTTTATTTATTGTGTCCAACGTAATGTGGTCTTCAATTATGCCCTGAATCACAATATAGTATGTTCTGTAATGAAATGTATGAAATAATTCTTATTTTATGTAAACTTACTAAATAAGCGTAATATGTGTAATATACCTAGCTTTCCAGTGGATGACTTGGTCCTACTGTTTAACTCGACACGGTTATAATGAGTCAAAGTCCATGCCTTTAGAGGGTAGAAATTCTTGATATCTATAGCAAAGAAGAAAGAATTTGTATGGAGACACAAAGACCTAGAAAACCTTCGAGATTTCGGTCACTGAGACTTGAGGACCCACCAATTATTGTAAGCCTGTAAGGCCAGTATTTCTTTAAGAAGAAAAGTTCAAATAATATCATTATTTGTAAAACCGCATTTGGCTAGTGCGGCGATTAAGTCAAACCCATCAATTGTAAAGATGACTTGATGTTAATGATGGAGGCCTTTGCCCAGCAGTGGGACTTTATATAGGTTATTTACTAATACTATATATTTACTACAAGTAAAGACTTTTTTCCCTACGCAACATGTTACCTCTGAATTTTTACTTTTTATTTTCAAGTGCTAATTGCTGCACTGAAGCATTAAAATTAAACGCCTACACGACCCACTTTATTATTCACTGTATTTTATAAATTTTATAAATATTTATGTTACTCTTGCATTCAATAATGAAGCTATTAGTATGTCAGTTTGTTGGTACTTGCTACCTTTGACCAACAAGTTAGTAATAATTCATGAGCGTCAATTGAAATGAATACAAACAAAATGGACTGCTTTCCTTGAAACATTTATAATTTTATACAAAATTTGTTTAAGAAATTACGAAGCACTTTGCATGCGTAGATTGAAACATTTACATAATTCTTAGGATTATAGCCACCAATCGAAAGGATATTCATTGTTTTAATTTTAAAATGATATAATTACACGTGTTTAGAATAAATTAAAACAGAGGTACTTGTAAAGTAACCACAAGTTATTAAGAAAGATAGGATAGTTTAATATATTTCAAATTGAATGAGCTAAAGTACCTAAAATCGTTTTAAGCAATATTAAAATATATGAACGATGAAAGTGTATTGATATAATTTTGACAAATTTTGGATGTCTAATTTGATTAATCAAATTAGATTTAATAAAAAAAATTATTAATAATTCAAATAATAAAATTAAATTCAAAATTAATTTAAATTATTCAAAGCCACATGCTAAATACACAACAGCTTTAGTATAATATTATTATTTATATAACAACTATGTACAACCTGTATTTAAAAACTTGTGTTCCTAAATTTTTTCTTAATTTCTTTCTTTGGAACCTATACCCACGTGGACTATACGATCGCCAAGATTATAATTAATTTATTGGATCTGTGCCACTTTCACTTTATTTAATTAAAACTAAAATCTCATTTGAGATAACATCGTGTTTTAATATGCCTAACAGGGATTTGATAAAGCTAATATTCTAAATTCAAATAATCTTGGCAATTAACATCCTGCAAAAATTTGCAAACATTTGCAAGTTATTAATATAACTTAGTTGCTAAGCTCAAGTGGCAGTGGGCAGGGCACTTGCAGGACTGATGGCCGCTGGGGCGGTACACTCCTTGAGTGGCGACCGCGTGCCGGAAAGCGCAGTGTGGGCAGACCTCCAACAGGGTGTACCGACGATCTGGTGGTCGCGGGAAGCCGCTGGATGCGAGCAGCACAAAACCGGTTGTCGTGGAGATCCTTGGGGGAGGCCTTTGTCCAGCAGTGGACGTCTTTTGGCTGAGATGATGATGAATATAAATAACTGGTGATAGATTTAGTATCGGTTAGACCAAACAAAGCCATTTTATATAATCGACGTAGCAGATTTTCACTTTTCATTACTATGAATTTCATTACTATATTTTCCTACCTACTTTTGCTCTCGATTGTACATTTAGATTACCCTTCCCTCGTAACGGATGGTTCATATAATCTATCTTGTTGAAATAGCTTCACCAACTATTAGATATGATTCAAACCCACTTCCGATCCGAAAATTTTGATTTAAATGATATGTATACATATAATAATGCGTGTATACCTATCAGTATACTTTTTCTTTTAATGCGTAAACATTAAAAAAAATATTGTGATACCGAAATAGAATATTATGTTAAATCGTTGTTCCCGGTTGTGCTTATAAGAAAGCAATTTTTAAAACCCTAACTGAAATTGGGCTAGCCTGGTAGGTGAGACTTCCCCATGTGCTATTGTTTGCCTGAATCCAGCAGTGGGACCTTTACAAGCTAATGATTGAACAGTACAATTAATTTAAGAAACTTAAAGTAGGTATGAATTTTAGATTTTCTCAATGTCAAACAAAGCTTTCGCGAAGCTTTTGGTAAGTCCACCCATTGTCAACTCATTACCCTATACATGGGTATATGTACTGATCCTTTAAATATATGTAGGGTTTGTGTACGTGACTCAACGCTTGCCTCCGTTAAGGCTTTGAGTGCGTCGAACTTAAAGAAAGCTCGCCATCGCGTTATGCTAATAAGGCTTTAGTCTGCCGCTTCATATTTATTTTATCGGTCTAGAACTAATGCTAATAAGACATATATTTGATAGATACATAATAAATTATGTAATGTCGCAGAAGTAGCGCTCGAAAGTTTTGGCGAATTTTTTTCTGTTGGTTGGTGAATGTATTTATAGAACACTAGCGGCCGCTCGCGGTTTCACCCGCGTGGTTCCCGTTCCCGTGAGAATATCGGAATAAAAAGTATCCTATGTGTTAATCCAGGTTATAAACTATCTGTATGCCGAATTTCATCCAAATCCATTTAGTAGTTTTTACGTAAAAAAGTAACAAACATTCATCCATACTTACAAACTTTCGCGTTTATAATATTAGTAGGACTAGAATAGAGTTTCATGAACAGTAATATTATTCCAAAGTCAAGATATTTTTTAAATGTTATATTAATGTCAAAGCCGACAGTTATTAAGTATATGAGCAATTAAGCACAAATATTAAGACAAATTTATTTAACATTAAAATTAAACACTTTGGAAAGATCTAATCGAGTATCTGTTTTGTTTTATTTTAGAGCCTGCAAGGTTAGGACAAAAACTAAAATGTCTTAAAATTAACACGTATAAAGTATTTCATTACATTAAGTAGTGTTTGCGTTTAGGAAACAATAAACTTTTTTTAATCCGAGGTAGATTTCAATTTAAACAATATAAAGTAATAAATGGCTGAGTAGTAGTTCTCCCTACAAGTTAAAGCCATGAAATGTACTACTATTTGCGACCAAGCAAGCACTCCAACGAACACATGATTTATTATTTCAAAATGTGGTATAGATAAATTATCGCGTGTCCTACGTGACCGACAATGAGTACTTAAACGACGACCAGAATACTAAAACGACACACGTTTGGTTCTCTGTTATTCTTAAAATCAACGCGCTACAAAAAAAATCATTATGATTCTATGTTATGTCTTGTGTTACTATCTGACTTCAGATTTCGAAAGCTCTTGAAATTTTTCACATGGATTTCTTTGATATACAGGGTGTCTCATTTAAATCGGTCAATATGGGAAAGTCTGAAACTTTAAGACATACGAAAATCTGTTCTTAGGAACCATGTCATCGATTTTAATAAGAAGAAAAACTGCATTCATACATTTAAATAAACCTGTACTCAGCTCGGGAATCAAACCCGGTTGTTTTGAAAAAAATAAACTTACACTATTTCTATTTAGATATCGATAGTGTAGGTCTTAAGCAGTAAATGGTTCTATGAAACATAATGTCTAAAATGAATAAAATGCATTTTTTTCACATTCTTTAATTTATTTTAGTAGGTGTTCGAAGTGATCACCGTTTTTTTCAATACAATATTCAACACGTTTAGGTAACGATCTTACAATTACAAAACCAGCAAAGAGGTACAAACAACCATAGAGACAATTTTACTTGTTGAATGTAACATTGGTCACTTCGAACACCTACTAAAATAAATTAAAGTATGTGAAAATAATGCAATTTCTTCATTTTAGACATCATGTTTCATAGAGCCATTTACTGCACACCTACACAATCGATATCTAAATACAAATAGTGTAAGTTTATTTTTTTCAAAACAACCGGGTTCGATTCCCAAACTGAGTACAGGTTTTTTTTAAATGTATGAATGCAGTTTTTCTTCTTTTAAAATCGATGACATGGTTCCTAAGAACGATCTTCGTTTGTCTTATAGTTTCAGGCTTTCCCATACTGACCGATTTAAATGATACAACCTGTATATTTATAAGTGACGCAGCCAAACAAAATCGAAACCCCGAAAATAAATGTATTTAATAATGAAAATAGAATAGAAGTACTTATCTATTAAGAAAAACTATATAGAGTGTTAGCGTTAGGCCAGGTGATTATTCTTTTATAAAAGAAGATATAAAACACTTTTTACTGATGGCGAATTTTGAAAAAAAAATCTTAATCTTTCTCTTTATAAATACTAATTAACGGAGCCTCCTTTTAGGCTTATTATAATCGCCTGTTTCAGGAGGCAACGCTACATAAGTACAGTACAGTAGTAGTAGTATTACAGTAACAAAGGCTATATTAAAAAAAATGTCCACCCGTGCGAAGCAGGGACGGACCGCTAGTGTAATATAAAATGCGTCGGCTAGCCTAGTGTAATATAAATAAATCGGCGTGAAACAATGGCACTCGTTGCTGTTGTGTTTCGTCCGGTGAGTGAAAGTACCGGAGACCAATCTCTCACCCCTCCCCCCTCCCAATTCCTACTCCCTCCTCAAGATCCAACTTCCTCAGGGCCGGCAACGCATCTGCAATTACTTTGGTTTTGCGGGGTCCATAGGCGGCGGTGCTAACTTTGCATCAGGTGACCCACCTGCTCGTTTGCCTACTTTTATTTTACATAAAAAAAGCAATTAATACATAGATACAGATATTTTTTTTAGATTCCATTCCCACTCAAGAGTCCTGAGGTTGGTTGATATGTTTCTAGTAAAAAAGTTATTTTGTAACTATACAGGGTGGGAAGGAAGATACACATTCTAACCATGGATTCCTGATGGTGTTACGAGTAAATAATGTTATATCAGCATGGGTCCAAAACTGCCTTATTAACTTACTTAATTTCTGCAACAAAAAAAATAACTATCGATAGTACTTCCTTGTGAACGAAGCCTTAGTCAAAAGAGTGAAAAAGAAATCTTCACATTTCACGGACGACTCCGACAAAATACGATGAACGACGAGTGGAGTATGACGTCTATGACCCTTGATTATTAAGGGCTCTAGACATAAAATTGATAGCGGGTGTACTTGTGTGTGTGATTACGTCATATTATAAAGGCGTGTTACCCTTGAGATTTTTCAACTTGTGAATTACTTAAATATATAAATATAGTATATCATGAAAATTAGGCTTTACCGAACCATATTTGTATTACTTTTTTTTTGTCCAACTAGGCACTAGAATCGTTGGTTTCAATCTGTCAGTATACTCCTTTCCACCCTGTATATAGCATTGTAAATGCAAAATTCAAAATAATCATGAATAATCTATATCTATAGTAATATTATAAAGCTGAATATAAATATTGAGACAAACAATTGCTTGTTTGGTTGAACGCGCTAATCCCAAGAAGTACTGGTTCGAATTGAAAATTATTTTTGTGTTGAATAGTTCATTATTTTATTGAGGAAAGCTATATATATATATATATATATATACTAATAGGAGTGGAGCAACAATGAAAAATGTTACAAAAACAGGAAAATATTTTTTTTTAAGAGCTTTTCTTGCGTTTTTAATTAACGCGGAAAAAACCGCGGGGCAAATCTATACTTTATTTATTTATTTATTTTTATTTATTTATTTATTATTTTTACCATACAAATACAAGCGTCCCAGATACAAAGGAAACTTAAAACTAGTTAGTGCTAATTAGATAGAACTAATTTTACGTTTTGATACAGGTGCATAGGGAACCGTTATAGAATTTTACAGCGGCCACTGCACAAGACTTTGGGTCTGAATACTAATATTATAAACAGGAAACCTTTGTATGTATGTATGTATGTATGTATGTATGTATGTATGTATGTATGTATGTATGTATGTATGTATGTATGTATGTATGTATGTATGTATGTATGTATGTATGTATGTATGTATGTATGTATGTATGTATGTATGTATGTATATATGTATGTATGTAATGTATGTATGTGTGTATGTATGTATGTATGTATGTATGTATGTAAGTTTGCAAAGAATAAACTCAAAAACTACTGGACCGATTTAAAAAATTCTTTCACCATTAGAATGCTACATTAGCGCTGAGTAACAGAGGCTATATTTAAAAAAAAAATGTCCCACCCGTGCGAAGCAGGGACGGGTTACTAGTATATAGATATAAGTAATAAGTACTTGACAGTTTTGATACTTAGTACGTTTTTCGAGTCTTCAAAATCCGTTGTGGTTTTTGTTGACATTTTACCGCATATTTTGTAAAACTCCTTAATTTAATAAATGTTAACTACATAATATCCGTGTTTTATTAAAGCTGTAGCTTTTAAAAAAATGGAATAGAAAAATGACATTATTAGGCACCCCCATGTCGTTCACACTGCCCACGTGGTGGGAGTTACAGTCAAATCAGTAATGTATGCGCGTTATCGTAACAGAAAAAACAAAATGGTTCTACTTATTTATTACAGCGTATGACATTGACAGTGATAAGGTTCTAAACTATTGAGACCTTTTTCAAACCCAGCGGGGAACGTTCGCCACTTAGACTTGGGATCTATTAAGTTTCTCTTCGCTTGTAAATAAGTATCTAGTAGCGCTGTAAATAATAAACGTAGCCTGGAGGTAATTAAAAAAATACTTATGAAACTTGATGGTTAGCGCTTTCACATATATATAGATAGATAAATAAATAAAATAAATAAATAAACTTTCCTACACTCACACCAATTATCTAGCCCAAGAGAAGCTTCGTTATGAAACTCGTTAAATGGTTACTAGACAACGGATAAACATACTTAAAATACTTAAACACATATATATTGTACATAGAAAACACCCAGACCCGAGACAATTTAAAAAAAACAATAATTTCTAAATTGACCCGACCGGGGATCGAACCCGGGACCTCAGAGATGGCGACACCATGAAAACTGGTGTAAAAACCACTCGAGCAAGGAGGTCGTCAAATAGATAGACAGATAGTAATTTTATTGCAACAATAGAACAATGAAAGTTAATTATAAATTAAAAACAGTAACAATAATGGTGGTCTTTTCACTATACCTACTTAGTACAGCTAGTTAACCTAACAATAAGCATCACCACCAGCAGCTTAAATCAAGCACAATTTTTGATCACTCATCTCGACAATCAGCGCTTCCGTGGTTGCTTAACTTTTACGATAGTTGCAAGGCCACTGCACCAAAAATATCATCATTGGTCTATAAGCATCCCACTAATGATCACATCTTCCCACATGAACAACATCAGGACTATCGGGATACAGAAATGAAGTGTGTTATTCAATAATGCGGGACGAATTATACCGGTTATTAAATCAAAATCCTATGTAAACGTACCAATGTTTAACATGACTTTTATTTGCAACGCAAATGCAACGAAGCTCGTCTACGCGTCAGAAAACGCGTCTGAAACGCGTCTGTTGGCTACGATAACAAATACCTTAATAACAGTCGACGGTTCTCAAAGGGATTAAATGAAAAGGGAACAAGTTATATCTCCATTAGTGTAACATTGTTTATATACGCCCGGCTGGCCTCATGGACTTGTGAAAACATTCACCATAAGATTAAAGGTATACAACGCCAGTGTTACAAGAACTTACGGAGTATGCGTTTGACCGGATGAATGCTTTGCGTCCTACGTAACCGTGTAATCGTAGTAAAACTGTTTAAACTATATATTACTCAGTTAAACGTGTTGGGGCATAATTTGTCCCTTTGATGTTATTAGATATATTGTCAGCTTGATTAATTAATAATAAAGATAATGTAATTCATAATTTGAAAATAACATATTTCTAAAAAAACACTCAAGTTTTTCGACGAGATAAAAAATATATTGATCATTCTACGAAGTGACAATCACAGCCAAGATAAATGGGACTATTGTAAATCTGGATAAATTACCAAGATGGCTAATTCATTGTAAAATGAGTTATATCAATAGAGATGTGTAAAGAAGACTTCACCACTTATTAAACGTAATAATAACCGATAACGGCGGCCATTTTGAAATTCCTATTTCCTTAACCACCTCCAGGTAAATAAAAAACAATATTAAACGCACATACTCGTGAGCTTACCCAAAACACTGAAGCACAAGTCTACAACCATTATACTAAATGACACACAATATTCTCCCGTCACCATTTGTAGCAAGGGTCAAACGTAGCTGGTCGTCGTGTTTACACACAGCTCAGCGGTTCCCGTCGTCTCGACTGCGGCGCTTTCGATAAAAACAAATTGGTAGCCCGAGCAGATTTCCACGCAAACGCACGTTCGTGCGAACGGCGACAATACTATGATTTACTGCTGTAGATGTGTTGGCTGTTGCTGTTGGAACTATTGATTAGTTTACAGGATACATTTGGAAAAAGAATAAAAAAATTGGTATCTAAACATAGAAATTGAATATTTTTTGAGGATCCACTTGCATTTTTTTAATGGTGACTATTACCAAAGTCCGTGACTATTGGACGGACTAAAGGTCAACTTGGAGATTTGATAAAAAATAACCTGTATTAAAATAATGTGCAAGAGTACCTAATTAATACATTTAACGATATACTTAGTATCTTTCATGATTTACTCGTATATTTTTAATTAAATTCGGGGCTAACAGAATTTAACGTTATCACACAATACAATTTAAATTAAATAAGCACGTAAATAATTGTTTTTATATACGAAAGTATTCATAATTACCCCATAATCACCTCGACAACTAACAAATGAATGAGCTCGGTATTCCGACAACGCGAAGTTATTCTCTCCCAACGAAAATATAACAACGATGTTGTATTAATTAAACAATTTACTCATTGTAAAGTCGACGCAGTTCATGAACCTATAGAAATTCCTTTACTTTAGCAACTTATTAGAGTTGAAAGTGTAAAGGCGTCGACGAACCGAATGCGGAGTTGACGCGGAGCGGTTATGGCGCGGGCCCGCTCATTTTGTAATTTTTATGTCAACTGTTGATGCCACTGTTTGTTATATTGTGTTCTTACAAAACAATAAGACTTCAGCCTACTTAGTAGAAGTCACTACATTTTGAAATCGAATAAGATAGTAGAGGCGCAGCCACTATACTTGTCTGCCAATAGTCAGAGGTGTAACAAAGTACAGTTTTGTTAATATGTTTTTGAAATACCAATTTATTACTCATTACGCCACAGTTAATTATCTCATTACACTTTAAAAGCTACAACCAACAGCTAAAACAAGTGGCCAGTGAAAACAATTGACGCGTCCGCGCTCAAAACGCTGCTCTTCCGCACCGCGTTCGGTGTAAGCGAGGCTTAAAATAATTCAATGGAATTACCTTACAGGCTGTTAGCCGCTTGCGTTCTACAAGGCACATTAATCTGGCTGATATAATCGCGGCTTGGTGCGTAACTCTCTGATATAGATCTTGGTACGGGGGACATTTCACCTTCACAGGGGACCTTTAGCTGGGCAACGCCTTTGTGCCTTTGGTCGCTTATTCTGAGCTGAGTTGCGATGTTTTCGTCCCTAGTTTACCTAAAACAGTGGCTCCCAACCTTTTTTCCGATCGTGTACAACTTTGTTTATTTGTAGTTAGTAGGGACCACAATAAGATGAATTGAGGGTAATCATCAGCAATCTCGTGACCACGAATGATAAATATATTCGACGTAGGAACTAACAATAGATAGCGATGGTAACAAAACGGGAATAGTACAGCTGAACGGGAATTCCCTCAGCACAATAAAAGCTAATTGAAATCTCAAACTATTATAGTGCCGAACCTCTCTCGGGCTACGGTTGGGAACCGCTGTATTAAAAACGTTCGCACGGGTGCAATGCTGATACACGCAACCGCTATGTCCCTGTATTTTAAATCTGTAATATCTTCGAAAATATTATTTTAAATTACATGCTGTAAAGGGCCATATTGATCTATATTAAATGCACAGTGTATTTAAGGTACTTAATTGGATAAGGATTACTGCTGTATTGCTTAAAATCGCTTCGTAAATAAGCGACTATTTCTCGTAAAAAGTAAAGGATAAAAAATGATTATTGTGGGTTATCTCTAAGAGATAGACATATACCATCGCGGACTTTTTTGTAGACCTTTTTAAGGTGTACAATACTGTAGTACATTATTTTGATCTATCTCGTAGGTTCAGCCAGGCTTTGCAATGTAAGCGCAAAAAAATGTGAAACCTCTGAAATTATCAATGTTTCTCTACTATAAGCATGTATTTATGCATATAAACCTTTCTCTTGAAAAACCCTCCTATTAAAAAAAACCGCATCAAAATCCGTTGCGTAGTTTTAAAGATCTAAGCATACATACATACATACATATAAGGGACAGCGGGAAGCGACATTGTTTTATACTATGTAGTGATTTAAAGAGACTAGCTTAAGTAATTTTTGATTGGTCGTCTTCTTTCAAGCCTTGGCTGAATTATCCGAATGTTTTGGCATCACTTTATATAAATATCTTCACTAAATTTTCCGTGAAATCCGGGCAGGGTATCGAAACCATGTCTTCGGATCTGGTTAACCGTAACCATGAGCTGAAGAAACATCAAACTTTTGAGTTGAAAATGTTTTAAAAGGTAAGGAGTTTATTTTATTTGTCTATAGAAAATTACAAAAGATTTTATGCTCTCAGAAACATTGTGAATTAACGAGATAAAAAGTAGCCTATAGCACTCCTAGGCCTTTCAATAGTCCCTACGTGTAACACCACGATAGTCCCCCCTAGTTCGCTTTGTTGCGAAGGAAGAACAAACAACCACACATTCGCATTTTGTAATACTCGTTAGGATTATAAGCATAAAGGTTGCGAGCCTTCGTGCTTCGGAAGGCACGTAAAGCGTTTGGTTCCAGCTGCATTCAAGTCGATAAAACCACCAATCCACACTGGCCCGCGTGGTAGTTTATGGCCTGTTCACTCTATCCATCCATAGGTAAGGCTCGCGCCACAGCAGTGGGGACATGACATGAGGTGGTGATGATGATTTTAGATTGCGAGCGAATGCACAACTTTATGCGCATACTAAAAAGAGTATCAAACTTAAAAATAAAACAGGTCACACAGTGAAGTCAACCTCTTTTTGAATATTCTATATAAATAACAAAAACAAGTAGGTCACAATCACATTCAGCAGTCTACATGTTTATGCAAATCGACTGGAATAAGGCTATACTGGCTATACGAGTACGTTCTTACTTTGATCCAATCTTACGTGTTTGCAAACCTGAACCTTATCAACATTAACGGTAGGTTGATTCAAACAGCTTTACGTCTTAAGCTTTATAGTATAACGCTTTACTTAATATAGTTACGAAATTTTATTTTAATAAAAAAAAAACCCGCAAAACTTGTCGGAAGGTGTACCAACAACTCGTTATATCACTTTAACGATACTATGTATGTGGTGCTACCGGCAATTAATCTTAACGATATCTTAAGACACTTTCGCGGCCCTAACGTTAAATTGAAGCAACGGATAGACCGACGACCTCATTATCTTACACATAGGTATTTAAGTAGTCGGAGAGCTCGAACGTCCCATAAGATAAGAGATAAGATAGCCAGTGCCTCAGTGCAAACTTGCGGGTAGACAAGGTCCTGGTCCACCAGCTGTTCTCGCATATGGACCCTGCTTCTGCCTAACATCATTCAGAGAAGAGTCATTGCCTAACTATATATAAAAAAATATGCTATTGCCCACGTAGAAATGCCTGGTGCCTTACCATAAGCTTTTAAAGCAATAATATTGCAGTTTTGAAACGAGAAATGTGTGTAGGTGTAAACACCGCTACACATGTCTTGTTTTCAAAACTGCAAAAATACTGAATTATAAGCTCATGGTAAATGGTAGCTTCCCTGAATCCCTATCGAATAAAAAATGGTAACAAAACTGCGTCGTAAACTCAACTCACTATATCCAGCCAGGCAGCCAGCCAGCGAGTCAACTTTCTATCTGGTTGTCGAACAACATAGTTGTTCCATGCAGAGTGAAAGCTTAAAACCCAGTAGTGGAACGTTTGTAAGCTGATGATGATTAGGAGATTATCACTACTAGAAAAAGCTACACTACAGAGGCAAAGAAAGCATTACATAGACTAAAGGTGGCCAGACTGTGGGACGCATCTAAACCTCTGACTAGACACAAAATAGGAACCAAGTGACATTCCTGACAGGATTGTGGAAATGGGGTGCGATAAATATTCCCTATATTCATGTTCGAAAAGAAATTTAAAGTTTATGTTCCAATCAGGGAGGGACGAATGGAAACGAGGGCCACCATCTCCGGAAAAAGACAGTCTAATCTGGTATACCGACGGATCAAAAATGAAGTCGGGCACAGGGGCAGGCGTCTATAATAACGACTTCAAGCATAGTCAAAGCATGAGAAAATTTGCCATTGTTTACCAAGCAGAAACTTTCGCAATTCTCCTATGCCCAAAGCAGAATATAGAATTAGCTATAAAAAAGCGTCATATATTCATTTTGAGTGACTAGAGGATGCCCACAAGGAGAGGTTCTCTCGCCTCTTCAGTGGAGCCTTGTGGTTGATTCAATTGTAGTAAGGCTGAATAAAGGACCATTCTATACGGTGGGTTATGCGGATGATTTGGTCATCTCAGTCAGTGGGAAATTTCCCTCTACGGTATTGGGGTTAATGCAACGTGCCCTAGGTCTGCTGGAGGAATGGTACAATGCCCATCACCTCTCTGTAAACCCGGGGAAAACAACAGCCATCCCCTTTACAAGAATGAGAAACACTACGGGACTGGGTAACCTAACACTCTATGGCACCCGGCTCTCTTGGTCCAAAGAAGTAAAATATCTAGGCTTAACGCTGGATAGGCAACTTACTTGGAAACAGCATGTGGACACAACCGTAGCCAAGGCTTACAGAGTCTTTGGCATGTGTCGGTCTACATATGGCAAGACTTGGGGTCTCAACCCCAAAATCATTAGGTGGATCTACATGACGATGGTGAGACCAATCCTCACATATGGCAGCATCGTCTGGTGGCCCAGAACCAGGCTGAAGATCTGTAAGAATGCTCTTAGCAAACTTCAAAGAACAGCTTGTCTAGCAATCACTCGTGCCTTTAGAACCACTCCAACGCTGGAGGTCCTCACAGACCTTTCACCCCTGCACATTGTAATAGAAACAGAAGCAAAGAAAGCGTTACATAGACTAAAGGTGGCCGGATTATGGGACGCATCTAAACCTCTGACCAGACACACAAAATGGGAACCAAGTGACATTCCTGATAGGATCATGGAAATGGGGTGCGATAAAATATCCCCCATATTCGTGTTCGAGAAGAAATTTAAAGTTTATGTTCCAACCAGGGACGAATGGAAACGAGGGCCACCGTCTCCGGAAAAAGACAGCCTAATCTGGTACACCGACGGATCAAAAATGAAGTTGGGCACAGTGGCAGGCGTCTATAATAACGACTTCAAGCATAGTCAAAGCATGGGAAAATTTGCTACTGTTTACCAAGCAGAAACTTTCGCAATTCTCCTATGCGCAAAGCAGAATATAGAGTTAGCTATTAAAAAGCGCAATATATTCATCCTGAGTGACAGCCAAGCAGCGCTCAAGTCACTCATATCGCCCCGAATCGACTCTGGCCTTGTTCTGGAAACCACAAAAGCTCTAAACAAGCTAGGTGGGCATAACAAGGTGCGATTGATCTGGGTCCCAGGCCATATGGGAATCCACGGCAACGAGATGGCGGATGCACTTGCCAGGGAGGGCTCAGAGACCCTGCTTATTGGTCCTGAGCCGTACGTGGCACTTGCACAAAGTACCATCAACAAGGCCTTAAAAGGTTACATCAAAAACAGGCACGGCATCGAATGGAAAGAGCAGCCGGGTATGAAACATTCCAAATCCTTCCTAGGCGAAAACGCCTTAGGACGGAGTAAGTTCGTTTGCGGAGGCAGCAGAAGGCAGGCCCGATTAACCATCGGTGCTTTAACAGGGCATTATGCCACAAAACAAATCACAGAATGCATCTATCAACAAATAGCTTGTGTAGGGCATGTGGAGAAGAAACGGAGTCAATGTAGCACCTACTGTGTGACTGCGACTCTCTGGCTAGGAAAAGAATGGGACTCCTGGGGTCGGCCTATCCGAAACCGGAGGACTTCAGGCTCTTCGCTCCTAAGGACGTTGCCAAACTTATGGCATCTATCTTTACAGAGGAAGAAGAGTGAAAGGATGGGGTTGCACAAAAGATCCCGATGGGTCGAAGTGCTACTGCGAGATCCGCAAAAGCTCAGCAGGTCCCACTAAGATAATATAAGATAAGATTTAAACTAATAAAAAATATTCCCAGTTTTTTGTACCATACAAAATTCAAAGTGCATCAGTCACGCCACCATTAGGTAGGTATATATAAATATGTTAAATAAATTTAAAACGAATAAACAAACTCCCTTGTCCAATGCAAGAAAATAGCCGACCAGACCAATTAAGGCAGCATTCAACCGATATAATTGCACTAATAAGTAATTAAATTGTGATTTTATTGTAGAGAAACTTAATTGTGCGCTCCGAAGATTTTTGACGCGCCTTTTGAGGCTTGCTGGAGGCTACGCGGTACATATCTACATAAAAGACTTTATTTGTACGACGATAAAGTTCTATATTAAACGGCTATATTACCGTCTGACAATAAAGCCTAAAGTAACCTATCAAAATTTGCATTAAAATACAATTAAAGGCATATAACAGCTTCATTCGACGTTATTTACGCTGTTTTGCCGTCCTCACATGGATGCTACATGAGTAATGGCATTAATCTAGATTGTATCCCTTCAGCATAGGTTTTATGTAAATGAGTTGTGCAAATAAGAAGCAAGGTTTTTCAATTAATAACCATTTGAACCACCCACGACTCTACATTAATAAACCTATATTTATATATACTTACCTATGTATTTAACTTGATTGAGACTTCAATTACCTATGTATTTAACTTGATTGAGACTTCAAAATTAAATTCTTAAATTAAAAAGGAGATCATACCTAAGTGATGATAAAACAATGAAACCGTTTTTGGTTTAAATTAATTAGTTTAAAATACCAACTTAAAATCTGAATGTGATTATGCTCGTCGGTGGAAAGGTAAAACTGCTTAAACACCAAAAGGGCATTCGTGGGAAATGCATTTTAGAGTTAAATATTTAAAATGCATTTCCTACCAATTGATTTTTGGCGCTTAAGCAGTTTTCTCTTTCTACCAACGATGCTGATACTGTGGCGGTAGCCAAAGTAACATTAAGAAAACGATAGCGAAGTTCGAAAAGAATAAAATGTATGGGATTGACATAAGATTAACCACGTGATTTAGCGCGGCTTATGTCAATCCCATACATTTTATTCTTTTCGAACTTCGCTATCGTTTTCTTAATGTTACTTTGGCTAAGCCTACAGATACTGATACTGATACTGCATACTGATCTCCAAACTTCAGTATGAAAATGGCACTAAATGATGATGATGTTCAATGATGTAATGATGATGATGATGATGATCATGCTCATCTTATAGTCTACCAAAAAGATGATATATTTAATATACAGACAGACAGACCAAGTTATCTGTTAATGCACAACCCTATCTGATGAGTCTAGAAACATGAAATTTTGCGATTAGTATCTTAAATGTGGTAATTTTGAACTAAGAGCGGATTATCGGAATTAACTCCCTATGTGTATTTTATTTAACTATTCTTTATTTATTATCGTCAAATAAAATACAATTTATAAATTTTTTAGGGTTCCGTACCGAAAGGGTAAAATGGGACCCTATAACTAAGACTCCGCGGTCTGTCTGTCACCAGGCTGTATCTCATGAACCGTGATAGTTAGACAGTTGAAATTTTCACAGATGATGTATTTCTGTTGCCGCTATAACAACAAATATTAAAAAAAAAACAGAATAAAATAAATATTTAAGGGGGCTCCCATACAACAAACGTGAACTTTTTGCTCGTTTTTACTTGTTTTTATAGATAGTTAGTACGGAACCCTTCGTGCGCGAGTCCGACTCGCACTTGGCCGGTTTTTTTTTAAATAATCCTATGACCATCAAGGTTATTACGGCGCGGCGTTCTGTCAATAATTAATCAATCAATGCAATATTTTCCTTTTAATTACTCGTTGACTATTAATAGTACTTGTATTTGGATATTAATCATATAAATGAACTAACTAAGTAACTATTAACAGTAGTAGGTACGCCAAGCCCATTGCAATTACTGCGATATTTACAATAACCATTGGCAAGTTTTTTGTAATTAAATTTGCATGCCCCTTAGTGTTCGCCGACCGGATAGCGAATAAATTCCATGTTTACATTATTTACGATCAGTATCTACTCTTAATTAACTATTTTAATGTCAACATTGTGACAGGTTCAACTTCCAATGAATTATTTAACGGTTTGCCTTTGAACTTGCTGTCAAATATGTTTTTTTGTCAAAAACTAGTATGCCATCGGCCATTTGCATAACGTGCCCTGTGTTTACTCGCCAATACCGTCGAACGAACCGTATCTACGAGAAAAAAGCCAATTTCAATAATTCCTTATCGGTCACCCTTTTCCTTATTAGCAATTGGGAGACAAAACGACTTCCAAAACTCGACTTTTTACGACGCAAACTCAACCCTTCAACGAGGTGGCAAATCTGAAATTGTAATGACAATAAAATCCATGCGATTGATATAATTTTATATAGCCATTGAGGCCCTTAGCATTCGAGCGGTGTAAAGTATGTAAGGGGCAACAGGGGGTAAGAGGATCAGAACACAGGGTGCGTCTGACATTGAAGAAGTGCCAATAACCGGGTATAAATAGGGGGCCGACGGTAGAGGGCGTTACTTTAGTACGAGATCGGAATATTTTGTTGGAGCCAGCGCCGCGGCGCGGCTAAACAACGGATTACAATGCGGGATGGCGACTTCGGAACGATACCGATCTGTGTCTACTTGATAAATTGTAAAGCTGTACGCGATTTACGATGGCTACGTGGTCTTTAGACCGTTACGAGACAAAGGCTATTAAAACGAGAGTAGGTATAGATAGATAGTTTTAATTTAGTATTAATATCTAGTTGATATCTGTATCTAATCGCTTCTGTGTCTAGTTATACTCCACCAGTCTTAAGCCTGGAGGTTTCGGATTGAATTCCCAGAGGATGTGTTCATGCGGCGTGCTGGCTATCAACAGATTTTTTAAGGCGACGCATTGGAAATTTACGTGGCGGGGTTCTTGATTTTTCCCATCAATTACAAAACATATGAAAGTGATATTTGATGACATGATTTTTCATTTAATTGACTTCATTTTGCTAGTTGCAGAAACACGATTTGTTAACTTTTATATCAGAGAAAAAAATATAAAAATCTTTTGAAACATAGATTTGCATTTTACAGGCAAACCAGACCGATTTAAGCATCTAAATTTTCTTAGTATATTAGTCTTAACACACAGTTCAATAGTAGATTAGTCTTAACACACATTTCAATATGCTAGTTCATTTTTTTAAACTTATTTGTAGTTTTAATTGAAAAGAAAAAAAAACAGTTTTTCTTATGGTTCGGGGCGCAAATGCTCCGTATTGGAATAATTGTTTAGCGATGCGTCGCCTTAAGTCTTTTTTCATAAGAACATTTTTATTAGCAATCTTGTTTTCCGTTAGTTAGAGATATGATAGCCAGTTCCTCAGTATATGAGGATTTCGAGTAAAGTGCGATCAAGTGAGATGGATTTACTACGTAACTCTTATAAACAAATACCAAAAAAGTAAACAAATACCAATTAGAATGAATCACCGTAGTTTTCCTAAAATCGTTAAATCATACTGAGCGGTTCTTCAAATACCAGCACCGCCCATAAAATTCAAACCCTTAAATCATAACAAGTTGTCCGAGCACCGACCGTCCGTCTAGCCCAAAGGTGGTATTAGCACCAAAAAGGTCATAATAGAGGCAATAAATTCTCCCCTAAAAATTGGTCACCCTCGAAGCAGACAAAAATGACCAGAATAAATTGGTGTAGTACTGGCAGCCGATAAAACATCCACTTTATGGGGTGTCATATTTACATTCGGGAAGATATCGACGTGGGAATACAGATAAGTGCTTATATTGGACGCGTTGGGGACAATATGTTTCTATTTTTCCCAATACGACTTTCTTTGAGCTTATACATAACTTGGCATCTAATCTGAATCGGAAGGAGTATCGTGGGGGGTTAGTTGGACCGCACTGTAGCCTCGAACGTTCTCTCTCCTCTATTGAATCGCAACGGTTTACGTTCTCATTCATTAAAGTACGTGTTGCGGGCATCTACATTATGTTGATGTAAACAAAGGTATCGTACACACAGCGCGTTAATCCAATTATCGGAGCAATCCAATTAAACAAAGGCCTCCCATACGGGTGCTAATTGATTGGTCATAAATAGGGATTGGAATTATTGACTCCAGAGTAATAGCATGCACCCCGCTGGCACTACCTATTCCTGATAGAGGTTACGCTTGCATTTGGCGAATGTGTTTACTGCCATTAAGTGCCGTGATGCGTCGTCGTAAAGGTGATATTAGCGTACGCAATACCCGCACGACACGGCCAACGTGCCTCGTAGAAGCGAGTCAGACGTGTGTAATCTTCGGCTATATTTATACGGAACAGGCGTGAAGACGCCCCAAATGGTGGCTCGAGATTAGTCGGCGCAATGCCGCTGCGCGAATGGCGTTGCTACCAAATAAAATGTTTAGGGTCATTTTGGCCGGCAACGAGCGTGGCTAGCTCACCGAAATGCCAATAGGCCTATTTTACCCGAGGGGAGTATAGCGCAATAAATTGTTGGCCGCAAATTTGCAATCCTATCTTTTTTGGCCCGGTGAGGGAGGCCCACATTAACATAACTGTATGTTGGGCAATTCGCCGTGTAGCTTTATGAATATAAGCGTACGCAACGGTGGAATACTCCCGAAATTTCACGTTTCGTACGCATCTCGCGAGAGCTGTGCGCGCGCCAAATGTGTTTTGCTTAACAACTTGCGCGTCATAACAATACGTGTCTTTCTGTTTCGGGGAGACGTTTGTAATAATTGTTGAATGTGTTATTTTTTCATGGACATGTTGATGTTTTAGTGGGAAAAGGCTTTTTTTATTCAAGTATACCAAATTATGTTAAACAAAACTAAGTGTTTGTTCATGCTATGTCAAATTTATTACATAATGTAGAGTTATTATTTTCGCTTACAATAGTGCTTTTAACATGCAGCCACTTTAAGAGATTCTTAACTTTTAAGATAGCATGTGACATATTAGTAGCAGGCTCCATCTTCACACATAAAATTGATATAATTTTATTCATAGCTCATTGTACGAAGTCAGTATAAAGTTTGTGAAATTCCTTTTATGCCATTTTGGGGCAGTTAATGGTACCCACAAGTTCATTCATTATTCCCTCGGGAGATTAACCGCCGAGGAGTTTTAATGAATCTTTTGTTAGTAACCGGATTAATTTTTAATTATAACTGCCCCTTATAGTGAAGCCTTCAGAATTCGTGAGAAGCTTAATCACTGAACTTATAAATAGGGGAAAGAGGGGTATAAAGCGCATTCCTCGGTTATAGTGAGCTTTAATTGCGAGATGGCCGCTGCTGCGTTTAATATCTTCAATTTGTCTCGCTCGAATGGGAGCAATGGAGGGTATCACGTGAATATGTTATCTCTAATAAAGGAGACGCCTTGACTAAATTCCGGAGCGCTTCATCCTACGTCTAATGAAACCATAGTTTTAAGATAAAAAATAGCACTTTGCAAACGATAATTTCTATTAAAAAAGGGAATGTCTCAGGTAGAACGAACACACTTTTAGGCAATAACTCTTTAAATTGTGTTCCAGATATGTTGATGATATATTTTAAAAAGAAAAAAACTTTGACTATCATATTATAACTTTATTCATTCATAGCACAATTTATATGATATAAAAGCTTGTCGCGAAATTTACTTGTGTAGGTAAACAAGTAAATTAAATAACTTGATGTGATTGATTTTAACTATCAAAAATTTCAATCTAAGTAAATAATAGTACTTAAATCTCGCGAGAAGCTTATATATCATAAAAATTGTGTAATGACGTTATTAGTTGATAGTTAAAGTTGTGTAGTAAAAGTTATTTTTTTTTCTTCTTAAGTAGCGCATTTAAATGAAAGCTTGTTTTTTAATAAGGTTTCTTAGTTTTAATTTTTTTTACCCAATAACTAACCATGAATTGTCATCCGAACTGCTATACAACAGCTCAATCGGTTGAAGATATCTGCTTCAAAATTGATTTGCAAGATTCCACCCGAACAAACATATTTAAATACATACACTACAAATTAAATAAAAACTTGTAAAATAAGAATAAACTCTAAATTGTCACGTATTAGTTGTTTCTATTAGGTATACTCTGACTAACAAACAGGACAGCAACAAAAACCATCTTAAACATAAGTATTACTATATTATAATAACTCTTTAGAAAAAAGCGCCTGTAATCATATCTCTTTCTTTTGACAAAGTACTAAATTAACAGTCGAGCTAATTTCTATGCATACTGTACCTACAGATCTTTAATGGGTTAGGTTACCACATCACTTTTGCCGTGACAACGACCATTTCGACATAAACAAAGCCACCACCAATTACCAAAACTGGTATGTGCATAATAAACCTACTATAAACACGATATAGCAGCGTTATAAACGTAACGATTAAACACCTCTCGCATAACGCGGTCCTTGTAGTTTACAAGCCTTCAGGCGCAGGCCCCATTTGCCGCTTTAGGACCTATTTGGCCCTCCGAATAGGGTCTTTGTAATTAAAACGCTCTAAACTTACAATTATGAAGTATGAACAACCTTTGTCCTCTTGAGCGTTTCAGGTGGAGCGGTAAAATGGGAATAATTATCATCGCGTTTCGGTTTTAGCATTGGCATGTTTTATAGTGGAATGGGAGTTATAACTATTACCCGTAAATAGACATTAGCTTCTAAAAGTGTAGCTAACAACCACAGAACTTTTCTAAAAATGTCAATGTTAAAAATAAGAAAAAAAAATACATCATAATATATTTGAAGGCAATAACGTAGCTGCTTTCAAAAAATGTGTATTGTAAGTTTATTATATACATTTTTTATGAATAAAAACTTTGATTAAGATACAGCATAACAGACATGTAAGAATATTCGAGTTCTAAACATAAAATTAATATTTCCAAAACTAATACGCGTGATGCTGGTCAAGCTAATCGTTCACATTCACATTCAGTTTACAACAACACATTCAAAATTGTATTCAATCAAGCTACAATAGACACAATGAGTTATATACACCAACACGTAGTCACCCGCATTAAGTTTCAATTAAAACGATTTATGCTGCTGTGGCATACAGACGCTATAAATCGTGTAGTTCAATTATAAGTACGTACACAGCTAACGAGCGCAGTCGGGGCTTACACGAACAAATTAAATTTGCATGTTCGCAACCCTGTGCTACGCCTCCCCTGTCTCCCCTATCAGTGGGCCCTTGTCGGCCATTTTTAACCGGCTTGACCGAAGGGTGGTGTGGTTTCGAATGCAATTTATTGTGAGGTCCATTACAAATATTGGCGGTAGAAATTTATGTTACTCGCTACCCGGAATTGCACCTGGGCACTAGTGATTCAGAGTTAGGAGATAATTGTGGTGTGGGTTCGTCTGTTTTCTGTTATTTTTTTTACTCTATAATGCTGATCACAAAACAGTCGCATCAAGTTGAAAGTTATGCTTATGATTTTTATCCTATAAAAGTCTCACTACTGAACTTATTTCTTATTACTTTAACAATATCTCTCTAGCAAACGTGGTGATTTAGCCATTACCCATTAATTGTAGCGATGACTTGATTTCAATGATGGAGGCCTTTGCCCAACAGTGGGACAGTTATAGGCTATGAGAGTAAGATAAATACTATGTTTTTACAACATTACACCCGGGGCAAAAAAAACCGGCCAAGTGCGAGCCGGACTCGTGCACGAAGGATTCCGTACCATTATCTATAAAAACGGCAAAAAAAAATCATGTCAGTTGTATGGGAGCCCCCCCCCCCACTTAAATATTTATTTTATTTTAATTTAATTATTTATTTTTAAAGTGAATAATACCTATAACTCAATATTCTGTGAATATTTCAAGCGTCTACCTGTTGCCGTTATCAATATCGAGCAAAAACGAGCAAAAATATCACGTTTGTTGTATGGGAGCCCCCTTAAATATTTATTTTATTCTCTTTTTTGGTATTTGTTTGTTTGTGTTATAGCGGCAACAGAAATACATCATCTGTGAAATTTTTCATCTGTCTAATTATCACGGTTCGTGAGATACAGCCTGGTGACAGACGGACGGACGGACAGCGGAGTCTTAGTAATAGGGTCCCGTTTTACCCTTTGGGTACGGAACCCTAAAAAGCGTAACGCAACTTTCAAAGCTTAATATTTTTAATTCGGTAATTTTGTTCGGTGACTACAGGTATTGCAAAATTTTCATAAGTTACCATCAAGATTCACCTTATTCATTGTAATATAGGAAGAAAGTAAACAAGCTGATAATAATGAAAACAAATGACGATTTTTAAACATAGTCTATGTAACAAGTCTTTACGCTATGCTATTATAGGTAGAGAGGTAAAGAAGAGCGTTTTGCACAAGGAAGTACCTATAGTTATGTACCGCTAAGGGGTGTTTCCTTAAAACATTCGTACATCTCCACGGAAAGCGGGATGAAATTATAAAATATAACAGCACCGTTCCCCCCTTTGTTTTTAAAAAGGTATCTGATGGGGCATTCCACGTGACGATCGCTAAGAGCCTTACCCATTCGATTTAAGACACATTTTTGTTTAAACACTCTCAGGTTAGTACATACAATATTCAAATTCGCCGCTCCGCAGGGGAAGCTAATTCGTTTTAAATTACGTTACCTACGTTTGCAGTTGAATTATAGTCGCTGTAAACAGAGAGGGTTGGTATAAAATATTCGGAGGCACTCCGGCTCAGCACAATTAGATTACTTATCTATTAGATACGCACTCGCGCCTCGGATTTGTTATACGATATTAAAATTTAAAGCAGTGCTAACTGTTGTGTATGTAGTTATATATGCGAGCTTTATGTAAAAAAATAACAAATTAAAATGAAAAAAATCCTTATTTGACTCTGGATATAATAGAGATTTGTACGACTGGCTTAAAATAACACAGACGTAGTAGGTACCTGCTTTAAAGGTAATATTTTTGTAATAATAACCTATTACAAATAAATAAATCAAAAGTTCATTTGGCATAAATATACAACATAATATAACAACAAATTAAAAAGAAAACACAACAAAAGCAAATAGGTCCTCGCTATTAGTACCTTAACTATTTGCTATCAGCTGGAAGTAAAGCAATTTCATTAATGGCAACAAAGAATCAACAAAGACTTTATAAAGTCCTGCGCAACGTTTGCGGAGTCGGAGTATCCTCTCTAGTATACGTATAAGTAGTATGGCCAGCCTACTGACACTTCAGCTTAATAATTCCTTGCCAAAGCGAATCATTGTGGCACGGTGGAGTGGCTGGTAGCAGTCGGATAAGGAGGTGAAGATCGGGCTCAGTCTGCATTGGAAAGGGTCAACGGTAACCAAAATGGGCTGATTATGTTAGATGAAAAAAAAATTTAAAACACCATTACACATTACAAATTAAATTACAATCTGAACACATTTAAATTGTATGCAGATTATTTGTTACCACATGTAGCAATAAAGGATATGAATGTGACTACATGGCTGGTACAACTTTTAGCCTTGGAGTAAAGCAACACACGGAGGAACATCAAGTGTACACACAATCACATTGTGAAATCATTTAGCTTTGATGGTTGCGGTTTTCTGTTTCAGCCATGCCCTGAATTGTAAAATTCGATTTCGAAACAGCCAAGAAACTATAGCAAAATTGTTTTATTGCACAACAGTCTAGCGAGTGTGCCGACATCTAAAACACCAATTTCAAATTTGAAAACACTTAAAAGTCGTCCACCCACAAACTTAATTTACAACTTGTAGAGCGGAACCCTGTTATCGCAACACGTTCGTACAGATATTTATTAGACAGGTGCATATTTTATTAGCTTTCGAACGTAAAACAACACATAAAAACTATCACTCCACTCGCCCAGCGAGCCACGGGCACAAATCTTATTCGCAATAAACGAGACGAAACGAAAAGAGAACGTTAATAAAGATATAATAATAAATATTCCGGGGAAAACCTTTCGGGATTCGAATTAAAGTGAGGGTAGGAAAATTGCGAGAATCCCCAAGGAGCGACAGCTGGGAGGCCTAATGTCCTTTCTATTTATCAGCCATCGGGAAAACTCAGTACAGATAGACGTAACACCAATCTCGTAGGAGATATTGCGTTCCGTGTGCGACGCCCGCCCGGCAGATGTGCTGACACGAAACGACGTTAATGTCATAATCGCCAAATCAAATACCAAACAATATTGCACCGTATATCGTGAGCGTTATCTTGCAAATTTCCGATGCGGATTTGGTACGAGCAAATTTTATGTAAATATGATTTAGTGTTAATAAAAGTAGCGTACAAAACACGCATTAATAGCGCTATTGCTTATAGGCACGATCATTGCGTAAGACGCGATGACAATCTCTGTTTTATGGAGGAGACATCGTAAATGTCTATTAATATGAATGGGCTCCAATTACTTTTATGATTCGCGTTTTGTTGAGAGACGCTCGAAAAAAAGTTTACGACTTTTCGCCCCTGGCCATACCCTGAGGGTGTGAGGGTACTGCGATCCGACACGTGGACAATCAGCTCACGCAGATGGCACACGAATTTCACACCTGTCCCAAAAATCTTTTAAAACTGTGCCCTTTGATTCACTCGGTCTAGATTTAAATAGATTCTATTGCAATAGTCTTTTTGTTTTGACACATGTTTCTATTAGCTCTTTTGGTAGAAACAGATGTTCCTAATTCAATGTCAACAGCGCATTGTCTTAGGTCAGTGAATAGTGCCATATTTTGAATACTTAAGACCAAAATATTTTAAGGTTTTTTTGAGTAAGTACCTATATTTATATACTTACTAGATCTTTTTTTTGATCTGCTCGTGGCGTGACCAAGTCTGATGATATTTATACCTGGGAACGGCACGTAAAATTGTATATAAATGTAGGTGTAGATGACCTATAAGTAACTCACTTACCTATCGTGCTAAGTTCTGTTTAAGTTTTCGTTTTGTTCATTAAGTTTTTTATGACAAACAAGTGTTTGTTTGTCATAAAAAACTTAATGTTAATGTAATGTTAATTTAAATGTATACAACGTTTTAATTAATATAGCATTCCAACTACTTAGTTGTACAACTTTACGTAGATGTAATAATGCTACCATGCAAAATGTACCGACAGCAAGCTAAATTGATGCGCGAATATATCGTACCACAAACTTATGGACGTACAGTGCGTTTGGGAAAGGCGACGATGAAGCAATTATGATGCCACGCACCTCTGAAGAGGTCTCCAACTAATTTAAGACGCACTTGTTTATCCGATGTGATAATTTTCAAGCGAATTCGTTCGATAATATTTCGGCTAAAAAACTTAACGCTTTACACATAAACATTGTGATGCTACGAAAAAGCGCAAATGAAAACGAAAACACCTCGTGACTCATAAAGCTTACATGACTATCCGCGGATATGGGCTGTAACTCGCACAACGAACAATACGACAACTGAACATCTGAAACGTACAATAATTTCCATTCATCTGAATGCGTCGATCCGAACGACTATAGGCCAATAATGTAGTGCCAACTTCCTCTGACGGGCCGGGCCAGTCTATCACACGATATGAGCCGCTGAATGCGTCTTATTACACTTTTATCGGTCGTATCAGTCATAAAATGCTAATGAACGATCATTTCGGACCAAACATCCGAGCGCGAGATTCAAATGACGGTATAAAACGTAACTCGAAGTCGTCACTTCGACGAAACGTCATCGTAATAGGTCTACACGCTTTCAAAACAACGTAACCCGACCGTCTGAATGGCCGCTAAGATAGCGCGATGTTTTTAAAAGCTCTTTTATTGTGCGAACGATGTGTACGGTACTGGCCGGCGAGAATTGTTTGTCCAATATCCTGGGCACAAGCGCGAGAACGAATTTCAAATTAAGAATCTAGAATCTTAGTTCTTTTGTTTTTTAATTTAATATTGAAAACTTTTTGTTCCTTTTTAAGCTGCTTTGGCGTGTTTTGGTGTATGATTGGAAAAATTGTTTAATCTTACATTTCCTGGCAATTATCTAGTATCTAGTTTGAGCGGTTATGTTTAGATTATAATCTTCAACTGATACTTATGATTTAGAAAAAGATTAGCATTGACGTGAAAAAAAACTGTTTAAGATAATCCACTTATGCAAAAATACTTTAACTACCTAATTTATATAATCTTTAAGAATGCAAAATATATGAATAATTTGAATTCTGTTACTTGACGTTAGGTAGGTAGACATGATTCATATAGGGGTTTTTAAGATAGAGTCAGCGATGTCTAATACAAAGTTCTTGCTAATAAATCAACTAGTATTGGCTAGCACGAATGACAAACAAATTGTTTTATTGTGAATACACAATTTATGTAGATGGCCTATCTGGTACCTGTTTTAGGATTTTTTAAGCAGTCGTAGTTTATAATGTGGGAAATCATTGGTTATGTAAATGTAATCTAGGTATAAACACAAAAGGGTTGTCTTTGTCTTTGAAAGAATGCATCTAACAAAAAAAAAATATTTGTTTTAAATGTTTATAATTAGGTTGTTAATGCTAATAAAATAAATTTGACATATTATATTTAATTATGGTATATTTTTATGGTTAACTTAGTTCTTGATACATTTATTATCATATTCTCTTAATCAATTAAAATGTTGGTTATTATTTAATTTAAATCTCAACCGGCATTGATTCAATTTCCACCTAGGTACCATAGTTCCGTCAATTAGAATAAAAAAATATTATGCTACGGTCAGTAGAATTGTCACCGAAATTTATTCTCAGTTCTGCAAATAAACATTCGGGCAATACTGTCCAACTTTTTTAAACCATTATATTCTATATCTGTGTCAATCGTTGAATATAACGACGTCCTAACCACGCTATAAATCGTCACGTCTCTCTATTTCATATATAATTAAGAAGATATTCCTTTGTATAAATTAAGTCCACGCTCGACTTCCGAACGTAACGACCAATAATGTCAATGGTATATCCACAGAGACGACTGAGCAATATTTAGTTACGCCGAAGTGGTAAGGAACACGTAATACGGGCTATAACGACGGGCTTTTTTCTTATTTCGACGGCCGAAAACGTTATCTGTGACTGATGGAGTCATTTTTAAAAATAAAACAAGCCTCCTTTCCCTATGGGAACGTACGACCACTTCAAAATAATATATTGACAGAACAACGCTCGCGCTCGCGACGCATCGGCGCGCTCGGCTTATCTACAAAAGCTCAATATACAAATAATGTCTAATAGGAAATGAAGTATGTACTTAGCGGGGCAATTTGAACTTTCAAACATCCTGTTAAAAGTATTAACACGTGGTGTTCTCAATGTAAATAATTAGAAAGAAGGCACCGTAAGCCAATTGTTTCCGGATAGCGTTCAGCCGAATTCATTTATGATTTGTAAGCGAAAGAAGTTGTGTAAATAACTTTTGAAGTTTTATAGTAATCTTCGGTGGGCTAGGAGCGTTTACTAAGAATAAATACCATGGTGATCAGTTTAGAAAAGGAAGTACCAGGTTTGATACTCAGCTGGTATATAGCTTGATTACTTCGGGGGTTTGCCTTGATACCTTCATCTTACCAACGCTACCACTTTAAGTAAATTATGAGATAGCTAGATCGTTAGTGCTTTATAAAGACAAGGCGAGAACACTGTACATTGACGATTTCAAATAGGAATCTAGGTGTAGAAGCAAACGATAAGCATCGGTGTACATCGCTCTTGTCCAATCTTACCCAAAAGTATATAGCAGGCATGAGTATACTGTGCGAAGTCCGTTTAAATTGTCGAACTTATCATCATTCATATTTTTTCTGTAATAGCCTTTATATCGTAACCGGATTTCAAGGGCGACAAAAACTTGAAGTTCCTCAAGTAGTGACCGAACATCTTCAGAAACAGGGAATGACTTAATACAAGCGTATTTCCATACTAGATTCTCCGAGGTGTTCGAATTATCATTTATCATCAGATAAGAGGTAATGTTTGTGACTTTGTTTGTTTGTGGAGGGTAATCCCTGGAGTTACTAGTCCAATTCAAAAAATTCTATCATTGATTGAATGATACAGTCCTCGCGGGTAACATAGGCTGCATATTATTTCGATAAAAATTAAGTGTTAATTTTTGTACGGCAATTACGAAAGTCGCAGGCAAAGTGCTTAGTAATTAATAAATTTATTTCCCATTAGATACGTTCATATTCCCAACAACAAATCGTTAGCGTTCAATGAAAAGTAATTTGTATGAAACTAACTGGACATTTATGCAGTTACCATTAAAAGGGATGAGTTCTTTAATTAAAACATCAGAAATGCGAATTAATCCCGAGTCGGCGGTGGGAGGCAGACTGAATGCACTTATTTGTCCGCCAGTATTCACAGATAGCTTTAAAAGCGAAATCCAGGCTGGAGAACTCTATTAACCGACAGTAGAAAAGCAACCTTAAGCCTATACGGTGTGGTATCATTTAGTGCTGGCTATTGTTGGGGGCTTACGACTTTTGTCTAGTTGTACGCGAATGCACATCCTGTGCAGACTTTGCGTAATTACGCTTTAGGATTCGGCGGTGGACGATGTTATTATAACTTGTGAGCGTGTGGTGTTCTTTTTGTTAGGAGTTTGTTTTTAGAACGCTTTGTAGTGGAAAACTGTGTGTAGAGTTACCTTTAGGTTGTTTTTGAGAGATATCACGGCTTTTAGGTAAAACGTTTGTATAATTTAGTAAATTATATGCCTTCATATACAATATTTTTACAATTATAATGCTAGAATTTGGTACAAAATACTTTTGTTTACCAAAAATATATAATTGAACATGGGTTTCACTGTCAATTGTTTGAATTTTTATGAATGATTAGCGGCTGCTCGCGGTTTCACCCGCGTGGTTCCCGTTCCCGTGGGAATATCGGCATAAAAAGTATCCTATGTTTTAATCCAGGTTATAAACTATCTGTATGCCGAATTTCATCCAAATCCACCTGTCCGTTGCAGCAGCGTAAAGAAGCAACAAATATACACACATACACACAAACTTTCGCATTTATAATATTAGTGTGATTATATTGATGATTGGTTGAATTTAAATCTTCAGGAAAAACATTTTCACTGTGGGCATAAAATACTTTCGGTTATATTTAATAAATAAATACATAAATTAGTACCTAGGTACCCACAGCACGTTCTGTACCCTCGCCCGATCCTCTAAATGTCAGCACACATTTACAGAATACACTAAACATGCACACTAATTTAGGCCCAAGACACCGTACTCGTAGACAAGGGTACGAAGAACCGGTTCACACGCGCTCTACACCAGGTACAGACATGAACCTGGGCGCTTCTCTCCTCTACGGCCCGGTCTACCCGAGCCGAGGTCCGTGCCTTTAGAGGCGACCTCGGATGGTTCCGCTCCCCGATCCGATCCGAACCCTTCGGAGACTCTGGGAGGGCACGGGGACGCGCACTTTTAAGTGTGCGATGCCGTACCCTCTAGAAATCCTCCGAAGGTGATTCGTTTGAACACGGCTTGAGGTACCGAAAATGCCCCCGTGGCAATAAGCAGACTCTCCCCCCAAAAAAAAAAACGTTCTGTACTTTAGAAAACAGTCAGAAACTAAGTAAGTATGTAATAAACCTAGGAATGCCTTGAGATTGATACGATTTTATCAGGTAAGTACATTTACAGGCATTAAGATTAATGTATCCATTAGTAAAGTTACATTGTAATCATGGCTGTTAGGTCAACTCTCAAATGGAATAAACTGTGATAACTTTTTTTTAAATATATTAACGGGTAAGACACTGCTCAGGTGAGATTCTCACCTGATGTTAAGTGATGATAAGGCCAATGATGAAAGCGCACTTCACCCGGGATCCCCAACTAATGTGGCACTGGCTATCTTATCTCTAGCTGCCGGAACACAACAATGCTACAAACATTGATGTTATGGCGACATATTTAGATAAGATGGTGGTAGCTAGCCAGGCGGACAAACAAGCCCTACCACCAACCAAACCGAAACTTTGAGTGCATACCAAAAATCTTTATTATTAAAGTCTATTTTGAAAGAAATTCTATATCATTAGAATAACATAAGATGTGTAACGGAGTCGTTGTTTGTATTGTTTGAGTATTTGTGGTTTATCAAATCTGATACTGTAAGCTCTATCGGCGTAAAACGGAACGCACCTGATTAAATTTAAATGAGGGTATACAAGCTACCAACTAATTATGAGACAACCAACACCTCAGTCTCCCTGTGACCACGGAACCTGCAAAGGGTTCGAAACGTCAGGATAAACATTAAATAAGTAATGTGTAAAAGAAACGCGAGTAGATCCGTAAAAGTTGTTTCATTTCAGTGTGTAGTGTTCGCGTAAACTTTAGAAAACAATATAATTCATTATTTCTTCCCTGGCTAGCTAGTAGAAGGCGCCACAGTCTCTTTTGTATGCACCGGCTAGCATTCCACTGGCAAAGCAATAATCATGCTATTCGTCGCTAAATAATTCATAAGTGCTGATTTTATGTGTTGGAGTTACATGCTTGAGTTACAGTAAATGGAGTCAGTTGTTGCTTTATTTACAGCACTCGTGTTGACATGCGCACTCAAATAAATAAACAATAAATCGTAATCAATCTGTTGATATTTCGGAACAGGTATAGAACCATATTATGTTCTTTTATAAACGACATTTTCTGAAAATATATATTTTCTCCAATATTGTCTTTTTAATCGATGTTACTTATAATTAACAATATAGTAAATTCACCAATAGAATGGGTAGATACATAGCACCTTTAAATAATTATATGTAGAAAATTTGCTAGTAGTTGAAAACGTATTAGAAGACTAAAAGTTACTGGTTTGTTTTCAAGGAGCAATACATGTAAAGTCCACATTGATAAGTATAACAAAAATCTATATCTACTGAAAGTGAACCAGCATAAAGTTCCATAGGGAAGGTACCATAGTACCGAAAGTCCTCTTTCACATTTGTGATTTAATAACCTTTAAGATGAGATCTCAAGAATAGTAACTTACAACCGTCTATTAAAAATTTGAGTTTCTTTTTAAATTTTGATAATCTCGGGTATCATGTTAAAATTTTTCTAATTTATCAGGTTTGTCAAATTTTCTCTAACTTCGTCCCTCGACGGCATGTGTTTCTACCCCAAAGCAAATTATGAAACCAAAAAGTCCTAATCTACAAAATAGGATTTACTACGCTATAAGCGAAACATTTGAAATTAGAATTGGGATGACCTTACAAACAAGTCCACATGGATATTTTCAGATGTACAGATTAAACGAGCACTCAAGCAATATTCGCTTTAAGCCAGCATACGCTCTTCTTTAAATGGATTCCGTACATAACGTCTCTCAACGTTGCTTTGGCTCATTGCACATTCTGCATTCATTTTGTGCACGGCCCTATGTGCATACAAACCGGTCTGGCGCGCTACTGGGAACGCGTTTACGAGTCGAGACAGTGATCTATGGACCTTTTTGAGATAACCGTCGCGTTTAAAATGAAAATTCACCCGAATATTCTTGTCTTAATAGGCGCATGAGTGATTAGATGACAACTATTCGAGGTGATTTAAGCGAGTGCACTTCGCACAAAAATGATGGAGAAGATAATAAAACAAGTTGTAGTGTGCTTACAACTACTTGATAGTGATTTTTTTTCAAATTTACTTTCGTAGACAAACTTTGTACACACGGCGGCAGATCAACCTACCCAAAACTGTCAAATTTCTACAATCAATTTTGAACTTTATCGTTTGGACATAAGAATCAATATTCATTGGAGAAATTTGACAGATTTGGGTAGGTTGATCTGCCGCCGACTGTACATATGTAATGCTTTGAACGTTTTTACTTGAGTACGTAGATAAGTTTTTTACAGGAATATGTTTTCTTAGTTTTCTCCTGTATAGGTACTGATAGCGACTTTCCCGATCCGATCCGAACCCTTCGAAGACTCTGGGAGGGCACGGGGACGCGCACTTTTAAGTGTGCGATGCCGTTCCCTCTAGAAATCCTCCGAAGGTGATTCGTTTCAACACGGCTTGAGGTACCCTTTACGTACCTCGCTGCCCCCAAAAACCCCGGTGACGCTGAAAATGCCGTTCGAGGCAATCAGCAATCTCTCTCAAAAAAAAACAAAAAAAAAAAGACTCGTCAATCCACTTAATCAAGATACTACAAGAAAAAGAATTTTTAAATAATTTTCCTAAAGTAAATTGGTACCAGAAAATGTATTTAAGCCTAACCTTTTATTGCAAATTATGTTTTATAGTTAAAATAACTTGTGTTTTCCATATGCAGCTCACCTTGACCTTTCTAGATAAATCTTAACAGATGAAGTATGTTTCAAACGATACATAAATATACCTTTGTAGATAGTAAATAACGTTCAACTGATCGCTGTATTCAATCTTGTGACACCAATAGAACGACGGGGCACCTCCATACGCAGGAAATGTACCTATATAAAGATACTCGTACGTACATAGTGCTAGTCATATAAATAATACCAACACACTGCGCAATATAGGTCCCTATCTTCCTCTAAGATTGATTTCGATCATTACGGCTATGTTTAAAAATAAGTTTGCAATTTTACAGGCTTGTATCATACCAGTTCGTGTTTTCAGGTGGTTGTCAAAAATGTTATTATATTTTAATTATATTGCATTGTTTATTTATTTGATGAGCTACTAAAATGTGATTGGTAGCCAATCTTACCAACCAATCACATTTCAGTTGCCAATCTAGGCAATCATTAATTAATCGAATAGAACAGATTATATTTATTGAAGACGACCTCCGTAGCCGAGTGGCTTGCACGTTGGATTTTGGGTGGCGCTTACTCTGAGGTCCCGGGTTCGATTCCCGGTCGGGTCAATGTTGAAAACGAACTTTTCGATATTGTGTCGGGTCTGGGTGTTTGTGGTACCGTCGTTGTTTCTGATTTCCATAAAACGAGTACTTTAGCTACTTACCTTGGGATCAGAACAAAGTACCTATGAGATGTTGTCTAATTTTAAAAAAAATTGAGTAAGCCGTTTGCAATATAGTCTATCAGCAATATTCAATGATAATTTAAGCTACACAGCCTCATGTTAAAGACAACAGAGATCAAAATTATCTCTTTCTTTTAATATTCTTCAACCTTTTTCTTCGTCGCGATTTTATTTTATTTTATTTTTATTTTATCAAACTAACAGTCTTAATCAACAACGCCGGCCTATTAAATTGTGTAACAACACTGTCCGTAATAGTATATAATCATTATGTTTAGTGTATGTAACGGAGATAATGCAAACATTCAGGCTAATTAAATCGAACGTTACGTGCCATCCCAGATATCTCCTGACCTGTATATCTTGAGATAAAGTCATCAATTTCAATAACGGTTGTCATAATAACCACAATGTATAAATGCATGTACAATAAATAGCGTTTTATTGCTATAATAAATGTGCACTGATCTGCAAGCCACTGTTCTTCTGTCTCTTATTGAGTCATATTTGTGCGTTTTATACTGACATTTATACAGCCTTAACCAACATTAATACAACGATCTGCTTATGAGCGTATCAGTGACAACATCTTTATATGACTCGAACAACGTAAGGACTTGTTGTTAATACTTAGTCGATCGGTTAAAGTGTAATTGCTAGGCATATACTGGAAATCAGACCGGGGTATACAACCTTATGTACTTTTGTGGGTGTCTAGGGAGGGAGGCTATATCGCAACGACTGTTAACTGCATAGCGTCCCTTGTACACAAATCTTGCAGACCTATTAATCTTCTAGAATGGCTGAAACTATTTTATAAAGACTATTTTTTTTTAAATTCAAAACAATTACTTATGATGTTGGACCTTAGTGTATAAAACCCACCAGGGTTTGTCTAGACACATATACATCAACATTTTAAAACAATTAACAATGATGTTACCAATATATTTCTATGACTAAGCAACTATATGCGTAGTCATAAAAAATATACTGCTATCAGTATCTTAGTCAGAAATGAAATGGCAAGAAACAAAGTAAAGATATCGCTTTCTCTTACAATAATATACTTACTGTGTTTTAAGTAGGAAATACTTGACAGATTTAGTTAAACCACATTAAGTGGTAAATCAATACTTATGTATGGCGGCATGATTTGAAAACAACTTGTGGTTTAGTTTAGTCAATTGGAACACTTCTAAAACGTCTCCAAGAAATAACTGTCAAGTGCAGTTTCACGTGTCGTTTTAAGACACCAACTAAAACACTCCGTATATAAACACAGTTGATGATTGATATCGACGATATGACAAAACATCGAATAGAATAGTCGAAAAGAAGCACTATTGCTTTATTAGTAACACAAATATGAAAACCTTTATTTATTACCAAAAAAAGCCATTCGGATGTCTTTCAGTTTAACCTTTATTTTCATAATGAAAATGAAAATGTACATGTAGGTATTTAAAAGGTATTATAGAAAAATTTAAACATTTAAAGGTATTATAGAAACTTTATGAAAATTTATTTACCTACTTTTTGTCAAATTATTTGCAGTAGTATATTATTTTATTAATAATTTTTTATTTTCATTTCTGTCGTACATAAGTCTGTTGCTCAAGGTATCTACTTGTACAAGTAGATCCCTTGAGCAACACTCGGAGAGGGAAGTGCATTGACCCTTTTGCTTTAAATCAGGTTGTCTGCGGTTGCCTCGTCTGTCTGTCTGTTTCCTCAGTGCGTTTGTATGTGAAATAAACTACTACACAACGATGTTTAAGGATATATCGCAAAAACATTAGCGCACAAAACACGTGATTTTAATTTAATTTAATAAACTTTTGGAACTAAATATAGCTTGGTTATGAATGAGAATATGCTGCTTACCTACCTACTTAGTGCACACCTTTTAATAATATGAAACACCTATTAAGACAAAATTTTATGTTTTTATCATACACGCACACAATGCATATAATAGCTATAGAACAAAATAAATACTTTAAAGAAACTCTTTAGGCAGACAAGGGTCTTCCAGACCGAATTGAAAATGTGAAACATATATATCTCAATTTCAATAGCAGTGGGGATACAGCATACGCAAGCCTCAACTTCTAAAAAAAATAATTGAAAAATAAAACAAAAAAAACAGTAAAGTAACAATATCCGCGGCAAAAGCCATACTTTCATTTGCGTTCTTCAGTAAAATTTATTCTCGCAAGAGCGCCATTCGTCTTTTGTTTCTCATAGCTGCGGGCACTTTCGGAATTAAAAGACGTTTTGTCTTTTGTTTCGAAGTGTCGTTTCGACATTTTCAAATGCGCGTCGTCGCCCGCTCCGGCGCAGAGATTGGGATGAATAAATCGTGACGTCAGCGAGGCGCGCCATCCTGGATCAAAGATCGTTTCGCTCCGTCTCTCCACTGTGCTCTGAGCAATTTAAGGTTGCCACCGATGAGAAATTCCGTAATTTTTACCATTTAAACAAATCTTCAAAATAGTTTATTTTAGTTCTCAGCATATACACCTATTAACTACTTAATTTTCTATAGATTCGTAAATAATATCATTAGTACTTATAAATAAGTATATAGAAACAAATAATATAAATATAACAGAAGTATGAGGTATACATTACCCACTAAGTAAACAATTTAGTTTTAAGGATAGGTACCTAGGTAGAGCTTACGAACTTTTTCATGCAAAGATAACAACTTTCCTAGTTCCAACATTAATAGAAGCTATTCACTGTATGGCATTAATTCACTGCCATAGTGAATAGTTTAGGTTGATTTAAAATGAATCATTTGTCCCTTACCCCAGCCCTGTGCCAAGCCAATGTCCTTTACCGCAGTACAGACCAACATTGATGATTTAACAGGCGCACGCAACGAGCAAAAATAGGCCTTTCCGACTCCTGCGCAGAATTATTGGCTTTGTGCTAATACAAAACTATGTTTTAAGTTCCCTCTGCGTGTAGGAAGCTGGTAATATAAATAAATCATTCAGTTGAAGCATTATGTGTCTATTGTTTGCGTAGTAGACGGTGGGGAATAGAAAAGTGAAAATTTTGCCTTAATAATAATTAACTAATTGTTAGAATAAAAATGATGAATAAGTGAAAATTAAAAAGTTTAAGCATTCATACCTACTCCTTCCTACCTTACATACCTATATATCCCCATTATATCAGATATCACAACTAAATTAGGAAAAGACGTAGTCTTTACCACATTCATCAGAAAGAACTTACCCCATCCATAAATAATTAAGTTAAATAATAAAAATGCACATTCAATTTTAATTTACAAATATTTCAGGTTCTACTCGGTTCATCAAATCAGGTATCTTATATAAAACTAAATCAGTAAACAACATAGTTTCCGCCATCTTTCTTTATTTATAAAAAGGACCACGCACTAACGTAAAAGCTTTCAATTTCAGAGATTAAATCGAAATGGCGTGTTCAAAGCCTCGATTCTGTTAGGTAACGTTTTCCGAGTCGCCTTTTTCAATAGCCTTATCAATTAATCATCTTCAAAACGTAAAATTTACGAGTATCACAAACACTGGAACGTTAATATAATTGCTATTAAAACTGTGGGGCTCCGTGCTATGGAATAATAAAACGTCCGTACCCCATATTAAATTAATCCGAAACAATTTTAATATGAGATTTTTGTCTTTGCCCGGTGTGCGTGCGGCCGCATAATTCCTCTATAGACACGCTTTTAACATACCTACGCACTGACGAAATTCGGAAAACGCATACGATGTTACTTAATGACTTACTTGCTTTTGGTTGAATGAAATTAAAACCTTTGTACGCACATAGGTAGGTAATCAAGTTTACTTAATCTTAAAAGTATGAAAAACTTTTTGTTAAAAATCGCAGTCATTGTAAACTTTTTTGAAAATTTTTAATTTATAATGCGTTTTTTTTTTAATAAAACCTCGTTATTGTAGCCTTTTTGATTTCAAAAATTGTAAATGTATTTACATAGATAGGTATTTTTAAAAAAATGCAAAAAGATCTTTTTCCATTGGTAATTCTATTTTTGGATATTTTTAAATGGATGAGAGAACTGAGAATTTGTAAGTGTCAATATAGCTTTTACAACACTTACGGTGCCTAATGGTGTTCTGATTGTGAATAAAAATGTTTGTGTATAATTTAAATAACTATAAAGATTAAATTCAATATATACCTACACCGCTGCTGGTAATGGACACTTTATCAACAAATTGTAAAATAATGACCTAAACACAATATTTAAAAATAGTTACGAGACTTAATATTTATGCGAATCTGCGTACACGCGCAAGCATATATTATTTCGAGTAAGGCAGACATTCCGTCTCAGAGCTTACTTTCTACACCAAGTAATCCTACGACTTTCTTCAACCATTTTCCCAGCTTGACCGCAAGCCACGTAGACGTCAATAAATAACAGTCTTACCAAACAAAAACCTTATAATTCATTGGACCTTTAATGGCGATGCAGCGAGCGAGTATTAATCAAACTACATGAAACAGGTTTCCACAAAGGCCGGTTTATACAAAGTTAAATAAAATATAAGGAGCGGCATTCCGTGAGATTTATTTCGAAGAAAAAGGGCAAGGTAAGAGCCGGGGCCTGTTCCAGTATGTTTATAGTGGCCCCTATGTCGTCTCACAATGTTCTGCGTTAATTATGCTGCGTCCGCGCACTCCGAGATATATTGTGTTTGTGCCAGGCGTCTTCGCCCCGCACTCTCGTCGGCTTCTTTTTCTAACGTATAAATACTCATTCTCGCTTATCTTATTCAATTTAAATTTGGAACAAAACAAAGCTCCGTTGTTGTTGAATTACGATGACAGCTGAAACGGTCGGATTGTAATCGTGGTGATATTAAGTTACAGTACCCCGTTGCATACCAAGGCTGCACGAAGTTATATTGGAATAATAGCTAAATAGGTACCTACTTGGTTTTCTATTGACTATATAGGTATCGTGGAATTAAAGTGCATACAAAATTTTCAAACGCCAGGTATACAAACTTAATTAGAAAAAGACCTTGATGCAAATGAGCTCGCTGCATATCCTGCGCCATTTTCAATCAGATCTTTATCAGTGCATGGGAATCCGCCGGCCGTTCCCATTAAAAAGAAACTACAGGTACACATATAACAAACCTTCTCGCAGACTACAATACTGCAGATAATAATGGAAGCCAGCTGACGGGAGGTGCCTTAGCGCGCGTTGTCATGGCGACCGTGAAGGGTGGCCAACCTGCCTCGGTAACATATCAGCGGCGACCCCGACAAAAAATGGTCGATCGTACCCTAAGCACACAGATTTTGGACTCTACCCCATAAACCAGAAGATTCCCTTTCACGCATCATCAAACAACACTTGCGACCTTTCTCCTTAATAGCATTATTTAGACGCGTGTATTGTGTTTTGGGTTCCATCTTTGCTTTTTAAAATTAGAAGAGCTATTTTCGTCTCTTTCACACGCACGATGTCGTGCAGCTGAGCCCCTCTAACCACACTTGTGTAATTATTTCATTCTCTATTTATGACATTTTAAACAGATTTTAAGTTTTTGTTGAAATAAGCATGGGCCGTAAATGTTATTAAGGCTGTAAAAACGCAGTTTCTTTAATTTATGGCGTATGTAAATGTGGTATTCTACTTTTGGGCGTGTTAATGATTTATTTTCTTGCACATTTTTACGACATCGAACAGTTTTGAGATACGAATATTAATAATTAAAGCTATGAATGAGAGCAGTTGGTTTTGAAATGTTTGGACTGAGATAAAGTTGATTACGTTAGGAGGCCATCCCACACAGTTTAGTTTATTTATCTTTAATATGTAATAAAAAGCACATTAAAATGTCGGTAGGTAGACCATTATTAATAGAATTTGACTGTATTTGTTAAGTAGATTTGATGATAGCTTCCAATATAAATAAAACATTTTTGATTATGGAATAAGCTTTTGAACAAACTTTATCAGCATAACATCTTTTTAATTTTATATAAGTATTTTACTATTTTTGATATAACTTTAAAATTTTAAACTCAAATACTGGATGAAAGTGACTCAAAGTTTAAGTAGGATAAGTAATAGGTATAATGCACCATTTTTTAATTATTATCTCTTTAATTATGATCAATACTTAAAAGTTATCGTAGTAATTCACATTTTGACTCAATCAACAATGTATTCAAATATTTTTAATTCTTTAAAAGAATATACGTACCTACCTAACTTTTGAAACGCAATTAAATATTTTCCCTTTGCCACATCTAGCCACGTCGCAGGCGCAGGTAACTTAGGCCCGGCCTACACGACACGGCGGACATTCCACGGCCCTGCGCCGCTATCAATTTATACGCGATGGGAACGCCATTTATCTTGCGTTATTTATTGGCTGACTCGAAAACCAGTCGGGGCCCGACCGTATCTCTATATACAACCGCCTCACGAGGGATTATGTGACAAATCATTATGATAAAACTCAACAATTAATGTTGGATGAGCCGTAAGAACTAACATTGAACACCCATAAATTATGTTACGAACTTTCACGATTCCTAAGAAAACAACTACGTGAAGGACACCTCACAAAGCATTAGAAAGTTGCGCAACCCTTCTTTACGCATCCCTGAGTTTTTTGTAGCGATTCTTTCTCAGAATGTATGCTATTGTTAGTTCGCGGACCGTTTGCTCCTAACCCTTTTCGTTACTTTTTTGCTACGCAGAGATTGTTTCTACTTATTTTTACTGTTGATACAATCGTAACTCCGGCGTTTCTACTCGTTTCAGCGGATCCTTTGAAATGTTTTACATTAGTAGAACCATTTTGTTTTTCACTTAAAGCTTATAAAAGCGGTAATTAATCTACATTGAGGTTGGTCTCAGTAGCGGATAACTCTAAAATTAACTTTATTGCCGCAATAAAATATTAATGAGCCATTAAAATCTAAGATGGTATAAGAGTGAAATTTAATGGGTTCGCCCGGAGTGCGAATTCATACGGGTTCCACGATTGTGATATACGATGCAATAAATCGATTTAAAATCCCTATAACGCCAATAACTGTTATTTGTGCAGTTGTATTTTTATTCGTGTTTCACTGTCTCTTCGTAACTGCCGACATCGACTTTGTGACCAGTTATAATACAATACAAAATCGAATGTGTCTAAGATGAGTTATCTATCTTTTCAGGACCCAACGGCTGTCCACGGAGGCGAGGTCGACAGACCTACACGAGGTTCCAGACTCTAGAGCTAGAAAAGGAATTCCACTTCAACCACTACTTGACACGCCGGCGCAGGATAGAGATAGCACACGCGCTCTGTCTCACAGAGAGGCAGATCAAGATATGGTTCCAAAATCGACGTATGAAACTAAAGAAGGAGTTGCGCGCAGTAAAGGAGATAAACGAGCAGGCGCGCAGAGAACGGGAGGAGCAGGACCGAATGAAGCAGCAGCAGCAGGAGAAGCAGGCCAAGTTGGAAGGCCAGCACCATGGGCACCACGTCACCCATCACCACGACCCCATGAAGATGCCCATCGACAAAGGCTCCAACGACCTCCTCAAAGTGAATAAAGTCCCTACGTAAGGTGTCACCACCGACGCATAGGAAATTCCTGACTGATTCTGTATCATATAGTGTGAACACAAGATGGAAGTGTTTCGTCCAAGAGGACCCGCAGTTAGTCGTCTCGTATCCACTAGTTTTATGTTTTGCGGCTGATTCTAGGAGCGCGCCTCGTTGTGGAGGCGCCGGCGCCGGTGACTTTATTTAATTATATGTTCCTTTAGTGCGGAGTGGCTCGTGTCGTGGGTGTTTAGGCTGGTGATGTGCTTAAAGCATTTATTTTGTTGCCATAACCACACCTATTTGCAATAATATTTTACTAAAATTTACAAAAGCGTTAGATCGCTCTAAGGTTTACATAGATGCCCGAGTGAATTTCGGTATTGTTAGATAAGATTTTAAATCTGTGAATCTCATAGTATTTATTGCTACCACTTACTCTAATCCATTATGTTATATTTTTTTTATTAATAGATATTATATTATGTACATTTTGATGTATATTTTATTATTTGTCTGCTGTTAGTGGACTGGTTATGTTTTTACGGTCACATTTTTTTATGAATGTAAAATTTGTTGTATTTTGATGGTTGGTTTCAAAAGAGTTGCTTTTATTTCTTTGACCAGATTGTGATTCACATCAGTAGTTAAGGTATGTGAGTTATTATATGATTTGATTAGTTCATTTCGATTGTAATAAATATCCACAAATGATTATCAATTATTGCCTGTGTAGGCAATGCCGTAAGAACTATTAAAATGTGTAGTATTAACAAAATACGTATGGAAGTACAATTGCAAATACATAAGTCTTCGTCATTATGTTTTGTATTTTAGTCTTTGGACAGTTATATATTGAAATAAGACGGTATATTTTGATAATTCTAGTTAAAGAATACCATGTCCAGTAATCGAAATAGCTCATGAACAGAACAAAATGAAGGATTGGTTGGCATGAGGTGTCATGTTGCCCAAAATCCCTAAAGTCATCAAATGTTCAAAATTATATACGTAACGATGATACATATAATAAATTACAATAATGTGACTAAATATAAATTTTACACGTAATATTAAAGTTGAATAGTGTAAGTGTATTATACATAGATAAATAGGTTCGACTTTGTATGATGTACTTCTAAGAACATTGATAAGTAGTATAATCTCGTGTAGTACATGCGCACGCGAGTATATTCCATTCACATAACTATGATCCTAACATTTTTTATTTGCAAACAAGCTACATTTCGTTATTAAAAAAACTTATTACTTACATACAACCTCAGTTACAAAAAAATCTTTGTGATAAAGAAGTACCTAACATGGAACTATAATGATGACATTCAGATTAAAACAATGTAATTAACAAAAATATTGTGTATTCAGCATTAATCTTCGCATCCTCTTCTAGTTTCACGCCATAAATAAAAACTTATTTTTAATTCCGTATTGTGCCAAACTATCACTTAGCATAAACACTCTTAAGCTTCATCCGCGGTATTGCATTAAAAAAAACCAACAAAATTTTCAAAAAAACCCAATACGTAAAAACTGAACAAATATTAGAAATTTAAAATTAGTGTTTATAGTCACCATTATACGTAAATTAATGTCAGGGTAGAATAAAGAAATAAATTAATAAATATCTGTATTTAAATTGGAGTCTTCGCTTAATTTTGATAATCACCTCTCAATATCTGTCCACTGTATTATTGGTAAAATAGAGAGTCAATGTCGTGATATCATTAGTGGAGATTTAAGTCATTAGTAGTTTTAAGAACTTTGCGAAGTCAAACAGTCCTACATAGGTTGTCATAAAACTCAATATTTATTGGAAAAAAACAAACATTTGGTACCTATCGTTAACGTTAAATTTATTTATATTAATCATTGAACAAAGAATAAAAAAGTGCGAATGCATCTCTCATCGTTCATAAACATATTTTTAAGTTAACTAGACATCACTATATGTCTCATTTTGATAACATCTTACTAATGATTTATCATGTTTATTTGTCGTAACGTTAAAAAATAAGGTTGTCTTTAGATTAGAATTTATCCCATCTTATTTTAAACTATGAAATCGAGAATAAAAATCGAACAAAATGTACTTAAGTAACTTCGACATAAGTAGGCTTTATAAATTATAATGCATAGTTATAAAAATATCGTAGACACTTGTAATAAATAAGAGTAATGAATCCGGTGATTAGTATTTGAATTAAATAAATTTAAAAAAAAACGCTTAACCTTCTTTAGTATTGTTCGTAAATATCGTCTGAAATACAATTGGGTTGCTGCTTTGAATGAACGAACCGCGCACACAGAAATCGCTATGTTATAAAACAAAATAAAATAAAACCTTTTTGACGACACAATTTGTGTATACGAATAAATTGTTGTTTCTGCATATGATGGACTCCTGTAAGTAGTTAGTTGTTGCGTTCGGTTGAAAACATTATCTTTTTTAGTCGTTTATAGTTGCGTTGATATTCGCGGGACTGTGCAAATTGTCGTCCTAGGGCGACTCCGTTTTAATCGATAAGGTCTTAACAATAGAAATGCTTGTAACGTAGTAAAAGATACAATGTGTATTTAACTGCGGCCGATGATTTACGGCACGTTTCCATATTGTTTCTGCCTCGTAAAGAACTGTAATTCATGTGAAACAATGAGCAATTTGCTAAATAGATTATATACGTCCTCCATCTTCTCGTATGATGCTATCTTGCCATATAGCTAGGTGTTTTGTATTCTTAGGTATTGTAACGTACCTAACCAATCATATTGCAGTATTTATTTAAATTGAACTAAACTTGTGTTTTAATTACATAAGCTTGGGACTTCAATTCATTGTTCAATTATTTTCTTAAGTTTTTCTTTATTGTTACGTCGCACTTTTGTTAGTGTTAACGGTAACATGACTTCCGTTCTGTTTAGTTTAGCGAATTAATCATTTTGTCTTAATCTAAATGTAGCTATGTATGTATATGTATCTATATCTATATTTTTGAACATAGTAATTAAAAAATCGTCTTAAAATTTAAGTAACTGTAAATAGTCGTGAAAGTTTTATGTGGCGAATTATTTTTTGTTTATATCTTTTTTTGTTTATGTTATTATGTATTTATGTAATGAGATTTGTGTCGTATGCGAACTGATCACAGTAACTAGATGTCAATAATTTTAGTTAAAATTGAAGCGACAGATTTTTATTACTTATCTACTTTTTCGACTGAAATCTAAGCCTTAAGCCCTAACTTAAGTCATAACTCCCAATAGTTAAAAATGTTCGGTGTTTTTGTTTCATATAAACTCAGATATTGTATCCAATAAAAGTGTCATGTTAATAACTGTTTATTAAACATGTACTGAATTAAAAACATTCATGATTGGCTATGTACATCGGGGCCTTGCATTTCTTGTTTATATGTAAGATATTATATAAAACGTCAATTACGAAAACTGTTACATGACTGATACAACCCTTGTTTCAAAGCTATAATTATGTTTGTAATTTTTTTATTTTAATATTGTTTATTAAAACAAATGTCTAGTTTCTGTGGTTAAGTGACCTATTGTACGATTCATCGTGACTGTGTCGTGGTATATAAGCAAATAGTTGGGTGATTGTATATGAAGCCCGCATTGAATATTGTAATATTAATTTCAAAAATTCAAAAGAATAAAGAGTTAATGAAAAATATTGCTATTTTCTTTCCTTTTTGTTTGTTTTCCTACGACGATTACCAATACATTTTTCTAAACTATTGATTTGGAACCAAATAACATTGGTATAATTTTATTTCGGAAATAACCCAATTTGAATTCCTTCAGGACTATTATATAAAATTTTTGGACCAAGGTTGTCAAATAAATCAGAAAAATCATTTTCGAAAAACCGTTTTAATAAAATTTTATATTAAAATATACAACGCAGCAGTCAGTTTTTATAAAAAAGAATAAACCAATTATTATTTGAGTGATGGTTATGCGTTGGAACGTTAATGGGTATATAATAAAATGTACATAAAGGAAATTAGATAATATTTTACTTTAAAGAACCTTAATAAATTGGCATTCGATTTCTCGTAGTGCCTTCGTAGACGGACTTGAAACACTATAGCATAGCCTACAGGGCCTACCTAATTCTTCGTATTTTTTGGTAAAACCATATTACCAACTCCTTCAAGTGGCCTTCTTCACACGTAATAGAAATTTCACTGTTTAGAGATGGCACATAAAGAAGAAGAAGAAGTGGATCAAGCCCTATATGGCCATAACCATCATCATCATCATCAGCCTACACACGTCCACTGCTGGACATAGGCCTATACAAGTGCACGCCACTGAGCACAATCCGCGGCTACTCTCATCCAGCTCTTGCCAGCCACCTTGCGAAGATCGTCGTTCCACTTAGTCTGAGGGTGTCCTACACTACGTTTGCCGATACGCGGTCTCCTCTCAAGAACTCGTTTACCCCATCGGTTATCGGTTATATGGCCGGCCCACTGCCACGTCAGCTTGCTAATCCTGTGGGCTATGTCGACGACTTTGGTTCTCTGTCGGATACCCTCGTTCCGTATCCGGTCCCTCAGAAAAACTCCAAGCATAGCTCTTTCCATAGCTCGCTGAGTAACTTTAAATTTGTGGACCAGGCCTACCGTGAGTGTCCACGTTTCGGCTTCATATGTCATGACGGGTAGGACGCACTGATTGAAGACTTTCGTCTTTAGACTCTGTGGAATAGGCGACGTAAAGACCTGGCGTAATTTTCCATATGCTGCTTAGCCTAGCTGTATCCTTCTGTTGGCCTCTTTCTCGAAGTTGTTTCTACCCAACTGCAGAGTTTGCCCGAGGTAGACATACTCCTTAACAACTTTGAAAGTACTGCCTTGAACTGCAATCGGTCCCGGAATGGCATGATCGTTAAACATAATCTTGGTTTTGTCCAAGCTCATCCGGAGACCGATGCATAGAGAAGAATGAACTAGTCCGTTCAGCATGTATTGTAAATCCTGCAACGTTTCGGCCACGGTGACGATGTCGTCCACAAATCGCAAGTGTGACATCTCATTCACCGTTGATGTTAATCCCACGTCCTTTCCACGTCCCTTCCATAACCATGGTATGATGAAAACTGTCGATCAGATGTAACATTGGAGTATTTTCTGTCTTAAAGGTTTAGGTATATAAAGCTGGTTATTGCACAATAGAAAATACCCAAAAATGTAGAAATTTAATTGTATGTCGCATAATGATAAAGTTAAGAGAATTGTGGTGTTCTTTCCGTTTTCGATAAAATAGCAAGTACATTCTCAAAATATTTTTATTTGTTTTTCTGCACTTTTTGCATCATTCCACTCTGTCTCTCTGGCAGTGGTAGTAGCATACATAAGACTGATGGAATTTGACCATAAGTATTTAGGAGCTGATTATCCCGTGTAGAAAAAGCAAACAAAGGTAGAATAAAAATGGCGTTAAAATGCATCCCTGTGTAACTCATTGACATGTCATTGTCTCGTTGGTTTTCCTATTGTCCTTGTGCCAGTTATGTCTAGGAAAGGTTGAGTATAATAAGATACGATATGCGATGTAGTCCGATGTTTAGACGAGTAACTTTAGTTACTCGTCTAAACATCTATACTTACCTTACCTTACTTACTTTAAGTATTTATACTTACCCCCTTATTCATAAAAACTATTTAAGCATTATTCAGTTAATCATTGTCTTGTCCCTTTTTCTCAAATTCAAAATGACGTTTGTGTGACGTTAACAAAACAATATTTAATTAAATAATGCTTAAATAGTTTAAAAGAAGAAGGGAGTAAGTGATTATATGATCGATAGCTTCTTCATAATATAAGAAGCAAATCAAGTATTTATGGATGTTAGTATCGAATAAAGCCTCTTTTAAAGAAAGGATTACCTGACAGAGTTAAAATAATTTAGAAGAAACTTAAATATTATTAAGGTTGGATTAATGGTCTCAAACATACCTGAAAAATAACATAAAAAATATTTTTTCTTTTTAAAAATATTTTAAATATGGTGTCACATTTGACTTAAGTTTTACTTAAATATTCTTACCTCATTAGGTAAGAAAATTTAAGTAAAATTTGTGCTTTGATTTTTCCACGCTGGAGAAAGATCATTAAAAGTATATAAACAAACGATAAATAAATGTTATGGCATAAATAGGTCTGAAATAGGCAAGTGATAGAGTATAGAAAATAAGTGTTCATTCAAAATAGAACACATGAAAGGTGCGACTGCTTAAAACGGGACAAAACTAAGTGAATTGAGAGATTTAGCTAGTTGATCGTTCATGTATAGCTCAGTTGGAACAGCATTCATAGCAAGTACTTATAAGGCAGGTAATAATAAGTAGTCATTATGCGTATTGCCTGCCTATTTAAAAGAATTCATTAAAAAAAAGAAAAAAAAGCAATTACATGCGTACAGAGTTTTTCATTTCAATATATCTACATATCGTCAAGAAGATATTACGAGTACGAATATAGTAATTATAACTAATAACTATAATCAATAATTCAATTTTCACTTTAAAGCAAAAACACAGAAGAAGATGTTTTTTAATAAAATAGTTTTTCTTCTTGCAAAACATCTTTCGATAGGTACAGACAAAAAAAACAACTTTACTGAATTGGTAAATAGTCTAAATTGGTAATTTGAGGCTTTAAATATGATCAACAGGTTCATAAAAAATTGTATTTTTAATATGTAGTTGTAAAAAAGGCATTGAGACGATCAAAGATAACTTTTAAGAGTACTTGTAGATAAGAGTATGATGAAAATTTTTTGTTTTAGTGTTTAGCGTTTCCCATTGATGTGTTAATTATCATACAATTTTGATGAGAACACACCAAACTACACAAAAAAATTACGTATTTTTGTAAGTTAAGACTAAGTTTTTAATGACGCCTAGATTTTCTACTTACAACGTTCTACAAAAATTCATAGATCATCCACATAAGTTCTACCGGGCAAAATCTCCATACTATATCCAAAACGAAAAACAATGTATAAAAAAGGCAACTCTAGGAACGGTTATTACAAATCTTGTCTACCAAGATAATCTGCTTAAAAAGTTCAACATTATTGAGTGCCAAACATCGTCAACGTTAAGATAATGAAACTAAACTATGTATAAACATGAAGTGCCAAGTAAAAACTTAAAGAACTCTCGACTTTTTCAACTGCAACGTCTTTAAAATAATATTAATTCCCACCATGACTAACGACTCTACTGTCGGCAACTCATTCTTATGTAAGACACCATCTCATATTTCACCATAAAGAAAGAAAAAACATTACCTCTAATAGGTAAATGCCCCTAAATACCAATAACGTTTGTCGGATCCCCGCCAAAAACAAACCATGAGTTATATCCGTAATGCAATTTATTCTCCCATTCCGCCATTTTTCCATTCTCTACAGACACTGCTGCTGTCAAATAAATATCAGACCTACGGAATTCACAATAGGTGGGACCGCGCCTCGCTAAATCTAAAATCGTGTGACAGGCCACCCCTTTTTTCAAACAAATTGTACTGTAACAGGGGACTGCGCTACAAACAATTTTGGACTCAATCGATAATCAATTTTTTGCGCCGACCATCCGTCGTATAGTTTTTCCTTTATAGTTTTTGTTGATAGTTTTTTCGAGTACCCCTATCTTGACATTGGCTTTATGGCGCCTGGTATCTTATGGGGCGATCGTGGCAAATTTTAATGGCTGTCAAAAGTGGCTAAAGTCGGTGGTTACAACCAAAACAAATTTGGCTGCTGTTAGGTTAACTGTTATGGGAGCGTATATAGCGTTGACCTTACGCGAATAACGCTCGGGTTCAATATTAAGACTAGCTTTAATTAACTTAAGATTGGAAACTGTGACGACGTTCAATTACCAAATGGTGCTTGGAAACATTTACCTTCTCTAGCTACTTGATCTCGGTACTTTCTTAGGGTTTTGTAAATTTAAATAAAAGCTTTTATTTCGCCATATGTCTATAAGAATATTTACTTTAAAATTTACCTACGATCATGCCTTTCTTTTAACAATGATTTGACTAAACAAATATTTAAGATAACCCCGTTTAAAAATACGACTTGTCCTTGTAACCGTCTTTTTCGTTTCAATATAAATATAACAAAAATAATGTCATAAATAATACTTTTGTTTAAAATGTCTGTTGTAAATATCTCCCGCACTGTAGTCCTAATATCTAATTAACCATTTCAAATTTTGAAAAGGTCTACGATCGCCAACTTTTGCAGATAATAATTCACCTTAGAAAAAAGAAGATTTTGATAACACCAATTGCACAAATATCTGACTGTGATAGTGTAACCGTGCGCATTTATTTACGCGAGCACTCGATCGTTGGGCGGGCTGTTAACGCCGATGCGTCCCCGTGGCTGGCCAATTTCATGGTCCGACGCTCCCTTGCATCGAAGGTCTTGTTACGTGAACTCATGGCGATCGTTCGCTATCACTTTACAGATACTCTGCTTAATCTCTATCGCACTTATATGGTAATTAGAAAATATCTTAAACCACTTTTCTGACCCAAGAATCCCATTTCGGTTAGTTTATATCTGTCATGGTGAATAGAAGTAATAGAAATATAGCAAAGTATGTTTTGCTTGGAAGTAGTATTCTGCAAAGAATCGATATAATGTTTACAGCTTCATTTTATAATAATACTATAGCAGTTACTATACAAATATTTTCAATCAAAACACATGGACACTCCATTTTAATAATTTTCAAATCAAACAAACGCTTTTTACGTATAAAAATAAGAAAAGAATAAATTCCATCGAACACTGAATAGGACCCTTCGAATTGAACATGGCGACTGCGATCCGCTTTCAAACTATTCAGGATACGATAGAAAACTCAATTCTTTTATTTTATTCCGCTTTTGTTTTTATTCTATTGGGAGAAACTATTTCGTTTCACTCTGTAAAGTTTCGATTGGAAAATTAGAGTGGTGCCAAAATAGACTTGAGTTTGAATATATTAGTAGGAAGAGTCAACAATCTGTACCTAGATAGAGATATGTTAAAAGTATTTTAAATGGTGTTTAGCGAGAAGACGTTAGAGGTGAATGAGGTAAGTTTTAGTTTAATCCCAGGACCCGTTTTCAACTACTAGCGTAAATAGATAAATGTCTAATGGAAAAGGCCTTCCTAATAATCGCACAGTACTCACAAAACACTATACATAGTTTCAAATATCAAACAATCTAGGGCTTGTGTTTTCGAGGTGGTCTCGCGAGCATGTCTTCACACCTTTCTAGTTTCTCAGGGGCATTTTAGTCAAAATAATGAGACCGAAAACTGACTGACTGAGACTGAAGGCCCAGGACCTCGGCAAGGGTCGACCGTTTCGAAGAGAGCTAATAAATACAATACTAACAATGCATTTTAAACAACAATATCCTTCAAAATCTTTTTAAGTTGAACGCTGTAGGATGAAAAGATTGCAAATGCCTCATAAAATTCTACAAGCATTTATGCTAGTGCCTAATCGACATCGGTTGTTGGTGAAACATTATGGTCTTGCACGACCATTTTTATGTTTCACTAACCCTAAATACATGCTTTGCCGTTCAACATGCTAATTTTAAGCTATAGCTTACAAAAGAGCTAGAACCCTTTATTACTGTGTCGTAAAAACTTTACTAGTAGTTGACAAGAGCTAGTAAGATCCTTTAGTAACCCAATATGAACTTTATGTACATTTAATGATGGATGCGAGCAGCACAAAACCGGTCGTTTTTGTTGGAGATCCTTGAGGCAGGCTTTTGTCCAGCAGTGGACATCTTTAAGCTGAGCTTTTGTTTTTGTTTAATTTCACGGTGATATTAATCGTAAAAAGATATTCATTGTTCATCTTCTGTATAAGATAATTGCTTTCCGCGTGAAACAATAGCTTGACAACTGGTTCTTGCATAGATGCACTGAAGTTAAACTAATAAGTAGTCTAGGTACAAAAACACAAATGTTGAAAAAATTTCCACGAGCAGGATTTGAACCTGCACCCTGCACTGCTGCTGAGAGCACCTGACCCAGTATGTCAGAACATACCGGGTCAGGTGCTCTCCCAATTGAGCTTTCGTGGTTCTTACCAGCCCGCCGAAATTGTTCACCACTATTTACTTTTTACTTTGAAAGCCAAAGGCGCCCATTCAATGTCAACAACTCCCGTCGTTAACATCCGATCATAATATTTTCACAAATACTAAAGATCAGTTAAGAAGTAGGCAAGCTATTTATAAAATGTTTATATAATTTTTAACGCAAAATTTGCGTTAAAAATTATATAAACATTAAAGCAACAAACTTACTTTGAAAGCCAAAGGCGCCCATTTAATGTCAACAACTACCGTCGTTAACATCCGATCATAATATTTTTACAAATACTAAAGATCAGTTAAGAAGTAGGCAAGCTATTTATAAAATGTTTATATAATTTTTAACGCAAAATTTGCGGTAAAAATTATTTAAACATTTTAGTCTAGGTACGATTAAATAAAGCTTTACTACAAATTATTATATTATTTTATTATTATTATATCAGCCATAGCTGTCCCACTCCTGGGCAAAAGTTTCCCCACACCTTCCGGTCCCCTGCAACATCACCCTATCAAGGTCGTCCCGCCATCTGCGTCTTGGTCTACCTGGTCGCCTTTTCGCATTTTGTGGGGTCCACTACGTTGTGATCCACGCCCACCTCTCGTTCGGCATGCGGTAGACCAGCCCAGTCCCACTTCAGCCCGGCGGTCCTTCGAGTAACGTCGGCAATTATCGTGCGAGAGCGCAACTCTGTGTTTCGAACGCGGTCTTGTCGCTTTACTCCTAAAATGCTGCGATCTATCGCTCGCTGGCACACCCTGAGCCTAGATCTCGAAGCTTCCGTCAAAGACCAAGTCTGTGCACCAGGATGGGGGGAATGCACATGTCCATTAGTATACAAAGTAAATATCGTAATATATTCCCAGGGCTTTTTTTTAGAAAGGTTGGCAATGTCTCTACTTTACCTCAGGTTAAGAAGAAGCAGAGTCCAAATTCGAGTACTGCTAGTGTAGCAGGATTGTGCCTCGCCAGTAGGGTTGCCAACCATACTTTAAAATAACGTATCCTACGTTATTTTTCATCCCCACACTTTATTATTTTTAATAAAAATAAAGTATGGAAAATACTTTATTTCCGACTAATGCGTGCGTTTGAACGGAGTATTCCTGTTGACTTAATATCTGAACTACTGAATGATACTCAGACGCAGGTGAAGTGAAACGAAACGCAACGCTTAAATAAAAAAAATTAAAAAATACTTTATTTTTTCTTCAAATTCTTTTTTTATACTAGTTAGTGACAGATTTACTTGAATTTTCTGAAAAATTGTTGGCAACCCTATTCACCAGCCACCTTGCCGACCCTAAAGTTGCATCTTCACACCTTGTTAAAAGGACCCCACGTTGAAGGAAGGAGGAAAACGACTGCTGGGAAAGCATTCCATTTTTTGAAATGAAATTAAAATTAGTGTTCAGCTGAGCAGCATGTGTGAGCCATTTACTGCTTAAGACAATCGATATCTAAATAGAAATAGTGTAAGTTTATTTTTTTCTAAACAACCGGGTTCGATTTCCGAGTTGAGTACGGGTTTTTTTTTAAATAAATGAATGCAGTTTTTCTTCTTATTAAAATCGATGACATGGTTCCTAAGAACAGATCTTCGTATGTCTTATAGTTTCGGACTTTCCCATACTGACCGATTTAAATGAGACAACCTGTATACAATCATATTATTAGGAAAATATATAGGTACAATTATTGTTATTTTTGGAGCCGGTGCCAGCTAAGATCACAATCAAATCAAATTATACTTTCTGAATGCAAATGCTTGACTTATTGCTAAAAATACCAAAATCGCTATAGGTTAGTCAAAGTCAAAGTCAAATATTCTTTATTCAAATAAACTTTAGAAAAGTGCTTTTGAATCGTCCATAATTTTTTTACCTACTACCCATTCAGGACGTCTATATTTTAGCTGTGGAGAAGAATGGGCGCAAGAAACTCCACAGCTTTAATTCAATATGTAACGACATTTACAAAATTATATGCCGTTACGTTACCAAGTTACACAAGTTTAAAAAAAAAAATCTTAACAATATTTTGGATTAGAAATAGATTGGAGCATTTTAAACCCATGCTGTTTTGTCTTCAATGTAATCAGACACTTTATAATAAGCTTTTTTATAAAGCTTTTCTTTAATAGCGATTTTAAATTTATTAATATCTAGTTTTTGGATATTACTTGGAACTTTATTGTAAAAACGTACACACAGGCCTCTAAATGAATTATTTACTTTGTGGAGCCTAGTATTAGGTACTGCTAGTTTGTTTTTATTTCTAGTGTTTACATTGTGAATATCACTGTTTTTAGAAAAAGTTTTAATATTTTTATATACATACATTAGGTTCTCGTAAATATATTGTGATGGAACTGTCATTATATTAATATCTTTAAATCTCTCCCTAAGAGAATCACCAGCTTTTAGATTATAAATTGCTCGAAAAGCCCGCTTCTGCAGCACAAAGATAGTTTGAATATCGGCAGTATTGCCCCACAGTAAAATGCCGTACGACATTACGCTATGGAAATAACTAAAGTAAACAAGTCTAGCTGTTTCAATGTCAGTGATCTGACGAATTTTCATTACTGCATAAGCCGCAGAGCTCAGTCTACTCGACAATTTATCTATATGTGGGCCTCACTGTAGCTTTACATCCAACGTAATGCCTAAAAACACTGTGGTGTCCACAAGGTCCACACTCTTATCTTTAATTCTTACACTGGTTTTTACCTCCTTAACGTTGGGTAATACAAATCTTATACATTTGGTTTTTTCAAAAAAATGTAATTTAAATAATATGTAGTGTTAATTCCGCTAACTAGCTACTAGAGACTAGCTAGCTAGAGTTAGCGGAATTAACACTACATATTATTTAAATTACATTTTTTTGTACTATGGATTTCCGCAAAATAACGCCTGATTCCATTAATTATTTGGTTTTTTGTTCATTTAATAGCAAATTGTTAACACTAAACCAATGAACTATCTTTGAGACAGCATTGTTCACATCGTCATCAATCGGCTGTCGTCGTTTCACTTTGAATAAAAGTGAGGTATCATCCGCAAACAATACTATCTCATGTTTGTCTTTTACAAAGTAAGGCAAGTCGTTAATATAAATTAAAAATAAGAAAGGACCAAGAATTGAACCCTGTGGAACTCCCATTGTAACCACCGATCCCGGAGATCTTTTACCGTTAACATCAACCCTCTGAACCCTATCACTCAAATATGAGATAAGAAGATTCAGTGATGCATCTCTAATTCCATAGTGGTAGAGCTTCCTGACCAGGGTTTCATGTAAAACACAATCAAAGGCCTTGGATAAATCACAAAAAACCCCTACGGCATCGTGTGAATCTTCCCAGGCATTAAATATTTGAAGTAAAAGCTCAACACCAGCGTCAGTAGTCGAGCGACTCCTAGTGAAACCATATTGTCTAGAATGTAAAAGTTTATTTCTATAAAAATGAACTTGAATTTGGTCTAGAATTATCTTTTCAAATATTTTACTAAATGTGGGTAACACAGAAATTGGTCTAAAGTTAGAGGGGTCACATTTGCTACCTGATTTGAATAATGGGATTATTTACTGTGCTTCATTAGCTCAGAAAAAACACCACAGTCAATGCATTCATTAAATATGCAAGCTAAAACTGGAGCTATTGTCTCAATAACGGATTTAGTGACGTCGACGGAATTACCCCACAGATCAGCAGTCTTCTTTTTATTAAGAGTATTAAAAGTTTTAATTATATCTCTAAAATCAATTTTTTGAAAACTAAAATAGTTTTCACTAGGTTTGACATTTTCCTTTAGAACCGCTTCAGCTACAGTGAGGGAGGAGTCGAAAGCCTTTGTAGTTGAAACTGGAACATCAGTTAAAACCTTCTCAAATGCCGCAGCAACATCAGCATCGGAAGTTAAGGTTTGATTTTCGTAGCTCAATTTGTACTCATTGTTACGACTTTTGACATTTCCAGTTTCACTATTTATAATATTCCATGTCATTTTTATTTTGTTATTACTTAGCTTAATCTTTGAACTCAGGAACTTTGCCTTTGCTAATCGACATACTATTTTAAATAACTTAGAATAATTTTTGACATACAATTTAAAATCTTCACTGGTGTTATAGTTGCGTTCATCATATAGCTCATAAAGTCGCTTTCTACTTTTGTGGATACCAATTGTAGCTCATTCACTAAAAGTAACAGTACCACTAACCGAGATCCTTTTTGGAATAAAAGTTTTATTAAATTCTGTACAATATTTATGAAAGAAATCATTACAAAATTCATTTGGGTTATCATTATACTTTAAAAAACATATATTATCATAAAGATTGTTTTTAAACCGTTCTAGACGACCTGCAGTTTTTGGTACAACAGTGATATTCTGTTTCTTCACTTGCTTACACTGATGTGGAAGGCTGACCATTTGGCCACAATGATCAGAGTCCAGTTTATTAATAATGAGTTTAGACAGTGGTACTAGATCGGTATATATGTTATCAATACAAGTGGCCGAAGTGGCAGTTATTCTAGTTAGCTCCAAAAATAAATTATTTAAATTATACGATTGAAATAAATTTTTAATTTTGATAGAACCTGTAGACTTTTCTAACAAATTAATATTAAAATCACCGCAAATAACTATCTTTTTACCTACATTGCGGATTTTATATAATGCTTCATCCATTACTTTTTCAAAATAATCATACAATGCTGACGGAGGCCTGTATACACTTAATACAACAAGTCGCTCCAGCTCCACACAAGCTATTTCTATTGTTCGCTCAACCGAGAGGCTCACTATGTCTTTTCGTTCCTTTAATTTTAATTTCTTATTAACTATAATTAAGGAGCCACCATGAATTGAATTTACTCGACTGAACGAACTACCTACCAAATGATTATTAAAATTGAACATGAACTGATGATCTTTAAGCCAGTGTTCAGTAATACATAAAATATCAACTTTATTATCGTTCATGAACAATTCAATCTCCAGATCTTTGCCCGTCATCCCTTGAATGTTCTGGTGAACTATATTAATCGAGTGAACATTTTTAATAATTGTAGGTTGGGATGGGCTGTTTTTAGAATTAATTTTACATTTATTTAAAATATTACCAAACATTTTGCAAGAGAATTCCTCTTTTGTCTTATGATTTAATTTAAATTATTGATTGGAATGTCAGTAGAAACACTACTGACATTTATGTCTATTAAACATTGCTCAATAGGAGCAACTTGTTTAGCCAAGTTTTTGGCTGAGATGTGTATAAAATATGATAGCGATGAAGCTATTTGTCGCTTGAAATAAATTGGCAGATAATAACTATCTTTTGTCAAATAAAAATTACTAACATAATTGTTAGTGTCAATTAAATGCAAATTTTCATTGTTGCAAAATGTATGTAATGTCAAATTAAGCTTATATCTAGTAGTATTTTCCTCCTGTGGCAAGCTATTACAATAGGGTAAAGTAAACAGTATAATTTTCCCTTCATTTAAATTATTTAACTTATTTAAACTCTTAATCAAACTTGATTTGTTCAATTTACCCCTATTTCCAACAAAAAATAATACAGTACTATTAGGTTTATATTTATAATCAATTGCTTTTGTTAAAATATCTTGATAAGAAGCACCAGGCATACAGTAATTGGTGATTGAATGTCCTAAGTCAAATAACAAGCGGCCCATGTTTTTACCAAATTCATCGCTAAATATAACAGTGTCACTCTTATTATCTAAATTTAAATCTTCTTGATTGATATTTTTTACTAAGTGTGGTGTATTTATAATTTTACACTGGCTAGGGGAACCTTTAGGTAAATCAGTATTAATTAATTTTAATGGATTAGGTGTATGCCTACAATATTTGAGGAAATCCCTCAATTCCTTAAGGATCCCATCATCAAAACTGGACCAAATTAAAATGAGATCACACGGAAAGCACCAGCTTTCAAAAAAAGAAAGAATCAACAAAATCGGTTCACCCAGTCGAAAGTTCTGAGGTAACAAACATAAAAAAAATACAGTCGAATTGAGAATCTCCTCCTTTTTTTTTAATTCGGTTAAAAATGAGAAAAACATATTTTGTGGTTTTGATAGAGTGAATAATCTTTCGTGGATAGATAGACAAAGATTATTGTGTATATTATGTCATAATAAATACTTATAAATGGAAATGCTTTCAAAAAGTATGTAACGCTATATTAAAAGGTACACACCGATAAAAATCGGTATTTCTTCAAACTAAAATAGATTAACAAAATAGTAGCAGTAAATTATATTGCAAGCTTACAATTAACAATTTATAACTACATATTTTATAATTATTTGCTTTGCCACCATACATTACCAGTTTTTTTTATTTTTTTATTTAACTGATCGCCAAGCTTAATTGAATTAGTGTATATTTTAGAAGAGGCAACTTCGTTCGCGTAGACAACCGTTTCTATCTATGATACCATTGATTTTTTTTTTAAATACAACGTTTTTTTATTTGTAGTTTGTTTAAAACAAAGACTAGTGGTCGCCCAGTGGTCGAAATTCGGCCATAATTTTATTATGGCTGCACGGATTGTATCCTAAGCAATGAAAAATTCAAAAAGATAGAATGTGAGTCCGAGTTTGGATTAGCATTGACAGATTTCGGTCGCTCCTCTTGTATTTTTGAAATTTTTGGAAAGAGTATAATATGCGTGTGTGTCAAAAACATGGTAGTGTGTGGAATGTTTGTTTTATTGATTTAATGTATTTTTATGCATAATTTTAAAAAAATATTAACATTCGGATAACCTTCTCTATATAAACTATAAGTGTGCGAAATTTCATACCTCTCCGTCCGCGCAATTTTCTTAAAAAAGGGGTACAAATTTTTTGCATCACGTGTGCATACCTTTAGATTTCATGAATTCAAAGTCAATTAATTTCATTTATCAACCAGTATTTATGTGATATTTTACCTTTATATTCAATAGACGATTAAAAATTATGGAATTAAAAACCGAAAGCTTATTGTTATGAAAATAAAATATAGCCTTTATAATTTGGGGATAGTGTAGCTTTCTACCGGTAAAACAATTTTAAAAATCGGTTTTGGTAGTTTCAGGGATTACCTTTTACAAACAAACATTTTTACTTCTTTCAACAGTTGACATAAATCAGCATACAATTTATGTCTTATTAGAACTCCACCTTATCATCGTAAAGGTTTTACATACATTGGAATACACAAATACGTTTTGATAAACAGATTACAATCAGTTGTTTTACTAATATATCGATGATCGGATTACCTTGTAATTAATTAACTTTATTTAAATCTTGAAATAATTAGAATAAATTATTTATACCACTTTGATTATGTCGTGATAACAAAATTAAGTATTTACATTGAGGAAGCGGCGATGGTGATGGCCATGGACGGGACACATTATTAAAGAGAAGAAGGAGAAATGGACCAATTTAATGACAGAATGGTATCTACGAGACGGTAAAAGGAGCAGACCTAGACATACCAGGGCTTTGAATACCGTTTAAAAAAATCGTATCGATACTTCTGTCAAACGAAGATACCTGTAACAAAAACCGGTATGCTTGGCATCGATACCTGGCATTTTTACCGGTAAATTAGCTAACCGCTCTACAAGGATTGGCAAAAGCGCAATATGTAACGAAAAAAGTAGCGATACTTTTCTAGATAACGATACCTGCATTACCGGTACAAATTACCTTTATGACGAAAATAAGTTTATAAGAAATAACGTTACTTACCGGTACCTATAGTGGGAATTTGGTAACGGTATCAAGCTCTGAAACAGATTTAAAGATGGGAGGAAGATATTGTGAAAACAGATGGTACAATATAGACCCGTATACAGCAAAAGATAGGACAAATGGAAATGTTTAGAGGAGGTCTTTGTCGGAAGACCAGCTGTGATAGAATAACGACCGTTCGCTAAAATTTTATTTTCTTAAAAAGATAGTAATTATATTAAGCTTTAGATATATTCTTTAGAAAAATAATGTAAAAATTAGGAGAACAGCAATAAAGGCTCTTTATTTTTTTTATTTTTTTTTATTATACCTTTTAGGTCTTTAATTTTTATTATAATATAGTGTTAGTAGTAGTAAGTACTATTATTAACATTTAAAAAAAAAGAATTACCTATGTTTTTTTTATTGTTTCTTGGTTTGTTATTCATCATCATCATCAGCTCATTTTATGTCCCCACTGCTGGGGCACGAGCCTTCCTAGTGGATGGATAGGGAGAACAGGTCATAAACCACCACGCGGGCCCGGTGCGGATTGGTGGTTGTTGACGACTGCTAATGCAGCCGGGATCAATGACTTTACGTGCGTTCCGAAGCACGGAGCAGCTCGAGATGAAAAATTTTTGGTCACACATCCGATGACTGGCCTTTGTGAAAGTTGCTTAACCTCAGTATCGCGCGTATCAGGGCGCGTTAACCACTGCAATTGATTATTGTATTTTTTTGCATTGAGATATTTGAATGGCCGGAGAATGTCATAGGCTTGAGAAGAAAGAAGAAGTGAAGAATTTAAAAGGTATAACCTCAGGAAGTGGTACTTATCAGTGTTTGGTTCCTTGAAGGCACGCTGTTTTGGTGACATATTCGCACCTACCGATTTCTACGCGGCTATGGTTGGAAGCTAGTAATCATCTGCAATGTATCTTACTTAATGAGGTAGGTTGTTTAAATAATAATTATCATTTCGTTACAATCATTAAAAAAAAAAAATTAAAGTTAAATTTTTTATTATTTTTTTGTGTAAATTTCAACCATTACTTAGTTTTTATCTGTCCACAGCGCGCCGCGAAAACCTCCATTACCGATCATGTTCTATTTAATGACACATATCTCATAGTACACTTATAGCAGGTATCTATTAAAAACTATCACTGATATTTGCAAACTGTTAACGTTACCTATAAGTATTAACTTTATTTTTCTCGTATTTGTAAACATTTATTTTTACAGGAGTTAATGAATGCAATATCGAGATTAGGTTCCTTACTTTTTTTACCCATGTTATGCATTGAATAAAACCATATAGTGAATAATTATTCTAATATGAATATAAATCATCCTTATTCCATAACTCTGATCACAAATACGTATACAAGACGTGTATCCTAGCTGAAACTATAAAATCCTTCGCGTACTCATAATATAATCTGCATAGAGCGCGTCCAAAAACCAGTAACTTTTGACCAGTAGCATACCGGCTGAACGTTTGCGACTGCGCGAAAACTTGCTAATGGCCACATTGATTTTGCAGATAGAAGCCAGGTCGGAGCGTGCCAACCTACCCTCCTTTCCGGGACTCCGCAATTAGCATGCAACACCGAACTACGGCACAACCAAAGCACCTTCAAAAAGCGCACACTCAACGCCAGGTATAGCAAAACACGCAATGTATCTAACGCACAACGATGCGGTTGCGACCAATCGAGACTTACGACGCTCAGTGTAAGTCACGGGGTAGGTATAACAATAACTAAAATAGTATTACCTATATTCGTTTTTCCACCGTTTCTACTTTACGCTCGAAGACAATTCGTCGCTCGGAAGGGAAACCCGTTACAGTATAACAAAAAGGAAATATTACTGTCCCCGCTCGATTGGCTTTTGTACGGGAAATAAGGGAATTGAAAGTGGTATTGCCCTTTAATAAGATCAGGACGGCTTCCGTAATTTTATGTTTCACTAAAAAGCTGATATTAAGTGGAGGGGACCTCTGTCGCTCCGCTGTGGGATGGGTTGTCGAAGATTTATATTCTGAATGCTCGACAGTCATGGTGATCTCTGATATTCAAAGCGTCTATTAGGTAAGTACTTACGTTGAAATGAAATAAACCGACCTAGTTTACAAAATCTCCATTCCTATTTTTAATATTTGTTTAAATATTATTTAGTACCTATATAATTTGCCATAGATTACTAACGGACCACTGAGTAAACTTTAAATCTTGATTTATAATTTCTCAATTTAAAGAATTCGTTACCCATTGTATTTATTTATCTTGTCAAAAAAAGCAAAGCGTTGAATAAATTAATTATTTTCCCATTAAAGCACTTAAGCTAGGTATTCGTATACAGCAAAGTTTGCTGGAGACAGCGTTTTACTGCGTCACTGAAAAGGTAGAAAAGGACAATTGAATAGAAAACATCAACCAATACCTCTTGTTGATTATTAAATTGTTAAAGAGGTGCTTGTCTATTGAAGACTACTTATTAAACGAACGACGAACGACTATATAAAACGAAATTAAGAATTTAAAAAAAATACGGAATACTAATGGACATTTCTCTAACGTCAATTAAAAACATTCTGAAATCACAAGCGTATAGCCCTACACGCAAAAGACAAAAACAAAAGTTAAACCATCAATTTGTTAAAACAAACGAAATTAGAAACACCTCCCGCGGGTGTAGTACAATCATAAATTGCTACCAATTTAATTGGATCGCGTTACGCTGGCAATATCGCACGTTATACGTACGTAGCCCGGGTAACTATCCGGGCAAGTTACGACTAGCCAGCTCGTTTTGTTGTACCCCCTTTGGGTTACACTTGGACCCGTGGACCGAAGAGCCACTTTGTGAACACAAAAAAGTTCCTGTAAACGGCGGAACATAATCTCAATACCCTAAATAGGTACGTCTTTAAGAAAACATTTAGCATTGAAAAAGTATTAGAGTAATTATTAACATGGTTCTATCCTGTTTTTTTTATAATTGAGTATTTACGGATGCACTGTGATCATTTGTGATCGTGCCGAAATATCGAAAACTCAATAATAAAAAACATGGCGAGGGTGACTGATGCTGCGTTGTTTTCAAGCTGCACCAGTTGTCTTTGCGTCGGGACTCCATTTCCACTTAACATCAGGTTAAGTGGAGTCACTATAAAAAAAACTCTTAAACAAGTGACTATGGTAGTTTAAAAGTTATATTGAAAAGGTATGCATAAATAGGAATGTAATAATGTAAAAATCCGTCATCAACAGACTTTCTACCTTAAATTTCATTAGAAGCAGCTCTCCTTTTTGTATAAGAGTGTCCATATTTATCATTTACAAAGGAGACATCGTTGAACAAGTAGCAATAAAGTAGAGAACAGAAATAAATTTGGCAACTTAAAACCTAGCAATTCGTGTCGAGCCACGTAAACACTCCCTTAGAATTCGTACAACCAATTTGTGAGAGCTGCGCGATCAATATATCTCTTCCCGCTCTTCGTCTTTTTGTGGTAGTGCAAGGGGAGGGGCGGGGGGCCTTGATGTATTGGACTGCGAGCTGTTGTGTGGGGTGAATGGTACAGGTAGGGTAAACGTTACTGTGTGGGAGCTTGCACCGTCGAATATCTGCGTAGCTATAGACCGGCTGGTACAGTTCCATGGAAACGTGGATGGCAAATGATTAAAATTAAATAGTCTTAAAAAGATTTATGAGAATCGCTGCCAGAAATTACTCCATATAAATTTCTCTTTTTACCAGACTGCGTCAGAAGGAGGGCTATGTTTTTCGAGTGTATGTATGTATGTATGTTTGTATGTATGTATGTATGTATGTATGTCTATTTCTTTGGCACGTCGCGCACGCCCTACAGACCAAACGGCATGGTGGATTTTAACATATGAGGTGTCGTTAGATTTGTTTTGACTGTGGGAGTGACAGATGCTATAAAAAAATCCGGAATATACTTAATAAAAAAATAATAAAAGTTTGAAATAAACCAAATTATTAAAATAAAACAAAAAACCCGACTGCTAAAACAACTATTTAAAAAACAATTCTCTTCTTCTTAGTCGTTTCACTCTTGTCAGAGTAGTCGTGGTTATCACGTTCCGGTAGATTGGGCAGCAGACAGTACCCGCCGCACGACATCCCGCCACCTCTGCCTGCTGGTCGTTAATCGGGCACATTCGTGCACGGGAGCGCCCACCGCAGCCTTCACTTGGTCCGTCCATCTCATTGGGGACGTTCTATGGAGTCATTTACACGCCGACTAACATGCCCAAAGATTTTCGGGATCCGACTGCGCACTTGGGTGGATAGGCGCTCTTTTATGCCAAGCTCATCAAGGATGGAGGCATTTTGTTCGGAACTCGGTCCAAGAGACCCCGAGCATCTTCTTCCAACACTACATCTCCAGAGCGTCTATCTTGTGAGTTTCGGTTTGCCGTAGGGTCCATGTTTCGGCGGCGTACAGGAATATGGGAAACACCAACGATTTTACGAGCCTAACCTTTGTGGCTTTTGTTATGTTTCAGTTCCTCTATATTTTCTTTAGCTTGTCCATTGCACTTCTGCTCATAGCCATGCGTTTCTTAACTTCATCTATGCAGCCTCCTTGATTTGAGATAAGAGCCCCAAGGTAAATGTAGGATTGTACAACCTCACAGTTTGCTATTTTGGTGATGTTCGGCAAGTTGTTGTTAGCTCTGTCGACAATCATCGTCTAAGGGCCGAGTTCACCAACTTTCTAAACAACTGTTTAACAAGTAAACAGCTGATTAAAGATATTTTTGTGTTCACCACACGTTAACCAACGATTACGGTCCTTAATCAGCCGATCAACTTAACCGAGCTCTGTAGCATCGTTTAACAGTCGATTAACCTAACTTTTTGACATTTTGTAATTTGCTGTGTCTAAGTTTGCGTCAACATTTAAACAAATTTTCGTTGTGTTTTGTTTGTTGAAAGTCAAAATGTAGTCAATGTTTAATGTTATGGTGGATAACTACCACGACCATTATCTCGGACTTCTTGAAAATCTGGACGATTTGGAAAGAATTGCAAGAAAACCTTATGTTTATCAAGCGCGTCGTAATTATTATGAGGAATATGATGATAAAGCTTTTAAAACTAGATCTCCGATAGAATGCGCCTCTCATCGCTTGAGAAATTAATCGTACGCTTTTTTTTTACTCTCAAGGTCCAATTTCGATTTATAAATAACACTTTCACAGCAAATTGCAAGACACGACAATAAACAAAACACACAACAAAAATCCACACGAGTTTTCGGCATTGACATTTGACATGACATAACATGACGCCATGACGGTGACGGATATAAGCCGACCAAAATTAGAATACATTGCTAGTTTAACGATCTTGACAAGTCATTGCACTTTTTAAGTTTGTAGCATTTTATATTATGCTACTACGTTAAAATGTCAACGTAAATCGTGTATTTGAACATGACTGTGCTACCTACGCAAATTAATACCAGTAAATACCTACCTATAATACCAGTTGTACATTCACTCTGAATGATAGATAATTGGCCGATTTTGTCACCATGGATAAAATTTACCTGGTGAACAGTAAATATTCGAACGGCTGTTTAAACGACGTTTAGGATTTAAGCAGCTGATTACTTGATCGTTGGTTAAATGACAGTTGGTGAACTTGGGCCTTAGTTTTACCGCGATTTATCTTCAAACCAAACTCTAGGCTGACACGTTCCATTTTCAGGAGAAGTTCTTCCATGCGGCTACTACTAGAGGCAAAAAGGGTAGTGTCATCTGCATATCGTAGATTGGCAATTTTGTACACCTATGGTTACACCGTGCTTCCAGTCCTCAAGGGTTATACGCATAATTATCTCCGGGAACGTATTATACAGAAGCGATGAAATTATGCATCCCTGTCTGACTCCAGCGCTAGGGTGAAAGCTGTCCGAGAAGATTCCATCTGTTTTCACTGACCCAGTTCCATCTACGTAGAGGCGTCTAAGCAAATGCACTAGATGGTTTGGTGTACCCATTTGCAATAAGGTGTCCCACAGTTTAGGCCATTTCACTGAATCGAATGCTTTCGAAAAGTCAACAAAGCAGACCTAAGTTGGCTTGTTGAACTTCCGAGACTTCTCGATGATCTAGCGGACAATAAAAATCTGCTCGTGGAATTCTGGGATCGTAGAGCTTGTTTTTTTTCTTTCAAGTTTTTCTCTTTGCAGTTATTTTTTATGTTAGTCCAGTTTTTACGAGTATGTAATTGTTTTTTAAATAGTTGTTTTAGCAGTCAGGTTTTTTGTTTTATTTTAATAATTTTTAAAATAGTAGTAGGTGTACTTTTGAATCAAGTGTTGCATTAATATTTTATCTCTGAGTGACTCCATATGGGCCCATAAAACAATTGAATTTCTATTGTGTTTGGTTGTATGGATAACGAGAGGTTAATAAAAAGCAAGGATATGAGCCATAATTAATGTTACACTTGATTTCAAAATAACTCTATTCTAGGGTACCAACAAAGGAACGCATTATATTATTCTTCCGAATCGGGCCCTTCGGAGGATCTAGTAGGGCACAGAGACACGCACTAGTGCGTGATGCCGTTCCCTCTGTAAAACCTCCGATAGTGATTCGTTTCACACGACTTGAGGAACCCTTTAAGTTTCTCGCCGCCCCCAAAAAAGCCCGGCGAAGCTGAAAATGCCGTCTGAGGCAATCAGCGAACGCTCTCAAAAAAAAAACAACAACGTTTTCGTCATCCACCCGAGTACCTACCAATCTTGCCCGTAGACTTTCACTTTTGTGATTGTTGCAGAGAACTTATGAATTCAAAGTGCCAAAGTTATACACTTAGATGAATGATTGGTCTCGCTGCGCTTGACTAGATACCGCCGGCGTTCCTGTTAAATGCAGCAAAAAATACTACGTCGAAGTCGGCGTACCCGAGTCAGTCGTCTACTGTCAGTCGCGTTGCAAACTGTGCGTGAGGTGCGCCGAATGTTTTGTTAAATTTGGGTCATAAACGGAAGTAAAATTCCAGTTTGCGTAGTTAAACTGTGTAAAATAATACTATAAGAAATAAAAAGTACACCGTTATTACACACACTACAATGATGAGTTGCCGCATTCACGGAGCTATTGTTTCTAGGTAACACGGTATTTAGTCGAGCGCAGCGAGACCAATCGTTCATTTAAGGTTATACATATATTTAAGTTAATCTTACTATACTTACTTTAAGTCAAAGTACCTACTTACAAATTAAGGATATCAATTTCATGCTCGCATTAATGTGACCTCCTGAAATAAATTACATTTGGGAGCATTTTTGTATAGACACAGGCATACCTACTATATAAAAAAACATAAAATAATAAGAAGTTGAACAATAGTTATTTGTTTTACAAGAGTGCAAAGTTGCTTTTTAACCGCGTCCTCAATTTTGATGACCGAGCAAGCGAAGGATTCTAAAATTAGAATCCTGAGCGTTAGCGAGGGAATTAAAAGAGCACGAGGTGAAAAATCTTGACACTCGAGTGCAACACGTAACTTTTCATCCCACCTCAGTGAGGAAATGACTAAATGCAAAAAAAACATTTACAATCACAAAATACTTTTATTTCAGTTTAGGCATTAACTATTACATTATGATAGGTAAGTATTTCTGTCATACTTAATAGTTGTACTGATTCATCGGATTCCCTTGATTTTTTTGGTTGCTGAGCAGATGAGGCTCCTTTTAAAAATACCACTAATTTGGGATAGGTCTTGATATGTATGTCTTATTTCATCTTTATTGTTGCTTTTAGCATTAAATACGTAGGTACTCCATAGAGTGCTTGATTTCTTGGTCTCGGATAATTCAATAAAATAAGCCAGCAAAACATTTTCGGAGAATGTTTTGGCTCCTTTAGCTGTCGCCACGTGTTAAACATATCGTACTGTTTCAAATACTTCTCGTTGAGAGAGAAAGCTCATTTGCGCATTATTAACAGTTTCAGTCAATTCTGTTGGCATCAAATAAACTTCCACGTCGCTAGAATTACTCATTTTAGGTTTTTCACTTGTTTTCAAGTTTCATGTTTATATCCTAAGGTTTTAACAAAATGATGTGAAAATAAAATGGTGCGCGCAAAGCAAATTTAAAAAAAGTACACAAAGAAGGTTTCAAGTCTGAGTTTTTAATAAATTAAAAAAGGTTGTATGATAAATTCGGCACCATGGAGGTAGAACTAAATAGGTTTAACGATGTTTTGAATTCACAAACTTAGTGCACACGATGTTCTAAATTCAATTTACTTTATCCTCTAGCGGATAAAAACGGTTTTTGCACTCAGATATCGAAGAGCAAAAATACTCTTTCCGAGATGGGGGGATGAAAAGATCATTTGTGTGTGACCTAGGTCTACGAAAATAACTACTTTTAGTCTAAGTACACCGCTTTGCAGCAGCTATTAGCCCACCTTCGATAGACTGAGACGTGTCCTTATAATGTAAAATTATTCTTATTAAACCTAAGTAAATATAAAGTGTTATTAGTAATTCTCCATTTCATTAAACATTTTTTTCGACAAAATGTAGAGTATATGGAGAGATTCGAGCGGATCGCATGGCAATCCTACCCGCTTTTTTCTTGTGTATCGTTGCTCTGCCAAGACGATACTTACAAATATTTGTTCGTCAACTACGATTCAACGCGCGTCTTTTCGCGATCAGTTTTTTTCGATTTAGCGACATTACGGTCGTACCTATTAATTTGGGCTTGTGTTCTCTATTGTGATTATTTTCGTATTCAAACTAACAGTGGAGCTTAACTTTCGTGCGGTTTCGACTGGATTTTATCTGTGACGTCATCGGTAACGCAGCACCATCATCAGCTCGACAACTTCCGCCGCAAATACTACAGAACGAGAATAAAGGTTGGTGGCATTTATATAATAGCAATCCGTGTGTAGATCTTTCTAACATAAGAGACAGTTTGCTGATTGCCAGCGGCGCTTTTTTCGGGGTTAACTTCGATCCGTCATTTACGAAACCAAACGCCGAGGGTGTTGGCGGCTTTTTGGAGTCGGTTGGAAACCGCGGCTTTGTCTCTACCGGACGAATATAGCGCGGTGTCATCCACGAATAGAGCTAGCTCTACGCGTGGGATCTTAGAGATATCGTTTGCATAAAGCGCAAACAGGATTGGGGACAACACGGATCCCTGCGGGACGCCGGCGCGAATAGGATGAGAGGTGGAGAGCGTTCCTTCGACGCGGAAGCAAAAAGAGCGATCCGACAAATAGTCTCGTATGATGTGCACGAGTCTATCTGGCACGCCAAATTTGTACAGCTTATAAATTAAGCCGTTGTGCCAAACTTTGTCAAATGCTTTCGCAACGTCGAAGAAAAGAGCTCCGGTTCCCTTGGGACAGCAGCTATTGAGACCGGATAGGATATGCTCCGTGAGGCGGTGCAATTGATGGGTACACGAGAGTTTGGGGCGGAACCCAAACTGCTCGTTTATAAGAATATTGTTAGAGGAAACGTATTCTCTTAAACGAGATACTAGAACGCGTTCGTACAGTTTTCCCAACGATTTGAGAAGACTGATGGGGCAATAACTATAGGAGGCGTTACGCGGTTTACCGGGTTTATGAATACCTATGACAACCGCATCTTTCCACGCAGCGGGAAAGATTGCGTTTGTCATGGCGCTATTGAAGATAGCTACTATTAAAAGGTTAAGCTGAGCGGGTAAGATTTTAAGGATCTTGTTTGAGATACCCTCTGCCCCGGCACTGGGGCACACTGCCTGGTTTGAGACGCCTAATTAGCGTTTGCACCTCATCCTCCGTAACAGGCGGGAGAGTTGCGGTGGGAGGGAGGGACGAGAGTCTATCGACTTCGCTATCAACCATTTCAACATGGTCCTGAGGGACTGGGAAAGTGCTAGGCGAGCATTGAGACTCGAGGCATTGGGCTTCGTCGTCGTCTTCAAAAGCGATCGAGTTATCGGGTTTGTTAAGCGGGGGCATAGAAGTGACCGTGTCCGACTTATAGGTTCTCGCTGACTTCCAATAAGCTTGGTGAGAGGGCGAGATCTTTTTAAGTACTTAAGCTATCCCAGTTTGTACCGCGGAGCTCTTGTAACTCGGTTGTCCGAAGTGGGATAAGAGTCGTATGCGCGCGTGGCGGCGTTTTTAGCCCTCAATAGTTGCCTCACATCGTTCGGCAGTTTGAAGCGATGATCTCCGTTACTACAACCCACCGGGTCGAAAAGCTTATAGCGATGCTGAGATGACTACCAAGGCCGAAGGTCGACCGCTGCCAATGTCTCGTAAGGCGAGGCAAAGATATCGGGGATTGGGTTTAATGACTCTCTGGCGGTAGGCTCGAGTAATTTCTCAAGCTTGTCCCAGTCAGTCACCAACTTAATGACGGGGGTGGAGTCGGTGGGGGGGTGGGCGAACTGTAAAACAATCGGCCTATGATCGGAGAATAGCAACGCCATATCTAACGGTTTGGGGGACTTTTCAATAATGCAGTCTACAATACCAGCGATCTTATTCGTCGGCAACAAAAAGTAAGTAAATAAAATATTTACTTACTTTTTTTTTTACATAAATCAAAGTTATCCACATTTTGTTTTAACTTTGGTTATCTTATTCAGTTTTGTTTGTCTGTAAAAACAACAGTTTCTTTTCTAATCATCTTGACAAAGATGTCAAGATGATTAAGTTCTAAATAAATCTCTTTAAACCAATGAAATATTCTGTTATATTGTTTTTTTTGTAATAAATGTACCTAATATAATTCAAGTGCGTCGGTTTATCACTTCAGCTACATCTCCAAACACTTCAAGATTTATATCGGAATAAAACAAGGCAATTTTGATTTACGACACTATAATGCGTATTATCCTCGTATATTCAAATTGTTCTATTTATGCTTAATCTTATTTTTCAGCGAGAACATTTCTCATTGCGATTGTACGGAGAGAGGGCCCGTTCATCGAACGAGTGCGGACCTAATATCGAAACGTCGTACAGCAAACGGAACGCAAGCCAACTAGCACCGTTTCCACCCTACGAAACGTTACAAATATGTCTAATGCGAAGCAACTGAACTCACATCCGCCGCTGTTGGACTTAAGCCGTTCTACAGTCGTGTCGCACAGAGATTTCCCACTCCAATTGTAAAAGGTCTTAACTGTGTATGTATTATCTGCTGTTGTGACGTTACAGAATGCGCCGGATCCAGTCTTATCTCGCCTGTAGCAAGGTGATTTACTATAATTAGAAAGATAGCGGTAGATGCCTTTTGTTATAATTTTCCAGGCGGGCTCACGAGCGTTTTCCCGCGCAAACTCATGAAAACGGCGGCCATTTTGTAATGTGCCTTGTTTTTTGATAAGGGTATTAAAATAACGGCGTATTCGGACCGTTCTTTACTTCGCTATAGGGTGCTCTAGGTGTTTATATAGGCAACTAAATACGTGAGCACACATTTTGAATGCAAATTGGAAGAGTTGCTAATGAAATTTTGGTAATATGAACCTGTGTATTTTGGGTAAACTGTTATTGTACCTATTAAACAGACGAAGGAACTGGTCGTTTAATCTATTTCGGCTACTTCTACAGCGTTATGTATTGTGGTAGTATACTGAAGGAAAAAGAAAAGAGTTAGGTACTTAGTGAAAAATCTTTTTTAAATTGCCAAAAATACAGCGGTCAGGCCTCTAGGCCTATTTAGTTATTTTTTTATTTTTATTTAAACCTAGGTACCATTTTTTTTAGTTTTTTTCTGAATTTTATCTCGATAGAAGACTGCATTCCGCACTTCCAGTAGAACTGATAATATATAATCTATATATGAATAAAAATGAATCGCTAAATGTGTTGCTAATCGCAAAACTCGAGAACGGCTGAACCGAATTGGCTGATTTCTTTTTTGTTGTGTTTGATGAAGTCTGAGAAAGGTTCTAATAGAGTGTGAAAACGTAAAAAATACGAGGAAAATAGTAAAAACAACAATTTTCTTTTCTCATACAAATTACTCTGTCCCCAGCTGTCAAATAAGTAAAATAAAAAAAAAAAAAAACAAAGGCGCGTTAGGATTATCTTTGGTATGCCTTCAAGTTGATTAGAGGTCAGATTTATTTATTTACGCGCCAAGTAATCAAACAAAAAATATCGTGTACCTACCATACGGCATTACAATAAAAATATCATCACATTAGATATTTCTAAAGACTTTCAATGTTATTTTATTTCTGTTAGACTGCGACTAACTTAACCTTGACAGAACGAAATCTGTCGGGGCAGCTATTAACATAAACAAATCCATGTAACTTTGTTTTAGAGAAATGGGGCAGAACAAGGTCTGCCGTGACAGCTAGTATACTTAATATAATAATAATGACTATGTAATATAATTCCGGGGAGCGACATTTGAATATCACAGGTGATGTCGAAATAAAAGTAACATGAAATACTTAAGTACACTAGGAAATATAATATTTATGGCTTAATTTACAATTTGATAATTAAGGTAGATATCGTTCAAGAATTTTCAGAGTCAAAAATAAGTTACCAGTGTAGACTAAGGAGCATTAGTAATTTATGTATATATATCAAAGCATTCTTGCCGAACCTTCAACAAGTGTAGCAAGGGCTGTATTAAATTATGTGTGTCATTGTCTACATTTAAGAGAAAGTTGTGTTTAATGTATTTTATTTTATTTTTATATTTGTTGTTATCTTAGTTTCTAAGATTTACCAGGACTGACATGGTCACATTAGAGACCACAGTCCTTTATAATAAAAATTATAAAAAAAAAGCGTGATAACTATTCACCGGTTCAAAAATCGCCGCCCTGGGCCACTTACTTTTAAGTTCCTTTAAAGGTTCGGCACTTGAGATTTTATTGCACCTACCTATTCTGTTTTGACATCTGTGACACTGTTCAAACGTCATTAAACATACTAATAATTATTATTATTGTCAATGACATTTCCAATGACTAATTGAAATGGGGAATTTCCTAGACGTCATTAAATAGTACGTAAATCTCTAAGACATAGATTAGGTAGGTAAGTACCTATAACTTTCATAGTTTTGTTTTTTTAGAAGATGTTTATTATCGAGCATCTATCTTCGAAATACAGCTAATTGCATAACTGTAAGGCATAACTGCATAGGAAACTGTATGGCAATGTTTTAAAGTGAACAGTGGAGACAATAAAATGTGGCCTTTGTTGAACAATTCTACTAAAAACAATTTCCTTTTTAACCGACTTCAAAAAAAGGGGAGGTTTCTCCTACCTATATATGTTTTTTTTTGTGTGTTCGCGAAAAACTTCGTCGTTTATGAACCGATTTTGATGATTCTTTTTTTTATTTACAATAAAATTAGCAATTCCTCTTAATTTTTAAAAGTGTCGTATTGTCTCTTATAATTATTATCTTATATTATTCAATCAATTTATATGCTCATCATCTTCATCACCATTTCAGTCCATAAACCCATTTGTAGGCATAAGCATCCCCTTTAACTTTCCAAGTTAAATTTTATATAAGTAACGATTAAAATTCCGTATTGATATAATTACCACACGACTTCGGTACACGGCAATAAATTCTACTGTACCCAAATAATGACTGTGCACAGTAGCGAATGTGGTGAAATACTATTGTTTATGTTAAAACTACTTGGTTTTGACAATGAGAACACCTGGCCACAGCGTTCTTAATTTAAAATATGGATATGTTATGACACCCTAAATGTGTCAAACTCTCTGCTTATTGTACCCTATGTGAATACATGTAATATTCCCAAGTTACTCGTTTTACTTGCTAAATCCACACCAAACCAAGTGGTTATGGGCCTCACCTCCTAACAAGTGAGGAGTATTTCACGTGAATAGGCGAAAAAGTGAAAAAGTTGCTATGGAAAACGGAGAATTTCCATCGGCGTCGAAGCCGGCAAAATCTTCATCAGGTGAAGGTATTTCATTTACCAAGCTGAACGGTAGAAACTTCAGCACGTGGTCATTCGCAATAGAATGTTTGCTGACAGATCTAGACCTATGGGACGTGGTAATCAAAGAAATCGATGCGAATGATACGGAGGCAAAACGAAAGGATGCGAAGGCACGTGCAAAGATTTGCCTCTCATGCGACGAGTCCATCTACCCGGTAATACGACCTGCCAAGACTGCATTTGCCACATTCAAAAGCCTTAAGAAGGCATATGCCGACAGTGGCTTAACTCGCAGGCTACAGCTGATGAAGAAGCTGATAACCAACACGTACGACGGGAATTTACAAAGGTACATCAATGTAGCACTAGCTACTCAGCAGGAGCTACAGAGCATAGGAGCCGGAGTGGAAGATGAGTTCCTCGCCATAATAATATTGACAGGACTCCCGGATAAGTTCCAGCCACTAGTTATGGCCCTAGAGCACTCGAACACGAAGATGACATCGGAGAATGTAGTGTCAGCCCTACTTAAGGAAGACAGTCGGCCAGCAGCCACCAATACAAATACTACCAGTACCCACCGACTACATGAACCAACTACGGCGCTCGTTTCAAAACAGAAGAAACCTTTTTGTATACACTGTAAAAAATCAGGGCACCTAGTAAAAGACTGTAGAAGCAAAAAGAAGTTAGATTCGGCAAAGGTTTATTCCAATAATACATCTGAATTTACACTTTCATTTTGTTTATCTACACCTTCATCCACAGGTTCACAAGATTGGTACATAGATTCCGGCGCGAGCTCTCACATGAGCAACAGGAAAGACTGGTTTGAGTCCTTCTCTCCTCAGGTCATTTCTGTTACCGTGGCCAACAAGGACCAATTATTGAGTCAGGGCAGAGGTACTGTAAATTTGTATATATCAGACTGTGTAAATAGAATCTCCAATGTTTTATATATTCCCGGCCTTGCCACAAATCTTTTATCAGTTAGTAGTTTAGTAGGTAAGGGCTACGACGTTTCATTTACGTCAAATGGTGCAACAGTCACTTCACCAGGTGATTGTCAGACGTCACCAAAAGTCATAGCGACAGCCTCACTCTATAAGGGTATGTATAGGCTTGATGTTGATAGATCTCATGCTCTATACACATCTACGAAAGAGTCCGCCGCCCTTGCACTGGAGGGCCGCTAAGCGGGTCCTTCGATACCTCAAAGGGAGCAAAGAACTCCGTCTGAATTTTCTCCGTACCTCCCAGTTCTGCCCAACCGGATACGTCGATGCGGACTATGGTAACAATCTTGTGGACCGAAAATCATACACAGGATTTGCCTTCATGATGAGTGGCTCCCCTATCTCTTGGGAAGCACGTAAGCAGCGTACTGTCGCGCTTTCCACCACGGAAGCAGAGTACATGGCTCTGTCAGATGCTTGCAAGGAGGCCTTATACCTCCAGTCGCTCATCACAGAGGTCTTCACCATCACACACCCCATCGACATACATACCGACAATCAAAGTTCATTAAAACTTGCACACAACAACACATACCATGCACGCACGAAACATATAGACATCAGACACCACTTCATTCGGGACACACTTACACACCACAACATAAAACTACATTACATACCCACACAAAACATGATCGCGGATATACTCACCAAACCTTTGCCGAAGCCAAAGCACAACAAATGTTGCAGCTCTTTAGGTTTAGGTTAGGTTTTTTTTTTAGTGTGTACAGTTCCTTTTTATCAAGTTGTGTTTATTTTTTGTTTAGGTAGTTAGGTGTGTATAGTTAGTGTTAGGTGAGTGTTTTTATTATGTTTTTTTTTTTTTTTTAATAATGTGTTTTTTGTGATAGTGTTAAGTTTTTATTGGTATGTTTTAACCGCTTTTTGGAGCATATATACAGGGTGTTCTCATTGCGGGAGGGTGTTAAAACTACTTGGTTTTGACAATGAGAACACCTGGCCACAGCGTTCTTAATTTAAAATATGGATATGTTATGACACCCTAAATGTGTCAAACTCTCTGCTTATTGTACCCTATGTGAATACATGTAATATTCCCAAGTTACTCGTTTTACTTGCTAAATCCACACCAAACCAAGTGTTTAGAATTGAGATTCTGCATAATACGAATAGGAAGAAACGATATTGGCATGAACGTCGAATACTTAATTCATTTAAATTAGTATCATGAATTGATTCGTAACAGGGAAATAGTTTTCATGGTCTACAGTGATAACCATCATTCAGACCAAAGAAGCTCGATTGAAAACTCAAAATCATTTATTCTGTTTAGGCTACAAATAGCTCTTGTGAATGTCACTATGCCGTCGGTTCGTAAGTCTACACAGGGCGGGAGACATTGTATTGAGAAGAACCGGCAAGGAACCCAGCAAGGGTTAGGGTTACCAACAATTTTTCAGGAAATTAAAGTAAATCTATCACTAACTAGTATAAAAAAAGGATTTGAAGAAAAAAAAAAAGTATTTTCCAAATTTATTTATTTAGGCGTTGCGTTTCGTTTCGTTTCACTTCACCTGAGTCTGAGTATCATCCAGTAGTTGTGAAAATCAGTCAACAGGAATATTGCCTTCAAACGCACCTATTAGTCGGAAATAAAATATTTTCCATACTTTATTTTTATTAAAAAAATAAAGTATGGGGTGGAAAATAACGTAGGATACGTTATTTTAAAGTTTTACCGCGACCTTTACCAGATCGTCAGTCTACCTTGTTGGAGGCCTGCCCACACTGCGCTTTCCGGTACGCAGTCACCACTCAAGGATTGTTCCGCCCCAGCAGCCATCAGTTCTACGAGCAATGTGCCCTGCCCACTGCCACTTGAGCTTAGAAACTCTTCGGGCTATGTCGGTTACCTTAGTTCTTCTGCGGATCTCCTCATTTCTGATTCGATCACGCAGAGAAACCCCGAGCATAGCCCTCTCCATTGCTCTTTGAGTGACCTTGAGCCTTCTGATGTACGAGTATATATGTATATGTCATCACTGGCAACACACTGGTCAGGAGTCAGTAGGACGTATCATCATCATCTCAGCCAAAAGACGTCCACTGCTGGACAAAGGCTCAAGGATCTCCACATAGTAGGACGTATATAGGCAAACAATGATGCTGCCGATAATCAGCATTCAAGCAAACTTTCAATTGTTTCTCATCCCATATTTCCCGCACGAATAGCAATAACACCACGCAATCCAAGCTTTTCAGACGTTTACGAATAAGGAGGTAAGTACGCAATCGTATTGTAAATACGAACACACCAAATGGGGCTAGAGTACACGTGAGCGGCGGGAATTCCGACGAGTTTTCTGGTAACGACGCCTCTGATGTGCTCTGCGCCGTAAAAAGGCGGAGTTCGCATTATGCCAGTATTAATATTTGGCTGCAAAACACCGACGTTGCAGAAAGCCCGCGTATAAAGGTATATAGATGCTATCTTTTAGCTGACTTAATAAATAAGAGATGTCCAAATGGTTTCTATGTGATATAGGTATTCTAAACCTTATTTGCATGGTAGTGAGCAGGCAAATTAGTATACGTTTAATGGAAAGCGGCCATAATAGCCCACTAAAAGTAAAACGCGCTCGTTCTAGACCCTTGAGCTTCAGTTCTTATGTGTTTATGCCACAATATTTTTCTATAACTAATAAGTACTGTAAAGGGTTTCCCCTGCTTAGGGAACCCTACTAGGATATAAAATAAGAATAACAGTTGCACTTAACTTTGTATATTGTAATAAAAACATTACATTAGAACGAATCGATCTCAGAGCACCTCGGCTCTTAGCCGGGCTGTCTAGCTCATGTCTACGACTGTGTCAAACCGTAGCAAACCTTTTTAATTTTACTTGTTCGATGATTCAAATCTTCATCCAGACCAAAGAGGCTTAAATACAAATGCAATAAACTAACTTTTACTATGAGCTGCATTTATCCTTTTGGTCTCCTTACAGTACTTATCAAATTGGAATGCTGATTGCTGGTAGGTGGCAGAAATAGACAATAGGTAGAAAGTCATCATCATCACCAGCTCATAATGTTCCCACTGCTGGGGCATTAGCGTTACCTATGGATGGACAGGGAGAACGCGCCATAAACCACCACGCGGGCTCAGTGCGGATTGGTGTTGTTAACGACTGCTAATGCAACCGGGACCAACGGCTTTACGTGCCTTCTGAAGCACGGAGGAGCTCGAGATGATATTTTTTTTCATCTATTTGTTGACAGGCCTTTGCAAAAGTTGCTTAGTAGAAAGTAGATGGAAATAGAGATAGAGATCGATTTATGAAAGATGATTATAAAAGTTAGAGACCAACAAATATAATCTCATACGCCACCGATGTTGGAGTGTAAAACGAGTTTGGGGGGGTAAATTCTTCTCGAGTCCATCCAAACCCGGCAACTATCATCTCGATGCGAAATTTAAACTTTCATATAAATTTTCATTTTTATCTATTCGAATATCCGTGCCCATATCCGGACTGCTCGAATGAGCGGCTATAAAAATCCTATGTGACGTCGACACACCGTAACGTTTTTATTCAATTGCATGGAAAATCGGCGGATTTCGGCGGTCGACCCTCCTTCGCGCTGCCTCTCCCTCTCTTACATATACTAAGCCCTCCTGTTAGAAAGAGATGGAGCACAACGTAATGGTAATTGAGGACATCACCCACATTACTGTGAAATAGTTTCAGTCTAGACGGGTAAAGTTGTAAGTGTGTAATTGCAGGCGTGACGCGCTGGTTAAAATATATTGCAATAGTAGTTTAAACTAACGCTTGCTTAAATTTATGTAGGTTTCAGGGGTGACGGGATTAAGTTACTCGCGTGTTAAGGAGTTGGAAAATGTGTAATTTAGGATGAAATGAGATAGCTAGTTAAGTATTCGTTTTAAAAATACGCAAACATGACACATGCAAACTCCTTGTTTCACTGACTGTTACTTAATTTGTTCTATCGAGCTTAGCCTTTAACCGTTTGACTGGTCGTGTGGTTTGACCGCTCGTTTTAGACATAAGGGCCTGGTTTAATTCCTAGCGGCGGGTATGAACTCAGTTCGGTTGGTATTCGAGTTACCACCATCTTATCTTAGCCAGTCGCCATGAGTACTACGTTGTGTTGTGATTTGTGATAGAAGTAGTATTACGAACTGATGGACAGTATTATGAATAAAACAATTAAATGATTGTAAGTATTGTAATTTTCAACAAGAAGAAAAAAGAACTTAAAGAATTATTGACACTGACGACTATATTTTTAAACATCTTATATTTTTCACAATCAAAACTACTTTTATAGAAGGTTTGCAACAAGTAGATATAAGATAGAGGCAGTTTATCAGTAGTAGAGGATTGCGGTTGAAGTTCGGTTTCACTCATTTATCCTTTTTGAAACGATATTCTATTATATACCATCGGGTGAGATCTGTGATGAGATGGAGGCTTCTTTCCAGTTCATCATCATCATCATCATCATCAGCCTATATTAGTCCACTGCTGGACATAGGCCTCCCCTAATGAGCGCCATAGCGCCCTGTCCTCCTTGTCCTTCTCTTTCCAGTTGGTATGGCAAAACCAATAATACTTTTTTTTTAAAGAATTAGATTTAGGAGCTAACAATAATAAGAATTAATCTACATGACGTTTGTCCCTGATTCTCGAAAACTTATGAAACACTTTTCACTCGAATAAGTAGGTAAGTGGGCGGGAAAGTGAAGAGTCATGTCTGCGGTTTTGTTTTATTTTCTGAAAATTTGTGTTATGTCGAATATTAATGTGAAATAATGGTGGATTATTAACCGTTAAGTGTTCGTGAGTGTGCATGAGTGTTGGCAAATGAAACGAAACAGTGCAACGTCATTTTTCAAATTCTCTCAAGAAGTCCGCCCGAGGACTTAGTAAAGCCCCACATCTTTACCGAGATACTCGAGGGGTTGGGGGGATATCATTTCTCACTTCTCATTTCTATTATCATTCATCATCACAGGAAGAAAATATTGTTTATTTATATATTACTTGTAAAAAAAAATACTTTGACACTGGCTAAATTTGCTAATAGCACGAAGCCATCAACTAAAAGTAAAAAAAAGTAGGTAAGTACCTACTACTGTCTCATTTTGAATCCATGCAATGTGAAAGTGACAGATTGACGTAATCGAATTCTCATAAAGTGTTTGAGAATAAGTTGAGGATAGAGTTGATAGATCATTGGTACCTAGTAGGTAATGGAAAATATCAATAAGATTTTTAAAAGCTTGAAGTGAATTAGACTTAAGATAAAAAAAAACTTTTTTATAGCTTAGCTAATTTTGAAGGTTTTTAATCTTACGAGCATTATTTACATTAAAGAAAATAAAAAAAAGATCAACTTCAAAAGATAACGTAAATCTGTGTCTGTGGTAACCTTAAACAAACACCAACAAGCTCAATAAGAACCACAGCCACCTGCCTGACTTTATGCCGCTATAAACCACCAGAAGCACCCATAAACGCATTATTACCTATTAATTTCACACCACATTAGCGAAACATACAATAAAACTTAACATTCAGGCCGGTGACAGTGATTGGAGTTTTGTGTTAAGCGCCATCTATCGGTAACAGGCGGAGACGCACAGAAAAAGATTATGGACCCTTACTGGCGGGTTTACGGCGTCGTAAAAGTATGCCGTAAAAGCGAAGGGCACGCACGCCCTCTGTTAATCGTTCAGGAACCGATATTGCGGTGAGGCCAGGAGATAGATTACTTCGAACGTCAGATATAACTTGGCAGTGATTGTCTATTTATGGCCTTGTGCGGAGCTGAGTCAATAACCTATTTGCACTTGAAGCAAAACCTTCTTGTTTGCTACATTAATTACTGATTTGTTCTAATAAGATTTGATCTGACCTTATTTTTTTATGTTGTATCCAAAATCGCAATCGCCGAACGTAACTGACAGTTAACAACCATAAAAATATTACACTTCAACCCAATAAAATAATCGCAAACAAAATTTTGTTACGTCACTATTTTCAACCCGGGCAACCCAGATAAGATCTAGTTACACGTCTCAAAATTCAGGTGACACGAAAATCGATAAATGACCTCTCAAAGCCCGGGGAGCGCCGTAAAACACGTAACAATATCATCCGACCCTCACTATCGTTAAATTTTTATTGACTCCAAACTGCGCGACTTTAAAAATATACAAATTTACGGTCACTCAAACCGGGAACGATTATTCAACACGTCGTAACTATTTTATTGCACCAATGTAAACAAAGCATCAATTTGGACTCAATGGGCTCTATTTTTTCTTAAAAAAAGGGTAGATAGGTTCTACTCAACTACGGAGGTTTGTGGTTTCGATATGCATAAATATAATACCTTTTTAGTATAACAATTGATTTACTTTGTTATTATATTTTTAAGTTTATGCATGCTGGCTGACGAATCGTGAGAGCACGCCTGCACTATAAAAATGTCTTACAGTGCTAACATTGTAAATCGTGTTTTTACAGCAAAATAAATTTTTTTTTTTCGTTTTACTTCTTAACTTTGGCATTTTTTTCTTAATGTGACCAGTTTTTTAAATTGTTTTATAGTTTGAACAAAATATTAAATTTTTTAATAAATTGTTCCTAATAAATTAAACCTAACAAAATGTCTGTATCGTGCTGCTCTGTATCGTTATAATATGATCTTGTCTGTGCATATGAAACATTGTTTTCTAGTACAACTTCTATCGTTTTAACAAAGCAATGCACTGGAGCCGCCATGCATTAAGCATGATTGAAATACTACGAAGGGATTCAATGTACGAGATTAGTGTTATCCTTCAGCTTGTGACCTCAAACTCAAGGACGATCTTTGTGCACGAATGGCTATCATAGATCAATTGCTGGGAAAGTGCAAGCTTCAGCGTATATACTCGTAGTTAGTATGTTATGAAAAAATCAGAGTAAGAGTGTCTGAAGACTACAATATTGGAATTAATTATAAAGCAGTTGCTTTAGTAGGTAATTCCAATAATTGTAGTCTTTAGAGTTACTGTAGGAGTCTTTGTAGTTACAAGAAGTAATAAAGTATTGGTTTAAAAACTTTTATTTGGATAGTGGGTCCAGTAGAACACTGGACACAGCTTTCATCGCCAAAAAATAACAAAGATTGCCATCAAAAATTATACGGGTGACAGCAACGAAGCAGGGTGGTCTGCATACATTCAATTGTCGCTTAAGACTAAAATCAGTTGTTGATCCTTGTTTTTAACAGACTTCAAAAAAGGAGGAGGTTCTCAACTCGTCAACTTTTTTTAATGATTATAGAACAAAAATGACGATCAACTGCTGCCATTACACTACTTACAAAAATAATAACAGTGTTTCGCTTGCTACGCGAGAATTAACAAGTATGATTGTTGCAATGACCCATACAAATTTACCAAAAAAATCTAACTCAATTACTTACTAAATACAATAAGTCAGTTTACAGTTGCGTAGCAAATTCTGTTAGACTATTTATTAACAACTACGAAATTGGCAATATTTCTATTTCCATTTAATTAAGGAAACAAAACAGGAATAGGACATTGCGGGCTGTCAATATGTATTTTAAACCGTTAAAAGTGTGAACGGCAATACTAACTGAGATGAAATACACGTTAAATGGAGTTTTTAATTTTTAACTACAGTGCTATTGGTATAATATTCATTTATGTATTTTTTTTAATAATTCAATTTAGGCACAATATAAACATAAAAAGTTTCAATAAAGCTAAGTATTGAAAAGAGAAACGATATTAGTAGGTATTTATAATATTATAGGTTAATATTATAGCTAGTAGACAGACCCGATCCGATCCGAACCATTCGGAGAATCTAGTAGGGCACGGGGACGCGCACTAGTGCGTGATGCCGTTCCCTCTAGAAAACCTCCGAAGGTGATTCGTTTCACACGGCTTGAGGAACCCTGTAAGTTTCTCGCCGCCCTCAAACAAGCCCGTGGCAATCAGCAAACTCTTTCCAAAAAAAAATAGGAGACAGATGCAATTGTACTAGAGGTTAAAGAAGAAAATATTTTTTATTAAACCATAAGTTTTTTTTTCAAAAATGTACTTTAATATTTATATACCTACCTACATAGAAATATAACACAGCATGTTCGGGTGAACCTACTAGGGCATGACTTCGGATAAACAACTAAAAATACAATTTTAATAAAAATACCTATTTAAAAAAAAATACATTTCATTAAGGCGTAGGTATTATTTTATTAGAACCTATCTGTAACTCGATAATGTCTTAATAATGAGTATAACAGTCAACTTTTATCTTTTTTATTGAACTTTACAATTATTTGAAAGAATCAAAACATTTTTTACATCTACTAATACCACAGAATACATCTAGGCCCGATTTTTCAATCCTTATATAAGTTTTATCCCTTTAGTTATTGTTCTGAGTCTTATCCAAAGAATAAGATTGCCATTGTGACATATTTTCTAAAGAGAATCTGTCATTATGTCAAATTATTCAATGAATAAACTTTAAGAGCGTTTACGCCGCACACTAGCGCCGCCAATAAAAAAAAAACATATCTAGTAATTAGAGATAGAAAATCTAATTATGCTCAACAAACTATCAGAATGAAGTAATTTAGCTTTTTTACGTCACCTAATGAACACCTGACATGTTATGGTTTAGTTAAATATGGCGTTATAGTTAAAAGTGGCCATAACGTCTTATATAACTAAACCATAATATGTGAGGTGTTCATTAGATGACGTCAAAATGCTAAATTACTTCATTCAAATAGTTTGTTGAGCATAATTTGATTTTCTATCTCTAATTACTAGATATGTTTTTTTTTCATTAGTGGCGCTAGTGTGCGGCTTAAACGCTCTTAACTAACGATTGAAAAATCAGCCCTAAATAAAATAGTGGTAGTCTCTCTCACTTATGACTGCTGATATCTAGCGTTCTGTTTGTAAACTACTATGTCCCCTGCACTGCATGAAGCACGACGAAACTTTTTAATGCACGCGCGCATTCACAGATGGCAGTGCTCGCTCGTAGCATGCTAATAAGCACGAGCAAACCAGACGGACACCGTAAATTAGCATGCCACCAATAGATGGTGCTGTTTCGAAGTTTTAATTAAAAAAATGTTATCCTCTGGTTCTTTTTAGAATACCTAGTAACCATAATTGCGTTTAAATATTATAAGTTATTTAAAAAAAACTTACCTGATGTTATTTTTGATGCCGATTTTTTCTTCATTTTGTTACACTTCTTTATACCATATCACGACGGGTATCACGACTTAAAATGTTTATTTTAAATAATTATGGTGATTGTTTTTATTCACTTTACGAAAACTTATGAATGAATAAAATATTTAATTTAAAGTCACTGATTTGTTAACCACAAGCTTCCTAGGCGAAACGAAGACTAAACAGGTATTGTTCACAATCATTCAAAAACGGTATAGGTTTTTTTTTGTTAATGAAGGGTTTGTTTTATTGCGCTATTCCTGTGTTAAATAAACCTTGGCCTTTGTGTCTTTTCACGAACGCCGTCTTCGCCATGCAATACAATAATACTGAACACTTATTTTGTTTTTATTACAACAATAAAATATCAATGTTTAAAAAAGTAATTCATTGTTACAGGTACCCAGTGAAATCTCCTGACGAAACAAAACACCGACATTGAAGGTAAGCATACCTAACCTACTCATTAGACAATTTAATTAAAGTATACCTACCTCGGTAACGCTTCCGTGGTCGAATGGCAAAGCCCTCGGTCTGATACTCGAAGGTCCCGGGTTCAATTCCCAGGTCGGGCAAAGTGTTTTTTGATGTTTCGATGCAAATCCCGGGTTTGTGATCACCAACCCGCATTTGGCAAATTAGAATAAGATGGTAAAGTCCAACAAAGACGACAAACGGCATCACCCAGCCGTTTAGTATAAAAGATGATGAATGACAAAAGAATTAGGAATGAAAGTGCGAGAGGAATTAATGATAGAACTGGAATGAAAGAGAAAATTAGAATGTAATGCCTCCCATCCTGTGGGAGAAGAAGGGAAAAAAACCGCATTTGGCAAGCGTGGTGATTAAGCCATTACCTATCCATCAAGTAAGTGATGCATCACTGCAATTGACGGGTAGGTAATTGACTTGATTTCAATGATGGAGGACTTTGCCCAGCAGTGGGATAGTTATAATAGGCTATATAGTTTTTCACCTTTACCTACCTATTAGAATATCCTACTAATACAATAGTTATACTGTGCTAATACTCGTATTATAAACGCGAAAGTTTGTAAGTATGGATGGATGTTTGTTACTCTTTCACGTAAAACTACTGAATGGATTTGGATGAAATTCGGCATACAGATAGTTTATAACCTGGAAAAACATATAGGATACTTTTTATCCTGATATTCCCACGGGAACGGGAACCACGCGGGTGAAACCGCGAGCGGCCACTAGTTCACAATAATAATTGTAGAGTTTCATTTTAGTTCACTGATTTTACGACGACCTGCGTAGCCGAGTGGCTTGCACGCCAGAGTTTGGGCAGTGCTAACTCAGTGGTCCTGGGTTCGATTCCCAGTCGGGTCAATGTCGAAAAACGAACATTTTGATTTTGTGTCGGGTCTGGGTGGCTGTGTTCGTCGTTGTTTCTGATTTCTGATGAGTTGAATGGACAATAAACGAAGAAAAATAAGCATTCTCATCTGCTGCCCTGTTTCCAATCTTATTTGGTGGTCGGCGTAATAGGCCTTTTTCTTACATTTTTTGATCGTCATTGAAGGATAATAAAAAACGAAAGCTTTTATTTCCTAATATCTACTTCTTCATAGTAACACCACATGAGTAAATTCATTTTATGTACTCTGTGGTAACACTACGTAATTATAGTTAATATTAGTACTTATCGTTAAATTATATGAAATTAATTTTGTTAGTTTTGTTAATAACTTTAAATTCGAAGCTTACGTTAGTAGGTACTTTATACGTATTTAAAATAAATAAATAATAATTAAACTTTCCTACACTTACATAGCCCAAGAGAAGCTTCTTTATGAAACTCGTTAAATGTTTATTAGACAACGGATAAACCTTACTTAAAATACTTAAGTACATACTTATTTTACATAGAAAACACCCAGACCCGAGACAAATTAGAAAAACAATAATTTCTAAATTGACCCGACCGGGGATCGAACCCGGGACCTCAGAGATTTAAACGGGGTTTAACACAAACTTGTTAGTAAAAGGTGTCATACCTTCTTTATTCGTACTAATAAGTTTACACGTTTTTAATTCGTTGATAATTACTATGAAACGCGAAAGTTTTAAAGTATTTATATGAATAAATGAATGAATGAATGAAAGTTTAATTGACTACAACAAACAAAAACCAAAATATAAAACAAAATCAAAAATAAACAAAAGCAAAAAGAATTTTACATTAACATAGTGTATTACATTATAGTCTCACGGCTGCAGGCATACAAGCAGCCATATACGTTAGTATTTTTAGTTTTTTCCATGTAGGAAGGCGGTCTGCCTTTAGCGACGAAAGCCTCCTCCAAAGCTTTCCATTGCGTAGAGACAGATCTAGCTACTCTCGTCGAAAGTGCTCCTGCAACTATGATTATATCATCTCTCCACCTCTAATACGGCCTTCCTCATATCTTTTTAGGGTCTACACACGGGTCGATACACGGGCTACTCGATCAGTTTAGCCAGTGACACACTACTTAAAGTTTATACTGACACCCCCCACCAACCTTACGGTTATAAAGTTAGGTGTCAGACATCCTTACGCAAGCACAAGGGACCATCTACGTCAGGTCATAACGCCAGATCAGAACACGCCGGTACGCATTCTTCATCCGGTACTTTTAAGACTAGTGTCTCGAGCTAGTTGCCCCGTGGACACGTATAGTCCACTACCTAATATCCAGATAGGTTCCGGAGCTGTAAGCTCGCTCACTTCTCCTTGCACTAACAGTACGACTCGCAGATACCGCTTGAGCTACTGCTGTAGTGTAGCCATTTCACCGAGCTGCTGACCGTCTCAGAAGCAGTCGCAACTACTTGAGCGGTCCCGTGTACTTACACAAGTAATCACCAACCCGCCTGCCAAGCGTGGCGACTACGGCAAATACCCCTCATATCCTTGGGGGAGGCCTTTGTCTAGCAGTGGACGTGTTTTGGCTGAGATGATGATGATGATGAAGATGATGATGAAGTATACTCGCCATTCGATTACGTTTACGAAAACGAGAGTTTGTATGGAAAGTTTTAACTCTTCTAGTATGTCACCAGGAGGTGCTGCTTCAATACCATACTAGTTTTCGTTTTCGTTAACGTAATCGAATGAATACGGATAGTAAACAAAACTTACACTACCACAAATTGTTAATTTCCTCAATAGATTTTGAGCTTTATGGTTATGGAATATGGCTGAATATTTATTGAAGGAATTTGGCAGTTTGGACATATTGATGTGCAGGCGTCTCTATACATGTATGTTTGTACTAGTTGCCGCTCGCGGTTTCACCCGTCCCGATCCGATCCGAACCCTCCGGAAACTGGTAGGGCACGGGGACGCGCACTTTTAAGTGTGCGATGCCGTTCCCTCTTAAAATCCTCCGAAGGTGATTCGTTTCAATTCGGCTTGAGCCTACCCTTTACGTACCTCGCCGCCCTCAAAAACCTCGGTGACGCTGAAAATGCCGTTAGAGGCAATCAGCAATCTCTCTCAAAAAAAAAGGTTTCACCCGCGTGGTTTCCGGTTCACGTTCCCGTGGGAATATCGAGGTAAAAAGTATCCTATGTGTTATTCCCGGTTATAAACTATCTGTATGGCGAATTTTATCCAAATCCATTCAGTAGTTTATACGTGAAAGAGTAACAAACATCCATACTTACAAACTATCGCGTTTATAATATTAGTAGTATTGTTTGTAAATAAAAACTGTAGTTCAGTATGCAGTCGCAGCTTAATTGGAGCAGTCTGTCCTGCCTGCTTTAAGCTGCCCGTGTATAGCTGCCATTACTGTCAATGGGGTCAGTGTATTACTTTCTTTGTCCGTCTTTCGTCTTCAGCTATTTGTGTTTGTCCAGATCATTTCCACTTCAGTCGTAATGTTTGATAAACAATATGTACTGCCTGCCTACAAAATTCAAAAAAATCAAAATTCAAAATCATTTATTCAGTTTAGGCTACAAGTAGCTCTTGTGAATGTCACTATGACGACCTCCTTGGTCGAGTGGTTTGTACACCGGTTTTCATGGTGTCGCCATCTCTGAGGTCCCGGGTTCGATCCCCGGTCGGATCAATTTAGAAATTATAGTTTTCTAAATTGTCTCGGGTCTGGGTGTTTTCTATGTATAATAAGTATGTATTTAAGTATTTTAAGTATGTTTATCCGTTGTCTAGTAACCATATAACGAGTTTCATAACGAAGCTTCTCTTGGGCTAGATAATTGGTATGAGTGTAGGAACATTTATTTATTTATTACTATGCCATCGGTTCGTAAGTCTACACAGGGCGGGAGATCGCGTATTAAGAAGAACCGGCAATAAACTCAGCAAGTGTCCAGCTCTTTTTCCCTTACAGCGTCATAAATATTGGAAAATGCCCTATCATAGCAGGACACTTTCCATTACAAATAAACACAAAATATATAGAAGACAACCACAACATTTAAAAAAAAAACAAAATAAAAAATCTAAGTTATTAAAGGAGACGGAATATAAATGTCCTAAGAAGCAGCTGGCATAATGAGACTTGTAATCGATAAAGCCTTTAAAACGTAATGTCCTTACGTTATTATTTAAATTCTAAATCTAGCCCTTTTTTTATATTTAATTTTCAAAAAAATACAAAATTACTCCTAATTACGTTAGAGAACGCAGCTATTCTTGGTTTGAAGATGAGAACATACCCGATTTAAAAAGTATTTGACTGTCAATTATTGTCATTGTCAAATTGACAATGTCAATGCATGACATAACTATATGTTAGAGATGAGCCAAATATATCCATATTAGGTACTGAGTTGAGTATCGATTCATTACCAACCGATATGCGGTGACATTATATTAATTCGCGTTAAAAATCATGCTCTTAACTTAGTTTTAATAATTCAACAAAATCTATAATATTAAGGCATTGTTTTTAATCTCGTAACGAAATATCGAATGAAATAGAAAGCTGTTGCAAAATATAAAAAATCTATATAATTGCCCTCGATACATATCGATACTGTATAACAAATTGATACACTGTTACTGATTGACTCTATCTCTTCTCTACTGCTTGTGCTAGTGCTGCCATAAAACTTAAACAACATGATGGCCGTGTAAAAAATGAAAAACATTTAATTTGTAATAATTAATTGTGAAAAATTGGCTAGACTAAGATTTTTTTTTTCAACTCATACAAGTTCTACATATTGCATTCTCCCGATTTTCATTCATTTTGGTCCAGCTGCATTTTAGTGAAGACTTTCTATAGTAATCTAGACCGTCTCCTTTACATCAGGTAAAAGTTTCAATTTCCACAATGTCATTACCACTACAGTACTCTAATAAAAGTAAAAAATTGTTTAAGAAAAACAAAGTCAAACTATAGTGATTAATACTAAAAATAAGATAAGTATGCAAGAGCAGACCAGCCTCCACAGGCGGCACCCGTTCACGAGTATGACATTTACACGTTTCTAATTTCGCGCGGAAGCGAAGCTGCTGGCTAAATAACCGTCACTTGAAGGTATTATGATATTTGATTAGAAAAAAAATTACTTAACTATACTTAATTGAGCAATAAACTGCTTTTTTTGCGCCCTGCGGATAGGACAACCCACCTATAGCAACCCGGAGATGGGAGGAGGTGAATACTACATGTATCACTAAATACTACGAGTACATGTAAGTATCATTACCTGTAGCGGTTGAGCTCTAGCTCAACCGCTACAGGTACACAGGTGACATAGTCTACTATGTCAGACTCCTACCACAGAATAAATAATAGTACTCCTACTGATTAAACACCCTCTGGAACACCAGAGGGTAGGCAACAGCCTATAGCCTTGGAAGGGCTACATAGGCAGACGGAACGGTCGCCTCCCGTGGATGGGAGGCTACGATAATAAACTGCATCTTAAATATTTTTATATACCATTTTATATCGGTAAAAACACATTTTATCAAGCATCGCAGACGCCAGCCGACGACGCCTTATCTCGTCGCGCCATCTAGCGAGAACAGCCGACAACTTTTATCAGCAGATCAAAGCATCAAACCATTCCTAGCTTCCCCTTTATGGGAGATTGTGTATTTACTCTCGTTGTTCGTTTTGAATAGAGGTGAGATTGCATCGTTATTGTGTTTTAGGTTGTTATCAGCTATTATATCGGGATCTCATTTTTTGTTACTGGTATTCTTGATTGTTTTGTAATATGGTTATGTAACTAGGTAGGTAAGTAGGTAAGTAATCTAGTAACTATTTCGCTTATTTTTTATATTTTTTTCTGAATAGGTAATAAGTAGGTATTAAACTAGATATTTCGAAAGCTATAAAGCTTTCATGTTCATAACCTGTCCGTGTTAGGTACTCATTTACCTACGATACTCTTCAATAACTAAGACACTTAAATTTTGTATTTCCAAATAGAAACAAAAATATAGAGCCATAGAGCTACTCTCGAACAATATGAATATGGTCGAAAAAAGCATTGGATATGTATTTTTCTATAATTATCGTTGCAGCTTTCTACATTTTCTTCTTTCTTCGATCTTTTTCTTTCTTTCTTTCTACTTTCTTTTTTTATAATATATATTATGCTAACAAAGGTAAGTAGTTTGGGTTATTTGTGCTTGAATTATTTTTAATCGTCAGAATAATTTATCTTAAATTCGGCCATGTATATACTATTTAATTTATTATGGTGTTAAAACTTTCTGAAATAGTATGATAGTTCAACAATCGAGAAATCTTTTCTTATAAGACACTATTAGCCAGATTCCATTAGTTCAAAGTTTCAATTTTATTTAGTTTTCATAGTTTACCTACCAAATTTCCTTTGACTTTTAATGTGTTTGTTTTTTATGATATATTTCGTTTCTTTATTCATAACGAAAAACAGAAACACAAATGTTGAAAAAATTTCCACGAGCAGGGTTTGAACCTGCACCCTTCTGACATACCGGGTCAGGTGCTCTTCCAATTGAGCTATCGTGGTTCTAACCAGCCCGCCGAAACTATTCAACACTATTTACTTTTTTACTTTGAAAGCCAAAGGCGCCCATTCAATGTTAACAACTACCGTCATTAACATCCGATCATAATATTTATTTGTATGTCAGAAGGGTGCAGGTTCAAACCCTGCTCGTGGAAATTTTTTCAACATTTGTGTTTTTGTAATTTGTTCGCAACAAAATTTGCGTTAAAAATTATATAAAACATTTAACGAAAAACAGTTTTTTATGCACAGAGACAGCCGGTGTGCCTGGTCATGGGTATTTTCTCCCAGGAAAACATCCATCGCAAATTCACAATAATCGCGTGTGGGTATTGGAATCGTGTTTGTTTTTAGAATGGAACGGAATCTATCTAAAGTAAAAGTGATTAAAGTAGCATCGTAATGATATCTAGGTATACATAAGATAAAGTTTTCGCATCCCATGTTTAGTTACCCAAGTTCAGTAGGTATGTTAAGATTTACACTCACAAGAAATCATTTTAATATCTTCAATACGTTATTACAAGACAAGTAATAATTACCCACTCAATAATTAGCTACTCGATACTTCCATTAAGGAATCCATGATTAATGTCTCCCGATAACTCTACATCCACAATGTATCTCAATGATAAACAAAAATCTTAATTTAATCCGAAGATTTGTGTATCAATGCTTTGAAGGTGCGTACTTTTCAAGCTTATTTACTTCACCCCGTCCTTATTACGTTAGCGGGAAAGAATAGAATCGAGTAAACCCTTTTGTAAATGGTCGGTGGTACCGACTAAAGCCATTAATGAGTTGTTGAGGATTTACGACCAATTAAAATCTATACGGGCCCAATTAAAGGGCCGCTTGTTTATTAGAATGGCGTTTATCTGAAGTGGTGGGGACCAGCATTCCGATGCGTAGTCTGCAGCTATTTACTGGAGTTGTTGTTTTAGGATCGAGAAAACAAACATAGGTATAGGTATGTTGTTACAAAGATAGGTATAGGTACAATTGAAGAAAAACACACTGTTATTGATGATGTAAGCATTTTTTTTTTAATACTTCCTCCAACATGATTGGAGACTTTATTTGCAATACTCTTTCATACCAGTTCTATTTTTTATGCCTCTCGTACTTTCATTCCGCATACTACACTTTCATACATCATCTTTCATTCCTAGCAGTGGGTGATCTGCTTTTTTATTTAGTCTATTTAATTTTTATTTTATTAACTTAATGTTTTATTACTTGGGGTAAATAAGTTTTTCAGACATTTTTTTTTTGTGTAAGTAATTATTAAAGGCACGATGGTAAGCAACTTTCGCAAAGGTCAGTCATCGGATGGGTGATCAATAGTTTACAACCTCCGTAGCCGAGTGGCTTGCACGCCGGACTTTGGGCGGCGCTAACTCTGAGGTCCCGGGTTCGATTCCCGGTCGGGTCAATGTCGAAAACGAACTTTTCGATATTGTGTCGGGTCTGGGTGGTTGTGGTACCGTCGTTGTTTCTGATTTCCATAAAACGAGTGCTTTAGCTACTTACCTTGGAATCAGAACAATGTATGCGATGTTGTCTAAATAAATATATATATAGGTATATATATTTAAAAAAATCTCGATCTCCTACTGTGCTTCGGAAACACGTAAAACCGTTGCTTGGTCCTGGCTGCAATAGCAGTAGCAACCACCAATCAGCACTGGTCCCGCGTGGTGGTTTATGGCCCGTTCTCCCTATCAATCCCCCATCATTAATAGTGTTTGTTAAAGGTCTTTTTTTATCTTTTGTACCTGTTTGTGATTAGAAACAAATTGATATTCTATTCTTTTTTATTCTATCCATAGGGAAGGCTCGTGCCCCATCAGTAAGGACATAAATAATGAGCTAAGTAAAATAGCGTACTTTGGTTTTTGTTTCTTATGTTTATGAGTAGGCAAATGAGACCGCTTCACCTAGGTGCTGAGTGTGAGTTTTATACGCACTTCGATCACCTTAACGAAGACGAGATCGTGTATGTCAGCCTTTTGACTCTCCTCGTCATACCACCAGGCGACGCTGCTTCAGTGCCACTCAAATTGTCGTTTTGTTAACTTGACCAAGATATGGTAAGGCTATGTTAAACAGAAACGTACTCCTGATGGAAAGGCAGCTAGTGGCGCAGTATAATGCCACACTAGTCTTCCTCCTTGCTTCTTTTTATCTCTATTCTGTCCCTTCGGCCAGAAGCCCTCCATCCATAGATAAATGATTGGTCTCGCGCGCTCGACCGCGCGAAACCGTATTTCTATCTGAGTCTGAGCGAAGGTATCTGGCGCATAGAGCCTTGACTACGTACTCATTTAATATGTGTTTCTATTGATATTTCTATCCGTATTTCATCTTATCTATATCTCAACATATCTATGTAAATTTATATAATAAACGTTTTCACGTATATAAAATATGTATGTAACTATGGTTTATTTATTTATTTATTTTTATTTTATTTTTCATTATACGATCTTATGTACACGCACACACACAGCACTACAGTCACACTCACACACTATAGGCAAAATAATATTAATGAATAGTAATAACAAAGTTATTATATTTCAATTAGTAATATTAAAATTAAAGTAAAAAATTCAAATATTAAATAAATAATCAACACATTACCATTAAAATTAAAATAATTAGTAACTAACATTAAAATATTCATCTACTGAATAAAAACTTTTTCCAATTAGAAATAAATTTAATTTTCTTTTAAACGCTGAAGAATTTTCTTCATTTTTATACAAACTGGCAATTTATTAAATACTTTTATAGACATATAATGTGGACTACGATCAAGCATATTTATTCAAGATGGTGTTAAGTAAAACCTATGTTTATTACGTGCGTTTACATTATGTCTCTACAACTTTTGTAAATTGTGTCAAATGTTTATTTAAAAATAAGTAATGTATATGGAAGGGTCTTAATATAATATAGAGACCATTATATAAGTAATATACAGATCAAAGAAAACTATAGGCAAGAATATGTTGCTGACTAAGTAACGCTCGTTTGTAACAAGATAAGTACTATGGTTCTGTTCGTAAGTTGTTAGTCCCGAGACAGTTGAAAGTAATATCTTTACTTTATCACAGAGGATCCAGACAGACCTGGGTGAATGATTCTTGAAAAATCTTCAATCTCCAACCTTATTGTTACTACCATCGTATAAGAATAACATCCAGCGCTAAACTATTAAGTAAAAAATATAAAAAATATTTGTCTTATATTTTACTTCCAAAATGCAAAAAGAAAATGATGCCCATTTTTTTTTCACCTTTCATAAAGTTATTTATGTTCTTTAAAGGCACCTTAAAAATCATAGATAGACGTTATGATAGATATAAAAATACATGAAATGCAGTGCAATGAATTTTATGTATTTTTTTTAAAGATGGATGCACTAAATCTCAGTGTTATCTGCACTCAGTCTTATAATAAGATAGTCAAAAAATTACAAGTAAGTACTTATTGATATTACGACCATTAAGTTTATGATAGCACTATTCTTATTAGAAAACTGTATATCTTTTTTTTTTTTTTTTTTATGTTAAAAGGAGGCAAACGAGCAGGCGGGTCACCTGATGGAAAGCAATCACCGCCGCCCATGGACACTCGCAAAACCAAAGTAATCGCGGATGCGTTGCCGACCTTGAGGAAGGAGTTGGATCTTGAGGAGGGAGTAGGAATTGGGAGGGGGGTGAGAGATGGGCCTCCGGTACTTTCACTCACCGGACGAAACACAACAGCAACGAGTGCCGTTGTTTCACGCCGATATTCTGTGAGAGGGTGGTATTTCTTATTGGTATACTTATTTGTATACCAATAAGAAATACCACATGGTATTTCTTATTGGTATACAAAATGGTGGTATACTTATTTCACTTTGCTATTCTTGTAAGCTTTTCATCGGTCCTAACAAAGATTTTTTAGGGTAGGTAGGCGGGTGAGGTTTTAGGATATTTTGACACGGGTGAGGTTTTAGGATATTTTGACACGGGTGAGGTTTTAGGATATTTTGACATAGTATAATGTGAAATAAAACTCTTTTTTTTTTTTTACTTTTTTTTTATTTTATCTACCTACGTTTTCTTTCACGTGGAGACTAAAGTGCTGGTCATTTTATAAAACGTTTTTTACTTAATACTGCAAAAAAAATTTTAGTCGGTGCATTCCGTTTTACGCAAAATGGGCTTACAGAATCTTTGGCCTTGCAGTGTGGTGTTGGGGCTGGAAGAAAATAATCATAATATGAGTTTGATGAAACCAGAAATGAACGTCGAGAATCTGAAATATAAAAAACACATTTTACCAATAAAACTAGGCTAGTGTATTTTTGGTGACATCTAAGCATTTCAAACTTGTAATAAATCTTAATTGTTACCTTTGCAATGAAAACCATAATTCTATTTCATTAAAATGAAGTAATTTTAGATTACACATCGAGCTCCTATGAATGTAATAACTTTCAATTTACACACTTTGGAAAAATTACATAAATATCAGCAACATCGATAATAGTATCTGCTCTCTCTTCGGTTTCATCACACGGCACAAACTTAGCATTACTTACTTCTGATGCTTTTATTTTACTTTATCAATTTTACAATTTTAATAGTTTTTATTATATTGTTTAAAAAAAAAACTGCCTCTGTGGTCTAGTTAGTGGTTAAGACCATCGGTTCAGACCCAGAGGTCCCGGGTTCGATTTCCAGCGGTACATGTTTGTGTACTCGGTTTGGTCGGTGGTAGGGCTTGTTTGTCCGCCTGACTAGCTACCACCATCTTATCTAAATATGTCGCAATATCATCAATGTTTGGAGCGTTGTTGTGTTCCTGCAGCTAGAGGTAAGTAGTGAGGATTCCGGGTGAAGTGCGCTTCCATCATTGGCCTTATCATCACTTAACATCAGGTGAGATCAAGGCACTGTGCTTACGAATAATATAAAAAAGGTACTTTTTACTTCGCATATACCTACCAAAATGCTGGTATGGTACTCCCGAGACCCTTTAAGCCGTTGATTCTGATTGTTGTCGTAAGACAGCAGTCATTTAAACCCAATTAACACCAACCTGGTGTTAAGTGGCTCATGTGCTAGTCTAGTTCATGAGTGTGATGATAACCAGGTACCTACTCTACTTCGCATATACCCACCACAACCCACCACGCTGTCACGAACTCCAAAATCACAACCAACGATACCAACTTACCTTAACTCCAATAACTATCGCCGAATGGTCGCGCTGAAATTAAACCAATCACTTAGCCGGGCCATCCAGGGTCAATACAACAAATTTTCAATTACCCTGAACGATCGCAAATTCAGCTGAAATGTAAATTATTTCGGTGTGTGCATTATGAATACGGGTGTAGGTTGTAGGCGGGATGCGGCGGGCCAATGGCGGCGAGGCTCTGCGCTGGGCGGCGCTTGCTGTAAGACTAATGTTTTGCCGGCGAAGCCTCCGCGCCGAGCGCTACTGTCTACGGAGGCTGGAATGAAAAAGTTTCGTTTTGAATGCGACGTATTTTGTTATTCCAAATTCAAAATGTAGCGCTACTGTCTACGGAGGCTGAAAGGGAAAAGATTCGTTTTGAATTCGATATATTTTGTTATTCCAAATTCCAAAACCAAAATGTTTTTAATTAATTAAGGGCTCTTATGAATGAATGTCACTATGATATCATTTAGTAAGTCTACAGGGCGGTTATGAATAGGCTTTTTTGTAATTTATGACAATTAAATATATTATGAACCATATTACATATTTTTGAAACAACAAAAATAATTGTAAGAGCTGTAAAACGACCGTAATACCTACAAACTTTACCACCAACCAAACCTACAATTTGTAGCCAATGCTGAGAATTCGAACCTGGTATTCGGGAATCTCGAACCCGCGACCATACGGCCCACGACTGTTGATCAGTCTGCTAGTTTCATTTTAATTCAAGAGCCTTAGTTTTTTTAATACAAGAGAATATTATGTTTTACACAGTTAGATAAATAATTTCTCTTCTTCCAAATCGTTCCCTCACTGCTGAGGATCGTGACTCCGCTTCATCCGGTCAACCAGCTGTCTCTATCGGTTGAGCTCAGTTGCTTGATGGAGTGCGGCGCTGACGGGCATCTCCAGATTTCCGGAGATCTGGTCTGACCATCGCTTTGGGCTCCGGCCTCTGGGTCTTTTACCTTCTATTTTTCCCGTCACTATCAGACGCTGAAGGTTATCAGCATTTCTTCATGCAACATGACCAAAATATCGCACCACGCGTTGCATGCCGATCAAGGACAGACGCTGTGCATTTTCTATTTTTAGTTGTTTTAGGATCGAGACATTTGTGACAAATAATTTTAAAAAAAGTTTATTTTTATATAAAGTATTTACTTTCTAGGCATAATAGAACAGTAACCTTTCTCACATGCGAAACATTTTTTTCTCTTTTACAATCCTAATTATTTATAGGTAAGAAGATCAATGACATAAGGTTGAGTCCTTTAGTCTGAATATGTAGATAAAACACGTTTTTTATTGAGCTATAATTTGTCCCACTTAAGTATTTCATATCGCCATGTTATGTTAAGTAAAACACAACATGTTGTAACAGGAATATACAAATCTGAATGATTATTATAACTTTGGTCAAGACCTCATTTCTAAATTTTTTTCTGAAACTTTTTTACGAATTAAACATTCAAAGGCCTTATTTTAACTCACTTAAATTTCAATCAAACCGAAATACTTTTGGTGAGCTAAATAAGTAGTAAAAAAGTCATCTGCTCTTAAGATAAAATGTTACTTACATCATTTTATTTCCTATTCATAGCCAACAGCATTAACTTTTTTCAATTTAATTCTTATCAATTTCATATATGCAAAACTTATGTTTGAATCAAATCGTTAAAGCCCTAACTAATAAATTAACAACAAAACCGAAACACAACAAAACAATTTTCAATTTACAAACAAAAAAAAGCTGTTATTTAAACAACAATAAAAAAGTCCAATAATTTCACAAATCAAAGTATTTAAAAATCATACACCAAAACAGTAGCCTCACACAGCCCGTAAGGTGCACTTCCCTCATACTGGGACACGGACATTCACTACCACCAAATGACTCATAAAATTGCCGAAATTACCCACAACATATAAACTTATATTCCAACACGTCATGCAGGCCGTAAACTGCGGTTCACATTCCAAATGCTCTCATGTCAATCATTTAAGTCAAACAAAATATAAAAATACTATTTATGATTATACCAACATAACTATTGTGCGCCGTAACATCTTCATTAACAATCCGGCTCACATAAAACCACTTATATGAAAGCACAATGACCCTAAAGTTAGCTATAATTCAAATAGTTAGTAATAATACTTTGTACGCTATTAATAGTTACCACTTTATGCCTTGCAACGATAAATTTGCGATTTGTTGCAAAAGGGAAATGTGTCTACTCGCAATTTATGTGGTCGGGGAGAGTATTTACCTGGAGTGCTATTGTATACTTTCGGGGTAATTTAAAATCGACCACAATGAAACATTAGAAAAAAAATGAATACCACCTTTTTGTTATCTGTGTGAAATGCGATTTTGCACATCTATTATTGAAGCGCTGCCCTTTGTTCGTGCCGACATTTTGGATGTGGTTCGTTTTTTTGAGTGACCAATCGCATATACCTACCTGGAAGAAAATTTGCAACTTATAAAAATATTTACTACAAGTAACTATAAGTATCTACAGGTAGGTATATGCAGTTATGGACACAAATAGATTTTTCTTTACCTCACCTAAAATTGTTAAAAAGCTATCAAACGGTAAAAATGCTAATGGTTGGAGCTCAAACTAGTTTTTCTGTCTGATATCAGTCATTAGATTAGATTTCAACCAACCGAATTTTTTACACACGGAAAGCATACCTCAAAAAACATGTTAGGAACTTCTCTTAGCGAAAACCGGAGTGTCCGAGCACCCAACCCTTCCGATTTATAACAATTAAAGGGCCATAGAAACGTATTCGGAGTTTCAACATATTCTTTATGTCGCCATTAATATTTTCCCGGGACGTATTTATTTAGTCCCTCCAAAGGTAACCCAAGCAGGTGGTCCCTACTTAATCAAGACGTTAACGAAAATAAAAAGCACGCTTGTAGCCATATCTTTTTTTCACCTGAATTATAGTTTTGTTCGTCTTAAGTTATGTGCTTGGGATAGAACCGTTTTTTGTTTAGTTATTTATAATAGCCATTTAAATTTCGATGAGAAAGACGTATGTGCAATGAATACATTAGCAGTAAAACACAATGAGAACCAGTTGTTCGCAATAAACTAAAACATGAATTAATTTTATGGTAAGTTCAAATACAGCTTTAGAAGATAGATGTCGGATTTTAACTTATAAGACAATGTAATTATCTGTATTAGTTTGAACCGTACTTTGGTTGGCACGTTAAACTGTAACATGGGCTCAGCATAGTGGGTTATGGCCCGACCTCCCCATGAAAAAAAGACTAAAAACTTAAAATTATTTGTTTTAATACGCGCTAGCGCTGTTTCTAATGTAATGTCTCAGTTTTTAGGGTTCCGTACCTAAAGGGTAAAACGGGACCCTAATAAGTACTAAGACTCCGCTGTGCTCCGTCCGTCTGCCACCAGGCTGAACCTCATGAACCGTTACAACCGATAAAAAAATTCACAGATGATGTATTTCTGTTGCCGCTATAACAACAAATACTAAAAAACAGTATAAAATGAATATTTAAGGGGGCTCCCATATAACAAACGTGATTTTTTTGCTCGTTATTGCTCGTTTTTATAGATAACCCTATATTATATTATATATATATATATTACCTATATAGTACTTGTTTTATTGCGCTATGGAAAACTTAAACTTTTTTGAAACCGATCATTATTTGTATACACAATCAACCGGCATTTTATTTTTTTAAACAGATATTTAAAAAAGATTTCATTGTTGTAATGAATTGACTCGCGTTTACTTTACTTACTACTACTATTTTGACCTTGCGAACCCTTTGCAGGGTCCATGTGACAGAGAGACTTACGTGGTATTAGTCATTTAAAAATTAAATCGTCAACTTCCTCCCTTCCCTTTCGTTTTAAACAAAACGAGCTTACACTTAGCTTAAACATTTCAATTTAAAAACTTTGAATACAAAATCAGTTTCGATATCCAATAAACTAAACGAAACAGATAACCCCCTTATCTCAATCTTTCCGTGACACAGCTCTCGCATTTTAATAAGAAATTAACTATAGAAGTACTTACCATCAAATAAGGAGACTGCAGGAAGAAGGTAAGCTTCCTATAAAGCCTGTGGAGGCTGGTCTGCTCTTGCACTTACTTACTTATCTTATTTTTATTATTATTATACTCATAGTGCCTTAATAAGAATAAGGTCCGAATAATTATTCTGTGTTTTGTTCTTGTCATGTAAACGTCATTTCAAATAGGAGTAAAAGAGATAAAACACTGAATAACTATGCGAAGCTTACCTATTCTTTGTTTATTTGTAAGAGCCTTATACTTTAACTTTGTTTTTCTTAGACAATTTTCGACTTATATTAGTAATGTATGATATTGTGAAAACTAAAATTGGTACCTAATGTAATTTTGGCAAACTTAGATATTTTTTTTATTTTTGTGTGTGTTTATTTACAAGTTTATGTACCTACATACATAAGAGGGTAACAAAATAAGCTCTACGGGTGAATGTAGAACAAGGGCGCTGCTTATTTCAGTACTGAAATATCTTCCAGCAGGCCCGCAAAAGGAAACATTATGAATAGAGGTAGAATGAATGTGTACCTCCTGCAAAAACTAAAATAAACTTACTTAAATATTTATAATACACATCATCATCATCATCATCTCAGCCAAAAGACGTCCACTGCTGGACAAAGGCCATATAATACACATACATACAAATAATTCCATAAACAAAGGAAATTTAATATACAAAACAAAAATAAAAGTTGAAAGAAATTATAAATAGGACGACAGAATCAACTGGACAGGTAGTGATCCTTCAAACGCTTTCTAAAAAGGCTGATGGTAAGAGAGTCTTGAATATTAGGCGGCAGCGCGTTCCACAACCTGACAGCATGCACGAAGGAGTAGGTTTATTTGTGATGGAAAGTGTACTTTTAGGATATTAGGGCATTTTCCATTATTTTCGACGCTGTAAGGGAGAAAAGAGCTTGACACTTGCTGAGTTTCTTGCAGGTTCATCTCAGTACAAGGTCTCCCGCCCAGAGATAGACTTACTAACCGATGGCATAATGACGTTCACAAGAGCTATTTGTAGCATAAACTGAATAAAAATTATTTTGAATTTTGAATTTGGAATTTGGAGTTTTCAAATGCGCGCGAGCAACGCATGCATAGACAACCTATCACGGACACGGAATTGCGCCACAGGGCAACCTGCTCGGACTTTTGCGAGCTATTACGTGTGCGTGAGAGATGAGTGCGTTGCTTGAGCGGTATATATGAAGCATACCTTTTCCAGTCTTCTTATATTGTGTAGGTAGGTACCTACTGAAGAATAAAAAAATTCTTGTTCAAAGTCAGCCAGCGAGGCGTGAGGGTCGCGTCGTATCATGTAACTTCCGTTTTCCGCGGCATTGGGCTCGATTTGAAATATTTTACTGCTCTTGTAACGACTTGATGGTACTGCGGAGGGCCACTTATATATCTCTTTTATCTTTTGTCGGCCTCCCCTAGCCCTCCCGAAGTTTGAAGACGAGCTTTTTTCTTTTCACCATCGCGGTGGATTAGTAGGGAAGTTGCGATGCTCACGAGTTATGGTGTTTGCTAACTATAACGATGTGAAAATGGTGGTGTATGATGAAACTATTTCTGATAATAAACGATTGTTTATGTTATCTAATATACATATATATGTATATATATCCTTGTATGAGATAGCGTGGGGTATGGCCCGAACTGTGCAAGTGCAAATTACCATTTTGGGAGGGGTCAGCCCAACAGTAAAGCTAATAGGTTGATGTTGAAATTAACTATTCGATAGCATACTCTAATCGGATAATGTTTATTTTAGTGATTTACAAGATAATACAGAAAAAAAGATAGATGAAACTTTTTGGATTAATTGATTTTGGAGCTGTTATGTAACTATGAGCTACCTGCTTTAATGGTAGGTACCCTGTCACCACCGATATATGGGAAATGGTTTTTAAAAGATAATGTTACATTTTACCTTCCATACTTAATAATGTTTCAGTTGTCAATTTCTGGTACGAGCTAATATATACCTTAAAAAATAACTTCAACCCCTAAGCAATTAGATAGTGTTTAAAGATAAAAGCTTACAAAGAAACGTATATTTTAAGGCGTTATTTGTCAACTCTCTAGCTGCATCTCAACTTAAAAGCGTTTACGCCGCACACTAGCGCCACTAATGAAAAAAAAACATATCTAGTAATTAGAGATACAAAATCAAATTATGTTCAACAAACTTTTTGAATGAAGTAATTTAGCATTTTTACGTCACCTAATGAACACCTCACATGTTATGGTTTAGTTAAATAAGACGTTACGGCCACTTTTAACTATAACGTCATATTTAACTAAACCATAACATGTCAGGTGTTCATTAGGTGACGTAAAAATGCTAAATTACTTCATTCAGATAGTTTGTTGAGCATAATTTGATTTTCTATCTCTAATTACTAGATATGTTTTTTTTTTCATTGGCGGCGCTAGTGTGCGGCGTAAACGCTCTTAACTAAATAATAGAACGTTAATGAAACTTGATTCCTTACCAAGTTCTCTCTGCAAACTTTCCATACAATTTCGAAATACATTTGGGGAGAGCGTTCAACAAATAATTACACCACCACGAATTTCTATCCGTCCCAAGCAAATAATTATTACAGTCGTGCCGCAAGATAATGTTTCCATACGCAAAGGTTACGTTAATCTTCATAAACCTATCTTGTATTTAAATAAATCTCGCCGGCGAGATGGCTAAATCAACCGCTATCTGGATTTAAATCTTGTGTTTCACTCGTTTTGTGCAATGCGCCGGCCGGCAACTGGGTTTCATTTGTATTTGTCATCTTCGTTGTTTTTCGGGATGGGTTTGATCACAATTGAATGCAATGAGAAAATGAATATTTTTATACATAAAGCATAAACAGTACGTAGGTACTTGAAAAACGGTTTGCCTCATTTGAGACTTAAACTTACGACCTTGTTTTCCGAGTGACAGCTCTATTAACCGTCCATTCAGGATATCGCGACATTGAATTTCTGTATAATATTTTAAAATAGTGTGACAATTCGTCTTTTTTCAGTTTCGATATACCTACCTTAATAAAGCACTGAATGCAAATAAATAATTTAAATATAGATAGATAACTTATTTTGATATACAATGGAAAAATAAATACTTACTGGAACTGATTACTTGCAACATAAACCATAGGTAACTAACCAAACATTATATTGCAGATAAGAATTTAGAATAAGGAAAAGCACAATTTCTAGATATCAAAATTATTATTAAAATTTATATATTATTAACTTTGCAAACGTTACAAAATCGTTATAACGTAAAACAGCACACATATTTCGTTTCCGTATTATGTTAATAAATTAATGTTATTGCATCACTGTTTAGTATATATAATATAGTAGTAGATATAGTTGTAGGTGGTATTTAGTGTAACGACAAGCCTTATATGTACCTATGGTAATTAAAATGCTAATTATATGAGTTGGTGGTCGCTTTATTAAAACTAAATACGTCATTAAAAGCATTCTTACTATCGGTGACGATTGATATTGAATATCAAGTGACAAGGAAGTATATAGGCCGGACTAAATAAAACAGTGATGCAATATTTTTTTCTGTAGTTGATAAAAATACCTTTAACTACGTACTCAGTTTCATTTATTTATTTGAAACGTTACATTTTATTTACACTCTTCATGCAAAGAACTTAATAAACAGATTTTACTTTTTATTTTTATTTGCTAATTGCTGCACTGAAGCTGAATTAAATATTTAAGCTAAAAAGAAGTCAAAAATAAAAAAGCAGTGAAAAAACTCAGTAAAAAGGTCAGTGCAACCGACTGAATTGCGGAAGACCCAGGTTCGATTCCTGGCTGGGTCGGGTAGGCATTTAATTTGTTCGCTGTATTTTATAAATATTTAAACATATAGATAGTAGATGATATGAACGTTATTATGTAATTCACTTCAAGTATAAATTGCTAAGAAAAAGACACTTATTTTTTAACATTTGATCATACACATTGTATACACACTTTTTCGTTGTATTTTTTTATTTTGATAGTATTTTGTCATAAATAATAATGTTTCTATCTAGTGAAAAACAAATCTAAAATCTAGACAAAACCCAACAAAATACATACGAAACCCTAAAAAGGAGCATAGACAAAATGAAAACTGCCATTAACAATTATTACGAACGATAATTTTCGTAGTCTATGGTCGTGTCCGAGAACAATATACCAACATCTGCACATTAACTGTATAATTTCATCTGTCCGCTCCCAGGACACAACAATGGGTAACAATTAGATGCAAATATTATTGGAATGGGCGATATGTCCTGTAAAGGCTGGGGTCAGCATGCAAACACAACCCTCGAATTTCCCAAGTGACCAACAGCGGAATATATGCGTGGAGTTATAACAGTAATTCGTGCGCCCTTACATATACGTCATAAATGCCTTCTAATTGAAGATTACTGTTTTACAACGATGTAAAAACGATGCGCCGTTGTCTGTTGTTAAGAAAATAGTATTATGACTAATTCAGAACCTCTTTCGTTTAGAAATCAGTTATAAAAATAGAAAACAAAGCAGTTTTTAAATGCTTTTAGTTCTTGAATTCAGATGCCAAAAATATTGACGTCTTAATGCAGTTGCACAGTTTTTGTTTTTGTACCTATATGACGTTACAAAACATTCTTATTGAATATTAATAATAAAAGTGTTAACACAGGTAATTGGTTCTGGGATGAAAGCGGAAAGAATTATGGGTTGAAAAGAGGATTAAAAAATTAGTGGGTTGAAAAAGGAATAGATTTTGGGTTGAAAGCGGAATTATATTTAAGTGGGATGAAAAGTGGGATGAAAACGGAAACACTCAACAAATTAGGTTCCGTTTTTCATTTAATTTATTAAATACATTAGCAAAAACATATAATGCCGCGCCACAAAAACAACATAAAGGTTTATCTGGTACTAGCGAGTCTTTCATTGTGCTTAAGCATTGTAAAAAGTATGTACACATTTTTTTTATAACTTAAACGAAGTTTTTTTATCAAATTTAAAAAAAGCTTTATCTAACTAACGTTATGAATAGTGAAAGCCGTTACGATTATATTATATAGCAAAACGATACGGATATCGAGTAATAACATGCGGAGTTATAGCGATGTCCGGGTTAAACCGTCCGGGACACAGTTACACGGACGGCCGGGCACTGATGGCCTCCATGTGAAGTGTGTTTTATTTACTTGCCACCGCATATTAAAGACTTTACTGGCCTTCTGATATTGTAGAATCTGCGAGATGTAACTACTCTTAGTGCAACGAGAAGTGAGCGAGCTTACAGTTCCGGTAATATCTGGATATTAGGTAGTGGACTATACGTGTCCACGGGGCAATTAGCTCGAGACACTAGTCTTAAAAGTACCGGATGAAGGATGCGTACCGGCGCGTTCGATCTGGCGTTATGACCTGTCGTAGATGGTCTCTTGTGCTTGCGCAAGGATGTCTTACACCTAACTTTATAACCGTAAGGTTGGTGGGGGGTTTCAGGATAAACTTTAATGTCGTGTGTAGCGGGGTGGCCTTCTGATATTATAGGAGACTAGCTGTGCCCTGCGGCTTCACCCGTGTTCTATTAGTCATAGCGTAATGTAATATAGCCTATAACCTTCCTCAATAAATGGACTATTCAACACAAAAACAATTTTTCAATTCGAACCAGTAGTTCCTGAGATTAGCGCGTTCAACCAAACAAACAAACAAACTCCTCAGCTTTATCATATTAGTATCGATAAAGGTTGATTACGAAGTTGAACGAAAAGGAACATTGAAGAAGATTCATTGAAATTAATTACATATTATTAAAGAATATATTCATGAAAGTATATCATCCAAGTATGTTTTGCTTTGTGAATACAAAAATAAATTCAATAGGCACTATGATTATTCACATACTTAATTTTAAAGCAAATACTGTTGCGAACAAATTACAAATTGAAAAAAGACTAAAGTCTTTTTTTCAATAGACACTAATGCTAAGTGCTAAGACTAGGGCAAAGAGTGAAAAACGCACGATCTTTGGTTCTGTAAATCTCAATAGATGACGCTAGTAGATACAAACGGCATAACCAGGCCTACTTATAAAGATATTTTACAAAAAAGACGGGCAACATGACACTTTCTCAAGTACGTAAATTTAAAAATAAACAATTTTTCTTTTATTTCACACTTCTTTAACTGGAGGAAACGCCTTGTAAGTACCTATCAATGCGTCCGGGGAAATGCAGATGGTTATGTAGGAATCTCCTCCCGACCATCCCACGCCGTTTCTGACATTCCTAAATAGTCAAAATGCCAAATACAAAGAAAACTGAGACACGATTTTAGACGTCGAGAGGGGTTTAAAGTAGCATTACGGCCTTTTCTCGAGAACTTTTCACAAGGAAGTTTTTTGAAGAAAATACCTCAAAATTTTCACTTTCGCCGCAATGTTTTACGACAATCCACGTCCTAATCCCAATATCCTTGGCCGTAACTCCATTATGCATGCGATGATCTCGAGGTGTTCCCACAAGAATTATTCCGAGTAGGCATCGAGTGACGTTTATGTGGCTATTGAATAATGCTTTATTTTTATGGGGCAACGTAACATGGCCCGGGACGGAGGTAGGCTCGCAGATAACGCACGACCTACTATAGGTTTGCGAAGCTGATTCTGTAACGGTCGCGGAAAGATTGTTTGGTGAGAGTTTGCTGATTGCTTCAGCCGGCATTTTCAGATTCACCGTGCTTTTTTGGGGGCGGCGAGAAACTTAAAGGGTTCCTCAAGCCGTGTGAAATGAATCACCTTCGGAGGTTTTCCAGAGGGAACAGCATCACGCACTAGTGCGTGTTCCGTACCCAACTAGATTCTTCGAAGGGTTCGGATCGGATCGGGGAGCGGAACAACCCGAGGGCGCTTCTAAAGGCTCGGACCTCGGCTCGGGTTGAACGGGCCGTGGTGGTGGGAGGAAGCGCCCAGGTAGGTACTTGTCTGTACCTGGTATAGAGCACGTGTGAACCGGCCCTTGCTTTACGAGTACGGTGTCTTAGGACTAAACTAGTGTGCATGTTTAGTGTATTCTGTAAATGTGTAGTGGCATTTAGAAGATCGGGCGGGGGGGAGAGATTGTATAATTACGTACTAATGTGTCTTTATTAATGCTGGTGTGATTTCAAATATTTTTATGGCTCCGTACCCAAAGGGTAAAACGGGAACCCTATTACTAAGACTCCGCTGTCCGCTGTCCGCTGTCCGTCCGTCCGTCTGTCCGTCTGTCACCAGGCTGTATCTCATGAACCGTGATAGTTAGACAATTGAAATTTTCTTAGATGATGTATTTCTGTTGCCACTATAACAACAAATACTAAAAAATAGATGAAAATAAATATTTAAGGGGGCTCCCATACAACAAACGTGATTTTTTTGCCGTTTTTATAGATAATGATACGAAACCCTTCGTGCGCGAGTCCGACACGTACTTGGCCGGTTTTTGATCTTGTAATGAGTGTTTCTATTCTTGAGTGGTTGGACGGAGGTAGGCTATGGGTTTGCGAAGCTGATACAGCTACGATTGCAGAAAGATTGACATACGATCAAATGTATCTTTATTTAGTCAGGTGTGACTTTAAATGGTTGTTGATCTTGTAATGAGTGTTTCTATTCTTGAGTGGTTGGACGGAGGTAGGCTCGCAGATAACGCATACGTACCTACTGTATACGAGAAACTATATACGATCTGATGTATCTTCAATATGAGGAAACTCCCAACTTTCAAAATGTTCAAGAAATGTAAAAGGTATTAAGTACTTTATTTTACAAACTTTTTCTTTTACTCTGTTAGTATATACTACAATCTCCGAAAGTAATGAAATCAATATAACCAAACCATGTAGTTATGTCCATGCAAACTACCGAGTCTGTAAATTCAAATAAAAATAGGTAAGTAACTATATTTCTAAATACTTACATATTATGTTGTATAAATTTTTACATATTACTTATATGTTGTATTATATACTTACCTTTTATTAAATTTGAATTTTATTTATGTCCAACCAGGTGACTTCATTACAGGTAACTTGTAATGAGTGATTCTGTCCTTGTATGGTTTAGTTTTTGTAGAACACTACTAGGTTAATAGATTTCTAAAATTAAAAACATGTTCTCTACTTAATATAAATAAATGTAAAATCTTAATTAATTAATATATTTATACTAGCTTCTGTATTCAGGTAGTGGCTAAACCTTATTTATATATTTATTATCTATATATTAATACGTGAAGCAAAAACTTTGTACCCCTTTTTAATAAAATTGCGCGGACGGAGGAGTACGAAATTTCGCACACTTATAGTTTATAGGTATAGAGAAGGATTACAGAATGTTAATTTTTTTTTATAATTACTCATAAAAAATACATTAAATTAATAAAAAAAACATTACACACACTACCATGTATTTGACACACACGCATTTATACTCTTTTCAAAAATTTCAAAAATGGAAGAGGAGCTGCCTAAATCTGTCAATGCCAATCCAAACTCACATTCTATTTTTTTCAATTTTTCATTGCTTAAGATACAATCCGTGCAGCCTTAATAAAATGGTCGAATTTCGACCACTGGGCGACCACTAGTTATTATTATTAGTCCACCTGGCTAGCTACACCTATATTGCCATAACAACATTGTTAGTAAGTAGTATTGTTATGTTCCGACAGTTAGAGATAGCCAGTTCCTCCGTGGTCAAAGTTTCCCGGTGAAGACCGCTTCTTCAGCACTATCGTCAGGTACCATCAGGTACTATGAAAGCCAAACCATTTCTAGCTGTTAATATTTGTTTTTAAACTAAAAATTTTGCCACCAATATAATGTAGCGATTTTGTCAAAACCCGCCAAATGGTCCTTATTCTCCCATAGTAAAGACTTGGCGTATAATAAACATACAACGCATCCTTCGCCGAGCCGTTGTTATTGAAATAAGGGCCTAGTACAACATCCGAAGGTGGCGGTTATCGGGCCGGCTTCATCCATAACGCCTTATGTGGCACTTCCTATGTTCTTTTACCTTCCCTTTGGAAGGTCGTCTTAGGAAGCTATTTTACAATGCAAGAAAAAAAGTTTTACGTCTCAATTTGCTCTTTTACAATGACATAGTCCGATCCTTTTCAACATGATAGAATTGGAGAAAGGTGGACTTACGCAAAGGTGCAATTATGTCTGAGGAAGAATTTCCGTAAAATCTTCGCCACATACTATAATGTCAGCCATAGATCGAGAACATCGCAAACTTATCATAAAGTGTGTGGCCAAGTCTTTGTGCATTTTTTTTATTTGGCGAAACGGCAAATTTGCTCAATTTTAGATACACGCAATGCACGTAAAAGGACGCAAGGAAAGCGTAAGCATATTACAAGAGAAACAACAAACGCGAAAAAATAATGTCATTTTTGTTTATGTTGTTAAGATTTATTGTGTAAAACTCCTGCAGAATATTTTTTTTCTATTATTGTCTTCTACATGCACCATACACGTAGAGCCGTAGTGTATAAACGCCAATTAGAATTTCTAACGTATTAACTATTCATAAACACGAAAGCAGATAAATAAAGCCATACATCTTTTTAATGAAACGTCTAAACTAACACGCGTGGCCCAGATTTATATGCAGAAGTCACGCTACACGAAATAATCTGCTAATGAAGTGAGTTCCCTAATGAGATCACTGCTCTTTTTGGAAGTCGGTTAATACATCGGTTGGTTCCAATTTATATTTATCATGTATGTTGTTTATTTTTTTATGTTTTAATATTAAACTATTTCTGTGAAAAACCTTTTTTGTGTTTTTGTTAGGTACTATCCACAGTTATTGTTTTGATAAGTGTTTTTTTTTGTAATACTGTAAAATAATAATAAATGTGACTTACGTATTTTGTGTAACAATTATACAATACTATTTCTGCAAACTTCATGTTTTCATAATATTGGGATAACATACATACATACATATAATCACGCCTCTTTCCCGTAGGGGTAGGCAGAGACCACTATATATATTGGGATAACATTAAATATAAATATGTTTTATAGAAGTTAAATACCATCATGACTAATTTACATTAAAAAAAATGAGAAGATGTAATTCTTGTTAAGTTTGTTACAACTTGAAGTTGGTAGGTTGGTCTTTACACGGAATAGACATCCGTTAAGAAACTATATTTAAACTTTTCCTCTTTACTGTGACAGCACAGAAGAAGTTGCGAACAAGCCACTACAAGTAAATAACATAACAAACCAAATAATCAAATTTTGTAACATTATAAATTTACATATTAAGCAGCATCAACATTAGAACAGGAGGGTCGCATAATCCGGCGTGCATAACGGGATCGAAAATGAAACATAAATTGCTGGACGTACTATTCGAGCGATTAAGCCCATTAACATGGCACACGGGTCACCGTCGCCCGAAAGTGTCCCTGTCCAATCAACAAAACCCTTTTACACCCGGCTAGCTTTACAAGGCCCTTCCTGCCCCTATTTTTCTTTGGTCCGACGCGTACCGCGGGGGTGGCAGTTGAATTCGCGTGTCTCTTGTTCCGATGGTTGGTGTGTATCAGAATTCATGATCGGACACCCCTGTACGCCCCTACTCAGATATACGGTAACGATCGCGCCACAATACCATAGCCGATAAATACTGTGTATACTCTTGCGCCGTGTACGTATGCGGCGGGCGCGTACGTACTGTGCGAGCATCCGTATTGTTTATGCCGTATTAAATTGTTAGAATGTTGCTCGGTTATTGCCGAAACCGTATTTGGTTCGCGTATGCGAGTATATTGCGTAACTTGTTTAGGTATACGTGGGCGATTGTTATTGATATTGGAAGTTTCTGTAGTTGCTCTACTGTTGCGGAGTTTTGAAATTACCGAGTTAGAATTTTATATGATATGTGTTATTGGTGGTACGATAGGCTATATCGGTTTGTTTATCTATAGCAGAAATATAATAGTCTATTAATTTACAGCTGTATCGCCAGTGGGGTAGGAAGATATTTTTAATGAACGATTTCCGAGCTGAGATGAGGCTAAATCTTGTCAAGAAGAATTTCCGAAACTCCTACATACCTCAAATTGCTTGACAACTGGTGATGAGTCGATCTTCACTGACGTATGTTAGTCGCCTTTTACTAAAGAATAAAGAAAATAATTGATAAGGCACAAAAAAACTTTAACTTCAGTCCAACATACCTACTTCCCATAATCTTTATATATATAAATCTTCTGTGCGTGTGTATGTCACTGAACTCCTTCTAAACGGCTGGACCAATTTGGATGAAATTTTCTGTGTGTGTTCAGTGGATTCGAGAAATGTTTAGATTTAAAATTGGACCCGGTAGGTGGCGCTGCTATAAGGGTCCGTCATGGTATACTTCTATTATACTTCATGGGCACTTAAGCGGACGAATGATATGTTTGTTTTGTTGTCATGGAAACTGTCAAATCGGTAGGTACAAAGTCCGCCGGTCAGTTAGTGACTTATAAAACCTCTTAATTATATAACCTCTAAACATTATCATCAATTTGGTATATCTATTATACACGAACATCACCACAAAACCTCTCATAAGTGTACCTACATTCTTCTTCTCTTCTACAAGATTTGTAGTTTGCCCCGGCTTCGATTTCATGTGGAGGATACATATGTACTGGGCTCGGTTCGCTTTGTGGTAGAGCCAGTGCTATGCCCGCCTGCATAGCTACCACCATCTTATCGAAGCATGTCGCCATGGACACGTAACAAAGATTAATGTTAATGGCATTGTTCTGTCACGACAGTAAGTAATAAGATAGCCAGTTCTTCAGCGGTTTAGAATGTCGTGGGTACTCCTCCTTAACATTAAACCTTATCATCACTTACCCAGTCATATTCATAAAAAACTTTACCTAAGTATCTATTACAAAAACTTATTCCACTAGTCAAAGAAAACTATACACTTTTGTACTAATAAATATTGCACCCTGTGGTCTGTCTCGGTAGATAAGGAGGTCTTCTTCGGAGTCACCGCTTCACTATCTCAAATATCCCATAGCGCACAAAGAAATTTGGTGACTCGTTTCTTTGTCGCACCTCCAAAAGATGGAATAGTCTACCACCACTTTTCCCTCCTTCCTATGATATGGGGTCCTTCAAGAGAGGCGTGAAGAAGCACCTTGTAGGCCGGCTGAGTGAAGTTAACTGACGCTACGTTTGTTTCCACGCTGCACCAGTTATCTTCGCGTCTGGACTCCATTTCCACTTAACATCAGGTGGGATGGAGTCATTTGCCGAGCTAACTATAAAAAAAAAATTAAAAAAAAGGATTCCGGGTGAAGTACGCTTCCACCGCCTTATCCTCACTTAACATCAGATGAAATTAAGGTCTAGTGCTTACCTGTGAGATATATATAAAAAGGTCGCTATACTAAAAAATTCTAAAATAAACCAAATCAACGCTCAACTCTAACTTCTGATCAGGACGCACTCGCCTAAGTCGTAATAACACAGCGCAGCACATTAATACAGGTGGCGGGTTTTATCAGAATTTAAAACCCGGGGATTAGCACCGCACAGCCGGGCCGGTATCGCGCCCGGCCCGCCCCTATTTACCCGGGTTTACCCGGGTTTATCCCTATAATCCGCCGCCGGCCGGCGGGCTTGCGATACCGAATTGTTTATTCGCTTCGAATTGTCGAATTGTATACGTTTTCATTAGTTATGAAGCTGATGAAGTGCGGAGATTGTTAATGGAGTAATATTTAAAATGGTTTCGAAATCGTATGGGATAATTTTAAATTGACATGTTCCCTGTTACGGTGTTATTGCAAAATATTTTGAGGATGTGCTGTTTGATCAGTTGAAGCCTTGAAACTCGTTTTACGTAAGTAAGTGTCCCTATAACCACACGCCCTGGCCCTGCAAAGGGTTCAAAACGCGTCAAGGTAAAATCCTTTTTGTGTTTTATTACAACTTATAATAACTAATAAGTATCGTTCTAATAGGTATAGGTCGTAGACTTTACTCCGTGTCTCATCTATTTTATTATTCCCATTTCAAACCAATTTTATAACAAAAACTTTCTAGAGCTAACAATATTTGCCTGTTTAGATAACGAAGCTTTTACACCTAATGAAGCTTAATTAATTGATACTTGCTACGAAAACTTTTCTTACATTTTACGTTTAAAAGCTCACAAGTATTGCATACATACTATTATACTCGCACGGTATAAATAAAAGTGTTCAAAAAATATACTCAGTTTCATTTTAAAACACTAATATTCAAAATGACGGCTCAGCACATATTCCTAAAAGCCCCGGATCTGGCCTCGCCGACTCGCTACGGCGTAGCACTAACATATAATCCTTTTCGCTACAATAGCAATTTCAAACTTCCTTAGGGGCTTCAGATAATCTTTCTTTATATCGAGCTACGAGAGACAACTGCGAACTCATTCCGTCTCCTTCTAACGTTTGCACATCGGCTTCAAAGGACAGAGACAGGAAGAAAGAGATTTTCTTCTACCGACTTCTCAATATAAGGGGTGTAGTAATGTGTATTTAAATTTTGGCTCGAGTGCAATAATTTTATTTTTAATTTAATTTCTAATGGCGTCGTAAGTTGGGGTGAGGCTGATATAAATCTAAGAAGTAATCTAAAGTGTTTTAAAAGTTTGTATAATCATCTAGCACAGTCTTGTGTAATAGGTTATTTAAATTATGCTTCGGAGGGCTTGTAACGTTTACGGAAATTCTTAATAAATATTAATTCAAGATGCTTCGTTAAGAATTTTTATTCTTAAAATATAATGGAATCTTTTAAATGAATATATGTTGTCGCACTTGGTCAGCGTCACCAGCGAGGTGGTTTATGATTAAATCTATCTATGTGCTTACTGTATACCTGGGAAACCCGGACCACAACTGTAGCGGGAGCTAAAAGGCTGATAAAGTTTTCTTTAAATATTCAAAAACTAAATTATTGCAATTGTATTGATCAATGTTGAACAAAATGTCATTAGCTTACAATTTATTCACAACTTCACAGAAAATGTATTTTTTTTTAAATCAGCTACCAAAACCAATATTTACCATCGAAAAAGATTCTAAAGGTCATCAGTTACAACCTCCGCAGTGCACAAACAACTGAACAAATTAAAATTAATACCGAAAACTGTTGAAAAGTCCAAAAACAGTCCAATATCAATTCCCTTATTAATTTCTGGAGTGGCAAGCGTTGTAGCCATTTTAATGGGCAATTTTCATAAACAAAGTTGAAAATCCCCGGGGCGAAGGTTCCTTCCGAGATAGAAAACAGCTCCAGCGTTCGTATAATGGCTTTTTGGAATGGCGTCGTCCGTCTTACCCCTCCCCTTACCCCCCATCCACCCCGGGGCGAGAAAGGATGAATTCTTATTTCCTCATCTTGCCGTCCAAAACCCTCGATGTAGATTGCCTTTTTCTTGTGAAACCTCCGTATAACATAACAATGCTTGTTTTCAATTTTGCCGTGTTATTTCTTTCTTTTGTGAGTTCGGTGTCTTTGTTTATGGCTTTGAGGATTTTGCGGATAGGGTTCTTTTGGGGCGATAAAAATATTTGCGGTTAAAACCGAAGGCTCTAAAAAAATTGGAGGCGTTTGAATTTGTTATAGAAACTATTAGTTTATCGATAACGATTTAGTTTTAAATTATGGTTAGGTACAAAATCTCTCTAGGTCTTCTGTATTTAATTTTCTTCATAAATGCTCAGTGCTTGTTTGAAAAATAATACCATAACTAAAATCCGGTATCGGTATCGTAAAAGTACCAACACCGAAATGGAAAGTACCTTAAATAATTTAACGGTATTTTCAGTATTGATATACTGGTATTTTCAGTGTTGGTCATACGCTGTGCCCCACTGGCTGACTCATTTAAAAGATGTACCAAATTACCCAAAAACTAAAAAACGTTTTAAATTAATACTTTATTACGAAAGTAGGTTTAAAAATATTAAATTAAAAAAATCTTCAATAACATTTTGGCGTATGAATAGCTACAACTACATTATAACTACATTATCTAAGGCCGAATACGTTCATGAAATGTGGTGTAAGAGCCAAAAATAATTTGATGCGTTGCCAAACCACGCGGACATTCATATCTGTAATATCCACAACGTTATGAATGACATCGCCATCGACATTTATTGTTATATTTGTAATAAACATTAGTGTTTATTTTCTAGTTGACCGGTTGAATATGCTTACGATATAACTTAGGGCGTGCTGATAAATACTTACTGGAATCGGAACATCTTTTTGCTCAATCAGGTCAATATGTCAGCTACAATACTCGAAGCTACCGACGGCAAATATAAATAGGTGTTTTATTAGAAATCAGACGTGTTTTTAATTTTAAATATGTTACCGCCTCTTTGGTCTTAAATCACAAGTCAAAGACAGGTTCTGGGTTCGGCCACAATCAGGGTAAAGGGTTTTGGTTGGTTGGGCTTGTTAAATGTTCACCTGTCTTACAACCCCATTTTATTTGCTCTTAACAATGCTGTGATCTAACCACCTTAGCCATTACCCAATATCCATAAATAGAATATCATACAGTAAACACACGATAAAGTAACTAGTAAACATGACAGAGCTGGCATTACGAAACGCATTACGAATCATAATCAGTTGGCGAAAATCTGCCTTCATTTTGGGGCGCTGTTGAGCATACGACCAGTATTGTTCGAGCTGTGTGCCTTCGTTTGTTTCTTGAGATCATTGCCAGATAATTGTTGGGGTAAGGAGGGGCGGCAGGTCAGATTACGCTGGCGATTATATAGTAATCATAGCAGTTGGATGAAATGAGAAGTCTCCCTTAAAAGGATAAACAAGTAACGTGTGCGCGGAACAACCAAGACGCGCCGAATTCATATTTTACTTGGGCCTCCCTTCGCTCGCGTCTTGCGTTAAAAGTGTTGGTAACGAATGTTAGTCTACTTGGAGTTTTACAATATTTATAAATTTGAGGGCTCTATTCTTGAACTTCTGTTTTTGGACCTTTACGGACCCATTATGTGACAAATAATAAATGTATTTCCGAATGTAGCGTAAGGTACAAAATAGAAAGTATGTCATGATAAATACACATTAGATTGGTTGGAGAATTATGTATGTACACATATTTTTTTAAATAAACCATTTATTGTACCAAATACCTGCGAGAATATAGACATAATAGCTGGGCATCAACAAAATATTAAAAGATTACAAAGATTTTTTAATGCATATTTATACAGATAGTAAATTGATTTAAAAAAAAGTTTTATGACTTTATCTTGAACATCATTCGTGCTGTTGACGTTGCTTGTTACTTGTTTCTGTAGTTTTCCTCTGCACTCCAATTCAAACGACCTGTAACAAAAAAAACATGTTATTTAGCTACTAGGTAGTTTATTAGTAAGAGCATAAAATGTGATTCGTTTTGTAAATTTTTAACAAAAAAACGTTTAAATAAATAAACACTAAATACAAAAAAAACATCTTGTAGTTATTGTTACAATGCTAAATAGCATACGATAAAAGTCTACAAAATCCAGTCAAAAGCCGTGAAGCCCTATCTCGTTGTGTAACATAAATATATAGATTTAAGTAGAGCTTCCTTCTCTGCTAAATGAAGGCAATGTACCAAAACGTTCCAGTTGTACCATTCCACCATCAAAATTGCTTTCCTTATATCTTCAATAAATGTTTAAAACATCCCGGCAAGCATGTGTTTTATCGTTTTTAGGGCTTGTTATATTAATTTTACTGGTTTTTATATTTACGCGAGCGGAGAGGGTGCGTCTGAGGTAGGTTTTCTAGCCACCAGATGGTTCTAGATCATTCCGGGACCGAATATCGGTATGACAAGTAAATATTATAAGGTACAAAAACTTTAGTTGTCATTAACAAATTTTTACCGATAGAGATGGCGACTACGGATTTTTTACAGCTATCGCGAAAAGTAAAGCTAGTTTTCAGCGGTCTTTACGTGGTCTTTACCCCTAAATGGACCCAAAACGTGTTCTAGCTTTCCTCCGTGCTGCTCCGGAAGGTACGTAACCCTTCATCTTAAAACATCTGACTTCAGGTTAAACACTACGTATGAAGAAGTCATATTCTATCTATAGCATCTTTAAGGCAAAATTTAAATTTATTATATAATTTGACGATAATGGAAATACAGATTAATATAGATATTTGTTTCAAAAAACATTACATAGGGATGCAAATTGTAAAAGGCACTTGTAAGGATCATTAGTTTAATATTTCAACGGTTCTGCTGCTAGTGATAAGTAATGCGGGTATTTCGAATATTTAAATATATTAAATGACTCTATTAAACAAACGATTACACAAAATAACAATTTAAAAACATCACCCACTACGCATACAGCCCCTAACTAACAAAGGTCCAGGATAAAACAATGAAATATCCGAAAGTTTATCTTTTTACGTTCACTCCGACAATTTAGGCGTTCATAAATAAATTCAGGGGATAACAATAAAGTGGGATGTAGATACATCTCGGTCCGCCTACCGTCAGATTTATGCTTATCTCACTAACATAAACCGGTATTAATGCATATAAATATATCAGGAGTAAGAGACAACAGGGTGACAACGAATACAAGTTTTTCTTAAGCTTGTGTAACGGTGTATTAATTTTTATTCCATGACAAATAAGTAAAAATAGCTGTTCTGCTGTGAAAGTAAAGTTTGGTAATGTAGATGGAATAATTTGAAATAATATTGAGTCATAATCGTTGTTATGTTGTTGCCTATGCCCAGCAGTGGACGTGTGTAGGCTGATGATGATGATGATGATGATGATGATGATGATAATGATGATAATCGTTGTTTTCTGCATAAAATATGAGTATCATTATTCAATTTTTCAGTCACAAGATTGTTTGCTACCCAGACAATTTAAATCTTACAAAATTAACCATATATTATAGATAGATATACAACCTCTTTAAGGGACATTTTACATACTACTTAGATTCTATAAATATATTTCTTATTTGTTGTAGGTACTATTTGTTGCGTAGATACTTTCGTACTACTAAAGGCAGTATCTAACAAACATAGACTTTAAACAACAAATAAGTTCAGTATTACCTATATCACGCAGATTGAAGACGAAACAAAAGCTCTTAGTCGACTTTTTTGTTTCATGGCAACAAACAAAACAAAACAAAAAGTCCTGCCATTTCCATAAGCTGACTGTTACCCTACCGGTGCTGGGTGCCCGATCTCCCTTTTGCCTGTTCGGCGGGAAAGTTCCACAGATCCGTTTCCTGTGTTTGCCATTTCCGCCCATCCTCCCCTAGCCTGATGTACTGCTCGCAAATAAATACATAGGGCATACCCGAGAATAAGTCGGGAGTTTCAAAAAATAACAGCCATTTTCTGTGATGACTTTGTATTAATGTAATATTGGCAATCTTTATTCTGTATGGTCAGATTCAGGCAATGTATGTTACATGACATTATTGTTAATATTATTATGTAGGTAGTGCTTCCATCTTCACTTAGGTAAGTGGACATCTCACTTGACTTGATAATATTGACTTAGCTTTAAAAATATGAAATCATAAAAATGTTCTTCACATTTAGTCCTTCCTATAACATGGGGTCCTTTAAACGAGGAGTGAAGGGTCAACTTGCAGGTCAATTCTGCTCCACTAAGCTGTCTTCGCATCAGTCTGAACTCCGCTTCTGCGTAGTAACATCAAGTAGAGCCGAGTCTTTACCTATTTTTTTTTATTTTCACATTTTCAAAGTACTACAAGCCACAAATAGGAAGCCATTAAAAGTAATCCCACGCTTATTCAATGACACACTTTAAAAAACTGAGCAAGGAAGAAATTGACTGTGATAATTGATAATTTTCAATGTTATCACCAACGTAATCTTATGTTAAATAACTAATTAACTTAACTCAAAACTGTTCGTGTAAAATGAGCCCCATCATATCCAGAGGTGTGGGTAAAAATTTTAACGCTACATTAGAATAATTAAGTCCGTATTATTCATATTTGCCGCATAGAAATGTCTCAATTATCAAACGGGGATAATATCAAAAGATGCGGTCAGATATAAAAATTAATGGGTACAAACACTCAAGCCATAATATAACTTGGGAGCGAATCTTGGATGGAAACCCCGGAGTATATCTAGTTGAAGCTTTAGTAAGCTTCAACTAGATATGGCCGCAAGATTATGTTTCATTTTATTTATTTATTTATTTCCAAAAAATAGAGATAGATATTATCAATGTGCTGCTAAAAATCTAATAATAGCCCTGTCAATCCATTCAAAAGCTTATTCGCTTGTAATAGAAATGAATTCACGACAGCAATATTACGAAACTATTGTTAACAATAATTTCTCCCATCAACACGAGCATTTATCCGCAAGACTTGGTATGATGAGCACTGTAATTTCTCTATTTTTTTAAACTAGATTTTCTGACTCTAGGTTATGCGTGATTATGCTTATTTAACTACACTATTTAGTTTTTTTAATCTATACAATTCATATTTAAAGTATTTTATCATCGGACCGTGATAAGTAACAGAATGTTATAAAAAACATCAGAATTGCGACTGTTGGGTAGGTAATTTTTATTTTATTATAGAGTAGATTTTTATTCAGAGTTCTGTTCTCGGGTGATCATAATGGGCGTCGGGTAAATTTTCTTTTTATCATTACCTATCCCTTAACCCAGCAACACGAAAGCAATCACTAACCGAAAACGCAAGAGGTTCCGCCAAAATATCATTGGGTTCCGCCATCGTGCTTCTAAAAAAATAATGCAACTTTTTAAAAAGTTACTTCGGCCATTAAAAACCTCTGTTTTCAAACAAAATAATGACGACTACATTTTTTTGTTACCCAAAGCATAATAAGTCTTTGTTGCTGCGTGGGCACGCAAAATTATTTTTGTACTATCATAATGTCGCTTCCATTCGTTACGAGTCCAACAAAGCCATCGCTGCATCCACAATCGCTGGCGATAGTGACACAATAAACCTCTAATGGTGCGGAACTTTTTCTCTAATGGTTTATTTAAAAAATCTCACAATTTTCATTCCTAAGTTTCCTTGCGGGGGTAAGCGATAAATCTAATTTATACCTCCTTTGGACGTTCTCTTTTGATCGGAATTACTTTTATGCGATGTTTGTGCTTCTCGCTATCTGTTTGATATAGTGTTATGCGCTGGTTGACATGGCTTTTTTCGCTAATATTAGTTTCGAACACGTAGTGTTCACATTGATTGTTTGCCGTTATTTAGAGAAAACATGGAAACTGTCATATTTCTACCTACATGTCTTTAATGAGTTTTATTAGTCCTATTTTTGTAAAGTGTTTTTTAACTTATTCGGCATTTAGGCATAGTATACAGTCCGCACTGGGCCCGCGTGGTGGTTTGCATGTTCCCTCTATCCATCCATAGGGAAGGCTCGTGCCCCAGCAGTGGGAACATAAAAATGAGCTGACGATGATGATGATACAGTCCGCCCCGTGGTAAGCAGTCACGGCAGTCTATTGACTCACGTGTTGCCGACACTGAGTTTTAAGTTACAACGCCTATCATCATCATCATCTCAGCCAAAAGACGTCCACAGCTGGACAAAGGCCTCCCCCAAGGATCTCCACAACGACCGGTTTTGTGCTGCTCGCATCCAGCGGCTTCCCGCGACCTTCACCAGATCGTCGGTCCACCTTGTTGGAGGCCTGCCCACACTGCGCTTTCCGGTACGTGGTCGCCACTCCAGGACTATCCCGCCCCAGCGGCCATCAGTCCTGCGAGCAATGTGACCTGCCCACTGCCACTTGAGCTTAGCAACTCTTCGGGCGATGTCGGTTACCTTTGTTCTTCTGCGGATCTCCTCATTTCTGATTCGATCACGCAGAGAAACCCCGAGCATAGCCCTCTCCATTGCTCTTTGAGTGACCTTGAGCCTTTTTACGAGGCCCATAGTGAGCGACCACGTCTCAGTCCCGTATGTCATCACTGGCAACACACACTGGTCAAAGACTTTCGTCTTGAGACACTGCGGTATATCGGACGAGAAGATATTTCGAAGCTTACCGAACGCTGCCCAGCCTAATTGGATTCGGCGATTGACCTCTTTGCTGAAGTTGGACCTACCTAGCTGGACCGTTTGTCCCAGGTAAACATAATTGTCCACAACTTCAAGGGCAGAGTCCCCAACCTTCAGAGGAGTGGGTACGACACGTGAGTTCGACATAACTTTCGTCTTCTCCATGTTCATTTTAAGGCCCACTTGTTGAGAGACTCTGTTGAGGTTACCGAGCATTGCGCCGAGGTCTTCCAGGGTCTCAGCCATGACCACTATATCGTCAGCAAACCGAAGGTGAGTGATGTATACGCCGTTGACGTTGATGCCGAGTCCTTTCCAGTCCAGAAGCTTGAAAACATCTTCCAGTGCAGCAGTGAACAGTTTCGGAGAAATCACATTTCCCTGTCTCACTCCTCGCTGCAACTGGATAGGTTTCGAGCTCTGGTCCTGAAGACGGACTGACATAGTGGCGCTTTCATACAAACACCTCAACACTTCGATGTACCGATAGTCAATTTGGCACCGCTGGAGAGACTGTAGCACGGCCCATGTCTCAATCGAATCGAAGGCTTTTTCATAGTCCACAAACGCTAAGCAAAGAGGCTGGTTATACTCTTCGGTCTTCTGTATAACCTGCCGCAGCGTATGTATGTGGTCTATGGTGCTGAAGCCTTTTCGGAAACCGGCTTGTTCGATAGGCTGGAAGTCATCAAACCTGCGTGCGAGACGATTCGTTATGACTCTCGAAAACAGCTTGTAGACGTGGCTTAGAAGTGAGATGGGCCTGTAGTTCTTCAGCAGGATTTTGTCGCCCTTTTTGAAGAACAGTACCACCATACCTTCGTGCCACGTCTCTGGCGTTGTGCCCCCCAGTACCACGGAATTAAATAGCTTCTGAAGAGCTACGAGTACCGGTCTTCCGCCTGCTTTCAGAAGCTCGGCCGTAATTCCGTCAGCACCTGGTGCCCTGCCATTTTTGAGCTGTTTATAGGCTGATGTCCGGGATGTCTTCGGTATAGTGCCGGGTTAACTTAGCTGTAGGGTCTTTAGCTAAGCTTTGTACAGGTGGCCGTGTGGATGTGTAAAGCTGTCCATAGAACTTCTCGACCTCTCCCATAACATCGGACCTGTTCGTGACAGTTCTGCCGTCATCGGTTTTCAGCGTCGTCAGTTGGCACTGCCCAATACCCAGATCTCTTGCGAACACTTTTGAGCCTTTGTTCCGCTCAATGGCCTCTTTAATACGGTTAGTATTAAATTGGCGCGTGTCGCGAGTCATAGACTTCGAGATCTGCCTATTTAGCCGCCGAAACTGAGACGCATCACCTGAGGAAAGCAGAACCATTGCGCGCCGCTCTTCTATTAGTTTTAGGGTATGGTCTGAGAACTTTTTGGTTCCTTTTGCACGGTGAGTTTTAAAGAACTTGGACCCAACCGTTTGGACAGTTTCCACAAACCTGTTGCTGTATTCGTCCACATTTTCACAATTATTTAGGCGCTCGAAGCGATTCCGCAATTCGAGCTGAAAGCTTTCGGGGTTTTGGATTTGGATGGGTGCAGGACGGAGCGTAGACCTTATCAATCGACGTCTTTCCAGCTTAACGTTGATATTCAATGTGCCTCTTACCAACCGGTGATCGCTGCCAGTTTTAAACGCATTGATCACAGTGACATCATTGAATATTTGCTTCCTCGTCGACATGATAAAGTCAATCTCGTTTTTTGTTGCACCATCGGAACTCATCCAGGTCCACTTGCGGTGTTCAGCTTTCCTGAAAAAGGAGTTCATCATAAAGAGGCCCTCCCTCTCAAGAAAGTCCGCCAGCAGTTGGCCCCGGGAGTTCCGATTACCAACCCCAAATCGTCCCACTCTCATCTCATCGCCGCTTCGTTTGCCCAGTTTTGCGTTAAAGTCTCCCGTGACAACGGTGTAATGAGTTTTGGAGGCTTGTATGGCTCTAGAGATGTCCTCATACGTAGCTTCCACCTCATCGTCAGGGTGTGTCGTAGTAGGAGCATAAACCTCATAAACCTGTATGACCTTCAACGAATACCGTTTGGTTATTCTGAGTATAAGGTACGCTACCCTAGGCGACACACTCCCGGTCTCGACAACGTTGTTCACGAGGGACTTGTGGACGATGAACCCGACACCACCTTGGGACAGTTGTTCGCCCTCCCGGAAATAGAGCAAGTTACCGGACTTGAGGATTATCGAGTCCTCCCCCTCTCTTCGGACTTCAGATAATCCAACTATGTCCCACCGTATCTTGCTCAATTCTTCCTCCAGTTCGTAAATCTTCTCGTCAGTCCGTAATGTGCGCGTGTTAAATGTTGCCAGGGCCAGAGTTCGTTGTTGGCGGTAGCCAGGTCTCTGCCGGAGATTCTTAGCACCCCCTGCCCCGTCGCTGCCTTGGCCGCTACCGTAGCTAGGGCGAGCGGGGCCGCCGGGGACTAGGGGCCGGTTTTTGCTGGTGTGCATGTCATGGGGGGTATTTGCCATAATCGCCACGCTTGGCAGGCGGGTTGGCGATCGCAGTAGGTTGAAGGTAACCTCAGAGAGATGCTGCTGCCCATCCTCTGGAATGGTCCCTTAGTCGCCTTTTACGACACCCACGGGTTGAGATGGGGTGATGCAATTCTTTATCCCCGGCACCACACGGGGAACGCCTGTAACTTTACAGAATCCTATAAGTACCTTTCGCCCCTATGTCTTAAATCTTATACCGTTCAAATAGTAACCCAATAACGCATGACACTGTTGTTTTTTGTATCTAATACTAAATATATTTCATAGTTAACTAAGTCTAATAATAAAATGTTTTTGTTTTGTTTATATAATTTTTAACGCAAATTTTGTTGCAAACAAATTACAAAAACCCAAATGTTGAAAAAATTTCCACGAGCAGGATTTGAACCTGCAAATCCATTGGGAGAGCACCTGACCCGGTATGCCAGAAGGGTGCAGGTTCAAATCCTGCTCGTGGAATTTTTTTTTAACATTTGTGTTTAAGTCTAATAATGTCATTGTTACGTTGTCTTATTGTCAGCGTTTAACTACATACAGATATCAGAACCTTCACGTTCCCCTACACACGTAAAAAAGGCCGTTTATATCTCCTTGAGATTATCGTGACAAACTGTGCACAAACAACCATTTTATTACACTTTAATACACATAAAACAGAAACACTTCTTTTAGGGGCATTCGGAACCCCGAGCTCTGAGCACTTTCGCTGTATGCCGCCACGAGACCAGAGACAATCATTTTTACGATGCATAAAAGTTAGTCTTTATTGTCGAGCGGTGTATAAAAGTGTCGTTTATGCGTTTTTAATTAATTGTCGTGTCGTTAAACGTCGTATCAGTTTTGTGGTTGACGCTGATGGCTGGAAAATTGTTAGTTGAACAGTGATTTAATAATAAAAAAAATGTTAATAGCCGTTCGCCTCGTAAAAAGGCCGTAAATGTCGGTATTAAAGTATGTGTATTGTAACGCCACTTTGATTTGTAGTTGCGCAATCGTGGCCTAGGTGGCGGTGTTATTTTTTTAATAATTTTGGGAAATTTTAATGTTAGCTAACCCACCAACCCGCATTGGGCCAGCGTGGTGGGTTATGGCTTAATATTCCCACGTGCTATTGTTCACGTGGGAGGCCTGTGCCCAGCAGTGGGACATTTATAGGCTAAGGATGATGATGCATGTTAGCTACATATTGAAAAATATCCAAATTCAAAAAAGTTTTTTACTCTATATGTGATTGTGTTTTGTCAATCAAAGTTTAGGTTTATTCTTCTTAATGTAAATGACAATAAAACCTCAATTATTTTACCAGAAATCGAAACACCAAGGATCATAAAAACAAAATTGCTTAATCAGTGAGATAAATTTAAAAAAAACAGATCCACCTTTAATTGAACCTGCTCTCGTAGGTGGAGTCAAAAATGTCTTCATCCCATTATAAATTAAATCTAATGTTCGGTTATACAAGACACAAAAGCAGCGGCCATTAGTCACAGCGTGTCGTCCCATCTATTTTTATTTACTGCCCGTTTTAACCGTGCAATAAATAAAAAGATTGTCCAAATCATTTCTTGATACCAACTTAGCTCCCAATACTAACAAACTATGTCTTATTTTCGTTACAATAAACACCATATTGCTGTGTTAGGGTTGCATTAATGATTCACAAGGGATAGGATAAATAAACAGCCTCTTACGTAGAGCTATTAATAACAACCAACACACATTCAAGCTATGCACGTGTCGTATTAAGAAAATAAATTCATTGCTTTGGATTATCGAAAGTAAGTTTAATAAAAGTATAAAAAAAAGTCTTAACTATTCCAAATGTAGAACAAAACCTAAAAAGCCAGCTAAATCTTAAAACGTAAGAGCTAACCCTACACCGGGCGTAACTAGTTATTTATAACCCCAGAGACAATTAATTTTTTTTTCCTCTTTTTTACTCCGTCAACAGTAAAGAGCACAAAGTGGCCATAGACACAAATACAAGTGGCTATAAACGAATGTAGCTGAGTCAGTGCGAGCGGGCCCGCCGCTGCGCATGTGCGGTACATTCCGGCACTTTTATTGATTTCAGTAGCACTAACGGGCCATTAAGCCGACGTGCTGGCCTGGAGCCCCCACTCTATGCCCCTTATTAGGTACTCACGATTCCTACTGAATTCTCTACTTGTTAACTTTTTAGCTGTCGGAGACTCCTTTTTTATTTTAAAGTTAATGGGTAGTAGAGTTTAGTGAAATGAACTGTTTGGTTGATTCGAATTCGAAAACGTATTTTGTTTATTTTTTTATAATAATTTCCGTTTTTCAGTAAATTATTATTAGTTTCGTCATACTGTTCTTAGGTTTAGGAACAGTAGTACTTCAATATAAATATTTTTTTTAACTTTTTAGATAAAATAAGTAAATGCAGTCATTAAATTGAACATCGAAAATTTTTGTATAAATAGCTATACCTATGTTTTTCTTAGTCTTTGTGTTATGGCTACTTGCACGTCATCAAAGAGTTATTGCATGACGAGGTGGACTGCCACTGTCGAGATTGGCACAATTTGCGAAATAAAAACTGATATTTTCACATTAAACACTGTACAGACCAGTAAAGCTGTATTCTTGTGATTATGGACTAATTATAAAATAATATGTAAAATATGCAAATATTATAATATCCATACAAAGTGTTTCATTTCAATTTATAGTGATCCCGTATACATTACGAAAACAATATTAAAAACTTTCCTAAAGAAAATTAAATGTTCTCGTATCGCTGTTACCTTTTAATAGCAAATCTAAATCTCTTTTCGGTTTCCAAAATAAACCAACCCGTAAATGTTGTCGGCAGTCAATAAACACCCGGGGCACGTATTTTCGGATTAACTACATGGGGAGTCGCCCATCTTAATTGTTCAGCGACGTGGTCGTTGCGACCTGCGGGTCTGCACTGTATTATTTTGTTAGCACGCCTCATTTAGAGGGTTGGCTTAATGTTTCTTATGTGTGGTTGCAATTAATGTTCTTCGAGAACTTGCAGTTGTTTCTATTCAATTGTCATTAACTGGAAACAATGAGTGGTGATCACGTTTATTAAGAAAATAAATGTAATGTTGTATTGGTGCAGCTGTGATCAGGGCGCATGCAACTGTGCCGAAACATCGGATACTCAGACATAACAAAAAACATAAGACAATCAACGGAGTAATTATACCCTAATATCAACTAAAGAGTCCTTCATATGCAGGTTAATTTTCAATCAAACGTTTGGTAAAAATATTTAAAATATACCATCGTTTTATATGTCTTCATTTATTTATTATTTTGCATCCACAATGCTTTATTTATATCGAAACAAAAAGAAGAGCTTGATAGTTAGTACCCATATTTTTGTATAAGTTCTATAAGTTTGTATAAGTTCTTTTAATTTAAAAAACAAAGTTAGAACATGTTACTGTAACGAACGCGTCGCTCCGCCCTATAAGCACACGGGCCGTAAGACAGAGATTGTCAACCCTAAGCACATAATAATGCTTCAGCGTAATATCAAAAGAGGACATTAGCGGTGTTCGTCGCAATATCGGCAACGGCTGCGACGCCCGCAATAGAGCGTTTATTAAAACAAAATTTTCCCGCCGCAAAACATCCGCAAGCAGCGCAGCGCTTTAGTAGACCCGAAATGGTGTTTGTATCGCGTAATATTTGTTTCGTGTAACCAGCAACAATTATACTGTAAAAAAATAACAGAAACAAAAAAAATTAAAAAAGGATCTTTTGTAAAATTTGGACGCATAAATAATATGTTCCTTATACTATGTTAATTCATATGAGACGTATTTATAGCCATTGGCCCTATTTTATTAAGATGGCAGTCGATAAAACCAACCGACACCGCATTTAGCCAGTGTTGCATTTTGGGTTATTATGACCGTCTCCATGTGCTTATATCGAAAGGCCTGATGGTAAGATATTATTCTAGTTATTAGACAATAGATGCAAGAATTGTGCCCTCTTCAAAAGTGTTTCCGATGCGCTATAATATGGGGTCCAGGAAGATCCAAGGGGCACGTAAGGGCTCTCAACGTCGACAATGCCCAGGCATCTCCGGATATTGCAGATGTCAACAACAGGTAGCTGGCCTGCTCATTTGACATCTTATCTCTATAACTAATACTACTAGAAATAACACTGGCAACAACTAGAAAACTAGAAAATAACACTGGCAACATTGTCCGGTTAAGTAGTCGAATTATAAAGCTCCAATTAAAAATTTGTTAAAAATTGTCTTTTATGCTTATTTATGATTAAATTTGTAATTAGTGATTAAATTAAGTGACAAATATCATCTACTAGTGTTTTTTCTGACTAATATTGTGTAGTTTTCAAATTATGTGCTAATGTAATTTTCCAACTGTCATCGCCAGCTGACTGTTATAACAAATTTTACAAAAAATTGTTAAAATAACTACTTTTGCCGTGGACTGCTGCAACATAAACCGGGGGAGTATTGTTTTCATTCCATTTATTATAAATACTAGTAACATAAGTGTAAATCTTAACTGAACACTTCATTCAAATTGTATGTGTCAATGTACTAGGCCAATGAATTGTTATTTTTCTACTTTGTAATCAAATCAAAGGATTTGCATCTAAACTGCAAAAGTAATTTTGGCATTTCAGTATTATAGTATTAAAATTTAATATTCCACTATACCAAGAATAGGGTAAGAATAAAACAATAATTGTTATTAGACACTTTGAATTTAAATTATTACCATTGACATTGAGAAAAACTTATTTCTAAATACTGTTACTAGGTACATGTTTTTGTTGTATTTAACAACAATACTACTCATATTCATTACTTTACAAATCTCACATATTGTGAGTATCGTCACACCTCAAATACGATTTGGCTTGGTTAACCTCTCTTGACTTGACTATATGTGGAAGTGAAGTTGATGGTGACTTTGTTTTGCCACAGACATTCATACACTTCGACACATTACAACCAGAACGTGACTGCTTATTTGAAGCTTATAACTTAATTAATTTCATTTCTAGATTATCTAGTAATAACTTGCAATTACAATAAAAAACTCTAATTTTAAACAACAAACTTTTGTGTGACACATCTACCCCCCACTTACTTTTTATAATTAAAATCTCATTTTTAAATAATCTTAATTGCTGCACATAGAAATTAAATAGAAGTTAGATAAACCTAACTTGCAACACCTAAGTCTTAATATATCTTAATATATACTTCTTTAATTTTCAGGTGTTTATAAAACCAACTTCACAATGCTGACCCGTAAGGCTGCTACTCAAAGTACTGAACTAAAGCTCAGAAAGGCACTTGAGGAGCTACGAGTATCCAAGGAATCCTGCAATCAGCTGCTAAAAGAAAGGGATGACAGTGAAATGGAAATAAAATCCATAATAGACAGAAATTCACAGTTTAAGAATGAGTTAGCCCAACTGCACATGCAACACCAGGATGTGCTCCACCAGCGTGACCAACTGCAACATGTCATCTCCAATTTTGAGCAGCAGCATAACACCTATGAAAGGGCACTCAACCGCATCACCGAGTTGGAAAGGGACCTCAGTGCGGCAAACCACCAGATATCCCAATTAGTTGAGTTGCAGAAGCAGCATGAAGTGGATCATACTCAGTCCTTATTTGAAGAACTTATAGCATCACCTGGTGGAATTTCATTACAGCAATCTCAAAACAACAACAAAATAAATAAAATCAGCAAAACTAAAATTAAAAAATATGTAAAAATTAATAAGTTTATAAAGAAAACTGAGAAGTTGATTAAAAAAATAACTGTTTTTATAAAAATATTGCTCTCAGAAAGGAGCGTAGTAGCCTTATGGATTCCTTAGATATATATAATAGTAAGTTAATGGAAAGTAGGCAAATGTATGACCGGGACACTAAGCAATTACAAACTGACATCCAAAGGTTACATGAGTCTCTTGATATAATGACTAAAAAATACTCAATATCACAGAAACAGATTGAAGAACATATCCAATCAGCCACAGAGTTAGTTGATCTGTGCAAGTACAATGCTGATCGGTACAACTCATTAATTAATAATGAAATTAACCTACACAAAGAGTCTTTATCACTTGACTCAAATATTCAGATGAACACACAAAACTTGTCTGTTTTGGTTCCCGGTCCTTCATCGGCCTCTCCTCAAAAAATACTTAAACCTTATGTTACAAAATTAGTAAAAAAAACAGTTATGTACTTATATTAATAAATATAAATAAAATTAAAGCCACTTGGGACATTATAAACCGTGAAACAGGTAAATTTAAACCACGGGATAATACTTTCACTTTAAAAGTAAACGACAACTTAGTCAATTCAGATTCACATATTGCTAATATTTTTGATGATTTTTTTGTAAATATACCTGTGCTGACAACCTCAAATTTGGATTCATCACCAGAAGCTGCACAAGCATTACTCCAAAAATATGTACCAAAATGTAATGTTTCTTTTCAATTTAAATATATTGATTCAATGGATATTATAAAAACATTTAAATCACTGAAAATGAAAAACACAAGTGATTTGTGGGGCATCTCTATAAAAGTAATTAAGAATATTATACATTCTATTGCACCATATCTTGCTGAAATTTTTAATAACTGTGTGAATAAAGGTATCTTTCCCGATCTTATGAAGTTTAGTAAGGTCATACCTTTGTTCAAATCGGGAAACAAAGAAGACCCCAGTAACTATCGACCCATTTCAATACTACCAACTCTAAGCAAAATTTATGATAAAGTTATATTGGAACAGTTGATGTCGTATTTTAACATAAACAACCTTTTACATAATAAACAATATGGATTTACAAAGGGTCGTTCTACTACTGATGCAGGTGTTGCTCTATTAAAACATATATTTGATGCCTGGGAGAAGTCTCAAAACGCCCTTGGAGTGTTTTGCGACTTGTCCAAGGCTTTCGATTGCGTTGAGCACAAAACTCTGGTGATGAAGCTAAATTACTACGGTCTCAAAGATTTCGCACTAAATTTAATTCAGTCGTATCTTAGCTCTCGAACACAAACTGTCGATATTAATGGAACTAAATCATCTGGTTCTCATGTAAAAATGGGAGTTCCACAAGGGTCCATTCTTGGTCCTTTTCTGTTTTTGATTTATATTAATGACTTGCCATTCTTTGTAGAGAACTTCTGTGAAATCGTATTATTTGCAGATGATACTTCACTCATTTTTAATGTAAGTAGGTGTAAGAATAATTACGACGATGTAAACAAAGCACTCTCTGATGTACTCAGTTGGTTTACTATTAATAATTTGCAGCTTAATGCTAAAAAAACAAAATGTATTAATTTTAAATTACCAAATGTCAAAAATGAACCAACTGATATAAGAATAAACGGTGATCGATTAGATTTGGTAGACTCAACAGTTTTCTTAGGTATAACCCTTGACTCAAAACTTCAATGGAATCCTCACATTTCGAAATTGGCCGGCAAACTCAGTTCTGCTGCTTATGCCATTAGAAAAATAAGGCAGTTAACAGACGTTGAAACTGCTAGAACAGTTTACTTTAGTTATTTTCATAGTGTCATGACGTATGGCCTCTTACTGTGGGGAACAGCGGCTGATATTGAAACTATATTCATTTTACAGAAACGAGCAGTAAGAGCAATCTATAGACTAGGTTCACGAACTTCTTTAAGAAATCTTTTTAAAGAAATTGATGTCTTGACAGTTGCGTCTCAATTTATTTATAATTGTATAGTTCTTGTACGTTGTAATATCAATTCATTTGCTAAACACAGTGATGTACACAATTTTAATACTAGAAATAAGTCAAAACTTGCAATGCCACTGTTCAGGTTACAGAAGGTGCTTGGTTCTTTCTTGGGGCAAGGTATACACTATTACAATAAAATACCAAATACTGTACTAGATTTACCTTTAGATAAGTTTAAAAAACATGTAAAGTCTTCTTTATTAAAAAAAGGTTATTATACAGTCAAAGAATATTTAGAAGATAAAACAGCCTGGCTATAATAAAAAACATATACATAATACTACTTATAAATAGTGTCCTGCAGATAACAAAATAGCGTTGCATTGAACATTACAATTAGTTTTATTTTTATTATTATTAACTATAGTTTTTTTTGACTTTTACTAGTACTGTATGATATTGTAAAAAATTAAACTGGTAAATTATGTTTTTGCTGACTTAAATATTTTATTTAGTTATTTTTTATTTTTTGTGTTTTTTTACATGTTGTGATTGTCCTTTACATTTTGTGTTTTTATTTGTGATGGAAAGTGTCCTTTATGATAGGGCTTTTTCCAATATTTATGACGCTGTAAGGGAGAAAAGAGCTGGACACTTGCTGAGTTTCTTGCCGGTTCTTCTCAGTACAAGATCTCCCGCCCAGAGTAGATAGACTTACGAACCGATGGCTTAAAATGACGTTCATAAGAGCTTTTTGTAGCCTAAACTGAATAAATGATTTTGAATTTGAATTTGAATTTGAATTTAATATTAAAGAGCAAAAAGTTTTTTATATATTAAATCTGATTGTAAAATAAATATGTGTGAGTGAGTGTACACAACATTTTGTGAGTCAATACAAGAACCATAAAGAAGCATAAGTGAAGAATTTCATATTCTTACTATCAACCAGTTTACCAATACGCCGCGTAACACTATTACGCTACGCCGGATTTGGATTGCTTTCCGAAAACTTGGAATTGAATATAACACCCCTAGTCGGCAGTAGGTACAATATGTCCGTTTCGAACAGCTCTCGCTATGAAGCGATGATTTCGGTACATTTCGCGCGACCGTAACGACGCTTAGAATCGTCTTGATGGACGCCATGAATGAGCTCTCACAACATAAAGAAATCCCCTTAAAAAGGGTAGCGCTAGGGTGGAATAACAGGCGCAGCGGCTCCCAAACTTTTCTGGCGTTCAGTTTCGGTGACGTTCTTTTTTTGATAAATTTGAATATCAGAAGTCAACTTAATTTTACTTAAGACATTAGGCGTTAAGCCCAAAATAGCATGGAAAACTAATAGAAATCTTTTATAATACAATAAAGGTAATGCTCTTAATATTTGGTTTAAGTAATAAAAGATTGTTGCTGGTGCATTTATTTGTTAAAACAAATAGTAGGTAGTTAGGTACATTATTCAGAATTACTAATTATTATATAAAAATATTACATAACTCTAAGGTTTAGATTCAAACAAACAAATTTTTTGCTAACCTCGTTTTAATGCAAATACTGAAAGAAGCAAAAAAACTTAAGTATTATATAGAAAAATATTATTCTTAACATTTCGATGTCTCTCTATGTCCACAAACTTAGTAAACGAAACGAAACATCAGTACATAACAATATGTAACATTAAGCTCGAGTAGATGCCGATGAAGTTTTTGATTAGGTACAATGTGTAGTAGTTATCGCGCAAACTTAGAGAACAATTCAACTCTTCCTAGGTTGTCGTTGTAAACTAAATCTTTTTCCAACAGTTTGACAGCCACTGTAATTGAATATAGCACTTCAGGGAGCTAAGACGGGCCACTACTAATCCGGGGGAGTCGTTCCCCCATCCCCAGATATGCTGGATTTCATGCTATCTAGACACACAGCATCTTACACTCGGATCCTGACTGTCTGTTTAACATAATTCTGGGCTATTTGAAAATCAAAGTGACGTTGGCTGACAAATTTCAATCCATAATTATCTACTAAAATTAATATGGAGTTTGCATTAATATGTACCTTCTCTGAAACAAAAATATAAATTATCATTATTAGATAGGTAAATACTATTTTAATATATTACTTTGCATTATACTTTATAAAGCATAAAAAATACGACTTTATTTGAATTGACACTTGTACTTTTTTTACTTTCACACATGTAGTATTATAGGTTTAGAACTTAGGTATTAGGACAGCCTTGTTATATGTTTCAGTTTCTTATCATGGCTACCTTTATATCCAACTGACAGAGTTCCTCGTTAGTTAAGTATTCCTGATGAAGGGAGTCCTTATCGTTATAAGCAGATGAGGAATATCCCCTATCAGAATTGAAATACGCCAACACTATATCTGGGCTTCTATTTTTCTATTATAAAACCACAATTGTGTCTCAGTAGATTCACAATTCTGTAAATTTTTCCATAGTTCAAATGTCTAAAATCAGGTATCTGATTGGTAAACATATTATATTAAAATACACAATACCTTTAAAACAAAAGAATGGAACAACAGCGGACCATGTCATTTGTCACAATAATTGTGACGTCACAGCTTGCTTATATCGCCGGAACCGTGCAAGAATAAAATACAAATAACAAAGTTCCCCAAACTAGGTAACATAACATTACTCCACTAGATTTACAGAAGCAAAACAAGCAGAAATATCTCCGCGTTACAAAATAAATCGACCAACTTGCAAGCGGAGCGTATTCCGACCCCTCAGAGGTTGGGGAGTGGGGGGGATAAACAAAAACAACTTTTTTCCTATTCGAATGAATAAATAAGACAAGGGTCGAAGCTCGCAGTTACAATCTTAGTTATAGTTGCACTTATTGCTGTGGAATAGAGCTTATAATGGCACGGAGCGCGCGATGGGGAGTGTACCCAGCATTAAAATTGGTGTTTGTTTGATTTGCATGCTTTAATCCTTTCGTGCTTTGGTCTCAGATGGAAGTGTCAGTAAGCTGTTCAATCAGATTAGACAATGTAAGAACAGTGGGTATAGAAAGGGCGCATTATTTTTATAATAACATTTACTAAAATAATATGAATTAAAAATATTGATTTCGAGTTACTTTGTATAAGTATATATTTTTGCTATATGACACAGTTTCGTAATTTAGTTCTATAAGTCATTTAATGAATCTCTATAATGCTAAGCAGATGAAATGCAAGATACGATCATAACTAACAACATAGCCAACAAAATACTAACTATTTATCGATTGTACCTAATTAAAATCGTAATAGGAAAAATTGCGTCAAGTTGAATTGTTTAAATTGTCTTGACTTTTTGGGGGTCTGCTTAAGCCTTCTGCTTAAGCCTGCTTAAGCCTTCTGCTTAAGCCTGCTTAAGCTTTCTTTGTATTCTCAAATATATAGGTAGGTAATGAGACTTATAATCAGCCTTAGAATTATGCTTTATAAAGTCTTAATTAGTTTCTCACGTGTTAGCTCGCGTCGTGTATTATTAGTTTCATGCCATCTGTTGTCATAATTGAACACATTTTGATCATGCCGCGTCAGCCTTGTACTCGATATTAGTCTTAGTCATGTTGTCTCGTGATGCAGAGGAAAACTAGAACCAGTTTCAAGGAATAGTAGAATTAAAAGGTGTGTTGGTGTAGGTATTCAAAAGAATGTCACAGATTATGTGTAATCGTAAATTTGTAACTTAGTTCAATAATCAATTGACTGTATTTAAGACTGTACTCTTCCTACAATTGAATTTCTCATGAATGTGCTACACCTGTCAAAATATTTAGTGTTTCATGGAATAGTCGAATTCAAAAGCGAGTTCGTGTTGCTGTATTCAAAAGTGTGTCATAGACGTTTCATAATCGTAAATTTGTACCTAAATTTAATATTCAATTTACTGCATTTAATTTTTCCTACAATTTAATTTCTCACAAATGTGAAGCACATTTGCCAAAATATTTCCTCCCCATCATAAAAAATATACCTAGGTACTTTCCGTCGCAAGTATAAAGTTAGTAAAACAGCAATTATAAATTTAGATTACGACGTATAAAGATATACTAGAACCTGTTGACGAAATCAATTAAAAACTAAATAAAAATCATTAATGCCCATAACAATTGACATTCAAAAAAGAAACAAACTATTGGCTAATTCTAAGTTATTGATCCCATTAATTTTTTGTCAAATCTGGTACCCATTAAACCAAACCAAGAAATAACCGGAAAAGCTTCATTAAAACAGTATTAAAGCGTTTCTGGTAGTCTCGAAAGTCAAAAACGCTGTTCCAAAAACGTCAGAGCGATAAAAATAAGCAAAACAACATCAACATAACACGTAACTCTTTCGTCAGATAGTCCCGCGTCACGGCAGTACCGAAAGCCTGACCCCCGGCGGCGGCGATGAAAGTAACGACCCCGGGTATCAACAAAAGGGCAATAAGATATGCTTGGAAAAACTAGTGTATAGTTCCCGGGGGCGTCTTGCCCGGCCTGTGTGACGGTGTAGCGCAGTCAGGGGGTTACGTCTTACGCGATGTGACAAAACAAATGACGGTCCGGATGGTGTGCGCGCTCCGGGAAAGTATTGAATTTCATTTGTTTTAGAAATGGAAGATGGCGTCACGTGACTACCACGTCACGTGACGACTGGTCAACATAATATTGGTTACTGAAATTCTTAAACGGGGGTTTCTTATGCAAACTTTTTAGTATAAGTATTTACCTAATAATATAACGCATACTATTTTAGGTACCCAAGGTTTGGGCCGAGATACACCGCCCGTGATCATATTTTATCATGCTACAAAATATTGCACAGTAATAATCTATTCGAAAACTGTCTCAAAAGTTACAGTAATTATTTCTCTAATATCTATAGCTGACGGGCAAAAATGTCCATCATTGAAATCAAGTCACATCACTATTATTGAGATATTGGTCAAAGTTACATTGAAGTGTAGTAAACACTTCAAAAAAAATAGTTAGCGTAAAATGTCTCCAAAACATTTTTCGTTGAACAATACATTTTCTAGTTGGTTGTTACAAAACGTGTCCATAGCTGTATATCCCGTTTGGGGGGGCTATTCCGGCAATATGTATAATTGCCGGCCGTCCCGGGACTAGCAACACGTCACCGGGATTGCCGCGTATATCCCGGTAATTGGAGCGCAGCCCGGGATTCCACTTTCTTTATTGCAAATAAACTAGTCCCGCACTGGTGCTGTTCTTTGAAGGGGGTTAATTCATAAGCAGAACGGAGTAAACGCCTTTGCGACATAAACTTTTTTTTTATCATAATAAATTATATAAATAAATAGTAAATAAATATAAATAAATAATTTTAGTTTAACAATGAAATTAATTTTAAAAAAACAATACAGATTGCTACAAATCTACTCTAATATCTACTTGTTCACCAATTTATATTATTTATAATAATAACCATGAAACAATATTTCGGATTTCTTATCGTCATAGTTAAAAGCTAAGCCAAGAGGTCACTTTCTCGAAACTATTGCGAAGTTTTTCGCCATATTATACATTAACGGCTGTCAAAGAGTACTTCTCTTATACGAATGTAATTTAACTATAATATTATTATTTTTAAAACGTAGGTAAGTACTAAACTTCACTTTTGATAAAACTCACTTGAAAGTTCAGATAAGGATACAAGTCATTGGTCACAAAAAGACTTGTCGCTTTTTACTTGAACCCACATTATTTGAGATAGCATTTGCAAAATTTACTGGCTTAACTTCAAGATCGTCTTCATCACGGGAAGTGTTCTAGAAACGATTTGGAGCGGTACTATTGTTTGAAGTATTGGTTCATAATAATTTGTAGTTATGATATAGCTCTTTCAAACTAACTCATTATTCGGTAACATCCATATGAAAAAAAAACTGTAATAAAAGCAAATAAATTAACTAAAATATTATTTAGCTAAATCATAAAGTAATATACCTATCAAATTATTATTTAGTTATTGTATACTACGTAGGTACCTAGTATTGTGCACTTATTTTCATTGTAACTTATTCACTCTCCTTTTGTTTAATACGAATGAACGACAAAAGCGTAATACCTAAACGACAACTTTACTCTCCATTCCTTCTCATAAAGCATTTAACACCGCAGCATATTTCTTTGTGCGCCCCGCTTTAATCATTTTACTTTATAAATTGCGCGACAGGGAGCGGACAACATATTTCATGAATTTTTATTTTTAAACCTAGTGCGGCGACGTCGCGCCGACGCGACGGCACGCCACGACCAGACAAAATAATCGCGACGTATTTCTCCCCCTTTGTTCAGTTTTCGCATTAAGTCCGTTTTGTTGGTTGCGACATTATTGATGACGGCCTCTTTGTTTTGTCACCTGCGCTCGCGTTTCGTGCTGAAGCTTAATGAGGAGTGACGATTTGTGTAGACCGTCTTTTGTTAATTATCTTTGAATATTCCATTTTTAAAGTTAGACAGGTAGAAAGCTCCTAATAATCTTCTGACATATACTTTCTAAAGTTACGATTGAGAATATAGAACGATGTTCGATTGTTGTTAAGTATCATAATCTAGTCTTTTTTTCAAACAGCCTGCATAAATATTTAAGTTGTCGACACAAACAACAATTGCAAAAGTTATTTAATGCTTTGTTTTCATTTTAAAACAAAATCATTAAAGTGAAATATTAACTTTAGTATCTAAAGTGAAGTTTGAAATTTAATAAATATTGGTAAGTAACTAATTTAAACCTAAGCATCTTTGGCGTTGTTGGTATAATGAAAGTGATTGTATTCAAACTTAGATGGCGATGATCCACCTTAAACTCAACGGCCAACAATGAATAGTCAATAGTCATTTATATGCGTTTAATGTGCCAAGCAATTAAGCGGAGGCTGCTCAGTGGCTATGTCGCCCTGGTACTTAGCCGGCTACTGGGCATAGTATTCCTGTCCTATAAATAGGTAATTACAACATTAATAAACTTTCTATCAAATTAATATTAAACAAAATATTTTAATACTTTTTGAATATAACACAGTAAATAAAATCAGCTCTCCTAAAACAATACAAATTGTAACAAAAAGCGATGAAACAACATCGAATCTGCGTTTAAAAAAATAAAGGTGAGGTGAAATTTATTTGTAATGGCCGCCGTACAACAGAGTTGATATTACAAGAAAATACACTACCCGTTCCGAAAAACCATGACCGCTCTCACGTACTACGGGTAACGAAACTTGTCAGGGAGTTCGTGAACGGAGGTGTTTCAAAAGTAACTAATCGGTCGCAATACTGCGCAGCGAGGAGCGGCGGTAAGGGACTTTCGGTTCACGGCATTCTCATATAGAGTTGTCAAGGGCGGGGTCTCGTGATGGATTGGAAACATTCTGAGCGGGTAGGGGGGTTTTTTTCGAGGGGAGTCGGTTTCGGAGAAGCAAGGGGTACACAGGGGGAGGGGGGGGGGGGTGATTAATGTCGTTCGCTAGAGGGAGCCATGTTCATTATACCGACGGAACGATGTGTTACTTGCCTAATAATATATTTTGCTTTCGGCCCGCTTTAAGTCGAAGTCTCGGTGTTATTAGTTCGTTATTCTGAGCATTTTTATCTCTTCCGGGGATAAAAATGACAGCCCACTGATTAAGGGACGGACAAATAAAAAGAAGAGATAATTTCTTTATAATTTTGTGAACAATAACTTGTCGGCTGTCATTGATATTTAAAATCGTTTTTAATTTAAGTCGATGACTCCATTTTGAATTATCTAACTGTTCCTAATGAGCTCTTTAATGGTTTGGTAGTCAATGGACTACTTAGGTCGATTTTTTGTGCTGAATCATTTTTGTACAAAGTAGGATTTTTTTCACAGTGAGAATGAAACAGTAACTTACCAATAAAAGAGAAGTTATTTTTGCTTTTTTATATAAAAGTAATATTATAGAATAGTTACTAGTGGCATTTATCGGGACATTCAGAAATAAAATTAACTAAAGAGAGAAAAATAGACGAAGAATTTAGTTTTATGCCGATAAAAAAGCGCATGCAATGTTGTAGGCCACAGAGTTGTAGGAATACTAAAAATATTGTTGCCTTACCTAAAAAAAGACATATTTTTTAAGTAATTATCACAGTAATTATTAAAGGGATTCTAGTCACGTTTTTAATATCGGTTACATAAATACATGATAAGAATTCCGTTAATTATTACCCTACAAAAGGTGATTAGAAAAGTTAATTATGTCTCGTATAATCTCTCACGTAGACATTTTCGAAAATCCACCTCGCGGATCGAGTATAAACCACTGGCCTAATATCAGCGTTTCTAATACTGAACGCGTGGGCCTGCGAGATAGGTAGGGTTACCGCTTGCCAAAAGAAGTAAATGATTAAAATTCTTAGTAAGTAAGACCTCGAGGCAGCACCTTTTTTTTCTTTTTTTCACCGCACTGGGTTGGTAACTAGGACCTCAGAGGTGTGTGGGGTTTATCACAGGATAAACAGCCAGGCGGGACCCCAAGCACTCGAAGAGTCTTTCACGGTCCGCCGCTTTGGTACTTGAGGTAACTCCTCATCAGAGCGCTAAGCCCCCGGTATGTAGAAGGGATCTTAAAGCCTCTACGCCTTGGAGACTGTCGCTGGGAGTGTGAGGAAGGTGGAGACGTACCCGCATTAGTTAGGAGTATTGCAACTATTGAGGGTCGTTCGAGGCAGCAATTTTTTTTGACCCAAGGACCCATATGGGACCTAAGAAGCTCGAGGTATGACCTCCAAATGGTCAGACGACATCGTCGAGGTGGCATGCCGCGGGCTCGGCTGTGACTATGGTGCTCCAAATCAGGATATGACCCACCTGCTTTGCTCCTTGTGCCCAACCACCTGCACAAAGGAAGACCTAATGAAGGCCACGGACGCTGCCGTGCACGTGACCGGTTTCTGGGTCGGGAGGATATAACGCCATTGACACGAAAAAAAGAAGAATAAGTAGGGGTGGCCGGCAGTGGATGCTCGCACGGGACCGGCTAAGTTAGCGTGTCAAAGGGAAGGTTTATGTTTATGCCTAGTGCCCACAGGCTGGAGTGATGATGGTGATGAAGTCAGTTAGCTCCCAACTAAACTTACACGTACCTACCATTTTTTTTAAAGGTTTAGTGCGGTTTGCTCTTAAAATCAATGTCAAAGTTAGGGGAGATCATGAAAAATGTTTAATTGGTTTAGTAGTAGAATATTAAAAGAACGATTAAAAAAATGTTAACAAATGATAATTCCCTAAAATTCAATAAATTTAAGAACATAACATCGTTGACTTTACTGTGATCTCACGCGGACTTAAAATAATAATTGAAATTAATCAAAATAAATTTTTTGATTTGTGAAGTGCTTCAAGGAGGTTAAAATTGAAATATTGTTTTTAAATTTATCCTTGCTATCTTTGTGACAACCCTGTGGAGTCACGTGTAGGTCGCTTGTTTATTCTGTAATAAGCACATCGGGGCTGTACTTTGCCGTAATAAAATATTTCATTTAAATTATTGCAAATATTTTTCTTGTAAACACATTTTTTTTTAATTTATCTTCATTTGATTGTTTTGCTGTTTTGATTGAACTTTGTTGGAGTTTAAAAAAGAACAATATTATGTAAATAAATGCCAAAATTCGACGCTGTTAAAAAAAGGGAAAACAAAAATGGCCTTATTGACATTACGGAATTTCTTGTTGGTTTTTCTCTGTACAAAGTCTTCCACTCCGTGGGCCGTAGTACGCAAAGCCAATGGCGCAGGTTCATTCATAAGAACTCAATTATTGCAGCCTCAACTAAAGAAAACAACATTTTAAATTTAGAATTTAGTATCATATTATGGGTGTACATTACGGCCTTTTTTTAAATATTACCTAACTTTTTTAAATAAGACAATTCACGTGTCTTCTCAAAAGAGGCTTACACTCAAAGCATTAAAAGAAAAAGATGATATCCACAGTTGCACACGCTCGCGAGACGGCATTAAGTAAACAAAGAGCGTCTGAACTTAAGTATTCCATTCGCACGCCGCTTTTAAAATAGAAACAATGGCCCCATTAAAAATCCGCTCCCGGGATATTTTCCGAGATCCCGTAGGAAGAATAAATCGTTAGCTTTCCACCGAAGCTATTTCCAAAGGAGCATTTTCTATTCCGAGGCGTGCACCCGTTTTTCTTAACCCCCCATTATAACCCCCTCTTAGGGGTGTATTCTGCACCCCAAAAGTAGAGGTTAAGTCGACGTATAGGCCGTTAAGAAAGTTTATAAGTAGAATGGATGATAATTATAGAAGCTTTATGTATAAGGCGTGCTTTTTAAACGGTATCACCTCGAAAGAGTTTTGTGCTGAATTGCAAATTGGCAAAGGAGTTTTGGTCGTTCGGCCTCATATGAATAATTCGAGCGGTTTGCGGTTTTAATGAATTGGGGCTGATTAACATTCAAATTGTATAACTTTGCTTAGATTTGCTTAGTTGTGTATTTTGCGACAGTAGCGGTGAAATGTGCTTTGCGCTTTTAATAATCAAACAATATTTTATAATTATTTTTAAAACACAGTTTGGAAAAAATTGTTTTAACTTAGTAGTTAATGTAATTATTAACATTATATAGACAAAGGTAAGCGTATAGGTAGACAATACGCCATTAAGGAATCAGAAGGTATTTTAAATATTTTAAATTGTTGCCTAGATTATGCGGTAAAATCATAAACAGGCCAGATACATCCTAGGCCCGCGGAAGCAGCTTCGACCCGCCAACTCTATTTACATGTAAATACTTGGAAAAAGTAATTTGCGCCGTCTCCCGCGCCGACACCCTCGAGATTGCGAAAACGCGCATTAAGCTCCCAGGTGATGCATGATAACTGTTATAGCCGAATATAATTTTCTCAGCCTCGCCGCAGCCCCTTAATCCCGCAAAGAACCTTCGGAATTATTCCTACTGATATTTACGGTTTCGTGAATAAATAAAATTATGAATCTACCGTGATCCAACCTCCGTTGTTTATTATTATACCTATATTAAGTTATCTTTTTAATGGCCAGCGAGAGTTATACGGGTCGCCACGATTTACGTCTTGTCGGATAACCACTTGGGAACGGAGCGATACCGCGCTAAGATTGGATTTTTAAATTTAGATGTGGCAGTCGTAGCTTGTTTTGTAAGAAAAAAAAGAAAGCTGAATTATATTAGACGTTACGCACCTGATTCCAAATACAAATTTATACTTTTGATTTTTGAACACACTATAGCGTAGCACACCATTCGTAACAAATGACGATCGACACTGGCCGGTTAGACGAAACTTTTGACGCACCGATACGAAATTGACAAAGAAACTAAAAAAGCGAATGGTCGTTTTAAATCACCAGCGGAGAACAATGTGCATCCCACTAACAATAATACAAACAATATTGTTCAAAACACAAAACGGCACTTTGTGCAATCTTTTCCTTGCCTATGGATAAACAAAGAAAGGGTGACAAAAGATCGCTTCTCGAACCCTTTTATACCTTAGGATGAAAAGCAACCCTTTCATTGATAGAAGAAAGAGCCTTTGTCTCTGGACTCCGTTACTGTGACGCAATTCTAGAGAATTTCTCGGAAACGGGTGAATGCTGGTGTAATTGTTTTTTCCTGTTACGTAGGCTGCAGGTATTTTTACATTTATCAAGACTAGTGGTCGCCCCCGTGGTCATATCATATTTAAACATATTTTTTCATCTTTTGCCACTCCTTCCAAATTTAAAATATGTCAAAATCGCACACTACTTTGTATGCTCAATGTGCTATAAAAAGGGTACCTACAAAGTTTTTTTGAGTACCTATACAGAATTTTGAGAAAACACGCAAGAGTAAGTACCTACTTTAAAAATGTTTACTATTAAAGATTTGTTAATGGATTTTAATCATTATAGTCTGATTCTAGTTATAATACTGTAAATCTTCCCTAAATAAATAAATTAATAATTAACCATTTTTATCAGAAAACCTAAAGCTCTTATTTATTAATATAAAACAATGCGCTATAATTTACCCGTAGTTTTTTTAATCTCTTTATCAAATATTTTTAATACGAAATAAATCTAACAATGATGTTAATGCGCCTCCTTTAGACAGATTACCTAATGAACCCTTAGTTAACAATCCCATCCTCTTTCCGTGCACCAAGTTCTCGTATTATGATAATGCTTGCACCATTTCGGGAACATAAACAGTCACCACTCCCGTCATAACGGTACTCTAACAAGGAGTGCAACGACCTCATTGCAGACCCTACCCAAGGTCGTGCTAGTAAAATGTTTATGGACTATAAAAGCTCCGTCTGCTGTGTGTCTGTGTGTCAAGGACACCAGACAACTTTATTGACCGTTTGACGACTAAATTTACAACGAACCGCCACCGGTACCCCTTTTACGTGAGGATGCTCTTTTGTTTCGCAAATTTTTGACGCATTCTTTTGTTTATTCGTCAGTGGCTTTTGTTTTTTTGGTGGTAAGTAAGAAAAAATTGCAACGCAATCTTTTTTTGATGTTTAGTATTGGTGAAACAGTAGTTTTTTACAGTAGGTATGCTACTCTGTAAACAACTATATATCGTTATTTATAAGATCAGAATTACTACATACTACTACACATACATACTTTACTAAATGCAACTGATCATAACTTTTCCAGGTAGGTATGTTGAAAAAATTTCCACGAACAGGATTTGAACCCGCACCCTTCTGACATACCGGGTCAGGTGCTCTCTGGTTCTAACCAGCCCGCGGAAATTATTCAACACTATATAGTGTTAACATTTGTGTTTTTGTAATTTGTTCGCAACAAAATTTGCGTTAAAAATTATATAAACATTCTCCAGGTATTCTACCGAATTATGTTCTTCTATAACTTTTAGTCTCCAGCGTATCAGTACTCACAGTACTTTGATGGAAACGTAGGATGGTTATATTTGGTTCGAGCATTTGGACATATTTATTTACCGGTATGTCCAAGATATGCCAAGTTTTTACGCCAACATCAACAAGATCAGAATATGAACGAATAATATAGTAGATACTGTATAATATTTCTACAATATTGAAAAATATATACGTGATGAGAAAAGCACAGCTATTAAAAATTAAATTCTATGTAATACATTAGTAACGTAGAAATATTAGCAATCAATATTGACTCTGAAAACTAAGGTTTATAAAAGTGCCCCAAGACGGAGGAGACGAAATTAAATATTCCATAAAATCGTGGCAGTTCGCAAAGAAAAGCAATATCGGATACGCAAGTGGCTAATGACGGTTTGATGCGGATGGAATGGGGCGCTCGTAAAAAATCACTAGAAATGATCCAATTTTGATTAAAAAATCACGAGCGAGCCACCCTTGAGGCGCGCAAACGGAATGATTTAAAAGTTTTAATAACGGAATTCTAGTGAAATGACATTATACTTTCAAATTAGGAGTGAAAATTTAATTTAAAAGAGAGACAAGTCGCCGTTGCTAGGGGCGAATGAGATTCGCCATCGTAAAAATGTACAAGCTCTTCTTTCGAGTTTCTTTTCAGTGTACAAAATTTATGCGGCCTAAATCTCTGAGAGGGAAATTACAAGGGCCCTGTATTTATTAAAGGATGGTTTCCAGTCGTCAGAGGAATTTTAATCGTGAAACTTCCTTTATGAATGCGTGGTGTGAGATCCGAGTTATCTTTTATTACGACTTACTCACTAATTAAGGTTGTTAAGTGGCGGAATGAAAGCTTAAATCGCTCCTTATATCGGTCTTGCGCTGTTCAAAGTTTTTTGTTGATGTATAAAGTTATTAGGGCCGAAACAATTTCGCGCCGAAATATTTAGGCCGCCATTTGAGTTGGTGGAAATCTTTTAACAATTCTTAAGGCTCACATCTCGATTTTTTTTATTTGATTCAAACTTACACGGAATGACTACTGTGCCATCTTTAAATAATCTGAACTTAGTAAATCTAAAAACTACATTCTATTTGACACTGTATAAAGTTATTGTACAAATAGAATATTGTCACCAGTATTCGACTGGCGCTAATATTCGATTTTTTTTTCTTATGTCATTAAAAATTTGGGTTAACAGATTTAAGTCTTTAGCAGCAATCAAATACCGACCTTAATTAATTAATGACCGAATTAATTACCTTAATTAATGGCTTCGCGTTTAGCATTTATTTACCTAGCCAATTTCAAGTGTTATTTTAATTACAAAAACAAAAATGTTGAAAAAATTTCCACGAGCAGGATTTGAACCTGCACCCTTCTGACATACCGGGTGCAGGTTCAGATCCTGCTCGTGGCAATTTTTTCAACATTTGTGTTTTTGTAATTTGTTCGCAACAAAATTTGAGTTAAAAATTATATAAACAAAACAAAAACATGTTATTATAATATAAGTAGTAAGGGTACAATTGTACGGTAGATAGAAATTAAAATGGAGTCTCAATCCACGTGTTATTACGGGAAGAACTCGGGTGAAACTCCAATGTTATTTTTTGGCGATTAAAAATATGTATTGTGTCAAACTCTTGCGCCACTGCCCTTTAACAATCATCACCACAAGTATTTATAGCATACGTGCAATCATCATCATCTCATCCCAGCCCAAGACGTCCACTGCTGGACAAAGGCCTCCCCCAAGGATATGAGGGGTATTTGCCGTAATCGCCACGCTTGGCAGGCGGGTTAGCGATCGCAGTAGGTTGAGGGTAACCTCAGAGAGATGCTGCTGTCCATCGACTTTACGACATCCACAGGAAGAGATGGGGTGGTGCAATTCTTTATCCCCGGCACCACACAGGGGCAATATACCAAAGCTATCCTCTATTCTGTCACTTCTCAACAACTGTAGAAGTACCTAAGCACAAAAGAGATATACCTAAGTACCTACAAAATTCATACCAAACTTCAAGCCACAACACGAGCTTGCTTTTTAACTTTTAATATCAAATTAGAGAGGCGCATTATTAAATGCAAACAAACTAACATACGAATGCGATATGGCTATTATAATTTTGGCTGTTAATGTTTGCTCGCGCGCACAGCGGCGCACTTTCAAAGCATTTTCGTGTATATACTAATTAAAATACGCTGTGTCGTGTCGGCTAGGCGGCTATACTCAGCGATTATTATACATCTTATGTATAATGAGTTTTTATTTATACATACCGGCCTTTTTGGCGAGATTGCCTTTTTGGACGAAGGTAGTATAATTAGACTAGATAAAAATGAACTATTGTATTTGTAAGTCTTTTTCGTAATATGCCGTCAGGTAGGTATAGCATGGAGGCCGTATTTCAACCCTTTTTAGTAAGATCAACTCCTATGATAACGAATAATAAATACTTTGATTTAATTTGTATGTGTATTTGTACACAGTATTTTGTAGTGTGTGTATAGTATATTTATTAATTTTGTGTTACAAATAATATTGGGCATCATGCTTATCGATATGTTTTAAATATTTATATCGTCATTAACATGATTCAAGTTTTGAAATTTGATCTCACCGCATTATACAATACTTACTTTACACATTATTATTTTATTTAAGGTAAGTAGATTGACATGTTAAAAATCGGAAACAAATAAATTTTCATGGACAAGTAGGTTTTACTTCGCTTTCAGTTCGTCCACAGATTAGATAACTTTGAAACTTTCCCGTTACCTTAGTCGCGTCGGTTTATGGTCATTAAAAAAAACTTAACAGCCTTCGCTCGGCTTATGAGCCATTAGCTAACCGTTGGGCTGTTAAGTTGACACGAGCCCGTAAAGATTAGTGGCTACAATGTTCCCACTGTGTTTATGATACCATGGGAGTCGTGGCATTAAGAGTTGTGTTTACTCTATGGTACTGGTTTAAAAAGTTCACATTCAAAACGATTCAAATGAACCTAATGGCGTGCATTTGGAGAGGCCTATGACCAACGCAGTGGACTAGTATGGTATGATGATGATGACTTGGTATTACTGAATACATTCAAAAAAAAAAGAAAAATAATGGTATGTATACATATTACCAATTTTCTTTGCATATTTCTCTATTACCCTTAATTTTCATTTAAAGTAATCAATCCTGTTAAAAACATCATTCAGCATCAATAAACTTCAACAGAAAATTTAAAGCAAAAAACCTTTTTAAAAAACAAGCTTATATTTAAATGCGCTAAAAAGAAAAAAATAAACGTTTACTTTAAAACTTTTACTATCAACTTATAACGTCATTTTACACAATTTATATAAAGGCTTGCCGCGAGATTTACTTGTGTAAATAAACAAGTAAATTAAGTGACTTGATGTGATTGATTTTGAAAATTAAAATTTTCAATCTAAGTAAATACGAGTATACTTAAATCTCGCGACAAGCTTTTATGTCATATAAATTGTGTAATAAGTAATAAGTAGTAAGTAAAAGTTTTAAAGTAAACGTTTATTTTTTTCTTTTTAAAAGCTTTTTTTTGAAAGGTTTTTCACTTTTAATTTGTTTTTTGCTTTTTAGTTATCGCTGGACACGTTTCTCAGTCTGTTCATATCATTCAACGCATCATTGTTGCAAGGTCGTTTGCCGGTTAATTTCGAACAGTCTAGCTCTTCAATAAGGAGACCTTTGAATGATTTTACCCTACTTAAGACCACGTATGCTTGACCAGCAGCAAAGAGCTTCGAGTTCGAGCCTAAGTATACAACGGCATGGTCGACGGTACTACCCTGCGTTTTGTGTACTGTGCAAGCCCAACATAATAAAACAAAAATGCTGCAATTCTGCTTCAAAATTGAGTTGCAAGATTCAACCCGAACAAATTACATACATTGCAAGTTAAATAAAAGCTTTTAAATAAAAAATATGCCTTCAGCAGGTTAAGTAAACTCAAGATTGTAAAATGTGAAATGTGTGCCTTCTACAACAAAATAGTATGATACAATAGAATAGAATAAAAATAACACTTAAGCCGGTCCTTCGCGTCATTATTAATACACTAGGTATATATACATAATAAAAACCGCTTGTTTTTGTACTTAAAGAAAACATCTCATCGAAGTAAACAAAGAATTAAGTAAACCACTACTATTTCTCTTAATAAAGTTTCTGAGGTGTCGTGGGCAGAAATGGATTAACGTGCTTACCATTATAATAAGGCTCATAAATATATGTCGCGTTAGTCTGCACTAGTTACAACACTTCATTTGTATGTCGCCTTGAACGAATTTACATTGAGAGTGGCGAAAACGAGGTGTACGTACACACAAAGTCGATTTCTTTTTATTTATTTATTTAGTAACAAACTGCAACTTAAGGTAATTCATATAAAATACTGATACTGGTAGTGGCATAAATTTAAACAATTTTAATGTGATTCATAGTTTTTGTTTGGGAAGAGATTTAAGTTGTCACGACCTTAAAACCGTAACCGAACTCTTTGAAGGCAGCGAGAAACTTAAAGGGTTCCTCAAGCCGTGTGATCTTAACACCCTGTAAGGGTTTCTAAGGGGTCGGGTAGCACGCAAGCGCGGGGACGCTTGCGTACAGAGTCTCTGAGGCGTTCAGATCGAATAGATGATTATTTTGAAAAAAATATACAGGGTCACTTTTTTATCACCATCCAAACCTTCTGAGATGACTCCCGTGATACAAAACATCAATATTCATTCGAGAAAAATGTATGGAACAGCTGAATTTTATTTTCGAGTTAGGGAGTTTGTCCAATAGTAAGGCTAAGCGTATGCTGAGACGCAGGTGACGCAGCACAGCGCAGTGCAGATTTTGCGGGGCAGGGCAGTTGGGGCAGACATTGGCCGCGAACGCATGCTGCGACGCAGGTAAGTGACAGTGAGTTGTCAGATGTCAATGTCAGATGTCAATGTCAGAGTCTGATAATATGAGTTGTTGCTTGGAATACTGTAAGTGATTATCTGAAAAAAACGTTCTACTAATGGATAATTTGTACTATCGAGAGAGTTCTGTTAATTGTTCTGTCATTATTACAAAATAAATAATAATAAAATAAAAAAATAGTAAAAAAACATGTGTCGACACGCACGCGTCGCGCAGAAATCTGTGCCGGCACTACAACGAGGCGCAGGGCAGGGCAGGCACATGTCTGCGTCGCACGCACGTGCCTGCGCCGCAGCGTACTCAGCTCTCGGCACAACCATGTACTACAAAATCTGCGCTGCTCTGCGCTGCGCTGTGCTGCGTCACATGCGTCTCAGCATACGCTTAGCCTAAGAGTTGTTCGTTTGTATCACGGGAATCATCTCAGAAGGTTTGGACGGTGATAAAAAATGTCAGCCTGTATCAGTCAATGAAATTCAATTTGCGTGAAGGAAAACACTGGCCGCAAATTGACTTATAAATACAAAACTCCTTTGAAGTGTACATAAACAAAAGTGAGAATGGCATTTTCAGTGATTTAATAACTCGTTTGTGAAGTTTGTATTCGAAATTACAAACACTGTGAATTAGGTGAAAAGTAATTTGTGCGAAGTTTTGATTTAAATCGTCTGGCTTTGGACTTATTTTAGACAGAATTTTTTTTTCAAAAAATAAAACTTACTACCACCTAGTTAATTTTCATAAAGGACACTTTCATAAACAATCGTTAATAATAGTATTAAATTAGTATTATTAAATTAAAAAATTGTAATTAAAATTAGTATTTTTAAATTAAAAAAGCGTCCAGATAACACTAGCAATACAATAAAACTCCTAAAGAATTCTTTCTATATTTCTTGGGTAATGATTTCGGGTGAATTGATGACATTTAAGAAAGCCAAGAAGTTGATTGTCGTTGTAAATTGAAAATAAATATGTATAAACTTTAATATTATGTCGTGCCTGTATAGATTGGTAGCATTACCAACAGCTTTCATTTTGATTTATGGCATATAGCCAATCGCTGACCATCTCCTTTGAATTTACGCTCATATGTGCTACCAATGGCGAAGCTGTTTGTATTTTAAATTCAATTCAAATTCAAAATATTTATCCGGCGTAGCAGTTGGGCTTAGGTTCTAACAATAAAACTTTTAAATAAAGTTACTGATTTATGCAAGAATTCACTTTTGCAGATTATTATAAATAATTTTGTTGATACAATACTAGTACCTACTAAGTTCTCGCACGCGGTTTAAAATTGAAATGAAGTCGGTTAAAAAGAATATCTATTAAGGACTGATTTTTCAATCATCAGTTAAAGTTTATTCATTAAATAATTTTGACATAATGACAGATTCTCTATAGAAAATATGTCAGAATGACAATTTTATTCGTTGGATAAAACTTAACTGAGAATTAAAATATTGGGCCTAAGGCAGGGAAACAAATGAACTACTAATGTTTTAAAGAGCTGCCGTAGTTTAAATATGTCAATTATTTAAATTTGGAATTCTGAATCAAATGCCACAGATATCCAATTTCAAACGAGCTAGCATCAAAAAAGGCTCTAACATTTTTTTCATGTACACCACCTCTGCAGAAAATGTTATGGACTAGAGCGGTAATAATAACGTGGCTAAGAGGTCAAAACCATGATTCCTCACATCCAACCATCACATCACCATTTTACAGCTTAATTCACAATACATTCGGTTAGTTTCTCTACTCTACAGCGTACTCTTTATTCCATAGACCGCTTCCATCTCAACTAACTCGATATTTATTCATGCCGGGTCAATAGAACCCACAGGAGTGACTCGCATAAGGCCGCCATAACGAATGGGAACGACCCCATTAGGGCACCTTTTAACGTATTAAATCGCGACTTATCGGGGCCCTGTCGGCGGCCTAACCCGGCCTTATCAGAGGCACCACTCACTTAGGCAGCGGGAGGGATGTCCAATGCCATTCGCGGTATACCTCTATAGGACCTATAGCTATATATGAGTTATATTACGGCTTTAATGACCAGAAGGGAGTCGGTTATGATATTGTTTTAATAATTATTTAGTAGGGTGGGTGGGTTATGTTCTATGGATACTATCTTAACGATGCCTTGATAGTCGTGGAGGGTTGGTTTCAAGATTAACTGTTAAGTTGTGTTTTTTGAACCTTATGGTTTGGTTTTAAGTTTTGAACAGAATAACATCTAATGTGTAGAAAATTGTTTTATTATTTGAGTACATGAAATTGGGCCAAGCAATTGCCCACTGGCCACATTGACAAGTTTTGAAGATAACCAAAAAGGCTTCTCATTAAATTTAAAAAAAAATATATGGAATTCAAACCCAAATAATAATGAATTCGGACTTCTTGGCGGGAAAGTGAAGCGTCATGTCTGCGGTTTTGTTTTATTTTCTAAAATTTGTGTTATGTCGAATATTAATGTGAAATAATGGTGGATTATTAACCGTTAAGTGTTCGTAAGTGCGCATGAGTGTTGGTAAATGAAACAAAACAGTGCAACGTTACTTTTCAATTTCTCTCAAAAAGCTCGCGTGAGGACTTAGTAAAGCCCCACATCTTTACTGAGATACTCGAGGGGTTGGGGGGTATACCATTTCTCACTTCCCATTTCTAATATCATTCATCATCATCATATATGCAAATATTGTTTATTTATGTATTACTTGTAAGAAAAATTACTTTGACACTGGCTAAATGTACTAATCACACAAAGCCATCAACTGAAAAAAAAAAAATGAATCCGGCTTCTTGGCGGGAAAGTGAAGAGTCATGTCAGCGGTTTTGTTTTATTTTCTAAAATTTGTGTTATGTCGAATATTAATGTGAAATAATGGTGGATTATTAACCGTTAAGTGTTCGTAAGTGCGCATGAGTGTTGGTAAATGAAACAAAACAGTGCAACTTCACTTTTCAAATTCTCTCAAGAAGTCTGCCCGGTAAAGCCCCACATCTTTACTGACCCACTCGAGAGGTTGGAGGGTATATCATTTCTCATTCTCATCTCTCATTTCTATTATCATTCATCATCATCTGTACAAGAAGGAAATATTGTTTATTTATATATTACTTGTAAGAAAAATTACTTTGACACTGGCTATATGTGCTAATCGCACGAAGCCATCAACTAAAGGAAAAAAATAATGAGACCTAACCAATGACATACAAATTTAAAAAAAAAATCTAATAGTAGGTATTGCTACATTCAGATATTTTATTTTAAGCAGTAGAAAATGAAGTAAATTAATGAAAAAAATTCTTATTTATATAAATAACAAAGTATACAAAATATATTATATATTATATTGTTGTATATGTATTATATGTTGTATATCAGTCTATCTAAAAAAAGTAAGGTTTAAATATCATTGCGATACAGCAATAGTACTTTAAACACAAAAAACTTATTCCTGTATTCTATCGAAAATTATTTGTTTATTAAATAATCTAGGTTCTTTAGATTAAGTAAAGCCCCTTCGTTTATTTTCTGTAGAGCAAGTTCCTACTAAGTCTCATGGTTAAGTATTCATTTCAATTCACACCACCAGAGCGCGCTAGCAGTATCTGAAAGAATCATATGACAAAAGTGTTTTATTAAATTCCTTTAACTACGTCGCAAAATAAAGTTATATAACAAATACTTTATTAATATAAAGTGTTATGTTTTTAAAACCAACGAAAACTTAACGTTAATTTTGGTTTGTAAATAGCTTTTGTCGTAGCGTAATTCCATTGTGAGTTTAACAATAGCTGTTCCATACAATAAGCTTCTACTCGACATTATGAATGATTTTATGGCACACCATTCCACCGTACTATGCAATAGACTTATTGTAGTTATTATCTGCAATTGTGCAATAAGCATTTATATTAAATACAATGTTATATTTCGGTGAATTTCGTACCATCATTTGATTAATGATCATTCAAAAAAGAATAACACAAATACAAACGAATTGTTAATATTAATTCTAGAAAATATAAACAATTAAAACAATGATTTAGCAAGCTATTTGTGCAAAGGTTTGTGCCGACAACCTGCTTGGTAGCGCTAAAGCCTCCGCGGCATTTTAGTTCTCACATGGATCGCTAGATGGTGGTAGGTGTATGGAAAATGTGAAAATATGTTTTCTGAATAAGCAAGCACATAGGTAGATATAAAGACGGTAGGTACAACGATTATTAACTTTATTATAAAATAAATAATCACAAACCCTTAAATCTTCTAAAACTCCTTAAAACATCTACTCGTCTCAGAATGATTTTTTGTTGCTAAAAGCTTACACTAACAGGCAGCCCATAAAATTGTTGACAGGTTAAGGTATCTTGGCCACATCGTGACGTCAAGCTTTAGAGACGACGCGGACGTAGAACGACAGCGTAGGGCTCTTTACATCATCGTACGCAATATAATTGCAAGAAAGTTTTTTAAAGCTTCGCCTGACGTGAATACGACACTGTTTAGGTCTTTCTGCCGGACTTTTTACACGTGCCAGCTCTGAACTGAATACACCAAGAAGACCGAGTGTCCTATAACAATGTCTTTAGACGTCTGATGGGTTTGAAGCGCTTCTGCAGCGCTTCAGAAATGTACACTGAGGCCCGTGTCGACTCATTCAATGCTATCCAGCGAAAAAGAATAGCGTCTTTCATGGCCAGAGTTGACTCGTGTGACAATGTTATTGTCCGGAATCTGGAGGACAGACTTATTCTAACTCCAATGTACCGACGACGTTGGGTGGAAATATCCGCACAAAAATAATAATAATACTATTATGATAAGTACTTTTTTGTATTTGTGATGTTTGTGTATTTTATATTTTGTATGTGTTTATTATTTGTAATAATGGATGGATGGATCATGTGCCTGCAATAAAGATATATTATTATTATAATTATAAAAGATCTGTACCATACCAGCATGATGCAATAAATACTTACTAGTGGTCGCCCAGTGGTCGAAATTCGACCGTAATTTGATTAAGGCTGCACGGATTGTACCCTCAGCAATGAAAAATTAAAAAAGATAGAATGTGAGTTTGGATTGGCATTGACAGACTTAGGCCGCCCCTCTTCCATTTTTGAAATTTTTGAAAAGAGTATATAAGTATGCGTGTGTGTCAAATACATGGTAGTTGTGTTATGTTTGTTTTATTGATTTAATGTTTATTAATGCATAATTTTTAAAAAATAACATTCTGTACTTGTGTCCGAAATTTCACACACTTACCTATAGTTTATATAGAGAACTATATAAACTATAAGTGTGCGAAATTTTATTCTTATATAGAATTTGCGAATATGCGAATTTTTATATAGAACTATATAGAGAACTATATAAACTATAAGTGTGCGAAATTTTATTCTCCTCCGTCCGCACAATTTTTGTAAAAAGGGGTACAAAGTTTTTGCTTCACGTAGATATATTTTTTATATATAGATATAAAAAAACTATAAAAACTAAAATAAATTGCTGTTCCCTATTTTATCACAAATTAATGTACATACCTTACAAATAATTTTTTGAATGTAATGTAGCCTAGCATACAGGTATGTTGTTTGTTACCACAAATATAAATAAGAAGTTCTAAGTGGACATTAGTATGTTACACTTTTTTTTTCGGCACAACCGCCCACCAGTGCCAGTCCAAAAACCTATTTATAACGCCATTAACTTTACATAACGTTTTAGTACAGAATTAAATAGAAGACCGCTCTAACTCATCGATTTTAATTAAATAAACACTACAAAAAATCACAATAAAGATCCGCCACTTAACATCTCGCAGCCCCTATGCACTTGCCATTTCGAATCATTGCTAAATTGTTTCCAAACATAAATCCTGCTATTTAATTTAATCAACACCAGCGTAATTCATGTACTTGCACACTTGACCAGTGAACGTAGACCTTTAAAAGACGGCTATTATTAAGGACAATAAAGAACTCTATATGAAACAGAAAGGGTGCATAGTTCAAACTATGCTGGCCTTTTAGATGTCCTTATTTTTTATATAACGTGGGAGCGGGAGTGCACTCGAAAGTTTTAATAGCTTTGTTGATTTAATAAGTAAACTTAGGAAGTTTTTAAATTAATATGGTACTTAATAATTGATAATTGATGAGTTACACCAAATTAAAGTTGGTAGGGTTCCAGTTCAAAACTCGTTTAGCTATATAGCGTCTGGGACGGTAGCTTGTTTCTAAAATCTTTAATAATAAGAACTACTTTGTATGTGGAGACCGCTTATCTAATCATTTAAAATTTTAATAGAATGCCAAAATTAGAATCACCCATATTCTCTAACTTTAAGGGAAAACACATTTGGAGGACATATTTTATTTAGGTATTCAAATTCGTAGTTTTGTTGTGTGTTTTGTAAATATAATTAAGTTTTATCTTTAAAAAAATCTACTTTTTCTAATAAAACATTGAGAAGAATAATTTAAAAAGCAAAAGTAAGATTTAAGTAAAAACATTGCGTTCAAAGCAAGTCAACAATGTGAATATCATACTCCATTCCGCATTACATTCGCAATCGCATCACAATAACAGGAAATTTATGTTCGTTCAAAACTCAAAAAAAACATGGCGCCTATATGACAGGGGTGCGCCCCACCGGAAACGGACGCATCGGAAACGCGCCAAATGATTTACGCACGACACATCACAAATATTATTTATTTTACTTACATATCAACGGGGATAGTTCAAAAGCGCGTAAGTAGCGTTTGGTGAAAACGTACGATTTTTACCCGACTGCGTAATATTTTCTTTACGGTTACCCGTGCTCACGGCTTTAGCCTTTAACGCATCTGATGTTAAGTTACAATTAGGCCGAAGTTGGAATGAAAGATGGATAAAGCAAAAGCGTAAAAAAACAGCGTAATTGCCTTTATACCTAATATGATTTTTATAGAAAATAATTTCATCATTATAATATTTATGGAGCCAAAACAACTACTACTTCCTAATTGCTAAGTAAAACAACCGTGTAAATCATTAAATAATCAATTATAGTTTCTCCTCCTTTCTCCTGATATATCAGGTCGTTACCTATGAAATTGACGTTTTGTATGAAGATTTTTTATAAAATTAATTTTTCATCATACTAACGTTTTTTTTAAATTTTCTTAGCATCTATTTATGTTAACACTATAAAAATTGTAGAGTAGTGTGTTTGTTTTACTAGATAAATATAGCAGACATTAAAAAGAAATAAAAATCATGACCCTTCAAAGCTACAATGAAACAAAAGGTCAATTCCGCGAACTAAAAAAAGTCAATTTAAAAAAAAAAATTGGGCGATGAAGATACATAATGAATGAATAATCATTGTCATTACTGAAGCCTATGTAACATAGTCCTAATTAAATGTGTATAATAATATTAACAACCACTTTTGACTTTTAGAAGTAATACACCTATTAAGTGAGAAAAAATGACAATTTCATAGGTAAGGACCCAATATTTGGTGTTTTTCACCAAAAGCTACATACGCGCTTTTGAACTACCCCCGACGATATTAATTCACAACATTCGTCTATAACAAAAACGCAATAGAGCGATCGTGTTTTGTCAGTGCAAGACTTTCACATCATTTATTTATAAAAAATGCAATAAAACAGTCGTGTTTTGTTTGCGTCAGTCTTTTTTTTTTACTGTCGCGTGTGAAATGCCACTCGAAATAATGTTGATATTAATTGGTAAATAGATATCAGTGATGGTGGTATAATTGCAATTAAATTGCCATGTGTTGTTGTGGGAAAATAATTTGAATATGGGCGTCCGTCGTTGTCAGTCTAATAAAAGGAAATAATTGTCTTACAATGGGGGTTATTGTAGATTACTCTTAATAAAATATTGTATTTTTATTGCACACACAGGAAAGCTTTTTCAATTAATTATTTTAACTGTCAATTTGACAGCCATTGTGTTTGAAAATTTTACAAATCATTTTTACGGAGTGTCATCACTCTGAAGTGAACACAAAGACATGCTATTAAATTAAGAAACAGTTTTAACTACTTTAAAAAATATACTTTTTAATTACGCATTAACCAAGTTAATTAGCAAACATTTAAACTTTCTTTTATGTTTCAATTTCTTGTTCCATTCTGTGTACTGAATAATTAAATAAAAAATACTCTCTTTTTTTTGCTTACGTAAACTCCTATAGCTAATCGTATAAACTTAACTATACAAACCATCTTTCCCTCGCGCATTCCCAGAAGAAGACAATGAAAAAGTATACAGAGCTTCTCATGAAAAGCTCCGCCCACCAGTAAATAAAGTGAGTAAGCAACTAAGCCGAAGCCGAGACCATTGCGACTGTCAGATAATGAGCGTGGCCACTGAGGAGGAACGAACCCCCGACTCCCGATACTTCCGAACCATTTCACACTTTGTTGATGCGCGCGTCACGGGCACCGACTAGATTCGGAAGTCAATATTTGAGACGGGAATTTTGGAAGCGATTGTAATTTTGTTATGTGGAGGTTTTTTACATTTAAATAATAATAATGATTATGAAAATGATCGTTATTTTACTTTGAGCATTAAACCAACTGCTCTAAGTTATGTTATGATCTGGTAAAGGCGCGGGAAGCCGCTGGATGCGAGCAACACAAAAGCGGTCATCCAGCAGCTTAGCTGAGATGATGACTGATTTCGGCCGCTCCTCTTCCATTTTTGAAATTTCTGAAAGAGTATATTATGCGTGTGTGTCAAATAGGTACATGGTAGTGTGTGTAATGTTTGTTTTATTAATTTAATGTATTTTTATGCATAATTTAAAAAAAATATTAACATTCGGATAACCTTCTCTATATAAACTATAAGTGTGCAAAATTTCATACTACTCCTCCGTCCGCGCAATTTTCGTAAAAAAGGGTACAAAGTTTTTGCTTCACGTATTAATATTAAAAATATAATTATGTATAGATATATTATTATTTTATTATTGTTCTGTTTCTTGATATTAAATCAATGAATCACTTTATTGTTCTCCATAAAAATGAGTTGCAATATTGTTTGTATTTCATTTTTTTTTAAATATCTTTACATTAAGATATCTGCAATGTAAAGGAGTCAGTTGGTGGCACGATGCGTTATAAAAAAGATGCTAGGGAATAAAAATGACATTATTTCTCTGGCAGCTATTAATCCTTCAAGTGTGTATCTATCTTTAGAACGCGATTGCAAATGTCATAGAACAAACAAATGACATCACCACAATTCACTTCGAAATCAAACGCGGGTGATATTTTGCGTATGCCACTCGCATTCTGCAAATAAAATCGGATTTAGTAGCCAAACTGCGCTGTTCAAAAGTCGACTTTACATGCTTACATTTAGATTTGAAAGTGGTTATGCTAGTTGTCGTAGCGATGCAGCACAGAGTAGTCGAACAAAGCATTTGATGAAGCGAATTCTCTGGTTGTTTATCGGCTGCGATATCGTTCGCAGTAAAAATGTCAACGTTCGCACCGATGTTCGCCTATCGCTCCGTATCTACAATGTAGCGTTGTTACTGTTATTAAAATAAGAAAGTGATTACCTTAGATCGGATTAGGTAGAGTTTTTTGACATACCTTTGCAATGTTAGCATATCATGGATGATTATCCAAATTTTGGAAAAAACTAAGTTTGCTTAAGATTTTAAGCAAACTTATTTTTTTCCAAAATTTGGATTAAACAAAGTATAAGATTTTTGAAAATAATCTCCTTTAACGATCACCTAAATCACACCTTGATAGTCTGACGTGCAAAAGAGTTAAAAGTGTATTTTCTCTTATTATTTTATCGGGTTATCCATACTAATGATAACGTTATGACGCAATTCACAGAAAAAACTCTACATATTCCGATCTATGGTGATTACAAGCACCAATACCTAGGACTTTAAAAAATTACCGTGACTTAAGAATACTGTTGTTAAAGTGATTTAATTACAAAGTATAATTGTAATTAAAAGATATAGTATAATTGTAATTATCGATACTGAGGAGCTCAATGGCGCAGTGGTTAACGCGCCCGATCTGTGATTTTTAAGGTTAAGCAACTTTCTTAAATGCCAGTCATCTGATGGGGTGACCAAAAATGTATCATCTCGGGCTCCTCCGAGCTTCGGGAGGCACGTAAACCCGTTGTACGTTAACTACCACCAATCGGCGCTGGGCCCGCGTGGTGGTTTACGGCCCGTTCTCCCTATCCATCTATAGGGAAGGCTCGTGCCCCAGCAGTGGGGATGTATATGAGCTGGTGTTGAGGTACCTACCTGGTATAATTTGAAATAAATCCATCTCTCAATGCTTAACCAGTCATCCCATCCACCACCATCCATTTATAAAGGAAAAGGAATTGATCTCTAATATCCAAATCATGAATTTGGATATTAGAGATCGGTTAAGAACATCGTCTGGGCACCATATCTAAAGACATGTAGGCTTGATACGCAGTTAGAAAAAAAATAAGTTCGTTTAAAATGAGAACAGAACATGCAAATAATGATTGTCAACAGAAGTAGATAGTTAAGTGGTTTTCTAAACAATTTTTCTAAGAAAACTAAAATTACATACTTGAATGGCTTAATTTTAAAAACATCAACTAGGTACTCAGGCAAGTCAAGGCTATCAAAGATATTAATTTAATTTCACAAAGTGTTAAAGGTTATTTATTATAACGATTGTACATTGGGTTAATCGGTTTATTTATATAATAGTAAACAGTATATTCACAATCAGTAAATAAAAAAACTACTATAGCAAAGGCCAAGACCCTTCGTTACCAATTAACGCCTACAAAATGGCGAGTTTGAAATTAAAATTCATGAACTAATTACATTTAGGGCGTCGTCAACATAAAAAAATAAAACTAATTAGCGAGCAACACCGGTCGGCCAATTGAAAAAGATCTATCAGTGTGGCCTGATCAAATAATTAAAAAAGCCACGCTGTATATCCTATGGTGGAGAATTGGAGATAGTAAATCTGCTCGTTCAATTTGCGAATGGAATGAATCGCGGCTCGAATGGTGTAGCGTATTGTGAACGAACGATTTATGGGCTTTCGTGGTCTTTGCAATTGCGCGGTTCAAAGACCTACGAGATCCCTTGTTAAAAAAAATAGAGATTAATCTTCATACTTACTTATATATATTTTTTACAATTAAGTAAGTATATTATTTATTTTATTTATATATTTATAATATGTTGCGAATAACGCCTCGATGGCTGAGTGGCAAAGCGCTCAGCCCGATTTCCGAAGGTCCCGGGTTCAATTCCCAGGTCTGGCAAAGTGTGTTTCAGAAGTTTCTATGCATAGCCCGGGTTTGTGATCACCAACCCGCATTTGCCAAGCGTGGTGATTATACCAAGGTCCAAGACCCATCAATTGTAGCGATGACTTGATTTCAATTGCCTTTGCCCAGTAATGGGACAGTAGGTAGGTATATAGGCTATTTACTTATATTATGTTGAATGTTTATTTTCTGAAATTACAAGAAAAATATTTTCAAATGTCGTCCAAGTAGGTATTATATTAATCTCCAACAAAATAATGGTTATATTTTGAAAACTATACTTAAGTTTTTTGCTAAGGTCATTATGTGATAGAACTGAACCTGTCCGATTCTCCTTGTCATTCTTGTAATTTTTGGGAAACCTTTTCTACAGACACTTATTTAATAAAGTTAACTTATGTATTCAAGTAAATATTTTCTAAACTTTAGAGAGTAGTAACCCTTAGTAAATTATAGTCTGCATTTTTAATAATCTCGCGACATTAACAACAATTTGCCACTTAAAATATATAAATACAAGTTATTCGCAAAATTCCTTTATTGTGGTAAGTGCGGCGAATTAAAACATGGCTCTTCAAATATTATACATAACTACACACTTTTTTTTTTTAAAATTGAACACTCTTTGTCAAAAACCCGCTAACAAGGTCTGTAATTAGCTCTTTGCAGCATACAAAATTGTTTGCATAGCTCTACTGTAATTACATGTATTGAAAGGTGCCAAAAACAAACTAATTTCACCCCAATTTTTGTTTTTGTGAGACGTACGTTTTTTTTTTAACTTTTAATTAACGACAGAGAGAGAGACGCATGATGCAAAGATTTGAGAGAGACCTCAGCAATTAGACCCTTCAGGACGACTTCGTCCACCTTCCCAACTCGTCCATATTCCCAACTCGTCCATTTTTCTAACTCGTTCCTCTACAATTCCTATCTTGTCCACTTCCCAACTCGTCCATATTCCTTACTCGTAAACTTCTTAACTCGTCCATATTCCTAGCTCGTTCACAATTTAAACGACTCAAATAGTCCTCTTTTCTTTCTAAGTCGTTTACATTACTTTACTATCTTGTCGTTTATGATTAAAATAAAAAGTATTGATGTCAATATTTTGACATACACATTTTTCTAAAAAAGAACAACTCAACAATAATTCAAGTAGAAATTGAGAATTATCAAAGAAATCAAAGAATATCTCTTTTCTCTTTAGTTAAATGATTATGTAATAACATAAGATAATATAAGATAATCACTCACAAAAGTTGCTTTGATTGAAACACGCTAACCGAACCCCATTTATTTATTCTATAAACAGTAGCCGATAATCCGGAGCGGACACAAACACAACTCATACGCATGCATTTCGCGTTTGTGCAACTAATTGACGTCACCCGAGTTACTGATGCGTTTCGCAACACGAGCGGATTTACGAGCGATGTTCTATATTTTTCCTAAAGGCATTAATGCATGATGCGCAAACTGAAATATGGAACGGAGAGCGTATTGGCCGGGTGCGTTCGGTATCTTACCCACTTGTAAAATGGTCGAACTTAGTTTTATTTTCTTCATTAATGGCTTGGTGTAGTTAGCATATTTAGCCAATGTCAATTTCACAGTATCATCATCATCACAATTAACATATATACAATATATAGTGACATAGATGTTAATTGTGATGATGGAAAAATTATAAATAATACTAGCGGTCGCTCGCGGTTCCACCCGCGTGGTTCCCGTTCCCGTGGAAATATCTGGATAAAAAGTATTCTATGTGTTATTACAGGTTATAAACTTTCTGAATGCCGAATTTCATCCAAATCCATCCGTTGCAGCGTGAAGAAGCAACAAATATACGAACATACACACAAACTTTCGCATTTATAATTTGAGTATCACACCACACGCAGACTTCTTGAGAGAATTTGAAAAGTGACATTGCTCTGCTTCTCAACTCAACCCAACTCTCATAAACGTTTAACCACTATTATTTCACATTACTATTCGACAAAAAATAACATTTTAGATGCACAGTCATCATGACTCTTCAGGTTCGCGCCAAGACTCTTTTTTTAACGGACACTACACACACAGACAGATGAACAGAGAGACACAGAGAGATGATCTGATCCAGCGTTTCCCACATACTTAGTGGGCGCCACCCATAACGGGTCGCGAAAATAGAACACCGGGTCGCAGGATACATCTTCTTTTTGTTTATAACCATCACGTCTATGTCAAACGCGATCCTTTCATTGCTGTAGTGCTGACGCTAGGATAGTTTAAAAGTAATTTTGATGGTGAATGGGTCTTCTCATTCAAACATAACTAGGCCAGCGCAAAAAAGTTTGGGACTTTGGCCTATGATGACAATAATTATAGAAAACTTTACTAGCAGAATGTATTTGAGTAAAAAAGCATTTTCATCGGCACTAGCTCATTTTATGACCCCACTGCTGGGGCACTCCCTTCGAGCCGTCTCTATGAATGGACTCAATGCGGATTGGAGGTTGTTAAAGCAGTACGGAAGAGCTCGAGATGATACATATTTGGTCACCCATTAAATGACCAGCCTTTGTGAAAATTGCTTAACCTTAGCAAGCACTGCACCATCAAGCTCATAAAAAAAATTGGTTTATAAGAAATAAAAAAGTTTCATTTCTAAAATAATTCACAGGCGAGTAAACAGTAAAGTGCAATACAGTCTAAAGGGAGCACGAACGCGATATCTCGAGTGTTATGGATTGCCTGCGCGCAGTTTAAAGTACTGCTTTTTGATCACTTCGCTCCAGCCGGGGGCTTTGAACCCACTTTATTAATCACTTGCCAGGCCTTTGTCCTCAGCATGGAAATGCCAGATAACTGACAAATTTACATTAGTTATATACAAATTTGAAATCAAGAGACAGTTATTATATTTATGAGGTTTTAAATAAATACAAATTAATGAGAACTGCACAAATATATAAACCTGAGTCTGCAATGTATCGCAAAAGAAAGCATCGTCAAAAAAGTTAAGAAAAGTTTCGTAATTCACAACCTTTTTAAAATGCAGCCAATTAATGGCAGACGAATTTCCGAAATTGTTATTATTCACATATCTCTTGGAGTTGACGCAATAAATTGTGACTACAAAAACTGAAGGCAGCTCTTTACCGAAAGATCACCAGTTTCGCCTTTAAAGGCCACCGTTAAAAACTAGCAGCTCCTCTCGGGAACGTGGCATTACACCATCGATCAACACGACACACTTGTCTTTCTGCGCTTACAAATGATTTATAAATAGGTTGGCCACGCTTTTGTGGGTTGCGAGAACCCATGTATATAAGAGTCTGTACGAATGTACAGAGTAATCCCTGAAACTGGTCAGTTAGGGTACTTAATCCTGATGACGAAATAGATAAAGAAGTGGTTTTGAAGCATTATGACGAACGACAGAAGTCATCATCTGATATATTTACGCGAAATTAAAAAAACGCATGTTTTTTTGTGTTTTGGCTATTGATTATGTAAGAAGTGGAAAACAAATCCACATTAAAAAAGCATTCAGAATTTAACAGTTATGTATTTTAAAAATAATACTTAAATTCATACCAACGTATTATCTGGATTGCAATAATCCACTCTGTATTTGCATTAAAATAATCTCTGTGGCTGCCTTTCATGCTAAAGCGAGATATTGCGAGTTCTTTTTATGCGTCTTCTTATCATCATGCGTATTTTTAAATGGACGAGTCAGTAGTTTGTTTATCACTAAATTCGACGTCATAATTCCATATAACCAATTTCTCTTTTCCTCATACTCTTCTCCGTACTGACCGGTTTTGATGAATTTCCCCGTAATACCTACATTAACAAAGCAATAATAAATATTTCAGAATTTATAAATTTATTATTGATATACTTTGATCAACTTTATGTTAAATTGTAGTAAGATAGTGGTAGCTATTAGAAATAACATAGTGATCGGGGTTCAATGGTTCACGGATTAATACAAGCACTGGCTTGAATGTTATTGTTAAAATTTGTTTATTAAATTACATGATTGTAATTTGGTTGAAAAGATGGTGAAAAAGAAATAAGCCTCCTGAGTTTCTTGCCAGCTCTTCTCGGTCGAAAGCTCTCCCAAAATCCGATCTGGTGGTAGATTCAGTAGTTTAGTGTTAACTAATTTTTTAGTTTTATGATTTATAGTTTCGACGTCAATAAGTGCCTGTGAAGGCTTATGTTGAATAAAATGATTTGATTTTGACTTTGAATGCAAACTCCATTGTATAGGTAACCTAAGCACCTCACCGGAGTCTGAAGTTTTTTTAACTATCCTAGGCGGGCCGGCCGTTGCAGTGGTTTATGCCTAGGTAATTGGCATTAATTATTTACTTACTGACATTACAACCTACAAACTTGAAACTTACATTGTTAGTTCTAATTACTAAATAGTTTGGATTCAATGATATTGTTTTTTGCAAACTTTAGTGCAAGCTTTACTGCAAAATTTAACTAATACAAAACTTAAAAATAATAATTGTCAACACAATGAAGTGAAACACTTTCTACTAGCGTTTATAGTTTTTTTATTTTATTTCAGAAAACAGTCTTTCAACATAGTCTCAATTTATTAAATAATGTATGGTGCACCTAGTTATAAATAAACAATTGCAATGATTACTTGGAAGTGCAAATTGCCCTTAGGCTTTCCGATCACGTCGAATTACGCGCTTGTAATAAGAAGGTGGTAGGAACATAAGTCGATTTATCAGCCAATTGGGTTGGCCTATCCTTGCTTTGCATCCAGTTAAAAACCTCGAGGACATATTTGAAATTATTTTCTAAAATTTACGCGAACACTCCATCGTGAAATAAAACAAGGATCTACTCTCGTTTTTATTACTTATATTGCAAATTAACACTTGCCAATAAAATTAAAATAAGATTTTTAGGCTACAAAACCGAGACTATAAGATATAATAAGCTCATTTTGCGTCAAACGGAACGCCTTTAAATGTTGACACCAACATCTCCGTCTCTCCCTGGTACGAAAAGTATAATAAGAAGACAAAATAATTCAAGTGTTTCATTTCTACATATCTCGGGAATAAAAGTATTGTAATGGCCAATAAGAAAACAATGATTTACAATAAGATAAATTAAAATAATAAATAAAGTAAGTACTTACTTGATCAATGAATAATGTACTTACTACCTGTCGGTTTTGCCTGCAATTTTCAATATAAATTATTCATTGATTTATCGAACAATGGAAGTGGTATGATGGACTGGCCAAAATCGTTTAATGTTAAAAATGTTAAGCAGTTTTTTACCTGCTTACGCTATAAGAGTTACAATAATTATAAACCGGTGGTCAGTACAGTGAGCGTTTAAAGTAGCCCAACTTTTCGGCACTTTGTACAACCCCTTAATAATCTAACGGGCACTTGTCAACTGCTGTAAAGCTATTCTTATATGGTCAGTAACTTCCGCCATTTCAACGGTTCAAAAGTGCTAATCAATTGAGTTTATTTAAATATAAAATCTTTGAGGAATGTAGTGAGAAGCCTTTGCTTGACATTGAGAAAAAAATGCCATCAAACTTTGAGGTGGAAAATAATGACTTTCATCAGTGTAAAAACAATTTGGATAGATACCAGCCATTCATTTATTAAACATTTTGATTAAATGTATAAAGTTGACTGCCAAATCTAGACTCAATAGAATTGCTTAGCCCTGTGGATCTACGCTTAAAGCTTAAGTTAAATCTATTGTATGAAATTTGAAACAAAATGATAAATATTTTATCGCAGCAAAGCTCCTTAAAACTTTCCGTCTCGCCTTATCTCGAAAGGCAGGTTTCAGCCTAACTCCAAAGTTTCCTAAATCGCGTGTTGCGGTAAAACTTCGCTACAACCGCCATTTGTTACCCGTCAAGTTTTCGAGCTGCCCAAGCCTAGAACTTTCATGAACAACACTATTTAATGTATATTTTAACATGGTGGCCATCTTTCTTCGTTAGTCAACTGTTTTAAAAAACCTACTGCAGTGTAGCTATGTAGGTAGGTGTGTAGCTATAGCTAACTTTTCAAAGTTAGCTACGGAAAATCCCTTGTCACCTAATGACTTGATGATACTGCCGATAAGGCCAAAGGTAGAAGGTCACTTGACCTGGAATCATCAACTACTGTAGACAGAAAATGGTAGAGTGCGGCATTGATGGGTGTCCTGGACTTGGTCTTATCTAGTGTGGAACTTGATGGCATTTAATCAACACTAGCAACCACCCTCGATTACATCTGCGTGAAGACCTGTTTCCAAAAGATACTCCGTAAAATTCTGTATTCAATACAAAACTATGTTATCTCATTCTTCCGCGTCATTACTATCGTACGAATAGTATACTATAGTAGTAACGTAGGTTAGGAAATATTGTAACTAACAAAGATGGGCTATTAATGCTAGAAATGAATAAATTTAATATTGAATATCACTTGTAAGAGGCGGGAGTCTCAGGTGGCACTCCGACGAGCAATTGAATTGCGAAAGTTCCACCTAGGGCGTCGCTTTTTCCAGTAAATGTGTTGCCAATTTAGTTATAAATTACTATAGAAAAAAATCACGTTATATATGAAAGACGTGTCCCACATTGGTCATGTCAGCATGATGAGTGACGTCTTGAAGAATTTCAAACTTCTCCGTACTAGTGCGTGGTGCGTAACGCCAAACCCTCTGACGGTTTTCGTTTCACACGGCTTGAGGAACCCTTTAAGTTTCTCGCCGCCCCCAAAAAAGTCCGACGACGCTGATAATGCCGTTTGAGAAACCAGGAAACTCAATCAAGAAACAACAAGCTTCTCCGTGCTTCAGAAAACACATTAAGCTGTTGGTACAGGTGAAGCCTGCAATACATCTCAAAGTCGTAATATGGCAAGTTTTAACACCTTTTTTTGTATAGGAGGTAGTTCGTTACGTAATCGTAAGCTTACCATTGCGACTGGGGAGACAAAGATGTTTATGTGGTTCGTTCCCCTCAAATGCTATTAAGATAAGAGAGAACACCAACTAATAACTGCCAGAATGATCCAGAACCGATGATGGTAAACACCGGAGCAAGGATTCAACACCTTCGCGGGGTGGTCTAGACGCCTGCTATTTGTGGCCCCAAGCTGATTCCGCAAGTAGATGGTACGGTGTTTTAGTAGGATGCCCCCCTCACCCCATTATCCTTCTCGAAGTTGTGCGGGGAGCAGAGGGTAGAGCCCCATATAACACGCGGGTTGCCCCAGACCCACGAGTATGCAGTGCAATGCATTACCACCTGCATTGGAGCAGCGTGGGGAGTAACCCAATATCCTCAGGCACTGTTGTAACCAACCCGCACTGGGCCCGCGTGGTGGTTTATGGCCCGTTCTCCCTATCCATCCATAGGGAAGGCTCGTGCCCCAGCAGTGGGGACGTAAAAATGAGTTGATGATGATGATGATGACTGTTGTAGATGAAAGCCTAGGACCAACAGTGGGATCTAAGCTGTTAATGATACACAAGGAAATGAAGGAAACAAAACCGCGGACAGACGCAGCGGCCAGCATAAACAACAGGGTGTTCCCAACTTATTTGCATTTACACGGGCCCAGTAATTGCGCTGCGCTTCAGGGGGAACTTTAATTAAACTTAAGTGTCTTAAACTGTACTCGGCACCTATAGAACACTTGAGTACTTAATAAGAAAAGTTTTTAATGTCACCAGCTGTAGACTGGCCGCATATGTGAGACGTTTTCTAGTCCAAGTTTCTATAGCTCGTGTGTTGAGTTAAGGAGCATGCTTGAGAGTGACTGCTGCTTTTAATGGAAAATGTTTACAACACATGAGGCAACATCTGCTAAAGAAATTTGCTTGATAATTTTGGAAACAAAATGTAAGGACTATAATACGTATATAGGTACTCGTATATGTGTGCATATGAGAAATGTCACGCGCGACTGACCGACTGAGCGAATGCAAAAATGTCCCTGTCATGATGTTTGGTTATGAGATAAGACCGGATTTTTCGGTTCATTATAAATACAAAAATATTGATCCAAATATTGTTTACATTTTGCTTTATTATTTATTAGATTTATTATTATTATTATTATGAATTATTATTTATTTTTTATTTAATAGATAAAACTGTATGTATTTTACAAATATTACTAAGTAAAATCAATTTTATTCCAACATTATAAAATTGTTTTATCTAAATATCAGTTTGGTTGTTTCTATAAGCAAATCTAAAAATTACTCTCATGGTTCAGTAACATACTAACTAAACGAGGCACAATCGTCTTATAACAAAGGAATGCAACAGCAAAAATACCGAACACGTTATAAAATACGCTAAGTCTGTTTTATGCGGTACTATCCGTAGGTACGCCTGATGTATAGGCCCTTATTTATAGACGGGGGTACAAATTGAAAATTATGACTTGACGCTTCGCACCTAACGAACACTCTGATTTACAGTCTGTTTGTGTTGTACACCGCTTTTATGTAGGAATGTTGGTTTTATCTAAGCCTTATATACCTATAATATTATGAAATGTTATTAAATAATTAATGTAATGTAATGTTTAATGTTATTTAAGTTTCGAAATTGGAGCTTGCTTTATCGAGAAAATACTCTTAAAAATAAATTTTATTGATGACAGAATAGTAAATCGTATTTTTTTATTTAAATGTTTCAATTTCATATGTATACCGAAAATTGCTTTGGAAGACAGTTTTACTTATGGTTTTATTAGTTTATGGATTTTATTATAACAAAGTCTAGCATCATTTCTAAAAAGTTGTCTAAAGTTTTTGCTCTTTGAGAATCGACCAATTTTTCCTACATATTTTGTTGATAAAAAGCTCCAATTCGCGACTGAAAATCCTGCTATGTTAAGATGGAACATAATTACTATTATGTAATTTCTGACATATAAATTTTGGCAACGAGGTTAGGTTTTAGTGTCACATTGCGCATGATTACCTACCCGACTATTTAGCCAATTGAAAAACCATTTAATACCAACTCCACACGTATATCAATTCAAGCACTTGACACATGCAAGGTGCAAATTGGTAATTGCTACCGAGAATTCTATAGATTGACTTGGATAATGAATTATTTAACGACACACCATAAATATTCACAAATTACAGTATTAGGAGTAAATACGCATTCTGCAAATGCACGAATAAGGCAACGCTATTTGCACTTAAAAATGTCCTGTGGTGTTGTGGCACCGCAATTTAAACCTTATCAACAACTAAAAGAGTTGATTATTGTTAACCTTTATCTATGTTATGTTAGCTAAAACCCAATAGTAGCGTTGACTTGATTACTATGATGGAGGACTTTGCCCAACAGTGGGACAGCGTAGTCTACTTTAGTTAAACGCCCATTAGTACAACGGATTCAGTTTTATAGGTCCTGGATAGGATTACCAGCAAGAAGTACAAATTGTTGTATTCGGTTTTATTGATGTTAGGCATGGTTTTAACTTCTTAATCCGTCTCACTTCCTACCACCATTTCATTTAAGTCCATCGCCATTACAATAACGTTAGTAATAGGTCCTTACCTATGAAATTGACGTTTTTTTCTAACTTATAAATAGGTGTATTACTTCTAAAAGTCAATACCGGTTGATAATATTATTATACACCTTTAATTAGGACTATGTTACGTAAACTTCAGTAATAACAATGATTATTCATTTTGTGTCTTTATCACCCAATATTTTTTTTATATTGACTTCTTTTTTTGTTCGCGGAATTGACCTTTTGTTGCATTGTAGCTTTGAAGGGTCTTGATTTTTATTCTTTTTAATGTCTGCTATATTTAGCTAGTGAAACAAACACACTACTCCACAATTTTTATAGTGTTAACATAAATAGATGCTAAGAAAATTAAAAAAACGTTTGTATGAAAAATAAAATTTCATAAAAACTTTTCATACAAAACGTCAATTTCATAGGTAAGGACCTAATATTTGTTGTGTTCCAACTGTTCAAGATAAGATAGCCAGTTCTTCAGCAGTTGAGGATTCCGAGTGAAGTGAGGCTCCATCTGCGTCCTTATCTTACCATCACAGAATATACGATATGAAGGCCATACGTTTCCCTGTTCTAAAACTATATGTATAAAAAAACATTTATCATTACAGTTTTTTGTGAGAATAGTTTTAAGAATTTGAAACTGAAGAGTTATCTCACGTTTTTCCCGAGTTCCACCATTCAAGGTTAGATGTGAGATAACAATGCGTACACGCATACGTATCTACTGGCGCATTAAGCGGTCATTCTGAGTAATTCGACCATGTAACTTTAAGTAGTACGCGACAAGAATTTTTATAGATGCTATATGTTAAAATATAATCTGTTTGCTATGTAGACCACACAGGTCACAACGAGTAACTAATTATGTTTAAAGGAAATAAACAACATTATAATATTATTAACATTATAATCCAAATTTTATATAATATCAGTGATTTGGTCGATATTTTATATTGTTTTCTAAAGTTAACACGAACACTAAACATTGATTGAACTGTGCCACTTTATAAGGATCTATTCGCGTTTGTTTTGCGTTTAATATCATTGTGACGTTTCGACTTCTTTACAGGTTCCGTGGTCAAAGAAGGACAGTTTCTAAGGATGTAAAATGTTTTTCTGAGTGACCACGCATGCGTAAGACGGCATTTTACCATCTAAAAAAGACGTATCTCATTTTTCGTGTCAAGCCACAACACTGTAATTTGTGTTCTACAAATATTTTTAACACTTTTTCTAACAGTAATTTGCATTTAAACTATTGCTGGGTCTTACTTAAATTACAGTCTTTTGGCTTGACAAGATAGGCTCTAATCTGACCCGAGACGCACAAGCACACATGCGTTCTATTTAAAATAGCAGATCCAAGGCCCTATTACATTATTTAGTTGCTTTGATGAAGTACTAAGGTGTGTATTGTCTCGTTGCTGACAGTACCTACGCTGTTAGTCACCGCGGTGCTGAATGGCGTTCTAAATTAGTTTCAGTCTGCCCTCGCATGTGCAGCGTCGGGGAAGGGCGTCTGGGTGTACGCAAACACGTGCCCGCAACATACTCATATAAATTCCACAAGTTTCATTTGCGTTGAGGCACTGGCCAAGGTGCGAGCTGAGTGCCTGTGTGTTTTATTTATCATTCGAAATCATACGTTGTTTACGAAGACGAGAATTTGCAACTTACCTTGTCTGTACATCTACGTCTCTGTCAATGTTGGTATGTTACCCAACACTAGTATGTACAGACAACACTAGTATGTACAGACAACACTAGCCTGACGCCGTGATTGACTCTCTCTCTTACCGGCACCGCACGGGCGGACGGACGTGTTTTTCTCTGTATCGTCTATATATCTACGAATAAACTTTCATTTTATGTCATTTTCTCTCTTTTCTCATTTTATGTCCCCACTGCTGGGGCACGAGCCTTCCCTACGGATGGATAGAGAGAACGGGCCATAAACCACCACGCGGGCCCACGACGGTGGTTAACGACTGCTAATGTAGCCGGGACCAACGGCTTTACGTGCCTTCTGAAGCACGGATGAGCTCAAGATGATACATTTTTGGTCACCCATCCGATGACCGACCTTTGCGAAAGTTGCTTAACCTCAGCACTCGCAGACCGGGCGCGTTAACCACTGCGCCATCGAGCTCCTCCACTGCGTCATCGAGCTCCTCAATAAACTTTACTTCTGCTTAGTTTAAAGAACTAGTTTTTTTTAATAGGTAGCACGGCAAATGACTCCATTCCACTTGACAACTGGTGCAGCGAGAAAACAACGCAGCATCAGTTAACCTCACTCTCCTGGTGGGGTCCTCGTATCATAGAAAGGAGGGAAAACATGCGCTGGTAGACTATTCCATCTTTTGGTTGTGCAACGAAGAAACGAGTCACCAAATTTTTTTCTGTGAAACGCCCTTAACATCAAGAGTGCTGCCTGACCGCACCACAGCCAACCCAAGACGAGGGTCGCCTTTAGAGACGCTTCGAGTTATTCCACACTGAATTCCGATTCGAACGCCTAGAAATCTAGTAGGGAATGGGGATGCTATCGCCTCTAGAAGCCCTTAGAGGATGTTCGATCACTGCAACTCAAAGACCTTTAGTTTCAAGAGACCTTTAAAAAAAATATTAATAAAGATAAGGCCTACAATAGAAGCGGACTCCGCACAGAATGCTCATGCCTGTATGAGTAATGGAGATAGTAACTTATTCCCCAAAAAAACCTTATTTGTCACTAAGAGGCGCTACTTCAATACCATACCAATTACTTGGATTTTCATCTTGGTTGTTTACAGTCAGCTCCGCTTCTGCTTGAGCCTTGAAGCGGGTACCAAAGGCATGTTCTGACGTCACACATTCATGAACGTTTTGAGGCCGGATCAAAGTGTTGCTCCGATGTTAATTGCCGCTTGTCCTCACCTAAGGTCTGCGTGGTGTGTTGACTAGTTTGTGTTTGTCGATGTTCAAAGGGGTTTCCGAATGCGCTGACTGCCGTTTGTCATAAATACTTTCAGTTTCGCTAAAATAAAGCAAGATGAAAAGTACAGTAAATGAGAGAACGTCTGTGTCGGTTTTATCAATAGGTATAACTGATCATATACAGGTGGTTTGGTACCTAATTCCCGAATGAAACCAACTATGAAGAACACTGTGATAACATGCAAATTCGTTACGTACGTTCATCATCATCATCATCATCTCAGCCTAAAAACGTCTACAGCTGGACAAAGGCCTCCCTCAAGGATCTCCACAACGACCGGTTTTGTGCTGCTCGCATCCAGCGGCTTCCCGCGACCTTCACCAGATCGTCGGTCCACCATGTTGGAGGCCTGCCCACACTGCGCACGTACGTTACTTTTACATAATAAACAAACTCAAATTTATTTTATTACAATATTTTTGAACATTCCTGCAATGTATCGACTTCTGTTTGTTTGACAATGAGGTTGACGACCAAGAACAATGTATCAGCTTAATCTAGGGTTGTCACTTTACAGTTTTACTTATTAACAAAGAACCTCAATATCTCAGCCATGTGGTGCTTTTCAGTTATGTTCATAATTTTCCAGTGCCATATTCAGGATTACACAGGTATTACCATCACCTTTTATAGTAAAGTAAGTAAACAGCCTATAATTGTCCCACTGCTGGGCAAAGGCCTCCATCATTGAAATCAAGTCATCGCTACAATTGATGGGTAATGGCTTAATCACCACGCTTCCCACGTGCGGGTTGGTGATCGCAAACCCGGGATATGCATCGAAAAATCCGAAATACATTTTGCCCGACCTGGGAATTGAACCCGGGACCTTCGGGTATCGGGCCGAGCGCTCTGCCTCTCGGCTACCGAGGCGTTAACACCCGTTATAACAAGTTTTTAAAACTTATCAGGTAATTATAGTCCCAACAGTTAAATTACGTATTCTGTGTATGGTAATATATCGGTAATAAGTAATTCTATTGGGCAACCATCGGGTGCGTTTCGCTTCACGCAGCGCAGGTCGTAGTCACATCATCAAAACAAAGTAAAAATAGTTTTTTTTACACTCCAGTCCAGCCTACCAAATGAGAGTGTTACATTTGGTAGCCATCTACCTGATCATGATTGTTGCTGCGCAAAATAACATTCCCTGTGACCACACAGGGAATGTTCTTTATCCCCGGCACCAGCCGGGGATAAAGAATTGCACCAACCCATCTCTTCCCATGGGTGTCGTAAAAGCCGACTAAGGGACCATTCCAGAGGATGGGCAGCAGCATCTCTCTGAGGTTACCCTCAACCTACTGCGATCGCCAACCCGCCTGCCAAGCGTGGCGATATCCTTGGGGGAGGCCTTTGTCCAGCAGTGGACGTCTTTTGGCTGAGATGATGATGATGATGATGAAAATAACACCTGCAAATTATCGAGTTAAAATTTACATAGGAACACTAACAAAAGTCTAAGTATCATGTGTCAGTAAACTCTGTATCTGTATACCTAGCTATTCTGGGTCTAGCACCTCATACAACCTACAAACGATTTATGTTCTCACCTATACCACTCGAGCCTATCGCAGCGTAGGCAAACACCACTCCTTCATAACTTCAGCTAACAAACCCTTTTGTGTTTCCCGATTTACGAGGCGCAGTGCACTAAAGCATGTCGGTCCGCGCGATATTTACTACTAGCCGAGTTATATCCGTAAGTAATGGGAGTTATGTACGAACATTATACCATAGTAAATCCCAGTTGCCACGTTTACTATTTAAATGTATTCATCCGAGCTTTCCCGGCGTCATGCGGAGACTTCGCGTGAGGTTGCCATGAATTATTCACCGCATCGGCATCTACTCGTTGGTACTGTGGTGTGATACATAAAAATAGTCGGTGTACCTACCTGACGTTGAGGATGTGGAATGGCCACTTGGACCGTTCGTGTTGGGTTCCTCTCGTGATTTCGGATTTGGCGTACAGAATTCGGATGTGAATTGTGTTAAGCACGATACACAGTGATGAATAAATATTTTTTTTGTAATAAGAGGAGTTTAGTTAAAGAAACGTGTTTTATTAGCAGTACCTATTGCTCAGTGAGGCCTTTTTACACACACTGAAGGTATACTAAATGGCCTTTTTATTCCCGCTGAAGGTAAAATATATGATGATGATCTATGCATTTGCGAAGGTCTCTCTTATCATAATATTGGATAGCGCACATGAATTGCATTCGTTAGATTTATGTTATATTTGCGGTTACTTTACATTTCACACTCAGTATAACAGAAACCATGAAAAGAAAGAAAGTGTTGATTTTGGTACCTACTGAGCCGTCGAACGAGCATATGGCCCGACTGGTTGAAGACAGCTTCTGCAGTCCATAAATCAAGGACGCATGCGACACCAAAGGCATACCACGCACACACTGCCTAACCTGAATCCTCAGTTTTTATACTTTTATGCCCTTCAATTCTAACACCCATTTCGGAACACAGTAATGCAAAACAATGTTGCTTGTTAGCAGAAATAGCTCACCTATCAACACCTCGTTTTGTGTCCCCATTGATGGGGCACGAGCCTTCCCTATGCATGGAAGCACCCACATAGAACAGGCTTACCACCAAGCGGCCCAGTGCGGATTGTTCGTTGTTAATGAATGCTAATGCAGCCGAGACCGACGGCTTTACACACCTTCCGAAAAGATAAGCTCGAGAAGATTAACTTTTGGTCACCCATCCGATTACCAGCCTTTGCGAAAATCACTTAACTTCGGCAATTGCAGACCGAGCGCTTTTACCACTGCGACATAGAGCTTCTCACTTACCTTGGTTTCATGATGGAGATCCTCGACTGGTATGAGACAGTCGAAGATCTTCATCAAGGGATTGGACAAGAAAAAGACCAGCAAACTGATGGGACTCTCCAGAGAGAACATGAGGATAATCATAGAGATCATAACAGGACAGTGTTGACTGAACAGACATCTGACAGTGGTAGGAGTGAAAACCGACCCCATATGCCCGGAGTGCACAGAAAGTGAGACCAGCCTTACACTCCACTCCACTCCACTAACTAGCTGAGTGCCCTATGTACTCACTGATAAAATGGGAGCTCTGGGGGTCGGACACATTAGACATGAAGGATCTGAAGGTGGAGCAGATACCAAGATTTACCAAAGAGACAAAAAGATTCGGCAGGGCGCGTGAAAGCTTACCTTAGCTCCCTCGGATGGGAGAACGGGGCAAAGGATGAAGTGGCCCGCAGGAAACGCGGGTGGTCGTTCGTTCGTCTGGCGACGTCCCCACAAGAAATAATAATACCTTGGTTGCAATCAAAGCAAATCAAATATGTAACCTGTTTTATTTAACTAGTTCGAAATCTTAAAGCTTAGCAATACTGCTGTATTATAATTACAAGTTGCTCATAAGTTAAGCGTGTTACATTGTTTTAACATTCCCCACAGTTATTAAGCTCAAACAAGGTGTTAATACTGATATCATTACAGACATTGACAACATAACTCAAATTAATACACCGCAAATAGACATCACTCTTACAAAAAGTGTAAAACCTTATCACCTTTGTTTTAGGTGTTATTTTCGAATGCAGAAAATGTATGCAACCTTGTAGATTCTAATCAATCCAATTCGCATGGTAGAGCGAACTGTTTAATTATAGGTAACTATCGCATATCAACTGCGTAATTAGTTTCTCAGACCTTAAATAGGCATGTTACTTAATGATAAATTACCACTATTATCAATCACTCCATGTTAATTAGGTTTTGCTTACATCTTAGCGTGCAATGAACATGGTATACTTTTTATGATATATAGTAGCGGTCTGGTGCGTTCAGAAAGTCTATTATCTACGTACAGTGAAAAAACGTATTAAAAAATGGCAAAAGATTTTGTATCATCAACACATATAAATATTCCACTTGTCGGCTCAGGCCTTCATACATGAATAATCCTACTAATATTATAAATGCGAAAGTTTGTGTGTATGTTCGTATATTTGTTGCTTCTTCACGCTGCAACGGATATATGGATTTGGATTAAATTCGGCGTACAGATAGTTTATAACCTGGAATAACACATAGGATACTTTTTATCCAGATATTCCCACGGGAACGGGAACCACGCGGGTAAAACCGCGAGCGGCCGCTAGTGGCATAATATATGCTCAGTTGCATGTGCCACGGTCACTGATGTATTGAAGTAACGACACGCAACTGTACCGAAGAATACTGAAAAGTTAAGTAAATAGCATATAACTGTCCCACTGCAGCAGCGCTATTCTCTAAGCAAAACAGCGTCGAACTCGACATTGAACTCACTCATAACTTGCAAACGAATTTCAACCTACTTTAAAATAGTAATAAAGTCTACATTCGTTTGCAAGTTAGGAGCGAGTTCAATGTCGAGTTCGACGCTGTTTTGCTTAGAGAATAGCACTGCTGGGCAAAGCCGCCATCATTGAAATCCAGTCATCGCTACAATTGATAGGTAGTAGTTTAATCACCACGTTAGCAAAAGCGGGTTGGTGATCACAAACCCGGGCTATGCGTCACAAAATCCGAAGCACACTTTGCCTGACTTCGGAATTGAACCTGGGTCCTTCGGGTTTCAGGCCGAACGCTTTGCCACTCGGCCACCGAGGCGAAGCGGATACTCAAATATCACAAACAACATGATAATTATTTAGTTATTACTTACTTGATGTTGAGGAGCTCGATGGCGCAGCGGTTAACGCGCCCGGTCTGCGAGTGCTGAGGTTAAGCAACTTTCGCAAAGGCCGGTCATCGGATGGGTGACCAAAAGTGTATCATCTCAAGCTCCTCCGTGCTTAGGAAGGCACGTAAAGCCGTTGGTGCCGGCTGCATTAGCAGTCGTTAACAACCACCAATCCGTACAAGGCCCGCGTGATGGTTAATGGCCCGTTCTCCCTGTCCATCCATAAGGAAGGCTCGTGCCCCAGCAGTGGGGACATAAAATGAGCTGATGATGATGATGATGACTTGATGTTAGTGACCATAAAAATGATCCCCGCCGGATCCTCAAAATGCCACTACCCATTCACATGATGCACTAAACATGCACACTCGCAGTCAGCGTACTCCACAGACTATACCAGGTCCAGACATGTATCTGGGCGCTTATCTCTACTCCCACGACCCGGTCAAACCGAGCCGAGCCTTCAAAGGCGCCCTCGGGTTGTTCCGCTCCCAACCCCTTAAAGAATCTAGTGAGAAAAGTCTCGCTAGCGTAATCCCATTCTCTCTAAAAACATTGACCGAACGATGCCATCAGCGAACACTTCCAAAAAAGAAATAGTGACCATATATATTTTTAAACCCTGTAGGATCGCTTCTTTCTATGCTTGCTTACTTAGTATCTACTTACCATAACATACAAACCTTTTTTCACATAACCTATACGAATTTTAACCATTCAATAGGGATGTTTACAACACTAATAACTAATTCCAGAACATCAACGATATTTAAATAAAATCACATCTTAAAAACGCTAAACAACTTTTTATTTGTCATAAGCATGAATTTTTGTTACCTAAAGATATTAATTAACACTGAAGCGACAGAACAAAATAGTGACGTCATAGTTTCCATTCTCATACAATTTCTATTAAAAAAAATCGTTTTGACAAAAAGAGTAAAGTTAAAAGTCTCTCTATTGACTATAACCAAGCAACTAGCCAATGGCAACCCTACCCAAAACGCAGGCACAAAGCGTCGAAATGATGTAAACCAATCGCTACGCAATTAGTAAAACAGCAAACGACGCCATAATCAGTAACGGAAACCGTTTGAATATTGAAATCAGTTCAATTGAACGCTCGATGGCGGACTGTCTTGCCGCAGCCCGCATCCATTACAATATTAATTGGACACACAGATTGCATTTACACATGCAGAATTATATGATAGGACTTTGGAGCTAGTATTCACTGCGAGCGCACGGAATGCAGTGGCGCTTTAGCTAATGCCTGTACTAACACATACGACGACGTATAATATATCTAGTATTACAGAATATGTATGATACTAGATGCTTTGTCATACATAACCAGTGACCAATTATTTTTTTTACATAAGTCCCTGATACCATCATGTCATGTCATGATTTGGTGATAACTATTGTGCAGCGCATGCGTGTTACTCATGTACACGCCACTTGGTATAACGCTCATGAGTGGCGCAGGCAGCTTTAAAACGCACGGGTTGTTAGCTCTTATTTAGAGATTTTGCTTATTGCCCCAGGTAGCATTTTCAGCGTCACCGGAACTTTTTGAGGCGGCGAAAAAAATAAAAGTTTCCTCCGTGTGAAAAAAAACACGATCGAAGGTTTTCTAGAGGCAATGGCATCACACACTAGTGCGTATCGTCTTTCCACTAGGTTCTCCGAGACGTTCAGGGGCCCGACCGCCTAACCGATCGCTTTGACTTCGTGTGTGATTTATGACGTCATCTTGTCGTTTCGTGCCGCCTATGAAAGCAATATCGAAAGCTATAGCCTGCTTTCATAAGCGGTGCGAGGTGGTAAGATGACGTCATAAATTATACGCATAGTCAAAGCGATCGGGTAGGCGTTAGGGGGGCAGATCGGGTCGGGAGCGGAACAACCCGTGGGCGTCTCTTATGCTAGGACTTCGGCTCGGGTGACCGGGAAAGGTTTTTTACTCGTATGCTGGTACAGTAATATAAAAAGTGAGAAGTGTCTACTTTTAAAACCTCTCAGTCATACCATGATGTCGCAAATGTCCATGGGCTACAATGGGCGCTTCTTTGCAACCTACAGGCGTGCCTACTTTTAGAACTCTTCAGTGGTAACTTAACTGAGCCCTCGCCTGCGGTAGGTACGCGGTGCGGGAAATACATAGAGCCTCTGCCACGAACACGAGCGACTTGCGATGCGGCGAACGGATTTCTAATTCATTGCGCGCTATACAACGGCAGTCATAGTCAACGGTTATAGAAATAACGCAATGAACAGAAATTTGTTCGCCGCGTCGCAAAACGCTCGTAGGTACTCGTGGCAGAGGCCCTACGTAGGCGCCCTGCGTACCTACCGCAGACGAGGACTCAGTTAAGCGGTCTAGCTATAGTCTTAATATTATACGTTCACATGATACACTCAACATGCATATTGCACACTCGTTTAGGCCCAAGACATGTGCCTGGGCGCTTCTCCCCACCCCCTCGACCCGGTCAACCCGAGCCGAGGTCCGAGCCTTTAGAGCCACCTTCGGGTTGTTCCGCTCCCGATCAGATCCGAACCCCACGGAGTATCTAGTAGGGAACGGTGGTAGCTCTATTGCGTGATGCTAAATACAGGTCGCCTGAATCACAGGATTTTCCTAGTTCGGGCAAAAACGTAATATGTTTTATCTATAAGAATTTATCTGTTCTGTTTATATGTGTGATTTTTATATGAAATAATAAATAAATAAATAATAAATAAAATAAATACATTAAATATATTTGGTCTAAAAAACGTTGGCAACCCTAGTAGGTGCGTGCGTTGGTCGAGCGCGGTATGTAGGTATTAATCTTACCTTCTATAGATCTATAGGTCTATAGGTCCTTGATTTGTAACAGTAGTCACAATTCCGATCCGATCCGAACCCTTCGGAGAATCTAGTAGGACACGGGGACACGCACTTTTAAGTGTGTGATGGCGTTCCCTCTAGAAAACCTCCGAAGGTGATACGTTTCACACGGCTTGAGGTACACTTTGCGTACCTCGCCGCCCCCAACAAAGCCCGGTGACGCTCGCTGTTAATGCCGTTTGAGGCAATCAGCAATCTCTCTCAAAAAAAAAAGTACTTAGTCACAATCAGAACATCAAAAATGCAATCATCATCATCATCTTCTTTTCAGCCTGTCAGCTGAGCACCCACTGTTAGGGAAACATGTTATGGTCATCTTACATATAATTTTACGCAATTATTGCTGCGAACAAATTACAATTTGAAAAAAGAGAAAGTGTTGAAAAAGAAATCCACGAGCGGGATTCAAACCCGCACCCCATGACATGCCGGGTCAGGTGCACTGCCAACTATGCTTTCATGGCTCAATCCAACTCGCCGAAATTAATCAACTCTATCTACTTTTACTTTAAAAGCCAATCAACTCAACCTCATTCATCGTTTAGCCGTTACACACGTGACAGTTACTAAAACACAATAACTCGTACCTATTGGGCTAGACTGGTTGACTATAGCCCGTTATCCTGCTGCTATTATTCTTGCGGTACTTTGTGACCTTTGGGAAGTTTATGCGGTTGCTAATGAAGTAATGACTAAAAAAGAGAGCGATCTTTTACTACCTATGTTACCAAACCAAAAGCATAGTTGGCAGTGCACCTGACCCGCCATGTCATGGGGTGCGGGTTCGAATCCCGCTCGTGGATATTTTTTCAACACTTTGTCTTTTTGCAAAATGTTATGGTCACGTCGATATCTTCACTCTAAAATTGTAGTATATCTTGTATGTTATATTTAATTGAAAATTCAAAAAAAAATTTTGTGTGCTTGAGGTTATCTTTATATAAAGTAGTTATATTAATTATAAGTGGTAACTGTTTTGGAAAATGAGAAAATCAAAACTTTTTTAAACACATATCGAAAAACCTTCGAGTGTCTTATAGTAACTGCAGACTTAGACTGTAGTTATATAGAAAATACCGACTTACACTATCGAAACTTAATTTTGAAATCTACTTTTGCTGTTGACTGTACTATAAAATGTTGTTTGTTTCCCAATATAAATAAAAAAATAAACAAAAATGCAAAACAGTACAAGATAGTTTAATAGTTGAACCGCATGGCCGATCCCGTTTCCATATCATTAACAGTAAGCAATATGCCTCGCTCCTCCAATTGGATAAAACACCTTGAAGTAATTGAGTGGTTAATAGGAGATATCTTGTAGGGTCAGTTAATGAGGTATGCGGATCATATAGTGTTTAGTTTATAGCTTCAGTGTCTAGCAGACGATTCGTGTCAAGATTAGCTGGCAATCAGGCAGTAGAAAGTGTGATGGGTTTTGTAACATAAGTAATAAAAGAAATCTTACTTTTTGTTCGTCAATATCATCAGCATAAACTTTTCAAAGCTGGGCTCAGGACTTCCCACAAAGTCCCATATGAATAGCAGCAGTAAGATATCGGGCCATTGCCCACCACTGTAGCGGGTCCTAACGGCTCACGTGTGTAGCTGTTCACGAAAACGAGCAGGACCAATGGCTAAATGTAACTTCTAAATGGATGAGTTTGAGATATTTGGTCACCTTGTATTTCAAAAAGCTTCACTTGCAAGATTGCAACCTGGATGTGCGATTAAACCAATCTTTAATAGGAGACTTACCAGTGAGTCCTTTTGTGGCTTTGACAAAATTGAAAAGAATATTAGTCTGGCTAATACTCTCCTTATAATTCTACATATGATCATTGTTTTGTTTCAGTTGGCGTTGAGAAAAGTCCGGTTCACTCACAATAGCAGAACCTTAGGTAGGTATGTCAGAATATTTTATTTTAATAAATGAAAGTAATTTCACTTTGTTGTATCCACTGATTATTTAAATGAATGTTTTGGGTTTTTATAATATAACTCTTCGTATTCTTCTCCCTGCGAAGGTTGGACATCTGCTTTGAGCATTAGGCTAAAGTAATCATTCTCATTATAATTAATAAATAAAATAAATAAATAAACTTTCCTACACTCACACCAATTATTTAGCCCAATAGAAGCTTCGTTATGAAACTCGTTAAATGGTTACTAGACAACGGATAAACATACTTAAAATACTTAAATACATACTTATTATACGTATACGTATACGTAGGTACCTACATAGAAAACACCTAGACCCGAGACAATTTAAAAAAACAATAATTTTTAAATTGACCCGACCGGGGATCGACCCCGGGACCTCAAAGATGGCGAATAATACCTAATAAAATAATAATAATATTATTCATAAAGTCTAGTGGTTACACAAGACCCCAAAATGTTGGGTTTGGTTTTTATATACCTATATTATATGAGGTGGTTGGTAATTGTAGAAGTTATTCTGTCTACCTAATATTATCTCATCCGAGTCTGTTCCAACAACTTCATATAGATAAGATGCCACTCTATTCCTCAGTGCTTAAGATTCCGGTTGTGTGCGCTTCTATCTCTGGCCTTATCTCATTTACCAATACGAAGGCTAAGTATTTTCCCGAATTAAATAAAAAAATAAAAACGTCATATCACTAAGGCTAATGCTAACTGGGTTGACTTCTTAGCGGGAAAGTGAAGAGTCGAGTCATGTCTTATTTTCGGTTTTATTTTCTAAAATTTGTGTTATGTCGAATATTAATGTGAAATAATAATGGATTATTGACCGTTAAGTGTTCGTGAGTGTGCATGAGTGTTGGCAAATGAAACAACACAGTGCAACGTCACTTTTCAAATTCTCTCAATAATCAAAGCTCAAGAAGTCGGCCCGAGGACTTAATAAAGCCCCACATCTTTATTGAGATACTCAGGGGGTCGCGGGGTCTATCATTTCTCACTTCTCATTCATCATCATCATAAATGAAGAAAAAATACTAATGAATTTAAGAAACTAACGACATGACCAAGACAGACAAGAAGTGTCTAGAACAGACGAATAGGCTTAACTGGATTTCATCCGGAGCTGTAAAACAGTACACAAAAAAAAAGCTAATGTTGCACTAAGTGTTGCACTGCACTTATATCAGAAATTTTTAAATAAAATACTCAAGTAATTAACCACCGCCGCCGCGCCGCCACACAGTCTCAACGAAAACAATTAACTGCCATTCACACCATAAAAGTTAACAAGACTGCCAAACGATTCGCTTCAATAACAATATTAAGCCCGTGTAATACCAATGAGGCACGCCCAATCATAACGTCGTTAACATCAGTTTTATGACGATCTCACCAATCAGTACATTACTGTAAGTAACGTCGCTTAAATGTTACTATAGTCTTAGACGCTATAGGAGGTAGTTATCACTTCATTCTCGACGAGAAAGCTCTTGGTCCTTTATCTTACCTGACAGCAAATGACAATAAAGGCTTTGACACACAGCAGGCGCGACGTTTACTGGGCGCTTTCGCGGCACGAATTTTGTCGTGGCTTGTGTGGCACTCCACCATGCTCCGCATTATGCTAGCGTAATAATGACTTTTTGTGACGACTTACATAGTAATGAAAACAAAAAATGTAACGTCGTCATCGACATCCGCCACGCCTATGTTTGATGAAATCTTAAAGTCAGATGCTATAGAACATTCCTCACTCTAACCCTCAATTGACGAACTGGATTGAAGTTTTTGCCCAGTGATAGTCCTTGTCAACCTTCATAATGTCCGGCTAAAATAAACACGCTTCTATGTTAAATATTTTATTTAATGTGTAGTGTTCGCATAAAAAGTTTGGTAAAGAAAACAGGTGGTTATAGTAAGCCGACAGTCATTGGACACTTAAGCGGCCAACAAATGATTTTTTTGGAACTAAAATAAATTATTTTAGTTATATGCCTACATATATATTACTATGTTTTTCTGAAACATAATAAAATTAACTATCACTAAAACATCTTAAATAATTCAAATATAAAGGCTTTTTTTATATAACCATAGTTTTAAAAATATGAGGCTAAAAACATAGTCATTGGACAGAATTTACTATTATTGGACAGCCAATTAGATTGAGCCAGTTAGGATTGGTTTATAAGAAAAAACCAATAAAAACTCTATTGCGTCTTTAATGAAAATACATAGATATTTTAAAATTGTTGTTTTTTTTGCTGTTTAAACATTTCAAATAACACGTGAAAATGACAAATGACAAATGTCAAATGACACTGTCCAATAATAGATTTACTCAATAATTCGATTTTGTAATAACATTAGCGACTAATAAACAAAATAATTTACTGCAAACCATAGACGTCGTTTTTAAACAATAGAAATGTTATTAATTGCGTTTGAATTGAATCTGTCCAATAACTATTCGGTGATTCGGGTTGCTAACAAATACAATTTAAAAAAGACAAAAAATCCTGCTCGTGGATTTGATCAGAACGATTCAGCCTAAAGACTACTACTTGAATACTTTAAATACACATTATAACTAATACATCGAAGTCACAAGTATTCGAGCGTATGAGGCAGTGAAAATGATTCTCGAAACAGCGTCGTTCGCGACTACATCATTCGAGTCTATAAGCTTTCGAACCTATGAGGCAGTGGAAAAAAAATTTGCAACAGCTTGTGTCGCAACAGCGGCATTCGAAACTACGTAGGACATCCCTATTAAATTGATGGTAAAAAGCTAGCACGGTAAACAAGTGGAACAACATAATCAAAAAATTTTAATCTAAGATGCATGTTAGTACTAGAATTCTTGATCATATATCTACTATTTTACGCTTATTTGCCTTCTGTGTAGTTTTGAAAACTTCACCAATTTTAATTTTAAATGGCCCAACACAAGGGACCCATTTAATCGTTTCCTTATCGAGGCTAAAGTTGTTTTAACTTTCGAAATTATAAATCTTCAGTTTCGTGTGCGACCTGAGCGTGAGCGATAAGCGATCGTAGCTTTTGTACGTTTCAGTTTTTCTTTTGATTTATTGTAGATTGTAGGTTGATACTACTTATTTATAATGTGCATTTAATAATGTATCAATAACATGCTATAAATATTGCTTCTTATTTTCCGCTCAATTCATAATAAGTGACACGGATTCACTTGCATTTATTCTATATACACATTTGATTTGATATCCTGACGATAACCTTTCACAAAATCCGTGGTCATAGGGAGACTGGTACTAGTAGAACCTATTTTTCTGCCATAAACTGATTTCCGTTGTTTAATCTTACAAAAGCTCATAAATACTTGGATGCCCAAGGTAACCACAGTGCCATAGAACAATTAAATTTCTATTATTTATTTATTTATTATCGGAATCAAAACATACATTACTTTTATAATATGGGGTACTACTTAAGCCTCTTGGGTCTGGTTTAAGAACAACTGAGTGGATATAAGGATGTTAATTATCATTAATATTCACATTACCATCACTGGCTCATTTTAATCCCTACTGCTGGGACACGAGCCTTCCCTGTGATTGAAAAGGCAAAACGGCTCATAAATCACCACGCGGGCCCAGTGCGCAGGGCCTAATGCAGCCGGGACCAACGGCCTTACGGTGCCATAAGAAGCACGGAGGATCTCGAGTTGATAAATTTTTGGTCACCCATCCGATGACCGGCCTTTGCGAAAGTTGCTTAACCTTAGCAATCGGAGACCGGGCGCGTTATCCACTGCGCCATCGAACTAATATTGTAAATGCGAAAGTTTGTGTGTATGTATGTTCGTATATTTGTTACTTCTTCACGCTGCAACGGATGGATGGATTTGGATGAAATCCGGCATACAGATAGTTTATAACCTGGATTAACACATAGGATAATTTTAATCACACTATAAATATACTAAAAACGACAATTTCATTTTCCAATAAAAAAATATTTGTTTCTTTTATAGTCATGGAAACCAAAGAGAATTTAATCAGTTGATAGAAACTGTCAAAGCGGTACGAAGTCCGCCGAGTCCACTAGTTATTAATAATGTATTTAATCGCAAAAATGTTAAAGGACATATCAGAAGGTACCATTAATTCATCGGACACCCTTCAACGTAAAACTTACAACCGTGTCTGACTGTGTAAAGTATAAAGTTCACAAAAAGTGAAACGTGTTTCCCGTTACGCCAAGATAAAGTTGAAACTTGAAGCGGCCGTTTTAAAAGAGTCGGAGCATGCGAGTTACGTCCATGGCGTGCCGGGCCACGTTGATTCATCGCTGGGCTTGTGGGATAAGGGCAGGTCGAGGACAGACCAACCGTATATATTTCGTAAGAACTTGGGTTACAACTCGTTTAAATTTGACTGGACAGGATTTCAATTTGTAAACTTACTTACTTAAATCTTCTTTCCCTTTTGAAGCTTCGGTATTGGCAGCCGAACGGATGATGCTTTTTTCATCGTTAGCTCGGCAAATGACTACATTCCACCTGATGTTAAGTGGAAATGGAGTCCAGACGCAAAGATAACTGGTGCAGCGTGTAAACAACGCAGCATCAGCTAAAGCGACACTTGGAAAAAATACATCAACTTTTATTAAAAGTTGTAAGAGTATGACAAGACCAATGAATCTGAAAAATTATTTATATTTTATGCCAAATATAATGATACCATCAATATTCGTAATTTTGTTGCTTCATATTTTAATAACTAAAATCAGTAAATTTTATAAAAAGATTTTTTTAGATTCTGCGGTCTTTGAGGTTTTAATTTTATTGTCGCAAGCGCTAGGTATAACAAAATCTAAAAAAATATTTTAATAAAATAACTGATTTTAGTTATCAAATTAAGCAACAACAAAATTACGAATATTGATGTTATCAATATATTTGAGTGATTTCAAAACATATAGATTAAATAATTTCATTGTAATTTTAGCATTAATGATTTTTAGAGGTGTTTTCGTAAAGAATTATACGATCGAGTCAAAATTGCACAATCGTGTTTTTGAGCAAGGGTTTTAAAGACAAAGGCATGAAGTTATCTCTATCAAAATATTAGATTCGTTGGTCTTGTCATTATTCCAAGTGGCGCCTTAACCTCACTCTGCCGGCCCACAAGGTGCTTCTTCACGCCCATCAGGACCCCATATCATAGGAAGGAGGAAAAATTGGGTTAAATGAGAGAAATCATGGTTTAATATCCATAGTTCCGTTAGACTATTGCCTCGAACTCATACGCATATTTGCTTTATTTTCATTTTAAGTTTCGCTTGTCAAAGGAGTAAGTTATGCTACGGGTCAGATGACGCCATTAATAACTTCACATATTCCGTTGGTCACACTAATAGCATTTAATCTGTCAAATTTAAATTTAATAAACTGTCAATAAAATGTTCAACTTACATTTAACTTGCGTTTAGATTATCATATTCTAAATATCACACTTGCCCAATGCCCAAAAGGTGATTGAAAAGAGTAAATTGAATTCCTAACTAACAATGTCGCAATATTTCCTAAGCGTCTTTAGAAATATGCCTTTATTATCTACTTAAAACCGGCTTCCTCACATGATTGTTTCATAGCATGATTATACTTGACCAAATTATGAGTCGCTATTAATTCTAAGCTTCCAGGCTCCAGGCAGCTTTGCGTGCGTTAGGTAATAGCGATATTAAATAGCAACCTCAGATATTCAGATGAGATAGTAAGATAGCTAGTTAGTTGAATCATTCGAGTCCAGTACCGGCAAAGACAAACAACTAATTATAAGTACGAAGTCATGATTGAAATACTGATCGAATTCACTCCAAGAAATTGTAAGTGCTACTAGAATTTCGTGGCAGACCGACAGACCTTTACCGATGTAAAAGAAGCGAGCGTAAGGAAAATGGAAATCAACTTTAGATAATAAAAAAGCTAGAAAAGAAAAATATCATTTTTTTTAATCAAAAATATTTTTAAGAAATTATACCTAGGTACCTACTAAACCCAACATACGGTGATACAACGACTATAAAGGAAACAAAACACAACGCAGATGACAGATTGAAACAGAAAATTTAAACTTAAACACAAACTTAAACAGTTAAATACAAAGTAAATAAACTTATTATTTACTCTTCAATAACCGATAATACTTACATACTTATTGGAGTATTTATTTACTATTCAATAACCGATATACATACCTAATGGAGTATCTGATAGATAATCCATCACATGAAAGACAACCATAATATCCCTGAGCGATTTACTGTGACGGGTTGCCCATAAATTATTATATCGTGTGTACTTCGATTTATTAATACTTTGTATACCCTACTGCATATTGATCTGCATGCAATACTTTGCAAGCTGTTTATCCAAATTCTACTACAACGTAAATTACAAAAAAGATACATGGTTAGCTAGTTACTAAGCATGATTAAGAACCTTCTAACGTTTCATATATCATCATCATCATCATCATCATCATCAGCTCATTTTATGTCTCCACAGCTGGGGCACGAGCCTTCCCTACGGATGGAAAGGGAGAACGGGCCATAAACCACCACGCGGGCCCAGTGTGGATTAGTAGTTGTTAACGACTGCTAATACAGCCGGGACCAACGGCTTTACGTATCTTCTGAAGCACGGAGGAGCTCGAGATGATTCATTTTTGGTCACCCGTCCGACAACCGGCCCTTGCGAAAGTTGCTTAACCTCAGCAATCGCAGACCGGGCGCGTTAACCACTGCGCCATCGAGCTCCTTCATCGAGCATTCTATACTTAAACGTAAATTACAAAAAAGATCCATGGTTACCCAAGCATGATTAAGAACCTTCTAACGTTTCATTAAATATTTATAACAAACTTCAAACATGATTATTATTGTCATTTATATTTATAAGACTAGTGGCCGCTCGCGGTTTCACCCGCGTGGTTCCCGGTTTCACCCGCGTGGTTCCCGTTCCCGTGGGTATATCGGGATAAAAAGTATTCTATGTGTTATTCCCGGTTATAAACTATCTGTATTCCGAATTTCATCCAAATCCATTCAGTAGTTTTTACGTGAAAGAGTAACAAACATCCAAACAAACTTTCGCGTTTATAATATTTATAGGATAGATAAATCTTCATTGGTTGAGTGTTCCAGTTGTAGTGCGCTATCATATTCTTTGGCGTTGTCATTAGGATTTCCGTGGCGCAATTAGAAAATCAACACACCATCTTGCATCAGCGTCAGAACAGTTGCTAACGTGGTGCATAACACACGTTTTCTACTCACCTCATTAATATTCACTGTGACCAACACCCTTAATAAGAAACCCACATCTGAGTGAGGTGGTGGAGACGCCACTTAGCATACATTTGAATCATTTATGCAGCTACCTGATGCATCGTTTTCCATTTAACTTTTCTCGTAACAAACATTTTTATCTCTAAAAAAGGATTAAGCCCTTTTCCGTTCAGCCATTGACGCATTTTCAATCACTTTAAGAAAAAGTCAAAGGTTTAATTGCGTCAGCTAGCCCGTAAATGGCTCTTGGGCTGTTGTAGGCATCCCATTGATCCGTTCATAAACATCGGCACCGGTAGTTGTCTTTACTTCACAATGTACTTTGACTTGTTTATTGTTTTTGAAGAGAGATTTGTTTATGTCCATCATTGTTAAAAACTTTGAAATAAAAAAAGAAAGCATAGGTGGTAGTCCATCTGACCGCTCGTAGAATTATTTTTAACATTTTTTTTTAATAAAATAATTGTGCTGGTTTTTCTCATTTTTTGCAAGCCACTAATTGACTTGATTAACTACTTTCCAATTGTCCGTCGTCTTAACAGTCAATGATCGCCCTTTTTTCTAAAAATTTTATATAAATAGTAATAGTTTATTTTGTTAATAGGCATGCAGCATTTAAAAAAATGTTCTTAATTAAAATAAAAAAGAACTTACTGAAAACTGAACTGAACGTAACTCGGTACGAGTTACAGTGGTAGGAGCCGTCACCTGGATTGCGATAGGTCTTTGTGTCCATCGTGTTAAAGTCCTATTTAAGTCTTATTTTTTTGAGTGCAACAAGTAATTTAAGCAACAGCTATTTCAACTGAACCACCAATATGGTACAGTTGGAAAAGCTGTTGCCTGGATTGTAACAGCTGTGGGTTCAAACCCCACTTGGCATTGTAAAGGCGAACAAAATTTTTTTAATCGTAATTTTAAATTACTTACGCCAATCAGTTTGAGATTATTCGGAAGTTTAGTTTAAAACCACGTCCATATACAGTACCCAAATATATTTATACAGTTTATATTTTTTATTAAAGATTTTCATAATTCAACCCTAAATTTTTATTTCCATTACGGGCCGTTACAGCCGTATTTTTTTCGTTTTACATAATTCGAAGTTAATTCGCTCCCAAAATACCTGTTTCCCTCATTATCGTAAACGATGGCAACACGACGCGATCACGGTCTTGCCAATTTTAGGTAAATTGATTTTCTTGATTTTACAAACAATTTAAATCTTGCCCTAAATAAAGAAAGATGGAGGCAGATACAGTGGAGTCAAGACTGGTCAAGACCAATGCCTTTTATTGAGTAACGGCAAAGTAAAGGCGAATGTGTCAGCAATTTTATTTCTACAATCTACTTAGTTGTTCTTAAACCAGATGCAATAGAAATTCAATTGTTCTATGGCACTGTGGTTACATTGGGCGTCCAAGTATATACTACGTGTTTTGTCATTTTTTTTATAATAATATAAAAATATTATCAAAAGGAAAAAAATCAAGTCAAGTTGGCGTTTGGTATACCTAAAGCTAGTTTTAATCTTAGATAAAAAAATATTGTTACCTAAAATGGTTCAACTTAAAAGAAAAGATACCGCAATCAGTAGTAGTCACCCGAGTTCATATAAATATAAATACACAAACTTTTAGCATTCGCAAGTATTAAAAAAAAGAACAATAACCGTAGCCATCGACGCCTACCGCCCGGCAAAATACGACATCTTTTATCTGATGATAAACTGGTTTCCGAACAGGTAATCCGTCTTATCTTCCATCTCGTTCACCCACGTGGATTAGCCACACGTTAGAAAGGGACGAACCGTCTCCAAAAACCGGCAACGTAAATTTTATTTATTTCTTAACTTCTTGCGGGGCACATTAAACATTTTTCGATTTATAAGCTACAGGCAAAAGCCTTAGTAATTGCCTCGCCTTGAGACTTGACTAATTTGCATGGCATGAATTTTAAAAATGGCTGCGCATGTTAAATAAATAATTGCGTGCAACGGTGCCACCGCACCGTGCTGATAAAAGTGACATTTAAAAAATACCTATTATTTTACATATGAAATTAAAACCTCCTTCCTTAATAGACGAATCGCATGTAACTTTTTTTAACCCTCTTCTGACATACATAGGTCTATGTCTAATTGTGTTTTTTTTTCCTTTGATTAATGGCTTCGTGCGATTAGCACATTTAGCCAGTGTCAAAGTAATTTTTCTTACAAGTAATATATAAATAAACAATATTTCCTTCTTGAATAGATGATGATGAATGATAGGTAATAGAAATGAGAAGTGAGAAATGATATACCCCCCAACCCCTCGAGTATCTCAGTAAAGATGTGGGATGTTACTAAGTCCTCGGGCGGACTTCTTGAGACAATTTGAAAAGTGAAGTTGAACTGTTTTTTTTTTGATTTGCCAATACTCATGCGCACTTACAAACACTTAACGGTTAATAATCCACCATTATTTCACATCAATATTCGACATACCTACTTAACACAAATTTTAGAAAATAAAACAAAACCGCAGACATGACTCTTCACTTTCCCACCAAGAAGTCTAAACATTTATATTTTACCCGGTGGTACAGTCACGTGCATCAATATGTATACACTTTGGACTAGTTTTGACTCTTCATCATCATCATCATCATCAGCTCATTTTGTCTCCACTGCTGTTACATTGCTTAGCGGTTAATGCTCGTAACTGTACAGGTTCTGTTTTAAAAGATACTTTTGAATAATCAGCCATTACTTTCCCACTGGGCAAAGTCCTCCCCTCTATCCTGAGCCAGTTCGGGCCAATTCTTATGGTGGGAGTTCAGCACATCCCTTTAATATGATTCAGTAAAATTACTGAGTCATCATCATCATCATCAGCTCATTTTATGTCCCCACTGCTGGGGCACGAGCCTTCCCAATGGATGGATAGGGAGAACGGGCCATAAACCACCACGCGGGCCCAGTGCGGATTGGTAGTTGTTAACGACTGCACATGCAGCCGGGACCAACGGCTTTACGTGCCTTCCGAAGCACGGAGGAGCTCGAGATGATAAGTATTTGGTCACCCATCCGATGACCGGCCCTTGCGAAAGTTGCTTAACCTCAGCACTTGCATACCGGGCGCGTTAACCACTGCGCCATCGAGCTCCTCCATTACTGAGTAAAGTGGCATTATAACTAAGACAGGTAATTAGGTAGCTAATTTCAAAAGGATGCGGTGACCGCTTACAATCAAGACTTGATGGTTTGACAACTCAGTTGAATAAAATATTTAAAAAAAAACGATCGAGCCTTACAGTAGTCGCATAAGGTGAATAAAATTTGACATCTCACCTTAGTAATAAGCAATTTTAACAGGTATTACATCATTTTATAACTATAAAATAAATAATGTCTATTACACACGAAAGGGTTGAAATTAATATTACAATAGAAAACAGAATACCTATAGAATTAGCAATGACGTATAATTTTTACCCGACTGCGTCAGAAGGAGGGTTATTTACAAATCATGAAGAGAATGCAGTAAATACTCATTAGAAGACATTTGGTATATCAAAATGACCTTTGATAGTCAAATGACACACGCAATATATAATAATAATAATATGTCATGTTTATAATATCGATTACAGAATTTACAAAATGGCGCGCGCTTGCACGCTTCCCCGACTTCCTGTTACACTGTTGCGACACTTCCGTCCCATTTCACGAAATCACTCCCACAAATTGCTAGAAAGCGAGAGGAAAGATGTTACACGTCAAAAACCTAAAGACTGTCAGTCAGTCAAAAATCAGTTACTGACCCCTAGTTTTATTGATTAAAGGAAAGTAAAGTCGATCACAGGTTCCTTTTGACAACTGGTGCCATTAGTACAGAACAACGACGGTCCCCTATGAGTCGTATGAAAAATAAGACGAAATGGTTTGTATTACATGTCTCTATAGATTTAGTTAAACTTTCAAAGATACCTTCTTTTTTAATAAATACAAGTCGTATGTGCATGTATTAAACATTTTACAATTTCCAATAAATATTAATGAATGCGGCAACGGTCACACAGTTCTCGTTAAGCGTACGCATACATAGTGCGGACAAACAGTCACCCATAACTTATGTATGAAAATTTAATATCAGTAATTCATTCTTAGCTTGTTACAGCTCACCTTTGATCAATGACACTACTTTACACACATATACACATTTATACACACCTCATAGACATCTGTATTAAAACCGGTAATGCAATAAGGCTTGGCACAGACGCTAGCTCCAAATAAATCGCGCATCGAATTCCTAAGACGCTTTAAATCATGACACTACTAGATACAGTGCGCCTTATCAATTAGGAGTATTTTACAATTTCACTTTTACCACCACAATAAAGACACATAACTCTTATACCAATGTTATTGAGCTCAGTTTAGATTAGCAGTTGTTTTCGTGGCTTCAGCCATCCTTGGTGCTGGTTCTCTCGGTCTGAGCACGTAGAGCTTTATAAATAAAGGCAGAGAATTAGTACATGCCGCCGGCGAGAGTAGCTTATCTGTCAGACATGTTCTAAGAGTAACCCAACACTGTTTAGATACTACGTTAGGTAATTGAAAAGCCATGTAAACAGAGAGGAGAGGTGTAAATGAAGCTTTAGTGAGCTTTTAAGGTGATAATGATAGTTGCTGTCTGTCTGTGCAATTTTATATGTTTGATTATTTGACTAAATAAGTTGAATATGAATTAGTGAAATCACACTAATATTATAAATGCGAGAGTTTGTATGTATGTATGTGTATATTTGTTGCTTCTTCACGCTGCACCGGATGGATGGATTTGGATGAAATTCGGCATACATATACATATACATATACTCTGTAAGCCAGCATGTAATTGAATAAATAAATAAATACAGATAGTTTATAACCTGGATAAAAACATAGGACTTTTATCCTACCTCCTATCCTACTTTTATCCCGATATTCCCACGGAAACGGGAACCAAGCGGGTGAAACCGCGAGCTGCCGCTAGTATTTCATATTTACTTGGTTTAAGTTATGGAAGAGCGTAGACTTCTGGTACTACCTATGTATTAAAGCATTAATTTGTATACCTACATAGGTAAATTTTAAGTATGCCTAAGTACTACATTGTTTTTAATATAACATCCGTATACAATACAATTAGCATAATAAAATTAATTATAAAAATTCTTTATTTTTTTATAAAACAACAATGATCATGAATAAATATCTACACTACGTAATTGTGACTTCGTTGTGCGTACAATTTTCAGTGATTTCCCTCTTAATAGATTTGCGAACATTCTTTCTCGGGAAGCAAAGGAAAATGGTTCCTACAACCACGGAAACTAAACCGGTTTTAGAGCGTGCCTGTATTTGGCAAGCCCGGGGTGTCTGATTTATATTAGAGCAATGCAGTAGTGTGCAGTTAGTATTGATTTCCATTCGTGACGCCCCGCCCCTGCAAGCGTCTCACCTCACGCATCGCATCGTCATAATGGCAAAAAGCCAAATAACTGTTGCCGTGGACATTAAAAAAGCAATATAGAACGTTGAACGCTTCTTTTTTTATGAGCGCCATTTTATTAAAACAAAAGAAATGCAATTTAAAAATGGATGAGTTCTGCATTCGGTTAGGCGGCTGTCGTTTGTTTTTTGTTTTTCTGCTTAAAACCTCCATGATTTCTAATAAAGGTAAAGACGAGCTGGACTAATATACTATGTTATTTAATATTTGATTGCCATAACAACAATATTCTGTTCCGACAGTTAGAGACAGCCTATATTTTTCAGTGCTTGAGGACTTTCGGCTTCAATCTTCATCGCTTAACAGCAGGTCTGATGAAAGCCAAGCGCTTCCCCATTGTAAAAATAAAAAATATAATAAACACATAAAGTGTTATGTGTGCTATCCACCATAGGCAGCTTCAATTTCAAAATCTTAAAAAATAAAAATATATTCTTCACAAATCGTAGTACCTACTCGTAGTTAAGTACTATCACAAAATGTTTACATTATTATAAATAGGTTGTATTTTTTATGAGTTCAGTTTCAGTGGTAAATTAATTTCGCTGCCTACCCCGCACTGATATCAAACCGGATTAAATTTAAATCGCCGCCTCGCACTCCTAAAAATAGTCGTCGACGACGCAGTTTCGTCACGCAACGAAATGTGGGTACCGACCGACGATAGTTTAAGGGTTGGCAGGCATTCGTTCCTATTTTATTAACTATTGGACTATTCTTTTACAACAGCAGTAGTTGACCAGTGAAAACCGTATGAATATGAATGAAAGTATGTTGGGAAGTAATAAGATGGTAACGTTACCTTATTGCCTCCATTCTAAAATGAAACAGCAAAGTAACTGTTGAAGTACAGTTACCCAAAGCAAAAATCTTAGTTCAAAATTTGAGGGAAGTGTAACAGAGAACGGTGTATGCGCTGCATGACGAAAATCGCTGACTATATTTCGTTTAAAAGAAACAAAAAGTTTTCATTCCTTTATTATTACTAAGACTCCGCTGTCCGTCCGTCCATGAACCGTGATAGTTAGACAGTTGAATTTTTCACAATTAATGATGTATTTCTATTGCCGCTATAACAACAAATACTAAAAAACAAAATAAAATAAATATTTAAGGGGGCTCCTATACAACAGACATGATTTAATTTGCGTTTTTTTAAAATTATCACCTTTAAAGAGTTTTCTTTAAACAAAAGAGCATCATTAATTATTTTTAAACTTCGAATACCGCCATCGCCATGCTTATTCATAGAGGGTTGATTCCAAAATGGCAGCCCTACGCCACAGATGATAAATGCCCGGTGCGGCCTCGACCAACCGACATACTCCCCGCAAGGAGGTCATTGCCCGCCATTTCGGTTATGACACGGTAGCATTACTCTGGAAACGACTGGTTATGTTACAGCATTACAGTGAGAACAGGCCTTTAGTTTCATATAGACATAATATTTTATAAATATATATATGTATATATATAAATCTTAGCCCGTTTTTTAACAAGAATAGCAAATAAAGCAATTAATATTTAGATTTCTCATGATGATGCAGTTATGTTAGCCTAAATGTTAGATAACAAAAGTGAACGACCTAATTGTTTGATCGTTTGAAAATGTAACTAAAATTACATAATATTTTAGAGCTGTTTTCACGCCGTTGTAGTTCTCAACAATACTAATCTCCAAAATAATTATAGCGATCTCATTTATATAATTTTGAAGTAATTAAGCAAAATATCAAGAAAACTTAAACACAATGAAAACCTGTATCACATACAAGAATTTTTTTTATCTAGACTTTACCTGTACATAAAAAGCAACTCACATAATCGAAACGCGTTCCAAACTTATCGATCAAATTATTCCCTTTACAGAACTATCGGGTGCGCCCACAGTAGCATTGGCAATGCAAAAAGTTCAATGCAAACCCCTCAGGTGAGCCATTCGCGATACGCGCAATATATCGTTGAAGGGTGGACGTTTTGCATTTTGTATATTATGGTTTTGTTGCAATAAATAACCCAGAACGTAGTTAAGATAACTCCGGATAAATCAGATTTACGCGCACGCAAAACTGAAGCGATAATTTTCGCGTTCAATAAATCGTGGCTCGTCCATAAGTTTTTGCGTACCATAGATTATGCGTAACCTACAGACGAATATCGGTTGTCGACTGGCCAGTAATGTAGCATTGCAACACTCGAAAAAAGTTAAATCATATTCGAATTTGGAAGCATCGTCGCGAAGACCTCAAAATATCGAGTTCGTCGACTCCCCAACTCTTCCGGGTTTTTGTTTACTGGCGCAGTAAATGAATAAACAAGACGCGAGGCATCGATTCTTATCGTGCGTTCGAGAGATTTATTCGGAGCTTTCGACTCGATTTATCGCGTAACAGCGAACCCGTTCCGTGCCTACTTAGCTCAGTAAATAATGTCCCACCGAAATTAATGGAGTTCTTTTCTTTAAATAGATGACTAACCACCGGCTCTCACGTTATCTCAGTTACCGTGCCGTGTTTATATTGGCCGCCTTACGTACTCTAAGCCTTTGAATCCATTAAATCTGAAACCCTTACTATATGTTGATATATAATATTAAAAGTACCTACTTACCTTGGGTTTACTCATCTAGTAATAACTTAGTCTTTCAACTGACAGTAAAAGTTAATATGGCAGAATGTGGTCACGCCCTGTCCTTGAAATGCTCATCTCAGGAAGAACTGGCTGCTATAAATCTTATCTAGTGGTAGGCATGCGGACTTACAAAAAGTTCTACCACTAACCGAACCGCGTGCAACATGTATCCTCACTGCGCGTCCCAGCAGTTGGGACGTAAAGTGAGCTGTTGATGATGATACCTTACCTATTGTTACACCAAGCAACCTGGCTAGCGTTATCTGTGACTATTAGTGGATCTTGTTCGAATGAATGGACAACCAAAGAAACAAAATGATTTCTCAAATCAAGGCTTGGATTTAGAATTAGCACATGTGCTATTAGAAAGCTAAGTTTCTCCACAATCGAACCCATGATCACTAGATCACGAGAGTGATCAAAAATTGTTATAGGTTTATGTTATTAAACTGATCATTGATGAATTGGTTAAATTGATAATGGTTTACAACGGGTTGCAATCCCTTGCGCACACGCACATTTCAGTTTATTCAAAACTAGCTGTGCTCGTGACTTCGTCCGCGTGGAATAGTGACTTTCGGCAACATTTTTAATTTTTTAAGATCTTGTTCCCGTTTTTGCAATATTTTTCACTGATGCTTCGTTCCTATTAATTGCAGCGTGATTTTATATAGCCTAAAGCTTTCCTCGATAAATGGACTATCCAACACAAAAAGAATTTTTTAATTCAAACCAGTAGTTCCTGAGATTAGCGCGTTCAAACAAACAAACTCTTCAGCTTTATAATATTAATATAGATATAGATGAGATTCGTTAATGTAAAATCAATAGTAGTGGTAAAGTGGTTCTTGTAGCGCGAGATGTTAGTTTACCTTTATGACTTCCTTCTCTATAAGCAAATTAAACACTTAACAGTCTTTAAAAAAAATTTAACAATACACATTATAGCAGTCCCATATAATAGCTGATAGCATATAGATAGTCTTTACGTCAGTAGTCAGAGTCCATAGTAAGAAGCTGTGGATATTGAACCACAAATTCTATTTAACCTGATCATCTATCCGTTCGGCTTCAAACGCTTCAAACTTGCATTTATTTAGTTATTACCAAGCCAAAACTTAAATATCCCTTTATATATGTACCTTAGCAGTTTCCCCTCGTATCACCTTCTTACCATATACAAACAGCCGCCATCCACCACATACCTTTCCCTTCCCAGCGAACCGAAACGCACCAAAACCGCCCGCTGATTTAAGCGTACAATACATGATACCGTACATTGTACAAGATTCACAACACCAAAATCCACTTACCCCGTACAGGGAGTGTGGAAGGGCTCCACTTGTTTATTTGTTCATTAGAGCAAGCGGGGGTCCTCAGTGCGAGGTGAATTTTAGGGTAATCGCTGTAGGCGTAGATGTACTACGACTTGTAGCTGAAATTTCATGTCGATATGTCTATATATTGCTTTAAAGTTGCAAGAGTAAATTCGGTTATATGAACACTATAATTAGAGACACTTGCTTATTGAATCCTTTATTGTTCATTAAAATTACAGTCTAAATTACATTTTAAAAACATATATTTATATATATATATATATATATCTATATATATATAAACATAATATATACATATTAACATCTGACTGTATAACTATATGATGTTACTAATTACTGCTCAAGTTAGAGAGGTAGAGCTCTTTCAATTTTTGTTTAAAAGATGCTACTGGTGGGCTCTCACGAATGCTGGCAGGCAGTTTTTTCCACAATCTGTCTGCATATACGGTGTAAGAATTGTGAAAAAATTTGGAATTGGATTGTGGATAGAGAAGGGTTCTTGAGTCACAAGACCGTTAAAGGAGGGACAGGATGTGCATATCACGGCGGAGTCGGATTGGGAGCCATTTCAACTTTGATTTGAACTCTGAAATATGATCATACTTGCATCAGGTTCATATTTGGTCTGCACCAAATATAAACCTGATGACCAAATTTTGCAGACGCTCCAGTTTTTTAATCAACTCTTCCGTTCTGGTCCATGCATTTCTTTTAAGACGACGGTCTTTCACTGTTGCATTAAGTATTTGTTCATTACAGCGAGCAGGGGTCCTCAGTGCGAGGTGAATTTTAGGGTAATCGCTGTAGGCGTAGATGTACGAGTTCTAGCTGAAGTTTCATGTCGATTTGCGTACGGGTAGCCTTACAGTGCATAGACTCAACTTGGATTACTGATTTTTCTCAATTTTTTGTTACCTACTATTAAGAATCTACTGATAAAGTTTTTAAAAGCCATCAGCGTCCCGTCATTTGGTTACTACATAGTTAAAAATCATTTATCTATACTAATACTTATTATAAAGAGGAAAGCTTTGTATGTATGTATGTATGTATGTATGTATGTATGTATGTAAAAAAACTACTGGACCGATTTAAAAAAATCTTTTAACATTAAAATGCTACATTAGCGCTGATAGGCTATATTAAAAAAAAGTAAAGTACACCCGTGCGAAGCCGGGGCGGGCCGCTAGTATTGAATATTTCAGTTACACCTTTTCAAACAATAAAGAAAAACCAATTTAAACATGCAGCCAATAAAGGCCCGTTGTTTACTATTCCAACAACGTAACGCTACAGCTATTAACATTGCATCCATAAAGAAAGTGAGAAAACGAACAATCGGCGACAAATCGATTAGAGAACAATCGAGAAACGGAAACGTGAGAAACAATACAATTCGAGTCGGTGCAATCGATGTATGGTCAGAATCGAATCAGCCCGTAGACGACATTAAACAAATCGGCCGAGAAATGTAGAGAATGTTATCGACCACAGTATAAACAGACTCATCAAAAGCAGTCAATAAAGTTGCAGTGTGTTTGAACGTACTTTTACGTTAATGGCCTTTCTGTGGCGCTGTGACGAATCGTTAGTTATAGAGCTGTTTTAGTCGATAAAAGAATGAGATTAACCGTTCGATAAAACTACGCGGATAATTCAATAATATTGTAAAACCAGCGGCGTTGATATAATTGTAACAATTAAATCCAATCATGGATTAGTCACGACGATCTATACAAAGATTGATGGATGCAAAATGAGCTGTTTTAAATTTGTCGGGTCTTGAGAGACTTTCGAAGTTTTATGTGGTTTTACGATTTTTCGAAGTTGACGTTAACAGCTTTACAGCAGTTTGTTCTATAATCACCTGTTTACGATTCATTCCGGGTGAAGAGAGGTCGTTAAATTCGTCATAAAAACAAATTCATGTGACTACTTCGGTGGCGTTAAACGTCAATTTGTTAACGCTTGCCCATTATGTGGTTATAAATCTTTGTCGACATTGATTGAACACTTAAATGTTTTTCTATTATAGATTGATATACCTATAATATATTCAAATAGCTTTATAATGAACTCTATGGTTTGATATTCATCAGTTATAAGACTCGATTTTTTTATATATTGCCAATCATCTCTTATTATCCACTAACTGAATAGTTTGTGTTAGTTCTTATAAATAAATAAAGAATTTTGAATTTTTTGAATTTGAATCTCTATTGTAAATTTACGTATAAGTATGTATATCACATTTTGATAGCCAATCCTTTTTGGCAATATCAATATATAATTTACGTATGTATTATTATTATTATACAACTTTTTTTCTTTTATTTAATTTGAAAATAATTAGATTACTATCTACATTCTTTGTTTTATTTCTCGGTTCTACAATGTCAATATTAGTATAGTTCAGTTCAGTCCAAGGAAAATATTTTTCATACGTTGTGGCTCACTCACCGTAGAGTTCGCCTACGATAGTTTTGGAGTAAACAAATCCCGGAGTCTGTTTATTTAATACCTACTCGCACGTAACAGAACACTTCCAAGGAATTTGTTAGCGCACACATCTCGTTTACGATAATGTTCGATTTTCTATTAAACTTGAAAGCGCTCGCTCCACATTCTTATCTAGAACGTTCCACGACATATTTTTCCAAAGTTTCCCGGCGCGAGCTTTCAGGCGGCTGTATAAAGCTCTATTCACACATGGCGGGAGATAAGGCTGCTTTCACACCATTAAGCCGAGCGTCGGAGCCGGGGCTTTTCCAGATTAGATTATACACTCGATTTATGACGTCATTAAAGCTTTGATAATTACTCGGGACAGCCTGTGTAGGCGGGGGAGGGGGTGGCTTGTACTGTTTGATTGGATTCCTGGCACTGTGAGGGTTAAAGGATTAAAGTTATGGAGATTAGTTCGCCGCCCGCGGCTCTGTTCGTTTATGTTAAAAGGTCTATAGAGATGTGCGCGGATAAGAGATTGCTTATTGCCAATTGTGATAGCGGCCGCTTTTAATTTCGTTTCGCGTGCGTTTGTAAATAAACGTCTGATTGGGTTTTCGATTGCTTCCGATATGGGTTGTGGGTAACGTACACCACCTATGGACCGAAGATTGGATATAACTCTACATTTAACAATGGTATTAAACATATAAACAGAAAAATCGGTAACAAACTCACTTGAGCATATTATCAGAAAACAAATAAAACGAACCGAAGCTCCGTAATATCAAAGCAGTAAATTGTACTGGCATATAAATTAATTTTCCAGTTGCCTGTTTCCTTATAAATTTTCATAAGTTTCCGTATTGTAAACCACACAAGTGGGCACTTAAGTTCATCTAATGGCTGCCTACAACTAACTAGGGCGAAGCCCATCCCCCAGCAGTCTTATAAACCCTTGTAAATTGCCCTGAAAGGGATCACCTTTGTTACAATTATTGTAATTCAAACAATAATGGCCGCTCTGCGTCCGATATTACAGGTAATTTTCCAGTGTACACCCTCTCAGGAGGTATGAAAAATGTACCATCTCAGAAACAAAAGCAGTTACGTCTTCCTGCGAAGCCTTATCTATTATGCCGGCGATATTTCCCTTGTCGCTTAAGCAAAGTGAGCGAGAAATTGTTCGCCATATAAAGAAAATGTTAGTTTAATATTCATAAACTATAGTTCAGCGGTACAGGAATTGGAAACAGCTGAACTGCAATAAAGTTGCGGCCTCAGTGCGGAGTAATTGGATTCTGTATTGGCGATGTTACGGTGTGCATTATCAAGATGGATGGGAATAATCATACCTACATAAATAAATAAACTAAACTAAACTACAAACATCTCAATAATAAATTTTTGCTATGTTCCCACAACTATTCTAAAGCGTCTTCATATAACCTGAGCTTAAAGTCTGCTTATTCAATCTCAAACTCAACTGTGTGTCGGTAGCCTAATTATAACAGAAAAAATATTAAGAAAAACAGGCTGGCGACACACGATTGAGGATGTTTTAAAATTTCAAATACCAGACTTTGACTAGACCAAAAAATCGAAGCGCACTTCGACTTCATCTTACGCTCAGAACATAAAAATACCATCAACATTGATACACAACCGTTGTATTAACCCTACTTGCATCGACGTTCAAAATTCAAAGTCGTCAACGGACACCATAGCTCTGTAATTTTTCCGGTGTAACATCACTTCTGGATCCCATTAAATCGTGAAAGTTAAATTCGGTCCAGCAAGTTCGCCAGCCACATTACAAGGCACTCTATGCCGCCACAGCCTCCGGCCCGTCCACGAATGGCCCTCCAATTAAGTGTAATGAGCCCTCACTGCGGAATCTACATATACATTGATACATAGCTGTAATAAGATAACTTAGTTGTTGTATTGTTTAACTTGGTCGGCGCGTTATTTTGGTCTGTTACAAAAGACTAAGCTAAAACATATTCCATTTTGCTTCTTTACAAATAGAAGTGGCGCGCTGTAATTTGTTCAGTTTTTTTTTTCAATAAAGAAAGTTATTATTTCAATTAACGAGATTTTTGTTGAGGAATAAAAAGCTCACGTTAATAATTATTATCTATTTACATTTATGGTATAGTCGACTTACACGTAAAAATAGAGCATTATACGTCTATAAGCCAAAAGTCTACTTATATTTCAAAACACAACAAGTATTAAGTACTTATTACTTACTTATTTAGTACTTTAAGTTATTTTTGTCATTAAATCGTGCCTAGACCTTTAAGAAACTTCCTATTGTGCCAATTAACAATACTCTGACAAGTATTTGTTCTGTTATAATATAATTTTTAACGCAAATTTTGTTGCGAACAAATTACAAAAACACAAATGTTGAAAAAATGCTGGTTAGAACCACGATAGCTCAATTGGAAGAGCACCTGACCCGGTATGTCAGAGGGGTGCGGGTTCAAATCCTGCTCGTGGATTTTTTTTCAACATTTGTTACTGTTCAAACTAGTTTAACACCAACCAAACTCGTTAGTATAGGTATCTCATAGTCACGACCGATGACCCGACTGAAACGTCGGGTATACCTACAAAACATACCTAGGATTCAAATACAAAACAGTTTGCAATATATCACAAATTTAACAGTGCCTAGTGTCTGTGTATAACAAAACGACGTGATTTCCTCTTAAAGATCGTAAATTAAAATTTAAATGATAATAGAAATTCATTTCATTCTGCGTGAACATTAGGTAATTCCGTTTTTCAATAGTATATTCGAACGAGGAAGCTGTACGTTATTTCCTTAGCGTAAATATTTCAGCGGGAACGCATTACAATCTATTAGTGTAGCCATAGAAGAGGGCGTCAAAAGTGGGCCCCATCAAGAGACACATTTGGCAAGTATTGTGATCCCGATACGTCGAACAAACGTGCTGTAATGATGTCAGGCACTTCTGTTAACAGCTGTGCATTGGATGCTTGCAAACATTTAACAATTACTAAATCTAAACGATTTTTTAACAGAAACAGAAACAAACATTTTTTGACCACAAGCACCAATTTTATATAACACAGAAGATACACATAAGAGAAAAAAAAAGATAAGATGAAAACAATGAAAACAAAAAAAAATTAAATTAGATAACGTGCATGTGGCCAATTAGGTCCCAACCTCAGCTTGTGCTGCAACGACATACAAGCCGGTTTAGGTTCTGTTCGTTTATTACTGCTTTATTTGTACGTTTATGCTATATGATTAAAATTTTCTTCAACAATAAAAGTTTTTTTAATTATTAATAATAATGATTGCCTGAAAACAACCTGAAATCTTTAGATAACCTTCCACCTGGGATCTATCATGCAGGACCAACCACCCATCACCACACTGCAAGACCAGGATATGCTTAAAACTTTTACATGAATCAGAACGCCCCTATAAAACAAAGTTAAGTTAGCAAGTGTTGAAAACGTTACGAATCAAGATACTATAATGTGTAAAATAAACTCATAAAGTTTTATTATAACAGTCACTTGTAGGTAAGTGTTTAACTAAAATCCAAACATTTTACTGTTGATACGATGACCTTAGTGGAAGCCACCGATAATATCCAGTCAAAATACACGATACCTACTTATTGTCTTATTTTATATCATCATTGCAGTTCCTATGTAGATATGAAAAGAGTAACCAATACCGTGACCTTACCGGGACCCGTCTATAAGCCACCGATAGTGTCCAGTCAAAATAGACGATAATTATGAATTGTGGCGCCGAGTGTCGCCCCATTAGGCGGCTTTGTACGGCAGCGCTATGTGCACGCCACGATATGCAAATACGTCCGCGGATTATGTGAGGGATAGCTTGTGGGGGCTCGGGAAACCCTTTTAGATGTAGAAGTTGCAAATGTTTCAGTTCACGCCGTTAAACTGAGATTGCAGAAGTGGAAAATTGGAATAGTATTTTTATAGACAATGAATTTGAGTTAGGTATTATTAATGCAAACTATTTAAGTATGTCAGCCCGTGAGTCAGCCCGTGACATGCCGGCCGAAATGTAGAGTATAAAAAAGGTATGCCTATGGTACCTGATACTGATTTGTTACTAAGTTTGCGTAAATCTCTTTTAAATTTATTTCTTTATAATAGATCACAAATTTTAATAGTCTAAGTATAAAGTATTTTATACATATAACCACTCTGTGTCAAAGTAATCGTTTGAGTGTGGTTTGTCAATTAAGCAAAAGGAAACATTAAAAACAATTTTTTACTAAAGTAAAAACTACGGACCCCTGTAACGGTCCGGAGCATCGGGATATATTCATGAAAAAAGTTACATTTTAATAAACAATTTTGAAATTTGTGTGACCTTGTGGTGTTTAGGCATAATGTTTTGAAAGGATAATATGTGCATTAGCGTACCTATATTCTGAATTTGGTAGTGTTTTTAATCCTTTACGTATGAAAAAAAAAGTCATAGACACGTTGCAAGAGACAGTAAAGACGAACAAAATAAACATACCTGAAAGTCCATTGTCGAGACGATTTTTGTAAATAGATTTTATAAACCAAAATTAAGTTTGATAACCTTCGATATTATACCTTTATCTCAGACACAGCACAGGTAATCAAATCACTAATAATATTTAATTTTCACTTCAACCAAAACCAGCACCATACTTAAAGCGGCACAAAACAAAACTGAATGTGCTTTTGCAAAAACTATTGCAAACACATTTAATTTTGTGACGAATCAACAAAGAGGCAAACGGCAATATTTCACCTGCGACAATGTTTGACACTCACTCATAACAATAATCATGTCTTGCGCAACAAAACAATTAAGAGAAAGACTTTCTTTTTAAAAAGGTGTAAGTAAAGATTTCAGCATTGTTGTATAAAACGCGTAATGGCTCGTAACGTTCTAACATTGTTCGAGTATCGTCCGAGGAGGTGTAAGGATACTTTTTAGTGGTTTACGGTGTAATAAAATTGGTTTGGACAACGGCAAACATTGCGGGATTCCTGTTAAATCCGCATCGAAGAAAGGTGTTCTCTTTTTAAGCAATAGAGAAATTTATCGCACTGTCTCTCCTATACAACGACAAAGCCGTTAACCCATTTGTGATACTAAAAAGTTTACAAAAGTATTCTTTACCTACCCAAATTAAGGGTTACATTTTTCTAACAAAGAAGTTTTTTTACCTACCTTGTTTTTTACTTTTTTATTGACGAAACGAAGGCCTTCTTTGAACGCGGCCTCGAACAAAAGGCTGAAGCGTTTTGTTTTCGCTGTTTTTGTTTTGTTTTATCCGTCTCAAATTATAAGTTTGGGCTATTGTGTTAGAATCGACATGTTAAAACCTTTTTAGTCTGGAAAAAATCGTTCCTGTGTGCACTCGGTTTTAAAGTTGTTACCAGTGAGTTTTAGAAGTGTGTTTTGTAGGTGTGTCCGTTTCTGGAGAATATCAATGTAAGTGTTAATAATAATATGAAATATTTAATATGAAAATGTCAATTTAAAAAAATACCACCCACTTTAATGATTTGACTCATAACACCCTTTACCGGTGCACAACCATTAAAGGCAGAAATCGTTCCGCTTTTTTTTTAAATTGCTGTAAGATACTAGACGTTTCCACATATCCCGTGAAGAATTTACAGCAACGAATAATTTTACCATAATTATTTACATAGTTGAACACGTATTTGCATCAGGAATGCATTATTGTCCCAAAGGTGTTGTCAAAAATGCAATAAAACCTTCGTGTTTCACGCAAATGTATTTTAAAGTGTAAAACCATTTAAAATTGAAAACCTTACAAAAATATCAGATTACATTATTTGCTTACAAATGTGTTAAAAATGTTTTTTTATATATAATATTATGTATGTATAAGTAATTAAGTACAAACAAGCACTTAAGAATATTGAAAAGGGCAACCAATGACTCATTAGCTCAATTGGAATGACAGTCGCTCAACTAGCATAAGACAGCAAGTTCAAAAATTTTAAAATAGTGGTAAATTTTCGTTTGTTGAAGTTAAAAATTTACTCTAGGTATATTATCAAAAGCTTAATGACTGCCTCCTTCGGGATAACCTTCTCATGCTATGGCAAAGCCAGGTATAAGATGTGACGTCATTTAGCATTATCCAATAAGCCAACGGCATTAATAATAGCACAGGGCTTAGAATCAGGGAGGGAAGAGGGGCGGGGGGGGGGGAGTGGGACATTCCATTCCACAACTGTTTTGATAGACTACTTTGTATCGATACTAAGTAGGTATTTATGTCTATTAAAAAAAGAACTAGTACAACAAGTTACATTTTAACACAACGACCCGGGGTTATTCGAGACCCAGCGTAAAGTTATTTTGGGATCCGAAAGTATGATTTGTAACGCTAATTAATTACTCTTAACCATCTCTCCTCTTACTTATGATTAAATGACGACAGGAGCTTAAATTTTTTTGCCATATTTTATAGTTTAATATAATTTTAAAATTTCTTACACAAACATTTTTTTACTTAAGGTTGTTGGTATCATTAGTAACATTAGTATTATAAATCGCGATATTTAGTAACAATGGCTGCAAAATATATTCTATTTTATTATGTATATATATATATATATATATATATATTACTGTTTTAACGCTCTAGTTATTTAAAAACGATATCAAATTCAGTTTGTAAGGAGAAGTGGCGGCCATTTTGAATTGTAACGTCACTGACGGTGGGCGACCAATCAGCACACGCCACTAGTTGACACACATCAAATAAAAAGAAGTGAAGCTAACTTCTGCTTGTAGTTAAGAAGATGCTGTAATAGTCACTTTTTAAAGTAAATAACGTTATTTTATTTAAACTAACAGGTCGTCAGCTTGTGTTTGTGTGCCTTTTACTAACCGTCAGATAAATTGTGCTTTGGGCTCATATTTAGTTTAGCAAGCAATTATAACGTTACATAATTAAGATTTGGGTATTCCAAGCCACATGACATCTTAGGTATGACTGAATTGAATGAATTCAACAAAAATATACATAAAGTACGACCGAACGTTTTAAGCGTACACAGATTCCGCATCGTATAAATCCACAGAATAAAGACATGAAAAGCATTAAAACGCCGCACTTATCGGGCCCGAAGACCGATGTTCGTGTGTAAGCAACAACAAGTACCTACGAAGTTAGTTGAGCCGAGAAATTCTTGCTTGAGATAGCGAAGCTGATGCCATAACTCAGCCTGGCGTGCCAGAGATACTGGCTGCGACCCGCCCACACAAACTTAATACCATATAAATCACGAAGGAACAAATTTATTTCTCCGTTTTTTTTACTTACGCCATTTCACGTTATGTATTTAAAAGCTTTAAACGTGAAACTTTATCTAATGAAATATGAGTGTTTGCATTCCATTATGTCCTAATGTGCTATTTGCTCTTCGTGTTGTTTTTTTTTCGCGGATTTGATTTGAATATAGGTATTATTGCGAAAGTGTTATACTAAAGAATTTAAGAATTAACTAACACATAAGTACAACGAAATTAGACTATAAGTATGTATTAATCCTCAAAGAGTTTGTTTAAGACGAAATAACAAAAGCATTAATTAAATTATATCTTCTACAGTTCGGTAAAAACATCGGAACAGAACGTAGATAACTTCACCTAATGGAAACTTAAGCATTTCTTTTATAGAAATAGAATGTAACTATAGTGTAACTGGCCATTCATGTTAATCAGTGGTCGATTAGTACAAGGTCGCATGTAATCAGCCAGCTAAGTGCTAAAAGGTCGCATTGTACTTTTCAAAGCACAGAGTAGTCATGGCAACAGAGTACAGGGCTTTTATCTCCGGGTGATATACAATCTGTCACGAGTGAACGTGACCGAAATACAGGCCGATTTATTTCAGCTTTAACTTAGGGTTGCCAACAAACACAATAAATTAATTAATATAATGTAAGTATGCGAACAACTAGAAAAGCTGTCTAAATACTATTTTCACGTAAGAGATTTTTATTAACAATGCAATAGTTGTTATGTTTTCTCTCTAAAGTTATACTTACTACATATTGTAAAATATCAATGAGCAACAAATTGTTGTAAAGCTTTCGCTATAGAATATAGGGAAGAAATCAATGGAAAGCTAGAGTCGTGGTCAAAGTGATGATGATTGTACCTATTTTGTATGTTTTTTCTAACAACTCGCAAGATATTATACTTGTAAACGGTTAAACAGTAGCTATAATAGCTTAGTTAGTTTCATTTTATTTTATATGAGTAATATAACTTTTTAAAATATCATGATCACTTACATTAGAATAATAATTATTAACGGGATTATTACCATCCCTCCACATCCGTAATCATGGCGCATGCAAAAGTGCCGAAATATCAAATACTACTACTACTACAAAGAAAAACCATGGTAATAATCCCGTTACCTAATAAAAATAATTATTCCAATATACATATATTATCTGACTCATAACACCATATTATATTCGTTTTTAAAGAAGCAGACAACCCTAATCTGACCGTACAGAGTCTGTTTTGATTCGTCTCCGGAATTTTGGTAACCATTTTAAAAATATATTATTGTACGAGGGTTGATGTTATTGTGACTGTATGATTAAATTTGAACCTTAGAATAATAACGCATTTAAACAAAAAGTAATGTAGACAATCAACAGAGCCTACTTATACGGTCATCATGAAAATAAAACGTTCCACACCGTGGGACTTCCCACAGCATATGGGGAGAGGAGATTGACCCAAAACCTACCACGACAGCCCAACGTTGATGAGTTTAACAACTTTCATATTAACACAATCGGGACCAACAGCTTTAATGCTTTCTAAAGCACAGAGAAGCTCGACATATTTAAATTTTGTCAACATTGCGAAAATTGCTTAACTTACTTCGATCAACAATACACTTAACTTTCAATATCACAACCCGATCGGTCAAGCATCGAACTACTAATACTTACAGGTAGGTATACTATTAATTAAGCAGATTGATAAAAAAACGTCGCATAGTTGACAAGCAAGAAAACCCGAAAATGTCTATAATTTATGATCGTTTAAAATGTCACACGATATAAATAAACTAAATCGACCGTATACATTCGATTTGCATAAATTATGTTATAACATCATTTGGCAATATAACAGCGGCTCCATTATATCCATCAGATCAAAATATTTTCGTATAGTATGTACTATTATTACTAAACATGAAACATTTTCACATGAGAGTTGCGCCAAAATTGGACGAGAACTGGCTCGTTTAGATAAAGCTGATACTTAAAAACATCGTATTTAGCTGTGAATGGGTGGTCTACGCACTGGTTTATGAGAAGCCGTAGGTACTACATAGGTATATTTAGTCTGGTTTGTTTGAAAACTATGTTAACATTTACTGCGAATACGAATAATTTTATTAATAAGATAATGTATCCTAAGATTCCTAAGAAACTATCTGCTACCTAACTGATTATTTCTGTATCAGACTATATATTAGCAATTAAATTGCTAATAGTTATTTATGTGTCTAGTCAACCCGTCAACTCGAGGTATGGTATCTTCCACCCAAGGCGCGGTAAAAAGTTTCTAACAAGAGGTAGCTACTAAGGTAGTAGTATCAGAAGCATAACCTTTTATTCCTGAAGACGGATTTGCACTGTGGTCACGATCTTACCAAGCTCGGGACCACGAACCAGTGTTGGTATATTGGGTTAAACCACGTTTTTTTTTTAAAAGCAATATATATTGTAAAATCCAAGATGGCGGACATTTAATTTCCTACCATATACAATACAAACCCCGCCACTGTAGGTGCCATTGCCATCAGCCAACAATTGTATCAACACTATAAATAGTCACTATCCCGTGGGTTCGTTAGGGATAGTTGTACGCCAGGACTTATGGCTGCCGTAAAAGGATGTACCAACCGATAAAACTACAAGTACAAGCCTCGTTTCTACACGGAAACTGAACTGGTCTAAGCCGAAGTGCCTATACAACGGCTATAAGTATATTGTTATAAATATAGATAGGAGTAAGCTAGAACGGACGACCTGTAAGGACATATACATATACCTAGTAGATATAAAAAAAACAGTAAATCTATTTTGTAATGTCCTACAATACAATTTGGAGAAAATAGATCTGCAGTCTAGAATGCTGACGGGGCAAACGGTCGTTTATACCCACAGGTAGAACTGAAGACAGAAATAGAAAAATAATTACTTTCTAAGAACATGTTTCACTTCATATTTAGCAAGAACATAATTACAATTATACAAGTAGTTGAGTTGATCTTGCAATCACAAAATATAAAATATATGATGTAGTATGTCATAGTTATGTTATCACAGTATATGGAATACCTACTTCAGTGTCAAAATAAAATAAAATTCATTTGGGTAGAGCAAAGCTCGCGCTTAGGAAACAATATTTTATTTCTGTAAACTGTTTTTGAATGTTCATCCTATAATAAGTTAGTTAGTAAAGTTATGAGCTTAAAGTAGGTACAAAATTTAAACTTGTCTGTTGTTTGATAATGATAACCCGTTACATTGAAAGAAAATGAGATATCATAAACATGCAAGTATTAAAAACATTCCTATCATCCTTCTGTACCTAGTAGGTACAGTATATAATTTACAGCAACAAGCTATATATATAAAGTTGTGAATTTAATAATCAATGTGATGCATTTAAATAGGAATACGCTGTACTATAATAACTCACTTTCGCTACTTGAGGAATAACTACGCAAGTTGGTATGCAATCACATGCGCCGGCGCAGCTGACTCTACGCCACTCAGCGCAGTGGTCGTTGCACTCAGACTACCCTCAAACGGAACGTAAACTTTATCTCCCATGCGGTAGGGATAATTTTAGAAAGTAATTTAAATGTAGATACTCCTTTAAAGTACGCACCGACGAAAGATTTACAAGACAGAAGACGATGTGCAGAATATTGTTTTTGGTCGCGACAATCGTGTTTAATGGCTTCGTTATAATGGATTCCACGCGTGATTTATGGTAACAATGCCGCCATGTTGGATTAGAGTGTCGTCGACTTTGAGATCAAAAGCGTTTTTGTTTTACGCTGGTCTGACATTTTTATTATTTTTAGATTTTATATTTTTTATTTAATAAAACTTTACAAAATTATTTTCTAAAATTTTAAGTTTCATTTGTATATTCTGTGTCCTTAATAAGTGCCTATGATATATTTTTATAGGTACCTATTCTAACATTCATTAACGCGTACATTTTTCTACTTCAAAATTAAAATATATTTAGGAGATTGAGTCTCTACGCGACAGAAGAGAATGTAAAGCCAATCCAAGGCTATACATGCAGCTTAATAAATCAACACCGTAACTTTTCGTCATAATAATATGTCTATATGAAGGCGTTGCAATAAGTAATTCCAAGAAAGAAGCAAGAACAGTACTAATTCCTAGGAACTCCATTACGCGCTAGGAAAACCATGCTTAGTATTAACAAAACGATCTCGTAAAGCAATCATATACAAGACTAAAGTGATTAACGATTAAATAATAAGCCAAAGCGTCATAAAACAAAGATTAACATACAGTTATGGGTGTAAATAGGCTATTACTTTGATTTTTACGACTAAATAATCGTAAAAGAACCCCGGCTATTCGGCCGAGTTGAGGGGGCTCTGTTGACTTTGCGTTTGCCGCAAGTGGCGGTGTTTTGACATTGGCCGGGTTATACTATCGTGGACAGTGCAAACGGCAGGCGTTTTGATGCACTTTTATTTTACGGCAGACTCGTAACATAAAATGTGGAACGTCTCAACAACGTCGTGGTACTGTGGAACGGAGGGAAAGGGACAGTGGTATTAATGAATTTATTCCCCTTTTCATAGTTCTTTTTTCAATGTACATAGAGATATTGTTAAAAGACAGTTTTTAAGAGACAGACAAAGTCGTACTTAAGTGTCTTTATAAACGAAAATGAGAAAATAATTTCGGGTTAAGGAATTTAATCATGATTATTTACATACCTACCTACCTATAATTTTACGCAAATATTGTTGCGAACAAATCACAGTTTGAAAAAAGATAGTGTTGAAAAAAAACCAGAAGATCACCAGCTAAGTGCTGCTGTTGCGCTCATGTCTTCCCACAGGATCATAGAGAGATTGGGGTGTTAATTAATACTCGTATGCGTTTTTAAAGGAATGTAAAACATTCAGGAACAATTTAAAAATAAACTTTAAATTCGTCCCAAGGAATGTGATTAGAAACGCGGGCTTAAGTCGTATTTTTAAATTAATTGCGCTGTTGTGATATATAAAACTCTGCGCTGTATAGAACAATGTTAGATATTTATAACTTTTACTTTTAACTAGTAGTCGCCCAGTGGTCGAAATTCGACCCGTAATTTTTATAAAAAGCTGTTTACTAAACAATATTTTATTAAGGGTGCACGAATTGTATCCTAAGCAATGAAAAATAAAAAAGATAGAATGTGTGTTTGGATTGGCATTGACAGATTTCGGCCGCACCTCTTAAATTTTTAATTTTTTTTGAAAATGTATGAAACAATGTTTATTTAATTTAATGTATTTTTTAAGCATAATTTTTAATAAATAAATATAAATTAATATTAGCATTCTGCACTCCTCTATATAAACTATATGTGAGCGAAATTTCATACTCCTCCGTCCGGTACAAAGTTTTAGCTTCACGTAGGTATTAATATATCGATATATAGTTTCCATGAATCGTTTATAACGGGAACCTATCTAACTAAATGAGATTACAGAAACTTATTTATTACCTACTGTAAAATAATTAAAAAATACTGTCATATATATTCATATAATTAATTCACATAATATTAAGTTCCTACATTTTTTTTTTCTATTTAGATGATTTATTTTACTTACTGTGTTGTATACCTAAACGACGAAAACTTTTCAACAACTGTATAGTTCGAAGTAATTAAACCTACATAGTAACAGTCATAGATCTAAAACATCTAACCACCTAATTTCGCTACATCCGAAGGTGTACCCAGTGCGCCCATTACGCGGTTTCGTTGGGCCAAAATTCCGAGTAATTAAACAACTGAAATTTTAACATTGTCCAGTATAAATTTAATAAGGATGGGCTATTAAGAGCGCAAATGGACTGGCTGTTTGGGTTTGGCCAAAAACCAAAATGGGGCCCGCGGAGCGGCGAGCTACGTTAGTTTCGCTCGTTATGTATAGCCATTGGGAATGCAGACATAAATAAATATACTATAGTAGAAATGTGTGGAAGAGCTGGATGGTAGTGTTATCTTGCATTTTTTAATGTAATGTCAGATGGATGACCAAATTAAAATATCTTGAGCTTCTTTCTAAAATAAAGTTACGCCTTTGATAAGAGTCAATTATTGCTGTTTTGAATCGTTAAAATCTAACATTCTGCTTTGGGACATCGTGAGTTATGGCCCAATCTCTCCAGGAATTTGTTCATGTGGTAATCCTGAACTCAGCTGTGGGAGTGGGACGTTTATAGACTGATGCTGACGATATTGCGAGAATTTGCCCTTTTATAAATTATTTTGTAGGATACTGGTAAATTTTGATGATAAAATAGAAATATAAATCTACTGCAGATTTTAGTAGATAGTAAATGGTAATTTACTACTTAAATTGATATGATAAATAAACATGCCTCTTAAGTATTTCATAGACAGCTATTAGAGCTTGTCGGTAATCCACCTTGCTACCACTTTACGGGATTAAAGCCCCGTATCTAACTTAATTTTAGTCATTTTATAAAATGCCTATCTATGCAATGGCGTTCATGTTCTCGCTTACTTAGCTTAGCGTGATAAATAGGCTCTGGCTGTATATTAACAAGCTATTGGTTGTAGTAAGTGGGATGCAAATTACCCAGTGGGCGCACATTACTCAGAACTGCTTATTAGGACATAACACACTGTGCGATATTTACATCTGACGGTATATTTATAGGATGTCTGTAATTAGTTGTTTTATTGTTTATGTTTAAGCTTTCTCAACAAACAATTTATTGAATTATAGTAGTTAACTACATATCTTACATGAATTGTGGAAATGAAAATGTTTAACGATATACAGTTATCCATCGCATTTACTATCAGTTTTCCTCCATTTAATGGCATGTGGTACTTAAACTAAAATTGTAGCAACTCAAGGTTTAAAATCTATTTCTTAGTTACTATATAGGTACTTAGATACTTATAACAAAAAAAAAACATATTTTTAAAAAGAAAAACAACCAAGTAATCTATAAACAATAAATCTAATAGTGAAACATTACACTCACCTTAAAATTAATTATAAATATAATTTTCAACGTGAATTTCTTACAACTCTAAATAAGGAAATAACCGGGAATATAACAATCACCTATATTTTAATTGAACAGCGGAACAGAGATTCCCCGTGAGTGCTGAGTAAACGTCGTGAATCGCCCAATAATAATGAAAGTGATGGCGTAGACGCCATCGGTGTATGAAACGGCAGTTTCGGCTACATAAACAGCCCGTATACACTCGAAACCGGTTCTAAAAAATATTTCTTTACGTCCTTATGTTTATAGCAGTAAGGTTGTTTTTAATACGTCTTACGCGTCATGGTAAACTGGATATCTGACGGTGCTCCCCCTCTCTACCGGTGGCGGGAGGGGCCCGCGCGGTCGGCTCACACGTTACCAAAATGGCCGACTTTTTTTGCCAGATGACCGGAATATGGCATTCTGTGCGACGGGTTTGTATAGTGTGGTTGGCTGTCGAGCATGGGTTTTTTTATCATTTTCGTTTAAATAATTGTTACTGTGTCATTGTCAATCACTTGTAGAGAACTTAAATAAGAATTTAAAAAAAAATGTAAATAAACGTGTTATTTATGTGTTTTATTGTAGGTAATGTGAATGTTACAGTTTAGTAAAAAAAATATTATTCATCCAAACACATTTAAAAATTATGGTTTATTATAAATTAAAAAATATATTTCTAGTTAAAAAAAATTCTACGCATTATAATAACCAGTGATCGGAGTAGGTAGAGCTATTTAGGTTCATTGACCGCAAACATTGATGTTAATATGGATATTTCACAAGATTCCGACTAATACTCCGGGATTCGATTATTTGATTCTTGTATAAATATAAGAAATTCTTACATAAAAAAACATATGTGGTTTAATTAATCAAGTTTCTATCTTTTTATTCAACTATCCTTAAACCCGTCTTTATACTTTCCTACCTGAGACTACTATTATGTATAAGTAGGTTTATTTTTATATTTATTATGGTATTTATATACATATTTATTATTATCATCATTATGATTATAGATTTATCATCATTATTATTATTATTATTTTGCTTCATTTATAAAATACACATTATTCTAGTATGTTTTAATAGTTTCACCTCTGATCTTACAGTTTATTAGCTCTCTCCATCCGACTGGTTGTCTGGAAGAAATCGCTTAAAAGCGATAAGACCGCCAAATTGTAACTTTGTAATTTTTTATTTTTTTTCTGTTCATGATTATGTTTTATAGTGTTGCAATAAAAGTATTATCTATCTATCTATCTATCTATATTTATAGGAAGTGTATACTTTCACATTCATTCGGGGAATATCCATATTATTCTATCATATGGCAAGTACATAAAATAGCTCTACCTACTCCGATCTATTATAATAACTTAGTAATAAATTTTTACACATCTAATACCTACCATCATAGCCTAGGTATCTAATACCTAAATGTGTTTTCTGGTCAACTGGTATACAATTTATTGGCCAATAAGTCTGATATTTGTAAAAATTTCTTTAAAATAACATCATTGAACTTACTTTAAAATCAACATGTTTGCATAGTATTCAATCACAGCCTCTGGTTTTGTTGTGTAAAAATAATAGAAAGCAGCCAAATATATTGTTCAATCTTTCAGATGAAAGTTAAAATCGACAAAAAGAGGCAACCATTTAGTATAAGTATGCAGTATACTATACCTAGACATTATATTCAAGTAAATGCAATTTACATACTATAGTAGAGTAGTGAAGACACGAAGAAGTAACAATGCATTAAGATATATTTTTTCCGTTACATTGCGCTAATCAACGCTATCTAAAATCACGTGTAGCACTGAAGAAACTTCAGAGAATAATATGAAAGCAAAACTGCTAAATGCTAATAAAAAAGAGAAATAAAAAGTAAATAGTTATGAAAGCAAATAAATCATAAATAATAAATAATAAACCCGTTAGATTGTATAAAAAAGTTTTATACAAATACAACCTAACGGTTTGAATAGTAGTCACCCAACAAGAGAAACAAGAGCACCAGGACGTTTTTATGAACAACTTCATATTACTATATAATCAACGTAAACAATACAACCATCCCAAAATTGTCCAATCAGCAAATATATTTATACGGTTTTCTATGACATACCAAATCCTCTACCAAGTGTTATGTTGTTAATTTCAAGGAAGTGACTGAATTAATAGCATCTGCATGAGTTAACTACAATAATCTTGTTATAAAAATATCTTGTTGTTAAAAATGTATCTCAAAATTCATAATGGAAAGCACTAGTATTTACAGGGTTGGAATTTTAAAGCTTTAATCAAAGACTGGGTGAAATTGCAAAATCAGGTAGCCCCACCTTTAGTTTTTCAGTTCTTTATCAATCAATAAGCTCTTTATGGTCCTTCGACACGCATGTAAATAAATTACATAGCAATATATTTGAAATCAAGAAAAAATCACATAAATAAATAAATTAGGTATTTATTGTAATTCGCTTTCCGCTTTCCTCATGTAAGCCTCTCCTAAGCGGGGGTGGCAGGCACCGACGCAGCGTCCCAGACCGGCGCCAGGATGCTTCTTTCCCAAAACCACCTCTACTCCTGTAGCTACCTACGTATATAGTTATTGTGTTTCCATATCCACAGATACTACTAACCGTAGAAAAAGTATTTAGAAACCAGAACTAACATTCAACAATATATACTTTGAAATTTACTTTAAGATCACAGTAATTTTTTTGTGTTAAAAGAAAGACAAAAAAAACCAGAGTTATAATATCGCGCATATACTAAATAACACCGAGGTAATCTCGAACGCAAACCGCACAATTATCAAGCAGTAACAAATCCAAGAGAATAGAATAAGGAAGCAGCCCACAATATTAATTCTCGTTCAATACAATTCCACATTACCCACGGCATACTAAGCCATCAACAATGGTGGTGGTCTTAAAATTATCACATACGCGTAAGCCATTGTATCTCCAAGAGACGCATATCTATTTTATTTCTGCCCCTTTTCTGCTAGTACGCTCATAGTGTATGTAAAACACATTCAAATAAAAGCGGAATGGCCGGGTATGTTGTAAATTGCAGTTTTAAGCTATTGTTGGTGGACGCTAGCTACGAATATATGTTTGGTCCTATTGGATATCTCCTTGAGTACAATATCTAGCTTCCTACTACTGTTATGAATATGGTTGGTGCTTTATATTTAAATTACACAGCTACTTTAAGATAAGATAAGATAAGATAATAATTTATTTGCCAAAAAAACATGGTAATTTACGGGTGGTATAAAATTTACAAAGCGCACATGTTTTGCCATTATAAAATAGCATGAAAATGTTAATTTAAAATATCGAAATTAAACATGTCAATTAGGTTAATTAATCATCATCATCTCATCTCAGCCAAAAAGACGTCCACTGCTGGACAAAGGCCTCCTTCAAGGATAAATCATTTTGAGGGGAATTTGCCATAATCGCCACGCTCGGTTAATTAATACAAATACCTAAATGTTAAAAATATCATACTAAAAGTCCATTAACAAATTTTTTCATGAAAATTAATACATTATTATACAATTACTACAAATTAATAGTGTGTTACATAATGTCCATCAGGAAGTTTATTAAGTCAGTTTATGGTATAAATATTCTTTAACTGTATAGAAACAATGCTCTAATAGACAAGCTGTTAATTTATTTTTAAACATAAGAGACGTCAATTGTTTTATCTCATCAGGCACCTTATTGATTATTATTATCGCTTGAACATAAGCATTTCGTCTAAATATCTGGTTCTTACATTTCGGGAGAAATAATCTGTCCTTATGTCTCGTGTGTCGAATTAGCATATCGAAGTGTTTAGGAAAGTAACCTGCGTTCTGCTTTACAAATATGCATATAACTTTAATATACATGCAGGCGAGTGGGAGTACTTTTAAATCTTGAAATAGAGGTTTTTGAAGCCTAAAAGCTAATAAAATGTTGACTGATTTATTATTTAGTAGTTAGCCGTAACTTAGTACTGACGAGACATATTCATAGTATGCACTAATCAGCTGCTTCCATAGACACTGTTTGCCTTAAGCGCCTGAGTGCATATACAAACCTATTTAATTTAGAACACACTTTGTCAATATGCGCCTTCCAATTACTACACATACCTGCACATACCTATATGTTTATTGTTGTAAGTTATGTCCAATTTGATGTTAAATTTGTTTGTGTACTTACGTTCTAAAATGTATCATTTACGTTTTTTGTATATGTATAATTAAATTATTATAATTAGCATTCAACCAGTTATTTATGTCATGTATACATTTAGTTATTTTATATCTTAATTTATCATTGTCTTTATGTTAATAGAATTTTCCTTTATTCCAGGCTACGATTGGCCATATACAAATACCTTAAAGTCTAACATACATAATTAATTAAATTTCTGTTATTTATATGAAACTTAACCTATGTTAGTAATTACTTTGACATTTTCTGTGTCATAACGATGACGCTTACAGGTAGTCTTCCACGAAAACCACTCGTCAGCCAGAAGTCCTCTTTCATGAAGGTGTCCAATTTGGTTGAAGGTACTCTCTCAACCATAAATGCTTTGAAAAAATATTTAAGTTAAGCATTAAAGATTTATTAGAGAGGTAACTAAGAGTTTAGGCATTCAGGCCTACATAATATGGTTTAGAAAGAAGAAAGAAAGAACATCCTTTTCCATTCCTTTTCCATTCATTTGGTTGAACATCCAAAGTTGGCATCGAAGCTAACGAGAGAAATAAATCAAAGGGAACAATAGAAGGATTCGGACACCGACATCCTTTTTATATGCAAATAGTCATTTACATCATAATTGGGATGCCATCATGGATCGGCCACTTAACAACACTATCACGTAATTACCCGCCTCAAAGCACTCTAGTGTGAAAAACAAACAACGCTCGCGTTGAATGTTAACTCGAAGCGGCGCCCGCGCACGAGTCTCGCTTCGGCTGATATCCGTCGAAATATTTATTTCGTATGTTTCATATCCGGGTTTTGAGCTTCGCCCAGTGGTACCACTGGGGGAAGCGGCGATGACATACGATGATGATTTGTTATTTTTTCTGTTGCTTTGAAGTAACGCAAAATCAACTATAAATTGGAGTGGACTGACAATGTAATGCATTACAAGAACTATCCATCTACACTTAAAACAATGAAAATATGAAATATAACCACAATTTAAAACTTGGCAAAATTTGGCAAGTTATATCCGCCAGATTCCGACAATTTGTGAATATTTCAAAACAGAAGAATCTAATCCATTATAAAATTATAACACATAATTTTTGTATACTTAATTGAACCCGGAGCCTCTGGGTATTAGAAGGATAGCCTAACCGCCAGACCAGAAAGGCGGTTAAATATCTGTACCTACAAAATCGAAGGTATATATAAATAAACGTTTAATTTCAATGTTTAATGTTGATGATGATTAGTTTACCGAGATCCGGTTTCTCGGTCAACTCATTTCTATGCGATACTTTAAACGAAGGTGTATTACTAGTTCATTACTCTATCATGGGAGAGGTATTATGCTCTCTACGGTTGGCTAGTGATAGACAGCTAGCTTAGTTTGAATCAACTGTTCATTTATGTATGGTATGTAGAGTTTATAGTGTAAAGGAAAAAAATATTTCGTCGAGATTTCTTTTAAAAAAAATTTATTTAGTATTTATTGGAATGTCATGGCCGCACAATATTTCTTAAGAAAAAAGAAAGAAAGATAATAGGTACATTTATTTTTGGTACACAACAATAAAAAATACAACATATTGTTTATTAAATAATTATTTGATCGGGTTAGTTTCGTTTCGGCACTTTCCCAATTCGGCACCCATGATTTTATGAACTCGATAAATTTAAATCATGTAGGTACAGTCACCGATAAAAAGAGTGGTGATTACATATTTGAATAAAAATGCTAAGTGTACCTACTGGTAAAATACACGGTTAAATAAATAAAAAAATGAAAATTAAAAAAATATGAAATATTAAAATGATTGCCAGTGGGCAACAGTTCAGTTCAATCTTTGAGTATAATAAGTATTGTAACGAGAGGCTGAAACGGATAGACTTTCCGTCTGTATTATCTAATTGTGCCGGTATGATGTGTAATGACCCTGAACACAAAAAAGTACTGTCTGATGTGTATAACCAATTCATTAATACTTTAAGGGAAGCCTCAGTGTATAGCAGTAAGAAGAGAAATGTTTATTGTAAAAATAAGTATATATGTGGCTGGAATAAACATGTAAAAGCCGCTCATAGTGAAGCTCGGCTGTGGTTTCACTATTGGGTCTTGCACAACAGACCTCGGGAGGGGTATGTTTATAGTAAGATGTGTGTTTCCAGAAATGTTTTTAAAGCCAAGTTAAAGTGGTGTCAAAGTCATCAGCAACAGATTAAAATGGATATTTTGGTTAAGAGTCATGCAAAAAAGAATTTCGCAAGTTTCTGGAAACACACAAGAAAGCTTAGTCCTAAACCAAGTGCTCCAGTGAGTGTAGAAGGGGTAAATGAGCCCTTGCAAATAGCTGAATTGTTCAAAGAACATTTTAGGGTACAACCTACTGAGGGCTTCTCTGGGGGTGAGGATGGTTCGTGTGGTGATATTAGTGGCTGTAAAGGGAAAGAGTCAGTTGTGATAAGGGCATCGGATGTTAGATCTGTGTTGAGTAAAATTACAAGGGGCAAGTCACCCGGCCATGATAACTTGAGTGTTGAGCACCTGCAGTATGCAGGTGTTCACCTACCACGAGTGCTGGCAATGTTTTTCTCTCTTTGCCTGAGTCACAGCTACTTACCAAATAGTATGCTAAAAACGATAGTTGTACCGATTACTAAAAATAAAACATGCAGTGCTAGTGACAAGTCCAATTACAGGCCTATTTCGTTGGCGACTATTGTGGCCAAAGTATTGGACAGACTGCTTGACTTACAGCTGTGTAAGTGTGTCAAACTCCACGATGCACAATTTGGGTTCAGACCTGGCCTGTCTACTGAAGCTGCTGTCTTGTGCCTCAAGCAGACTGTCCAGTATTACACGGCAAGAGAGACACCAGTCTATGCGGTATTCTTGGACTTGTCAAAAGCATTTGACCTGGTTCAGTATGAGGTCCTGTGGAGAAAGCTAGCTGAAGACACTGATCTACCACATGAATACATCAAAATCTTGAAGTACTGGTACTCTCATCAGGAGAACTTTGTGAAGTGGTCCGGAGAGCTCTCAAGCATGTACAGGTTGGAAAGCGGGGTGAGACAAGGTGGGGTGAGTTCACCAACGCTTTTTAGCCTGTACGTGAACAGACTGATCGATGAGCTCAGCGGCGCTGGAGTCGGCTGTTCTGTGGACGGAACCTTTGTCAACAATATAAGTTATGCCGACGATATGGTGCTGCTGTGCCCATCGGTCAAGGCTCTCAACAGGCTGATAGCCATCTGTGAGAGGTATGCGATGTCCCATGGTCTTAGGTACAACTGTACTAAAAGTGAACTGATGGTTTTTAAAGCTAAGAGTAAGACATATAAGGTACCGCCTGTCACGCTTGATGGCATTCCGCTAAGACAAGTACAAAGATTTAAGTACCTGGGACATTGGGTCACTGAGACATTGAAGGATGATCTGGATATTGAAAGGGAGCGTAGGGCACTGTGCGTTAGGGCTAATATGCTTTCCCGCAGGTTTGCACGTTGCACCAAAAACGTAAAAATAACTCTGTTTAAGGCATTTTGCCACTCACTGTACACGTGCAACCTGTGGATGAACTACACCCAAGCTGCGTACAGAGCCCTGCGCACTCAATACAACAACGCATTTAGGGGGCTGATGGGGCTGCCGCGGCACTGCAGTGCATCGGCTATGCTAGCCGCAGCTGAAGTCGATAGCCTTTCGGCTATCATTAGAAAGCGCATTGCATCACTGATGCAACGAGTCCGGGGCAGCGCCAACAGCCTTCTAAAAACTGTGGAGGCGAGACTGGACGTGGACAGTGTCATTATGCAGCACTGGACCCGCGTCCAGCTCGCCAAAGACACAAAAATTAATTATAATACCTACCAATTTAATGTACTAACATAGTTTATAAGGTTAATTGTTACTAACATTATATGGACTTTGTCTGAAATAAAAGGATTTTATTTTATTTTATTTTTATTTATTTATTTTAATTGCAAACTTTTGATAAAAATCAGTGTTATGGCAGAAAAATTCATCTCCGTCTCAGCAAATCTCACAGCTAGGCTATGACGCTGATTTTCAAACGGCGGCGGGCGTTCAGCTTTAACTGTATCTGTTTCTTATTAAATAATGATAGATCCATGATCTAAACCGGGATTGTAAAGTTTTTGAAATTTTAAGTACACCGAGGTAAGCAAGATTTAAAAAATTTTTTTTTATTTAATTGACAAAATTGGAGAATCGCTCATCTGCATATTCAATACTAGCTGTGCTCGCGACTTCGTCCGCGTGGAATAGTGACTTTCGGCAGCATTTTTAATTTTTTAGGCTCTTTTCCCGTTTTTGCAACATTTTTCACTGATGCTTCGCTCCTATTGGTCGCAGCGTGATGTTATATAGCCTAAAGCCTTCCTCGATAAATGGACTATCCAACACAAAAAGAATTATCCAATTCGAACCAGTAGTTCCTGAGATTAGCGCGTTCAAACAAACAAACAAACAAACAAACAAACAAACAAACTCTTCAGCTTTATAATATTAGTATAGATTTTCAAGCTTATTCCGCCCGATTATTATTTCCTTCATACTCGGTAGAATTGTTGTAAGAAATTCCATTGTATAACCATTTGTATTTGCATTTGTAGGTATTATTTGGTTGAAAAGATGGAGAAAAAGAAATAAGCCTCCTTAGTTTCTTGCCAGCTCGTCTCGGTCGAAGACTCTCCCAAAATCCGAGCTGGTGGTAGATCCAGTAGTTTAGTGTAAACTAATTTTTTAGTTTGATGATTTATAGTTTTGACGTCAGTAAGTGCCTGTGAAGGCTTATGTTGAATAAAATGAACTTTGAATTTGAAAGGTATAAAGGAAACATTTGAAAGAGATTTTTTTTTTTAAATTGAGTTCCTTTTTTTTCGCGGAATTGTCCTTTTGTTTCATTGTAGCTTTGAAGCTTTGAAGATACTACTACTTGATTTTTTTTCTTTTTAATGTCTGCTATATTTAGCTAGTAAACAAACACACTGCACTCTACAATTTTTATAGTATTAAAATAAATAGATGCTAAGAAAATAAAAAAACGTCAGTATGAAAAATAAAATTTTATAAAAAATCTTCATACAAAACTCCAATTTCATAGGTAAGGACCTTTAATTATGAATACTCTAGTTAAAAAAAACATTATTAGTCTTAGGCTCTAAAGTGAAGGTAGGTATGCTAAGTACAAAGAACCCGACCTAATAATTAAACCAATTTAAACTGACAGTGAACAAAAATCAAAACTTATTTATCGGTATTCCATAAATCAAATACAACAGTTAAGTAACAAATCATATGCTAATTGCTTCGAACTTGCAATTTACCATTTAATATTTTATGCAAATAATATATTTATAAGTTAATCGTTGTCCAGTCAATAAATCTCATACTTGAACGACATAATTTAAGTTACACGTACAATTAAAGTAGTTATTTGAATCAATATAATTCTGTAAGTACGTAGGTACATGTTGTAACAAACCTCTAGTGAAACTGCAATTTTAAAGGTTTTTTTATACAACCCTAGTATTTTAAAATGGTACAAATTTATTTGTTTTAGCTTCCTACCTCTAGTAAAGCTGATTCTAAATAATCTTTTACAAATTGAAACCAACACTATCCGTATGTAAAATAAAGGTTACATACATTTCATCCCGGGAACGGAAGGAAGGCAGGAAGGAATCCAGGATACCTTATCCTAGGCTATGCTTGTTCTACTAAGTCCGCCTGTATTTTGTGCTACGACCATTAAAGTCAAAAATTCAAAATTCAAAATCATTTATTCAGTTTAGGCTACAAATAGCTCTGTCTGTTGACATAACAACAATTCCGATTTATTATCAGTCAGCTGGAGGTGAAATAGCCCTGAATAACAAATGAAACAAAAATACCGCCGGCAAATAATAATTTTGCTGCCTCTGTGGTCTAGTGGCTAAGCCCACACCGGTCTCAGGAGGTCCCGGGTTCGATTCGATTGAAATCAAGTCAACGCTACAATTGATGGGTAATGGCTTAATCACCACGCTTGCCAAATGCGGGTTGGTGATCACAAACTCGGCTATGCATCGAATAATCCGAAATACATTTTGTACAACCTGGGAATTGAACCGGGACCTTTGGGTATCGGACCTAAAGCTCTGCCATTCGGCCACCGAGGCATTTTGGAAAATTCACTTTTAATTATCTCTACTACCTACTTACAAGTAGGTACTCTAACTATGAACTAATAAATGGGTGTTATACACACGATCCAACTGAGGATTCCTCAGATGTTGGAAGGTCTTTCTAAAGTTGGATCGTGTGTGAGGATATATTTATAGCTTCCAATATTTATTTCTTAGCACAGCTTACCTTACCACAGCCAGTTAGCTTGAACTTTTAATTAGATTGTTTTTGATAGAGCTGGTTGGTAACGGAGGGGTTTACGTAGGCTGGTTCTTAATGGGTGTGCGTTGTAAAATTAGCATCAGCTCGGACACAAAATAAGTACAGAAGTGAAGCTTCATACAGGACGCGCTCATACGCACACAACTCTCACGGACAAATAATCGCGCAACAACACGCAACAGTCCCCGCTCGATCATCTAAATGCCACAACACATTTACAGAATACACTAAACATGCACTCGTTTCTTGGCGGGAAAGTGAAGAGTCATGTCTGCGGTTTTGTTTTATTTTCTAAAATTTGTGTTATGTCGAATATTAATGTGAAATAATGGTGGATTATTAACCGTTAAGTGTTCGTGAGTGTGCATGAGTGTTGGCAAATGTAACAAAACAGTGCAACGTCACTTTTCAAATTCTATCAAGAAGTACGCCCGAGGACTTACCTAGTAAAGCCTCGTAAAGATTAAAAAGTCACTCTGTATGTGCGTTGCGTGTGTATGAAGCTTGTTTTCTGTAGTGTCCTTACTTTGTGGCTCGGGGTTGGAGAGCGTGATGTGGCATTCAAATGGGCGAATCAATTTTTAATTTCTCTGCATTTACTGGGCCAACGCTGGCTCGGCTTACATTTTGGTGGGCCAAGTTGTTTATGTGTGTTTACAGATTTTTCATTAGCGGAATAATATTTTTTAAATTGGTTGTTTAGGCGATCGTGGAAGTTGAACGACAACCGCAATGTCAGGTAATCGGATGGGTCACAAAAGTTAAAATATCACGGGCTCCTTCTGGCTTCAGAAGGCACGTTAAGCTGGTCTCGTATTAGTAGTACGTAATTGTGTTTATTAACGGTTATCTTATTTATTTAATTATTTATTTAGTTTAATTAAAACGTTGTCTATACGAGTTATTCCAGTCTGATCCCCGAAACCGATCCACTGCCAATATTGTTATTTTTTAATTCCGGTCTGATCCACTGTAAATTTTACCATTCCGGTCCGATCCCTTTCCTTTTTTAATGGATCATCTCATCTCAGCCAAAAGACGTCCACTGCTGGACAAAGGCCTCCCCCAAGGATCTTAAGGATCTGAGGGGTATTTGCCATAATCGCCACGCTTGGCAGGCGGGTTGGCAATCGCAGTAGGTTGAGGGTAACCTCAGAGAGATGCTGCTGCCCATCCTCTGGAATGGTCCCTTAGTCGACTTTTACGACACCAAAGGGAAGAGATGGGGTGGTGCAATTCTTTATCCCCGGCACCACACAGGGTTTTAATGGATAAGTATAGTCAATTGAACAGTTATTACCTACTTTCGTTTGAGGCTAAAACTATAAGTGTTATTCAAATAAACATAAAATAAGCTTCGAATAATTATGCCGTGTTTTGTCTTTTTTGCTCTAATTTGAAATGAAGTTTACATGACGAGAACAAAACGCGGAATTAATATTCCCAGCTTATTCTGTTTATTTGTAAGACTCTAAATTGTCGAACAGAGCTAATTTATAGTAAGCAGCTGTGTTGATACTGTCCTTAATATATTAAAAATAAAGAGTACCTAATACCTATTTACAATGCAGTTGTGAAGATTGTGTGTTCCCGTCCGTCCTCAAAATTGTTTCCTACTTAACTGAAGGTCAATTGTTAATGTAGGGCAATCAAACTGTATTTGAGCACAACCGACTCCCGCCGCGCCGCCTCTACGCTGATTTAAGATTGTGTATGAAAAGAATTGCATTAAAAAAGGTTTACTATAACTGTAAAATATTTTAAGAATGGCATGAGAATTGTAAAGTAAAATTGTAAAAAAACCTAAGTATGTAAAGATTTTTAAATATTTATATAGTTTGGTTTATTAATTGAATAGGTACCAAATTACCATACCAATTGTGCCTTAGGTGCGATTAATATTTTATAGGACGTTATTCCAATTGACTTATATTTTTTTAATGTATGCATGCACTAGATGACAATAACTCAACATCAATAGTATAAAAATAAATAATCAATAGATGGATAATACCGTTATAAATAGAGTCATAGAGAATAAGGTTTTTTTTTCTATATTTTGATTTTTATTAGTTAGTACCTACTTTACAATTATATTAAAAACTATGTAGATTGTTATCAATGCTAGTGCTTTTACTATAGCGTTAATAACAATTATACTCGAAGTCCAACAAACCTTCAGTTAAAACAATATACTTAACCTACTCACCGAATATCTCTAAAAACATTTTGATCATTAGAAAATATAACATTCAGCTACAATTGTCGCACTACTCACACACACCGTAGGTGCGAAAGGGACAGACTAACGTCTATCGATCTCTTTTATTGCGCGCCATTCGGATGGCTATAATGGCGGACTTAACAAACACAGATCTCAACAGACAAACTTTTATTGGCTAATTTTGAATAAAACACTTCGTAAACTACTAAGGAACATCACAAAACACTAGTTTTAAACACAGATAAGAATTATTTCAGTAAAATCAACTGGAAATAGCTGTTAGAATGGGCACAATCACATTGGTTGTTCGTCACATGGCGCAGTGGTCGCCATCTAGATACCCGATATCCAGGGACGCATTTGGATCGTAGAGATTTTTTTATTCGTGAAAATGCGTCATTGGTAAAGTACGGATGTGAAATTGATTTAATGAAAAATTTCGAATATATTTTATAAAATAATAATTGTTTTTATTTAAAAAAGAATCATAGACAATAGAAAAAGAAACACTTTTTAATTACCAATACGAATTAATACATATTATTTATAGCATGTGTGTCCAATATGTTTTTAATATAAATTTCACAACGAAAGTTTTGTTTTGCTTTGACAAATTTAGAAATATCTCATACCTATTATGTGAATATTAAGGTATTACCCATCAATTGTAGTGATGATGATGGAGGCCTGATATAGCCCAGCTGTGGGATATTCATAGGCTATTTACTTACATACTATATTATGATATGTTTACTTTACGTTTGCCCTTTATGTAAGGGAATAAACTAAGAAGGATTTTATAATTACAAATTAAAAAATACAAAATCTTCATTGCTAACCAAGTGTTCCTCTACTCTACAAAGGTGTTGACATTATCGCCCTTTTTGTTGCCCTTTTCGGATACATCAATAAGGTAGGGCTTTTAAATTACTTCAATTAAAAATACTAAAAACAAAATTTGAATTCAAATAAAATAATTATCAAGAATATTTATAACTAATTTATTTATTTAACATTACGGTATTATTATTAAGGTAAGTAAAAAAGAAAATATTTATTTAAAGATAAGGTAGTTATTAATAGAGTGAAATCATTTTTAACGCAATTAGATAATCTCACTAGTTTTGGAATGCTTTAATGACATCAAATTAGTTGCACAGAGTGTGCTTTTTATGGATAAAGAAAGAAGCTTAATATTGACCGAGATCGACAATAAATAAAATATCTCACTTCGATTTTCGACCTCGACGCGTACTCTGAGGTCCCGACGAGGGTTCGACTCCCGCTCGGGTCAATGTCGAAAATGAACTTTTCGATATTGTGTCGGGTTTGGGTAGTTGCGGTAACACCGTTGTTTTTGATTTCTATAAAAACGAGTGCTTTAGATTCTTACCTTGGAATCAGAACAATGTATGTGATATTGTCTAATATAAATATATTTTTTTTAAATTGCCTTGCGCAGGTTGAATGTGCATTCTAAATTAGATAGTATAAGTTAGTAATAATATAGGTAAATGGTATACAATACAGGAAATTTATAAACAATAAAATATATATATTCATCACACAATAAATTCTTGACTATGACATAATCTCAAACAAAAAGAAATGCTGCGCCAGCGTAGGCCATGTATGCATTTGTATAGTATGCCTAATTTATATATGAATAGGGCCTGGAAATTAGGTGAATAATAGCATTTAAAACTTTTTAAAATTAGAAAATCTTCTCTAAATGGTAAATTTTTTATTATAACAAAACATTAAAGACCGCTTTAAGTACATAGTTTTACAATTTGTTAAAATTTTAAATTAAAAACGCAACAAAAAATCCAGTCCCTGAACTACGGCTCTGTGTATGCACGCTCCGCCCATTAGAGGCAACAAAAGTTGGCGGCGTTCCTTCAAAACATCTCGTTTGGAGGCCATTTTGACGATCGTGCGCGACAGAGATAGCACCTTCGAGCGCCATCATAACGGTTGTATGTGCGTGAATGAGACAATTATGCAAAGTAAGTTTAGTCTTAATGTGACTACCGTGCGTGTGGCTTGTATCTGTATGTGTGGAAAGGTTTGTTAGTGTTTGAAAGATCTTTGTAAGGTGCGTTAGTCTTGGGAGAGCGCTTTTTAAATTTGTGTATTGTATTTACTTATTAAAAAAGTACCTACCTACCTACTTATTTGTTTTTGACGAATGTTTTGTTACATTAACCGCGAGTGTTTCTTTTCTCTGATTTCAATAGAAATTCTACTTTATACCTAGTTATATATTTAGGTAGGTGCAAATTTTATTTGGTCTGTAATTTTTTTTTTACTTCTTACCTATTAGCTATTTATTAACTTATTAAACAAATTTCATCGTTTTTCCATTTGCCCACTTTTTTTAATGTAGATAGGTACCTACAGAGATTTATATACATTACCAATATTTTCAGTTTGATTGAAGGTAGCGTCTTACATAAATAAAATCATCAATTATTATTGTACTTATAGGTAAGTACCTATTAATTTATCAGAATATTCAAATTTTGTTTTAACGACGAAACCACATTTTTTAATTTAAAAAAAAACAATATTTCACGGCGTTATCATTTTTCAGGTAGAGCAGTTCTATTCTGTGTGCGTAGGTACCTAGGTAGGTAATATTAGTGACAAAATTACCTAACAATTATTGTCTAAAAGCCAAGTTTCACAAGTAAATACATCTACTGTGATTTTTGGCATCCGAAACACTTAATACTCCGTTAGTCTGCGGGCCAGTATACTCCTCGAGTAGAATCACTTGTAGAGCTGTTACGTTTACGACGAATCCATTCATCGAAGTGCTTTAAAAGCATCGTAAAACCCCAAGCGGCCATCAAGTGACGTCAGGGTGACGTAGCGGTCTCGGCGTCTACCGCTAGATGGCGCACAAACGGCCCGCAGTATGCGCGCTCGTAAAAATAAATTTTATTATTATGACGAAAATAAAACGCTTGTCGTCAATTTAAACAACATTTTACTGTGCAATAAGATTTATTTTACGATTAACAAGTGTCTTGATGAATTAATATAGCTGAATGATGAATAAAGCAATAAAATCCGCTTTTACGATCATGTTATCGCGCTCCTATTGGCATTTACGCTTCTTTTTGATACACAGCAGTATTACGTAATGTTATGGGTTGCTCATAAAACTGAACACTACAAATGTAAATATGAGCTCTAATATTGTTTGATAACGATTTTAATGTGCAATTAACTTCATTTTAATTTTATTTTGACGCTTATCTCGAAGTTTACAATTGATTTGATTTATACTTAATGTTATTTTATGACTTTATAATGTAATATTCGCTATCATTAACTTCGGCATCCGATTGGGTTCACTTGACCTCTGCAATCAATCCGTAATAAAAAGCGCTACCTACGAGATTACCCATATAGTATTTTATACGAAAGCCGCCAGATGGCACTGCTTTATAAATGCCATTTTTAATGACTTAAATAAATAATTTTGTGCTTATTCTAATTAAACCTATCCACTTAAACATATTAGTACTCTACTTTCTGCAATTCATAACTGAATGAAGCATTTAGGACTCTTTGTAGAGACGATTCATAGTTTACACCTCACGCGATAGATGGAGCTACGGTGCTATAGAACTTTGCTCAGTTTTAGAAAGTTTTTTAAATGCCTATAAAATAGCTATAAATAGTTTAAAAATTATAAATAAATTTATAAGATAATTAAACCTTCTTCCGAAACTGATCTAAATATTTAAAAATGTGTTTTATTACATTATTTTGCATTTTTAGTGGTTCTCATTCCCTTCAAACCTGATCACAGCAACACATAAATAGTAGGTTTTACTGCAGCTGCTACTGGAATCTAAAAATTGGTATAAAGGTGGTAGTTATTCAGACAGATCTTGGGCGGAGACCATACCACGAATATTTTTATTGCATGCATCAGGCACCCAGAGCGTAGCCCAGCTTGCCTATCGCTAGGGAGACATTTGACTAATGTATCAGCCTGACTAACCACAAGAAATAGATAAACCTATTTAGGTATAACTTTAATGACTAAACAAAAATAGTTTTATTTTCCAATTATTTTTGACAATTATATTTTTTGGCTATAATCAGTTTTTAAGTAAAAGATCATGTCTATAAAGAAAAAGCTTTACCACATAGTTAAAAGCTTATCTCCCCCTTCCCTATTCCCCCTTTTAAGTTACCCGCAAACAACAGAAGCTAAACACCGACGAGAACCTTATCACTACAAACGAACAAACAAAAAAAACACTGTCTCTCATTCCCATTCAAGCAGCAGATGTGGAATATTCGCCGGCGCGTGCGCAGTATTACACATAAACACGATTTTTACTACCGGCCGCTCGTAAACGTCACGTGAAATGCGCCGTTTGTAGTGTTCAGTGTAAACACCGCTCAGATTATTTCGTACACGCCTCAGGGGCTAAACCTCGATATAAATTCGAAGTTTTATTACGGGCCCACTCACGTGCATCGTTATTATGCCGTTCGTTGGACGTTTATTGAACCATTATTGACTTGTTTAAAGTATCACCCGGTTAATAGAGATAAAGGACTCTCTGTAGTTTATGTTTTCATTGAAGGCTTAACGCCTAGACGTCGGTGTGCCTGTGCGGTCGGTTTTATTACTGTAATTTACTCGGCTGATGTGATTGATAAGTGAATGCTAGTTAGCAATTGTAGTTACTTACTTACCATTAAAATGTGGGAGTTTTAAAGGACGGTACGATTGCGATTGTTAGTGGGAAGGTTTTGTTTGTTCAAGAACTTGTGTTACATATTGGAGGAATAAAAATTGCAGCTACTTAAGTAGGTATATTGTTTTTGTTTTAGTGCCTTTCTTATTTTCCGTTCTTATTTGATTGGTATGTAATAAGCCACTTTGAATGTAAGCTTATTGGTTCTGTACTCTAGAGTTTAGAAAAAAATGTTTGGAAAGTTAAGAAATTCATAAAATTATGCTATCGTCTTTATTGTACTGATCACAACTCAGGAGGTTGGAATAAGTTATAAGTATTAATAAGTATTATTACTTAGAGAATTTAGTAAGTAGGCATACCTAAGGGACAACCTCGCGTGTTGCTGAACCTACGAAACCTCCTCGAAGACGTCGAATTGTTGACACTTTAAAGACCATAAGTAGTCAGAATTCTGGAGAGAAATGAAGATCTTTCTTAAATCTTCAGGATACGTTATCGTTAACTGTTCTGAGGACCATCGAAACTAAGTATTGTCTTTTATGCGTGTTGTTTCGTCGTAAAGGTTTTTGTAACCCCCCCAGGGGTTACAAAAACTTAGTAGCAAATACACTTTAACAAAATTGTTGTAGTTCTCTTCACTTATGTTCCTGAAAATTGGAATGTATTATTAGATCTTATAAGAATTAAAGGTCCGTTGGTATAAAGTCTATTAAACGGGATTTGTAAAAAATATTCTTGTTAGAATATACATAGATACATTTTTGAGTGATTTGATTAGAGTAGGATAAAAGTTTAAATCAGGAAACAATTGTTTTACACTGTTTATAGTTACGGTATGAGATTCTTTAAAACAAACAGCAGATATCCTCTGAAGGCATTTACATAGACACTGGGTTATTGGGAATTTAAATAGTTACTTGGTTAAAGGGGATCAGAAACTTGGTGTTACCCCAAGACGCGCCTATATCGCCAATTCCCCTAGGAGTTTAAATGTAAAGTGTAGGTGGAGCGGAATACCTGAGGAACCCTCAGGTATAAGAATCTCAGTTCGAATGTATCATCAAATTTTAATATGGTCAAAATCTTCAGCATTTATGTCTGTAAGTACGAGTCAAAAGGGTCATTCATCAGCGATGAGTTCGGGATTGCGGTCTAAAGCTACCGTGCAGGGGTTATGTACCAAGGTCTGGCAGATAGTTAAAATGAATTCGGTATAACTGTACCAGAAAGGAGAATAGTTCTCCGTTTTGTGCGGTTACGGTTAGCCAAACTACTTCGGTCCTGAAATCAGAATAACATACACAGATTGCTACATACTTGCTTATACAATCATGTACTTACCTGTTAAAGGCTGTTGAGGATGTAGCCAGTTTAAGATGTTGAATGTACACATTATGATAGTTTTTATAATTTTATTTTTTTATTCACAATGCTATAATGTAGTTACAAGATAAAACTTTTACTAGAAAATACCAACCAGTCAACTCAGGAAGCTTGAGTAGGAACCGAACCACGAAAAAAAGTTTGCATTAGGTATACCTAATAGGTTGGCACTAGACCTTAGAAGTCCTGGATTAAATTCCCAGCATGGTACGTTTGTAATCGGTTTAATTGATAGTGAGACTGGTTCTAAGTCCGTCTAGCAGAATAAAATGTAGAACAATAATGTAAAAAAATCTCGTAATACGAGCTCGATGGTGGCGCAGTGTTAACGCGCATGGTCTGCGATTGATGTTAGCGAATGTTAAGCAACTTTCGCAAAGGCTGGTCATCGAATGGGCGACCAAAAATTTATCATTTCAAACTCCAACATGCTTTAAGGCGACCAGAAATGTACAGGAAAGAATTAAGGTATTTCTGTGAGTTATTTTTTGACAACTGGCATAAAAACAAAAGAACATTATAAAAAGCAAAGACAACGTATCAAAAGAGGTATATAAACATAAGAAACTCCCCGACATCGTAAAGTCGTTGGTCCCGGCTGCATTAGCAGTCGTTAACAACCACCAATGCCTGTAGGTAGTGGCTTACCTATGACCCGTTCTCCCTGTGGTGATAATGAATGAACAAGTAAGATGGGAAGATGGGAGTTTGTTTCACCCGGAATTGCAATTGGAATTTGGAAAAATGTTATACTTATTGCATTGTTATGTCCCAAAAAATTTGTTCCAGGAGTTGTTAGGGATACCTGGTGAAATGCGCTCCCATCTTCGGCCTTATTGTCACATTACCGTAAGATGAGATGAAGTCCAAGCGAAAACCTGTGTAACGGTAAGCCTTAATGTAAATACTTAAAGGTACATCTCCAATATCCAATTGTCTGACGTGTACCTAGTGTACCTACAGTAGTGAAATTTATATCCATAAAGGTATAAATTTTAGGTCCTTACCTATGAAATGGACGTTTTTTTCTCACTTATTAAAAGGTCTAAAAGTTCTAAAAGTCGATACCAGTTGTTAATATTATTATACACCTTTAATTAGGACCACCTATGTTACTTAGGCTTCAGTAATAACAATGATTATTAATTTTGTGTCTTTATCGCCCAATATTATTTTTTTAATTTTCTACTTTTTATGTTTGCGGAATTGTCTTTTTATTTCATTGTAGCTTTGAAGGGACTTGATTTTTTTTTCTTTTTAATGTCTGCTATATTTAGCTAGTGTAACAAACACACTACTCTACAATTTTTATAGTGTTACCATAAATAGATGCTAAGAAAATTAAAAAAACGTTAGTATGAAAAATGAAATTTTATAAAAAATCTTCATACAAAACGTCAATTTTATGAAATTGACGTTTTGTATGAAGATTTTTTATACCTAATAAAGGACCAGGAAGGTTAGGACCTAATATATGATATCACCTCATAACTCATAATGAGTGAAAGATTCAAATTCAAATTCAAATTCAAATCATTTATTGCATATCACATTACAATATAATACAATACATATAGGTGGAAAATTTGTTAAGGTATTCATGTGACACCCTGCAATTAACCATCATCATTCAACAACTTCAACTCATTTTTATTAACCCTCTGATGCTGTTGCTGTGCCCGCAACAGCATCAGAGGGTTAATAAAAATTAACTTAAATTATCTAGTTATACCTAGTTAGTTCTACAGTAGGTAAGTATTATTTTAAGTGGATTTATTTTGATATTTTGATAAGATAGATTCCTGCTTCAGACTACAGTTTCAGAATTTCTATTATTGAACAAATGGAATATAACATGTAACAGGGCCCTAAGCTAGTTAGGAAATCCGTCATATCTGAACCGGTCGTTGTTACCAAAAATATTTGTCAAGGAGACCTGCTGGGTCGAATAGGTATACAATTAAGTAGTTGGTAGGTAATCAAGTAGGTATCTATCAAAGCAGAAAAGAGGTGCGATCAAGTAGGTACTAATACAGTGCCTCTATGAAAGCTCAGAATTAGTTGATAATATTGCATTATTAATATCGACATTTACGTTAGTATAAGTGAATACTCATGGCAAGAAGAAATAATAAAAAAAACAGTAGAGCAAGTATAGAGCATCTTAAAGCTTTCCCACAATGTTTCTCTTGCGTATAATTCAATACATATAACAAATTAGATGAAACAGTAGTCTATAACACTCACTCTCCTTAACTAATTGATTCTATGTTTAATGCAAACATTTCCTTAAGATTTCTATTTAACATGTTTCATACTTGTCATGAAAGTGTAAGTCACAATTCCTTGTTTTCTATAATAATTACCTGTTTTGTGTGTTTATGCCAACTCGAGTCAGCAACTCTCGCTGCCTGTAGCCGAAGTTTCCAATTTATTTCATAATGAAAGCTTAAACCGAAATATTAAGTTAAGTTTGTGTATATTTTTTTTGGATACGGAAGCTTGTTGCTACAACTAGCGTGTTCAAGTGACTATTGTGAAAGCATGTCAGCTCTAGTAAGATTTCTCATGGAGTTTTACCGTTGTTTGGGTCAAGCTGTTGTAGTTACACTCATGAAATAGCTTTATACCCGTTGGACATGGCCTGACCTCGGATAAGAAATAGGTACTGTGGAAAGCTTGACTCACCACACACATCACTGAGATTTTTATACACTATCATCTCAGCCAAAAAACGTACACTGCTGGACAAAGGCCTCCCCCAAGGATATGAGGGGTACTGGAATGGTCCCTTAGTCGGCTTTTACGACACCCACGGGAAGAGATGGAGTGGTGCAATTCTTTATCCCCGGCTTCACACGGGTTAACACTAAGTGGCTTATTAATAAACAAAGTGTAAGCTTAGAGTAGTTATTCCGTGTTTTGTCTCTTTTACTCTAATATGAAATGAAGTTTACATGACGGGAACAAAACACGGAATAGCTACTCCAAGTACACTTTGTTTATTAATACGGGCGTAAGATTATTGCTTTCTACAATTTACGCGTATACTAAGAATATTTACAACAAATACAAAAACACTTACAAATAAGGTTATAACCTTATTTGTAAGTGTTTTTAGTTGCTATTTTCAGTTCCCGTTTTTTAATGTGACCTTATCTATGTGTCGTGTATTACAAAAAAATGTTTATTCATTAATTCATTTATTCAAATCTATAATATCTTAAAAATCAAGATCCACTAAAAAAGTATAATCACTTATTTATTTATTAATCATTATTCACTAACTATTGAGGAGCTCGATGGCGCAGTGGTTAACGCAGGTCTGCGAGTGCTGAGGTTAAGCAACTTTCGCAAAGGCCGGTAATCGAATGAGTGACCAAAAATGTATCATCTCGAGCTCCTCCGTGCTTCGGAAGGCACGTAAAGCCGTTGGTCCCGGCTGCATTAGCAGTCGTTAACAACCACCGCACCGCACTGGGCTCGCGCGGTGGTTTATGGCCCGTTCTCCCTATCCACCCATAGGGAAGGCTCATGCCCAGCAGTGGGGACATAAAATGAGCTGGCGATGATGATGATGATGATTCACTAACTATGAGAATAAATAAACCACGTCTAACTTCATCAAAGATTGGCTCAAAGATCTTGAATGTTAAGGCTCAAAATTCCTAAACTATACGTTCGACAAAAACATGATGCTCACGTTTTGAGTGTTTCTATCCTCAATATCACAACCCTTTTTATGTCCCCACTACTGGGGCATGAGCTTTCCCTATGGATGGATAGGAAGAACAAGCCTAAACCACCACGCATGAGGAGTGTTTATTAGTCACAAATAGAGAATTAGAAACCGACGAGCTGATGCAGATGTGTATTAAGACATTGCTTACATGCTTACATGCAGTGCTCGTGACTGTATCTTTATTATAACTACTGGGTTACCTGGACTACCGCTACACACTACTTTAAAGTTTATACTGACACCCCCCACTAACCATACGGTTATAAAGTTAGGTATCAGACATCCTTACGCAAGCACAAGGGACCATCTACGTCAGGTCATAACGCCAGATCAGAATACGCCGGTACTTTTAAGACTAGTGTCTCGAGCTAGTTGCCCCGTGGACACGTATAGTCCACTACCTAATATCCAGATAGGTTACCGGAGCTGCAAGCTCGCTCACTTCTCGTCGCACTAAGAGTACAACTAGCAGATACCACTGCTCGGGTTGCCTGGACTAGTGACTTTAGTCACTGTGATATTTAATCATGACAGATAAGGCCGTAAGATAACAAGGATGCTTGGCGGATGAATTGGCTGTTTTGCCTCTGTAGAAATGTTGTTGAAGCTATAGTTATGTTTTTCGATAACTCTAAGTATTTGGCTCACTTTAACAACAATGTTAGGTAACTGCTTGATGGTAGCTAGCCAGGTAGACTTGGAACGAGCAACCAAACCGTGTTGAATCGAAGGGTCAAATCATTAGACTATCAGACGCGGTATGCCTTCAGAAGCCTAATATGTATAAACTAATATGTATAAACTACTAGCGGCCGCTCGCGGTTTCACCCGCGTGGTTCCTGTTCCCATGGGAATATTGGGATAAAAAGTATCCTAAGTGTTAATCCAGGTTATACTCGTAAACTGTATGCCAATTTCATCCAAATCCATTAACCTTTTTACCGCCAACAACTTCTATAGAAGTTCGAGATTTTCGTGCCGCCCACGCCAGCGCTTCTATAGAAGTTCTTCTTTGTACCTACTTTATTAAAATACATTTATACGTTGGCGTTCAGTTTATACGTACAGCGGGACATCGCGTGCAGGATAGTTGGGCGGTGAAAAGGTTAAGTAGTTTTTACGTGAAAGAGTAACAAACATCCATCTACACTTACAAAATTTCGCGTTTATAATATTATATTCGTAGTAGGAATCAGTACCTATGTACACTTTGTAGATGCTAAAAGTGATAGTAGAATAGAATACTTTGTATACACAAGAAAAAATACAGACACGTATATAGGATATATCTTTCTGCCTTTATATAGGTAATCTTACAGCTTTCCTTTTATACATTTTCTTTTTTTTTAATATATTTTACGGGTTATAAAAAAAAAATATATATTTAAAATATTTATTAGTTATAATTTATTTAGTTATAAATATATTTTATAGGTGATATATCACCTGATGTTAAGTGATGATAAGGCCAATGATCACTTCACCCGTGATCTTCAACTAGTGAGGCACTGGCTATCTTATTACATGTGAAACTTGCTGCAGCAAAGGCTGAGAAAGTAAATAAATGAATAATTTTTACATCAAGTACTACATAAAACCATTAAGTACGTAACATCCCATGATTATGGTTTTTTTAAGGCAGGCACAACGCTCGAGATATTTGTTTGTACAAATTTATGTAGATGGCAATAATTTGCCTAGCTCCTTCTGAAACTTAGCAACAAAAATATGGAATCTCCATTAAACGTTAAATGTGAATAAAACACGTGAATCAATTGATGGTTGATTTAATATCTTGCATCCCTTGATAATTCAAATGAAAAGCAGACAGCATCACAGCAGTGCTTCTATCTTTCTTTATATATATAAAATTCTCGTGTCACATATGAATTGTCAAGTTGCCATACTCCTCCGAAACGGCTCGATCGATTTGTATGAAATTTTGTATGTATATTCGGTAAGTTTGACAATAAACTAATCTTAAACTTTCCTACTCTCACACCAATTATCTAGCCCAAGAGAAGCTTCATTATGAAACTCGTTAAAATGATTGCTAGACAACGGATAATCATACTTAAATTACTTAAATACACAAACACCCAGACCCGAGACAATTTAGAAAAACAATAATTTCTAAATTGACCCGACCGGGGATCGAACCCGGGACCTCATGGCGACACCATGAAAACCGGTGTACAAACCACTCGACCAAGGAGGTCGACAATCGGTCGTAATCTATTTTTTATACCCCTAAGTGATAAGAGCGGTCCACCCCAATTTTTGTTTAATTTTCCAATACAATACCTATGTTCCTAGCTGTGAAACATATGATTTGTTGTTTTTGTTGTCAAAGAAATGATTTGATTGTATTGTAGACATAGAAAGTGTCAAAGCGATACGAAGTCCGCCGGGTCAGCTAGTTTTAAATAAGGATTTCTCTGTTCTAAAATGTACCCTTTACAATATTGACATTTAACATAAACACAATTCATCATCATCATCATCTCAGCCAAAAGACGTCCACTGCTGAACAAAGGCCTCCCCCAAATAATCATTGGGGGTAATTGCCGTAATCGCCACGCTTGGCAGGCGGGTTGGCGATCGCAGTAGGTTGAGGGTTGAGGTAACCTCAGAGAGATGCTGCTGCCCATCCTCTGGAATGGTCCCTTAGTCGGCTTTTACGACACCCACGGGAAGAGATGGGGTGGTGCAATGCTTTATCCCCGGCACCACACAGGGCACTTTAAACACAATCACAGGTACATAATATGAATTTATTAATCTTAGTACATAACATACGAGACGAGAAGGCTTTCGACAGTGTCGAGCATTAGGCCGTATTTGACTCTCTCCATCGCTGCAACATTGACGCTCGGTAGGTACGTGGATCTGCTTCGGGAGATGTACAGCCAGGCCACAATGCAGGTTCTTGCTTGACGAACTCTATCTCCATCAAGAGAGGAGTCGACAGAGGGACACCATGTTTGAATTTTTTTTAAATATTTACTAGCGGTCTTCTCCCACAGGATGGGAGGCATTACATTCTAGTTTTCTCTTTCATTCCAGTTCTATCATTTATTCCTCTCGCGCTTTGATTCCTAATTCTCTTTGTCATTCATCATCTTTTATACTATATACGGCTGGGTATGCCGTCTATCTTATTTCTTGGACTTTGCCTTCTTCCTAACTAGTTAATTTTTTATTTATTTTCTTTACCAAACTTAATTCCTATTACAGGGGTAATAATAATTATAACGCTACCTACTCCGAGGGACACCATTTCACCTTAACATTTTGCGGCGTTTTGGAAGACGTCATAAAAATTCCCTGGGACCAATGCGGTGTAAATATAAGTGGGGTTTATCTGTCTCATTTGCGCTTCGCTGATGATCTTGTGTTGTTTGCCAGTACGATGGATGACCTAGAGATAATGTTAAAAGACCTCTATTGTGGTAGGTTTTAAGATGAACATGGGCAAGACCACGATTATGTCGAACATCTCTGGTGTGTCGAACCCTAACATCATGGTTGGGGCGAGAGGCTAGAGGTAGTCGCCTCATAGGTATGTGTATCTTGGCCACGTTTTATCTTTTGGCAGAGAGTACCAGTTGAAAGAGGTCACCAGACGTGTTCAACTGGCGTGGGCAGCTTTCGACAAATTGTGCGACATCTTTAAGTTCACTCACATTTCACGATGTCTTTAAACACGTATTTTTAATCAATGTGTCCATCCAACTATGACGTACGGTGCTGAGACATGGAGCCTGACTAGGGAGGTTATGCAAAAAACTAGTGTTGCACAGAGGGTCATGGAGCGCGCCATGCTTGGCATCACACTTTTGGACCGCGTCCCCAACACCGAAATCCGCAAGCGGACTAAAGTCCAAGATGCCAGCGAGCGGATGTTGAAGCTCAAGTGGAGTTGGGCAGGACAGTTAGTCAGACGAAGTGACGACAGGTGGACCAGAAAGCTGACTGAGTGGTGGCCGAGAGACGGTTACAGAAAAAGGAGATGTCCACCGGCGAGATGGGTCGACGATATAACCAAGACCGTGGGTTGCACGTGGCCCAGAGTAGCGCAGGATCGAGGCGGATGGCACAAGCAAAGAGAGGCTTATGCCCAGCAGTGGGTCAGCTATTAGAAAGAAAGCAAAATAGGCTCAAATGCTAATACAAGTACCTATGTAAAGATTTTGGATTACTAGCTGTTTGATGTTGTATTATTTCCTATGTAAAATAAACCTAGGTGCCTAAGATTCGATCTCAAGTGACACCGAAACGACTAATTTGTGGACGTATAAAGAAAAAAAGAGACTTTGTTGTCTAGATGAATGTGTTGTAATAAATAAATAGTCATTTTTATTTTAATTTTGGATAACTAGAAACAAAAACTTATGAACTCTTTGAATATCGTATGTAGAGCACAGAGCACAGAATGTAGAGCGTTCTGTATTTTAGTAAGAATTTGTTTGTCTCCTTTACTAATTATTTTATTAATATATGTTATTAGTTCGTTGTTACAAACTGACAATAAAAACGGTATACACTTTGAAATACAAAATTACGAATACAACTTTATCTTTAAAAAGAGATTTCTTCCAGCAGGCCCATCAGTACTTACCTAAATATTTTAAATATTTTTGATTTGATAAAGGTAGGTATTTCAACCAAATTCTTTATTAGTTTTGGCGACGAAAACTACGATAGCTTTCCAGATTGGTTTTGTGCTACAAGTGTGGGTTGAGTAACATGAAGTACCTACCTATGAACTAAAACAACTGCATTTTCAATACAATCATGATGATGAGACATAAAATGTGAATGCATATTTTTCAATACAAAGTATTTTTCAAACGAGTTACTGGAATTCGTGTTTTCATACCTACTTAAGTGTTGTTAGCATCACTCTGGATGCCTCCTGCAGGAAGACCACAATTCCCTGGTTAACACGCCGCGTGCGCATTTTTCAGTAAACACGAGCAATTAGAAGCGATTACCCTTTTTGTCTCGTGGCCACAACTTAATAACAACAAAATTACTTACTTTTTACCACCGCGACACCAACGCCATCTATCGAAGCTAATCATCATCAGCTTTCAAAAAAGGCTTTATCTACGACGTGAGGATATCTCCACGGTGCCAAATTGACCAATTAAAAATCGTTTCGTTTGAAAAAAGAATAATATAGCGCGGTGCATAACCTGTTCTTTTTATCTGCAAATATTTGTTTAAAGTGGTAACTGCAATAAAAATGCGAGCGTGTCTCTTGGTAGGCCGCTCTACCAGGGGCCATTCATTCGTTTGATGACTTCATTTGAACGCGCCAACCGAGCTCTTGCGATAATGCGCTATTGTTTACCCTCCGATAGTGCGCCTTCCACTGCACGCGCCACACTGCGCTAAATAAAGACAACTATATATCGCATCGCACCGTCTGTCGAACGACACTTCGACGCACCATGCCCCGTCCCGCTCGCACGCCCCGCGGGGACGTAAGCGGGAGCGCAACGACGACATCACTCGTAAAAACAGGTAGTAGAAGAAATAATAATCATCTTTACGACTTCTCACTCTATTCAGCACCTTGTTACGATATTGCGCGCTCATTGTGGCTCGCTCGAGGAGTGGTTGTAAAATCTTTTCTTTACTCGCCCGTTTCACTAATTGTACGTTTATGAGTTTACGACTTTGCGGCTTAACTTTTCAGTAGTAAGTCGTTATCGGCCTTTTGTGAACCTTTTTTTACGGTACGGTAAGGTACTTGTAGAATACAATTAAAATTGCGTAGCAAAGTGAAACATAATGAACAACACTTAACTTTATGAATCTTTAACGACGAGTAATAGCGTGTGCGGTCCATAAATTTAATTGCAATATAATAGTATCTTAATAAATATATCAACAGTGGATAGTGATAGAGCAATCTCGCGATCGCTTCCACATTGCAATAGTTAGACCACGTGCTCCAGTAGGTGTGATAAGAAAGGGAAAAGAGAGCGTAACTGATAATATTTATAGTCATTAGCGAAAAGGGGACGGAACAATCGGTGTTGGCGCGATCGCTGGCAGCGCGCGGGGCGGCGCGCGTGGCAGCGCTCAGTACACAGCGTGAGTCGGGCCGCGCCGGTCGCAACCGCACACCCGCTCCACGAACGCGGCAAACTTCGCTCGCGGCGCACATCGCGACCGAACAACAAATCCACAAGAGACTACCCGGCGCCTAAACGATTCCAAAGTCGTAAACCCGGCACCCGACTCGTAAAATAATCGTAAAAAGTAAACACACGTCGACTGGCCTTTATCGCTGGCGAGGCCCATTATGACGCTCGAGTGACGTTTAAGAGGCAATAAAATTAATAAAATTAAATTTAAATCGTCTGGTTTGGTGTGACATTGGCGGAGGTCGCGTTATCACCGCGCGTGTGGACGCAATGACATAAGTGCTTCTCAAACTTGTGACCTTAGTGCCAGTGACTGGTCAAAATGAACTCTTATTTCGAGCAGGGCGGTTTCTACGGGGCGCACGGGGTGCACCAGGGCGGCGGCGGCGGCGACCAGTACCGAGGGTTCCCGCTGGGGCTGACGTACGCCCAGCCCCACGGGCTGCACCAGCCCAGGCCGCAGGACTCCCCATACGACGCGTCAGTGGCAGCTGCCTGCAAACTGTATGCCGGAGAGCAGCAGTACGCCAAGGCGGATTGTTCGAAAGCCAGTGGCGAGCAACAGAACGGTTACGGAGGAAAGGAATGGGGCTCTGGTTTAGGAGCCCTGGTGCGGCCGGCGGCGTGCACGCCCGAAGCGCGGTACAGCGAATCTTCAAGTCCTGGACGTGCTCTGCCGTGGGGGAACCAGTGCGCGCTGCCCGGGGCGGCGGCGGCGGCCGCGCAGCCGGTCCAGCACCAGCCCACCAACCACACCTTCTACCCCTGGATGGCCATAGCAGGTCAGTGGCTAATAGGTACCAAATGAACTCAAACTTCCATCTTTACATTTTTTTACTAAAGTTCAAACAATAAATTTCTACAGAAATCTAATTTATTACTTCATTAACATCGTAAATGTGTAAAATTAACAAATTAATCATTTTTGAATAGGTATCTACTCCATAAACAAAAAAATAATTATCTAATCATTATGAGAAAAAGTACCACCGCGTAGCATTCATTCTCAATCGGCATCGGCAGCTCTAAAATGTTGTTTCCCAAACTAGTGAGCACGAATGGACCGGACGTCCCGCTTCGGTCTTATAAGAGCGCCCAATAAGAATTCGGTAGCAGGTAACGACCGACAGCTTGTGTCAATAAAACGCTCGTAAAACGAACGACCCTCGTTAACATCTTATTAGCGTAGACAGATTTAAGTGTCCTAATAATTTATGGCATCCATCAAAATTATCGTAAAAAATGATCAATGAGCTGATAAATTTTTAGTACCCACTAAAAATTTGTAATAGCAAATTTTTTATGATTTCAAAGAATTATGCTAGCTAGGAAAATTTCAAAAATATTTTATGCATAGGTAATATATTTTTATTGACGACGACATGAAAGTCTGCATCAAGATAGCAGTTTGAATTCAGCACCTAGTCATATTATAGATTAAAATACTTTTTTAAAATTTAAGGTAATATTTTAATTTCATAAGTAGGTTTTAATTTAATAATATCTATTATAATATATTTTTTAAACCTCTAGCTTATTTTATTAAACTCTTGCTTTATTTTTATTGCTAGATAAATGAACACACTTTAAAAAAACCCCTAATTATGATAATATTAAAAATGGTTAAAAAGTAGTCTCTATTGAATTAAAACATTTAAAGTCAATTGAAATAAAATTATCGACTCTGTGTCAACTATAATAATACCTGAGAGCCTTCGTGCCCTTTTTAATAAGCACAAGTGTGTGCACGAGTGGAGTGTGAGATTTGGCATAGTTAAAGTTTATATGGAGGAAGTGTCCCGAAATATAAAATGTACATAATTATGTAAAATATGTTTTGCATTTACATTGTATAAATATTGCAAAAATTTGTGAACTACGGTCGAATTTCGACCACTAGTGTTTTATTTATAACATGTTATTTAATCAAGAATGAGAAATAGAAAACGATAAAAAATGGTAACACTAAGCTAGTTCTTTGAAAGATCTGATGAAATGAAACGAAATATGATAAAAGTGAAATAAATATAAAGCAATATCTTTTAACAAAGTAAGAGATAGGTAAGAATTCAAAGGTTGAGGTTTTTAATTTAATTATGTACTGTTTAATGCTGAATCTTCTAAAGAAATATATAAACCGTCGTCGTTCGTCGTAGCACCACCGAAAAAAACTAACAGAAGAATACGAAATTAAGTAACATACAGATCTCTTTTTTTATTAAGTAGATAATTCAGATATTAATTCAATAATTAACTATGCTTCAAATTCACTAGTTTCTAGTGAAACTGATTTATGATGATATTATTGTGTGTTCATTTAAAACATATTTCCGATAAGCTGGACCGCTCTAGTCCATGCTACATTGTTTCACACCTAGGAATCGCTAGTGACGTTACATCTAATATATTAAAAATACATAGAGCAAAACGTATAACCTATTAGCTACGCAAATTTTGTTGCGAATAAATTACAATTCGAAAGAAATAAAAAATTTAAATTGTGACTAGGTAACATATATAGCATTTTTGGAAGTGCACCTGACAAAGTATGTCAGAGGGTGCTGGTTCAAATCCAAATCCCGCACGTGAAAATTGTTACAAAACTTTAAAAAAAACAAGTTAAAGATTACGCTCTATTAAAAACTGCGCTACTGCTTTCGCCGCACAAAAGCTTTAGCTCTCCGCCCCCGCTTCTATTCAGCAGGGTGCTAAGTGCGAGTTTTATTACCATTCGATCACTTTAACGAAAACGAGAACTTGTTTGGCAAAATTTTAACTTCTCTCGTATGTCGCCAGGAGGCGCTGCTTCAATGCCATAGTAATTTTCGTTTTCGTAAACGTAATCGAATGAATACGGATAGTAAACTAAACTTACACTAGGCACCAAGTTGCATGGAGTTTTCACCGTAGTCCACGCGCGGCATTTTAGCGCTCACCGTAGTGACGGGAGCTTGCGCCCGCGCCGGGGTCAATGGCCCGGTCTAGTTTGGGCGCATTATTATTAACTTTGGTGCCACTGGTCACTGAGAAATGGCCACTTGACTTCGTTTGCCTATACGAAAGTTTGAGATCGAACTAGTTCAACCGTGTGTCTGGAATCTAGATTTTTTCTTGTTCTTACTTACCAAGTCTGATTTGATTACTAACCTGCAAACATACATACATATTTCTATTTAGCATTAGGTAATTACCTATTTAATTGAAATTATTAAAAAATTACATAGTTCTATGTTAATTAGGTATTCCTAGCAAAGCTTAAAAGTTAATCTAACAAAAGTCTTATAAGATTTTTATCATGTAAAAAAAACTAAGACGTCTATAAAATCTTATTAGTATGCACTGGAAAAAAAGTTTAAAAACGTGGGCGAGACAAAAGTTTGGCATCAAAAATTAAAGGCCATTAAATTATAAGGAAAATTTCGGTTTATGTATATAAACTAAACAACCAAAGAGGCTTTACAACGAATTAGTTATAAACTTGTACCGTCTATCATCCCTTTCCCTCCACAGGTTCCCTAATGCGTAATTAACGCAACGCGTGTGGTCCCGCCTTTCATAACTCATGCGACTTGATAAAATTAAGTAACACACAAGCATAAAAAATAAAACAAAAATAAGTAGTCGCTCTGTCAGCCATATTTCACTCGGGGTTCACGCAACACGGCCCGCGAAACAATACAAGGACGCGATGGCCGTAGCCTGTTAAAGAGTTCGGGCTTGACCGCGGAGCTCCGATGTGAACGTGACTCATGTGAGCACTGGCCGCTTATAAAACTAAGAAAAAAAAGAAAAAGCCTTTCTTTTTAATACCAAAAATGATTATTAAAATTTATTTCCAGAATTTTCAAAACATTTGAGTGTTTTGAAATATAAATGCGTTCACCGTACATTTGAAATGGAACTCAACTTTCAATGCTTACCAGAGCTATGAAAAAGTGCATGCAATTAAAAACTCTACCTCTCTCTACTTAAGTACCATTGTATCATTCACACTATTTCATATTTTATAAAACGAATACAATTTTAAATATCGCTGGCTAGTTGAACTTTTTAAACTTACATTATACCGTACGACAATATTTTTTACAATAAATCAGATATTATGTAATTAAAATTAATATTTTAAATACCGTAAAATGATAGAGTATATTTCAATTTCCGTAATGTAATATTACAGGCTCGGCTATAAGTAAATTTAACTTAACCAGTTGCTAAATGCAACCAGCTAAAGCATAGTAAATGCATGCCTTGTATTTTTGTAATGACCAATTGCTTGCTACCACTTATCCTGCTCTTATTTCTTAATAATATAGGTGTAGTAGATTGAACGGATCGTTTTATAAAATATGTTTAAGTGGGGAATTTATAAAATATGTCAGATATGTCATATCTATTTATAAGATATGTGTCATATCTTTTAGATAAAAAAAAAATGATCTGCGCACTTTACCTAGGATTCCTCAATAAAAAAATCACAGACAAACTAATTGTAATTTGAAAAAAGACAAAGTGTTGAACCAATTCCACGAGCGGGATTCGAACCCGCACCCCATGGCATGCCGGGTCAGGTGCACTGCCAACTATGCTGTCGTGGCTCAATCCAACTCGCCGAAATTAATCAACACTATCTACTTTTACTTTATAAGTCAAAGGACAATGTATTAATTTATTCAATGTCGACAACTACGTCATCAACATTTCAACACTTTTGTCTTTTTTCAAATTGTGATTTGTTCGCAACAATATTTGCGTAAAATTATAGGTATATAAATAATCACAAACTAATAATTTTGTCTTTTGAGTAATTTTTTGACTCCATTTTTTTATTATTTTTTTAAAACAGAAATGCGCCTTTGTTTCTTCTAGTAAGTGAACGACGATAATATTGAAGATAACAGCGCACTTCGTCCGGAATTCTCAACCTGAGGAACTCGTTATAAACATTGTTATTACAGACTTAGATAAGATAGTGGGAGTTACCCAGGCGGACTTATAACAAGCCCTATCACCAACCAAACCGAGCACAATATGAAATTCTGGGATCTGACACCATAAAGGATGATCACACTAATACTCGTATTATAAATGTTGCTTCTTCACGCTGCAACGGATGGATGGATTTGGATGAAATTCGACATGCAGATAGTTTATAACCTGGATTAACAAATAGGATACTTTTTATCCCGATATTCCCACGGGAACGGGAACCACGCGGGTGAAACTGCGGGTGGCCGCTAGTTAGGTTTTACGAGATGTGAGTTCCTACTGAAAGTTAAAGGACTCACAATCTAATAGTTTTCTTACAAAAATTATAATCCTCAAGACTTTATCATCATCACCAGCTCATTTAATGTCCCCACTGCTGGGGCACGAGCCTTCCCTATGGATGGATTAGGAGAACGGGCACTTAACCACCACGCGGGCCCAGTGCGGATTGGTGGTTGTTAACGACTGCTAATGGAGCCGGGACCAACGGCTTTACGTGGCTTCCAAAGCACGAAGCAGCTCGAGATGATACGTTTTTGGTTATCCATCCGATGACCAGCCTTTGCTAAAGTTGCTTAACCTCAGCACTCGCAGATCGGGCGCGTTAACCGCTGCGTCATCGTGCTCCTCAAGACCTTATAGTCGGATCATAATAACAAAAAGGGGTTTTATGTCAGTTCCTGCTAAGGGTAATGTAAGGATCCACAATCTTAAAGGTTTGTCACAAACATTGTAAACTATATCAACAGCGCTGCGTTCTCTCAGAAATAAATTGCACTACCTAATAATAAAACGTTTGCATCATGTTATTTCGCCTTTGCGCTTAAAAAATTTCGTCTAACTTCATACACAAGCTGACCCTATAATTTCTAAACCAGTTCCAAAATTGGCATCTTAATTTCGCTTGGGGCTCGAACGTTTTTAAATGGGCCCTTATCAAAAGGGAAATGAGATATGTAATCACTACCTAGTTGGTTACTTGCAAAACGTTCTCTTAGGATGCAAAACTTTTTTTAGCAAAAGAGGTGCAAAAGTTGGAAGTGATTTACTTTCGTTGAGAAATAGTTTTTTATTTATATGATACTGGCTACTACTTTATTTAACTGCTTTTTAACAAGCAGTTAACAGTTAACTCTACCTCTACCAGTTAACTCTATCTTTGTGCTCTAACTCTTTTTTGTGGTAAGTAGAGAACAAAAAAGTCGGACATGAAAAACAGGAATATTTAATACTAACCTGCTTTACATTTACTTTGAAAATAAAATACCTTTATTGAGTAATTTTTGTAATAGGTACAAATCAATGAAAATGATAGTAATTTTGATAAAATTAAAGTAAGAATCAGTGGGAAATTAAAAAATTAAAAAAAAATGTTTTTTTCGCTATATTAAACAGTCTTAATACGTTAAAAAAAATATCATCTGTACTATACTATGCCTACTCGACAGTAAACATAAGAAGCATAAACAAAATCTTAAATATGAAGAAAAAGTCTTGATTCCAAGAAAAAAATAATTTAAATTAATTTTACCATCGAAGAAAAAACGTTTTAAGAAACTTGGAGAATTTATTTCTTTATTGATTCATGCCTTAGTGACTCCTATGCCGAAGAATGCGATCATAACCCTGATGTGGCGCATAGCACAAAAGGTTGCTCTACTTGGGAAATGTTGACAAGAAAATAACTCTCCATTAATTTCTATTAGTTATTGTAGCTTGAAAACTTAACGGTTAATATACTTGCGCATTTACTTGTATGGATAATTCTAATTACCATGGTAAATATCTACTTACATTACACATTTACACAAAATTTACATATTTTTTTTTCATAAACAAGTTAAGTTTACCCGCTGTTAAGCAATTATGCGGTCGACGATGTAGCACACCCACCTAGAAGAAAAGATACATTATATTATTCAGTCTTGATTTAAATATTCCGAGATTGTAGCTATCGGGAAATACAGAAGTCGGCATAGTATGGACGTTTGTTTGTTCATCAATCACGCCGACAAATTGAAATAGCGGCGTATGAAATTTGGTTCAAGTAAAGTAAGTAAATATTTATGCCTATATTCTGTCCCACTGCTGGGCAAAAGCCTCCATCATTGAAATCAAGTCATCACTACAATTGATGGGTATTGGCTGAATCACCACGTTTGCCAAATGCGGGTTGGTGATCACAAACCCGGGTTATGCATCGAAAAATCCGAAATACACCTTGCCCGACCTGGGAATTGAACCGGGACCTTCGGGTATCGGAGGCCACCGAGGCGTTAAACGGCACAAATAAAGCATATTCTTAATTAAGACATATGATACTAATTGTGATTCCGGAAAATATCTCATCCTTCGGTAATTTTCATTTTGCGAAAGGCCGAATTTCGCTCAGGCAAAGACGCGGGACAGTGCGGTAAGAAGCCCCTTTTTTGTGTCATGTACTTTTTATTCGTTAAACTGTTAGTTTACATCATTCTAAGCACTGCAGTCCAAACCCGACTTCGATACGAGTTGTAGTTTTGAAGAAAAAAATATCAAACTTTGTATATTTCCAAGAGTCCGAAAATGAAAAAATATTTTTAAAAATAAACTAAAATATTTGGTGCTACTGTTATAATTAGTTCTGATAAATGTCTCATATCAACATATTATGTCGACAATTTGTGGCAATCAACTCTCAGTGAAAAGCGAAATATGAATTTTTTTTCGTATTTTTCGTTTTTTTTTTTTTTTTATAAAAGACGCCTGTACATCACAACCTTTGAAAAACTGTCAAATTTCTTCTTTTTTTTCACAAAACTGGTCGTTGAATGTACGCAGGTAGGAAGTTAGTCTATTTATAAAACATTTTATTTTATTACTAGCTAATTGCTTAATAACCGGCTAAACTAATAAAAATGCGATGACTAAGTAACTTGAATAAGTAATTATGAATAATAAATTTATCACAAAATAGTGAACCAATTTACACAAATAGACACTCATTGTATTGAACGGGCAACCCAAATTTGTTCGGCCTTCAACCGCACACAATAAAAACAAACAGACACAAAATAACAGCATAATAGCCGCGCAACAGTCGCAAGCCATAAACTAATAATGGGGGAGATATGTTTTATGGTTTTCAAGTTCTGAATACGTACCTACCTATTATGACGGTTTTTACAACTTAGTACAACGCAAACCGTCTGCGCGCAAGCACGTTTGATGCGTTTGTATCACTAAAAAGTTTTAACATCAAAATAAAAAGTACCGAGTGTTTTTTATCCAAATCGGCTGGAATTAAAAAGATTGACGGGAACGGGAACGCCACGGCGAAGGAGGTGGTCCTGCGCTTGTTTCCCGCCTGTTCGCGGTGTGCGCCGGCGGCCATCTTGGATAAAGATCGATCATAGGTGCGCAGCTGTGAAGTGATAAATATGAACGCCGGCTACCTCGTGGTGTGTACAGCGTTTTGTGCGGTCTAGTGACGTTTGTCCGTCAGGTCAAAGGAAACCTGGAACGAAGAAGACAGTGACAAATTAAAACACGACTTTTTTAATTTTAAGCTAGTTATTTTTCATGCTAGGTATAATTATTTTTTATTAAATCTTAGTTTTTAATATGTAATGTATCTACTATTTTTTTTTAATATTATGAATGAACTACCATATTATTATTTTATGTAAATATGTAATACTAAGTGTAAACAAAACACTAATCTAACAAAAACTTCATTGGCATATGTAATAGGTAAGTAAATTCTACATGTTTCATAAAATTGCTTCACGATACACTTGTGGTAAACGTTAATACCTATTTTGCTATACAAAAGTCATAGGAAAGGTCATACAAAATCACCTATCTCGGGAACCGTGACCCGGGCCCATTACGCGTTGCATTGAAAATCACAGGCTGGGCCGGCCGCGGCGTTTCCTACGCCCGCAATCACCTCTGTTGTTAGAAGTGGCTTTTAAAATTCTTTTGTTCCATTTTCAATATTTTGAAAAGGTTCCTTTTTTGTTTTTATTGTTTTTGTTAATTTGGAACACCTTCAAACTCTTTAAAATTTCAAACAGCAAAAACAAATGAGCGTGAGGTTAAAGTTTGAAGTTCATTAAAATCGATGTTCATTATATATAATTTTATTAATGATTACAAACTACTTATGCACTTACTCCTTGTGTAAATACTTACACCAATATAATTGTTGGTAAAAGTTATAGGTACCAGCGTAATGTTCTACTGAAATATCAAAAGCGTTAATATAATCATTGCATATATTTACACTAATATTGAACATGTATTGAACCTACATATAAAAATGCATCGCGCGAGTCAGTCGGTGGGATGCGGACGGTCAGTTGCTACGAACGTTATGTTAGGTTTGTGCAACAATTAAAGACGTAATATAAGAAGCACAAAAACTATAAAATTGTAACATTGAAAGACCATCTTAGTCAACAAGCATTATATTTTCGCAATACATTAAACTGCATGTTAAATAATCATTAAATATTATTATTTCAAACAATAAAACCAATATCAATAAGAGACCAACCAACCACAATTAACTACAACAATTAAAATTTGATATGTATTCCGCAATGTAACGCCTGATTCCATTAATTATTTATAACAATTATCATATTGATACTCGTATGAGCACTTTAAAATACAGTACAGACATTAAAGTAAATATTTTTAAATGAGTTAAAGTATTTATTCTATTTTAACTTTGAATAGTGGCAAAAATCTGTATAATTTTATTAAAAGATTTTTTTAAATAAATATATACATACTGTGGTTCTGTAAAATTTTAGTCAGAAATTAAGCAATAGATACAAAAAACGAAAACACATTATATTTAATTATTCTAATCCAGCATGGAAGTAAAGTGTCCTTCTATGATAGGGAGGGCAATTTTCCCTCCCTATTATAGGAGGGAAAATTGCCGTGACGTTGTAAATGAAAAGAAATATCCTTGCCGAGTTTCTTGCCGTTTCTCACTACAAGATCTCCTCTCCAGCTCTCGGGACTTATGAAACAAAAGCTGTGTTGTTGTTGAATCCTAAAAATGGAATCATAAACAATTTATTTTGAATTTGGAATTTTTAAGTATTGGACCATTAATTTTAAACAATCGAAAAACTGTTCACCTCCCATACCACCCGCAATCGCCAGTCAATTTTCGCACAAGCACAACACATTATCGCTTCGCTCCGCTCTCCGCGTGGACGTCGCCCTTAGCTGCCTGATGCCTGTCTTGTAATTAATTGTTGCACGATACCCCACACTGGAGGCGCCCGCCGGACTGGGTTTGAATACTCAAGTAGACACTAAAATATCTGCAAGCAAACTGTAATGAATCCACTCTATATCAATCCTGTTAAGATTCTATAATGATGTTTGTTCTTATAAAATCTGAATACTTGACTTTAATCAAGAATGAAAGGTTACAAAATATCAATATAACCAAATAGCTTCGGAAATGTTTGAGTTTGAATACTCATGTAGACATTAAAATATCTGCAAGCAAAATCTACTAAATCCACTTCATAACATTCCTGTTATGGTACTATTATGATATGTGTTATTAAATACTTGTCTTAAGCCAAAAATAATGTTATAAAAAAATATCAATATAACCAAATACCTAGCTTCCGAAATTCCTGGGTTTCACTATTCAAGTAGACACTAAAATATCAAGCAAAATGTAATGGGATCCACAGATATACAGTTAAACCCAAACAATAGTATTCATAAGTTTTACAATTTAACTGTGTTGAAATTTTGCAACTTAACCAAAAAAAATAGAGCACTCCTAGGTACTCTCACTAACTCTGTGCAAAAAAAAATACGTCGATCCGTAGCTCCGTTTACGTGAAGAAAGAACAAACCAACACTTTTTCATTTAAATGGAGCTATAAGTTAGACCTATAGGTCTTAACTTATAAGTTAGGATTTTTTACCATGACTGAACGTTCTGCTCTGATAAATTTGATAACAATCAAACTTTATATTTATTATTAATGTTCATTCGCAAATAAGAAATTATCATCAGTTCATGTTCGAAGGCCTGAGTCCAGCAGGAGGACGTTTATAGGTTGATGATAATGACAGATAGAGATAGAAACGATCTCGGTCTAAGTACCAATTAACCATGCGAATAAATATAAAAACGAAATATGTATGTAATTTTTATTTATAACCTGCCGTCCCGGCAGACCTTGTTCTGCCCTATTTCTCTAAAACAAAGTTACAATGATTTTTTTATGTTAATAGCTGCCCCGATAGAAATTTTGTTCTGTCAAAAGTTATTGGCCTATCGCAGTCTAATAGAAATAAAATAACATTGCAAGTATTTAGTAATATCTAATGTGATGATATTTTTATTGTAATACCTTATGGTAGGTACACGATATTTTTATTTGATTACTTGGCGCGTAAATAAATAAATCTGACCTCTAATCAACTTGAAGGCATACCAAAGATAATCCTAACGCGCTTTTATTTTGTTTTGATTGACGTCAAAAGTTTGACAGCTTTGTATGGGAAAAGAAAACTGTTGTTTTCACTATTTTCCTCGTATTTTTTTACGTTTTTTCTCTCCATAAGAACCTTCCTCCGACTATTTCAAACACAACAAATAAGAAATCAGCCAAATCGGTTCAGCCGTTCTCGAGTTTTGCGATTAGCAACACATTTAGCGATTCATTTTTATTTATATAGATAACCATAATAGAATATCTGGTAGTGTCTTATAATCCTTCACAACAAAACGGAGCAAGGACCACTGTGTTTTTTGTAAAGAAATTAGCCTACATGTTCGAGGTCAAACACCAATGTTTCCCGATAATAAAGCTAACTACATTTGTGAAAAAACTGAATTTCACGCGAGCAAAGTAGCGTTCAGAAGCTCTGCTACATACGATAAAATACAATCAATAGTGATAGTGGCACTAGTAATAATTACTAAGGATTAATTAACAAGCAAAAAATTGGTCTTCTAAAATTATTTTATTGTTATTAGTTAAACTTGATAAATATTATAATAATCTATGTCCACTTACAGGCACATTTACCTTGCCCTGCAAAACAAAATTGCCTCAACTAATTTTGCGAGCACTAACCCTTTCTTAGTAAACTATTAAACCATATTTAATTTCACATAAACTGCACCGTAACATACACTCCGTATAAATAACTACGTTGCACTAGCCTTTCATTCGGTACAAAAATCTTCACACCGACATCGACAGGGCATTTTAATTTTTATTACTTCATCCTGAGGGTACAATTTTCACGAGCTTAAAATGGTCGTTTACATTTTATATGACTTATCACATGGACCTTCTGGTAGTGTGATAAAGTCCGTAATTGCTTAACGCCGTGAGCTCAAAGATATTTCGAAGTTATTTCTTTGATATAGAGGGCTTCGTGCCGAAACTAGCGTTTTGCGGAACAATGTATCTTCTTTTTAAACTAAGTCGGTTATAGTGTTATTCCCATTATGAGTCTCGCGCAGAAAACCCAGTCTCAGGTACAGTTATGTTTGTTCAATACAAACCTTAGAATTTTTTGGCTTTAACTGTCAATTTAAGGAATGTTATGTTTAAAATTAACCATACTATCTTGTCTGTTTTGAAAAAATAATGCAAGAGCAATAATATATCGAATCCTTACACTCTTTTTGAAGTTTTAATTAACCGTTAATCCTTAATGTTGAAACTAATTAGAAGAGTGCTAAAACTTAAATTTAACAGACTGCATTGGCAATGACAAAAATATGAGTAACCAGTTACAGTTGCACCAGAAATGTATTTTCGTGTATTCCTTAGCCGGCCGGCAATAATGAATCGTGAAATTCGCCGAGCTGTAAACTGGTTAATAGGTGCGTTTACCTTAGTTTTATAGTACTCTCGCTACTTCTTAATTATCCTTGGTCAATCAATGCCCATATTACAGTCCGTAACGAATCCGGCCAATCCTCCACGGCAGTCAACGATTCGTCTCGGCTCTCTTTCTAATGACCAATAAAGTTTATCACACCATTTCAGTAGGAATCTTAATAATTATCCACCAATAAAAATTTATGAACGCTTCGATTGTTAGTGTTATACCGTGGTCGCGGCGAAAGTTTAATAGTGTAGCAGAATTTTTAACGACTCCGACCTTTTTGGAAAGATAACGAAATTTGGCGTCTAATTTATATTGTATGGGAGTTTAGAAATGTTATAACCATATGCAAGTCGACAGAATTGAAACGAAAGCTTGCGCCGGCGCCGAACACCATGATGTATGGGGGCCCCACCACATACTTAAGTAATAAACCCTTCCAGTTGGATGTCACACACTGTGAAGTATACCTGTCTCGGTCTGTTGCTCATTTTTAACAATCGTCCCGGTGGATGTAGGTATAATCCGAAAGTAATTTTACTGTACCACACTGTTAGTATTTAATTTACGAGCAATTATTTTGAAGTCTCTCATTTTAGCATAATACAAATTTATTTGTATTCATTAACGTTGAACAATCTGAGATGGAACATGTTATTTCAGTTTCTTATGAAGCTCAAGAAATTTTTAATTGTTTGTTCACATATGTATAAAATACCAAGATAACCATCTAAATGAACACTTTTCAACCTTGGGAATAAGTTAAGTACAATTGTAATTATTTGTTACCGCAAGACAGAGATGGCAATATTTACCGCCGTTGTTATTCGACTAGTCAGGGACTGATAAATCGGTCAGAAGCCTAACTCCAGTTAAACGATACATGCGGGTAAAAAAAAGGAACATGTCTATTATAGAGACCGCTTTTTTACTACGGACACTGTCCAGAAACACAATCGTAAATTATAATTTATTATCCACAGGACCACGGAATTAAGATATCGATCCACCTTTCCGTATCTATGGCGGCGTTCTTTCAAATTTAAATTACTCGACAGTCCTTTAGTGTTGTAACGCTATTCGAATGCATCAGACGTGGACGGTGCAGCCAGTAATCGCATCTAGTGCAGTTCCATTTGATTTGTGCAGTAAACCAGTGTGTATCACAGTGACCGTTATGCATATTATGTAAGCCGTCGCAACTCGCAATTGTCGAGGCATCGTGACCTACCACAGTTCAATTTGCCGGCGTTCGATCAAAGAGTTCCGAACATGCAATGCGATGCGACACACGTATCGCCAATTTACGCATCGGCAGCGTGGCATCGCAAGTTGGCAGCCATCATCGTCGAATGGAGGTTTATTGGCATCGAAAACATTCTTGGAAAATGTTAATTGAGGAAATCCATATCTAAGTGTTTGACGGTTCCATTAACAATCAGCAGGATATCGTTCTAATAACAAAGGCCTCGGCTTTTACTTTTTCACACGCGTTACGTGAGATGTGTTTGGTTGTCAGCCGACGAGTGCTGGAATCATCGGCGCCCGCGCAGAATTTTGATGCGAGTTTCCTTCTGCAGCGCGCCTGCGATACATTTATGCGCTCCGCCGCGCAGTCATGTTTACAACGGAAAGTGCAGTCGCGATCTGTGTCTCAAACACACGGCATAATGCGTTTTAAATTACTTATGAAAACATAAATCGCGTTGTTTGCATTGTTGCATTTTAAGATACGCTTATTGTGTGTAGTTTATAGAATTGAATGATTGACTCGATCACAATATATTGGGATGCTTTGTCCGAATTGACGCTTTTTATTTTTATTATTTTATTTTTTACTGACAATTGGGACACCACCAAAATATTTTAACTGTTTTGTTAAATCAAATAATATACAGGCTGGAGAAAAAGCGGTCAATAAAGAAAAAGTGCCTAAATGTTGTTATATTTATTTTAAATATTTATAAACTAATACTTCTATAGCATACCTATACATGTATAAAATACCCTTCTGCGGACAGCTTTGTTTTACAGCCTGTATATTAAATCTAGCTCGTAACACTTATAAAAGCGTTCATTATAAATGCGCCATCACGCATACGTGTCGCGTCTGAAAATATGTCTCCACCAACGAACTAAGCCAAACACAACGTTCGTCTGGTACGGAATTACGGATAGCTAAAACACAAACCGGCTATAAAGTATATGCAATAACGGTAGAAAAAAATTGTAACCGTTAATAATAACAGTTTAAATTAACTACCAATTATCGGTGGTGCAACTACTTATTTCTATGAATAATTTAACGGCGGGCTAGGTAATTCTCTTTGGCGTGACGCACTGTTTGGATTAGGGCCGTGACACTGGCAATATAGCATAGCATAGTGCTGTTATAAGAGACATTTCACATTTCGGTATTCCATGTTAACTTCAAAGGTCTAATTTATTTAACCCAAAAATAAAAATATTTTTTTTTCTAGTAAGATTAACATAAATGAGATGGAACGGATACAATTTCGGTATCACATATTTTTGCCGTTTACAGCAGAGAAATGTTTAGCAGTTATTAATTAATTCAATTAAATCATTAAAAAGAACTAATTAAATATAGAATAACAATAAAATTATAAAATTTAAAATATAAGCATCCAAAGATCCTGACAGTTAACATAAAACATTTTAAAATATCTTGCGATTTTAAACTTTTCATAATAGACTTAAAATCGCATTAAAATCAATTTAATTGAACAAAATTTTTTATGTGTTTTTAATAAATGTCAACACCACCTTAAGTCCGCTTAAAACCGGCCTATGCTTTAAAAAAAATGAGCTTTGAAATTTGTATGAGTTATGTAAACGTAAAATGGCTTATTACACCGAATAGGAAGTTCTTAAGTAAGATTTTTCAAATGTTCCAAACCACAGTTACCTACGTGTGGAGTAATAAATCATTGCCCCAGGCGTGTAGTTGTGAAACTACTGCGTATGTGACGTACAAGTGGTTTTAATTGGATGTTTTGCAGACATTCTGCAAATTTGGTGTGTACGAATGTTTAGACCGCATGCATTACTTGACACAACACGGGAATGATTGGATGATTGAGATTCTTGTAGTCGATTAAGCTTAGATTTAATTAGATGCTTATCGTTTTTATGTTGTAAGTAATTTAGCTGTACTGTAGTACTTAAAAGACATATAGTGTTTGTTAGGTACATTTTATTAATAGAATAGATAAGAATAGTAACACTTTTTTACTTTTCTACTAATTTGTACCTGATACATTACCACACACACATAAAAAAAAAACTAAGTATTTAAAATAACAATAATAATAACAAATATAAAATATAAATTTGATACATCTGTTCTACAGGAGCACAAAAGGGCGATAGCTCAGTGGCTGATTTTCTTGATTAACATATTTTTTTTTACATAAAGCTCAGTGGCAGTGACGCTTCAGTAGATAGGTACATGGCTTTTCTACTAGGTATCCCTAGTAATAACAAAAATAAATTTATTATGTCAATAGTTACCGTACCTATATTATACATTTTCCACTTTTAGTTGTAACAAAATTAAAATAGCGAAAATGACGCTCTACTTAAATCTTTTATCTTTCGATATTTTAAAATTTTAACAAAAAAAAACTGACTCCAAAAATTTAGACTGAAAAAATTGCACTCAAAAGTAAAAAATAATTGCGTAGTATATAGTTTGTTCAATTTACTTGCAACTAACCTTTATTATACTCAATCTTATATTCTTAAAAACTAAGCGACTGGCCATATAATTAACTTCACATCTAACATAACAGATATTATGACAAACAAGCAAATACCAAATATTTACTTGCAATCCACTTAAAGAAAAAAATAAAAAAAAAAAATTTATACTGCTATAGACAATCATTTTATTAGGAAATTATATAGGTACAATTATTGTTATTTTTGGAGCCGGTGCCAGCCAACGATGTCTTTTGGAGCCGGTGCCAGTCCTCGTTTGTAGTCAACATTTCATGCATAAGATTAAATGTACTATTATTATCATTAATATAGTATGTCGTTAAATGTTTATGTTAAAGTTACCTTGGCTGGCACCGACTTATTGTTGAAAATACCAAAATCGCTATAAATAAATAGATCATTTATTTCAGGCAACACAATGTATAAGATGGTAAAAACACAAAGGGGCCCATATAATAAATACCTTACAGACTAACATACATACAATATAAAACAATTTTTGTTAGTAGATATATAACTTATAACTATGTTAGTATATTAAGCTTGTGCTGTTCCGGTGGTGTTGACCGGTAATCTTCCGCGAAAACGCCGGTACACCACTCCCTTCGGCCAGAAGTCTTCCCTCATAAAGGTGTCGACCAGCTTGGTTGTTGGGACTCGCGCCACAAATGCCTTAAAGCTGACATTGTGTCGCGACTCCAGCGGCTCCACCCTCACAAGGAAATTAGTCTTCGTCTTGATGTACTCTATCACATCCCGCTCTGTGATGGTGTGGTGCAGGCGCGACAGGTACATCGGCGAAGTAAAATAAAATATAACAATACAGCAAAAAAAATTAAAAAAAATCGGCCTACAATATTTGAGGAGTTCCGTCAATTCCTTAAGGATTCCATCATCAGAACTAGACCAAATTAAAATGGAACCACACGGAAAGCATCAGCTTTCAAATAAAGAAAGAATCATCAAAATCGGTTCACCCAGTCAAAAGTTCTGAGGTAAGAAACATAAAAAAAATACAGTCAAATTAAGAACCTCCTCCTTTTTTTTTTGAAGTCGGTTTTCATCAGTTACACTTCATCAAATGATACTTTCTGAATGCAAATGCTTGACTTATTGCTGAAAATATCAAAATCACTATAGGTATGCCTAAAATATTTGAGGAGTTCCCGCAATTCCTTTAGGATTCCATCATCAGAACTGGACCAAATTAAAATGGAACTACACGGGAAGCACCAGCTTTCAATTATAGAAAGAATCATCAAAATCGGTTTACCCAGTCGAAAGTTCTGAAGTAACAACCATTAAAAAAAATACAGTCGAATTCAGAACCTACCCTTTTTTTTTAAAAGTCGGTTTTCATCAGCTACACTTCATCAAATGATACTTTCTGAATGCAAATGCTTGACTTATTGCTGAAAATACCTAAATCGCTATAGGTATGCCTACAATATTTGAGGAGTGCGCTCAATTCCTTAAGGATTCCATCACCAGAACTGAACCAAATTAAAATGGAACCACACGGGAAGCACCAGCTTTCAATTATAGAAAGAATCATCAAAATCGGTCCATCCAGTCGAAAGTTCTGAAGTAACAAACATAAAAAAAAAAAATTAAGTCAGTTAAAAATGTATTTTTTCTACTATGTAGTTTTTTAAATTACCTTCAGTGCCTTTGGAGAAGCTCAGGTGAAGTAAATCGAGGGCAGGACGATCGTCTGGCGGCCCGCGCCCTTCAGACCCGGTGACCTCGATGTTAACCTTAGGTTTCATTCACAAAAACAAAAAAAAATTTGATCAAAAAATGGAAATAATTAAAAAAAATATATCTTCTCAAAGTTTTTGACAAAAAAAATACAAAAAAATAATTAATACCTATATATTTTAAAGCTTTGAAATATGAAGCTTTTAAGGTAAGTGCTCTAAAACTACGTTTGTCATTAATTGGTATTTCTTTTAGTTTTAAGTGTAGATTTTTTCTACCTTAACGAGACACAAATTAGGAAATTTCATGTTTTTTTTCTCCTTTTTTATGTTCGATTCTAAATGGGTAACTCTATCTTTTTATGTAATAAAATGCAGGTGTCACAAAAATCGGTTCAATAACACACTGTGAAACGCTAAATTGATTAAAGAACAAACTTAACCTATCGCTGTAAGGAGTAAAAGCATTTCAAAGAAATAACTAAAAACAAACAATTTATCGGCAATTCGGCAAATGAATCGAGCTAATTTAAATAAATTAACAATTCAGTTGGCAGCTCGATAATATATTGGATACGCTACTTGTTACAACAAACAGTTTTTATTAAATTTATTTTTCAAGTAATTATGTCAACCAAATATTTAAAAACCCGTATTTAAGAAAAATAATGCATTCCAATTAAAAATCAACGCTTAAATGGCGTAATTAATATACCTAAGTGATTTAAAAATGCTTCTTTGAAGTTTAATCTCGCGCTTTTATCGCGAATTCGAAGTTGATTCCGTTGTGCGTAAACAGTCTCGATTGGTAGCTCGTATTAAGATAATGTTCACAACTTCACACCTGCTTCACCAGTGTGCATAAAACGTCACATCGCCGGCTAAAGGCAGTTATGTGCGGCAGTTTATAGCAAAGACCACCGGGCAGCCGCATGACGATCGTCGACCCAACCAACTATTTGTTTGATATCTGTAATTCCGATTGAATTATTATGGTGTTGTAATCGTGTTATTGCCGTTTGAGTTGCACAACTTATGCTTGGTAATAGGTGCGGAATTTTTGTAATTTGCATTATTTATTGAGTTGACACTCATCAATGTGTTGTGTAGTGACTTGATTTCAATTATACCTTTGCTTAAAAATTTGCATTAAAAATGGGGGTCAGCAACTATATATAGACCAACTAAAATAGACCACCTGTTTCCAAGCTGTCATCTATTAAATGAAATTGGTTTTTTTGGCTCTAAAACTACATACACTGGTTTACTGTGTCGAACACTGGTGCTACTACGATACTTACTTAATTCGACAGCAACCTTTTCAAAACTGTCAAATTTCTTCAATATATTTTCAATCATATGGCTAAGACATAAGGTTCAACGTCTATTGAGGAAATTTGACACTATGCGGTAATCAGACTTGATGTGCAGGCGTGTATGCCTTCAAATAACATGATTGTAACCTTAATCAATCGGATCTTAATATTTTAAAACCATATAACTAGTAAGTAAGTAATCAAAATGCAACGTTTCTACAATAGCGCGTTCGATCGCCTCGTCGCATCGTGCGTCGTCAGGGTGAACGCGTCCCTTATTTTTATTGCGGTTCTGTTTACAACACATTTTATGGGATCAGCTGTGCTGTGACGTCACCACAGCTGTTAGCATCGGGATGTTCGCAGATTTTGCCCGATTTAAATTCATTAAACAACCTGAGAGGGTTTGAAAATTTAGCTTACTGCATAACTCGTTCCTTATTCGTGAAACGACTGTTTAGGTGATTTTATTACTCTCATTGCAATTAAATAGGTAGATTTATTAAATTTATTTATTAGCTATGGATAGAATCGAATTAACTACACAGGTGGTTCGTTTGCAAGTTGTAAAGTCACAGTCAGTATTGCACAATTAATTGTTCATGGTCGTGCTAAAATTTGGTAATGAAAGAAAAGAGCAGTTTCAAAAAAAGAATGGAAACTTTTTTCTTTAACGGTATGATGTTAGTGTAGACAAATGAATGCATTGAGTAACAGTTTTTTTTTTTTGACAAATTCAATGGCCAGACCCATTGTTTTGTGTACCGTTGAAAAGGATTTATGGTTTACTAGTCTAAAAAGATGTTGCGTAATTTTTATGGTTACAGGTAAAATTGACGCAGAACTGTTCGCCTTTATTAAAAAAAACAATGAAGGTTCTATTTTCGACGCTGAACAGTTTTAAAAGCAAGCTTTGAAGCAAGTATATTTTTCATAATTATGTTTAATAACGAGTCTTTTTATTACGTCTGATTTAAATAAATCCGTAATTTTATTTATTGTTAATGGCATAAATATTTTTGTAGACATAAAACTTTTTAAATAGTATACGTACACTACTAAAGCGCATTTTATAAGATAACTATTTTATACAAAATAAAAAAGATAATAGGTCCTTACATAGGCCATTATATGTGTATTACTTCTAAAAGGCAATACCGGTTGTTAACATTATTATAAACCTTTAATTAGGAATATGTTACTTAGGCTTCAGTATTAACAATGATTATTAATTTTGTGTCTTTATCACCCAATTTTTTTTTTTAAATTGACCAGCTTTTTTGTTCGCGGAATTGTTCATTCAATTGTTCTATTGTTTCATTGTAGCTTTAAAGGGACTTGATTTTTTTTATTTTTAATGACTGCTATATTTAGCTAGTGAAACAAACACACTAGGTACTCTACAATTTTTATAGTGTTAAAATAAATAGATGCTAGGAAAATTAAAAAAAAAATGTTAGTATGAAAAATAAAATTTATAAAAATTGTTCATACAAAACATCGAAAATCGATGATACAAAACGCCAATTTCATAGGTAAGGACCTAATATCCATTTCTGTATTCATTTGCAGTTGCAAGGTACGGCTTTACTAACATTGTGACATGTGGACTTGTGGAAAACTTACAGAACTGTTCTTGTAATATTTGTTCTGCTCCCCGCTGAATAAATATCCTGAAAAAATAAGGTTTACTCAGGCAATGTAACTCTAAAATCCAAATCGGAAATGTAAGTGTTTTTCTCAGATATTCAAATGTAAAATTTACAAAGAAACAGATGTTGTTGTGTGTTCTATTTATGCCTAGCTAACGTTTACCTACATGTAATTATTTATTTTAATTAAGACACAAATCAAAGTAGTTTTCAAGCAATAATAATATTACGTTTTACATCACACGGGGGCGTGCATAATAAAATAACTAAACTTAGAAACCGGAAAACATAACCGCGTTTAATAACCTCTACTTTTCGTATTATAGCAAAACTAATTAATAAGTGCTGTAAAAAATATAATTATAGTTTTTTTGAACAAATGCAAAGGGTTCTAAAATTTACTACGAATTTCAAGATATAATAAATAATACTTATTATGTAAAACTAGAGTCTTTCGTTTATAGGTATGTGAAGAGTTCATCATCATCATCATCATCTCAGCCAAAAGACGTCCACTGCTGGACAAAGGCCTCCCCCAAGGATATGAGGGGTATTTGCCGTAATCGCCACGCTTGGTAGGCGGGTTGGCGATCGCAGTAGGTTGAGGGTAACCTCAGAGAGATGCTGCTGCCCATCCTCTGGAATGGTCCCTTAGTCGGCTTTTACGACACCCACGGGAAGAGATGGGGTGGTGCAATTCTTTATCCCCGGCACCACACAGGGTTTTAATGGATAAGTACAGTCAATTGAACAGTTATTACCTACTTTCTCTACCTAGTCTTAATTAAAAATAAATAAATTGTATAAAAATTATAGGTATTAGCTCATAGAAAAGCAGTACCTTAGGTATCAATATTTTAATAAATCTAATGAGCTGCTCGTCCGCGGGTCACGTGACCGCTCGCATGCGCCCGCGCAGCATTATTGAATCCGCGACAGTCGTGGCACGTCGTAAATAACCGCCCGTCCCCCATTGTTCCTGCCGATGCCAAAGATCAGTAATTTGCCATTGTGATCTCATAAGCCTATTATATTGTATTTATGTAGACAATTTAAAAATATTAAATTGCTCAGACATCCGAAATAAACAAAAAAACATGACACCATATTAGACTTAGGTCTTGTAACTTTATTTTTGTATGTATGTAATTGTATTTTTATATTTTGTTTTGTATCTTAGTCTGTCACCGGTAGTTTTAAGATAAGACAGCCAGTTCATCATACTGATGATGAACTGGCTGTCTTATCTTAAAACTACCGGTGGAAGTGACGGTGGAACTACCGGTGGTGGTGGTGGCCACTGGCCTTATCATTAATTTATCAAGTGAAATAAAAGCTAAGCACTTCCCCGCAGTAGACAAACTAATAAAAACATAATTAATTAGTCTCAAAATATGTAAAATGCATACAAAAAATGATGCTGTGATAAATCATTTGCAAATGTTAATAACGTATATGCTAAGCCGACCTAACAGTTTTGTGGATCTGCATAGAAGACAAGTTGGCAAAAAAAATGATTTACAACGTCTGGTTTCTATAACTATTTTTTTCGACCTATTAGAGCGATATTAGCGATAAAGTATATGCAGCAAATGAGAGATATATTCGACCTACATGCGTTTTAATCTTCTTTACAACTCAAGACAATATTAACTTTTGAAAATTATCTCAACTCCAATGACGTCATTCATCATACATACAGTGTGAATTGCAATTTGTTTTTAATGCAGAGGGACACTGATTGATAGTGTCTACTAAAATATTTGTTGTTTTATATTTGATTTGTAATTAAACTTAAACTCGCAATAATGTCAGCTGTCAAAAGAAAAATACTTACAGAATAATATAAGTTAATTAAATTTACCTACTTAAATTTATTTGAATTCAGCTTAAGTTATTTTCTTGCATTGATTTATAATACTATCAGTAAATACTCTCTTTTAATAACAATGGGATTGTGTGATTACAATAAAATTTAAAATTTAGAAGTATTTTTATCATACAATAGAACATCAGATATAATATGTAAAATTTACCTTTACGGATATAGCCCTTCTGTCATCTAAGTGTCCATGCATTGAACAACGCCTGTGTCATTGCAATAAGTATAAGTTTTAAATGACGTACATAATACAATGTAGTCCATAAATAACATTAATTATCAAATACCTAAAAGTTTCGCAAAATGGAGATATATTTTAAAACCAGCTCATTGCACTAGTTTACGAGTATAAACAGAGATAGTCATAGTCAGCTTAGAATGTATAACATAGTACATATAGTTAATGTTATTGTTCTCTTTCCGAAGATAACATAAAGAGCTCATACAATAATATACCTTCTCGCCTATAAATAAAACATGAGAGTAAATAGTTCTCAGACTTCTCAGTTACTACATCAAGACCTTGTCTTTCGATCGAATTACTTGACTATGGGCGACTTGCCAAATGTACAAGCTGTCTTTGTCCATTACATTGAAGACGAGGGGGACGCCTATAACTTTGCCGATTAAATAGAGACACAACAAGATCGATTTCGTTAATGTATGTTGGTTCGAAGTGGTTTTTCCGATCCAAACCTAACCGAGAAACTAGTAGGGTAAGAAACACGCTTGATGCGTGGTGTCTCTCTAGAAACAGTCTGACGGTGTTTCAATCACATGGCTTGAGGAACCCTTAGGAACCCTTTAAGTTTCTCGCCGCCCCTAAAAAGCCCGGGCTCGCTGTAAAGGCCGTACCACGGAGCCAACGGCGAACTCTTTAAGAAAAACGAGTTTATTTTGTTCACTTTACTAACCATAGTAGGATTTTATATAAATTATGGGCAGAAATATGTAAGCTTATTAAAAGAAGTTAACGGGGAACTGCTACCGTTCATCTTACTTGATGGAAAGTGAAGATAAGGCCAAAGATTGAAGCGCACTTCACCCGGTCCCGGTATACAACTGCTAAGGCACAGACTCTCCTATCTCTAACAGACTGTTAGAACACAATGACATTGACTGACGACAGACTTACCAGATCACCACCTTTGATGGTAGCTAGCCAGGAAGACTTAGAACAAGCCCTGCCACTATCTTAACAGCACCATCCTATTAATATTATAAACGCGAAAGTTAGTAAGTATGGATGGATGTTTGTTACTCTTTCACGTAAAAACTACTGTATGGATTTGGATGAAATTCGGCGTACTGATAGTTTATAACCTGGATTAACACATAGGTTTTTTTAATCCCGATATTCCCACGGGAACGGGAATCACGCGGGTGAAACCGCGAGCGGCCGCTAGTTTTTTTAATATACTTATAAAAGTATCATATAACTATGCAGATGGAGAAGACAGAGGCGTGCATTAGCTTCTTAATTGTACAATTGTGGAGCATCGCTCAGTTTCGCTGTTATAACGTATGATATCACCCTGTATACACGGAGCCGTCATCAAAGCGAGCGCGCTGAATTATCGACCGACAGCGACCGAAATTGAGCAAGTTCAAGGACCCAATAAAAAATTACCCACGTGGGCACAAAACCACAGACCTAATAGTACGATCATGCTTTAGCGTACCTCACACTTTCAGACACTTCAAAAATACTTTTTAATATTCCTATATCCAAAGAGTAATAATGTTATAGACATAACACTAGAATATCAGTAAACCACAGAGCTACGAGCTACGATAATGCTACCACACTGCTTAACAAAACTTTTCAATATTCTGAAACCAAACAGTAAGGATGTTATAGGAACAACACTAACATAGAAGTAAACTACAGCGATACGATAAGTCTTTCGCGTATCACAGTACCATACACCTTAAGACGCTGTCTGCTTAAAACACTTTTTAATATTCTACAACCAAAGAGTAAGGATGATATAGACACAACACTAAAATAGTAGAAACCATAGAGCTATGATAACGACACACTTTCAGTCAGACGGTGATGGTACAAAAACACTTTTTAAAATTCCTATAACCAAAGAGTAGGGATATTATAGACACAACACTATCATAGTATAAATAATTCACACGTCAAACTTACTACCTACTATTATAGTACCGTCAGCAGCAAAAGTATCTGAACCCTTAAGTACCTACCATGTAAAAGTAACTAGTCAATGCTTTAACAAAAGCAAACGTTAACAGGAGTTTTATGTTGTTTGTGGTTTTGTGTTTAAACACGTTTCGGACTACGCTTTGCGCGTTCGTGAATGTAAAGATTACATTTTTGAAAGGTTCCAATGATAACAATCTCTTTTTTTTTTTGCAATTGAACGCTGTTGTAAGTGTTAGTAAAAGTGTCTTAATTACTAATAAAATTAACATAATGTTTATTTATAGCTTCCTTCTAAATGAACAGCTCCCATTTATGATGGGATTGTCTAAATATAATCACTACGCTATAATTTCCGGAATAAGTTAAGCTTGAAGATAACGATCTCATTTGTGTTTGTGTGAAGAAATGCGTTGAAGAAAGAGGTATGCAAATAACATAAACCATTTTTTTGTATTCATAACGAGGTATTAGTGAAAAATAAAATCCGTTTATCAGACCAACGAAAACCATTACCTAGAAGGAAAATGCCGTTGTTTCTTGGTTACTGTACATTCACGCCTGTTGTGAATAATGGCTCTAGGGTAAGTAAACATGAAGTATCATGTTTACTTCGCGGTTAATTTAAAAGTAAAAAAATATTGTCTTTTGTTTTATATTTATTTTGTTTCATTTTTAAAGTAGCCAGCAACATTTGTATTTCGAACGATAGTTTCTTTTTTAGTTTTTAGATGCGTAAGTGTTAAACCTTTTTTCTGTAACTCATTTTGTCATTACCATAACTATTGTATAACTAACGCAGCTTGTGGCATAGTAAGTGGCAAACTGTTTGCATCTAACGTGTCTAGACTTAAATATGAAATACAACGATATAAAGTGCGAAATTTTTGCCAGAAGAATGTGCCAGTTGGTCTGTTTCCCACAGCGGACTAGACAGTAAGGCTTATATGTAGGTATGTTTGCTTAAAGGTTGATAAAACAGTTTTGTAATATCTGATTTACGATATCCATTTATCGAATTACGATGAAAAACTGTAACGCAATAATGATAAGTAGTATAATTAGAATCGTTTAAATGTAAGTTATTGTTGATAGATGTAAATGACTGTGTCTGCGTGTCATGTTTATAAATTTTATTTGAATAAATGAATTTATTTTGTTTGTGTATCATTGTGAAACCTAATGAACGTTTCAGATTTTTTTTAAATATTTGGATCTTAGATAGAGTTGATATACATTCAAAGTCTCCTTTAACTTAAATGTAAGAGCAGTCGCCAGATTTTGTTCGAGTCCCGACCGAGGTAATGTTTTTTAGCTTAATATGTATAGTTTTTGATACAAGCATTCTGAATTGAAAATCACATGTTAATGAAACTATTTGGAAAAGTGTTCTTCGCAACAAAATTTGCGTAAAATTATAAATCTATATTAATGACACTAGGTAAAATTATAGACTTCGAAAAACCGTTTCCACAATTGATACTCAACATCACTATATATAGCAGTAGGTACTTATATCTGCAGACTCGCTTTTACAGCCGTAAGGGAAATAAGCAATGATTTGCGAGGTCCATTAGTCCATTAAAAAGGTTTTGTACTACTCCACTTGCAGGATAGACCTATTACCGAATTTCATGTGCGTCTCTGATATAACGGGGTCGATTTACGTCTTTATAACTGGTTCGCGTGTGGCGCGGCAGTATCGGACCACGTGGCTCGTACGTCACAAACCTATTTACGACCTACCTGTTAGTTGGTTGGTACGTTATTTTTTTGTTCGTTGGCAATTTTCGCGTTGAGAAAATAACGATCGCGTTATTACCAGTTTTGGTTATGGTGAATGATGCAAAGCTTTCGCACGCACTATGCTCTTCAAGATAGAGAGTTATTTTGTTGTAAATTTTATTGTGTCAAGCCAAAACACTGTTATTTAAGTTCTTTCTTTTTTTAGCTTTGTAACTTGATGTCGAATGTTCTGGCTGACTTTTATTTTCTATTCGATCGCGTCAACGAAAACAAAAATTCGTATGGCATCGAAGCCGCGTTTCCTGCTAGAAAAAAACAAGGAAAGCATTATTACAATATTGCCGTATTACTAATTCTCGTTTTCTTTACCGTGGTCGAATAGCGAATATAACTTGTACTAGGAACTCGGCGCATCCCAGATGTAAGATGATGATGGGATAAAAAAAAAATTGAAATGAAACAACTTTTACGGATCTACTCGCGTAAAAAAATTAAATGTAGAAAACAATAACAGTTAAAAAACTTGATGATATAAGTACCTTAGTAGCATTAATAAGAACTAGTTTTGCTAAACTAAAAATATGATGATAATGCAAACAAAGGCTATCCAGTAGGAAATCTAAATTATGTAATGGTTAATAATAATTATAAAGTATCACGAGAAATTAATGGACGTAAAATCCGCCAAAATTGGTCCCATTCCAATTTCATAAAATGCATTCTATTGGCGAACCTTGATCCTTTAAATGAAGACGCGTAGTATTTAATTCATATCTGGTTAGGTTAGGCAATGTGTTAGGTATTTTAATTACAGGCTTATGCAGACAGGATATGACTTTAAGAACATGCATATCAAATACATTTACATGTCGTCTGTGGAACAGGAAAAAGGGAAAAATAGAGTTCTAATGGCTACAACAAATATTTTAAACGTAAATTTTAGCTAATCTTATTTTACACCTAATCTAAAAAAAAATTCAATCTGTTTTTTTATTGTACATATTTATTACATATGTATGTAATTAATATCTTTCATGGGCAACTGTATTGTAGCAACAAGCTAATAAGAACCAGCTTGCATATTTATAGACTGTCAAGTTTCACATGTATTGACGAACACCCCGATCGATGGGTAATTGTCGTGGTATTTCCCGTATATATTGATTTACACGATGTCGGGTAATTGTGACCACGCAGTGCGGCTCAACCTACAATTAAGGTTGTATCGCTGTCACAACCGACGGTTTGGGAACAAAACCCGGGGGTTGGAAATAACATGTTAAGTACGACTTCTCAGGCTTTGTCAGACTGTCTGTTGTGACTTTTTTGTTCCACGGAAGTCTTGTTGGTTCAAACTGAAAGCTTTTGTTTTAATTTTTTTATTTTATTTACGTTTAAGGTGACCATAACCGGGCAGCTTGGGCAGTCAAGATCGACTGCTTCAAGCTGCAACTGCATAGTGAACTACAGTCTTCTATTTACAAACACATGGAACTGCTCAAGCAGTAGCACCAGTTGCAGCAGTCGATCTTGACTGCTTCAAGCTGCCCTTGTATTAGGTCCTTACCTATGAAAACGACGTTTTAAATAAAGATTTTTTATAAAATTGTATTTTTCATACTAACGATTTTTTAATTTTCTTAGCATCTATTTATGTTAACACTAAAAAAAATGTAGAGTAGTGCGTTTGTTTCACTAGCTAAATATAGCAGAGATAAAAAAGAAAAAAAAACAAGACCCTTCAAAGCTACAATGAAACAAAAAGACAATTCCGCGAATATAAAAAGTAGTAAATTTAAAAAAAAATTAGGCGATAAAGACACAAAATTAATAATCATTGTTATTACTGAAGCCTAAGTAACGTAATCCTAAAGGTGAATAATAAAAAATATTTACAACCGGTATTGACTTTTAGAACTTTTAGACCTTCTAATAAGTGAGAAAAAAACGTTAATTTCATAGGTAAGGACCTAATATTAATGTTGCTTTAATTTAACTTAGGTGAATCTGAAACAATAAGTAACCTGTAGGTACCAGAAAAGGCTTTGAAAGTGATTATATTTTCCAATTATTAGTGTATATGTAATGTAGACCGCAATGGGCTACTAAATATCTTAACTCCTTACTGTAGGTACAGTCAGCAACGAAATTGAAAGAAGTTGACAAACGTCCCATTCGATTCTGTAGTTGCTCAAGTTGCTAAAGTTTTCATTTATTATTTCACTATACAGCCGTTTACTGAATAGAAGTAAATTGACGACTTATTTGCAATCGTAGGAGAATGTATTTCTCAAAGCGACCTTGTCAAACCAATAAGTTAGATACAATAAAGCCATGCAAATAGGTCTTTAACAGACGTAAGTATGATTTATACCAGATACCAGCGATTGATACAACAGTCTACTCCCGTCCGTGCCTGTCCGCTCTATCACTCAGTTGCAAACGTGCTGTAATGGATTTCTAAATCGTTTTGCTTGTTTTCTGTAATGGAATTTGTGTCTATTTGACTAAAGCGATGATGGTCTGCAATAAAAATGATAAGGTTGTACATAAGACTACGCTATGATCGGTAAACGGCTCGTTTACCTGAGCGCTATGTTGCCTCTCGCTCTAGCTTGCAACCAGATATAGGTTGACGCTGCTCTAATTCTTGTAAAAAAACTTGTTAATGATTGATCACAAAACTGGAGTATATTAAAAACTCATCTTAACACTTTCAATTTAAGGTAGCAAATGGGTAAGAAGGGATCACTCAAATCAATAAGACTGCAATTGATTTAAGTGATTAAACACACGCAGATTAGTTGCCTTCACAATATTTCTTAGGTTGTTTGTACTGTGCGGGCGCAGCGGGCGATCGTGCGCAGGCGCCGCGCTACAACGTCCCCATTGGCCCTCGAGCGACAGGGTTGCCAACCTACAAATAACAGAGCTACTATTGTAATTTAATTGGAGACCAACAATTACCAATTACCAGCGGATGTGCATACATGCTGATGTTGCACTTTTTAAACAAACGTTTTAATTGAAAGTTGCGCTATTGAGTAGTATGAAAACGTACAATTTTTAGGTCACCTGTTGTTTTTTTATAACTATTATCGTGGTTAAAGTGGCGATGGACTGTAAATGAAAGTCGCGCGTGACTTGGTTGACCAATATAATGTACCTATGAGACATACAACTTCTATTACTTATAAATGTTTTTTGCAATCACAGTCTTGTCTTGTTTTCTTCGTTCTATCTTTGCGAATTTCATTAAATTACTTATTGTTAGTTATTGATTAGATGAACTCTTTTAGAATAGCAACTCCTTACTTGTTTTTACAATGCGCAATTGTAGTCATTTTTCTTTCGTATTAAAAAAAAAAATACTTTTTTTGGACGCAACAGAGTGAATAGCTTTGTTATAGTTTTCCTATATTTTTGATATTCTAAGTAAATAAGTTAATAAGGCCTATGTCCAGCAGTGGACTAGTATAAGCTGATGATGATGATGATGATGAAGTAAATAAGTTGTTCTGTAATACGTAACTTGACAACAGAATAGAATATTCTATTAGGACAGTGATTGGAATGTAGGTGAAAGCATTGAAAATGGAGCATTCATCAGTAGAAAGAGCGCACGGCGAGTAGTTTATTCGCATTAAATCATACCAGTCATAAATCTTGCAAACCCGTTCTGCAGCTTATCAAAACAATACGCAGACACACTTTCAAGAGATCCATCGAAAAATGTCCTCATCCGAACGGCGAGCAAATTATTATTCAACTTATTTTACATCACACAAGGTCCTATTTACATTGACGCCAACAGTACAGTTTGTACCATAATGAAACAAGAAGATCATTTCAAAATTAAGCCTCAAGAGTATGATAAATTTTCATAAATCAGATGTTATTTATTGGAGTATGGACTTTAAGGTGTTGCCAATCGGTTTATTTTGGTTTTAGGCGATTTATGGCGATATGCCATTCTTAGGTTCGGCATCTAGGGACTAATCGGGCCCTCATCTCTCTTATGATGCTGCAGCATAGTGGATTTAAAAATAAAAAACCAACGTGGTCATTATCGATGTTGGAAGATAATGTTTCACGAAATGTACTTTGGAACGGAATCAAATTGGGCTACAGGGGAGAATTAAACCCCAAAAGAAATGTGTAAGTAGTTGGTATACTTGGTATTTATTAATTTCACACTACGCTATATGATTTGAACAAGTTTTGTAACTGAATCAAAAATACTGTAAAGTATACCTACATAATGGCATATTTATATTTTATTCATTAGTTTTAAATAGACCACTTATCTACTTACATATTTCTGTGTAGATAACGTTGCAACAAGCTCCCGTAATTTATACAAACTTTATCTTTCTTCATATAATTACACCCAATCGATAAATAGACGTGCCACTTCCACTTCACACAATTAGGTTTCAATAAATAAATTAAAAAAATAGTTTTTTTGGGCTAAAAGAACACTAAAGGAAAGATAGTTAAACAACGTTTGCAATTCGGTTTTATTAAATAATGTGGAGAATATTCGTAATTGAAACAAAATAGCGTTATGTCACTTTGTATAAACTGCAAGAGTTACTCTGTCACCCACCACGGACCCTGTAACAAAACTCCCGGACGAGCATCAGCGTAAAATATTAAATAAAATTTTTCTCGAGTAAAATCGTAAAATGAGGACCTCTTGCAGACTTCAAATCATGAAAAAAAGGGCACTAAGATCAGGCTTTATAAAAGTGCCCAAACTTAACTTGAATCAGAGGAATACCAGTGATCCATTAACTAGCCCTGTAAAAAATATTTCATGAATGAGTCATTGGTGCCGTATAGCATTGTTTAAACCCCACCAAACCACACTGGGCCAGTATGGTAGGTTATGGCCCGAATCCCCATGTGCTAATGTACAAGTGGGAAGGCGTGAGCCCAGCATAGATACTTAAACAGGTTGATGATGTAATGACAACTGACAAGAAGAGCCGCCCTGTGGGGTGCGGTCATCGCGGTTCGTCATCGGACCACCGAAAAATAATTATTTTGTTTGCCTTCAAATAACTGTTAGAGATTAGAATATCCATTATATAGGCAATTGTTTTTGGATAGGTTACGGTTATAAAAACTTCCTCGTTAGAAGTTTACACAAACAAGTTTTCATTTGTGTTCGAAGTCCCAAAGTGTAACTTGATATACTCAAATTATTTTAACGTGTCAGTAATCAATAAGGCGGACATTAAGAAATTGGTCTCGTTTAATTCAAACAGGCGTACAACACAACCAAAATGTGGTTTTAATCAATAAAAGACGCCATTACTGCGAAAAAGTATTTAAAAGCCGACGTATATAATTACATGTGTAATCGCAAACCGCGGCCAGTCGGTGGTATGAGGTGTATGCATGTTCCGTATCTGTAGCGGAGATCGGTATCAGCATAATTGTGCAAAATATTGCCGTCTGTCAGTTTGTCTGCTCATACTCGTACTTTGATTCTAAGATAAACCCTTTGTTATTCTTTCTTTGTTACATTTGGGGAAATCATTCAGTGTTTGTAACGATGCAAATGAATAGGGCTTTGTCATAGAACAACTATTGTTTTCTAAAGTTTACGCGAACACTACACATTGAAATGAAACTTTGCAGGTTGCGCAGTCTCCCGGTGACCACGGACTCTGCAAAGGGTTTGAAACGTCAGGATAAACATTAAATCAAATTAATGTGTAAAATAAACGGGAGTAGATCCGTAAAAGTAGTTTCATTTCATTGAACAACTGCCACAAATAGTTGGCGTGTCATGTAAACCACACATTTTGTGACAGTTTTCATAAAAAAAATATCTCATTTTAATTAATATTAAATCAACATAAATTCGGATTCAACTTTAGTCTAGGTTTTGGAATAACAGAGTTAAAGACTTGTGCTATTAAATCTAACTGACAAGTCAAGAAATTTTAAAAGTCAACTTCTTCTATTTACTTTGAGATCTTATTAAATGTCACTATATAGACCATGTACCAAGAAGAACTGGCAAGAAACTCAGTAAAATAGTGTTATGAAAAATGATAGGGATATCTTACGGAAATCTTCGACGACTCTATCCTATCTGCATTAGCCTTTATAGTATTTACGAATGCTAACCGCGTTGGCTTTGATACGATTCAGGAGAGATTTATAGGTGGGTGTGGTTGACGCAGAGATGTCTGACACTGAGGAACTGGCCTGGCGTGGAATCACTACACCATCTCAGCATACTCGCATTTGTGTTGAGCTGACCAGAAAATTGCTGACGGAAAACCCACTAGGAGGTATACACTGCACGTGTGTGGAGTTAGCAAGAGATTTATGTTGGGAGACTCGTGTCGCTTGCATAAAACATGTTAGGTTACACTATAAATATGGAAAGATAAAATAATTATAATCGATGGAAATATCTACTTCTACACTTAGTGAAAAGTACCTAAGGTTTGAAGTATTTGTATGAATACTGAATGTGATGTGACTGAACTAAGAAACACGACAAAATTTTGAAATTAGGTTTTCATAAATTTTAGTGAGTTTTAACGGGCTTCCCATCTGTTACGCTTGGATGCATGCATTAATGAGCCCTTTAATTTTAGAGTTCAGATCAGGTTTACACGATTCAGGATTCATGTGCATTTGGTTACGCATTGGCCCAACAGGGTTTTAAAATTCATTTCGTTATTACAGACAAAGGAATGAACATGTCTTATGGAATGCAAGCGTTTCAATAAAATAAAATGCACTAACCACTGCTGCTGATCTTTCCAACATGTACAGTGTAGTAACAGATGGGGTGATCTGACCATGAGCCTTTAATGGGTGGGTACCTAAGTAAGACGATGTCGATGACTGCCATCCTACTTTGACAACCGGGAGTACCAACGTCTAAGCGTACCTTCCAAAGACAGGAGTAGCTCGAGACATTCTTGTATGGTCACCTATTCTAAAAGTTGCTTAACATGTACGAACGCGAGCTTCTAAATTTTTGATCCTTTTTCAATGTCCTTCATTATTTTACAACATGCAAGTTATTTCCCATCAACACGGGGTACAAACTATACATCGCAAGTCGCAAGGCGGATAATCGAACTCATTATGTTTTTATAGCCACATACGGTTTTGTTCGCCGTAATTTGCCCGTAATTTATATTGAAAGGTCACTTTTGAATACACCACAATGCGCGCGAAACTAGTGAGGAGGTGAAACTGAAAATTAAGCGTTTATCAGCCCATTTCGGTGTTCTGTAATAACTGAGTAACAGCGTAATTGTCACTTTAAATAATAACATATTTGGTTGTATATTCCCGACGGCTACACTGATCGATGGATGGATGAGTAATTTATGAATCAATCTTTTCTTCATTGATACTTGCCTTGTTGTAATATAATCTAGGAAATGTTCAATTTGTCAAAGTTGTTATATTAAAGAAACAGATTATTACGAAGTCATTGAAAGGGAAGCATGACTTTTTTGCAGTACAAATTTAAATTTAGTAGAGTGCAGAACATATTAAATAAATTAAGCGAGAATTCACGTTATACCTAAATATCGTGGAACTTAATAGTTATCCTTATGTAAGTATATTAAAGATTCAATACAAAGCAGCATTTCCTAATATGTTTTTTTACGTTATCTAGTGTATTGATTGGAAATGCGAAAAAGCTGTTACGGTTACTTAGATATCTCCTTAAAATTTAATAAAATCACTGATATTATTATATTGTCACATAAAATTATATTCCCTGTGTCGTGCCGGGGATAAAGAATTGCATCACCCCATCTCTTCCCGTGGGTGTCGTAAAAGCCGACTAAGGGACCATTCCAGAGGATGGGCAGCAGCATCTCTCTGAGGTTACCCTCAACCTACTGCGATCGCCAACTCGCCTGCCAAGCGTTGCGATTATGCCAAATACCCCCCTTGATGATTTGGGGGAGGCCTTTGTCCAGCAGTGGACGTCTTTTGGCTGAGATGATGATGATGGTGATGATAAAATTATAAATTTGATGCTAAGGAAATAATAAATCTGTTACCAGATAATATGGGATTTTGTAGTATACTTGCAACCAAAAACATAAGTATACATGCGTATGAAGTTTTTATTACCAATGTAGTAGATACCTACTTCGCGTACAAATAAATAATTTAATATGTAGACAAGTCGTTAACGTACTTAAAAAATTCTTCAATCCTCTCATTATAATAATATTATTATTGTGAAATTTATAATTCGTCGATACGATACCGTCCGTCGCTCGCGGGGCAATAATTCAGAATGGACATCTTGGCAGTTCGTAAATCCTTTACCGACAGTTTATAAGTAATTAAATGCAAAACAATCTGAAATATTCTGACGAAAGGGGAGATAACAATACGATTATCGTTAGCAGTGTGTAAGTATACTGTGTATAACACGAAACCTGTTTCGGGTCGTACCGTTCGCAAATGAAGCTGAATCTATGGTTCATTAATGGAATTTCTGTATTTCGAACTACTTGTACAAGTGCAGGTTAGGATAGACGCTTTTAGTCCAAATTAAACTTTATTGTATGAAATCAGCACTTTAACACAACTGTACCATTGACCTATTTAACTTGAAAGGAATATGATTTAAAATAATCTTGATATTTATGTTTGTATCTTTTTTGTCGTGTCAGAAAACAAGTAAGCCTAGTCCCCTAATGCCATCCGACATAAAATCCACTTTTGGTAGGTACTGCCTTTGTATTGTGTAATAAAGATTAAGACGACGCATTGGTATTTTGTCCTATGTCCAGCAGTGGACGTGTGTAGGCTGATGATGATGATGATGATTGGTAATTTACGTGGCGGGGATCTTGATTTTTCCCAACAATTACAAAACATATGAAAGTGCTATTTGATGACATGATTTTTCATTTAATTGACTTCATTTTGTTAGTTGCAGAAACACGATTTTTCAACTTTTATAACAGAGAAAAAAATATCAAAGTAACCTCTTTTAAAACATAGATTCACATTTGACAGGCTAACCAGACCGATTTAAGCATCTAAATTTTCTCAGTAGATTAGTCTTAACACACACTTCAAAATTGTAGTTCATTTTTTTTTAATAATTTGTAGTTTTAATTTGAATGAAAAAAAAAGTTTTTCTTATGGTACGGGGCGCAAACGCTCGTATCAAAAAGTATGAGATTTATTGTTTAGCGGTGCGTCGCCTTAATAAAATAAATGCCACTTGCAAAATGTACAATTATTGATTTTTGCGATACAAAGCTTAATTATAATAAATACAAAGTACCTACCTAATTTTACAATAGTTCAATAAATAAAATAACTTAAATTGTGATTTATGGAAGTACATTATGCATCGTTGTCGATAGATTAATCTTATAGTGTTACAATTTTGAGAAACAAAATGAAATCCTCAATTAAAAATAAAGGTATCTACAAGATGCATCTTAATAAAATGATTGTGTAATTGTAATGTTAGGCGTTATCCGTACTGTAATTACGGCCCTAGCATAATGACAAGAGGTACTGTTTTAAGTACATGTTATTAAGGTGTTAAACAAAGCATTTCTTTGTGGTTAATTACCCTTTATTGAATGTTACCTACTTGTAAGTTATTTATAACTCATGAAGGCTGTCCATTTCTCTCCATTTGAGGACATAATATAAGCGTTTCGACATACTTCGATGTATTTACCGGAACGTAAAAAACTTTTACGAATTCATAAATAAATAGTAGAATTAATAAATAAGGCGGTAAATATCAAGAATTATATTTTGTAATTGACACCTGTCGACAAGACCGATAAGGAAATAGTCGTTTTATGATAGATTCCTAATTTAATGTATTAATTAATATGTTATTATGTTACCAATATTTAGAGACGATATTACCTCATAATCTAGAACCAAATATAACTTACAAAATCGTAATTGTTTGTTTTTATTTATTATTTTGTTTCATTGTTAAACGTTACGCAAGTTATCGTACTGTATTCACAACTTCTTTTTTATGAATAAATAATTCAAAATTTAATCTGTAGTTTGTTTTGAAGACCGTACCTCCGATTCTACGTACCTCCGAGATGATGTTATTTAAGATGAGATCAATTTTATTGAGATTTATACTGTGAACATGTTTTGTATCGATATAATTCATTGTCTATAAATTATCGACTCCAGTTTTCGGCGATTTGATTAATGTTAGCTTTTGTATGATGAATATTCAGAACTTTGTAAGTTTTCGTTTTTTCATAGAAACTTTTTAGTAATTATTTTTAAATAATTTATGAGAGCAAAATTTGTCTATTAATTTAAATGCAACAACCTTTTATCAATGCGCAGCTATTATATTTAACGAAAATTAGCAAGTAAAATAATTATTATGAATGAAAGCGATTCCCTCACGTAGTCCCAGGAACTTATTATGTGCGTGAAATCGCGAACTACAGTAGTAACTAACTCATCATCATCATCATCTCAGCCAAAGACGTCCACTGCTGGACAAAGGCCTCCCCCAAGGATATGAGGGGTATTTGTGTAATCGCCACGCTTGGTAGGCGGGTTGGCGATCGCAGTAGGTTGAGGGTAACCTCAGAGAGATGCTGCTGCCCATCCTCTGGAATGGTCCCTTAGTCGGCTTTTACGACACCCACAGGAAGAGATGGGGTGGTGCAATTCTTTATCCCCGGCACCACACAGGGAACATACACAGTAACAAACTAAGTATAGTTAAACATAAACCGCAATACTGTTTATAATAAATAACAGATAAACAGCTTATCTTATTATGTAAATAGTTGCATAGTCGATAGCTGATAAGTAAATATAATCCGTATGTAAGTTTACTGAGAGGTATAATTGATGCAATATAAATCTTAACATTTCTTTGCAGTAGAATGTAGTCGTTTATAATCAACACTAGCTTCTGCCCGCGGCTTCTCTCGCAAAATTATGGTCTGTCACAGTATTATTTATCGCGTGCCCTAGGGCCCGTTGTATTTGACCTGGATAAAATTATTACTTTTGGGCATACCGACATTCCGCTTTCACATAAAGAAAGGACAAGTTAGACAGACAAATTCATATGTACAATATTTTATAGGACTAATGTTATAACTTGGGCCCTCCTACATGAGCTAGCATAGTTGGCCACCATACGCTAAGCTCAAGATTTTTAATTGCTTCCATCATACGATAGTTTTCTCTGATTTTGCAGCGTTTACTAGTAACGTTGATCAGAAAGATTAGAGAAAAGGAAAAAGGATTTGGATCCATGGCATCAGTTGTTACTTTTTAGTAAGAACTCGAAATGAGGAGCACTCCAGTGAGTTTTTGATTTATTGCTATAGCATAGCAGTCTTATAGCGAAAATCAAAAAAGAGTAGCATATTTTGCGTATTTTCAAAAAATAAATTTTATATAACAATTTGTAACTGTGAAATGTAATGTGTAGCTTTAAAGAAGAACTTGTACGAACGGACATAATGCTAATACATTATTTTCTGAAATATCAGTTGTTACATAATAATAATGTTCACCCGTAACACGTTCGATAACCATTTCACTTACCCTCAATGCACTTTAAACTAGATAAATTACCTACAATTTGAGGGTATTAATTTCAAAATGTTTCGCTTATCATCCGCCATCTTGACGTAGGGTAGGCCGCCATTTTAAAGGCCAATGTGTATAGTTTAGCGGTCGCGGAACGAGGGTTTCCGACTTGTTTCAATGCGTATGACTTGTAATTTATATATAAAAAAAATGGAAACGTCTTATAGGGGCGGTCTAATGAGACCACCGCAGAGCGCACGTCGAGGTGTAGGGCCGCCGCGCGACGTGTATAAATACATTTTTTGATCCTAATTATACAACTTTATTCCATTGTCATAAGTGTGATGTTCGCATCGGAGTTGTGTTTGATGCGTCGTTTTGGTACTTCAGTAAATACCACAGGTCGTTCACATCTCACGCGAATTATATGTTTGCGAATGACTTCAAATTTCGTGGTAAGATGCCAGTTACGCTAGCGTGTCATTGACTTTATAACATCAAGTCTTTATTACGAAATGCCGAATGACCAAGATAAGTAGTCAGCATTAATGTCTACAAAAGAGAGTACATCTTAATGCCGTTTTTTTTATTTATATCCCCTAATTAAAAACTAACAGAAAACCTAAGGCTTCTTGGTAGCTTTTGCCTATCGGTGGCTTTATCCAGTACCTAATGACTGCTAAACATTATTTCTCAGGTCCTTCGGGGCGACAAAACTAATCAGAAAACATTATTAATCACAGGTTAGTAGTTAAACATTCACTTAAAATCTTCGTTTAACTTAAGAAAACAATAAATATGTATCCTATTATTAATATATAGGAAAAGTATGTTAGCCAGCGAATAATCTATTAACAAAAATCAAACAATGAGAAAACTAATAAAAACATAAATGTAACGCGACAACCCTACCGCGCCGTAATGCGCGTGAAACCGTTCATCACGCGACTTGCGCCCGCGCAGTTCGAAATTCAAATCTGCTGTTCGAAATTTAAATCGGTGCTCTTGCCTCGTTGCCTGTCTCGAGGGTGTCACGAGGCTTGCTCTGCGATGCACTTGTATGTTAATTAATTTTTATTAAGGAAATAATTTGCTGTAGGCTTCCTATGGCCTTTACAGCGTAACCGGATTTATAGGCGGAAACGATAGAGCGGTTCTGAAGAATATCTAGAAGGCACAAGCGTGTCCCCGAACCAGTTTTAGGGTCAATCATCATCAGGGTCAGGCAGGTCGGTTAGGTCATTAGGGGTCAGTGAATAATTTGCGTTGTAACAATTCATTGGAATATTGTATTGTTGTGTTACGGTTTATAGGAAGCTGGGGAAAGTTCTCCAGAGCTCGATGGGGCAGTTCACGGTTAAGCTGCGATTGCTGAAATTAAGCATCTTTCGCAAAGGCCAGTCATCAGATGGGTGATCAAAAATGTATCATGTCTAACTAACTTCGGAAGGCACGTAAAGCCGTTGATTACGGCTGCATTAGCAGTCGTTAACAACCACCAATCCGCACTGGTGGTGGTGCTGGTGATTCCCCGTAAGGACTTAAAAATAAAAAATAAAAACCTGGTCCGCGTCATGGATTATGGCCCCTTCTCCCTGTGTTGTTTCCAACTATAGGGAATGCTCGTGCCCCAGCAGTGGAATGAGCTGGTGATCAGAGAAAGATCGAGAGAAATTACAGAGCGTTTACGCCCCGTACCATAAGAAAAACTGTTTTTTTCCTTCAAATTAAAACTACAAATTATTTAAAAAAAATGAACTACAATAATATTGAAGTGTGTTTTAAGACTAATCTACTAAGAAAATTTAGATGCTTAAGTCGGTTTGGTTAGCCTGTAAAATGCAAATCTATATTTGAAAAGAGGTTACTTTGATATTTTTTTTTCTGTTATAAAAGTTGACAAATCGTGTTTCTGCAACTAGCAAAATGAATCAAATGAAAAATCATGTCATCAAATATCACTTTCATATGTTTTATAATTGTTGGGAAAAATCAAGATCCCCGCCACGTAAATTTCCAATGCGTCGCCTTAAGCAGGAGAACTGAAGCTTCAGGGTTGGCTCCAACACCCTTCTTTATACCTTTGGTGTCTCAAGCTTCCAAGGCCTGCGGTAATGCGCCTTCCATCAAACGGGTCGTGTGCTCGTTTGCCGGGTCAATAGCATAAAGGAAAAAAGCATGTCTATTCTGTCTGTTATTAATCTTTCAGCTAGTATGCAAACTTGGAAGGCCGTTTAACTTAAATATCGGTTTGCAGAAAGAAATAAAACTGATTGAACGTATAAATGATACACTATAATCATAAGTGAACTGTAATCTTGCAAGTGACTTTTAAGGGTTCCGTATCTTTGATGGCGGTGGAAAAATATTGGCACAATATTAATTTAATTATGAAGTCGAAAGTATTATTCAAGAAGAGATTTTATGAATCGTTTACATAACATTAAAATGGTATCTACCAATGGTGTATAACAAGAGAAATAAAAATAATTGAGTAATTAATTGGCACAATATTTCTTAAATATTTATAAAATACAGTGAAAAAATGAAACGCCCTCCCGACCCAGCCAGGAATCGAACCTGGATCTTCCGCAATCCGGGCGGCTTGCCGCTATGCTACCGGGAAGGCTGACGAAAGCGCTGAATTTTGTCACTGCTGCAATTAGCACTTGAAAATAAAAAAGTAAAAATTTACAATATTTCTTAATAAAAAATAATAATAATACGTAGATACAAGAAAAGACAACCTCTCACCACTTATACCCTACTAACTAGGCATAGGGATCTAATAACTCATATGCAAAGCAAAGTAAAAAATACTACCTAATTAATTTATAATAAGTTTCACAATATTCTTATAATGCCAAGTTTGATGTAGGAATCGTTCGTTAATTCATTCTCATGGATAGACGCAGCATAACCTTTTATTTGCTTACGTAGTATTATCATACTAAAAAGTCATTATACACACGTAAACTATTTTCCAGGAACAAACTTTCTAAAAAAAAAAAAAAATGTTAAAATAATTCTGTTCAATACAAAAAATGAAAATTCGACTCGCACTTGACTGTATCGGTAGCCGCAAACTTCACGTCAGTCCGGCATAAGCGAGAAGTCTCGCGCCATCCCTTTCCAGCACCGTTCTTAAACGCTTAAAAAGCTTCATAGATGGCAGTAAAATCGTAGCAACGGTTTGAAGCGGCCACTACTGTCGCCATCTAGCGTCGAATAACCGAACTTTTATGGCACGTTTATTGAAGAGGGCTCTTCGGCAGCTCGTAAACGATTTTATGGGCACTAACGAACTCTACTCTCGTGCTCGGTATTACCCGACCGAGTACGGTTGGGAATGCAATATTTGGATGCTCCTGTTGAGCCGGCTCGTATTCAATTCGACCGGTGTTCATGGGCTTTTATGTGCGATTCAAGGTGCGATTGGATGGCGTGCTCGAACGTTTATTTGGCTTTATTGTAGGGGTTTGTTTATGCGATTGCTGTTTAACCAAGTACGGGTGTTGGTACATGCTTTTGTTATGATTATGATGTTGTTGGGTATAATGAAGAGAGTGGCGTGGGAACTTTGCATTTCCATTGATTTTTTTCGTCCAATTGGCACCATTCTGATTGGATGCTGTTTACCTATTATCAAGCAGGAAATCAGAATTTATTTGGTACATACACCTTCTCATATTCGGTAGGCGGTAGCAAAGTTAGAATTAGGTACGAAACCCAATAACCATTTATTAGTGATTTATATTGGAGTTTTCCCCAAAACGTAGCCGTGAAAAAGGCAAATCATAAATAAGATCCGATTCAAATTTGTAGAAGATGCTATCGGTATGATTTGTAGGCTCGCACCCGAGAGCGCTCTAGTGATGTGCTAATTGCTGTGTCATTTGTCGATAAAGTCAATTATCGAAAAAAACTTAACATGCACTTACTGTTTAAATAAATTTGATATATGTCAATTTATAATAAGCAGAAAATGTATAAAATTAAAACTTCTTACTGTAAAAAAATATTCTTACTACTTAACTAATAACTAGAATTTAGTAGATTATAGTCGATGATAAAAAACCCAAATAGTTAACACTTTAAATTAATTTAATAATCAAGTCGAAAGTATTATTCAAGAAGAGATTTTATGAATCGTTTACATAACATTTATGGAAGAAATTTCTAATATTGACATAAGTACTTATAATAAAAAACCAACGACTCCAAAAGCCACAGTATAAGATGTAGTATACGTCTGAAACAGCTGTTTTAAAACAATGAACTGTCGCTATTGCAAAAAAGCGAAATCGAAACTTAAGTTTGGTTTAAAATTCCCCGTTTAAACGACATTCCCCAGCACGACGTGGTCGCAGCGCTGCGCTGTCATGTGATCTCAGCATCACCATCTTCCGGGCGACCTGCGGGTGAATTATCGCCGAGACACTTCTTTTTGTTAACCTCCTCTTGCTTAGCAAGCCTCCTCGTGTAGGCGAAAGACGCGACGCCATCTCGACTCCGCATTGCACATTACTAATTATTATTTTTGTTTCACCACCGCCTTTTGTTTTTTTTTGTTTTCATATTATTCGTAACCGAACCGGTTTTCGCTACAGCCCCGCACGCACGCTACGCTTTGCAGACTATCTTTATTAAAATAAACAGCTTTCGGTTCTGAATGGTTTAAATTAATTATACAATATGTATTTGAACAGTCTAGAATCGTATGGATTGTATACGATAACTCATCATTGTTGACATTTTGTAATTTGGTAGTAACAGTTAGGTAAAGTGTGTCACGCATTCTAATAAGCCACGTAAACGTGCAGCTACAGCTAAAGTTTTAGATTAAACCTGGTTTTGGAATGTGAACTCTGTTGACCGTGTATTGAGAATGAGAATGAATATAGAAAAAAATGTCTGTCTGCTACAACACCCGGAAATCAACGAAAATGGTATGGCATTGTAGGACGTATCGTATCAACGTCCAAAACGTGGCGCCATAAATAATGATTAATTTAAATTCGATGCTTGCCCACGCACTGGCTATACAAAAATGATTTAAGACAGCAAAACAGTTAGTCTCGCGGCTAATATTATCCGTACGGAACACCGGCAACGAGTCGGTCTCAAAAACTGGCAATATTTGTTTTGGTACCTGTTTAATGTATTCAGAGCCTTGTACCACATAATATATTAGAGGACCAATGATGTAAATGCCACCCTGAAGGCTACATATCAGAGGCGCGACGGCCGACAAACATTTTTTGTAAACCACATACCGGGGACAATGTGTTATCTGTCCTAATGTGATTTAGCAGGTAATTTTTAAAATAGATTACTTACAAACAGAACCTGATTTACGTTCGGGCACAATGTAAATAGGCAACAGAACAGAATGAGGAACTACATTTATTTTCATTTGCCTCCCATTTATATCTCGACTGCACGTGGAGATTACGTGATTTAACAAAGGGAGTGTTATAAATCTGTGAGTCCTGTCTTAGTAGGCTTTTGTGGGCATTTTTGATATGTGCCTTTAAAAGCTTTTTTCTGTATTTAGATGAGAGTTCATTGTGTAATTCATTAGGGAGGGGGTAGGTCGGGCGAAGTGCGGCGCGCGGTCGATATCGAGAGATAACGTTTTATTTATGGCCGGCCAATGACGTGTCTAACAAGGACACGATACTTTTAATGGCCGTCGAATTAGTAGCTACAAATAAGGACACCGACAAAATGGCGCTGGACGGACATTCGGTGAAAGTGAAGTTGTTTTTGACAAGTAATTACTTAGGCAACGGCAGTTATACTGGTTTAATAAAGGTCTATAATTTTAATTTAATTTACAGCATGTATTGGTGGTATGGACATGGACTTGATTTATAACCTAACATTTATTATAAACATAAAAATAGCAGCTAATCGTGTTACTTAATAAAGGAGACATAAATATATTGCTAGGTTATGGAATAATCTTAGGATCTTTTTATAAAATTTGTCACTAAATTATGCTACTACACTCGTGCTATCGACGACAAACCCCACATTAACGTTATTATTAAAGTATATTGTTATTATATTTAATAAAGATAGGGAAGGATAAATAAAAACAAAGATAATACTTATCTACGTAGATTATGTGGGAAAAGACATAATTAAAAATATGTGCCAGCTACGATCACATGAACTCTGTCTAAGTGAGCAAAACACGCTTATAAGAATCAAGTTTAAAACATGAATAATGCATCGACTGTTTTTTTGTATAACAGTTAACTCATTTGAAGGCCACAATAATGCCCCTAGTAGTATCTACTAAATTATTGTGAAATAGAGTTTGAATTTCTTTAAATTACTAAATGACTGTTCTATTCTAATTGCAATACGTTCATATCGTTGAATACATTTCCGAATTTGTCTTCCTTGTGGTTGTTTCTTATACTGAAGTCACTGAAGACGTGTGGGTGGTCCCATAAACTTGTGCTCGCATTGTCTATTCTAGGATCGAACTTGCGATTTGCATTGGGAACCGACTTGGCATACATTATTGTGGTTGCGGTCTGGGTAAGTAATTAGCACTATGCCGATATCGATATTCGCGTCAGGTGCTTAATTAGCCGTTGTTTTCTCCACGAGCTTATTTTAAATATCTTTGCATACAAAATATATACTTAATTTATTTTAAATCAAACGTCATTGTGCATAAAAATCACAATATTATAAAAGAATCACAGGCAATAATTTAAACGAGGTTAATGCATTTTTAAAATCGAATTCCTGACTTTTATTACCGTTCGTAACGTACTGCTCTGACCGAATGCCAGTCGAGTAATACGTCACGACTAGACAGCTACCCCCACCCCTGCTCTCAAAGCTCCAGCTTAACGCGAGACAAAGACAGATGCATAATAAATTGCTCAAGTGTGAGTGGGACGGAGATGGCTCGTGAAACATGGCGCATAACGCCCCTTGATTTATGGGAGTGTGCCAAAGTTCGAACTTTATGTGTGCGTGACGTACACATGTTGTAGTGTGGTGTGGAGACGCTGAGCAACCGGACAATAACACTTTTAAATGAACGTGGAATTTGTGGAATTCTCTAATAATCTAAATTTCAATTTAAATTAAAACGAAATAGCAACTGTCGTAAATCCGGTCCTTGTAGTGTCCGTATGTTGAGAATGTAGAAAACCGATGGCTCATTTCTACCTGTATCTACTTTGTAACGTTAATGATAAAAACCGGACCAATTTTTTTTATCGTAAAGATTATCTCTTTAAACCTCTTTTCAAAACCATTTCGCGTGGTCATTCTTAAAATAAAACAAATTCCACAATCTTAATCATGATGCAAACACTGTTGATGCACCCAACCGAAATAGCCGTACCAAACTAAAAGTCACCTTGACCCGCACAGTACAAATAGACTGGAGCGACGTCTGAATTGATTCGTTTAACCTGTCATAACCATTGACGTAATAGCGTACATGCACTCTAGGGTTGTCAACCCAGATTATATAATAAATGTGTCGTAAACAGACACGTCTAGATTGTATTCAAATGAACCATTAGTGGACAGGTCTTGGTTTCGTGAATGGAGTGGTGGTCGCGTGGCACGCCTCGCATTCATTAGCGTTACATTATTTAAATGTTCTAATTAACTACTATTATACTATTAGACGGCCGTTGTATCAGATCTGAATGGCAGGTTTATAATGACACGCTATTGTCTTTTAGAACGATTAGTTTCTTTATATGTTCTTGTTGATTTGTTTTGATTCTTAACCTTGTTTATGTTGAAATTTGAATGAATGAAGCACTTTGGACGAATCTACTCGTGTTTATTTATGCATGTATTTTTTCCAGGCGTTTGGAACCCTTTGTTAGATCCGTGGCTACGGGAATTTTTACCACGGATCTTGCAAAGGATAATATGTTTCTTTTCAACGTTCTTATATAAGTTGTCCTTAAGATTTCAACTGTAAATATTAGACTATATAGTAGAAAAGATAATATATACATTGACAAAATTTTTGTTATAGACTTAAACGCTTAGAGCATTAATGCTCTAAGGCTTTAACGTCATCCATATTCACCACAGACCACATATCATCTAAAATTTGCTGTATTGTGTCCACAAAATTCTTTTTAAATTAATTTGAACCATATCTTGTTGCAGGTACGTCAGGCTTTTTGATAAACGCTGAATTATACGGTGAGTTGCACACAAATTGTGATTTGGCTTCATTAGCTCCTACTTGACACCCCGAGTTTTATGGCGAAATCTTCCTTCATTAAGGGGTTATTAGACACCGTAAGCAAACTGAGCAATTTGCTAAGCTAAACAAATGGTGTAGGTGGCCACAATACTGCGGGGTTCCCTCGTAAACAAGCCCCGCTTCCTCTGGGTGGTCTTAACTCACGCTGTTATTATTTATAAGGTAACCCGGTGGTAACAGTCTTGTACAGTCGACGGCAGGGTCAAAGTAGTTTATTATAGGCCGTATGCCCTTGTGATAAGGCCTGTTATGTGTTAAGGTGGGAGTGTGTTCATCAGCGCAGCGGTGACTAGCGAAGTATTAACCTGGAACATATTAGGCGTGGCTGAAGTAGCGGAAGTTTGTCGTGTGATTTAGAGTAGAATAACTATAATGATCGATTTGAATCATCAAAAGGAACAGTTTTATTAAAAGAATTATTAATTCTTATAAATAATTCGAATAAATCTATATACCTACATAATTTAACGACTTATCCTTACTAACTGATTCATCATCGCCGAGCTGAAACCACTGAAGCCACTATGATGAAATTCGGACGGTAGGTTAATTAATTGACATAACCTACTAAGAAACGATTTTACGGAAATCATTCCCTAAGGGGGTCAAATAGGGGGTGACAGTTTGTATGAAAGTCCGTCAGTATTGAAGTACAAGTAGCTACATGAAAGTTGGTATTTAGCTTTTCGAAAAGAAATTAAGAATGACGTGTCTCAGGATTTTTTTTATTTTCCTTTAAATGTGTTAAATAGCGAAGAAGGTTTTTTTTTGGGGAAATCGTTATTTTTAAAGTAAGAACTATAAAATTAATTATTTAAATCGATAATTAGACTTTTCAATAGAAAAAAGAATAACGTGTTTTAGCATTTTTCGAAAAACATTCCCTAGGGAGGTGTGTCATTTTTAAAGAAGTTATGAAGTGTTTCAGGATTCTCCCTATATATTTTGACGGGTTTTGACTTTTATTACAAACAATCACTATTCCACGTGAGCAAAGCCGCGAGGAATAGCTAGTATGGTATAAAATAGATATTATAACCTATACTATAGGAAGGAAAAAGGGATCTACTTACTTGAAATATATCGCAAAAAAACATGTGCTCTCCCATACAATTTGTATTTGTATACTACAGCAGATTTTGTGCAAATACAATTGAAACTACTAAATAAAATAAAAACGTTGAACATTATCAGAAAACAAATATGAAACTAACTTGAAATTCCTTTTGTTTTTGTTAACGATATACTTGGCTATGCTTCTTAATATATTGTGTACATATTTGTGTGAAGATTATTAATATCATTCGCACCACTATCTAATTTGGCCTATGCTCAAAGTAAGTCTTTATAAATTTGTATGTGCTTGGCAATAGTCCAATAGCTAAATAATCTACGTAAGCTATATGGAGAATTAAACTTTTAAGTGCTTTTTTATTATTTGACTATTCGTTTGGCAGTACTTATTTAAACCCAATTGTATTTAACATTATTTAAAAAACCGGCAAATTACGAGTTCAAGAATTCCGCAGCCACTTTAATAGCATTGCTAAGATAAACTTCATAAATGATTTATATATATTTTATGGTGAGTTTGTATAAAAAAACTAACTATTGTTGTAATTATAAAATAGTCCTTGATATTATCTTGATATATTGCCTAAGATATTCTATTTTGTGTCATCATCATAATCAGCCCACATCAGTCCACTGCTGGACATAGGCCTCTCCCAATGCATGCCACTGAGCCCGATCTTCGGCTACTCTCATCCAACCACTGCCAGCCACTTTGCGTATATCGTCGCTCCACCGCGCCGGAGGGCGTTCTACACTACGTCTGCCGAGTCGCGGTCTCCACTCTAGAACACCGTCTACCCCAACGGTTATCGGTCCTGCGGCTTATATGACCAGCCCATTGCCACTTCAGCTTGCTAATTCTATTCTATTTTGTGTACAAAGGATTAATACAAATGTAAAGTAATGTATACTTTTTTAAATAAATATCACAGCATGTGCATCTCTTCTTATACAACGTGTAACAGAAAGGTATGGTCAAAATGAAAAGGTCTGTATCTATAAGAAGATCTGTAAGAAGTGTATTCAATATAGATCTTGTATGCAGAGTTACTAAGTCATGATTATTAACTTTAATGTATTATGCAATTTTTAATTTAATATCTCTATTGTGACGTCACATAAAAATAAACAAGTCACAGCCCTAGTGGTTTAGTAACCTCTGTGCACTTACATTTATGATCACTGCTGCTTGCTTATGCGCGCCTGACGCGCAACACTTCACAAATATAAATATTTCATTAACCATTGCATGACAAATTAAAGTTAATAATTATGTCAAATTGTCAACATATACAAGTTCTAGTACATATATACACTTTAGATCTTTTCATTTTGACCACACCTTTTAGTAACACGTTGTATAAGTGCCAACCTACTTTGTAAATTAAAATGTAGATCAAAACTTGAATAAGTCGAAAAAATATTACTAATAATTAATTAATTAATTAATTAAGCAACATTAATCAAAATAATAATGTTAAATAATATATCTACAGTGTTATGTAAACCCGCCATAATTATACCAACGCCCAAAAACCTTCCAATTACCAAAAAACTGTAAACATCATAATAATTAATTAAATATTTCTAACAATGTTAAGCATAATTATAATTGTCTAGTAATTGAGTGAGATAAAGCTTGCCGCCTATTGTTCCGATATGACAAATAATGGCAGATAATATCACAGTATCGGGTGTCGGTTCCAATTTAGCACTATGTTTTGAGCCAATATTCCCGGTTGATAATGAACTCGTGTGTCACACATTCACAAACACCCAGTATAGAAATGGTGTGTGGTTTATTTTCTGCATTGGAATTTTATGCATGCAACCGCAGCGGTTATATTCGTGAAGCATATGGAATATGCTTAAGTATATGCTTTATGGAATTCAGGTCTGCATGATTAGAACGGCGCGCTTACTCGGTTTTGTTTTAGTTCTTGGAAGCCTTTATGGTTTGTTTTTTGTTTTGAGTTTTAATCTAGGTAAGATTTGTTTTAAAAAAAATAAAGTGACATCCTAAATTTTAATAAAAAGTAGGGTAATACGTTAGGCGAGGGGTAGCTGGATAAAAATAGAAATGCGGTTAGCAAAAAAACATCGCCCTACTAACCGCCACAAGAATTATAATAATCAAAACTTTAAATTCATCATCAAAAAAGTTAACTGCTTAAGCTTCAAACAGAAGACCGGAAAATTTCTCTGTAAAGGTTTCTAGCGTAGGGTTTAGGGTGTAGGAGACTAGGGGTAGATCTATGATTGTATGTTCATAAATTGTTATCTTAATAAAATAAAAACAAAAATATTTTTTTATTTTCACTTAACTGCATAAAAGCTGTTTGGTAGACTTCTCAACAATTTCAGTTTGTAAACACTTTATAGGGCATAGGTAGAGTGAATTCTATTAAAAACCGCTCCATTTTAAACAGCATGAAGACGTATTACCCAACAGTTGTCAGATCAGGCCCCAGTCACGAGAGTCACGACTTTCCGTGCACGCCGACGCTAAAACTAGCGACACACTCGGAGCAAACATATTATCTCTTGACTTCACTTGACACATGACACATTAGTAAGTAAGAAGTAATAAACTTAAATGCTGTTTCAAACCCAGGCCTTATTGGTTTAATTACTACGCTTGCTAAATGCGGTTTGATGCCCTATCATCAACCACAAAGGTCGCTCGGGCTTAAACATCAGAAAATCTGAAACACATTTTGTCTGAATTAGGAATTGAACCCAGTATTTGCTGTCGAGTGCTTTGCCACACGGCTACCGAGAAGTCAAGTTGTTTAACGTTCTGCTAAGCTAGCAAACAGGCACAAGCACCTGATGCCCACCTGATGGTTAGCAATCATCGCTGCCTATTATGTAGCCATTAACTCCATGAGTTCAAACACTTCAAAAGTTCTACACGCGTGTATATATACAATCTGCTCGAATGCACGAATGTACTGCTCGATGGGCGCGCATAAAACCGCAACACAGTCATCGACACCTTAAAATATATTACATGGTACCCAATAAATTTAGAGCTGGAGCATAGCAATAGTGACAGAAATGACGGCCCCATACAGATGGTTTATATGCCTCCTACCTAGTAGGTACAACTATAATTATAAGACAGACAATTTTTGACCTTTATTATTTTAATTGGTAACTGATGTAAATTTGAAAAGTTAGATATTATTATTTTTTCTCTTTTGTTTTTTTTGTAACATGTGTGATTGTCCTTTATATTTTGTGTTTTCCATCATTATACTTTATTATACATATACATCATTTTCCAATATTTTTGACGCTGTAAGGGAGAAAAGAGTTTGACACTTGCTTGAGTTGCTTGCCTGTACTTCTCAGTACCTACAAGCACGGACCTGAAAAAAAGGTCCGTGAGTACAAGGTCTCCCGCCCAGAGTAGACTTACAAACCGATGGCATAATGACGTTCATAAGAGCTATTTGTATCCTAAACTGAATAAATGATTTTGAATAAATTTATTTTAAAATTAATTATATAGATAATTTTTTTTTTTATTGAAACCCTAACCCGCGTTTGACTTTTAAAAATATGCTGAAGATATAGTTATTGTTCATTGGAAGAGCTTTTAGTGCTTGCTCTAAGTGTAAATAAAGCTTTAGCATCTAAAAACGTAACACAAGCGACTCAACTATCGGTTGCCGCACAAAATGGTAGATTAAATTGTCAGTTGCTCATTGAAAAAGGTTATCTATTTTATTTTCAAGTAAACAATAAGCCAGCCTGCAAAGGGCGTCGGAAATAATAATGTAACACAATTTGAAATGAAGCAGTAAGTAACAATATTAAAAATAAAACTGTAGTAAAGAAAAACTTTCTTACAAAAAATCATATGTCAAGCATTGCCTCCTTTTTACTTAAAGTATATATGGTTGAATTTGGATAATAGCTACTTAAATCAAAAGTTGATTTACTTCCAAAATATAAAAGCAGTCATTACGATGTAATTTTATTCATAAAATATAATAATTGTGGTGTTAATGAAGTTTGCGTGTTGGTTGTGATACGAACGGCCCACTTTAATATTGGGAGACAGGTCAAAACAGTCACGCATTATATTTACGTCATAAAATTATTACCTATGTGTTATATGAAAATATTAAATCAAAACCCAAGTCCCAAGAAACACGCTCAAACAAAATATACGGAAGACGGGTAAAGTAATACGCATCAATCTCTTATATTAGCCTGAGGCTCGCGGAACAACATAAAAGTTCCCAAAGTTTGCCATACTCGCTCGTAAATCTCACGTTTTTTAATAGATAAATAGGGCCTCGCACAAACGAGCAATATCGCATTATTTGGCCCTCCCGCAGGAAAGGCCCTCCTGATAAAGCCTCCTTGCCTCACACCCTTCATGCTAATGTACTTCGCCAGACGGTGACAACCATTTTTTGGCCCACTTGGCTACATTATGGCGGCCATAAAGAGTATTTCAAATTATATTTTCCGTGTCCATTAAAAAGCAGACGTGGTTTTCTCTGGCTTATTATTTAGGCAACTTTAGACAGTTGCTAGAATTTTTACACACACCTCAATTATGCTTTTTGAAATTAACGTTTGGACTTTTGGAGCGAACAATTGCACAAAATTTTGGCACAGTTACAATGAACAGGTAGCGATTTAATATGCCTTTTTTTTAAAGAAAAAATGATAGTTTACAAAACAAATGGACATCCCGCTGTCGGCTTTTTTAAACGGCACAAAAGAACGAGTTCACGGTACGAACGTAATAAAATGTTCAAAACTTCGTAAAAATATGCCGTCATAAACAAAGCGGTTCGGATGCAAAGTTAGATAAAGAACATCTCACACACCTGAGCTAGAAAATTGCCTTTTTTTCTAAGCGCCTCCAATTTTTTACGCAACTTTCTCCGGAGAATAAAAGAAGTTTCATGGTAGGTAGGAACTTTCTTATTTTTTTGCTTTTGCGAGTTGTAAATCATCCTCACTCGCGCAGTGTGACGGGCCGCAAACGCGCGAAATATGGAAACAATAAAATATTGTGACATCCCAGAACAATTGCCTGCGCCGCTTTCGTTTTGTTTTGTTGAAATCTCTTAGTGGCGATCCCGTTTGTTTATCGAAAGCCGAAACTGTATATTAAAGTTGAACGCGCGTAAGCCGGGTTATTCTGAAGTTATTACTGCTCTCGCATAAACCACCGCGAACCCTTATCAGAACTAGTTAAAAACTAATTACTGGGGTGACACCACCTTGCCATAAATCTCGCGTCTCCTCCGAATTGCTCAGACAAAAGTTATTTTTAAGAAAAAAGCCCTTGAGGCTGCAGCATCGCCCCCTACCGGCCGTACCGCCCGGAATTTATCACGATTTATATTCATGGCATAACAACAAGAGCCCGTTTAGGGTGATCCCATTCAAATTGTAGACTGCTAAATAAACCTGTTGTTTTATCTTAAAGCTTGACGTAAACGCCTAATCTGAGAGTTCATCAAGAGCGAGCGATGCTTCCAATTTTTTTAACAAAACAAAACTTTTTAAGGTTTAATTTTTTTATACACATCTTTGATGTTAATTATAGGTAACACCACTTACTTTATTAAAGTTGAAACAGGTATCCTGAAGTAAGCACTGAGTAAAGTGAAACAGACGACATATATTACGGAACGATATATATTTCACTAGCTTAGGCGTAAACGATAAATTATTAAGTATATTTTCACATAGTTGGGTGTGAACCCGGGACCATATGGTGCCGACTGTAACTCCTGGGCGGAACAACAAATCAGCTGTGGTTTCGGAACGGATGCGTTTGTCTGTACAACTGCGTAAGCACATTAGTTATTCGGGAACGCACTAGTTTAGTGGAATTGATGGGCCGAGGTAGGCTGCGGGGTGTTTGTGCGCACAACTTAAGATATATACAGATAGATACAAACAGACAGAGATTTTTAATTAAAACCTTTTTTGTGTATAGTCTTCAAATCTCCTAAATCAGTTGTTTAAAGGCAATCAGGCTTTCACGCTGAGCTCAGACCTCCCCACTGGCACAGACGCATAATACGATAACTTTAAATAATCCTAAACAAATGACCATTAATTCAAAACAAAAGGACATTAAGTTTGCTACCGGCACAGACATATTATACGAGTATGACATCTTTATATAATACAAAAACAAATTACCATCAATTAGAAATCATAAAGACAAAATTTTGTCCCAAGCGTTATTCATTTGTCAAATAAAACAAAAGCATCATCATTATACAAAAATTTAAGTTTGTTTACGGAGTTCCGTTCAAGAGTTCGTGGTGTACCATAGTCCGTGTAGTGGCTAGATTACCAAGGGGTGCTCGACCTTCGAGACCCACTGGGGAGGCTCCGCCATAATTGATGAGGTTCTTAGCGCAGCAGGGTGGAGGAATTATCATCGCGCCGCGACACTCGGGTACAAGCTCTCATTAATTTGTGATTAGCCCGCAGTTAGATACTTGCAGAGGCTTTCTTCTAATTAGATAATCACTTTTTCCGGCAGAAGCGGATTCAAACATCTTGAGCAGATGTTATTAATGTTATCATTTCCAACGGAGGGGAAGTAAGGTAACATTGAACCACGTCTAAGAATAGAAAACAAAAATGTTATGTTCTGTTTATTTTCACTAAAGAATTGCATTTAAAAGATGCAGGTTTTACCGATCTTTTGTAAAGATGTGGAACCTTTTTGTTCCACTCCCAATATCTAAAAACTCGATTCATCCCCTAATAAATATCTTAAGCATCGTTTACTCGGAATGAGGCAAAAACGTTATTCCCCCATACTGTTTATTTAAAGGTGGATTTGTAGGATATTTATTCACGTACTTACATACAAGACGCATATTCTACAGAAGCTTTGAATAACGTATGAATGTTACTATAACGTCGAAGGAATGAAATGACGAATAGTATGAAAGCGTGTTTTCTAGATTAATAGCTTAATAAGTGATGTCGTTTGCAGATAATATGACAATAAATAATACAGACGTAGGTGCCCCAATCCAAGACAACGTTTCTCTAAGTGGATTCGCTAAGAAAACCTACGGATTCGATTAATTCGGTTAGAGGGGTTTGGTTGGAGCCAATTTGTCTGATTGCTGCTGATGCCAATTTATGTAAGTTACCTATGTGCTCCCACTGTTCTTGGTTTTCAATAAATTGTGACCCTATCTTGTTGCGTCCCCATCAATAAATATTTGCGCATGATCAATCCAATAAACTCACTGTGCTCAGTGGATTGCCGTGTAATTTTTTGTCCGCCAGAGGAGATATTGGGCCGTATTTTAGGCGGCTAGTAGCTCGACAAATTGGAATAATAACAATCTGCAATTCGTTTTTTTGCAATCAACTCTTTGTTGGTCTAATAAGTTCTGGAAAACTTTGGTAGTTTATTAAAATCTACAAATTGGTTTTCCTTACAAATGGAAGCCAAAAAGATCACGTAAGAGCATAAAAAAATCAACTCTCACCTCCTAGACTGTAGGGCAAATTGTTAATTAGATAGATTATGTACCCACCGACCCTAAAGGCCATTACTATCAACCTGTACACGCCTCTTTTGGGTAAACGTTCCAAATCTCGACACGAGGGGAAAAATCAAACAGTAAATATCGGAAAGCAATCCGAGGTGATTCTATTAGATTGAGTAAAGCGGGAGGCTTATTTTGCTCGAAGACCTCATCTTTGGGGCTAGGGAATGATCGCAGTGATTTCTTACTCATTGGCTATTTTAAAGCTTCTTATTGTTCTTATTAAGCTACCGATAAAGATTTCGTTAGTTGCGTGCAAGTCGAGATTCATCGCAAGACTGTCCAGTCCTTTGCTACTATCCAGATCTGACTAATAAGAACTTTGAGTCCACATTTCTTAATTGATTATCCTTAATTACCTTTAGCGGTTTATATACTTCAACAAATACTATATCTTTCAACATTGGCTATTTTTTAATTAATTTTCTTATAAAGGCTACATTGCATTGTTTACGCGATTGGTAGATTTGGTAGATATCCACATTACAGATTTTTTTTCTGAATGTAAGAAAAAAAGTGGCTTCAAGATTTTTAACGCTAAGCATTTGTGTCACAACGGTTTCGTACGGGTTAACTCCTACGATCGAGATAAGCCATCACATTTAAGATATTTAAATCGATTTTCCCCAATTTTCCGCGGGCGGGCGCGAGTTAAGGCCCAACTCAATTTATCCAGTGTCGCTATGGGGCGCTGGGACCGGGACTCTCCATTGTTCGCCAAATGAAGTACGCTCCAAGCTTTACAGGATCGTTACACTGCTTCCGTCATCAGTTCGGTTGGAATATTCAAACTTCGAACCGTCGAATTGGGCGCGATTTGCATTCCAAATTCAAAATTTTGCAAATGAATTGTCATGTAACTTTATTTTTCTGCACCTTCAACCTTCATGGTAAATTTTTCATGGGCTAATTTTGTTATTAACACTGCCACTGTATCAATCAAAAGTTATGCAATTAAAAACTTTTCAGAATGTAACGTAATTTGTACCATATTGTTGGTACGGTCTAAGAATTCTAACCCTTCTATTTCATTAAGGAGTTTTGCTTATTTCGCCCAACCGGAACCTATTTGTTGGGCTGTTATTTAAAACATTCGCCCCGACTTACATAGATCAGATACGTTCAACAAAGGCTTTTGTAATTAAGAAAGATATTTTAGTTGGCGGCAGCTGCGAAATGAATTTACTGGTGTAAGGGTGTTTTAAATTTTGTTAGACGGAGTTGTTCGTTGTATCTGCACTCAAAAGTCGCTTTATGCTCCTAATCTTAGAAAAGTGTACACATTATTCATTGCCGCTTACGAGCTTTGCGGGATTAAACTTTCCGCTTTATTTATCGTATTCCAAACAAATTGAAGTAAAGTCGTTGTTCAAAGTAAAAACTTATTCGAAACGTTTGTTGGGACGGCATTATCGTATTTGTAATATGTGCGTTCGTTTTTTTCTCTTCCTAAACAACCCTAGACCCTATTAGAAAACAGCAGAGCAATATTTCGATCGAATTACCAAAATAAATTTTCGATATCCGACCCCAATTTGGAAGTGCATTATTTTCGCTTTCACGGACATCCGATACAATTAAAATCTTCTTTAATTAAGGGACGGCGATGAATCATTCGCACGTGGCGCACCGAGTTTTCCACTTGTATACGCACCTTGCGTAAATCAGAAGGGCTTAATCGCTGTGACGGTCGCAGGAAACGCGGCTTTAACATCTAACACGAGAGTTTGATATCGTGTGCTTGGTACTACCGCTTACGGTGCACATTATCGTGTGTTTCTGGTATCTCTTTTCACTTTATCGCTGTGTCTCCGTTATTTACTCGTACGTGAGGGATGCTTGCAATAAATAGGTGCGCACAAACATATTTGACGTTTACAAATACCTCCCAAATTGGTTTCCTTGGCGTGACTGGCCGTTATTACGAGCTGTGTTTACTTATTGCTCCTGTGCTGCTGCAGGTTGGAAGGATGGGTATAGGCGTAGTAGAGATTAATAGCATTTTATATCTAAAGCATTAAAAAATGTTATGTACCTATATCCACCCCTATATACCTAGGTTTAATAGCAATAGTACTAAGATATGAAAAAAGAAGATGAGAATGAAAAGTTCTTATTTAATTGTGTCCTCTTTCTCTAAAAATAGTTTGAAAATGAAATTAAATCAAATGAAATGAAAATACACAGTTTTTTTTAGATAAACAAATCGTCTTATAACTTCTAACTCATATTTAATAATTTATTGAGAGAGTAGGTATGCGGTTCGGCTGCTCGTGACCAACGAGACGAGATATGTTTATAATTTGAACGAAAACGCACAATTTAAATTTGGAACACGAAAACGTTGTCTATTTCCATTCGTTTCATGATTTAGCCGGTCACAGTGGTAGAGTTTCCGCACGTAACCAGTTTCAATGGCTACCTCATGGAAACCCTCTTACTAAAATTTTGTCATCAGTGTCTTTTCTTGTTATTTTCTGGTTGTAAGGGTGATCTATACTAATATTATATCTAAAGAGGAAACCTTTGTATGTATATGTATGTATGTATGTTTGCAACGAATAAACTCAAAACTACTGGACCGATTTAAAAAATTCTTTCACCAATTAGAATGCTACATTAGCGCTGAGTAACATAGGAGACTTATATTAAAAAAAATGTCTACCCGTACGAAGCAGGGGACGGGCCGCTAGTATCTTATAAAGTTACCTGGCTTTAGAGACTTATTAAAGTTATTACTTTCCAGATAGAGACTCTTAAACTTGTTAGCCAACACACTGGATGTATCATCATCATCAGCAGCCTATAAGCGTCCCACTGCTGGATTGAAGCCTTCCTTACGAACAATAACACATGGTGAGACCGGACCATATAACCTTCCACGCTGGTAAATCCCACCACGTGGAGTGGGTAAAAGCTTGTTCAAAACATCACTGGCCGCTAAACAAAAGTCGGTGCGGTGATAAAAAAAATAGATCATTCAGCAAACGAGGTGAGAGTCACAATCCCGCCATTCCGGGCGTCCGTCGGGAGTTGTAATTCAAGTGACAAATATCGGAGACCATAATTCATATTTCCGCTATCTGCGCGCCCAGTGTTGCCATCTGTGCCCGAGGGCCGTCCGCTATTGGTTCTCCATCAAGCGGTCGCGTGATCTATTTTTGTTGCGAATAAAATATTGTTTTTTCTCTCCTGCGGGAAATGTTTTAAAAGCATTTTTTGGGGTTCGTGTACGTGACGTGACACGCTGTATTAGTTTTTAGGGAGCATCACTATCGGTGTTACCAACGCAAAAATGCATTTCCCCTCCCTCGATGTTACCAGTAAATAATGTAGCCCTGTTTAAGTATTAACGGCACCTCATCCAATTCGAATAAAATAAAAATCATAATTGTCTCATAAATACAAAGAGTTAATTTAAACGGAGTATCAATCAGGAATGGTGTTTTAAAATCACGGTATATTGTTCGAAAATAGTGTTGCGCGCATACGAACGCGGGCGGTGCATTATCGAGATCGAAAATTTCACGTGCCCATATAATTTTAAGCTCGTAAAGCCCGGACAATAATTCAACGGGAGCATTTGCGGAAAATGCATTTTATTGTTAAAACGTGAATTTTATTTATCGCCGACAGCCCGCGGTAAAGGGGGCGGTGGGGGGCGGGGGTTGATTTGCTGTACCGGCATCGATGCCACCCTTTGGCACGGATTATTTATACTAAAGGTAATTTACCCGGTTAATTATTGGGGAATGCAACATTTGTGTTTATCAACGGGCATCGTTTGCAGTTCATTAAAAATGTTGCACAACATTTATGATCAACAAATAAAGCGGTTTTACAATAATTTTCATGTAGGTAAGTAATGTTTATTTTATTAAACTATTTACTACCTGTTTATTTATTTATTTATTTATTTATTTATTTATTGCATATCACATTACATTAGACGAGGTGTTAAAAACATAAGCAAAGGTATACATGTGACGCCCTGCTAGGGCACAGCAAATAAGAGGGCTAACTATTTTTAGAATCTAGGTCATTCATTAATAATATAAATAACGCCATTTTGACCAGCATGCATTACAATAATAACAATAGCAGTACAGTACAATACAATCTATATTTATCATTAGAATTTACGAACATTTATAATTTATAATTAATAGAGACATCGAAATATTATTTAAGTAATTATAATTAATTATGAATTCTTTGTTAATTATTAAATGAATCATTAAAAAAGTCTGACAGGTTATAGTAACATTTTTCCAAAAGAAAGATTTTTAATAAATTGACGAAATACTTAGGATTATCTGCGTTTTTTATGTAATTGGGAAGGTGGTTATATATTTTGATCAACATTGTGGGGGGGCTAGACGAGACTAATTTTAATTTGGAAAATGGTATTTTAAGTTTGTTTAGGTATCTATCATTTCTTCTAATATTTTTTATTGGGGAATATAGTTTCGGATGTTTTTTAACAAATTTGCTTGACTCGAGAATGTAAATTGATGTAATTGTTAGGATTCTATATTTAATGAAGTAAGCTTTACATGATTCTAACTGGTCTATGTTAGTTAGTATTCGTATACATTTTTTTTGTAATATAAAAACTTTGTCAACGTCACTTGAATTTCCCCAGAGAATTATGCCGTAGGACATTACCGAATATGCGTAAGCATAGTAAGCGGTGAGAGCTGTTTTGAAATCAGTTATCCGTTTAAGGCGCTGTAGAGCATAAATAAATGATGACATTTTGCTTAATATACTTTGTATCTGCGGTTTCCAGTTTAGGTTAGTGTCCAGATGTACTCCTAATAACTTAGCAGAGTTGACGGTTTCCAGTTTTGTGTTCTTATAATAATATGATATATGCAATCCAGTTTTTTGATATGGTTTAAATTGTATTAATAATTAATAATTGTTGCGGGCCTGTAGTACCTTGTATCTGAAAATATTTGGTTTTCATAGTAAATTTAATGAAATAACATAGCCATATAGATAAAATGAATAATTTACCTAAAAATAAACACACCATTAAAGATTGTTAATTAAGTACGTCTCATTGGCTTGGTAATAATAGTGACATCAAAACAACTACTAATCACAATAACTTCACTTGTCAATAATAATCAAGTTAATTAAAAAGACATAATAAATAACCTATTAAACTTCAAGATAATTCAAAAAAGGAATCACCGTCGTTCATCATTCGATTTTCGAATCCATGCAGGTGACGTCAGCACTTTCACACTACACGCAAATTGAAAACAACAATTGTCTTGAGTGCTACACGCTTCAAACGGTCCACTTAGCAGCGCATAATTCATAAAACACCGTTTATCAAGCAGCACGTGTAGAGGCGGTTACCACGATAGCCAACGTGAGGCGTTGCCGCTACCACATCTTGGCAACGCCTTAACACCATTACACGATGTTTAATTGCGAATCCGATTTGTTTATGAGTCACAATGTTCCGTTGTAGGGAGGTTTGCATGGGCTCTATAGCAGTTGTTTATGGTGTGGTGAACTCAAAAAAGTATGATAAGGTGTGGAATTGAAGATAAGACTGACTGTTGATCGGTGATAATACTTAATGATCGTGCAAAACGATGTTGATTGCATCGCTGCACATTCAATGGTTAACTTTTATCGAAAATATTATGTTCAGAGTTAATTTAGGACTGACTAGATGGCGCTCAAATTTACTTTTGCTTTTATAACAATCGTTTGAATTTATTTCCTTAGGCCCAACAATAGCCAATATACTTTAAATTAATGTTGTGTGTATTCAATGTTAATTACATAAAATATTTTTTTATAGACCCGATAATTAACAGGTACTCAGTGACGTGCTACTCAATGGCAATAATTAAAAGAAAATACATACCTATAAGACCATGTAAAGTGTGTTTAAGGTGTTGTCAGTTTTGAGATAAAAACTAGCCAAAACAGCAACAACAGACATTAGGGTATAACATTAACACAGACAAGTAAAAAACTCTAATCAATGAAAGAAGGCGCATCAACAAAAAACTAAAGAGGAAACCAAAAGGAAAACAAAGCGGGCTCTTTTAAAAGCTATTTAACTTCCCTAGATAGCGTCTACCGCAATCCGTTGGTAGTTCCGTTTTTTCCCGCTGAAAAGCCAATTTGGAATGAATCACTGTAACAGTGGACCATCTGTGCTAATTTACCTACGGGCGGACAGTCTAATGCGACTCGTTCGATCGTAAATATCGAATCGCAACCGAGCGCCGAATATCGAAAGCCGGCATTAGTCGGATACAGCTAATACACACGGGGGTACGCGCGATAAATTATACCGCGTTCATTTGGAGTTCGCTGTTTAATCTATCTATGCTGATATTGTATCTGGCCGTTTTGTTGTTGCACTACAATTTTGTGACAATTAAAAAATAACTTATTCGAAAGAGTTTTTAAAATAATGCATTAGTTTTTTGTTTAAGCGCGGTTGCGAATCGCAACTTCAGCTGTTCGCAATACAATAATTATCAATCCTCCTTTTAAAACACGAACATTAGAATTCGAACAGCATTTCAAAAGTTTTGCGACATTAATAATATTAGCTATCGTAGAAACTCGAGCGTGCGTCCGTGTGTTGTTAAATTGAACTCTGACAATCGTATCTATCGGTAGTATCGATATATCGGTGGTATCGATATATATCGATATTATATTACTGTTCCACTGTTTGCGACTACGTGCCGTGATATAGAGCAACGTTTGCAATTCGTTCCAACTGTTGTTTATGTGTGTGTTGTGTGACGACACTATTGTTGCTTATGTACTTACGTATATTTATCTCAATTCTAGTATTTATATACTTAGTAGTGAGCATTATAATCAATTTAATACTGTTTACTAAATCTTTTCAAATATTCTGTACAAATCTAACACTTGTTCAAATATACAAAAAAAACAGATTACAAAGAAATAAATATACTTACTTGAAAAGCTACAATTTCTATAAAAAATATAAAATTGTTATACGTAAGTACCAACGTAACAATACTACATGAAGACGTTACAGATATAGCTACTGTAAAGAACACGACCGCGAACCCGCCATCTTTTGTCACGTACCCACACTTTATCAGCACTTTGATATGCAATAATGGCGGCGATGTATCAAACCGAGACTATCTAAGTTAAACGCAATTTGAAGTATGGCCGGTTCTTAAGACCACCCCCGAAAAGAGGGGTGGCTCGCTGCCTTATCGCGCAAATGCAGGCAAACCTCCGTTTACCTTAAGATCTTTAATATTAAATAACATAGGTAGGTATATGTACTACAGTTGAGACCGTTTTAAATAAACTGGTTAATACATTATAGTATTTATTTTTAAAATATAGTAATTTTTGAAAATGGATTAAGTGTGAATGTAGTTATGGTTAAGCTATCTTCCAATCCGCATTGGTTATTTGTTCAAGTGGGAAACACTGAGCACATCAGTGGGATGTTTATAGACTGGCTGACTAACTGACTATTAGGTATATATGGTGATGGTTGTAAAGAACTTATAAATGTTATGGACCTTCATACTTTTAAAAATAGGTACTCGCGAAAGCTTATGTAGGTGGTGAAACTGCCCAAATAGTGTTTAGATATAGGTAGGTATATTGCATTGTAGATAAATATTAACATTGCTACCAGTTTGACAGACAAAACATATAGACCAAATAGCGCATAAAGGCTAGCCCAGTTCATTTTATAGCACATATAGCGAGGTATATAGCGAAGTCAGGCCAACCCATGTATCTTAACATCCGCGTGCCGGCATGCAACCTGCGTGCACCACGGGGAATGAAGACGTTAAATAATTTAATCGGATGCCCGGATGGTTTATGCACGCGTGCACTAAGCGGGAATGCGTTAACTTGCCGGTTCGGGTCCTGCACCTACATGTAATGGAACATATATAATGGAGTTGCGTTTAAAAAAAAGTTAGTAAGAGATTTTTTGTGGTAAACCTCTTTGGTGCTTTTATTTATATAGCGACATCTATTGGCGATTTTGAGGAACTTTTTGATGGAGCTGTTTATGGGGTGACCACCCATTTCTTGTAGGTTAACTATGGCGGTATATGTCACCACTGATATACCTTCTAAATAAATTTCAACGAGGTACATTTTGAGGATACCATAGATCAGTATCTACCATGTTACGAAAACAAATGTTATTTTTAACGTAAGTTTGAATAAATGTGGAATACATTTCAAAATACGTTATTTTGAAATGAACATACATACCCACGTCAAACTTAAAGTTGCATTTCAGATAATACATTAAAACTTCGTTCGTTCAGAAATTACAACATACTTCAACATTCATGCCTAAGTATTCAACGTGTAACAGAGAGGGGTGGTAAAAATTAAAAGATCCGAAGTGTATCCGATCTAGATCTTGTATGTGTTATTACTAAGCCATAATTATTACCTTTAATTTGTCAATTGTAAATTAAATATTTATATTAGTGAAGCATGCACGTCAGGCGCGCATAGAGCAAGCAGCAGTGATCATAAATGTTAGTACAAGAGTGTACTGAACCACTAGAGGGCTGTGACTTGTTTATTTTGATAAGACGTCACTATAGAAATATTTAATTAAAATTGCATAAAAATCTAAAGTTTATAATTATGTCTTAGTAACAACACATACAGATCTAGATGGGATACACTTTGGATCTTACACGTTGTTACACGTTGTATATACATATTATCGACATTTATTTACTAACATTTCCTTACTCTTTGGTATTTCAATAATAATTATTCAGGCTCTGAAACATAAAAATGGTAACTAAAAACTTCTTCTTGTTTCGACATCATAATAAAGTTATTTTATACGTTATTATTATGTTGATTACAGCCCCGCTATAATGTCAACTCATAATAACAGTTGTAAAGTTTTGGGTCTTACCTCGTCGTTGTAATAAAACGATTATAATCCAAGGATGTTGGCTGAAGTAGCTGTAGAACTAGTTTCCATTGTGAACTTATTGAATTTCGACATATACTGAGACTTGCTTTTTTTGTTAAATTCATCGCTGTAAGGGGATTGTATTTAGTTTTCTTGACTTTTGATTTTTCTTCTTTCCCTTCAGTTATGTTTTCAACTTCTTCTAGTTCTTCATTATGTTATTATTTATCTATCACATGTGAGAAGCTCTGTAATAATATTAATAGTTGAAAAATACACCTAATTTTAAAGCTAGCAATGTAAATATCCTCTTTGAACAGAATTTACAGTCCAACGAGTAAACAATTGAAACTTTTGGAACAATTATAAGTTTTGTTCTATTTTCAAATATTTAAAAGAAAAACTACCATGGAATCTATTGTTCTATTTTCTAATTTTACAAAGAAAAAACTACTATAGACTAAATATTTTAATTTGCATAAGTTTTTAATCCTCTAGGCTCTTTAAGCAACGTCATTCGGTATTACCTGGTATTATTTCGTAGTCCGTACCGTAGGGTCCCCATAAACATTGTGGGCCGCGGTGACGGCCTGTGGGCGGGCTGATCTACAATGCGCTCGCCATATTGTTTTCTAATGACTCAATGTACTCTTTGTAGCTATTTACCTTTTAATTTACGGTATGCGATCTGAAAACTATATAATATTTTTAATGACAATTTTGTGTATATATTATACATTGTGATGTATATTCATTGGAGGACATCCTCAGAGTAGATGGAGCGACAATCTTCGCAAGGTAGCCAGCAAGAGCTGGATGAGAAATGAGAGTAGCCGCGGATCGTGCTCAGTGGTGTGTGCTCTTGGACAGCGCCTATGTCCATTCCGGTAGTAGAGTAGTATGAGCTGATGATGATGATTTATTTTATTGTAGTAATATAGACATGAGAACTCTACTTTTGCTTAGAACATATTAGATATACCTACTGAGACATTACATCATCAGCCTATTAGCTTTCAGGCAAAACCATAAAGCGCCTATTAAACTAAGTATCCGAAGAATCGTGGAGGCATAATACCAAAATTGAGATTTATGACTGACACCATATTAAATGGTTTAACCGCAATATATTGCATACGCGTCCCTAGTGTTCTTGACAAATAACTTGCCGGGGTAGGGAGGGAAATTTTGCTTAATTTAACTAATGGACTTATCATTTGGTATAACGGATGTATATTAGATCATAATTATCTATTTCAAAGAATCTTGAAAGGTAAAATGCCGTTTACTTTTACGTAGTTAGCTTATTTATATATCTATCATCAGCGAAAAAAGAGAAACTAGTTAGCATGGAAAATTCCAATTTTTGCAATGCTGGTTTCTCGGATGGGTGGCCTTATTTAATTACGTCTTGTTCCACCGTCTTTAGAATGTACTTACGATAAACCCGCAACGAGCCAGTGCGTGGTTTGTACAATCCCTGTGTTTATTAACATTCATACGCTAATTATTATGACTAGAAAAAAATAGTATTATGTGTAATTTGTGGTTCATCTGAAAAGGAAATGTTTAATTTTTATTTTGCAACTAGTAGAAAACGCCTATAACATTTATTGCAAAAATATCACACAGTTAATAATTTCGGTTTTCCTTTGAGGAGGCTATACATTAATTACCTCATATTATTGAGGATCATAAAACTACATTAGTCTTTCCCCAACGTGTTTCCTCACAGCCCGCCCCAAATTTTCCGTCAAGTTAACTTTGGTCACCTAAATCAGTATTACTGAACACGTGACCTCAATGAAATTGTGGCACTCCTGTGTATTTGAAATACAATTTTATTGCACAATAAAATACTTTATGTAGCTAATAATAATTGATTTATATATTGGAGTTAATTCAGCTTTAAAAAGTAGTAAATGTAATAATAAAGTTCAGTTCAACATTTTTTTTAAATCCGGCTCGAAGGACTACTCTTATAAGCTATAATATAATTTTATAACATCACACAAGTTGTGATGTAAAGCTTTATTTGGGCTTATTGTTGTAATATTTAAAAATATAAGAAACTAGTGTGCTGGTACCTACATTATAAAATCATCTAGTTAAACGAGTCACCACAAAAATATGATTGACAAGAATAAAATTTTGCACAGCATTATTCTGTAATAAACAAAACGTTACCATTGCGAGGCCGGGAGGAGGGTGGTCGCCTCCCTACAAAATTATGTACGACGAGCTGGGAGTAATATATCAAGGGGTGGACGTGCCAGTCTAAGGAGCCTCGGTATTACTGGGGGGGTTGGAATACTTAAGAAGCCCTGTGACACCCCATTAAAACGCACGTACTGCGTTTTTGGCCAGACGTTTTAATTTGGGGAGGTGACATGAGGGTTGAGCTTTTTATACTCCGAGTTAGGAACACCTGTGATCTATTTTCGGTTTGAGGCAGAAAAAGGAGGAAGTTATCAATTCGATGACATACTCCAATTGTTTGTTTGCCTTAGGTACATGCATAATATGAACTTTGCGTGAAAGTAGGAATAGATATAGGAACGGAACAGACATAAATTGAATGAGTTCATGATTTAAATAATATTAATAAAATAAAACAGAGATTCATACGATTAATAGTAAGCCGTCATTCCAATCACCTGTATGGTCTAAAGACCGTAGAAAATAAAGACAGAAGTTTCGATTCCCAGAGAACTCATATTGGTCTTGGTTTAGTTTGTGGTAAGGCTCGTTCTAAGTCCATCGTCTTTTCCTAGCCAGTTGCCGTTGCAGTTGTCAGTATTATTGCGCTATGCGCTTTTTCGTTGAGTGATATAAAACAAACACTGGATCTCACAGTACAACGTATGAAATTGGAAGTTTTTTTCTCACTCATTATTAAGTGTATTGTTTCTTAAATTTAATACCGGATGTTAATATTTTCATACACATTTAATTAAGACTATGTTATTTAGGCTTCATTATTTAATAACAAAGATTTTTAATTTTGTGTTTATGGCAATTTTTTTTAAATTGACTTCTTTTTTGTTAGCGGACTTGACTTTTTACTTCATTGTAGCTTTGAAGGGACTTGTTCTTTTTTTCTTTTTGTGGGTCTGCTGTATTTAGCTAGTGAAACAAACACACTGCCCTACAATTTTTATAGTGTTGAAAAAAGTTTAGTATGGGAAATATAGTTTTATAAAAAATCGTCATACAAAACGTCAGTTTCAGTCGTCAGTAAGAACCTTAGACTCCTCAAACCAAGACCCAACAATGCTGCTTACTACTGCCTGGCGGCAGAAATAGCTATAGCAATAGAGTAGGTATACGTTGAAGCTATCCAAACAATTTCTGTGCATGAACTCCACAACCGGCAGTGAGTGTCCTGTAATACTGATTTAGGTGACCAAACACTATTTCGAAATAATTTACCCCGTTAAAATATCAAGGGTTCCGGCCTTTGATCAGCCCAACCAGGCGTACACCATAAACATATCATCAAAAATATAAAATCGCTTACTAATGCACCTTAAATAGTTGCAGCCGATAATATCAGAGAGAAACGGGCCGCGAAACATGCGGTGCTGGCTACGAACGCATCCGGAATCATAATTCCAAAAATAACTCTCCTCTTCTCTCTCACCCCACCTTTCGTTCCCCACTTTTTTTTTGGATAAACTGGAATCCCCGTCCCAACGTTAATTCCCAAGATAGACATAATTTGGAATTGGATCCATCTATCCTCTCTACGTACCTACAGAAATAAGTTAGCGCGTACTCTCGATTTATGTAGGCGAAAACAAAGCGGCCACGCCGTTCGTATACAAGTATTGTGCGATGAATTTTGCACATGGTCATTCATATTTTATATAGTAGGTAATAAGTTTTACGGCGCTATGTTATTTTGTTTGTCTTTTAAGTACATATGGAATGGAGAAATATTTAGGCATGTGAATTATACTTTATGAAATATTTTTTAATATACAAATGGATACTATGCATGACACTGTCTATGTTTTCATAATATCAAAAACTAGATCATTATAAAATAATAGTTCTTCAACAGGCCAGTATTAAAACACATACAAACTGTTAATAACACCAGTAAGAGTGTGTGTGTGAAGCATAGTTGTTAAAGTGTTGAGTCATGTCATGTGTCGGTCACATCAGACTTTTAATAGTGTCATAAAAATCCTACAACTGTCTTCATCTGCATTCTCGTCTGTCGTAGAACTTTGTGAATGGAATCCCCGAACGTAAAATTCTAAAAAAGCCAACTAACCATCAAACAATTCATTTTACGAGCGATCCTTACGGTTAGCAGATCGTAAAACGAGTCGTAAACTCCGACTCGTCCATTCAAGAACAGTTCTGTTTACTTACCGTTTTAAATGCAAATACGGTGATGCCGGCGCATCATGTGATGTTTTGCTATCGTTAAAATCGTATTTAAGCTAATATGAACCTTATATACACAGAAAAGGTTGCCTATTGAGATATTCCGGCGGGCACGCGACTTTGATGCTTCCCAGACGCAGCGGAAGATAAAGTATATAGCGTGTTTTTTATTTCACCTTTGACACTTTAATCCAATTTGTTTCCTTGTATCTCACCCCGGGGATAGGGGGAATTTTCCGCTTATAATTGTCTTTTTGAATTTAAAATTTTATCATTCTTCTTTTGTCCCCAAAGAACTTTTTCATGAAAATAAATTGTGATCAATTTTATTTTCACAAATTGAAGACATTTTTTCTACGCTATTGCCATAGGGATACGCGTATTAGCCATCTAAAAGTTAATCCATAAGTGACTGCGGCGATCCGAGGTCGGCCTAGCGATTCTTTTTATAGCCAACTAAGAAAATTGGCTCATTAATCTTAAAGATAAATGTCCTGCCAGTATTCGGCTCATCTTATCAGCGGCCAAATGAATGTGTGAATACCTACTGCTTTATCACTATAAACGTTCGACAATAAAGAATTTTCGATGAGAACGAGACCTTTTTTTTTGCTTTTATGGCCGGATTGAAATCTGTCTCAATATCTGTCCGCAAATTGCTAGTCGTTATAATATTTATCTCTACGTAATTGTTTTAAATTATTGGCATTATATCTACACTTTTTACCAAGATTAATAAGCTGTCTTGTTGTCTTACTATAACGATATTGAAACATATAATATTATTATTAATAATTACAGTAATGCTAGTGGCAATGATGGTTTAAAAAGTTTTAAAATGCGTATGTGTTATGTTAGTTATATGGTACAGTAGCAGTTTACAAACTAAAACCTTAATATAAAGAAAACAATATTATATTAGTTCCTTAGTTTTATGTTTTGAACTGTACAGATTCTAAAAATTCTTTCACTAATAGGAAACTACATAACCCCGGACAAATATTAAATTTTATATCAGCTACATTGTATCCTAAGAAAACATCTTAATGTTTCGTGCGGCCAAATCTATTACATATGATAAATATATGCATATTTTTATTTATTAAATACAACTAACAAAACAAAGGCATACTAACTATGTATATAACAGTATTTCGTAGTGATCTTAGTTAAAGATTGCAACGAAACAACTACTCTCTAGTGGTATATGATAAATAAAATTATATATTATTATATTGGATACACTGTCGTTTTAAAATTTTGCGCAAATCGTACGCATGACGAACCATTCATTGTTTGCCATTTCGTTAAAAAAGAACGCGCTAACGCTTATAGCATTAATGGTTTAATGCTCTAAGCGCTAACGTTTCGACTTTCGACATTTGATTCGCAAATGTCAGTCCAATTGTTTTGTAGGTGAAGAACACGAAAAAATATATTAAATGTTGATGTATAGTCGACCACGAAATTGCTTTATCACTTTTGACAAAAACTTCCATTACAATAAAATTTCGCTAAGGCTCATTATCAATGATGACAACGTATCTGTCACTTGGTTCATTTAAACAAAAATAGAACTTGTTGTTTTATTATATGCAAACAAAATTCACTTCTAAGGTGGTAAAGCAATTTCATTGTCGACTATACATACATATAGTATTATATTGTTTTATCGAAAAATGTCAGAGATACCATTTGCGGCGTCGAGTGGCCGTTTTGTTCGCGGTTATAGTTGGCAGTGGTTTTTGAGGTCGCAATGAATCTGTTTTTGTTATTGATTGTACGCAGATAACGCCCTTTTATGCTGTGATATGAAATCGTTTTGCTGCCATTTTAAATATATTGAGGTTAGGTTCTCTCCTTTGTTGTTTTTTCTAAAAGTTGTTAGTTAGAGAGTTTAGAGCAATATTTTTTAAATATCAAAAAAAATATATTTTTTATTATGAAAAATTCTACACGTTTTCTCTTTTTTCTATAAGTATCAATATTTAGTTCAAGAAGCCGGCTTTTTGTTTCTGTTTAAGTATAACATTTTATTTCAATTTCAATATAATGTATTAGTAAGAAAACAACATATATATTAAGTTATAATATAACATATATATATCCCCAACGTACCTAAGTACAGATTCTGCGTTATTCAAGGTAGGGAATTATTAATTTCTCGGTATAACAATATAATGAGGGGTACTAGTGACGGTCCTTTCAATTTATTGCATGTGGTAAGGTAAGTTGCACCTCGGGCTGAGTCGTGGCTCACGACGTCAGCTAGACGTCAAACGTTAAGTGACGGCTTGAAGTTAACGTGCGACACTATTTTTATTTTGTCAATAAATAAATAACTATATATACTTTTTACTTTTTGTATTAGGTTAGGAATCGAACCTGGGTCTTCCGCAATCCGGCGGCTGCACTGACCGCTATGCTACCGGGAAGACTGACGTAAGCACTAAATTTTGTCACTGCTTTTTTTTTTGAGTTCTAGTAGCGGCATCGTGCGCCATCTATCCAACGGTCATTGCGACCGATGGCTATGCAGATTCATCTTTGCAAATGAAATACTACTTTGACAACACATACCTAGCTATAGAATTTTTTAAAATTTTTTCTTTTTGTTATTTTCTAGTGCTAATTGCTGCACTGAAACTAAATTAAATATTTATAAAGTTTATAAAATACTTACAGTAAAAAAAAATATTCAAAAACCAAGACAAAATTCAGCGCTTACGTCAGCCTTCCCGTTAGCATAGCGGTCAGTGCAACCGCCCGGATTGCGGAAGACCCAGGTTCGATTCCTGGCTGGGTCGGGTAGGCGTTTAATTTTTTCACTGTATTTTATAAATTAGTAAATATTTAATTTAGCTTCAGTGCAGCAATTAGCACTTGAAAATAACCAATAGCAAAAATTTACTATAGCGTTGTGTTATCAAATTTGTGGTATTTCATCTGCAAAGATATATCTGCATAGCCATCGGTTGTAATGACCGTTGGGTAGATGGCGTAAGTACTGTGCCGCTATTAGCACTCAAAAAAATAATTAAAAAAGCAGTGACAAAATTCAGCGCTTACGTCAGCCTTCCCGGTAGCATAGCGGTCAGTGCAGCCGCCCGGATTGCGGAAGACCCTGGTTCGATTCATGGCTGGGTCGGGTAGGCGTTATTTTTTTAATGTATTTTATAAATATTTAAGTATATACACATTGGCGGTATATTAAATGAAGTTAATATATATGTAAAATATATGTTTAGAAAAATCGACAAGCGAGATTCAATCCTGCTTATTAAGTCAGGAACGATACTTCCTCCTGCCCGGATTGCCAGCGAGTTTGAATCCGGCTAGTAGAAAAAGTATAAACAATTTGTCTGAATTAAAATATGGTTGTTTGATGACTTGTTTTGAGATAAAATGTTTAGATAATTAGATGTCTTAATATTGCTAGTATATAATTTTACAGCAAAATTTGATAATATCCAAAAATTTATATCATTTATAAATTAACAAATACACATATGCCTACATTACATATAGACATTATTCGGCAATCCTATCTATCAGTGATCGTAGATTGAATAACATAGTACAAAAAGTTGGCTTACAGAGTACTTTCACTTGACAAAGTACTGTTATAAAAAAAAAAAAAATTTAAAAATAAATAAAATTACGGCTCTCAAGCTACCGTACCGTTACTCAAAATAAAAAGATATATTTTTAATTAATGGTTACATTTGTACTGGTGCTGGTTTAATTAACATAACAGTATGGCAGTACATAGATAACTACCAACTACCTAATTAAATGTTGTTACAACGGAAACGTCCATCTTAATTAATCAGTGGCTACTTGAGATTAGTTTTTTTATACTTAGCACTGCAAATGACTCCATACCACCTGATGTTAAGTGGAAATGGAGTACAGACGCGAAGACAACTGGTGCAGCGTGAAAACAACGCAGCATCAGTCAACCTCACTCTGCCGGCCCACAAGGTGCTTCTTCACGCCTCGTTTAAGGACCCCATATCATAGGAATGAGGGAAAACGTGTGCTGGTAGACTATTCCATCTTTTGGAGGTGCGACAAAGAAGCAAGTCAACAAATTGCTTTGTGCGCGATGGGATATTTGTGACAGTGAAGCGATGATGATATTAGAATATAAATGTTTGGGTAAACTAATAGTTTACATATATTATTTTCATCATCATCATCATCATCTTAAGTCTGGGCTTAGGCCTTTCTTGATGAACAATATCAGGACATTAAACCATAACTCACTACTCTGGCACAAATCGGCATTGTATGGATTTCCATATTTTTATAACAATCGAGCTCAAAGGCTGAGTGTGCCTTCCGACGCATGGACGAGGCACGGAAAAGCTCAAAATACTCGATTTATAAACCCATCCGATATCTTGGTATTGCAAAAGTTGCTTCAATTTAAAGATGGCTGGTTGTGGTATCGAGCTCTTTCATATTATCAATGTGATAATCATATCAGAAAATCTGAGATTAGATGGAGATCCTCCGTGCTTCGGAAGGCATGTAAAGCAATCGGTCCCGGCTGCATTAGAAGTCGTTAACAGTCACAAATCCGCACTGGGCTCGAGTGGTGGTTTATGGCCCGTTCTCCCTGTTCATCCATAGGTGAAGCCACATGTTCCCGTGTAGTGGCGCATAAAATGAGCTGATAATTATGAATCTGATGTGCTATTAAAAATTACAACTTAAAACTAAAGCTATTAATATCAAATTACTTAGCGTTAACAAACAAGGTTTACTACTGTATGTATGTAGTATGTAGGTAAGTTACAGCTCCCGAGGCACGAATCTAGACAGTTGTTAATTTTCCGACTTAATTTCATTTTCGCACTTGCTAGAGTTGCGTTTACGTACGCATACGTGTTCGCTTCGGTTTTGTTTTGAACAATTGAGCATTCAAGAAAAGGTATCCGACTTCTGTGGAAACATTTCGCCGAAGTTCTCCCTATAAATCTCGGGAGCGAGGTAACTGAAGTCTAGCCAAAGTTGAATAGACTCGCCCGGGAAGTACAGGCATGCTCGCACCGCAGCAAACTAAAGATAACAAAAGAAAAACAGTACTGTCTACAATTTGAAGCGTAAGACCGATGACTTGTAATGTGATATCGTTTGTTTTTTTGTGAATGCTGGTTTGATGAACATTTTTATTCTAATAGAAATAAATTATGATATAATTATACTGAATTAAAATAATAATGATCTCTTTTCCTCTCCTACCAAGTTGTGCTGTGCCCGACAAGGTCAATAATTGATCCCATAGTAAAAACCTACCATCTTATTGTGTAAACATTATAGAATGCAATCAAGTATTGAGTATTGAGTACTGGATAAGTAAGGATTAAATAAGACCTTCGATAACTACAAAGCCGCAATGCTAAGTGCTAAGCTTATCTACCATTTGTTTTCCTCTTTTTCAAACTCTGTTAGCTGACGCTAAGTAAGTACTTAGATTGAGTAGATTAGGATTTCGTGAAGACGTGTAAATCGCGCAAACTCTTAAAAATAAAAAAAAACGAGCGGACAGTAGACATAATTTTATAACTAAAATTTGACTTTTGACATATCAAAATGACCTTTGATAGTCAAATGACACAATATGTCACACACTGTCACACTGTTACTGTTACACCTATTTCCGTCACATTTCACGAAATCACTCCCACAAATGGTATATATAGAAGGCGAGCGGAAAGATGTTAGGTACACATCAAAAAGTGATGGTTCAATGTTTTATTACATTTACTTGACTCACGTCCACAAACACTAGTTATGTGGTGAATCCACATAAATATTTGGATTCTTTTAAAAACACAAATAGCTGTAACATTTCTTCAATATACCGCCAAGAAGTCCCAAGCCGTGCGTCCGCTACTAAGTGTTACAAGCACATAAACAAAAATATCGTTTGCTTGTAATTAGACGCCTCATAATGAACGGCGATAAATCTCTCTCGTACTACGCACGACCGCAAATGATTTAAGCCGCTGCAAATGCGGGACGCCAAGGTACGTGTGTAAGTACCACGTATGTCATTTATATTATCAGCAAAACGTAAAACGTCGTACATCTCCATTCTGCGACAGCCTTACTTGTCCATCAACACTACACGAAAAAGAACGAAAAGTATTCGGTTAGAACATTTCGAACGGCCGTTAATGTCGAAAGGTGCAATGTCCGCATTACTACAAAGTAAAAAGATTGTAGAAGGTGAGCTTCGTACAAACGCGCTCGAGCACGCATAGACATCTCTCATCATCATCATCAGCTCATTTTTATGTCTCCACTGCTGGTGCACGAGCCTTCCCTATGGATGGATAGGGCGAACGGGCCATAAACCACCACGCGAGCCCAGTGCAGATTGGTGGTTGTTAACGACTGCTAATGCAACCGGGACCGATGGCTTTACTTGCCTTCCGAAGCACGGAGGATCTCCATCCAATCTCAGATTATCTAATATGATTATCACATTGATAATATGAAAGAGCTCGATACCACAACGGCTTGCGCGTTCGAGTGACATCTTTAAATTGAAGCAACTTTTGCAATACCAAGATGTCGGATGGGTTTATAAATTGAGTATTTAGAGCTTTTCCGTACCTTGTCCATGCGTCGCAAGACACACTCAGCCGTTGAGGTCGATTGTTGTAAAAAAATTAAAACCCTTACCCAGCCCAGTGCGGGTTGGTGGTTGTTAACGACTGCTAATGCAGCCGGGACCAACGGCTTTACGTGCCTTCCGAAGCTCGAGATGATACATTTTTGGTCACCCATCCGCTGACCGGCCTTTTGAAAGTGGCTTGACCTCAGCACTCGCAGACCAGGCGCGTTATCCACTGCGCCATCGAGCTCCTCAGACATCTCCTTCGGATACGAAATCTCGCGACAGCTGCGCTCGAAATGTTGCGAGTTCCATGCTCATGTCAAAGCGGGACATCTGCGGAATTATGTAGGTACTTAAAAAAGTTTTTGTTGTTTTGCAAAATTTTTAATATAGGAGGTACACTTAACACTAAATAGTTAAGGCGAGCGTTTCCGACTGTGAGATTTCCAAGGCTTTCCGCTCGGGACTGAATGATGGCGCGAGCGTCGAATTAGGCAATAATGTGGATTTTATTGAACGTTTACTTATTATTCAAATTATAATGGCCGACCACTATTACTAATTCAAAGACAATTGGTTTGGTATATTTTTCTTTATCTGAAATGGTGTATAGCCTGAATAAAATGATATTTAGTTTATTAATAAGACTTATGTTTGATATTATATTCGATGCAGGAAATTGTAAAATATCTTGAAAATACCAGCCGAAATTACTAGGTAAAAGGCCAATGAATAACATATATTTTTATTGGATTTAAAATCCTTATATCTACGTTTCGAATAAAACTCATTTAAAACACCGTTTTTTTGGAAACCCTCGCCTTAAGTATACAGCATAGTTTTCAGCCCCGGTGGCGTGACTTCTAGGTGCTACTTTTGTATTTGTCGGCTGAAAACATTTATTCTTTCAAAATATTGGGTCTTCTTTTTAGAGACTTATGGAACTACATGGTTTATTTATATTTATCTTTATCCTTGTAATCGAAATAACTTTCATTACTGCGACACCAATATTATGTACCGTTTGCCTAAGTTCGTTCCCATATTTTTTCATAATTTTGCCGGTTATGTATGAGTTATGACAGTCATCTGTTTATACGTCAGTTAGGAGAATTATCAGGTAGAATACAAGTGATAGCAAAAAATAAAGAAAACTATCTGTAAATTTTTAATTTTTACTTACTAAATTCAGCGCTTACGTCAGCCTTCCCGGTAGAATACCGGTCAGTGCAGCCGCCTGAATTGCGGAAGACCCAGATTCGATTCCTGGCTGGGTCGGTTAGGCGTTTAATTTTTTTCACTGTATTTTATAAAAATTTATAAAAACTATCTGTGTTTTATCAATTGTCCATATTTTGTTAATTTGAGAAGAAACGCCTCCCTCCGCAGCGCCGCTCTAAAATATAAATTTTAAATTATCGTCTGGTCAAAAGCGGGACCATGTCGCCCTCGCTGGGGACAGCGGGACAGATAGCCTGAAAGCGGGACGTATGGTCACGTTAGTCATGTATGAAATATACTTTAGCAGTCTCTTATTTTGTGGTATTAGGTACTCAGGTGGTAACCAAAAAGAAATACGTCTTCGGAATTTAAGTACACACGGCGGCAGATCAACCTACCCAAAACTGTCAAATTTCTACAATCAATTTTGAACTTTATTGTTTAATTTTAAGGATCAATATTCATTGGAGAAATTTGACAGATTTGGGTAGGTTGATCTGCCGCCGACTGTACAAACAGGACATCTTGGCGGGAGAGTAAAGAATGTCTGCGGTTTCGTTTTATTTTCTAAAATTTGTGTTAAGTCGAATATTAATGTGAAATAATGGTGGATTATTATAACCGTTAAGTGTTCGTAAGTGCAACTTCACTTTTCAAATTCTCTCAAGAAGTCCGCCCGAAGACTTAGTATAGTCCCACATCTTTACTGAGATACTCGAGGGTTTCGAGGATATATCATTTCTCACTTCTCATTTCTATTATCATTCATCATCATCTATACCAGAAGGAAATATTTTTTGTTATGTATTACTTACTTGTAAGAAAAATTACTTTGACACTGTCCAAATGTGCTAATCGCACTAAGTTATCAACTAAAGGAAAAAAAAGAAAAAGTACATAACAACATTAATTATGCAACGTTTAATCGGCAACGGTGATGTGATGTGATCCGTTCCATTCCGATGAAGAAAGTGTTATGCGATAAGATTCATTGAAAGAAGGTCGAATAAAAAGTTGTTAATACTAGTCGTTTGTAAACTAAGCATGATAGCATGTTTGTGGTGAAATCAAGCGGCGCTAATGTGAAGAGCGAGCGGGCTCGCGGTAAACGGGCCCGTAGTTTATTTTTCTTTTCGAAATCAAGAAATAGTTAAAAGATGAACTTTAGGTAACTTTCCTGTAAAATTTAAAATCTGTCTGTCTTTTCATATCAAATAAATCTAAAACACTCAATCCTTAACAAAAAAGTAAATCCCCTTTATAGTTGCAATTAACATTTTACATGTAGGTAAGTATCTGCTCTTTCTTTCATTCGAAATATAATTATTTTACAAAATTTTAATTTACATTTTTATCGTGACGTTAGGTTTGTCTATGGTAAGATAAAGATTTAGCTGCTTAACACTGATATTCTACGAATATAATGACTGTGACAAACTGGCTGGCAAACAGACTGATCATATGAATAACAAAACAATTAATTCAAAAATAGAGCACATTTCTTCCTCCAAAAGCATTATTATAAAGCGTAGTACAGACCTTCAGTTGTTTTTGGAATTGTCAAACATACTCTCAGCCGAACACATTAATCAAGCTTCGTATTCGATCATTTCGGTTATTTAAATTTATTCCGGCGGGGAAATACGAATGAGTAGTGGTCTAGTGAGGCGATAAATCGAGTCGATGTTGCGACGCGTCGCGCGCCGGGTTAAAAGCTCGATAACCGACTCGCACACCTACCCGAGCTAACAATAACCTCACGCTTTGTTTTATTTCTGCGCCCGGCCCGACCAGATATCCGCCAAGTATTTTATGCATAAAAATATCGATATATAATTGCTTCATTACGTCCCTGTGTTGGTAAGTAAAATATGTGGGAGATGCACACAGGAGGTTTCGTTGCAGTCACATATTTTATCGAATATTTTTTTTCGATTTTAGTATTACGATTTGGTGATTCGGATATAAGCATCCTGATGTATAATTTCTTTTCTTAATTTCTAATTTGCTTACTATCCGATTTACATTTATTCACATTTTCTAAGTATAATTTGAAAACTTTAATTTTATATTCATCTTTTAGATCAATTTACCTATTGAAATAAGAGTAAAAAGCATTAAAACTAATTGTGTTTCATTTTCAGTTTGTAACAATATATACAAATGCCAATAATGTTTAAATTTGTTGTTATACGTATTTCACCTATAGTTGGTAATGTAATTAAAAGCTAATAATGCCAATAATGTTTAAATTTGTTGTTATACGTATTTCACCTATAGTTGGTAATGTAATTAAAAGCTTAGGTAATAATATACAGTGTAACTCATCCATTTTATTGCCTTAACATTTCCGACACCTACGAAAGTACTAAGCGAGTTTGGCAAGCTTCAAATCGCGTGCTTTCCTAGTACCCACCTAATTGACATTGACATTTTGCGGAATCGGGCCTTCAATCTAACGAGATAAGATTCTCCCAGCCGTAAGTTTCGAAACACACTGTACGTAACGTTCCGAGAGTCGAGTTCTGTGTCTGTCGAGTCTCGGTGTCGCTATCGTTGTATCGCTTGTGCCACGCCGTTTGCTTTATGGTGCCAGCGTCGGTGTAATATTTCATGGGGATCGCACGCCATGATTCATTCCGAGGCACTTTTCAACTTTTCGAACGTACCTGTAATGAAGGTGGAAGGCAGATAATAGAATTTTGAAAATGGAACTAGGTTTATTCCTTTTGAACGTTCGATTTGTTCTACATTCTGTCGGTGTTTTGTTTTTGAACGGCATTGGAGGAATTCGTTTGTCGTGCGTGTTCTATTTTCAAACGGTTGGAAATGTCTATGGCTGTGAGATTCTGTTTTCAAGTTCGTCGCGCGTGTCCGCGATAGAATCATAGGCACAAGCTTGGTACTAGAATTTATATGCTTCGTTAGCGCGTTTAATGAAGAAAAAAGGTTAGCAGAGCAGTGAAGGCTTCAAATTGAGCGGGCGGCAGCGCCTGCGCTGCTTGTCAGTTATAATTGGCTGAACTTGTCGACCGAGTCGTAGCATTTGTTTTTTTTTTACATTTTCTCCCTACGCCAACATTACTCTTCGTCTCCCGTGAGAGACGTAAATTGCGAGCACGGAGACCGTGGCGAACGGGCAACAAACATTGATGTGACGTACGAGTAAACACGACTACGTTCTATGAAAATTTGAATTTAGAATCTGATATTTAATAACCCAGTATTTTTTAATAATTTTCTCCCTGACGTTTTAAATAAATAAGTATTAATATTTATTAAATTTGAGCAGTGTCCACCTCTTTACTTTGCGTTTCGTTTTAGCACAACTAACGCCGACAGTCGGGTAACTTTACATAATTCATACATAATCGTTTTGCATATCGACACTTGTCACGCATGTTGAATTCAATACGACGAAAGATTGTCCTTTTTCAATGTAAAATGTTTCACTTCGTATGTCCGTTTATTTCGAGGCATAGTTTTTTTTTAATACGAGTAGGTATAAAGCCACTTAGAATCATTTTATGAAGAAAGAAGTTAGTTTTTTGTTAATGCTCAAAAAAGGTTTGTACCTTCGAAAAAGGTATAAAACTTATCTGAGCAAATAATTTGTGTGGCTCAAACTCGAGCCAAAAAACTGCAACTGGCATCTAATAAATTATACATGAAGCTATTTACGGCGCTCATTTACTTGGTTTAGTTTTCGGATTCCCCTTTAGTTTGTGTTTCTTTCATTTCTGTTTGTTTATCGTTTTAGTTTTAAAACTGAGTATCTAATTGTGGGGACGGTGGGCGCACTGATGTTAAAACTCTTTTTTTTTGAAATTATTATTTTTATACAACAATAATATAAAAGTTTTCAAAGAGAGTAGGTATGATGATTTAGGTTTTAGTTATAAAGCAGTTTACTATTATAAAATGTCTGTAATTTTACAATTTACTTAATATAGTATATATTAACTATGTATTATTTTATTTTATATCCTAACATTAGTTACATAACCTAAGTTTAATTGTGTCTACGCAAAGTATTTATACAGCAATATATTATCTTACCTTATCATAAAGACAATCCCAATATCTATTTTTGTCTTGGCGGCAGAATTGCTGTGTTCAAGTTTGATGGGTACTAGACCAAGTAGCTTTAGGACATTAGAGGCACAACAATTAAAGTTCTAGGGTTGGCAACGCGTGCGTGCTTATTCTTGGGTGTAAGCTTCCACGGACTGCGGATACCGCACCTACATTACCGACATACTATAAAAAGCCCTAACATTTTCTCAAATTTGGCTTCATTGATAAACAGCATAAGCTTGGAATAGATATCCCCTGTTCTGTTGCTGTCATGCAAACTTAATTATAAATTAAAATAAAAGAAACAAAACACGGACTAACTTTTTGGAACTTAAACTCTGTTTATTACTACAGGTGTCTGACTAACATTTACAAGAACTACTTAGATAGTACAAATATATTAATAGCATTTTATGTTTTTGTTGATATGATTTGTATTATATAGTACACTCACATTATCTATCAGACCACGCTTTCAGTTGAACTACTCAGTATCTTTTCTATAATCTCTAGTTCTGCAATATAAACTTTAGTTTTCAGTTAGTTACGGCCGGCAATTAGTTAGCTCTGCGGTTTAATGAGACTTTCTTTGTTCGCCTACTAATTGTTGAATACTTGTATTACTCTTTGTAATGACCATTTATTTGGAACAATAGAGGTGGTTAACTTTTGTCGCTTTGTTTTTTTTTAAAGTTAAATGTGCAATTTTAAGCCTTTGTCATGACAAATGAGTAAGGGTTGGTCGGTAAAAGTTTTTTTCTATTAAGCCCAGATGGTCTTTCTTCTCTAGTTAAGAATGATAAACAAAAGCCTTTAAAGATTTTTTACCTTCTTCGTTTTGCGGTGATTGGAAGTAAAATATAATTTATCTAGTGATTTATTAACTTATATGTTACTTACATATAAGTTAATAAATCACTAGATAAAAAAATACAAAATATAAACAAAACTCATTCTTTAATTAGCTATGTGTATACCTACACCTACATAATATTCAGGTAAAGTATGAAACATTGAGCACAGCTATAAATCCTTAGCGTTTGCGATCACCGACTCAAATTAAGTAACATTGTATTTAAGCTAATTCCTATAGATTGGATTGAAATGATGGAAGCTTCTAGCCAGCAGTGAGACAGTATTAAAGCCTATATTATTGGACTTTTATAAAATGTATGCGATGTTTAATGTTCAATAAAAAGTATTAGTTATCTATCTATCTAATGTTTAATTTAATGTATATTACAGTACACTCCGCTTAGATACAATGATAATAACACTACCTTTAGGTACAACAACAGTGCGTTGTCAACTATGCCGTTATCGCTCCACTCGCCCGACCTACGTCACCTCTGACTGATTTGCACAACGATAACGAAACCAATCCAAAAAGATCCACCCTCCACCCCTTCGGTGAACAACCTTCGTACAGATAAGAGGAAGTACGTAATGTTTAAAGGGTCCAAGTAAAACGGTCGATTGATATAATGAGTCTTTAGAATTTGTGACAGATCGCTTGCAATTGCAGTGACTGGCGTAATCGCTATTTGATTGACGTTTTATTATTAGTTGTTAATTGCAGCGGTATGATAGCGAATATTATGTAGGTAAAATGTATGTCAACTCGAACGAAAAGGCAGATATCGCCATAACTTTCTAGTATAAACAAAACATTTACTATTTATCAAAACATTAATTATAATAAAAATCTGAATAGGGCAAAAAGCGCAAAGATAAACCCATATACAACCTTAATTTTAGTTTATACGAAAATCAAAACACCGGTCAAATATTTTCATTTCAAGAATAAAAAAGTACAAAAAAAAATTAAAATAATATCTTGAAAACACACGAAGTTACAAGCTTTTTGTGCTGTCCCGTTGTGTTTTTGGTAGAGTAGTCTTTATTTGAGATTTCGTAAATATTATTTGGTCAAAATGTAACATGGTATAAAAAATATTGAAAACGAATCTATTACTGATTCTGAACAAACAGTTTTCAGGTTTCGTATAAACTAAAAATAACATTGTATGTACATATATCCTAAGACTTTATAATGCAGACGATAACTCTTCCAGCTATCGAGATGCTAAAGTTTACAACAAAAAAATGTAATCGACATCCTAAAAATTATGGTACATATAAATTATTTAGACAAAACAATTTTCTTACAGAATTGTGTTTTCTAAGCGTTCCTACAAACACTATCTACGTTGACTGAATCCTTATTCACCTCCATCTCCATCTTCCTTCCGCTCTCGAGTAATACTCCAATTTAAATTCAGCCAAAACGTATACTGAGCTAACTTCACCGATCCGTCACGTTCCCCGCAATAAATCCAGTCTCCCTAGCACAGCATAAATAAGGTGAATCTTGTTAAAAACTTGCGGTAGGTACAAAAAAAACAGGCACCTAAGAATTTTCCTTACATTTTTAAGAGCGCCCCTAAGCTTCCGTACCATAAATATGCAGATATGCGCTTACCTCAGGTAACGCTACCAAATTTAGTGGGCAAATTTATCCTAATAGAAATATTGTAAATACGGATACATTGTGTATTCGCGGTTTAATAGATATGGCCGCGTGTTCTTGCATAATCAGCCCTTGCTGTGTACGCAGGCCCTTTCGCATTTTGTTGATATCAGATATAGCGCGAATGAGCTTTGAAATATAGACGCGTGGTAGGATTAATTAAATTATTGATTTTGCTTTGGAAATTGGAAACGTTTGAAATGTATTGAAAGGGTAACGATTGACGTCGGGATCATGTTGGTTTGTGTTGATGATGGGCTAACTTCTATTTAGTATGATTATTTAATATGAATACTTAGTTGTTTTAGTGAGACTTAGAAAAGATGATGGTAGCTAGCCGAGCGGACTTAAACAAGTCCTACTACTAATCAAATTAATATATTAAATATAGATTATGAAGTAGGTATAGATAAACATAGCACTATTTTAGTTGTGTCCCTTACTATCTTATATTGTTACAATTATTCTCGTTTAACATTATTAATAGCTAGATTAAGTATTTACTAATTTGCAGAATTAATAATATTTCAGATAAAGAAGTCCATCCATAAAACATAGGTAATTAACCAGCTTCAAACTATAAATGTTGTTTAATTTTTTTTAAATTCTTACCAGCCTTAAGTTAGACTAGAGGTGCCAAAAATATAACACTAGAGCTGTAATAGCCCCTAACTGCTGTATAGTGGAACTTTATAATCTAGATGAGTAATTGATATAAGCGTGTTATTCGTCGATAGTGACAGTAGTTCAAAGCGATAACGTAAAAGCAAAATAGTACAATTATCTCATTACTCATTAATTACTCAACGCAAACATGAAAGGTGTCTGTCTGTCGCGCGCATTGTTCATATTATTCCTATTGTATTTACGAGGGCATTAAAATGTTGATACTTTAGTTAATACCTAATATTACAGATTTTTCTTTTTTAAATGGAACTATGGTAACAATAGCATTTGAGGTTAGAGTTGTTTGCGTTTATAATTGAGTTAGAGAAAGACGATAAAGATTAATCATAAAAGCCATTTTATATTTCGGTGTCACAAACAAACTTTAAAGTTCGAACTCCTACAAACCAATACGCCAATTTTAATAAAACTATATCTGCTTAAGGAAGACAGAGATCAAAAAAGTAAAAAAAATTTTGTTTATCTTTGATCTATTTGAAATTTTCCACAGTGGAAGCCTTTAAAAGCCCTACATTTTCCATAACATTTGAACCTCAATAGCGGCGTATCACTTAAAAATATTTTGACGCGAGCCGTTAGTCCGTCCGCGCGCTTTTGGCACACCTCGCATATCACTCCGCGCTTGCTACAAAAGCTACAACAACTAGTATAGGGTTGCCAACTCTATATAATTCTACTAGGTCAATAGCATACACTGCTATATTTTAGCTATATTTATAGAATATTACCTATTATTAGAGAAAATTGCTACAAGTTACAAGCTTAGCTCATGGGGATAGGTTTATACCTAACCAACGCTGACTTGATGCTGGTAAACTAACTCCACGGTGACATAATTTAATATCAAAACTTAATTGATCTACATAAAAAGTCTATAGTATTAACGGGCCCCTCAACATATATTATTATGTGCAAAAATCGTCTATCCGTTTTTCTGTTTGTCATAAGGGTAAAACAAACAAACAAACTTTCGTACTTTCTTACTTACTTGCTTTTCTTACTTTACAATTTATTGCGAATATTTTGAATGTAGAGTCGTTTTTTAAGTAAGCATACGACTAATATAGTTTTTATTGTTTGTTGGTAATTATCACTTTATTTTCATCTCTATTTTGTTTACAATGAAACGGCCGATACCCCTATCTCATTCACACGTTACATAACTTTGGAAACGCAGGTGTTAAAACAGTATTACCGTACAAACAGGCGCTAAGCTTCGGGATTCGGCTTTCGGCATACCAGTTTCGGTAAAATGGCCGAAGATTAGCCGAAGCGGACTTGTGAAATTAATACCTCATCTAAAATATCAAAGCTTAGCTTAATTATGATTTAACGAGGTTTCGCCTCGGTTTTATTCCTAATCCTTTGGTAAATAAAGGTGGAAATTGGGTGCGGTGGGAAATAGAGCATTATCTTTCTATGTGATATGTATCTAAAAGTAATGTGATTGTTTTTCTATGTACAAAATTTTCATTACAGGTGATGAAAATTTTGAATGATATTTTTTTTGTGAACGTAGGTAAGTATATAGCAGTTCTTATTATTATATAGTAAAATTAGAAACTTAAGGAAGTGTATAAGTATATAAGTTCTCTAACATTAGTAATTGTGCAAAAAGTAAAGTCAATTCATCAATTCCTCAATTAATAATCAAAGCCTTTTTCCCCCAAAAATTTGCCAATGCTCACATAATTACATGTCCATTAAACAAGTCATTTTATCATATGACGATCCTAATAATAGCCTATAACGATGTAAGTACAGACACACGCCGTACCTACTATAAAATAGCGTGTTGGTTTCACCCAAAAATTGTACAACACTTACATAATAGTATGTTCTATAAACAGGCCATCTTAAACGTATCCTTACAGCCTAATAAGAGCCTATAACGATGCTCAGACACCGCCGTACTTACGTATAGCTCCGTCGTGCCAACTTTTCTTGGAACCTAATCAATAAAGGGGCATTGAAAGTGCACCAGTGCTGTGGCGTGTACACACGCCATTCTTTTGTTTTATTTTTTCACTTGATATTCAATTATAGCGTTTATTGTTGGGTGCGTCGATTTAATTCTATGATCGTGTTTTGTTTTATCCATTATTCACTGCCAATCATTGTGAGCTGTTGTCAGTAGAAGGTTGTAAAGAAGACTGATTGCAGAATAATGATGCTTCGTGTTGCTTCTTTTTTACTTTATTAGAATTTTGGTTTAGTGAATATTTGGGATTGTGTTGAATATACATGGTATTTTTAGAACTTAGAGCGTGGTTAATAACAATATGCTGTGCCGGTTAGTCTAAATAATCGAACCATGCCAAAATATCGCGATATTTGTACGTAAATAAAAATACCTTAAAGAACATGTGCACTCATTCTAGGATATTTATATACCCTGTGACATGTCCTTACTAGTGAGTTAAGTAGCTCAAACAGTTACAAAACACAAAAGTCCTACTAAACCACCATTACAGCTTGACAATGCATAATTCACCGTAAGATTACGCACTTTATCCTGGGCAACGGTTACTTGCAAACTTTGATAATGTCTGTGACGGCTCGATTCCGGGCCTAGGCGGTCGGCCGTTCCCGTTAAGGCGCTGACAGCTATGAAATGCGCTTCACTTATGCATGGTTTTTAAATAAAGCATACAACAAACAACGCCAAGAAAAGTGTATGTTTTAATAGACTATATTTGCAACAAAGTTATTTGTTGTTTTCTAAAGTTTACGCGAACACTACAAATTGAAATGAAACAACTTTTACGGATCTACTCGCGTTTATTTTACACATTACTTATTTAATGTTTATCCTGACGTTTCGAACCCTTTGCAGGGTCCGTGGTCACAGGGAGACTGGGCTGTTAGTCGTCTTGTAATGTATGTAATATGTATGTACTTGTAAGTACGTCGACGAAATTAAGTATTACTTATTCGTGAAACTTATCAAAAAACGCTTTAGTTTTAATTTTTAATTATTTTAATATTACGAATTTCCTGACTTGAATCTCTGATCATGCACTTTGCTTGTATGCAGATCGACAGTGAGCGCTCTTTCATAGTAGTCGGCGCCTTAAATCGGCCGTACGGCTAGCGGAGTAGCGGTTGAGCGTGCCGTCCGCATTTGCATTTTGCACGCGTGATAAGTGGGCCGGATTACATGGGATTGGGCACAACAGCCTCTGTTTGTCTGATATAAAGGGCCGGGCGGTTAAACTGTGTTTTTTTTGTTCATGGGTAATTTGGGTCACCTTCCCAAGGTATCGTTGTAAATCTATTTAAGTAGGCTTAAGTCCGGCCTATTTGTGCTGCTGCTTTTTTTGGTAATCTATACCGTTTTACGCGGTAATGGCGATTCATTTGTTAAAGCAGTTTAATATAAACAAAGAATTCATCATCAGCTCATTTTTTATGTCCCCACTACTGGGGCACGTGCCGTCCCTATAGATGGATAGGGAGAACTGACCATAAACCACCACGCGGGCCCAGTGCGGATTGGTGGTTGTTAACGCCTGCTAATGCAGCCGGGACCAACGGCTTTACGTGCCTTCCGAAGCACGGAGGAGCTCGAGAGAAATTTTTGGTCACCCATCCGATGACCGGCCTTTGCGAAAATTGCTTAACCTCAGCACTCGCAGACTGGGCGCGTTAACCACTGCGCCATCGAGCTCCTCAACATAGAATTACTTAATTTATTCTCATTTTTAGTGACATTTAAATAAACCTTTTTAAAATATGTAGTAGTCTTAATAGCTATTTAATTTAATTCATAATGATATGTGAATGTGAGTGAGTCAACTCTACTTCCAAATTTAATCACAAATAAGGTTACATGACAAAAAAAACGTACGTATATGTACCTACGTACACCTTAAATGCAAACCCGACTCATATCTCCTAGCTTTGAATACAATACCGTAAAAAGATCCGCAATGACGTAGGTATAAAAGCCAAGTACAGTCCACACACGCGGAAGAAGGGGGTATTTTCCATGGCGTGATTAATGCAAGCCGCCGCAAACGCAGCGCGGCTGACTTCCAAAATTTTCACAGTAAATCTCAGCCATTCGTTTGGTTCTTTTGCTCGGGAGACTTGGCAGCCTTATTTTATCTACGTAATGCAAGCAGTGCGCTTCAAGTAAATAAAGTACGTAGGTAAATAAAATGTTTTCCTTGAAATAGTATGTACCGCTATATGTAAGATATATGTAAGGTTTTGTGACGATGCATATACCTTGATAGACTCAGGCTCAGGCTTAAGATATATTGTGTAGTTATTAAGACATAGGTTCACATGACTCAAGAAACACATGCCTTGTTACAGTCTGAAAAACATATTTTACATATTATATTGAAAAAAAAATGTTACTTAATGAGACATATCTTGTTACAGTCTGAAAAACAAGTTTTACATATTATATTATATATAAAAAAAAATAATGTAACTCAATGAGCAAGATGATTAAAACAAAAAAATATAGTTAGTCAAGTAAGTAAAGTCATTGAAAACCAGTCATCGACTTAAAATCGGCTTGTAGGTTTGAAAGAAATAGAGCTTTAAAGTTAGTATGGGAAACGTCAGGATAAACATTAAATAAAGTAATGTGTAAAATAAACGCGAATAGACCCGTAAAAGTTGTTTCATTTTAATGGGAAGCCTACCAAAAATGTGAAAAGGCATAGGTATATCCTTGCTAGACAAATGCGGATTGATGATCAAAAACCCGGACTATACTTCCATTAATAAATACGATTTCTGACCTGGGAATTGAACCCCAGGACTTCTGGGTATCGGGCCGAGCGCTTTGCCATGCAGCTACCGATGCGTCAATAAAAAACTAGATCAACTAGTGGTCGCCCAGTGGTCGAAATTCGACCGTAATTTTATTAAGGCTGCAAGGATTGTATCCTAAGCAAGCGAATAATTAAAAAAGATAGAATGTGAGTTTGGATTGGCATTGACAGAATTGGGCCGCTCCTCAGCTCCATTTTTGAAATTTTTGAAAAGACTATTTAAGCGTGTGTGTCAAATACATGGTAGTGTGTGTAATGTTTGTTTTATTGATTTAATGTATTTTTATGCATAAAAAAATAAAATTACATTCGGATAACCTTCTCTATATAAACTATAGGTGTGTATTTCAAAACTTTGTACCCCTTTTTTAAGAAAATTGCGCGGACGCGTCCGCGCAATTTTCGTAAAAAAGAGGTACAAAGTTTTTGCTTCACGTATTAATATATAGAAGATGTATGGCATCGATCTATGGCGTAGCGATTAGCGCTTTCATGGTGCCTAGTGCGAGTTTTATTTACCATGTTAATTGATTAAATTGACCATGTTAATGAAAACGAGGATTTGTATAGTATATGGCATTGATCAGGTGACAAACGAGGAAATAAATTTTTTATCAATAACAAAAACTTACTTTCGTTAACCTGACCTGACCAAATGTCAAACAAAACTCGCATTAGGCACCCGGAGTGCGATCATGTAAGCTAAGAAACTTCTGCATTTGCCCTACAATAGATGAGAGACCAAATTTAAAATATTTTAAAGACAGGCACGTTACGCCTTTAGTATTGATTGTTGTATTACCTACCCATTCTCCCTATTCTCAGCAGTGGCATTACTATCTTTCAAATAAAGAAAGAATCATCAGAATCGGTTCACCCAGTCGAAAATTCTGAGGTAACAAACATTTTAAAAAATACATCCGAATTGATAACCTTCACCTTTATAGTGACAATAATGGCATTAAATTGTATGAAAAAATCTAGTAAATAATAGGGAATCTCTACAAATTCTCGTCTTATTCATAGTTGCAGTAACATTTTGACAACTTCATTAGCATGCAACCGTTTGTTTCAACGATGAACTTTGGAATTAAGATTTGCTTTGCTACTAGTGAGATTTGAATATGTAGATTTATGAATGAATTCATAAAAAAATGTATTTTGTTTCCAACTATTCGACTAGTTAGTTATGTAATAAAACAACTTTAGATTGTCTTTTCACTTAATTATTATCCAAGTATGTTTATTTTCAAATGAGTAATTAAAAATACGGGTCATACCATTTCATTATTGTCACATAAAACAGAACAAAACTGTTAACATTGTTTTAATAACGACAGACCTAAATAAAATGGTAGTAGCTATCCTGGTGAACTTAAAGCAAGCATTCCGAACTTAATCCGGGACTTATAGGTCTTAAAAATGTCTGAGATCCAAAGTGCCCTCCCTTATATCTCAATAAATAATTAAAGACATAAACTAAACCATACTAATTGAATTATAATGTAATTATAACATACATATAACATGTATATGTTATTAAACTCAATTAAATAATTTATTAAAACTTTGATGACACTGCTAAAGACATATACACTTAGGTACATACAGTACATACAGTAGTTTACAATGTTGCAATATATAAATCTATAAATAATATATTACTTGATAATAATGATTGCAACTGCATGTCATTGTATCGCTGTTAATAACTATTAATCAGTTGTTGACACATCTGCTATATGATTCATAATAAATATAGGTAAGTATTTATTTTAATAATTAAGCCAAATGATCATAGCACGCCTACATTTTATATTTTTTATCCTCCGTTCTAAAACTTTGACCGCTTGATTTACAACAGATTTATTTCAAAAGAGTCTTATTTAAATTTTCTGTATCTGAGATAAAATTTTGAAATTTTGGAAATTTTTCATTATGTTTTATTAGGTAGCATAAGTACATAGCATAAGTACATAGCATACCTATTACATTTTGTAGTTTTGTTATTCTCAACGTAAGTATTCTAAATATACAATAAACTTAGGCCGTTTTTTTTTACAACAGATTGTTGCAAATAGTCTTATTTATTAAAATTTATTTTTGTTTGAACGAAATATTTTGATTAATATAAATTTTATAGCCATACAATTACTTATTCAGTCATTCGCGCATGCGCGTGTGCCGCCGTCGGCTAATGGCTATCTCTAAATTTTTTCCGTCGGGCTGTAGTTTTTACTTGAAAATACAAAGAATAAAGTATACTAACAAAATATGTTGCAAATATATAGATTACTGTCAGTTATGCATCATTTTTAACGATGAAATAAGAAAATCAAGGCCATACTAAAGTGTATACTTTATCCAAATAAATTATTGATTGTGGCTTGATCTAAAGCGTTTTTGTATTTATTATTGACGATATTAAAACTATTAATTTAATTATTTAACTGACGTTTAAAATAAAATATAATAATGGTGTTTTACTACAAAGTATATGAAGAAGTTATACTCACAAACTATTAATTTATTCTCTTTTGTTAGTAGAGAAAATATGCGATGCGAAATTGCTCTGAATTTTGCTGTAGCTTTCAATCAAACAGAGCCTTAGTAAAATAGAAGTTAAATAAATGAAAGATAAAAACAAATAAGTTAAAGCACCTTTTGTATTTTAGTCATAGTTAATCAGTGTTTTGTTCAATTAAATTGGCTAGACTTAAGTACTGATTTATAAATATTGTTCTGATGTTATTTTTTAACAACAAGCTACTTTAGTTTTTAAATTAAATATGTATATCTAGTCATAATTCAATATTACAATAAGAAAATAATTGGAAATTCACAGACTGAACTTAGCTTTCGGTACTTTCCCGTGGCGTCTATCCAAAATAATGATTGTTTTCACACAAATATCGAATCGCAGCTACAAAATATTACGCCGACAACGTCAAGCCACTCGTAGTTCACTGATTTTGCAACAAAACAATGCTAAATAACTGAGAAAAACAATGAAAACTATGAAAACAATGCGGAAAACATTGGAACGCGTCCTTCACGTAAGCTTCGGTAGACGTCGCTGCTGTCGCGTCATCCAATATGGCGATGGCACGCGGCACTCTTATTGGTGTGCGGCCGCAGCGCTGTGAAGTTGGTCAGGGTGTGCGAGCGAGATGGATTTATGTGATGTTTTGGCGCCGATGAAAGACGGAGAATGCGCGGGGCAACCCGCATTTGTATGCCAGCAGCGTGTCGGACCGGTTTCGTCAGAGGCGTTTACTGAGTGTGCGTATGTAGCGCTATGTGCCGGGGGCAGGTAGTCTAGCCATTTACAATGATGGATACGGGCGCGCCGCGCGCGATGAATTAAAAATTTAATTTTTAATTTTGATGTTTTTATTGTTTCAGGTAAGGAGTCTGAGAAAGAATAGTATTAGTAAGTTATGGTTAAAAGTAAAGAAGAAACATAAGCAAGGCAAGGCATTTTACAAATCAAATAGGTCACTAGACGAATTTGAAAAAACACAAAGTGTTGAAAAAATTCCACGAGCTGGACTTGAACCCGCACCCCATGACTTGCCGGGTTAGGTGTATTACCAACTATGCTATCATATGCTATCATACCATATATGTCTCAATCCAACTCGCCGAAATTAATCAACACTACTTATCTACTCTTAGCTGTAAGCCAAAATTCGAAGGGTGCGGGTTCGAGTCCCGCTCGTGGAATTTTTTCAACACTTTGTCTTTTTTCAAAATTTAATTTGTTGGCAACAATATTTGCGTAAAATTATATGTAAATAATCATACAAGACGAATTTTAAAAATCAAAGGAACTTTGATATGATACGTAATCAATGAAATTTACAATAAAGAACAAGAAGAGTTAATATACAATTTTCGAAGATTTAGAAACTGCAACTGTCTCTTTCAAGATGATGAATACAAATAATGAGAAAGAAAACTAGTTATAATCGAAAGGATTAAGCTCGCGTTTTACTCTTTACTGCAAATTCTTCTACCCTAAGTAGTGTATTAATTAAACTTAATTGAAGAACTTTGGTTAAACAAACACTAAATAAGGAAAAGCAATAGTTTTGCCTACGCAAAATGCAAATTAATAAGGGGCCCTTATCCAACATGAATACGAAAAATATCAAGTAGCAGCCACACCCAGACGAACAGATAGCGGAAGTTAGAGAATGTGTGACGACGAGAAAAAAACGAATATGGCGGAGGCCCAATGGGTTAAAGATAAATTTATTTTGTCGTGCAACTAGCAATAAATATGCTAATTCCACACTATAACGTCCGTATGTCGCCCAGTAGCTCCACCATCAAAAGAGTGAAAAAGATATCACAAAATTGCACTGCGCATTGCTCTTTCCAGACATACAATCTCCTAACGGCATCAAGCAAAATTTGACCCTGTTTCTTTCTTTCGAGGGTTGTTATTTTTCATTTCCGGATAGCAGAGTTACGACGTTCCGTTGTTGGTATGTAGTTTTATCGACCTACGGCAACTACTAACCCAATAAATTTGGGTGTTTCGCACAGTGAATTCGTCCGCTGAGCGAATGCATCGTCCCAGATATGAATGTCCCGGATTTGACTGAATTGGTTTATCTGTATCGAGTTTTGAGTTATAGCAGGAATATGTCCACTCGGTTCAGCGAACACGATTTATTTCAATAGAGAAGCTCAATAAAGTTGCACATTGCGTTTAGGTACCGTAGCTCTAAATTATGAAAACGTTAGCAAGACAATCAAGGCTATTTATTTAAAACTTTGCACACTTTGAACGGTAAGTACTAATGGGTTATTATATCAACACGTAACTGAATAAAAATAACGAAACTAAAACAATAATTTAAGAATAAATCAAGAACACAACTTAATCAGCAAAACGAAGACAATCAAAACCAATATTTAATTGATGGGCGAACCTTAATTAACTTGTATTTCGGCGTTCCAAAGCCCCTCGGATAAAAGAAGCCATCTGCATTTCGGTATTCAAATTGTTCTCCAAACGTGTTTCCAGTGCTAATCGAATAGGCATCGACTAAATATTTGCGTCACACTCACTCCTGCGCACGCTACATGGGAGTGAACAGTATTAACCCTTCCGGCATTCAGAACGTCGAAAGAGCTGTATAATAAACCAACGCATATGGTCTCAAATAAACCCGAACAAAAAATCACATCACAAAAGTTTGCCTAAACTAACCTCGTTAAGAGATTTCTGGATAAAAGAATACCGTTTTTCAGTACCGTCACGATTGTCAAGTCGATCGGATAGCTCGATCGCGAGCTTAATAACAACTGAGCTTAAAAAACTGAAGTAACGCTATTTCGGTACCCCAGTGACGTAACTCATAACAAAAGTGCAGAGAAAGTTCGTTCGGGTAACAAATAAAGAATAGAATCTTTTTATGCTATTGTTCGAGAGAAAGTTGCGAACGCCAAGATAAAAAAAAACTTTTGCGTACCTGCAAAAGAACTGGACGATCAACGGTTTAAGTTTTTTAGTTTCCGAATAGCTTTGTAGTAGAATGCTTGTGTGTGTTGATATAAGTGTAAAAATTCCTGTTGAGAATGTTGTGTTTAAAGAAAAACTCGCAATGAAAGATATGCCAGAAGATAGTGTAGTGAACTGTGCCAATCAATTTTGATGTAAGCAGATTAACGCTGCGTGTAATCAGGGCAATAGGAAAGTTTAATTAAAAAAGTCCAGGTTGGTACCAACTTCATGTCATAAATAACGTCCAGATTAAATGACGGGAAGCGGACATGACGAAAGCGAAATTTCTCTGGAAAAATTAATTGGGGGCGCTGTGTTTGAAAATTTAATTTCACGTTCATGTACGGGCTCATGTTGTACTCTGTCAGTGCAAATTAACACTGTTTTGAATTTTTTTAGAGCATCGGGTTAGGCAGTTTAGGTGAGGTCGTATACAACGTTTTCGTCTGAGTAATTTTCGTTGGCTACAGGAATATGTTAAATTTTTAGTACCACTGATGAATTGGTTCATGCTAGATATCCCTCTTATGTAACTGTCGAAAGTGAATTAGCTAACCGCCCGTAAGGTAATGATGGTTATTTATATCACAAGCAATTACCACCGGCACAGTACTATAATACTAATGTTTTCGCTGGAGTCCTAACCGCAATAGAGTCTAGTGGCTAGTGGTCCTCCGATATAAGGGAGCATGTTGTATGTCTTTACGCACATGCAGACAAAGGAGGCGACGCTTAATTAAACTAGCGGAGCGGGGCAAGCGAAACGTAAGCATTTAATTTATATCCCTGCAGTAACTCCGCGGGCTCTTCCTAGCTGCCGCAAGTTATGGGCGATGAGAGATTGTGGACCGATACGTTTATCGACTTTTAATGGGCTCATATCGCTCTTATTCTGTAGTTAAAGAAAGGAAAGATCTTCAGAAAGAAGTAACGGCATCTGTCTTAATAGGAGAGAAGGAGGAAGAATCTATAACTAATATTAAATATCAAGTGTGCGTTAGGACAATTTATCAAGGAATCCTTTAAAATTGCTCTAGAAATTAGTTTTAGTTTAGTTAATTAGCTTAATTACTATTTACTTAGCTTTAAAGAATTGTTAATTAAGCAAATAAGTAATTTCCACAGTCCCGCCACCGCTCATAACTCAACCAACATCTTTTCACTGTATTCAGTAGTAGAAAAACTCTCCTTAGCTTAACACTGGGGTAGGATAAACCATTTTAATTACAAGTTACAGTGACCATTGTGTCAGTAACACAATTAATATGCGTTTTAATTGATCGTGTAAAGGCGAACCGCCGACGACGTTTCGCTCTACTAGTCCCATGTTTTGCGTTTTGTTTTTGCAATCGGAAAATCTTGAAATCGATAACGTGTACGTTTATTGAATTTCTGTGTATGTTAATTGGATGCAGCCTTATTTGAAACTGTATCAATTAAAAGGCACATACAATTTTAAATGTAAATTCAACGCATTACATTAATAGATTGGCTAAGAGATTGACAAAATATCTTACTTAAAAAATACAAAAATTTTGGTTCATATTATGTCATGGCATCCCATGGCATGAAGCATTTCTGTTTGAATCAAGATTGTCAAAGTATAATCGTATTTGCTTTCTTCCCATTTACTAATGCCATTATATCCCACCACAATCACAGTTAAAGTCCGATTCTAAAACTATTAAATTTGCTGAAGGAAAATTTTCTTTAATGATAAATTCCATAGTAAATTCTGCGTTTATTACCAAAAGTGGCAATTCTAACTAATGAGAACAAGACTCAAGATAGTTTCATACACCCCCGGGTCGTAATAGCAGACCACAGATCCTACAAGTCCATAGTCTTGATTTCCCAAGCCGAATTTCAAAATTCTGAGACTGGTCACAGTGAAATTGCTATATTAATATTATTGCTTTGAGGGCTGTTACAATAAGGGAGTTAGTGGTTAGTATTGGTCTTAGAAAGGGCTTTATTAAATATTGCATCTCAATAATATTTAGAAATAGAGGTGTCTCCCAGAAATGACATTAGTATTGAATTTTTTTTATTGAACAATAGCAATTTGAAAAATTTGCTCGTTTTATGCTCTTACTCAAAATGAGGTTCAAGTCCGGAGAAGCTAGACAATAATTTACTCTAATAAAGGCAACTTTCGTTCAAAACGACATTGTTTTATTTTATTTAAGGTGATGTTTACAATAATAAAAAACTAAACTTCGAAGACAGACAAAAATGGTTATAGCGTCGCAGTTTGCCAAAATTTTTAGCAGAAATTAAATATGTGTATATAACAATTCGTTACAAAAACTTGAGGTTAATTGTAACAATTTTATAAGGAAGATTCTCTGTATTCAATACCTTTTGGCCAATATATTTTACAGTAAAGCAGTGCAGTAACACCCAACTGTATTTACGTGGTTCGTATATAGCTGGACGCCCCCTGAATTCCAGTAGACCTTACCACCTATGCTGGCCTTCCTTAATTAAGTCCATTCTGGGCAGAGACAACAATGGCGGACGGACGATGCGCGCCAAGATATTCAAAATGTCTATGGCCATTATATGGGTTTGGGTTTATCGGGAAGTTACTGATGTATCGGATTTTTGTAAAACTTAATTGCCTTTAGTATACAATTATTAAAGAGCTTTTGTTTGTTTCTGCAATGAATAAATGATGATGAAATGTCACTCATTCACTCACTGACTAGGTATATATAAAAAATCAAACTTACTTGATTAATAAAACTGAAATAGTCATCGCAGTCGGGGGACCGCTTTTCGGAAAACTTTTTTATTTTAATTTTATTAATCAAGCAGTTTTGATTTTTTATATATAGTCAGTGAGTGATGAGTGACATTTCACTTTTATAAATACAGATAAATACGACATGACATCTTGTTTTTGCCTTTTAGTTCTTTTTTTATCGTGGCAGCCGTGTTTTTTAATTTTTTTAATTATTTATTTTTATTTTGTATTTTGTTGTTTTAGTGATAACTGATAAGTTTAATTTTAATAAAATATGTCATGCTAGGTAATTTCATTTGTAAGCATTTATTATATAAGAACAAACAAAAATTAACCTCTACAGATATCTGTTATTCTTCTCAATGATTTCTGAGCCGATTTAATTCAGTGAGAGATTTTTTGTCGTGTGGCTCGTGGATAAGCTTACGTGGATTGCCAAACGGTCTAAATGCCTCATGCGACCAAGCGCGACATAAGCTTGCCCTTTGGCAAAAAATTTAGAGCCTAGATCCACGACGGCTCTGTCGAGTGTCGTCCCTTGCAATTTGTAGACTGTCACGGCCCAACATAACATAAGCGGTAGCATGCGCCGCTTAACTTTACCGTGACCCCTTAATGCGTCGAATTCGACTGTACTAGGGTCAATTTTGACACCTAGACCGACGATGTTGCCACGTATTGTTTTATAGTCGAATTCTACAAAGACGGCTTGAGGCAATTCTCCAGGTTCTTATTCTTCACGGGCGTAGCAATGGCCATTAAAATTTTCTGACGATTCCCATACTACCATTTACTAAGCCGTGTCCAACGTTAATGTTCTTCCTCAACAACACTCTAGACCTGATACCAATTTTTAAAAACGCGACGATACCTCCTGTTTTATTGGGATCGGAAGGTATGAACTATGGTTTCGGCCGCTGTCCGAAGGTTTTGGCTTCTACAGATGTATCCACTGCCTTCACTTCTTACATCCGACATGACTTCGAAAGCTCGTGGGTCATGTATTATACCTATCTCATCACTGCCGCATCTAACACGAAATCTCCAAATCTACTTGACCTGTGAAGATGGAATTTGGCGCGGAGGTAAATTAGGAGAAGACGTCAGCCAAGAATGGATTTTAGGAAACTCCCTCCGTAAAGGGGTAGAATGGGGGGTGAAAGTTTGTATGGAACTATGTCATTTCTGGACTTAGAAGTATAAAAATTTGTATGTAGGCTATTGAATACAATTTAGCATGCTTGCAGTCATTCCACCCTTCCCCCTTTTACACGACTTATTATGTAGTTTTCTGATATAAACGTTAATCCCATATTTTACAACTTTCATCCTTTGTCTTACCACCTTAGGGGTGAAATTTCCAAAAAATCTGAAACGTGATTTTTATTACGGTTTAAAATGTTCAAATTCTAGTCTCTACTTAATACAAAATTTCGTCCCCAATTTTACCCACATAGGGGTTGAATTTCCAGTTTTTTACTAGCCTATGCTAGTCAGAACCATGCAAGGATTGTAACGATACCTCATATATCTAAATCGGTTCAGGCGTTTAGAAGTTATGGTAGAATGAAGAAACATCACATACCTACATACATACATGAACTCTGAAAACATAATACTCCTTTTTTTGGCAGTCGTGTAATAATATTCGGCCTTAGATGTACATATCATATTATACCCAGAGCTAACAAGTCTTTAATTATTTTTAATATTGCGATAAAAATATAAATATAGCATTGTTGAATAATTCTTTAATAATTGAAAAAAAATATATTTTTACTATTTTATTAAAAAATAGAGACATTGCCGGTTGGAGTGATGTATTAGGGTAAATTCAAGAAATCTTAGTCTAATGCTGATAACCACGTTGGATTTATTAGGTTAAGCGTATTAGCTTTCTAGAGGGGTTGATAATAGCATATGTAAATATATTAAAAAGTAGTAAAATGTGGGTGTATCACGTTTAAAGTGAGGGTACTAAAACTCTACCTTTTGCTGAATAAAACCTATGCTTGACTATAAAACGTAGGTACTCGTACGCAGTTGCAGCAAGTGTTGCAACCATAAACAACTTCGGCGCGAATAAACAATGAATCAAAATGGAGTTAGGTTCAAAAAAGGAACACCGGCGACATAAATTCCATAGACAAGAGCAGTTTTTCCGTCGACACTCCAGCCAGTTCCCAATTGGGACATCGATCGCGGACTATTTTACCGCCTGGCACGCTACGCGGTAACTTATATTTGTCTTGTCAAAGGAAATACTTTGAAAATTCTAATTTATTAATTCATAGACGACTTCTTAGGATGCACATATAAGTTTGTTACCTAAATGTGCATGCTTGTAATGCTTAAATCTGAACTCTTAAAAACCTATAATTTTTTTGTGTCTAAATTGTAAAATCATTTTATCGTGTATATGTAACCGTTTCTTTGGTCTAACGATCAGACCACCACCGATCCGGGTTAGATTTCCTGCAGGAGGAACATATTGTATTTGTTTTTTTTTTGGTCGAAGAGCTTCTTCTTATCCGCCCAAACTAGCTGTCTGTCATCATGATAACAATGTTAGTAGCATTATTGTGTTGACGGAGATAAGATAGTCAGTACCTCGGTAGTTGAACATTACGGGTGAAGTGCGCTTCCATCTTCGGCCTTATCGTCTACAAACATCAGGTGAGATAAAAAACAAGCAGCCTCCTGTTGTGAAGTAAAATAAAACAAACGAACGAGCCTTACAGTAGTCGCATATGATGTGTAACATTTGACATGTCACTTTTTGAAATCAATATTACAATAGAATATAGAATAAGTATAGAGTTTACAATGTCGTATATTTTTTCTCTTTTTCTTTTCTTTTTTTTCTCTTTTTTTATATTGTTTAAAAGTTTTTTACACACGAAATGGTTGAAATCAATATTACATTAGAAAATAGAATATAGATTTACAAATCATAAAGAGAATGCAGTAAAAACTCTATAGAAGATATGTCACACTGTTATCCTGTTACACTGTTACTATCACAATATGACCTATAACAGACATAGGGCTTAAAGTGTCGATCACTGGTGGCTTCCCCGACTAACACGTAACAGTTACAGGTTCACACTGTTACGACCCTACTTCCGTCCCTTTTCTACGAAATCAATCCCACAAATTGTATATATAGAAGGCAAGCGGAAAGATGTTACACATCCTACTAATATTATAAACGCAAAAGTTTGTAAGTATGGATGTTTGTTACTCTTTCACGTAAAAACTACTGAATGGATTTGGATGAAATTCGGCATACAGATAGTTTATAACCGGGAATAACACATAGGATACTTTTCATCCCGATATTTCTACGGGAACGGGAACCGGGAACCACGCGAGTGAAACCGCGAGCGGCAACTAGTCAATAAAATGGGTTATAAGAATATACCCATGTGTGTCGCATATACCCATATTAAAACAATATAATATGACCGTACCAGCAGGTACTGTAAACCCAATTCATAGCGTTTAACTTTAAATACCAAGTTACAAGGCGTGTTACATACCCGCAGTTACTTCGCAGTAACAGTTTAAAGCACTTAGCTTTCATTATAACAAAAGAGTACATGCAAGCAATAAGGGCTTACAAAACGATACTGCCCCACGAGCATGTTCCAATTACTGTCTGAAAAGCACGAAATATCAAAACCTCCGGCCGGTTCGTGTTTTCCAGAATAACTGTACTCACCGCGTGACTCGATAAAGCCGTTTCGCCGATACCATCTGTCGTGGGACCTTAAATGCCTCTGATGTTACATAATTGAGCACAAGCTATATACACTACACTCATTCATTTTTATTTTTTAACGGTACATTTATTTTTTTCACATCAAACCAGCCTATTCTCTTCCCTTTCTGATCTGAAAAACTGTTTTCGACAACTAATGAAACCTGAACAAAGGGACACGTGAACAGGTTCATGAATAAACAATTCACAGTTGAAAATGACAACGACGACGGATAATAAGCAAAAAACTGGAATTCGCGAACAAAAACTTGATTTAAACATTTGCGTTAATACAAATTATATTAATTTCGCTGGCATGTACTCGTATACTAAGTTTATAACTTTACAAAAGGGCAGATGCGCTTGCGAAATAAAAAAAGAAAAGGTAGAATGCGACATGGCTCTTGATTAATACTTTAAAGGAAACTTGTGCCACCGAGCTAGGCAGTCGGTAGCTCCAACTCCCACAGTGTACTTGAGCAACACACATACACATCTGCTATGAACAAACCCATAACGAACACCTCCAACCATAGTAGTATTGATACCTATTATAAAATGTAAAAACAAAATGATGCAACAATAATTATCCAGGTAACCATATTTGCTTATAGCCTAATACAGAGAACACAGAGTTAAACTAGCCTTGGAGAATTGAATAAAGACATATGAGTGACTAATTATCAGAATTTATTGTTAAAACAACTACTTGATAAAGTCTTGAGAACGAGGAGAATCAAACAAATGAAGGTGAATAAATAATAAGTTGAAATAAGTAAACAAACGAGAACGACTGACGAAATGCAACACGGAATCTCAAATTCCACTTTCAAATGGGATACGAATAAATAGAGGTGCTCCAATGTATGGGCAACCCCAATGAAAAATGTTGCATGCCGCCGAATTTGAACTCTATTCCTTGTGTTATATGGTCTTAGGAAGGGCAGGGGTGTATTGTGTATGCCAGGTGACGATCTGATCGGTGGAAATACTCCAGTTTTACATATGGTCGAGGTAAAAGTAAACTCTCAGGAGCTGCCGTATAAATTGGCCCGTTCGTGATGCAGTGCCTCGTTGAATATGTATAGGTGCGCTCCCTTCCGTACTTCTCATTTTACTAATAGATTTCTCTTTGATTAAATTTGTATACGTTTTATTCATACGACCGCAACTACTATTGTTAGTCCGCGCTCACTTAAATCACTCGATGCAGCCTCGCGGATATTTGTTCAGTTGCAACTTGAGCATGTTTCATTTCGCTCACTATTGTTTTGAGGCTTTATATTATGTTTATAACAAGCACAAGCTTATATGAAAGTTCAAATATCAATGAACTGTACGTATTCCTTTACGGTTTTTATTGAGACTCATTACGGGTTATAAAGCGCTTTGTTAACTTTTCGAAGCGCTAATGAACTGTCATCGTTGCTCGTTAAGAAAATATACTCAATTTTAAAATGTATTATGAATGTTCCAATGATATATAGCAGGTAACCCTTTGGCATTTGGCGTCCGCCGAGTGGACGTACGTTGAGGAATCAGATATTTATAATAGCTTTATTAAGACTGGCCATCGGAGCTCACGCCCGCTTATTATTATAATTGAGACGATTGCCTAAAGCTTCTTCGCTTGAATGAAGTCATCTTAATTCTTGAATATCAAGTTTGCTATTTTTTTCTCATATACATAACTCAAACATTAATTTAGGACTAGTAAATGTCTCAATTTATATAACTGAATGTTCGTGACATGAAAAGTAGCTTAAAGTAAAATGATATTACGGTTTTTCCGAAAACTTCAGCATACCTTCCGAATAATTGCGTCAAAGTAAACAGTTTGTAGTTAAGTCCCCGATAAGGCTGTGGACGGTAAGAAATCATAGCCCCGTTTGTTATGCAAAAATGCAAGCGAAGATTCCGTGACGGCAGGCCATGGCGGGGCCCGTTTATTTATATTTTTTGTTAGTCCACTCCACACGTTAACATGGCATAATGCTTAACCTGTATAATGAGTAGAAAATATTAGCATAAATCAACACGGAACACAAATATTTCGAAATATAACATCCGACACTCTATATTTTAAGCTTCATGTACAGCTAGCCCTTAAGGAAGTCGTCCATATAAAAAGAAAACAGTGTTTTTCACCTCGACTAATTATACAGTAAGTTATCTTAATTATGCAACAGTATTTCAAGCTACTAAGTAACTTCCAAAAGAGCGGTAATCTCACAAATCGTTATATTTATGGTCGCCCTACCTCATTGAAGACATTAAAAGTTTGAAAGCAATAATGGGGCAAGACTTACCTTTACTTGTTCATTCAGAGTGCGTATTTTGGAGTTGAAATTTGTAGGCGGCGCTGAAAAAGTGTCAATTCATCATAGCAAAGCCCCCAGCTCGGGCCGAAGTCCCCGTATAAATCTCACTTCCATACTTTCGCGTGGGGAAAACGACTGCTTTATGAGATCCTTAAGGCTATGGATTTGGGAAAATATTTCCTTTCCGTGCTGCCCTCGACAAATGAAGGAGCATTGGGCACATTAGAATGTGTGAAAGGGCCCATACGAGTTTTTATTGTTATGCGAAGCAATTCAGTTAAAAGCGTGTGCGTTACTTCAGTACATACTAAGTGACTATTTGCTAATATTTATTAGCCCAAAATGGTTCAGGCGCGAGTGAAAAGGTAGCTCTAATGTTAATGCTGATCCATAAATAACTTCGAACTGTGAAGCTTTTAAAGCACGAATCGTTGGATGTTACCTACCGACAGCGATTTCCTATAATTACTCGTTGCAACGGGAACTTGCTTAACCCTTTAGCGTCTGAGAAAATGTCATTACGCACGCGAGAGTTACCGGTCGTTTATCACTATTGAGAAATCTTCACTAATCGTGATTTGTTAAGCGTTTGATATCCGCTTATTTTGAGCAGCGTTCGTTAAAAGTTACCGCATCGATAGGTATATAGATTATTAAGACGGAGCGATTGAAATGGGCGTAGGCATTCATTTAGATTCATACCTACCTGTGCACGTAAAGTGCGCAAGCGTATATGAGGGCAGCGTCCGCGCGGGCAGGGCCAGGGCGCGCCTCATTAGAACTGCGCCTCCCCCCTTGCCCCGCCGCACTCCCCGCCCTGCGCCCGCGCACCCGTTTATCCAGACACGACGACATTTCCATTGCCAGCGCGGAAAATAGACGTTTTAGGAGTGCGGCCACATACACAGAGATTCTTTGCAGATAATGTTTATTGTGTGCTAATACGGTGCCACTAGTTACGTACGTAAGTGGTCTAGGCGATCCATTAGTGCGAACATGAGAATAAAAAAGTATGTTTTAATACAACAGTTGGTAATGATAAAATTGTATGTGTTGAAACAGCCGTTAATGTTGCATAAAGGTAATTCAGCATAGGTATACTTTAAGCTAATTAATGTAATTTGGTTGATAAACTTACGAATACGGATCAATTTATCAATACTATCTATGTATTAGTAAACAGAATTTATGGGAAACTCAACAAAAACTCTCGGATGATGTTAGATAAGATTAGTAGTAATAACTAAATCATGTATGACTATAAAAAGCAATAAACAATGTGGGAAAGCTTTAGCAAGCACAATCGTTTACCGTATAAGGTGCACCGGTCTAGATAAGTTGGAGAGTTCGTGGGTTATGTGATTTGAATTGAATTAATTACGAGTAGCAAGGTACATGCAAACTAGAATAGAAAAATACAAATACCGTTAAAAAAAATACTATGTGGTGTTGTTTCGCAGCTTACACAACGTCTTTATCTGGATGGCAAAGCGAGTTCAATAAACCAAGATGAGCGGCTGAATCGCGCCGGTAGAATTTATGCGACAAAGTAATGCATACAGGTGTCGCGCACCTCAGCGCCCCTCAAATTCCTCTATGGGAACGGGAACTAAATAGGGGACCCTTTAAGAGCGGACCGGCCGGCGTTAGAGTCGAGCGATGTGGCGATAGCACCGCAACACATCCCCAATTACGATTTATACCGACTTAAAAGGGCAACGGTAATGATGTACCGTAGGTACGCCGCGTAATGACTTACCTTTTTCTCTCACAATCGAAATCCAATTATTTTCTGAAAGTAACTAAATACCGGTCCAGAACAAGAGGGGCGCACCATAAATCGGATCTGGATATTTGCGGCGCGCACGGAATATGAATTATTCTTGGTGATTGTTCTTGGGGCCGCGTCATGGTTCATACATGAAGCGCGAACTAGTTTTTTTGAGGCTCCGTATTCTGGACTCCCGTAGTCTATTCTCGAACTGATTCGAAACAATTTCGTTCGGTAAGTATGCTTATTGTCTCTTTCTTTATCAATACCATGTAATATAAAGAAACATTTTGAGAAAAATTACTCTCGTAAATAAGATAATAGCAAATTATTCGTGCTCTTCGTGAGGTCCAGATCGAGAGATTCGAATATTTTTGCGCTCGACGAGTGAGTAATTCGTCTTCGCTACTTACTAATTTCGTGTGACGTTATCACCGTACGTAATTCGAGTAAAGTTTTCGCCCGCGGTTCTGAAAAGCAGATAACCCACATTAGTGTGGGTGAATTTTTACGTAACTTTTTATCAATCGGCGAGCGGGTTGGTAATTGGCGGAGCGGGTTCGCGAGGCAACCATAATTGACGGTGCTATCATTCTGAACTTTTCGCTCGGACATTCGGGGAAACTTTAATTGGTCCACCTTTTGTGACGTTCAATAACGCCGACCTGGTAATAACATGACCGATTATTAGCAGATCGTTTCTTTTAATTAGCTGTTTGATGGGCGCGCATGGTTTTTGGACAGATTTTTCCGATAACTTCATAATCACAGATGATTGCTTAAATTGTCAACAGTAAATTTACAAAAGGTACTTAAGTTATCATTTATTTTCTATTTTCAAATTAAAAACCTTTACCTCTCGCAAATACAGCTTGCTTTAAAAGACGAAGAGAACAGTTTTTATAGAAGTAGCGAAAGTGAATCGTAAATAAGGTATTGTCAAGCGTCCGTCCCAACTCAGCAGTAAGTTTCTTATTGGTCCACAATTAAAGCGTCTCCAAGGTGACCGAGCTATCCACAAAGACAAACAAAAACAACCATTCGTCGAATACTGAACGAAAATCTGCTCTAGAGAATTCTGCATCGAAAAAGTTACCAAACGATACTTATCAAGTGTTTGAAATGACACAACCGGATTCCGCAACCGGCGGACATTATGCTTTTTCCATACGGGGAATAAAACTGACGAATTTCTCAATAAAAGGGAGATGAGCGGCGTGTCCTCACGTACTAGTCCCTGGGTATTTGGAGCGGTGCAGTAAAAACTATTCAGGGGCCATTATTATGGCATTTTTGTCGTCTGACGGGGATGCGAGTGGTGGCAGCCATTACCGCGCGCGGGGCGGGGGAGGGGCGCCCGCGCCGCGCACACCCGCGCCATCCATCTTCGATATGCACATAAAGCGAACCGGACCCGTAACGGCAGACCCACATTCTCATGCTGCTCTCAAATTTATTTATCTCTTTATTAATTCTCGACTCCGATTTTAATGTTTGCGTGAAATTCGCCTCTACATGCTCAGTCTTAACGTTCCGTCTAATGCGTTAACGAGATACCGTCCACCGTCCACGTGCACCAAAACAAGACTATCACTTACGAAAGTTTGTATCTTAGGTTCTTCTTGTACGTTTCTCTGTATTTATGGCTCGTAGTTTGAGTGGTAAGCTGCTGATTTCCGATACAATTGTAAGTCGTCGGCTCATCCATATTAACAGAAGTTTGCGAACACGTTGACAGCCGCGGCCGATTCCGAAAGCTTGTCATGTGCGGGAACGCGTTTTGTTATTTGTCCTCATGTAAAATTTATATTAAACATTAAACTTAAAAGTTCACATTTTCTACTCACGACATGTCTGGATGTTTCCTTTAGAATACTAAAATTTTTATATATCATTGTTAATGCTAAAATATTACTTGTTTTAATGCGAACTTCAATACCTGGGTGCTCATTTCAGTTTTATTTACTAGGCTGTATAAAAGAGAGTTATGGATCAGCTGTTGGTCTCCATAAAGGCATCGGCTGCCACACCACATTAACCATGGCTCACTGACTATCGGTAAATGATTTACGAGGTTATTAAGTGTTAAAAGTGCTACTTTTGTTTTTATGAAATCAACTTCATTTGTGTTTTAATTAATTGAATGCTTTAATTATTCAAATGGCAAGAATAAAATATGATTTATTGCATAACACGTTTGCAATATCGTAACTTGATAATTGATAGAGATGTTCTGTCATTTCTTATTTAATATGCTTGTTAATTATTGACGCAATAAAGCTACATTGACTTTTTTATCATTTGGGAGCACCAGTATGATTACTTCAAAATGACAATCTGCACCAAGCTACGTTCATAAATAGCTTTACTACTGATCGAAAACTAAATTGCGCGCTAAATCATGTCTAGAAACATCAGTAGCTGGAGCTTACCTTATAACACAAGGCCCCATAAAAGCAAGCGTTCTGCCCCCAGGGAGTCAGGAGGTGACTTGCGCCGACAGTCATGTTTACGAGCCACGAGTGTCTAGGGATGGACTTAGATAGATTGCGCGATTCCATTTAGGCTCATGACATGTAAAATATACCATGCATCCATTAGAGGAGGTGTGATGAACACCATCTGTCATTTATGCACGTGTTATGAGTTATTAGGTCATAACTTCTGGGTGTGATAGTTTTGTATTTGCAGAAGAATGGGTATGCAAATCAAATTGAAAGTTTTCTATTATTTCCCTTAAAATTAATTGTGAGCTGTATCTAATTGTATCCTAGCTTTAAATTAACGTTATACCTACCAGGTAGTACAATCACGTGTATCTAATGCCTGTAGGCCGGGAGATACGTATCTAGTTAGTCTAATTTGCAATAGTGCCTTTGTGTTAATTGATCCCGGTGCGGCGTTGGTTGCGATAATTGTCAATAAATTGTTCCGCGCATTAATCTCTACATCAAATTGCCGCCACTATCAATGGCGTATTGGAGCCAATGTTGGATCAAACGGCATAAGATTGATATCCTCACCGTCAGCGTCATTTGTACCGACCTTATCGACATTTTTTTCATTCGGTTATCTTGCGAACATACATCCACACAGGCGGGAACGTGAAGCACGCACTAATTAACGTTCAACGTGAAACTTCGCCGTGTACTTTTGCCAATCAAACATGAGCTGCCACAGCCTATATATCTTCCCCGACCGCCTTCGTTTCATCAACTTCAGGAAGGGCGGGACGGATCTCGTTTAACTGGGTGCCCAGTAATTGCGTGTCTAACGTTCCCTACACGTAACGTGGCCTTTTATTAGGTGGAAATTCTGTATACGGCACTACAGTTGAGCGTTGGGTGGCACTTGGGAACTAGTCTTCATGATTATGGTCGTTTTCAAATTTCTTTTGAATTAATAGAAACATTATGAGGGGAGTAACTTTTTTCATATTTACATTATCGTCTATTTATTCAATTTATTGAGTGGGGACGTTGTTAAACGGGCGATTCGTAGTCGATTTGTTTTTGTGCGTTCCGATACAGTTGATTTCTTGATCTGCTTGATTTGATTCACAGAGCGTGTTTAGTTCAATGATCCTTGCAATGGTTGATGTGTTATTGTCGCGTCGCGTGTTGCTCGTAAACGTCCGCGTAAGAGTAATATTGTTGTTTATTACGGTTTTAACACATCTTTATTTAAACACTAGCGGCCGCAACTACGCCCGCTTAAATTCAATCTGTCATAAAAGTCTTTACTGCTTGCTTGTGGAAACATTATATTTGTCTGGGTTGAGATGTAGCTGATGGCATTCTCGGGTGATTCAACTACAGATAATGTGCAAAAAATCATGTCGAACTATTGATCGGTTTTGACGTGAAGTGTTTGAAAACTAGCGTCTGTCCGCGGAGTTCTTATGTGAAATTGAGTCTGTCATGAATTACTGTAGTAACGAGTTTCTTTTCCGAGTTTGAAAGTGACATTACTCTCGGATCATCTGTCTGTTGTAGTGTAGTGTGTAAATGCAAAATACTAAGTAATTTAAAAATAATAATTAATAAAGATATTTTGAATTTCCTAAAAATAGCATTTGTAAATAGAAACCTTAGACTCTGGTAAAATAAATGCCTATAATTGAATGGAACATATCATTAACCTCACAGTAGAGCTAAAAACGTGTGTACTATAGCTCTGGGCCCGGCATTGTTCGCTAACAAGCCGGCTAACCGAGCCGAGGCACGACTGCTATTTATAAATACGTACAAACAGGACACTTTTCGTACAATTCACCCGAGTGCACCTCAGCTATTTAGGACAAACAATAAGACTGTTTTTTTCTTCAAATTCATATTTGGAAAACTCACCATCCATCACTTGGATGGTTTTGTTTTAAATTAAGCTCGCTTCTTTTGTTTCAGAACAATACAATTTAATATTTTGTAGTGTTAAATGCTTTCGATAGGAAACACGAGGAAGAATATAGTGCATCAATCAACCTATAAATATCATTTTAGCATTCTTCAAAATCGTTATTCATTAACCAGTCATAGGACGTCCATTGCTAAATATAAGCATAACTGTGTTCAGGATGAGGTATCAAAGAAACTAAAATACTAGCTCAATTTAATTAAAATAGTATGAAATATTAAGATAAGTTTATTACGCCACATTCCAACAGGAGTAACTCACATCTGAAATAGCATTTGAGCAAAGCAATAAAGGAACACTGATTTGACAATAACTGTACAATATTAGCCATACAAAGAGTAACATACGGAGTACCTATTCAAGCCAACCAACCCCCCACAAGCAGGAACAATACAGTTGAGAGTCAACTGTGTAACAGTACACAAACAAAAGAACTGTGTGTAGAATTTTAAAAAGCTGACCGTTATGCAACTTTCTCCTAGCTCCCAGGACAAAATGTAAGAAAACTTAATGCATTGGACAGTTTGCACATTTTTTATGATTTGCTATAGTGCGTCGATGCAATGGGTGTCCGCTCTTTCTAACGGTCAAACTTTCACCGTGTTTTTTAGCTATGTTTGCTTTTAAAATTTGTAAGCACTTTATTAGTTTTATTGTTGTTTTTAAAAGTTTTATGACTTGTCGCTATTCACTGTAAATTCTAAAGTATTGATGTTTTTGTTGATTTATCAAAACTTCAATAACCATTCGCTTTTGTCTTGTGGTTGGAAAGCGTTTAGGTAAAAAAAACAAATCGTTGCCAGATGTTGTTAAAAATGTTCAAAGCGCTGCCAGCTCTAAATTACTCATAACTCTCTTTACAAGGTTAGCTTTTAAATCAGACTTACACCAGTCAAGAAACAAAAGAAAGCGGATAACAAAATCGTTATCATTGAAAACTGTCGCTCGATATTTGGGGATCGCATTAAACCCTCAATGCCCAAACATAGAATAGGTACTGTTGCTCCCCACAGATACGCATCTAGATAATAGTTAGGTATTAAATTGGCCAGCAACGACGTTTACGACCATATTGGCGGGGCACGGCGCAACATGCGAACGCTATCAGTTACCGACGGTGGCTAATTCACTGTGACAAATTAACAACGGGTAAATTCAGAGGGTCATTGTTTACCTATGCACGTCTACGTATATCTAATACTACTATTGTGGATTAAATTAAGTTTGGAGCTGATGGACATTTCGGTAATGATCGTGTAGTAAATAGTGTGAGGGACCATGAAAAGACTTATTGTTTTAATACTTTGCCAATGTTGGCAAAGGAATTCATCAATGTAATTTAATCATCGCTACAGTAGATGGGCGTTGGCTTGCTAAATGCGGGTTGGTGATCACGAACCCGAGTTATGCGCCGAAAACTCCAAGACCTCTGGATTTCGGCTCCACATTGCTTAACTGAACGAAATTGTTTGGTGCGTGTATTCAGAAAACATCTCTTAGGTATACCATTGTGCACATTATTTTTGCATTAATACACATATACGTAAATACAGACAGTTGATATAGCTTTATCTTTGAAAACAGCAAACTGTAAATTTGTACTTACCTAAAACATACCAAAGCCATCCCAAGCTAAAGATTGATTAGGCAAATCGTGACAAGTCACCAGATAAGAAAGCCTCCTCGGGCGAATGCAAAGGGCATCGTATTCTAAAACACTGCATTGTTAGTCTCCGGAGACTATCTAGACTTAGCGTATAGACCTGGGCTGAGACAGACAGAAAAGATACTGTGACACTCGGTTAGGGCACTCTTTGTATAACAACTGAATGAAATTCATTTACATTTGTCTGTATGCAGAGAGTACTTTGAATATTCCTATTGTGATTCGTACAGTTAAACCCACTAAACTAAAACATTTCTGATTCCTAATTTGAAATAGGATTATGTATTTATCTGATCGCTGTATTAGTTGTTTATTCAATTTTTATGTATTTTATTTTGTTTTTTATTTCTTTTGCTGCATTACTACTTGGCTTGTATATTCTGGGTCTTGTCAGTGGATTTCTCGTGTTCCAACCACTTCTTAGTGTATTGATGTTGGTAATTATTCCCTAAGTCAGGTGCTAATTGGATGAAAATTCGTTTATGTTCTATTCCTTTAGCCATGTGACAGTTTTCCCATTTATCTGCTGGTGCTAAAAATAGCCAGCAAAGTTGCCATTAATTAAAGTTCATTATTTCTCTATTCCGATCATTGATAGATACTGCGGAGAGCTCCGTACGCCCCCCATTGTGAGAATTCTTTCAACTGTCTTGTTGTTTTGTGAATTACGATCGTGTGCGAATATCGAACTAGTCGTATTGATATAAATACTCTTTTCAAGCAACGTATATTTATCTTAAAGTATCAATTTGCAATTTATTTTCCATTTAATGCAGCTGGTGTTCTTGAATTTGTTGTCCTGAGGTCCAAATGTAGAGTGCATAATATAGAAAAAGACGCAGCATAAAATTGTGGTTCAAAGTTTTATTAATGAATATAAAGTGGGTTAACATCGATTCAATTAAGTGTTTAAATACAACTGCTATATATCTCATGATGAGTCATTAATGTGTATTATGTAGATAAATAAATGAATAAGTAATGTGTGTGTATATATATATATATATATATATATATATATATACAGGGCGTCCCACGGCCATGCCACATGGAGGGAAAGTACCTTAATTATTGTAGATGAAACATTTTACTGAAAGAAGACTTTATTTTAATTTTAAAAACAATTTAAACTGCATTCATACATTTTTAAATAATTGCCTGGTTGAACCGGGAATCGAATCCGGTACACGAGAAAATATCAACCCGTAGATTTATCATACCGATCGGAAGGCTTCATCATAAGGATTATTTTTTGCTAAATAACATAGCATCAGAAATAAAAGGAAGACCATGAATTTAAACATTTCATGTAAAATTATGTTCAGAAAAATGAAAAGCTGACATTGTTGTAAGGACATAAACTAAGATTAATTTTAAAGTACCTAAGTACTAATGAGTACCCATTTGAAATAAAATAATAAAGAGATTAGTTGGTCCTAGGTTGTATGCAACAGTTTTGTCCATCCTTACGGCAATGTCAGCTTTTCATTTTTCTGAACATAACTTTGCATTAAATGTTAAAATTCATGGTCTTTCTTTTATTTCTGATGCTATGTTATTTAGCAAAAAATAATCCTTATGATGAAGCCTTCCGATCGGTATGATAAAACTGCAGGATGATTTTTTTCTCGTGTAGCGAGTTCGATTCCCGGTTCAACCACAATTATTAAAAAATGTATGAATGCAGTTTAAATTATTTTTAAAATTAAAATAAAGTCTTCTTTCAGTAAAATGTTCCATCTACAATAATTAAGGTACTTTCCCTCCATGTGGCATGGCCGTGGGACGCCCTGTATATATATATTCGTCCTGAATAATTAAATTCCTTTTCTTTCCCATTAAGTGTTTACTAAAATTATTTTAGACAACAAATCGTTATCGTTTAGAAGAGCTGTTAGGTCAAGTCATTTGTACTGACAATGTGTTGGAATTATCAAGTATTGTCAAAATTCTTATTTCAAATCATCATCATCAACGTTTAAACGTCCATAAAGGATAGTCCTTATATATCCTTATAGACTCAGGCCTTCCCACATTATCAACAGTACATGGAGAGATCGGGTCTTAACTTACCAGGCTGGTCCAATGCAGGATGATGTTTTTCAACTACTGCTAACAAAGACCAACGGCCTAACGTTTCAAAAGAACAGAGAAGCTCAACATATTTTAATTTGGCTGTCACCAAATTAAAATATGTTGTGAATCTGATGGATCCGGTGCATGGCCAGTCTCCTTATTTGCCGCTGCGCCGCGCCATCAAGCTCCTCCACTTCCACAATCTATATAAAAGTGAACATTTATAGTTGCCTTCAGTCGTCGTTGGGGGCAGCTATCAGTCCATCTCCGCACGTATAGACTGACGCACAGATAGACGGTGTTACAAACCCGCTGATCCTAGGGGCCATTGTTTGTATGGTCCGTAGTATGCCCAGATGTATCGAGGTCGTGTTGGTCTCGGAGCTCGCTCTCAACTGGAAAACTTAGGCTATATGATTTAGAACCGCATTATAAGAAAGGGGCAGGTCAATATATTCCTTTTGATTGTTTAAAAAAGAAGATTGTTTAGAGAAGACGCAGAAGATTTGAAATGTAACCTACATTTCAAATGTTTTAGCTTTATCTAAGTAGAAATAATTGAAACAATTAAATTACTTTTTTTTTGGGATACCGATATCATCGCAATTCCTAAGCGATGATACGTGAGTTCTATGAAATTAATTATACGAATACGGATCCGGAATCATACGGATATGTCGTTGACGTGTGGTACTACGTTATTGGGTTTGGTAATAGATTTAATATAAGGTATCATTTGTTTGTATGAAAACGATTTGGTGAATAAACTTCTTCATGATGCTGTCTTAAATATTGAATTATAGTGTGGTTAAATGTTAGCTTTGAACTGATAGTGAGTGTACACTCAACTGGTAACAGTTGCGCAATCCTTCTCGAATCCTGTTTGTAGGCTGTCGGTCGGTGATGACTTTCAAATGAATTGCATTTGCTTACTTATTGTTGGCACCTACTAGTTTCACCAGTGGCGACCGAACCCGGGAATCGAATCCGCCTACTCATTGTCTGCTGAACTAGGTACTATGCTATGAGTGTGATGAAGACACGCCCTCGCAAAGCTCTTCATACTTTCGCCTTGTTTTCAAGTCTTCGTATATATTTTATTTAGTACAATAATTATGTTAGGTAGAACGACCTCGTAGGATATAGGTATGTAATGGTACTATAGTAGGTACGTATGTAATGTATGAATTATAGTCAGTACATTGATAACTGAAATAGTGTGAATTCTAGTAATTGATGTCCCTATATAGATCGATACAAAAACTGTCAGGCGTAAAAATAAAGAGTATACATAATTAATTTTAATTATTGCCTAGACTGAATGGTTGGTTGAACAGAGAAAATGCATTCAATGTAATAACGATTTTCTGAAAGTCTTATATTAAAAATATCTAATACCTTTAAACGAGCAATTCTTGTATATATCACACTAATATTATAAATGCGAGTGTGTGTATGTATGTTATAGCTATAAAATTGTTAGTTCAAACCCGTTGTACAGGCAGCTGCAGAAGTCGCTGATCGTTTTAGCATTTTGTCAAATCAACTAGTTATATAACAACAGGGGCTTATCAACATCAGGTTAGTCTAAAGTGGTCAGGAACTTCCGATGCTGTCTGTACTTACATTTTTATGCATCTCAAATGCGACACATATTTCATAGTACTGCCCATAAAAAGTCTAATAATATCTTCTACTGCGTACAGAACATAACCAACACTGCCTTATTAAACAGTACTAACCAGAAAAAATCATACAGAAATAGACAGCTTACATACGGATATACCAAATATGGGTCCGTCTGATTTGCTGAAACGAGAACGTACACTTACTTGCAAAGAAACAGTCTGTGTAAGGATATTTTTTTGTTTCAAACGATGCAGAATGGTAGTCGGATTCTGCCCAGAAACTGACTGAATGCCGATCACCCTAATACCTATTTATGTTACTAAGCAACATTGTTTGGCATCGCTGCGTTCTGGTTTTTAGGGTCCTAGTCTAGTTTATATCGTATAGTCATAAGAACCCTTGGTGTCGCAAGAGTCCAGCTATGATGGCCGCTTTCCTACAGGCGGGATTAGTTTCAGGGAAATAAAAAAAGTTTAATTTTTCTTTATTATTACTTTATTTTTTCTTTGTTTAATAATAGAGATACTTAATAAAAAAATTAAAATGTACTCAAATTAATAGAAATTATTAATGATTAGCCAAACCGCATAAGTATCAGTACAGATGTGTGGCTTTACTAGATTTCATTTCGTTTCCACAAATATTTCACATTAAAATTTGTAAATACTAATTTTAAAAATCAAACAAAACTGTTATCGTGACTCTTCACGTTCTCGCCAATAACCCAAAACGTTAATCATTTGTTTCATTAAAACGATTGTCAAATAACATTCATAAATATAGGTACGTCAGTCAACAGAGTCGTTGGCCAGTTAGACGCAACAATGATATAAATACTGGCTGAACTAAAAAAAATAAAAAAGAGGTTTTGTTTCCACAACAAATTTCGCTTGTTTGCCCGCTTTCCGCGAAACGGTGATATTCACATAAATCGAGCGAAAACGCCAAATTGCAGCTATGGTTCACGCTCGCGGGTCCGATTTTTCAGTCGCACGCAAATGTAGCAAAACAATAACGACCCTTGTCAATATTTTGAGTTGTTTTTAAGTACGGATAAAGAAAAAATCAACCTATTCAATTTTCGAAGAAGTTATCGACTGTCATTATCATTTTTAGTGCCATCTTCATACAGAAGTTTGGAGATCAGATCAATATACAAAATTTTCTGCGATCCCATATACCTTGTTTTAGTAGACTGTACTATTGTTTATTGTATACGTGAAAAAAAATTATTTTTTTTGCAAATTAGAAAAAATAATTATTAGACGGATTTAAAGAAAAAATCCCTAAGTTTTAAAATATCCCTAAAGTCTCGGGTTAATGGGGGATGGACACGAATATACATACCTCTTCTACACGCAATAAACATTGCTTATTTTGGTTTAGGTAATTATCTAAATGCCTAGATTTTTCTCTAGTAGGTACCTATATATTAAAATGAAGTACCTATTGGCAAGCTTATTGAATTTGGTTGTTGTTTTGTAATTTATAAAGAAAATATAGAAAATAGATTTTAGATATATTGCTATAAAGCTAATAGTTTCTACTGTTTCAGAAATCAGATCTGTGCACTCAACTGAAAATGGCAAATGTATCACAACAACAAACATCGCATGAATGCCCGTTTTTAGGGTTCCGTACCCAAAAGGTAAAACGGGAAGCCTATTACTCTGCTGTCCGTCCGTCCGTCCGTCTGTCACCAGGTTGTATCTCATGAACCGTGATAGTTAGACCGTTGAAATTTTCACAGATGATGTATTCCTGTTGCCGCTATAACAACAAATACTAAAAAACAGAATAAAATAAATATTTAAGGGGGCTTCAACAAACGCGATTTTTTGCCGTTTTTAAAGATAATGGTACGGAACCCTTCGTGCGCGAGTCCGACTCGCACTTGGTCGGTTTTTCAGTATTGATGCTATTGCTTTACACATACATTATTTTTGATTCCACCTGCACATAGCCTAATATCACTAAATGTAGGTGTTAATGTTAAACTAACAGCCGCGGCTTTTACAACTCTCAGATTCTCCATTTTACGCCACCCTAGTCAGAGTACCTACCATGTAAAGGCTATAGGCAAACAGCTATATCTTCCTTTAAAAAAAACGGTGTGCAATACGCTTTCCCTTATCTTGAAAGTTGCAATTTTATTCCACTCTTTGCCAGCCGATTAATCCCTCAAAGCTTTGGTGCAGGGAACGCGCTGATAAACGGCAAAACTAATGCCGCACGATTGCATTACGATGCAAACTTTTTCAGTAACTGGTGCGGCCCGCGTAAATCGAGTAAAAAAGAATCGAATAAATCGGCTAGTTTCGGCGTTCCGGCGCGACGCGATATCGGGCATAATGAATCCGAACGCACAGGTTTAACGTTATTACTTTGGAAAAAGTTTTTTGGAGGTCGTTGTGCGGATTTCGTCAATAAGATAAATGCTAGAGCGGTAAGCTTTTAATTGCATTTTGTTGCGGAAAACTGAAACTTTTTAACTAGAAAGGAGATAATTCTCTAATAAATATAAATATAAAATTTATTGCACAAAAGCGTTTCTGCATTAAAAAAAGTTTTCTTTACTCAATCATAACCTAATCAAAATAAAAGTCAAGTTTAATTCATATTCGATTCGGAACATCATTAAGTTCACAATCAAAGCGCGTCGGTCCGCCGCCGCAGCGATTGAAGCGATGTTGCCAAATCATATATTCTGTAGTGTGCATGTAGGTACTAGCGCATACGGGATTCTCTTATGATGATTTAGTGTTGTACGCGACTCTGCCCGATGGATTTACCGCCGTACGAACGGATTATGTGGGCGAGAGCAAACACGGGGCAGCGGACGCCATATTGTGATTTACGAGCAACTTTTGATTCGCGGCTTTATTACCGCTTAGTACCAACAGAGGGACGAATGCGAGAGTGCGGCGCGGATAAAACCTTTTTTTAATATTATTTTTGAACAGGTAGTGCTTTGAAGATTATATTCATATCGCTTTAGAGTTACTGACGTCAGCCGATTGCTTTTTATTTGCCGATTGCTTTTCGGTCTGTCACAAAAGTTATTATCCGAAAACATTGTATGTGGACCGAATTAAAGAAGCTTATATCAAGCATGTCATCCGCTACTTCGTTTTGTCGAGAAGAAAGGCTTCAACAAACAAATACAAAGTCTCATTTATATAATATTTATTATTATTATTAACAGAAAAATGCAATTGTAGATTGGTTTGATTGAAAACTGTAAAGAAAATCACCAGTAACAAAGGTAAAAAATATTATTTAAAAAAAAACTCTTTTACCTAAATGTCGATTGGTTCGCTAATAAAGCAGCTAGTTGTGCCAACCTCCCCCCACCAATTTTTCACAGCGTCCGATATGTATAAGATAAACAATAAATCATATCCGGCCGTTTCTCTTGCAACAAAACAACAGGGGATGCCGGGAAATTACGACAAATCATGCATTAAACATGGGGAATAAATGTTTTCTTATCACGTACCTATTCTTGTTTTGATATTAGTTTTCCTTTATCTCTATTGACACAGGTTACGGCGATACATTTATGGGCGTCGGTATCGTCAACCTTCGTTTATTTACTGTTTGATTTTTATGACTGTGTGTAAAAAGTTTGCGTAAGTAATTGGTTTTATCGGAACTTCTTTTAGGAACCTTTTTAATTATGAATTTAATAATATTTGAGAATGACTACATAGCAATTAAAGAAAAGACTTCTTGGCGGGAAAGTAAAGCGCCATGTCTGCGGTTTTGCTTTATTTTCCAAAATTTGTGTTATGTCGAATATTAATGTGAAATAATAATGGATTATTAACCGTTAAGTGTTCGTGAGTGTGCATAAGTGTTGGCAAATGAAACAAAACAGTGCAATGTCACTTTTCAAATTCTCTCAAGAAGCTCGCGTAAGGTCTTAGTAAAGCCCCACATCTTTACTGAGATCTCGAGGGGTTGGGGGGTAAGTATATCATTTCTCACTTCCCATTTCTAATATCATTCATCATCATCATATAAGGAAATATTGTTTAATTATGTATTACTTGTAAGAAAAATTACTTTGACACTGGCTAAATGTGCTAATCGCACGAAGCCATCAATTAAAAAAAAAAAAAAAGTTAAAGAAAAATAAGGGCTTGGTTCAGGTGTTATCTGAATCTATCTTCTTTTCTTAATCTGATTCTGATTAAATAGGCATAGTATTAATTGTAACTGCAAAGACGAAGAAAATAATTATTTTGCTTAAGTATTTTTATATCTGGTTTATACCTACGTTAACGTGGTATAAACAAACATGACATTTGCTGTTTAAGGTATAACATTTTAAGATTTATTTAGATATAAAATGATGGCATACCCTTTGCCGATCAGGAGGCCTTAAATGCTGGTATGCACAAATCCTGGGGTGAGATTACAGGAAGCTATATTTCTTGATCCTAACCAGGCAGTGATTAACTAAGTTCTTAAAGTAGTAGATTTAAGCTATGTTTAAGTATAAATATAAGTATTTGGAAAGCATTAACTCTAGCGATATAAAGGGAATGGTGCAATATTGTCTCAACGCAGAACTTAGCGTGCAAATCTGGAATATTTATTTCGAATGCCGGTAGAATCTCGGCGCATCCCGGCCGAAAGCCGGCATTTGCATTTCGGCGTTATATACACAGAGACTGGGGAGATATTTAAATATATTTTTTGTGATTACAGAAGCAGGTTAACTTTGTAGGGAAACATAGTTTTTTTGACTTGTCTATGGACCATACAAAGTGGGTCATTCATTTAAAATTGTAACAGCAACTATGAATCCTTTTCGTGTATAAAAAAAAGCTTAAATCTTTCCTGAACACATAAAAACTACTCGTAGATACCTATCATCCTACAAGCAATTTACAAACTAACCAGTTCAGTTAGGACACTCTTATATTTGCAACCGCGAAAATAAGGCTTAATTAGACAACCTACTTTCCATAACCTAAATAGAACTTAGCATTTAGGAATCCCACAAATTGTCTAAGTGTCTAAGCACTCAGATCATTGTATCCAAGCCCTAACTTAGATGAGATTTAAGCCGGTCGTCAGACAGCGCGGCGCTGCGGTTTCTTTGCTTAACTCCAAGTTAAGTTAAGTTAGGCTACGCCCAACTTCGGTTAGCGAGGCTCCTGAATACAAACTCCTTACAGGTGACTTTGTTTCGTCTTTCTGTTTGAAATTTCGGAATAACACTGAGCTGAGAGATTCTAGTTTGCGAGTTTCAAATGCGAACGACTTAGTAAGGATACGCGTATAATTTATTGAAATGGTGCTTACTGTTTCGTTTATTCACTTTACTGTGGTAGATCACACAAGGAAAATTGGTTTGTTGAAGTATAGGTCTCTTACGAACTGTTTAGATAAGCACCACATAAGTAACCTAACTTATGTATATTTCTATTGTGTTTCGAAGTAAAAAGAGAAGCGTTATTATAAGTTGGAAAAACCATCCATGTATCTTAAAAAGGAGAACCTAGTTATTATCTTATTATTTATTATTTTCTTATTATTTAATATAGGTTTTTTTTTAATAAAATTCTCTTAAGCTAAAACTAAACCACCACTTACTATTGTACTGAAAACGAATTAAATACAATCTGAAATAACCTTAAATTAGTCGTATAAAAAACTATCTACACAATTTGATAAATAAAAGACTCATAATCCGTTCTAAAGCTCAGTCCATTTAACGACAGTCCCATTTCGCTAGCCGCTGTCTCTAACTTGATGAAAAATAACCCGTAAATGGTTTGTGGGTTCGTAATAGACGTTATGTCAACAGTCGTTTTGCGGCTGCTCGAGTTAAGGACCGGCTTTCAATACCATCAATTTAATAGGCAAGTATTGCAGCCACGATTTTATTTGAAGTCGTACTTTATTGCGTTCATTGGATAGTACCGTCAACAGATGTAGTTGTAGCGAGAGTTATAGTGAATACGGGTATCTGCGTGCTATTGTTTTTATGTTAACGCAAATGCTACGATTGCTTTGACAGATCTACTTGCGTTTTGTTTTTTAATTATTTTAGGGTGACATTTACTACGCTTTATAAAGTATATAGGTTTACAAATAATGATTATATACATACAATAGAAACATATGTAATTAGTGTAGCTCGATACATATTATATCAACCTAACGGTTATTATTTTCAAATATAAATAGTTATTAAAAAGACTCTATATATTGTATTACAGTCTATCTGTATTCCTGTAACGGTATTACAGATTTTTTTACACTAAATAGATAAGTCAAAATAAAATATGCTCTACAGCAAGTATCTTATTAGAAAAAATCGTAGTTACATGAGTATATATAAGTACTTCAGTCTGTTTCGGTTATAAAGTAAATAAAATGTTTAATAGGGTTTAACGCCAACTATTTAAAAACGGCAGAGAGCTACTTAAGAGTATACTAATTTATCGTTAATTCCCGTTAAACGCTTTAATGAAGTTTAATAAGACCCTTTTCTCCTTCTGCTGACGGTACACAAATGGCATCGCTTTATAAGTAATAACACGGTATCGGGGAAGATTGCGATCGGCGATGCGATGCGCGTTTATGTAAGTTAAGTAGCAAATCGCAGCTTTGTTGATCACACACTTTAGCTGGATAATTTTCATATCTCACTGTAACTTGTAGAGCTGCGAACAACATTGTAAGGAGTAGATGAGGCGTTTTTACTTAACAGTAGTCTTACATTTGTTTTGCCGATTTTAGGTAACTTAAATGTACGTGCATGCCTGTATATTCACGTTACATCAAATTTAAGTATACGAAAAATGGCTTTTATAGTAAAATTTCCTAGGTATGGTATTGGTTTTAGGCACCTAAGTAACTAAAAGTACTGAAGTAATAGTAATTTTTAATTAAGTACTTAACTTAAACTTACTTTTATTACTGGTTTAATATGCCAACTTTCAAAGTAGGATTTTTTAATGAAATAATTGAAAATTACTCATGAGAAAGAACAAAAAACCCGATAGAATACTACCTTGTGATGATTCATAGCTACATTAATTAATTAGACTTTATAATTCTAACATTTATATTCTATAACTTAGCCTGATAGAGTAATAGATTGACTTTGACAGTTGGGCAGTAGGCAGATTCAAAATTGAAAACCCATTCTAAAAGTTAACTTTTAATTTAGGTTTAAAGACATTTATTTCCCATAAGAACTTACTTACAGTTCACTTAAGGGTGCGCCGACAAAAAAATGCCAAAAATGCAGTTACGGTTAAGTAGATATAATTGAAAATACTATCGTATTAAATGAACAAAATATATATTAGAAGTATCATAGGGAACGTGTTTACAATTTGTCAGAACCATAAATTCATAACACGCTATAGTTTTTTCTACAATATCATTTAAAGTTGGGCAAAAATCATGAAAAAGAGTGGCGGCGTTTAGTAGATTTCTTATAGTTTATCTAAATTATTGTACCTCTGATTTTGTCTAAACAATCATCAATGGATAAACTACAAATTGCTAGACTACATTTTCGATTCATCAAGTGGTTATTTAAATAATTATTTTTTATTAAGCACCTTAAATTCCCCATACAAAATTAGTATGGCCGCGCGGCATCAAATAAATATGGACGACGACATTTCAAATAAAACATATGACACTTGTCACTTATGGACGGCGCACCCTTAAAAGGAGATAACATTATACACTATAAATTTACTTGTGGGCGCAGCGCAGCTAATTTTGTTTACAATGATTTTCACTTTAAATAATTGTTCACCTTCAATGTTTACCGCTAAAAAACATCCCTTCGTCTTATCTCTAAACTTTGAAGGAGCTCCCCTTGATACCAAACCGGCCATTGGAATCCTTGGCGTCGATATTTCGAGTGACGTTCAATTTCGCAGTCATTTGGAAGGTAAAGCTAAATTAGCTTCGAAAAAGCTGGGTGTGCTCAATAGAGCGGGACAGTATTTCACGCCGACCCATCGCTTACAGCTTTACAAAGCACAGGTCAGGCCTCATATGGAATACTGTTCCCATCTTTGGGCTGGAGCGCCCCAGTACCAACTCCTCCCATTTGACCGCATTCAACGCAGAGCTGCTCGAGTTGTCGGCGACGTGGTAACCTCTAGTCGGCTCGATCCACTGGCCCTTCGGAGAGACGTTGCATCTCTCTGTATATTTTATCGCCTTTATCATGGGGAGTGCTCTGAGGAATTGTTCGGTTTGATCCCTGCCGCTGATTTCCTTCACCGCACTACACGCAATCGACTGTCTTTCCATCCACACCATCTTGATGGATGGCGATCTACTACTGTGCGTTTCTCACGTAATTTTTTACCACGAACTACAGTGCTGTGGAACCAGCTCTCAGCGGCGGTATTTCCGGACCAATATGACTTAGGAATCTTCAAGTAAGGAGCCTATTCCTTCCTTAAAGGCCGGCAACGCATCTGTGATTCCTCTGGTTTTGCGGGTGTCCATGGGCGGCGGTGATTGCTTTCCATCAGGTGACCCGCCTGCTCGTTTGCCACCTTCTAATATAAAAAAAAAAAAAAAAAAAATTACTCACTTATTTATAAACATTAACAAGTTGCAAGTAGTTAACTAGGTACTTTCCCAACTTAATGACAAACTATTTGGAATTTAAGAATCAAGCATCATGACAAGCACTAAACACTTCTATTCAATTTCTAAAGATAAACTTTTTAAAAACTCTTCAATTTATAAAATTTTAATAATTAATTATTTTGTTGCGTCATTTTAGTCACTGTACCAGTTGGTGGTTAAAATAAGCTTAGCTTATTTTGAATGTGACGATAAATATAACATAGTTATTTTAATTACCTACTGTTTGACAACGAAGAAGAACGTAACTAATTTATAATCGCGATGTAATTTTTTGTGTGTGTTCGTTCATGTACCAACGTAATATCCTTATAAATAATGCGTGTCGTGTTTCAATATTTACGATCAATAAATTAAAGATTACGAAAACCAAATGTTTTGGCTTAACTGTCAAAATATAAATCAAAACGTATTATTTTGCCGGATTCCGAGACCATTATAATTTTATTTCACACTTGAGAACAAAACGTCAATACATATTTCAAAAAGTAGTCCCACGAAATCAAAAGGTTGGTTGATGGTATTTTTTTAATAAAAAACAATTTGTTATACAATAGCGGTGTAGCAAGAGGGCGTGTGGGCTATTCTATTCGCGATATCATGTTCGTGGTCCGGTTAATTTAGTCGGGTATTTTAAGACAAGGCTCGCTAGAGAAAGCCAGCGGCCATATTTCAAAGTTTGACAGCTACAAGCCAAAGCAATATGGCGACTGCGCCACCCAATGAGGGGCAAGCCCGTCACGCGGCTCCGTTCCTAACTTAGATACATTAATCACGCCTGATTTATTTGGGAAGGAGTGACACATTTTATAATCTATTTTCGAAAACTTCGTGGAGTTTTTCAAAATGTACACTCTCCGCTTGAGAGATCGCAACAGCTGTATCTTGTTAGCGTCAAATCGGGTCCGCTTTGTGTTAAAATTATTTGCGTGAATGGTTATGTTTATTTTCGGCGTGTAGGTACCATACAATCCGTAAATATAGATGTGTCGTAGTAGTATTGTGCGAATTATTCGCTACATGATCCCGTGTTCAATATCGGACTGTTATTGATTTATGACGCTATTAAATTTAGTAACAGCTGATGTATTCATCTCGTTAATGGACGCCGCGCCTGCTCGGGCTTTCGTGTGTCTCGCCGACACATAAGTGTTTTAAGTGCAGCCAAAAATTGATTTTAAAATAGCCGTGGGTGTCCTCCCCTAGGATAAGAAAGAGTCCGAGGCTTCCACATGTCACATACGTCACGGTTTGTCCTAATCCACCGGGGACGTTCAATTTTTATTACATTCAACCCTGATCTATGGGCTAATATCAAACCAATATATATCGGAAAGTGACAGCCAAAGAGTTTTACTAGTGTTCCGGGGTCCGTTCATATACCACGAAATGAGTTTATTGCAGTCGATTTAAAATTAATGTTGAATGTATTTCATCATGGCAGACATTTTTGTAAGGGCACGCTTAACAAGTTTTTTTCCGTTTCGACACAACTTGAAGCGATGTCAATTTGGTTGACAATCATTTAGCAATTTACATTAACGGGGAGTCACTCGAAATTATCGTCTAGGGGTAAACCAGAATAAGAATCAGGTTGGCGACGCGTTGCCCCGTGCAAAAAAGATAATTTTCTTGTGTGATGCCTTGTTTTTCAATGGCTCATTTTTCTTGGCAACGAAATTATTTTAATAGCTATCTCCGCATCATATTAAATACATACAAGGAATTTCGAACGTACCGATTGGGTCAGACCGGCCCTCTGGACTTGAGTGGCTTAATTATATTGTTTAATTTTTAAATTTCTCGTACATATATGTAAAGTTGTTGGTGTATTTTTAATTTTCTTTTGTTATATTGTAATTTGCCCAGTTGCCGGATACACTTATTGGAAAAGGTCACAATGCCTTGAGCTTATTTATCAGTCTTAAAATCGTTCAAAATGTTGTTGTTGTATACTAGAATTTTAATGAAAAAATTCCGTTAAAGGTTGTATGTAAAAGGGATGGAAAAATAAAAGTGTAGAGACACCTGGATAGGTGAGTCTTATGAAAATGGAATTTATCATCTTAATATCTATAAAGCAAGCTCAACAAACAATACGAAATTAGTTCTACCCAATAAATTTTTCCAAAAGATAAAAATAACCTAATAATACTACAATAGTACCTGTACGGAAGTCAATTCAATGTACCTACAGTTGATCTTACTTAACTACTTACCTACTTCTTACTTTTATTATCTCGGTAGCGTTTTAAAGCATTATTTTTCAATTAAAATATAATCAGACAGCGCGTTGTAGCATAATATTCAACATTGCCTACTCACTCACCACACTTCACTTCACTTTGGTGATGGTTCACTAAAGAGTTTCGTCTCAGTACTGTACGAGCACAGTACACATACGCAATCCCGCATTCGATTCAAATCGATTCCGTTACACTGTCCGTCAGGTACGGTCCGCAGAAAAAGCGGTTGAAGAAATCGCTGGCCGTGTTTCATTTTGAACCTTTCAGTCAATTAAGCTTTGCCAATTTAAGAGAGATCGTGTACAGTCGCCGCATGTATTATTCATTTTGTGCTTTTGAGATAACAAGGCGACTTAAGTCGATACGCATCTAGGGGACTGATTGGGAGTCAACTGAGCTCTATTAAAATTACAGGATTAGTAGTGAGTAACTGCTTATAGTATGACAGTAATGGTACCGGTGAATAGATTCTAATTGTAATCGTTATATTTATTTGATGTTTATACAACGTTATTTAATAATAAGTTATGTTGTGACTTGTTTAAGAAAGAATGACCCTAAATAAAAAATAGTAATGTAATTCTGTCACTATACCAAAAAAGATTAACAAACCGCTTTAGAAAGTACAAAGCAGTAGGTAGGTATATGTGAATCAATTTGCATTTGCATATCTCATAAAACAACAACGTCTTTGATGTCGGTGTTAAAAGGTTTTAATTAAGGCGCGCATTGAGAGTTCAAATTGTGTTTTGTTTTACATAGTTCTGATATAAGAGCGGGCTTTTTATATAGGTAGCTACCTACTTCGAGCGGCAGTATGATACGCGGACCACCCAAGTCGCTGGGCGGTCGCAGCCACACATACACACGAAGATCCTATATGTAACAAGAAATTCGGGCATCTTCTCGCCACGAACGTGGTTGCAATTACGTAATTTGAGATTCGAGTTACCAATTTGACTTATTATGCATTATCCGAATATGTAATAAGGGGAAATTCTGTGGAGCCCATTTATGAGTCGTTCCCAATCGCGCGGAAAATGAGATGATAATTTTTCGGCAACCAAAAAACGAAAGAGGAGATAATGCGTCAAATTATGAGGTCGTTACATGCATATACCGACTACATAACAGCGTTATGTACGCACTGACTCTTCAAACACCACCATGGGATAATTTAAGCGTTTAATAATTTATTTATGTTCCGCTTTTAAATGAAATTTAGTCTTCTTTAAGTTAGGAAACGACCGACGTGACTTTTCAGCAAAAAGAATAAATGCTACTTTTACCTACTTAATTAATTGAAACATTTTATTGGATACTTCATTTATTAGTTTATCATAGTAGGTATAACGTTTTAGAGGAGTTACGGATTAACGTAAACTGGTTCAGTGAATAAACTATTTAGCCTTATCTCCGTTTTTTTACTCTTCGAGATTATGTATGAATGTGCGTCTGCGTCTCTATGAATGAAAGGTTTGTCTACTATGTCTAGCCAATTTAATAGCCACTCAGCTATGCAAATCGTCTGAAATTGAACGACCATTTAAAATCAAAGATAAAACTTAATAACTAGTGCGTGTGTAACTGAAAATACAGATTACGTAACGTGTTTAATCTGCTGTGTGCGACCTCATTGGGACTATAAATATTGGAAAATTACATACCTACCTGAGACACATAACTGTCTCAGTCTAGTCTGGAGCCCTAGACACGTTTATTGACTGGCCAAACGTGTTGTGGAACACTGTATGTTATCTTAATTCGCCTCATTAGACGCAGCGCGCAAATATCTACTTTACATAATTTTATCGAAGAAAATTGTGCGCGTGGGCAGCGTCGCGATTCGTTTAATGCGACCCTTCCTCGAAATATGCAAACAGCGATTCACTTATGTCTGCCTACGCTAGAATTACCAGTTCTAGAACGCTCCCAGATGTCGCCATTGTCCTGGCAACTTTAAAAAGTATCGTTGCCGTTAACAAAAAAGATTTACGAGTGTCAACAGCGGCTTCCTCCGCGCCACATCCTCTAAAAAAACAACCGATACTGAAACAACAGTTGTAAATCGCGTGGAAAAGTTTTACGAATTAGTAACAATTAAAACGTTTGGAGGCAAAACAACAGTTGTTTCGAATGTCCTCCGCAATTGCGGGACCATTGAGATTTAAGGGCGGTTCACGAGCTATAGATCTTAGTGTCAAATTCTTTACGACTAATGTTACTTGCGCAATCCTTTTGTCGTCGACGGGGTGGGGGGCGGAAACTTTCTTTTGTTTGCAGCACGTGTTGCCAAACGGGTTGGCGACACTTGTACCAACGGAATCCTCGGGCCCCGTTCCCGAGAAGCGATCTTTGTCTTATTTCTTTCGGAGTGAAATTTCATGGTTCACATTAGTATTGTAGATAAATTTGTTGTTTTACGGCGAAAAATAAGCGGTTGTACCGACCGCTACATGGGTTATTGGCGGTCGTTGCGGCCGCTATTTGAAATGTCGGGTGTCTCTGGCAATTATAATAATTGAGCTGCACAAAAGCACGAGTAACTGTACATATTTGAACCGAAAATTATCCAAGATAAATGACATTATGTTCTTAACAAAAATATGTCATTGTTGCTTCATTAAAACCGAAATCAAATAAATATCTGCTGATTTTACCAAGAAACCAAAAATAGAAAAACGATGTTCAAATGATGTATCGATGACTGCTACTGGTAAATGGTTTCATATTTCTATAGATGTCACACCCGAAGTGTCGTTTTTGCCTCCAACTCATCATCTGCAACGGAAACGTGAGCTCGTCACACCCCAAGCCGGCCGATATGTGCACACGCAGATGTCATTTCACAGATCCGCGCGGAAACGTTTGCGTCATTATATACCTATTAAGGCTCGGGTCACACTGCACGCATTTTTTTGCCACACCACAAACCTCGCCTCTGTTCTTAATGAAGCCATTTATGTCATGTTTATTGCCTTTATGGCGCACTCAAGATTTTGAGGTGAATTTACAAGGCGCAAATTGACACTGTAAATATATGCGTAATTAGTGACACATGTGGTGTCGGGCCATGGGACATTTTCGCTTTGTTGTGTGATGGGGTAAAGAGTTATGGGTCCCGTGTGTTTAAACTGCTTACATCGTTCAATTTTAAGTTTTTTTTTTATCGCGTCATTATTTGATAGGAATGTTCTTTGTCTTTTTTGACTTTAGTCTAATCAGTTCATTTTAATCGTCTCTGTTCTAGTGGTTAGGTACACTATCAGTCACAGACTCTGATAGGTATCGGGATACTTTTTGCACTTTGTTTCTTTGGTGATTGTTCTAGTTTTAAGCTAGCTAGAACCAGCTCTCAGCGGCGGTATTTCCGGACCAATACGACTTAGGGATCTTCAAGAAACAAGCCTATTCCTTCCTTAAAGGCCGGCAACGTATCTGTGATTCCTTTGGTTTTGCGGGTGTCCATGGGCGGCGGTGATTGCTTCCCATCAGGTGACCTGCCTGCTCGTTTGCCTCCTTCTAATATAAAAAAAGCTACCAACATCTTATCTAAGCTTGTCATCGCAACAACAATTGTTCCGTCAGTTAGAGGTTAAGGGGCCTATCACAAACGGCGCGCGCTCGCGTTTTCTCAGTACTACGAGCGGCCGACGATGCATCGCAAAAGTAGCATTTTGTGCAGTTGTAATTACATTTATTTGAAGTTTAACAATTTTTTATCGTTCAAAAAAGTATATAATTTGAAATCTTACAAACTAACGTTAATTCTGGTGTACATTTTACTTCATAATATTAATGGAGTAAGGAGATATTTACAGCTAATTCTGAACGTTTTATGGCTTTGAATGGGATTTTTTTTGTAGAAATTCCATTCATATTTCGAAATTCCGAGTCCGCTACGAACTTAACCACTATTTAAGAGATATTATTATATATTTTTCATTCCGTTTGCTTAGTAAAGTAGTTCAATCCATGAGCTTTAAAATTGCCGTCAGCGTATTTAATTGAAAACTAACTTCGGAATTTTGGCTTGATATAAATAGATAAGGGAAAATTGCAAAAAGCGAGGCCGATACGAATTATACTAATAACTATTCTCCACCATACAATAACTCAAAATTGTCTAAGGGTTTCAGTTTCTCTGAACAAGAACGCCGAAGTTGGGCATTTTATGCAAAAATCACGGTCAAAATGTAATAGGCCTCTTAAGCAGTCCTTTAATGTTTAGCATTCCGTGTGAAGTGATCTTCGGCTTTGTCATCACTGACCATCAGAAAGACAGAAAGCAATAAGCTTCTCCACTGAGTAATAAAAAATTAAATTGTGTTGCAGTTTCGTGAATTATGATTTTGAAGTCAGCAAGCAGTTATTGAGTTTTCTTCAGTGATACCTACATGTAACTTGAATTAGGTATTTAAAAGCTTATACACCAACTTCAAAACGTATGTCCTCCAATTAGATTAAGTGCTTTAGCTCACTTCACAAGTAATCAACATAAATACTGCTGAGGCCTAATCTAAACAACGCAATAGAAAGAAGGTCCCAGTATTTATTCGGAGGCTCTCTTGGCTTTCGCAATTAGTATCACTCAATTAACCACTAGTAGGGACCGAAGAATTTTTGTTAATAATTAAAAAGGTTGCACTTAAGCCCCGGCGGGTAATTTAAATTACGGGCCAGTGGCCAGGGTAATGTTTTAAGTTCAGTTGACTGTACTTGAGTTTCTTTTTTTTTCGTTCCCAATGTGTGATGTTTTTGCATTTCCAAATACTTAGATCGTCACTTGTCCTTTAATATATTTGCTTTCCCAATAGATCGTCATTTTGTTCTGTGGCATAAATTTGTTTTGAGGTCTATTTCTGTTTCGTTTGACGCTATATCTTGTGTCTCCATCCACAGCATGCATGGAATAGCAACGTAACTTAATTAAAATATATTTATTTAAAGAGGAAAACCGAAACAATTTTTCAACTTTTCCCAATCTGGAAGTTCCGGTGCTCTAAATAGATATTGGAACATACTTACATATAAACTAAATTTGAAAGTTTATCTAAACTAAATCTAGCTAGCTACCAACTTTTTTTGTTTTCATAATCGTTGTTATTTTAACAAACGCGTACCTTTTCTAGTTTTTATAATCGTTGTTTTTTTTTTCAAACGCGCACCTTTTCTAGTTTTCATAATCGTTGTTTTTTTTTTTTAAAAACGAGTATCTTTTCTAGTTTTCATAATCATTGTTTTTTTTAACAAACGCGCACCTTTGCTAGTTTCATAATCGTTGCTTTTTTTAACAAACGCGCACCTCTTCTAGTTTTCATAATCGTTATGTTTTTTTAACAAACGAGAATTTTACCATAACAGCTTCTTTAAAGCCTTAACAATATAGGTTTTACACTTTTAAACTTTCGCGTTCCATAATTAACAAAGAAATTTGAATTAGGCTTTTCGATATTACATGTTATTTTTGTCTGTATTTCTTACTAGCAGACACAAATCCAATAAAATAACAGACAATTTACGAGTATATAGAAAAAACTCTAACAATTTCTTCACCATATTTGACTAAGTATCTAACAAAGTTACTACTAACAAGTGCCAGCTCATACTATAACCTAATAACATAGTGATCACACCATGTTTATCTAAAGACTCAAACCAATCTTGGTGCTCGAGTTAATGAAGGCATTAAATGGGTTGGTAACCGTCCGTGTGAAGAGGCCGCGCGGACCGCGGTCCCAGGTTCAAGACTTGTTTTATTTTTGTGTCGGTTTCGCTTTGTAGGGGCAATGTGTTGATCAAGTGCGCCTGAGTGGATGATTCAATTTTAACATGTAGATTTATGTGAGATATAGACGCATTAGTTATACCACAAACGAGTTTGTTATATCAATATTTATTAATTAGAATGGGTAGAAATATGGTCTACACCTAAAGTGCGTTAGATACTAAAAACTTTGTAGTGTTTAAACTTAACTTTAAACCATGGTATTCTAAAATGGAGATTTAGATAGACTAAAGTTAAAACTTGTTTTAAAGTGAGCCTGTATAATTTTTCGTAATAAAGGCATATATATTTATAATAAGATTAGTTTTTATAGTTCTTACTAGATGGCGCGGTTCGTATTCTGACTGAATCGCGCTTTTCAACAGGTTTTGAATCAACAAGGAAAATGTTTCATTTAATATTATTATTTGTATTTAGTACCTATATAACTGTCAAAAATTTGAAAAGATGGTTGTGTAAAAGGAAGTTCAATAGGAATTACATTAGTACCTACAAATAATTAATTAATTAAAGAAATTAAACAACTTCCTCATCGAAACTAAAGAAGAAAAAACCTCTACAGAATTTGAATTCGCGTGTACTGCTGGTAGGTAGGTACATACTTATTGAGGGCGTACTTTTCGGTCGCCAAAAAAAACAGCGTGCCTTCAAAATGCTATACATTAAAGAGCACGCAATGCCGCGGCATGCAATGAAGCGTATATAGTGCCGCGGGTCATGCAGGGTTGCCAAATAATGTTTTATTAATTTTTAAATAAAATGGGGTTGTTTTAAACTCGCGTACCTAAGAAATAATATAAATTAACAAGAAGCGATGACCTTCGTCTCACTTGATGGCACGTTACAATTTTGCCTAGTGAAGAATAATGTAGGAAAGTAATGTCTTATTTAAACTATACCTACATCGGTGTAGGTACATCACTGTGGAGAACACAACTAACACAAAAATTTATGTTATTTTTACAGGCTTCGACGGTATAGCTAGTTTAGGCTTATAAGGTTACTAGCGGCCGCTCGCGGTTTTACCCGCGTGGTTCCCATTCCCGTGAAAATATCGGGATAAAAACTATTATATGTGTTAATCCAGGTTATAAACTATCTGTATGCCAAATTTCATCCAAATCCATTCAGTAGTTTTTACGTGAAAGAGTAATAAACATCCATCCATACTTACAAACTTTCGCGTTTATAATATAAGTAGGATAGGTTAAGTTATGGCGGAAACAAGCTGGTCGATAAGAAATACCACGGCGAAAAATTACTTAAACGTTTCCTAATTTAATAGAACTTAAGAAATATGAGTAATACATAGTATTGTTACTGTGTTGTTATGTCTGTCGTTCCTATCAAATTGTCCAGTCTCATTTCATTGACCTGACGTACATACTTAGAGACGTCAATATTTACTGAATAGTCTTGAAAACAGTACCTAGCAGTTAGCACATCATTAGATGATTTTGGTTATGTCATGTAGAGTTAGAGGTACTTGCGTGCGTAACGGAATAGCCCTTATCCATAATGATTTTTTTCTATCTTTTTGTATCAGCGATGCCGATGTAGTGAAATATATTTAATTGTATTTTATACCTCAGCATAAGTTGTGGAGCAGCCCTACCACATCAGCCGAATCTCGGCGAGTAGCGGCACTCAGTTATCACGGCGATCGCCTTCTCGGTAACCAATTCAAAGGGATTCAAAAGAAAGCTGAACCAGATTCATTATTGCTTATATGGACTTTTTTGCCGACTATATACTTTGACACGTTGTACCTACTTTACTTACGTTGCCTTGTAGGATTCTGTCCAAAATTGGACTGTATGGTGACTATCCTACTATATTTTTCTGCCACGAAGTAGCATTGTTGTGTTATGAGTTGGGTTTTACTAGATCTACTGAAACAGCGAGGCATAACGACGTGAAAAGCTATAGGGTCGGTGATGCATAATATCCTTGGTGTTGGAAGCGTCCATGGGTAGCGGTGGCTTGTGGGCACAGTAACTGAAGAAAGTTAATAGTGTATACTGTCCCACTGGTGAGCAAAGGCGTTTATCATTGAAATGAAGTCATCGCTACAATTGATGGGTATTGGCTTAATTATCACGCTTGCCAAATTTGGATTGGTGATCATGATCACATAGAAAGAAAGAAAGAAAAAAAAAGAAAAAGACATTTATTGACTCTCACATTTAAAAATAGAAAAAATAATAAAAAAAGACATGAAACACAAAAACAGAATAAAATAGAATAGAATAGAATAGAACATTTTATTGCATAACTGTTACATTGTATAATTACTAGGTGAAATTGTAATTGTTAGTCCAAACAGTTACCCTAGCCGGGCATTACAATAAGGTTTTATAAAAAATTTGCATGCCAATATTATTTAATTTTACATACTATATAATTTACAATAATAAAACTTAAAATGTCAATAATTTAATAATCGATAAAATAAAATAAAAATAATACATTAGGATTGACAATTACTTAATTAATAATAAAAATAGGCATGCAGAAAAACAAAAAATATAAAAATAACAAACACAACAGTGTGACGAGCCAATCAGGGCCCTACCTCAGCATTTGCCGCTACAGTGTGAGAAAGTCACATTGCAACGGCGTGGCGCTGGTATTCTGGCAGGGCCTGTGCGAGGTGATGTTCGTTTCTACAAATAAATAAGAAAAATATATATAATTATATTCGGATATATATGTACTTATATTATAACTAAAGATAAATATATATTACATAGGGTACCTTTGTATTGAAATATACGAATACTGACACTATCTGATCTGGGAGTCGAACCCAAGCGTTGGGTATCGAGCTGCTACTCAGCTACTGAGGCGTAGTAACTAAAAAAAGTATTTTTAATTAAACGCAGATGCTATCGTGCAATGAATTCGCTGGCTGTTGCTTATGTTTCTTAATCAAGCTTCATTGAGCGGTTCGCTGCAAAGGCCCCGGCTAAGGTTGTACATCAACATCGACGTTTAAACGAAATGAAGCTGTCGCCATTGCCAATTGTAACGTCACTTGGTTTGGCTGGCTTGGCTAGGACGGGCCAGACGGGCCAGACCGGCCAGCCCATTCACCATTCAATCGCTCGGTGTGCACTTTTAAAGCCACTCAGTGTGTCGATGACCTTTTGTATGGTTTTGATGGAGGTATTTAGAACTTTGGTGTTTGGTAATGCTGTTAAGTATATCGTAGTAAATTAAGAATTTAATAAAATAAAATTTGAACTAATGTACTCTATATCTTTGTGTATAGTTACCAGCAATTCACCACCTTGAAATGGCTTAAGAAAGATCTAATGTCTATATTATTATTTTTTTCTACTAATTTTGTAAACCTTTGGAGGGTCAGTGGTCGGAAAACTATGACAGAGAAAATACCTAATAATATGTAAAATAAACGTGAGATCCGAAAAAGTGTTTTATTTCAATGTGTAGGTTATATTTGTGCAATTTGCAAAGCCATAAATGGTCCACCCATTATCCAAATTATCAAAACATGTCTATAATCTGTCTATAACCATGTATATAAGATGTCTATAACCTTTTTAGACAGATCTATTTGTAGAGTTTATGAAATTCTTTTCTGACATGCATTTCTTTTGTTACAGGAGCGAACGGCCTCAGAAGACGGGGAAGACAAACGTACACTAGATATCAAACACTAGAGTTAGAAAAAGAATTCCACACGAACCACTACCTCACGCGGAGGAGACGCATCGAAATGGCGCACGCGCTGTGTCTGACGGAACGGCAGATAAAAATATGGTTCCAAAACAGGAGGATGAAGCTAAAGAAAGAGATACAGGCTATAAAGGAGCTGAATGAGCAGGAGAAGCAGGCGCAGGCGCAGAAGGCCGCGGCGGCGGCGGCGGCCGCTGCGGCTGCGCAGGGCCATCCCGAACATTAGGCCCGCGCGCCTCGTCTCCCATACGATCATCGTACGCCGAACTATCTCTAGCTTGTGTTTTTTTTTTGTAAATTGTTTGTAATTATTTTCGTTATCTAAGTGTTGTTCGGTTGTTGTGATTATTTTTATAAATTAATTATTAACGTAGATGTTTCTGAACGAACAATAAACTGTTAAATGCTAGACTAGAAACGGGTCGTATTATTTTTTGTGTTTCGAGTTTTTGTTTTATTTGTTGATTTATATTGATTCTTTTTTATTAAATATTTTAATTTCGCTATCGTCGAAGGTGTTCGGAAACCAGTGCAATTTGTAGGAATCTCTTCCGTGTAACATAGTGTAGGTGTATCGTAGTGCGTTTTACGTTGCGCGCCCGCAGCGCCCCCGGCTCGGCTGCGTCGACGAGACGAACTATATTGTACAAATTTAATATGCCTACCAAAGAGACTCGGTCTCGTACCCATAAAGCTAAGTAAAGAGTCGTAAGTTAAATTAATTATCCGCTATTCTAATATCGGACTCGTGTGTGAAACAGATGATACCTTCCGCGCCATCTAATCCTTCAATACTCTCGCATAAGTATAGTGTAAACGTGATCGTGTTCCTGCAGTTTTAATAGTCGGTGAAGTTAAACAAATTGCCATAAATATAAGTAGTTATTATTTAGGTGGTAGCTGTGTATATAGTTAGGGTATTATGGAAGTGTGCGGTTCGATTGCGCTGGCGCCGCAGAATGGGCAGAAAAAGGAGCGATGGTGCGAGCGAGATGGGAGAGGGCGCGCGCCGCGGCGGCCGGACTCTGTGAGGTGAGTTTTTGTCAAAGCCACCGGCAACATTATTTATCGGGCGGAGACGGTCGCGAAAAACTCACTCCTCGTCACCGGCGACGCCATTTTTGAAATCGCCCGAGCGAGACATGTACGGTGTTGCCATTATGCAATGTTTTAATTTACTAACTCGGCTACGTTTTATGTTTCCCGACCGTCTCTCGCGTACTATCTTGATACACCTGTCTGTGATGATGTTGTTTATGTATGTCCGCACTCTTTTGAAGTCTAATCGAGGTTGCATGCCTCGTTACATTTTATTTTTAAACTTTAATTATTATTTTTAATGCATTAACAAGAAAGCTCTATTCAACCGCTTAATATTACGTAAGCATGCATAATGACTTCATTGGCACACCGAACAGCCGATGGGAACTATTAATTGGACTTACTGTAGTCCGTTTCATCTCGGACGCCAAATAAGGCTGCTAAAGGCTCAAACAGCCGCTAAAAACGGAATTCCGCGCACGATGTAACGTCAGCACAAAAACATACGCCGGATACCTTTCTACCTATTCGGCTCGGATATTCCTGTTGAAAAATGTTGGATAGCACTATGTGTACGTGCTAACTCTTTAAATTGGGATTTAAATCTTATATCTGGAGGCGCGAATGTGGATAAGGCGATGGAGAATCGGTCGGTTAAGATAAGCAGCGACTGTTATGGTAAAAGACGCAGTATATAAAAAAAATATTATATATGCTGATGTTAACATGTTGCTACAAAAAAGATGGAATTATGGTTGTATACAGTATGTAATTTGTACAACGACGTTGAAGGAATTAGCAGGTGATTAGAATTATTTAATTATAGTTGAACATTGATTTGCAATTTTAACACGTCTTTATTTGCAATAACTTCGTTGCGTGGTAGGTTTAAAGATTGATAATTGATAGGTAGTACCAGATGTAGAGACTATTAAATGGTTGCAAGATGCTATAGTGGACTCTATAAGTGTCAACATGCAATCATTTATACGAAAGAACTGATACTGTTATATACTTACCTAATTTGATTTTACCTACCTACCAGTGCTCTATCTATGTGTAGGATACTGCCGCAATAGATAGGTATATGTGACTTAACCAATTTATAAGCAGCACTATTTTTATTTTTTTTATTTTGTAGTTTTATATTTTATACTACCTACAACGAGAGAGCTGATAAAAATTTCACTTTATAATTTCAAACGGAAAACGGAACTTTATTTTTTAATTTAGAAAGTGATTAATAACAATTTTTTCTATAGTTTCTAATTTCTTACCATATTAAATGTTAAAATTCGGAAATGTAAAATTTATAAACAGTCGTCATATTTTTTATATACTTGCTTAGTTAGAAATGTAAACGTCAGAAAATGATTTGTGTTTTCTGCTGGCCATACACGGCGGCCATGTTGCAGGCCCGACCTGCCAATACAACGATAACAGGTAATTATTTAGCCGATACGAAAAATTATTGGCCGGCCCCATACGAATGCATCAGACGCGAAATTTTCGATGTCTTCATTGGATTGTGGCGCTCTATCAAACGTAGGTAGGTACTGTAACGTTTATGAATAATTTAAAAAGCAAATGATTGCACAATATAATACTCGTATTATAACTAGTAGGTACCTGGATGACAGGTATTTTTTTTTGATAATTTTCTAAAAATTAAACCTAGCTAGATCGATTTATCGCCCCCGAAACACCCTACATAGGTACTAAATTTCATGAAAATCGTTGGAGCCGTTTTCTGATTATATATATACCTACATATACAAGAATTGCTCGTTTTAAGGTATTAGACATATATTATAATATATAGATGTATGTTCGCAACCACCAATCCGCACGGGGCCCGCGTGGAGGTTTATGGCCCGTTCGCCCTATCCATGCTAAAGGAAGGCTCGTGCCCCAGCAGTAGGGACATAAATGAGCTGATGATCTTTGTTCGGAAACTACAGCCTTCTTTGAAAAACTTATAAACTAGATAAAACTGTATATAAAACACTAGCTGTGCTCGCGACTTCGTCCTAGTATACTAGTGACTTGGTGTGTAATAGTGACTTTCGGCAGCATTTTTAATTTTTTAGACTCTTGTTCCCGTTTTTGCAACATTTTTCACTGATGCTTCGCTCCTATTGGTCGCAGCGTGATGTTATATAGCCTAATTCTTCCTCGATAAATGGACTATCCAACACAAAAATAATTTTTCAATTCGTACCAGTAGTTCCTGAGATTAGCGCGTTCAAACAAACAAACTCTTCAGCTTTTTAATATTAATATAGATTATAATAGATGTAAGTAGGTACCTCAGTGCACATCAATTCGTTTATTAACAGAATCGACTTTTTAAAAGCAGCATCTTAATTATAAATATATTATAATAAATTTAAAAAATAGAAACACTTAACATAACATCTTAATTATATAAACGCATATAATGATGCAGATGAAAACATAAAATGGCATTGAGGTAAGCGGTACAACCATTATGAGCGCACTCATTAATATTTCAACAATTTACTTGGAGACTATCACTAAATAGTAAAAAAATAAAAGATGTTTAAAGTTGGAAAAATTAAAACATTTTCTTGCATAATTGCTGTCATGTCGTTGTTATTTCGAAACGTTGCCCTAACGAGGCTTAAAACAAGAGGGACACTTGATCCAATTAAAAATATTTAAAAGGAGGTTCGTAAGTAGCCGATTAATAATGTCTTCAGCGAATAGAAAATAATGAGTGCGCCGACCAATGAGCGCTTTCAATTACGCATGACAGACACTCCCATATAATGTTTCTCACTTAATTAGAACATACATTCCGAAAGCAGATGTTTGATGTAAAAACTCAATGTATTCCCCGATAACTGGCCCTTTTTAACACTGTTGTAGTCTAGTAGCTTTCTGTGCCAGAACTATTATTTCGGATCATTAGCGTTTTTACCACCGACCCCTTAATGTAATGCAAGTTTTTCCGCAAAAATCATCACTGTTTATCAGTTTAATCAGGCCATAACTCAACTCAAACGTTTTTGTTGACTATTCACTATAGTTTTTCTTTTTCGAAGCAGTAGTGGACGGCAAATACTAACTTATCGGTATTTAAAAAAATCGAGAGTGTGTCTGTTCACCTTTCGAGTCACAACGAAGTAACGGATCAACTCTTTTATTTGCACACAGATATTTAAATGATTAGGGTATGATATGAGATGATTTTAATCCCAAAATTTATCCTTCGCTTGAGGTAAATCCTAAGTCGACATGGGCGGAGCCGCAGGCAGCAGCTAGTATCCATAATAATGCCATAGCTTGTTCAGTCTGCCCTCTCTTTTTTCATATAATCGTGCTTATTACAATATTACGGGCCAGCGTGTCCTACACGACGGGCTTCCGAGATAATTAGATAAATTGAATAATGCATGATCGATTAATCAATGCGTTGACGTTTTTATTTTTATTTAAATTAATTGATATTCAGCGGCGGTTTCTTATTAAAATATTGCAATTTTATAAGGCTCCCGGAACCTGTTTTGTAATAAAAGGAGTTTGGTGAGTGGCTGGGGCGACGGCCGGCTGTATATCACTGGCTATGTACAGGTCCGGTCCGGTCGGATGAGGCATCTTCGGCCCTGTATGCCTGTGTACCGTACAGTACATTGTACACTGCACAGTGCACAATGTCTTAAAGAGCGGACGGAGAGCAAAAAGTTACATTAACTCTTTTGTCATGCTGTGTTAGACTAGTTTGAAATTTATAGATGTTTTTGCTATGGCAATACTTATTTATATCATATAAGTTAGCGTAAATTATTTGTTGTAGGTTAGTTTAACATTCAACATTAACTATAAGTAAATCAGATATGATAGGATACGGAACACCGTAACAAATACGAAATTACAAGAGGCTAAGAATGTACTAAGATAACAATTTTAGTACATTCTTAGCCTCTTGTAATTTCTTATTGTGCGAAGAGAATAAACGTTTTTATTATTATTATTATACATGCATGTTCAGCTCAAGTTCAAGCTATTATTAGATTCTCAATAATGTAACTAATATATAGGTATATATTTGAGATAACATTTAATTAAACAAAATTATTTGATTATTTATTGATTATTATTATTTAATCCCCCGAGTGGTGCCGGGGATATAGAATTGCACCACCCCATCTCTTCCCGTGGGTGTCGTAGAAGGCGACCATGGGACCATACCAGAGGATGGGCAGCAGCGTCTCTCTGTGCTTATTCTCACCCTACTGCGATCGCCAACCCGCCTGCCAAGCGTGGCGATTATGGCAAATACCCCTCAAAGTGATTTATCCTTAAGGGAGGCCTTTGTCCAGCAGTGGACGTCTTTTTGGCTGAGATGATGATGATGATGATGAAACAAAATTATTTAATTTAAGGAAACATGCGGAAACATGTAAATAGTGCATAGTGGCAATTTAGTATTTGTTAACAGTTAATCATCACTGTATGTTTTCCAAATAAAGCAAAATAAAAAAATAAATTAATAAATAAAATTGTATTTAATTGTGACTTTTACACAATGGATTTGACGACATAGTCCAAGATAGAGAAAAATGGAATGAGAGAAGGGAGGCCTTATCCCCGCAGGCGCAGTAGAAGCGGTAAGGATTGTATAAATTAGGTACCTACCTATCATTTATAGGTGCACACGGTAATAGCGAGTCATAAATTAAAATTATAATGCCAACAAATTAATAGTGACGTTTAAATCGACCGGTCTTCAATGTAGTTCGCAATTTACTTGATAGATTAAACGCTACTTGTCTTGTATGACGACCTCCCCGTAAAATAACCACTCACCATGGTTGAGTGGTTGAGTGTGGTAGTGTGGTGTTTTTTTTTACATAACTTTTTTTTAAAATTTCTTACGAATAAGCACTTGCCATTTACTTCACACCTGATATTAAGATATTAAGATTTGACGACCTCCTTGGTCGAGTGGTTTGTACACCGGTTTTCATGGTCCCGGGTTCGATCCCCGGTCGGATCAATTTAGAAATTATTGTTTTTCTAAATTGTCTCGGGTCTGGTTGTTTTCTATGTAGGTATAATAAGTATGTATTTAATTATTTTAAGTATGTTTATCCGTTGTCTAGTAACCATTTAACGAGTTTCATAACGAAGCTTCTCTTGGGCTAGATAATTGGTGTGAGTGTAGGAAAGTTTTTATTTTTTTATTTTTTTAATTAAGTGATGATATGGCCAAAGGTAGAAGCTACTTTAAGGAATCTCCAACTACTGAAGAACTGGCTATCTTATCTCTATATAACTGATGCAACACATCAATGCTACTAATATTGATATTATGGCGACATATTTAGATAAGATGCTGAAGCTAGTCAGGCAGACTTAAAATCAGTAAACCCGTTGGGATTTGAACCTAAGTATATGTCTGGGACCAGTGATCTAACCACTAGGTATATAGATCATAGAGACAGTTACAAAAGTTTATTGATGTCTCATTCTCAGTTATGATCAACATAAGCGACTAAGATTTCCTTAACGCAAATGGAAAAAAGCTGAATTTTTTTTTAATGAATTGGTTTTATTGGAGGCCAGACCAATAGTTACTTGAGATGCCAAATAAATATAATAAAGTAAGTCTTTCGACATAGCGAACGTGACACTGCACCGCGATAAAGCACCATCCACTCCAATACCTTACAAGTGACAAACACATAAGCGAACGGCGATATATCAACTGACTGTGTATTTTCTTCGCTATTTTCGTATGCTCTAAAACCTTGCTATAGCAATATATCAAACTTTCGATTACCATTGCAATATAAACTTTATTACCAACTCCAAAGCACTTTAATTGCGTACGCTCAACAATAGGGTATGTGACTCTTAACGGCTTTGTATAAAGCTCAAATTCGCCCGACGTTTGTTAAGGACAGTTCGTGCTAGATAGCATCTCTCACCCGACCTGCCCTGCCTTCCTACACGACAACGAGTCTTTTAACTGTATTTGTTCCTAGGTTCGCGTCCCGGGTGACTCGAACCCGTTCCCGCATTCAAAGTAGACAATGCATGTTGGTAGTTGAACTTCCTCCTGCCGTGTATGGTAAAATGGCTTAACGAATACATTTCAATAATTAGTGTGAGGATTCGAGATGGATACGTCCGTACGTAACTTTAGTTTTAGACAGATAAACCACTTTATTGCTTACACTATATAATAAAATTAACATATAGCAGAAAATTATAATATAAACGTAGGTAAAGGCGATCTTATCTTTAGTCACAGATTAAAATAATCTTTAGTTGTCTATGTTTGTTTTGTTGTGGCACTACCTGGTGGTAATATTTAAAAAAAATACCGGTTTGCTTAATCTAATAAAAACTTTTTGTCTTGTTTTTGATTTCTAAATTTCGCGTAGAACATACATTAAAAAACATACTATACGAATCTACTACGGACCCTGCATTGGGTTCCGTAACGTAAAGGAAATTACATTACATACATTACTCTTTAACTTCCTACTTATTCATTAAAAAAGTGATTACTTAGGTCTGCCGCAATGTATCTAAGGACTAACTCTTAGGAATCTAATGTTTTCCCAAGATTTAAAGTTGCTATTCTGCATATGCTAATAAAAGTAGGTCGTACACACAAGAAGTAGGTTTGATATTAAAATCTAATGTTGGTTGACGTTACCATTTGAAATATATACAATTTCATTCGTATTGTAAAGGGAAGCGTTCAAACAATTATAACTATAAATTGTACCAACATGACAATTACAAAATTAATGTTATAAATTTGGCAATTACACGCAATTCTAACAAGTTTGGCGTCGATAACACAACGAACGCTCCAAAGCAGTAAACTAAAGCACATACGAGCAATAATAAACATGGCAAACCACCCCGACCGTTATCGAGTTAACCCCTATAAAATTACTTGGCCATCTGAAATTTATGATTGGTACGAAATTTAACTAGCTGCTCATATTATATGCACAATAACACTGAAAGCTTTGGACTGTTATTGTTGTGTGACAATGGTTTTGTTTCGGTCATTGTTTTAAAATTAATATTTTTTTTTTAGTTGATTGCTTTGTGCGATTAGCACATTTAGCCAGTGTCAAAATAATTTTTCTTACAAGTAATACATAAATAATTAATATTTCCTTCTTGTATGATGATGATAAATGATAATAGAAATGAGAAGTGAGAAATGATATACCCCCCAACCACTCGAGTATCTCAGTAAAGATGTGGGGCTTTACTAATTCCTCGGGCGTACTTCTTGAGAGAATTTGAAAAGTGACGTTGCACTGTTTTGTTTCATTTGCCAACACTCATGCACACTCATGAACACTTAACGGTTAATAATTCACCACTATTTAACATCAATATTCGACATAACACAAATTTTATAAAATAAAACTAAACCGCGGACTTCACTTTCCCGCCAAGAAAAGAAAAACTAAAATTAATATTCTAGTTAGTTTCTGGTGTTATAGTTTTTTTTTGCCCATTGATCTCATTGTTATACCTAGTTAATAAATGCTATTTTTATTTACTGTCTCAGTTTTGCTATTTGCCTACAATGATTTTGCACTTGGTTACAATGGTATTATGTGTCACCTCGTTTTTCTGTGTACATATTCGTGTTGTATAAATATCTTACGTTTTTTACTACTCGAATCGTAGAACAATATGACGATAAAAAAATATAAATCCCACATTAAATCAAACAAACTATTAAGTAAGTATTGAAACAAAACATTTTGAATGTACAAAAAATAAATTAGCCTAAATTGCCGTAGTTAGCATCAGCCTATTTATTACAATCAGCTTTCAATATAATATTAATATACATTTTATTAGAATATAGAATAGAATATTACATTACTTAACTTAACTTAAAAAAAAACAGAAAAATAATTAGAAAATTAAAAATTAAAAACCTACAAATAAAAGATGTCTTCCAACTGTGGGCTCAAGAATGCTGGCAACATTGCCCCTTTAGATTGCCAAACCTAATACGCTGGCAAAGGTAGCTGCCAGCCTTCTTGTTACCGGAGGCCTGGATAAGGCGAGCACTTAACTAATTTTTTTTCTTCTCTTTACTCTTTTTTTTCTTCTTCTTTCTTTACTTACACTTTTTTCTTTTATTTCCCTTTTTTTCTCTTCTCTCTCTTTAATATACATTTATTTTCTAAAAATATGCAGAATTTTGTTTTTAATATGATTTGAATGGTAATATTTATTGAACAGACCATCGCATATTAATGTTCAAACTAACAGAAATTAATCTTAAAACAATATCCGTTTATTGGGCCCGGTTGCGCGTAGGTAAGCTACCGCCATTTACGACTTGCCAGTTGCCACTTACAATCACAGTGGGGCGATTGTAAAACTGACCATAAAAGTTCATTATCTATGGGCTTGTTCGCGCTTCCAACTTTTATTTTATTGGTTTACGACGCCATAAAGCTGTGTAGTCACAGCTAACCCGATTGTTGAAGCGTTTCATTGAGACATCCAATGTGCCGGCATTTATATTGGATCGTGCAGTATGTTGTACATACGGTTAATTTAGTTTAGTTTGTCTCTAATACGTAATAAGAGCTTCCTCACTAAGGAACTAACAGCAGTTGTGTTAGTATATTTGATATACATATACAACCTTATTTTTAGTTTATACGAAAACCGAAACAAGGGTCAAATATTTTCATTTAAAGAATCCGTACAAAAAAATTAAAATAATATCTTGAAAACTCACGAAGTTACAAGCTTTTTGTGCTGCCCCATTGTGTGTTTTTAGTAGGGAATAATTTATTTGAGATTTTGTAAATATTATTGGTCAAAATGTAACATGGTATAAAAAATTATGAAATCGATTCTATTACTGATTCTGAACAAACAGTTTTCAGGTTTCGTATAAACTAAAAATAACATTGTATATATCATGTTTAAGGGGGCTTGACGTTGGTAATACAACAAGTAGGTAATAATATGTATTCGATATATATTTGTTCTATTATATAGGAAGTTTCAGCCAATTCAGCTCTTGACATGCTGTGTTAAAATTTGAAATATTCGATAATGTTTTTGTGAACTTTAAAATACAGGGTGTCCTAAAATAAGCACGTTACACTGACAATGGAGGTAGATGCGTCGAACAAGCCTAACTTCATAGAAAAGTTTGAAGTAATTTTTTTTCACGGTTGCTGCTCAAAGTCAAAGCCATTGTTTTTATGTGATAATAAAGTTAAGAGAAACTATCAATTTGTCGTTTTTGCAGATGACTTTTCTACTAAATAATGTTGTTTCATCATGGGCTCTCTAAGCTCATTAAACTTTTCTATGGGCAAGTTAGGCTTGTTCGACGCATCTGCGACCCACCTATCTCCGGTGTCAGTGTGACGAGCTAATTTTGGGACATCCTGTATAACAAAAAGTCTATGAAAATAGATCAATAGAAATAAAAACATTAAACGCTGTAACGTATTGAATACGTGATATCATCAGTAATAGATTGATACCTTTTATGGAAAATTAGAAGACAAGGCAGTTATTACAATTATGTGATGATTCCCACGACTTCGAAACAAAAACCAAAGTGACGAATGGTACAACTGAATAATGTTATGTGAGAATTGTCACTTTCAATGAATAAATAAAACAAGTCAATTGTTACTCCAGAATCAATAAAAACTCATAAACACTAGTTTTGCTTATTAAATGTTAATGTATTTTATTATTTTTGGATTGTCATCCATCAATCAATACTGTTAATGCGTTCTTGATATTTAAATGTCTCTTTCAACTTCGAACAAATGAAAGATTAGTAACCTTTTTAAATTTTAAATGTTTCTCATATTTAGCCAGTGCATAACCAGCACGAGTCTTAATTAATTTTAACGTTAACACAAAATAGTTAATATTAAACAATAATCTTGCTGCCTTACCCTTTTTGCGTCGTATAATTTTCTTACATTTTCATCGTAAATACTTTTAAGGGCCATTCAGCACGCAAGCACGATGTCGATACGTTGATCATATGACATTCTATACGGGGCGTGGTACCACGCTTAAGGCGCTCACACAGCCCCGCGTGGCAAACCGCCACTTACTAGCCAGTATAGCCACTGCTTCCGATAACTGCCGGCTACTTACCTAATTGCTTCAACACTTAATGATTATGATTGGTTGTCAGACGAGACTGGAAGCGTTTAGACATATACGTCTTATCCACTTAGGATTTTTGTATGAAATTCGTATGTACCTAATGAAAAAGGTTATGTTTCAGATGGTAATAAATAAATGTTGGTTTTCTAATTTGTATGTTATTTTAACAATCACTGCCTGTAAGTGCATTGCTAATTTTAAATTAATTTAGTGAAATACTGAACAAGGCTTTTTGTGTTTTAAATTAATTTAAAGATGAAAGTATAGCAGTATAAAGTACCTTATAATAGTAAATTCTTGTAGAGACTTGCGTAGAAAAATTAAAGAACGTTTATATTATGTATTATTTAATTTGCATATAGAGAAACAGCTACATTTTCAGCGACTGTTCGCGAACCAATGAACGCAAGCGTCGTTCCTACGGCAAAAGTACATAAATTAGAAAAGCCATAAATTGCGCGAGGCGTTTTAATTGAAATCGCAGTAGTTAATTGAGTGAGCGCTGCGTTTCGCGCATGCGTCTCCGGTGATTTATGTGAATCGCACCTATTTACCGACCCTGCTCACGTTTGCCCACCTGCATTTTCAGTATGTAAAACCAAGCGATTAGATTGGTTCTTGTTAATGAATTCGCCATTGTATTCTATGTAGTTTACATAGTAAAAGAAATTCATAAAAACATTTATTTTTAAAGAAGAAGTGTTACTGCCTCTTTGCTTTAAAGTTTTAATAGGAGTGTGGAACATTAATACAGACCTTTTTTGTAATTGAGGGTAATACTAAAGTAGTTGAGATACGTTATAAAAATACATTTCATAGGTAGACACATTAGTAATTTTATTGAGTTTTTATGAGAGATCATGTAGTTTCGAAGAGTCTGAAGTAAGGATGCCTTTAAAAGACTTATACAAAATGTTTATATAATTTTTAACACAAATTTTGTTGCGAACAAATTACAAAAACACAAATGTTGAAAAAATTTCCACGAGCAGGATTTGAACCCGCACCCTTCTGACATACCGGGTCAGTTGCTCTCCCAATTGAGCTATCAATATATTGAGCAATTGAGAATAGAAGGGTGCGGGTTCAAATCCTGCTCGTGGAAATTTTTTCAACATTTGTGTTTTTTTAGACTTATACAATTTAAACGTAACCCATATTAAGTAAAACCCTTTTTCACAAACAGACATTCTGATGTGAAAATAAAAAACAACAAACGTATTTTTTCAACAAAAAACATAATTTATCCATTCTCTTGAAATGTGTTTATGCACAATTAAGCAGGCACTTATTCAAACTGCGTACAAAAGTAGTTCACATTAGAACAGTTCTTGTGATATCCTGCATTCAAATGGATCTCCGCGAGTCCTTATCTTCGGGGAACTTTGAAACGTTTCAACTTCGCATTTGATTTCAGGATTTTAAAGTGGAACGCTGAACTCCATGGCTACTTCTGGCAGAGTTATCTCTGCAATTTTAAAGTAAAGTATACATAACTAAAATTCTAGACATGTTAGTTACAATATACCTACATAAGCGGTGAGGGTTTTCGCACAGAACCTACTAGGAGCATTTCTATGTTCCAGTAAAATTTAGACACACTAAGTGCCTTACAAATAAACAAAGGATAAAGTCCGAAAAGTTATTCCGTGTTTTGTTCCTGTCATGTAAATGTCATTTCAAATTAGAGTAAAAGAGATAAAACACGGAATAACTATTCAAAGCTTATTGTTTGTTTATTTGTAATAGGCTTAGACATCATGTTAATTATTAGGTACTACACTTAAGAGCGTTTACGCCGCACACTAGCGCCGCCAATGAAAAAAAAACATATCTAGTAATTAGAGACGAAAATCAAATTATGCTCAACAAACTATCTGAATGAAGTAATTTAGCATTTTTACGTCACCTAGTTAGTTAAATATGGCGTTATAGTTAAAAGTGGCCGTAACGTCTTATTTAACTAAACCATAACATGTGAGGTGTTCATTAGTTGACGTAAAAGTGCTAAATTACTTCATTCAAATAGTTTGTTGAGCATAATTTGATTTTCTGTCTCTAATTACTAGATATTTTTTTTTATTAGTGGCGCTAGTGTGCGGCGTTAACGCTCTTAAGTGATGGTGTATAATAACAAATAAAATACAAACAATTATTTATAATAGTAATGACATTCGCTAGCTTTTCCCTCACAAACACCATACAAAAATTTCGTTTGGCATGTGCTTAAAATTTTCTTTATTAATACTAACAATACTATGGTGAAAAAAATAATTGATCTTTTAATAAATTAAAATATTCATATTTATATTCATATCTTTATTGCACTCCATAAGTTACAAAGATGTTAAAAATATAAGTAGGCACATTTATGGACCCTGTAGGGCACGGCAAGTAGGAGAGGCGAGGAGTCACCTTATGCTCGTATTCACAATTATTTATTTTTTAGTTTATTATATTTATTTAAATTATGTATACATAAATCTATATAAAATGTCACATCACTGACGTTAAATATTGTTAATATCAGATTATGTGCCTACAAAAAAGAGTATCAATTCAAAACTTATCAGTCAACATAAATAATTCATGAAAACGAAGCAAAACAACCGTGATGCTTATGAAATACTGTTGCACCATATCAGGATATTACCATTTCGAATTCATAACTGGAACGTTCTTATTTAAAAACTAGAACAAGAGTGCTAGTTATTAGAAATGTACTTAATATTTTACTGTGTTTTACAATCTACAATATTTTACTAACCTCACTTTTTTACTGGGTTGGTGTGACTTGTATCCATATTAACCAATATCAAGCTAAATCTTTATATATAGTACCTACCTAAATCTTCTGTGCGTGTGTATGTCACTGAACTCCTTCTAAACGGCTGGACCGATTTGAATGGAATTTTCTGTGTGTGTTCAAGTGGATTCGAGAATGGTTTAGATTAACAATTGGACCCGGTAGGTGGCGCTGCTATAGGGGTCCATCATGGGATACGGGTGTTCTTAAGCGGACGAATGATTTGTTTGTTTTGTTGTCATGAAAACTTTCAAAGCGGTACGAAGTCCGCCGGTCAGCTAGTATTACAAAGTAAAGACAAATAGTAAAGAATATTTTTTACTTAGATTTTATATCTACGACTAGCTGTGCCCTGCGGTTTCACCCGCGTTCTAATAGTCATAGCGTGATGTAATATAACCTATAGCTTTCCACAATAAATAGACTATTCAACACAAAAATATTTTTTCAATTCGATCCAGTAGTTCCTGAGATTAGCGCGTTCAACCAACCAAACAAACAAACAACAAACTCTTCAGCTTTATAATATTAGTATAGATAATAAGTATGTATGATGATAATAAATGATATTCCCCAAACCCGTTTCAGTAAAGATTTGGGACTTTACATCACTTCATGAGTAAATTTGAAAAATTATGTTACTCGTACATTGTTTTATCTTTTCCCAACACGCGAACACATAAGTGTTTTGTTTTACAAATTAACCTGCAAACATTATACACCAGTCCTTTTTTTTTTAGTTGATGGCTTCGTGCGATTAGCTCATTTAGCCAGTGTCAAAGTAATTTTTCTTACAAGTAATACATAATTAAACAATATTTCCTTATATGATGATGATGAATGATACTTATTAGAAATGGGAAGTGAGAAATGATATACCCCCCAACCCCTCGAGTATCTCAGTAAAGATGTGGGGCTTTACTAACTCCTCACGCGAGCTTCTTGAGAGAATTTGAAAAGTAACGTTGCACTGTTTTGTTTCATTTGCCAACAGTGTGCATAACACACTCACGAACACTTAACTTAAATATAATCCACCATTATTTCACATTAATATTCGAAATAACACAAATTAAAGAAAATAGAACAAAACCGCAGACATGTCGCTTCACTTTCCCGCCAAGAAGATGCACCAGTCCTATAACATCAGTTACTTCGCGTTCTTTTTTCAAATGATTAAAAAACATTACAATATATATTAAAGTTTTTAAAAATCCGAATTCTATTCGAAACAAAAGAAAGTCGAAACCTATTAGATTGTTTAAAGAGGCCCATTACAATAAGGTATACTGGAGTAATGTAGATGAATAAAAACTCTATCAAAGAGCGACAGAGGGCGGGAGTAAATAAGCAAGCAAGGGTTGAAAACACCCCAACTTTTTCCACGGGGGCCCTACCGACCCCCATTCGTCTTCTGAAGATACGCTAATTTATCTTTATTCGCGTTACTTTATTGCGCAGGAGATTCCTTTCTCGCGGTATTGTTTAGGTCTGATTAAAGTTTGGGCGTGTGCGTGATTTTATCGAGCTTCTTCTTAAATGGCAATTCAGGGGTGAAGACTTAGTAAAACGGTTTTTGTTAATGTATTGGACGATGAAAAACGATAGTAACATCTTCCCTTAATTATTTTAATTGCCTTTGATTTACATTGCTATCTTTTTAGGTTATAAGAATAAGAAAGATTTATTGACCTGCACACCACATAAAAATAACAAATACAAAAAAAATTACATGAAGAAAAACCTAAGTACTTTCTAGAAGATGAATGAATATTACAGTGAATAATATTCAATTAGGTACCTATACGTTTCAAACATCGACACGACGAACAATACGCAATCTTTAAGTTTCAAACATCGACACTATGTATTGCGAAGTTTGAAGTAGCTGCTGATGTCCTTTACAATACGTAGTACGTGACAGCGTTAATTAAACAACGTAACAGTACTTTTACATAGCCAATGTGTCTATTTACCGACCAGTTGGAATAGACCCGCGTCACTGACACCGGTTCTCTTTTGGTGCCAATAAGATTAGGGGATAGAGGAGTGGCGAGGCTCTTCTAAGAATGGTTCTAGTTTAGCAGCGGTACTATTTGTCGCCTGCTTAGAATATTTTCGTACGATTTTTGCTTATTGAACAATAAGTAGCTTTATTAAAGGTAAAATGTTATTCCTTTTATCAGCTCGTTTTATGTCCCCACTGTTGGGGCACGAGCCTTCCCTATGGATGGATTGGGACAACAGGCCATAGGGCCGCGGACTGATGGTGGTTAACGACTGCTAATGCAGCCGGGACAAACGGCTTTTACGTGCCTTCCGAAGCACGGGGAGCTCGAGCTGATAAATTTTTGGTCACCCATCCAATGACCGGCCTTTGCGAAAGTTGCTTAACCTCAGCACTCGCAGACCGGGAGCGTTAACCACTGCGCCATTATTCGAGCTCCTCCTTCCTTTTTTTTGCTAAAGTAAAATTGACTCTACATTTATTTTAACTTTGATAACCAAGGAACCTATGTATCTTATCTCTCACTGTTTTAACACAGAAATGGTACTAACGTAGATAGATTGATATCTTAGTAGCACTAGTAACCAAGTACTCAATCAGTTTTCGTCGTAAAAAAAAAGAATTTCAATGAAATACTGAATGAGAGCTAGCAAGTAGCTGATTTGTATTTTATTATTTCTTAAGGTAAAGGCACTTATGTTGACGGATAAGCACAGTGCCTTGATCTCATCTGATGTTAACCCTAGGCTGGTAACACATTTAAATTAAACGTGAATGATAACTGGGGTGATCAGTCACCCCCATCTTAAGCAATGAAAAAAAACACATTTAAAGGAATTAACTTTTGATTTATTAATTAAACAAACATATAGGAACTTTTCTAGAGATCAAACAGCTTTCAAAAAAAGTAAAGTAAAAAAGTCATGCAAAATGTATACTTAGACACAGTTCATACAAATTTCCTTTCGATGTTCAGAACATACTGGCTTCTTACATTTTATGCACATAATTTTAACTTTTTTATCATTTTTTCGTGGGCATAACACACACCTGGCTTGCTTCTGTAATTTCAAAGGTGGTTTACCTTCAACAACTTTTTCTGGAATGCTTAGAATAGCACGAATAGTGCAAGCTAATTCGCGAGATAAATTTGACTGTAAACGCCGTTTCATACGTGGTTCAGCCAACTGACACGTCAAATTTTTCAAGAAGGCCCTTCTGTACTTCTTCGCTGGTGTATTAGGACGTTTAGCCTCGAGATACAATATCATAGCATTGATGCCTGCTTGATCTATCATCCCAAAGAAGAACAAAAAATACACACGTAAATAGTAACAGGGGTGACGCGTCACCCCATACACACCTCTGATATGAAGCGAAGTCCTTTCGCTTCCCGTGCGCAACGACTACTAATTAAACACAACAAAACAAGAGAATACGTGAAATATTAGAAAGAGACAATAAATCACTTTCGAGATATTAGCGCGTGATTGGTTGTCTGGGGTGAAGAGTCACTCCTGTTACCATCCTAGGGTTAAGTGATGTATAAGGCCAATGATGGAAGCGCACTTCACCCGGGATCCTCAACTAGTGAGGCACTGTCTATCTTATCTGGTAATTGCCGGAATACAACAATGCTACAAACATTGATGTTATGGCGACATATTTAGATAAGATGGTGGTAGCTAGCCAGGCGGACAAGCTCTACTTACCACCAACCAAACCGAGTACACAAACATGTACGGGAGGTACACATGGGTAAACATGGGTAAACATGTACCCTCCGCTGGGAATCGAACCCGGGACCTCTGGGTCTAAGCCGGTGGTCTTACCCACTAGACCACACAGAGGTGATTAAGTCTACCAGCACACGTTTTCCCTCCTTCCTATAAAATGGGTTCCTTCATACGAGGCGTGAAGAGGCACCTTGTGGGCCGGCAGGGTGAGGGTGACTGATGCTGCGTTGTTTTCACACTGCACCAGTTGACCTTGCGTCTAGACTCCGTTTCCACTTAACATGAGGTGGAGTGGAGTCATTTGCCGAGCCAAGTATAAAAAAACCGGTCATGTGCCAGTCGGACTCATCCACCGAGGGTTCCGTACAAATTTATGGGTACTACATATTATATAGTTCAGGAATCGAGTCTCCTTTTTCCCGACTGTTAGGTACTACATACACCAAAGTTATTAGGTAAGAACCTATACATATAAAAGGCGAAAAGGTATTTCTTTTTTCATTCTTCGTTATAAATCGAAAACTAAAAAATATTTAAAAACCTGTTTAAGCTTGTGCAAATGAAGCCCTTTCATACGATACCCCACATGACACGGTTAACTTACTTCAAAACTTAGGACCCTCGTTCCTTGCGTATAGACCCTGTTTTTTTATTTAATTAAATATGTATAGTTTTCAGACTTTTCCCTGTAAGTCCTTGTAGTATGACACGATATTAGGTACTTGCCAAACTTCATAGTTCTAGGTCAACGGCAAGTACCTACCCTATGAATTTTGATTCCGTTGAGAGTGTCGAAATATACGTTTTTTGCGACATAAACGGCCGTATCCTTTTTTTTCGTTAACTTAGAAGTTTGATTTTTTCACAGCTTCAAGGGACCGCAGACCTGAGTATATGGTTTTAATTTCAACTCGATACCTCCACGCGTTCCCGAGATAAAGGGTATTGATAGACAGACAGACAGACAGACGGACAACGAAGTGATCCTATAAGGGTTCCGTTTTTTCCTTTTGAGGTACGGAACCCTTAAAATCAGTTGCTGATCCCCCTTTTTAATGATTAATGAAAAAAAGAGTCGACCACTGACTTGGATCGAACACTTCTACCACTATTCAACTAACACCTGTCGTTATAGCGACAGACTAAAAAAAAATGTAGCTTTTAAAAGCCTTACCACGAAACGAAGTCACAACGTTTTCGCTGAAAAAAGAAATTAAAGTTCATTTGCGAGTTACAAATAAATGGTAACGCCACGAGAGGAGTACCAGCTCAACCAAATAATTGCTATTCTATTCACACCGAGGGGCGATTTATGCCCGGAATTATTTCCTTGTTGTTTTATTCGGGGATTTGTCACTCAGGCCCGCTTTATAATAACCTCCAGATCGAATAAGTTTTTGGCGAAGCAATTTATTGTATTACTTAATTGAGTTTTAGGCTATTTGAATCGGGACTGTATCTACATAGGTACTTGCCTAAATAAAACAGTAGGTAGGTATACTTTTCTAAATAGGTACCTAGGTACGTTCCTTTTTACGTAGCTAAGAAGCTCTTGTCTTTCATCGAATCAGATGGTAACTGATGATAACCAAGGTGCCTAGCGTACCTATCATCAGGTGCTTATCATCAGGAACCCTCAACTACCCTGGAACTGACTTTATTCCTTTTTATAAACTTGTTAATCAAGAAGTAGATACTTGTAATATCCTTGTCATTTTAAATATTATTTTATGCATTGACAACGCTACGCTTTAAAGAAAATATTACTTCTAGCTGGTACTGGCGAAAATCTAGCTACTGTCTACTACCTACTAGGTACTATTACCTATTACCTACTTACAAGAAAATCAGTGTCTCAGTAGACTCATTGTTTTCGTTCCGTTCATACAAAACCTAGTTAAAATATAATTGCAGGTTGAGTTCATACATTGCTTAAATGTTTTCTTATAAAATCAATTTTATTTTTCTTTTACCTACCTATTTAATACTAAAGAAAAGTATTTTTGTTCAAACTCTTATTTTAAGAACACGGTAACGCCATCTCGCGTCTCAATATGAAAGGTAATAAACAAAAAGCTCACACACGATTGCAATTAGGATCACTAATTCCGTTTTGGTATGTGTTTTAATGCCAATAATAAAATATATGCTTAATGATTGCTTATAGTATTATAACTGTGATTTTATAAATAAAAATTGTTACGAAACATTGTTTGAAAAGCACCGTTCAAGGTCGCTGTGAACCATCAAAAGCACACATCATAAAACTTCATCCATCCGCCGCTAGATGGCGCACATAAACTTACCTTAGCTACTAGCGCCGCAGCCGATTGCGTCGCAAACAGAAAACATTCATACAGACATTGTTCATCGAAAAGCGCGCGTGGCTTCCCCGAGTAATGTTTATGATGCAATTTACAGTTCGTATATTGCGAACCACTTCATATAACACGACAATACACTTCTGAATTCTTGTGAGTTTCTCGTATTCTCGGTACTTTTTATTTCCACGAATGGACTTTTAAGCAATGGTTTTTGCAATTATCTATTTGACAAATTATATTAATATATTATGTTTACGAATTTTAAAAGGTTCTTTTACTTTTAGATACATTTTTCTTTGGTAGGTATTAATGTAATTCTACTGAAACATTCTTCAACTCGACATTGCCAGTAAATTATATTAAGAAGAATCATTGTTCCTCGTTAAAATAAGAAAAATCAATGTTTTGCAATATCTAGTCTGTTCAGTATTTCTAAGATATTTTTTTTGTGAAATAAACTCAAACTAAAAAAGAAGATTTGCGATAGGTAAAAACGCGATGCTTTCCAACAGATTTGTAAACTTGAAAGCACTTCATCGTCCATAAGCACAGCACGCCAACGCTACACTAGCGGCATCAACCGATGCCATAAAACATCTATTTTACGATGTGACGACCTCAAATGGGCCATAAAAAGCTTCAGCGTTTCACTCACAGATGGCGCTACAACGTTGAGGGATGCGCGCCATCTATAAGCTACAGGAGCGAGTTATGCATGCTACCAGGAGGTTATGGTTTTACTTTTATTGGGGTATAAACTCGCGAGTTACGAGTCGCTCGTCCAATATGGAGATATCGGAGGGCGAATGGGCGTGTAAGACAAGAGAACGACTTTTATTGTTTGTAAATTGGCTGTAAAATTATGAGGTTGGTCGTATTGTGCCTAATCATGGCGATCAGCTGTTATTTTATGGATAAATCACTTTATTACGGCAAGTGGTGGTTTATGGCGCTATAAAACTTCATTCAAATGGTTGTCGGGTTGTCACTTTGCGTCGGGCACGTTGAATAATGTTGATGTGCATATACTTTTTCCCCTGCTTAAATTATTGCTAATAAATTGAGGCATTATTGTCCACACATTTGTTTCTTATTGTGACAATCATGTAGGTAGGTAGATATTTGTTTTGGGATCATAAATAATTCCTTCGATTAATATGAGATTATTTAATACCTACCTAATTAAGTATATGTATATGGTATATGTTTACTTTTCTCTTTGCATTTAATTAATTACATTAATTGCAATGATGATAGGGAGGTATTAATGATGATGATGATGTCTTTCTGGCCGACTTCAGCCACGACGACTGAGTTCAGAATCCAAATGACACAAGGACAGGGCAGTTATTTAGAGTTTCGAAAGAACTTCACTCGTGTGCTCTGGTGGAAGTGGAGATGTTGCGCTTAGGAAATAGGTACCTTTATTACATACAAAACTTGATACAATAACTGAATACCTACCTATTTAAGAAAATAATTTATAGTGGAAAGACAAGACACTAACTAAAGTAGCATACCTACCTACCTAATGCATTATTCTTGTTTATTTTATAAAATATCGAGACAGTAAAAATAAATAATTAAAAAAAGCCATGAACGAAACTAAGTAATTAAACTAACATCATTGTTTTAAAAACATGCTGTAGGTAATAAAATAAAAATATATCCTATTAAAATCATTGACACATTCACCAATAAATTGTCATTTAAAAGTTTCGCTATTCGTCAACAGATGGCGCCACCGTTCAACTTTAAAACGCCACAACCACAAAAAATTATAAGCTCACGAGTACGAGTGTGTAAATCATGGATTTGTTAGTATAAGTATCACGCGGCTCCCTAAACAAGCGCCGCTCAAAGTTGAGGTGCTAATTATTTGTTTTATGGCGGTTTTACGACGATCGCAATCGTTAAGTTGACGTTTTACGATCGGCCCGACGCGTGATTGCGGCTTTAGTGGCTCTCAGCTTTGATTGTTGTAAACAGACAATTATTATGAGTTGCCACCGTTCGCGGGTGGCCCCGTTTAATTTATAACTTTAGAAGCTGTTGAGTCAATTGTTTTATTAGTTATTAAATAATTTTATTGTTATTAATACGCTTGTTATACGTTGTGCGATAATAAGAGAGCAAAGAGCTCTACCTACCTATGTCCAGTGGTAGTGGTAACCACAAGTGGCTAATGCTTCGAGTTGCGATATTGAAAGTTAAGCAACTCTCACAAGGCCGGGTAACCGGATGGGTGACCAAGTGAATCAAATATAGTATAGGTGTATGCAACCATATCAAATGTATCTCGAGTTCCTTCGGGATTAAGAAAGCACGTTAAGGGGATCAACCTGGTTGTTGTAACATTTAAAAAAAAAAGCAAATAAAATTGGTTCCGTAATGTTGGTGATATGGCTTTCTTACGTTGAAAAATGTATTAGTCTATGCTTTAAATACGCTTAAATAGATCCTTACGCCGATTAGATAGAGCTTAAGATCGAATAAAGTACTTACTAAGTATAGATACCTACCTCCTTTTATGTTTATTTTAGGAAAAAAAAAACTTAAGTAAATAAAATTCTTAGTTATCACTATTTCTTTCTTTATTATTACATTGCCTTGTACATACAGCGTTAGTGAAAACCTAAGTCAAAGCGATTCATTGTTTATTGAAGGCATTTTAAATATGTCTCACTCACAGAATGTCATACTCTAACAAGATGACATCACCACATTATAAAAATCCAATTCTACAACAACAGATTTCTAATTATAATAGAAAATAGATATAGTACCCCAGTGGATTGACCTAGCGTCTAATAAAGCGCAAGAGCGAAACAAAAAAACTGAAAAGACAGAGAAAGAAATACAGAAGGAGCGCCATAATTTATGTGATGCACATTTGGGCCCAACAGCACCAAATAAAAAGTTATACCCCGGTAAGGTTATGATATTAAAGATATTTTATTTTAAACATTGAATTAGATAAAATATTTTTTTTGTTTACCACACTGTTTGTTACAATGTATAAATGAGCTTTAATGAATTATTTGGCATTTAGTTAGGTATTTAAAAAGTTAGAGCTTATCTTTTATTGTTACATCAATAGTCTACTAATTTATAGTTTTCACTTTAAGTATTAAATTATTTTAGAAATAAAGAACTTCACTGCTACTTAATTAAAACAGATAGATATACCTATGCACTACTGACTACTGACTTATTTCAAGAGTTTTAGAGAAATTTGACCTTTTTTATTTATAGAAAAACAGAAAGCTTATTTTAGTACCCACTTAATAGTTGTGAAAATTTGTTGTTAATATAACAACAAAAACACTACGAACAACATTTAAAAAAAAAACTTAAAAAATATAATAAAAAAAAATAATGGCAGACATGTTTTTTGCGACCGTACCGCCTATCGCTATGAGTAAGTTATGGCCGCTGTAGGGTGAGTTACACCCTGCTTAGGTCACGTGGCTCGAGTGGGACGGATGCACCCGAATTCCGGTAAGTGCGACAGAGATGCAAGAAGTTGGGGCGGCAAGTTATCTTCGTTTCATTCAACTCACACTCGCGCCGCCCGAACGTCCGTGTAGATCAATAAAACTACTTTATCTCTTTTTGGCACATCCCCATCCCGTCGGAGACTTCCTAGAACGATACTACCACATCACTACATCATGATTTCAACATTAAACCCGGGAAAGTTGGACAAGTTTGGAGAAGCACAAGACAATTAAAAGTAAATGTAGAGTGAACTCATTGATTCTACGAGGTAGGTAATACAAAAAGTTATGGCTGCTACACTTCTGTTTTAGTTTTTAACTTATAGCAATCTTCTGTAACATGTAATACTTTCCTATTTAAGTGTTATTGATATTTGATTGTTGTAAATGTTTCTTAAAATAGCACAAAAGTTAACCAGCTAAAAACATTTTAAAAAAGGAATTTCAACAAACAGGTTTAGTCGGACTCCTTTAGAATTAAAAAAAGAATTTCGTCTAAAAAGGTTTGTTAAAAAGACAACAGCGAGCGGTTACGTAAACTTTTTTGTGGCATATTAAAAAAAAAAGACAACGTCAAAGCGCCTCTTTGTTATTCGAGCGTCAATAGCTCTCTTTTGTTTCGCAAAAAGAATTCCGTTAACGCAATTGTCGCCCGCTTTTTACGGTGTTAAACCGTTCTATCCGCGTTTACAAAGGTAATAGCCATAAAATATTATTACAGGGCTATTAGGAGCCACAGGTAGGTTCGGGTCGCAGACGCTAGTTCATTCGTGATAGTGCTGGTAGTTGTAAGTAATTGACGTTGTTAATTGTCGGTTAGTGGACGCTGTTTGCTGTACGTGATTCAGATTGAATACGCGATGCGGGGTCGTGAAGTGTTTCATGTAAGTAAGTAACTGTGAGGTTGTTGTCAATTGTTGGTTGAGGGTTAACTTTAATATTTGGTTTTTGTTAAAAAAGGAATTTTAACTGAAATGTTTTGTTGATAATTGGATATTGTAGACTTACAGCTGCACTTATGTAACTGCTAGACATAGATATGTAATGTAAAATAAAATTATAGAGTTAAAGATTACGTATTACCCAAAATGTTTCTCTAAAATATGCTTGCTATGTTAATATTGCAATTAAAGCCTTTTTAGAATAAAAAAATATGTTTGCTAATTAATAGTTAATGACATTTCAACTTTAATGCGCTAAATACGTTACTGATTATCATGTAAATAATTGTTAAAATAATTACAATTTTCTTTGGCTTTTCTTTGATATTGACGTAGTCTACGTAGATGTATTTTAAGTTACTAAATTATTTACCTCTTATTCATTTATTATTGCGCTTTTAACTATAGACAAAGAAGCAGTGAATGTTTTTGTTGTTTGTTCGTCAAATTCCCGCCATAACGTTTAAAATGGTCCCCAAATGAATTTTTGCCCCGAAACACAGCATTTTCCGGAACGTTTGCCGCCGGCATATTTCGCGGTGGTTTGTCTTCCGGTGTCACCTAATTTAGTAATTACTCTGGTCTCTGCCTCCGCTCGAACCCCGCAAGTACGGCGCGCAAAATAGCTGGGTAAAGTACCTACCCGGTTTTTGGGGAAATAATCATCTATTTACTTTTACACATTTTTAAGCATACCGAAATTGCTTAGTAAACAATTGGACATAAAATGTAATTTTCTTTTTTGTAATTTTGAGTTAAAATTATGATTATTTTTTGTTAAAACTTCTCTATTTGGGAAAGTAGGTATAGGAATAAATTTGAAATAGTTGTAGGTGTATTAAAAATCTATAACAAACAGAAAAAAAATGTGTTTAGCACTACATACCAATCTTCGTCTCATAGGTATAATTCCTTTAGGGAGTTCCTTTGGTAAGTTTCACCATTCCATGTTCCAATTTAAATTCAATATTAGTTAATTACGCGACATCAATGTGTAAGAGCTCGATGGCGCAGTGGTTAACGCGCCCGGTCTGCGAGTGCTGAGGCTAAGCAACTTTCGCAAAGGCCGGTCATCGGATGGGTGACCAAAAATTTATCATCTCGAGCTCCTCCGTGCTTCGGAAGGCACGTAAAGCCGTTGGTCCCGGCTGCATTAGCAGTCTGTTTCAACCACCAATCCGCACTGGGCCTGCGACAACGCAGCTGCGTTGTGCGTTGTTAATTAAAACACTTAAAACATAAGTTATTCGATAAAGCTTGAGATATTTTTAGTTTTGTCATCCCCGGTTCGTTCCTTTCCTATCTTCCTTCATTGCGAAAGTTGCTTAATATGCAAGCCTCCGCGCCTTCGAGCTACTGTTTGTCAACTCAGTCGAATAAATAAATTGTAAATAATGATCTTTCTTGGGAATTAATAATCTTCTTACGCAAGACATGACATATTTATGTTAATTATATTATCTGAACTGTCGCGAATGACAGATGTTTTTTAATAACCTACTAATATCACATAAGCTTAAAAGTCACTAACGATGATCTCATGGGAATCTTCCAATGTGTCCATTTCAGTTAACCCTTTATCTTTACACTGATCTGAACTGAATATTTTAGATTAAATCATATTAAACGCAAACTTGAGAGTTTATTTGCATTCATATGATCACATTGATGTTGAGTACTGGTTGTCCAGAAGCTAAGCACGTACTTACCTACTTTGATAAAACACTGCGCCATTTTCCAAATAAGGTTTTAAGTAATAAGTAGGTACCTTACGTTGGGAAATTCCTAAGTTAATTCATTGACGACCTCCTTGGTCGAGTGGTTTGTACACCGGTTTTCATTTTGTCGCCATCTATGAGGTCCCGGGTTCGATCCCCGGTCAGGTCAATTTAGAAATTATTGATTTTCTAAATTGTCTCGGGTCTGGGTGTTTTCTATGTATAATAAGTATTTATTTAAGTATTTTAAGTATGTTTATCCGTTGTCTAGTAACCATTTAACGAGTTTCATAGCGAAGCTTCTCTTGAGCTAGATAATTGGTGTGAGTGTAGGAAAGTTTATTTATTATTTTTTTTTTTTATTTTTTTATTTAATATTCTAAAACTTTATTTATAAACTTATAGTTATATTTTAAACTCTTCATAAGGCTTGTATTTTATCACCGCTGAAGGTAATTGATGGTAAAGCCGAAGTTGAAGCGCACTTCACCCAGAATCCTGGAAAAACAACTGAGGAACACAGAGGAACAGAGGAAATTTTTAACCATATCTGTGGTCTAGTGGTTATGACCACCTTTTAGACCCAGAGGTCCCGGGTTAGATTCCCAGCGGAGGCTATGTTTGTGTACTCGGTTTGGTTGGTGGCAGAGCTTGTTTGTCCGCCTGGCTAGCTACCTAACTATCGTATCTAAATATGTCGCCATAACATCAATGCTTGTAGCATTGTTGTGTTCCGGCAGCTAGAGATAAGATAGCCAGTAACTCAGTAGTTGAGGATTTCGATTCCAGGTGAAGTGCGCTTCCACCTTCGGCTTTATCATCACTTAACATCAGGTGAGATCAAGGCACTGTGCTTACCCGTAAGACATAAAAAAAACTATCAGACAGAAGTCTATCTTATCTCTGACTGTTGAAACAGCAACAGTGGTACACACAGTTGGGTACTGTAGAACCTGACGGGCTCTACTTATCAGTAAAAGAGGCGGTTAAATATTATTTTATGTATTTTATCAAGCTAATTACAATCATCACGATTCTATCGTAGCAGCGGGCTGACCTTGAATCCCCGATCTTCTTTTGTTTTCTTCTAGAAGCCCTTTTTATTCGTTACCTTCTAGAGCAAGTAGGCTCGATCACAACAGTAAGTACTATAACGTCAATACATATAAGAAGTCCTGACTTTCTCGCTGACTGACTAACTCATTAACGCTCATCGCTGAACCTAGAAATCGGAAATTTTGCACAGAGGTTTTAATTATAATGTAGGCAACTATTTTTTCCAAATCGGATTTTACGAAATTTCTAAAGGATAGGGTTGTTTACGCTGTCAAAGTCGCCGCAACCGTTAGTGCTGAATAAAACTATAGCTCGCATATTTTATTTTCTATTCAAACTTCGGTTCGCTTCCGAACATCCGACAATCCCCTACCAAAAAATAAGGAAAGCGAATCGTCCTAATCTAATGAACTGCATGTTTATGTTGGGAAGTCAGTGGCCACCCTAACGTCTTGATTCGTGACAAAACTGGAAACACCCACACATACGTCACCCCGCCACAATCAGGGGAATAGGGAAAGCGGGGATTGGTTTCTATAGAGGCGTTTTGTAAGAATTCATACGGAAATTAAAGCTGAAATATCTGTGCCGAATAATTTAATTTTTTATGTAACTTATTGGTTTATTTATACATGTTGAAGATATACAGAAAATATTTTCAGACCACAGAAATACTTTTAAATCAGTGCCACAAAAAATTAAAATTAAAGGATTAGGAGAAGGTGTTATGATATTTAAGTTCAATCAATATTTAGGTATACAACATTTGAATTACATTTTATCCGGGTCATAACTATATCTACATGTGTTTGTTTATTTTTATAGGAATTACAATTTGTAACATACTTTGATGAATTTCGCTTTATATTTAACAATCAATAAACTATGATACGACAATGTTATAAAATAAATAACTTTCTAACTATAAATGGTTACTAGACAACGGATAAACATAGTTAAAATACTTAAATACATACTTATTATACATAGAAAACACCCAGACCCGAGACAATTTAGAAAAACAATAATTTCTAAATTGACCCGACCGGGGATCGAACCCGGGACCTCAGAGATGGCGACACCATGAGAACCGGTGTACGTTTGTACACTCGACCAAGGAGGTAGTCGAAAATGGCCACGTAATGAAAACAGAATATTTGTTGACGTCCAAACAGTTGCAGTAACTTTACGAGCTTAATATTCTGAGATGCAATTTACGGTTCCTACATCATTTTGTTGCACGCGGGTACAACATGGCGCTCTCTTATATCTTTCGTATCAAACAAAACTTCGGTCACGCTTAATGCCTTTACGACTGCCGGGGGTGACATAAAGAAAATGAAAAACATTTTGTATTATTCTTGTTGCGCTCTTGCCCGCGTAACTCCGGCTACCCCCGATAGGGCGGCGGCACTGTCGCGACTTTCCATCACCTTGTAGTATTCGATCAAGACAAATTGTTTCTCAATTGGTGTGTCGACTTCCCATCTCTTTGTAGCATTCGATCATACAGTGATCATGACTTAGGTATCGTTTCTCGATTGGTCATAAAGTAACAAGGAGTTAAGTAGAAACTTTTGTTTTTACGTCGGTGCAAGGTAATTTGTTTTGTTTTTGAAAGTACCCAAAAATCTTAATTAATGTTTTAAATTTTTACTTTTTTTTTCTTAACGACCTCCGTAGCCGAGTGGCTTGCACGCCGGACTTCGGGCGGCGCTAACTCTGAGGTCCCGGATTCGATTCCCGGTCGGGTCAATATCGAAAACGAACTTTTTGATATAGTGTCGGGTCTGCGTGGTTGTGGTACCGTCGTTGTTTCTGATTTCCATGAAACGACTGCTTTAGCTACTTACCTTGGGATCAGAACAATGTATGTGATGTTGTTTAATATTTACCTATATATTTATTTATATCTTAATCTTTCTTCATCATCAACCTATAATGTCTCCCTGCAAGATCTTCAAAAAACTGGTGTAACTGAACTAGATTTTTGATTATTTATTAGAAGCGGCCTGCCCGCGTCGCCTTGCGTCGTTTTGCGTCGTCCTGTTTCGCCCTGCGTAGCTCTGCGTCGCTCTGTGTCGCCCTGCTTAGTTCTGCGTAGCTCTGCGTCACCCTACGTCGCTCTGCGTCTTCGTAAACGTGAACACCTGAATCGCGTAATAGTTTACACATAAACGATATGATTTATGAAAGTCTTCATCGGTCATCCTCCTCTCATATAGAGATTTAAAATAAACTCTAGCTGCCTATAAAAATAGTTATATATATTAGTCGTTTCCACTCAAGTTAAGCATCTAATTTATTAAACAAATCAAACTAGGCCTTGCTAAGATGCCTCTTTAGTAAAGTTAAAGAGGTACGATTTAACATATGAAACATTAACACATTTTTGTGAAGCTTTGGTGTACCGACTATCTAGGGGGGTTTTACGTAAGTTGCATGTGTGTACGCGGCCTGCGGACGTCTCCCCATCCCAACTGCTTCAGTCTGCTCTGACAAATATCCACACAAACTAGTTACTGGTTTATACTTGACTACTATTTTTTTTAGTGGATCCATGATCTCTATTTGTGTTCTTTCATTATTATTTAGGTACTGAACGAAATACTGTAATTACACTGTAGATAATTGCAAAAACTTAGGCCTCTAAACTTTTGATATATGTTATCATCATCATTTTGAGCTCGTTCTACCCACTGCTGGGTATATAGGCTTCCTCTATGTTTTTTTTTAATATTTTACGGGTTAGCACAGTGCCTTGATCTCACCTGATGTTAAGTGATGATAAGGCCAATGATGGAAGCGCACTTCACCGGGGATCCTCAACTAGTGAGGCACTGGCTACCTATCTTATCTCTAGCTGCCGGAACACAACAATCCTACAAACATAGATGTTATGGCGACATATATTTAGATAAGATGGTGGTAGCTAGCCAGGCGGACATACAAGCCCTACCACCAACCAAACGCTACGCCATTCCCTTTTGTTTTAAGCTGATCGCATGGATTTGGTATATAAAAATTATAAATAAAACCTCTTCATAAATCCAAATTATTTATTCAGTGTTGGCTAAAAAAAATTGCTTTTTTGAATGACATTGTGACTTCGGCTCATAAGTCTACACAGGGCAGAAGAAATGTAGGTACTGAGATTCTCAGTCTGAGAAGAACCGACAATAACTCAGGAAGGGTATTTCCCTTCTCCCTTTCTTTAACAGCGTCAATATATTGGAAAGTGGCCTATCATAGAAGGACACTTAGGATGGCATAGAACGCTTATTAATAATAATTGATTATAACTTTTTCTTAAATCATAATTTTGTGAGCGTTACATAATCAGCCATCACTACTTATTCTGCTTTGAATTTAAACCTTTTATACAAAACTATTCACGTTTATTTTACTTAAATATATTTTAATATTCCCATTTGAACCTTTTGCAAGGTCCGTGGTAACATGCAGACATTCAGTCAATGTAGTGTTCGCATACATTTTTGACAAAAAAGTGCTATTATTTGGCCTACATTGTAATAGTTTGCTACAGATAAAAAATTATACTTAATATAAATAATGTTGGACAATGAAAAGCCTAAGCAAAACATGACATAGATAGATTTCTGAAAACAAAAAGCACAATTAAAAAAAAAAATAATCTCATTAATTCTAGTGAAATGCGCATAGGGAATTTAGGACCATCAGAAGCGAAAAGCATCCCACAAAAAGGTACCTTTCCCCCCCACAAAACAGTCACGTAAATCAGTCGGTTGCTACAGCAACCGGGAAATCTCTGGCTCTGAATAAAATACCTTCGCTTTAATTCCGTGACGTCGAGAGCAGTAAACTTGTCAACTGGAACTATTTCTGTGCTGTGTGTTTGCTTGACAAATCGCGGCGCCCGGCGCCATCTTGCGTTACTACTATAAAGATTTTTCGGTCAAACCTTTTATATAGTGGGAATTATAGTTGGTTACATTGTTACAAGTACCTAATGAAGAAGCTTTTATGACTGATTGTTACAGAGTCCTCTACAGCTTGATTTCTAAAGATATTTTCCTTTAGCATACCTATTTTAAACTTAGATGCTTTAATTCCATTTTGTACTGTTCTTAACAATATATTGAAGAAAATGATGTCATACACTTTATTATGAATCATATTGTATTTCTGTTAAAAAATACAACATGTACTTATTTATAGTGTTTTTGTCATAACTACATTGTGTAAGCATATATAGAACTTTAAAATTACGTAATAGGTATATGTCGATTTTGAAACTTGCTGGCTTACGACGTGTCTACCTATTTGTGACGGTAAATATCATGTTTTTATACCAAATCTATTTGTTCAAATTTTATATTTTTCAAGTTCCACCATCGAAACTTAAACCGGTTTTTACAAACTCTGAAACATAATTCATAAATATTATATATCGCGGTCACATAACTCAGCCCGCGTCCCTGGTTCGCTCGTAATTCGTCGTGTGTGGTTCGCGACTCCTCTATACCACTTTCCTTATAATTTCGGTCTAATACCGAATTTCAAACAGAGAAATATGTGCCATCGGCCGCGGGTTTAGCGGTGATTTTCCACTGAAAATTTACTTGGAGTAACGTCATTATGAATACAGAAGGAAGCCTAACTAAAGCCTTAGACAAATGTGATATATGATAAACGTGATTTTGGTAACGAGCATCTCTGACTTTGATCGACGATCGTGCTCCTATTTTTCCATAGAAATCGGAACTAATAAAAAGTGTGGAGAGAGGGCCATACTAAATAGTGATGGTGAAAAATTGTTTATGGTCAGATCACGTGATCCGGTGTAATATAGCGTCCAGGGCGTCTCAGTAATCTTTGGCGGGAAAATTGTTTTCGTGCTCATCGTTTGTTGGGATGAAGTAGGTATGTAATTTACCCGGTGAAAGCTGTCTACACACCTGTCTGTGAAGCATTGTCACATAAAATTTAATTATGTGTGAGTAACATTTTAGCATCGCATAGTTATCTATAAATGTTGAAATAGTTTGTAAATTGGAATAACAAAAACAAATATGTTTTCAAGACTCAATGATATTGCAAACGATGAAACGCTTGCAATACCATGGGGTGTTGCCAGCTCTGTATTGCGTCTTACCCCCTTATTCATAAAAAACTATTTAAGCATTATTTAGTTAATTGTTGTTTTGTCTCTTTTTCTCAAATACAAAATGACGTTTGTGTGATGTTGACAAACAATATTTAACAAAAAAATGCTTAAATAGTTTTTATGAATAAGGGGGTTAGTCCAGTAATCTTACTGTATCTTAATTTTCATAACTTTACAACAACGTGGACTCAATAAAAATATGTATAAATGAGCCATACAAATGGAATTTAGAAGCTGATTCTGCCCCGTTATAAAGTAGTACAGTTAAACACAATACAATATTAATCAACTCAATAGCATACAAATGATAATGATAAACTCAGAATCAGTTATTACTTTTATGAAATTGAGTATGATTTCGTATACAAACACGTCATTTGTCTACTTAACCAAGAATATAATATAAGCTAGTAGGTACACATAGCTTGCGAAGTCAGTTGGAGGTCGCACGAGGCGAGGTGACAACAAATCAAAGCTGGATTTACGAGGTGCCCACGATCGACCACTGTGCGCGAGCTGTCTCCCCAAACATCTGAAACAAACACAAACAGTATAGAACTTCATACCAGTGCCACTCATAAATCAAAACACATAATAATTTTAAATAAAAAAAAAGAACATCGTTTGTTTTCCTTTCTTCAAATGAAATGACTTTGTCTATGAAAAATTCGATGCTCATAATTTTAAATGCATTCGAGAATCATCACTTTTTTAGATGATGGTTTAGTGCTGTCGTTGCCATCAGCATTACGAGTATATGAACACTCTATTGTATTGTTATGTCGGAAACTATCATTCTAATTACAAAACTTTTTGGTAGTATCTTGGAGGAAATTATTTTGAACTTAATTTTAGTGTTCAATCTTTTTTTCTTTTTACTTTATTTGATGGCTTAGAGTGATTAGCACATTTAGCCAGTGTCAAAGTAATTTTTCTTACAAGTAATACATAAGTAAACTATATTTCCTTCCTATATGATGATGATGATGATGAATGATAATATAAATGATATATCCCCCAACCCCTCGAGTATCTCAGTACAAATTTTATAAAATAAAACAAAACCGCAGACATCACTCTTCACTTTCCCGCCAAGAAGCAGTGTTCAAACTTAACACAATACCATTGTACTTCTGTCAATTTTTTCATGTTTAAAGAGTAATCCGTAACAGTATCTTTTGTAGCAAGATTAAAACTAAAATATAGATTAAGAATTTCACTGTCAGTGCCTTTTAAAATTTAATAATTTTGGAAGGATACATAAATCAGTTGTGACGTTAAATTAATTAAAATTGTACATTCTATCCCGATATATGCCCCGTACATTACTCCCGCGGCATCGGCAGTCTCTGCATGCATTCGCGAGTGGTGCAACAATGACAGATCATGCATACGAGGCACCGTCCGTGGCGGCGGCGGGCGTTGCCAACTCGACCTCATCTTATTTCCTTGGCATCGACGCCGGCGACGACTCGCTGATTTATAACACAGTACCAACCTACTAAAGTTTTTGGATTAAATAGTTTTTCTCGTTCCAATATTTGGCAGAGGAATTATTTTTTTCCGCTCTCCGGCGCACTTTTATTTTGCGTCGTCTACGCTTTTAATTTATTCCACCTATCTGCATTTTCGTTGTAGTGTATACGCACTACGCTCCTATTTTTAAATTAACCAGCTGTCACATTAAAAGAAATGCGTTTTGTCATCTTTATTATTTGGCGGCGGAGTATAAGGCGTGTTTTCTTTGAAACAGTCTTGTTTAACAATGCTTACTAGGTGACATAGTTATCATTGTCGGATAGCATAGAGTTCGAGCTGTCAAATACATAGAGCATATTACCTCAGAATAATAACTAAAGCTATAGAAACCGGACTAAAATAGCAATACTCATTCATCAGTTCGTACTATTTTAACTAATGAACCTAAGTGATGTATTGGAAAGAGATCGATTGTCCTTTTCTTTCGTTATTTCGAAGGTGTCACCAGATTTGTGACGTCATATTTGAGGTAATGTAGTGAGTGACTTTATAAAGGACTCAAAGATTTTTTTTGATCACCGATTATCTGATGACCGTTTGACATAACAATAAAAAAATAAAAACTAAGTGTCAACCATTTGTCGCACTCCAACCTCCTTTTCTAGCCATAAGATAGAACGGAACTAAACATAGTTGCAAGATTTTTATTTTAGCCATCCTTCTATAGCTTTAGTTATTGTTCTGAGCATATTACAATCACCGATTTTTAGATCAAAGAAAATATATTCACTACTTTTTTATAGTCTCATCAATTGTCAAAATATAATAATATAACAACTTTCAACTAAATCTTCTTCAGAACGTTGACCAAACACACCATCTGATAATACAAATCAATATTAGTAAAGGTATACGCTACTCAATTGCGCTTAACTTTAAACGTGTCTTAGAAAGAAAAATTGTGTTAGATGTTTATATAATTTTTAACGCAAATTTTGTTGCGAACAAATTACAAAAACACAAATGTTGAAAAAATTTCCACGAGCAGGGTTTGAACCTGCACCCTTCTGACATACCGGGTCAGGTGCTCTTCCAATTGAGCTATCGTGGTTCTAACCAGCCCGCCGAAATTATTCAACACTTTTTACTTTTTACTTTGAAAGCCAAACATCCGATCATAATATTTTTACAAATACTAAAGATCAGACCCTGCTCGTGGAAATTTTTTCAACATTTGTGTTAAAAATTATATAAACATTTATAAATAGCTTGCCTACTTCTTAACTGATCTTTAGTATTTGTAAAAATATTATGATCGGATGTTAATGACGGTAGTTGTTAACATTGAATGGGGGTCTTTGGCTTTTAAAGGAAAAAGTAAAAAGTGTTGAATAATTTCGGCGGGCTGGTTAGAACCACGATAGCTCAATTGGAAGAGCACCTGACCCGGTATGTCAGAAGGGTGCAGGTTCAAACCCTGCTCGTGGAAATTTTTTCAACATTTGTGTTTTTGTAATATTGTGTTAGATGCCCATTTAACATATTTAATGTGTGTCTTAACATAACTAATAGCACCATATGGCAATGCGTCAATACAAAAGGTTTTAACCAACATCGCAAACTAATACAAGAACATTAATAGAACTCGTTACGACGTGTGAAGCCCGAAATAGTTCTGCTTTCAACCCTCAAATGCCTGTCCTAATGGTGGCACATAACAAATTGTTGGAAATACCTAGCAAGAAAAAAAGGAGATCTGTCTGCGCGCGTCACTCGCATTAGCCGGCACAAAAATAAAATTAATCTGTTGAGTGTGAAAATGCAATAAAGGCAACACACGTTCTCGGATAGAAAATGATGTTTAGGATAATAATGTTAATTAAGGTAATTTAAATATTTTCTTTTGTTGTAACTCATTTATTAAAACCTCAAATGTGTAATAAACCTACTTGAGGTATAAATATCTGTGTGGTATTTGTCACTTTCTCTTCAATCTAAGATGTAACTATTTTTAAAATACCTAAGTTAGGGTTAATTTTTTGGCGTTTATATTTTTTTGATTGCTGAAAAAGTATTCCTTTTATTTAACCCGAATAAAGCAAAACGACACATTAAAAATATTTATTTAATTTCTATCCCTAACATGAACAAATGTTTGAAGTAACATTTTGGTTGAATTTTTTTCCATCGTGTCATGTTTCGCAAAATTTACGCCCGGCTTAAACCGTCCAAAATTTTAGCTTTGCCCGTCCAAAATCCTGATATATGACCACGGAGGGGCAGGGGTGGCAAGGGAAAAAACCTCTTGTGTACCTACCATTTAATATTAATATGGCTTGCACAAAAAATCGAATTAGAATATTATGCAATAAATTTTTAAAAAGACGAATTAATTAATTATTAATTGCTGCTGTATTCAGATAGATATGGTACTGTGCTTTGGCTATGATTTAAATCATATACCTAGCTCGTGTGCTTTAAAAAAAACATTCCTCATTGGTATTTGTTTTAGAATTAAATTACATTAACATTGACAAAAAAACTATTTACTGATTACCTAAATAAACTCATTCTGGCAGTGCAGTGGGTGACAAAGCTAGCAGTGTGATAAGCACAGCAAAACAAAAGAGAAAATAAAAATTGGCGCTAATCATTCCAAGCTGTCAAATCAGTTCTTAATTTAAAAATTTGAATCGACGCTATGTTCGGTAATAAACAGTACTTTACAAGCCGAACGCCGCGATCCATAAACAATAGACAACAGACTGGTATGGTACGGGTCGGAGCTCGGACCGCGAGGGGATGGATTGATGGCCACGCGCAGGTGGGGTGTGCCTGCCCCCGCCAAGACTTTTTAAATATGGATCCCAAATTTCAAAGAGGCGATATATGGTCGACAGCTCAGTGTGCTTTTGTTAGGGAGAACTTTTTAAAGTTAACAGTATTGGAAATATGCGTAGGCAACTAGGAAACATGTTCGTAATTTCGTAATTATTTAGAGTAGATACTTACCGTTGAGTTTGCATTCTAATTTTAATTAAATATTAAAATAAAGTGTTGATATTGTAGTAGTATTTGGTAAATCTTTTAAAGTTAATATAGACGTGGGAAAGCCTGATCCCAGCAGTGGTAGGTACGTTTATAAGCCTCTCACCAGCCGGTGATTATGATAATAAGATTACTCGTAGAAGATAAAATCATGCTTCCGAATAATAATGAAAAGAAAACATTTTAAAGTTGAAATTTGGCTTAAATCCTCTTTATTAAGCGACCGTAAATCTCGCATAGTCGCACCAAAATTAACATACAAACATAACGTTAACACATTAATCTAATATGCGTTAACGAATGTAATAAAATCCTTATCCCGATCGTGAGGGTGGGAATCTGAGACAATTTGCCATTCCAGCCCCTCTTAAGCCCACCTATGCATCTTTCTTATTGCCGACTGGAACTCGAATACACAACTAAGATTACTCCTGACGAAAGAAAGGGTGTTACAAGCCTTTCCCAACGAGAGGAACCACTTGAATACTTTATGAAGTAATTTTAATAATTTTTATTGTGCCCCCCCCCGCCTTTTGTGCTTGCTATGATACTCGTTTTTTATGTGCTAAATGGCGTCAGTAATTGTTAATTTTCATTATGGGAAATAGTGCTTTGTTTGTAATTATGATTCTATTGCTGCCTTTTGACAAGTTTCTATCTGATAATTGGTAAGTATATTATGTGTTGGGCTGATTTATGATACATTGAGGACGTATGTTTTCATTTTTACTCAATCCTGTTAAGTTTTCAATTATATACTGCAAAATATCTCGAAAGCTGAAGTAGTACTTAGTATGCGTAATTGTACAGAACGATACATTTTTTATAATATAATTCAAATTTATATTATTTTTAGCACTATTACGGCATATAAAAAGATCTTAAGGTACAAAATCTGTTGTAAGCAATTACAGCAATATTGTCGTTCTAAAATGCTATATGCAATTTAAAAGTTTAATTAAACACACTGTATCGCGTCATAAATAGTACTATGTTCTTAAAACAGTTATAATGAGGTGAGAACCAGTCATTTAACAGCTATTTAATGATAATTTAATTGGTCACTCGAAATTATTACGCCAGATTTGAATGAATTAAAATTGACGTGTTCATTAAGAAGTTTTAAATAAATAAACATAAACATTTATATAATGAAGCGTAAATGGTTGCTTCTCATAAATAGCTCAGAAAAATTAAAAATCATTTGGTACCATTGCTGTTTATGATAGAAAAATTAATAAGCTTGTAAAGCTTGTAAAATCACCAGTTTTCTTCAAAGTGTACTTACATAATTCAATAATCACAATTCTTATGTATCCTGAATAGTTACTTAATGATATAAAACACTTTACATGGATCTACTCGACTTTTTTATAAATATAATTTTACCTTCAATTTAAATTACCTAGTTAAATAATAAACAGAATAATAATATAGTAAAATTATAAATTAATGAGCAAGCTAGTATCTAGAATGATATAGTGTAAGTGTCATTTAATGAAATACAGTTGATGTTCAATAGAACAGTCTTATATTTATATTTATATTTATATTTACCTAGTAAACACCACATTACATGTACGCATTGTTTGTTGTTATACTCCTGTAGTTACCAGTTTTAGATTTAATTAAAGCAATTTTACTACCACATTCTTATATACACTATTTTAAATTCATGATTAATTGTAACGTACTTATAAAGTATTTTCATAAACTGATTGAAACTATTTTAACAACTAATAATATAATAGTCAAAATAATGCCATAATGATTGCATCGAATTACTGTTCAATACGCCCCCAACCCTTATTATAGAGGCTAATCTACATATTAATACGTGAAGCAAAAGCTTTGTACCCCTTTTTACGAATATTGCGCGGACGGAGGAGTATGAAATTTCGCACAGTTATAGTTTATATAGAGAAGATTATCCGAATGTTATTTTTTTTTTCAAATTATGCATAAAAATACATTAAATCAATAAAACAAACATTACACACACTACCATGTATTTGACACATACGTATCTACACTCTTTCCAAAAATTTCAAAAATGGAAGTGGAGCGGCCGAAATCTGTCAATGCCAATCCAAACTCAAATTCTATCTTTTTTAATTTTTCATTGCTTAAGATACAATCCGTGCAGCCCTAATAAAATTACGGTCGAATTTCGACCACTGGGCGACCACTAGTATACAGGGTGTCCCAAAAATGGCACGCCAGGCTGACACTATAGATAGCTTAGCTATAAACATATTAGATAAAAAAAAACAAAAAAAAATTTGAAAAAAAATTTAAAAAATAAAAATAAAAACGATCTAAAGGTAGAGATTTTAGAAAATAAAAAAGTGGCAATTTCTCCAAAACTATGAGACTTTTACTAGTCATGTTATTTTTATCTGATAGGTTTATAGCTAAGCTATCTCCAGTGTCAGCCTGACGTGCCATTTTTGGGACACCTGTGTATATTAATGTATATACTATTTTAAGTTATTTCTCTCTAAGACGAGCTCGATGGCGTAGTGGTAAACGCACTCGGTCTGTGATTTCTGAAGTTAAGCAACTTTCGCAAAAGCCGGTCATCGGATGGGTTACCAAAATTGTATCATGTACAGCTCCTCCCTGCTTTGGAAGGCTCGTAAAGCGGTTGGTAACACCCAGCTACATAAGTAGTCGTTAACAACCACCAATCCGCACTATGCCCGCGTGGCCCCTTTTTTTTCTGTGGTGTTTCCACCCTTAGTGGAGGCATACAATGTGCTGTGACAAAGTATATTCTAGCAAATAATATGACAATGACGACCGATTTTGACGACATCCTTGGTCGAGTGGTTTGTACGCCGGTTTTCATGGTGTCGCCATCTCTGAGGTCCCGGGTTCGATCCCCGGTCGGGTCAATTTAGAAATTATTGTTTTTCTAAATTGTCTCGGGTCTGGGTGTTTTCTAAGTATATAGTATTTTAAGTATGTTTATCCGTTGTCTAGTAACCATCTAACGAGTTTCATAACGAAGCTTCTCTTGGGCTAGATAATTGGTGTGAGTGTAGGAAAGTTTATATTTATAGTTTATATTTAATGTTACAAGCTCAAAACAATTCAAAACGTTAGCCACAACAATGGCATAATGATTGTAGCGTCACGCCAGTACTGTTCATTACTCCCAACCCTTATCAAGGAGGGCAAGGAGAGGAAGACGGCCCGCTTTTTTCTCGGTTTTCCCAAATAATTTATTTAGCGGCCTCCGTCAATTTATCTCCGGAGCTAATTTCGTCGGTGCCGGGCGCATGCTGTAATTCAACGAATTGCGCGTCCGCCAAGATTTATGCCCGCTCGCACTTGACGGAGCGCGGCCCTTCTTCCCATTGTTCTAGCGTTCACACTGGACGCTGTTTGCGGAATTATATTTAGCATATTGGGTTGATGACTCTAAGTAGGCTTAGTAGCTTTTCCTGTAAGAATTAAGAAATTGGTAACAAAACTTACTTTAAAAAAAAATCTCTATGGAAGCAAAGGGATTTGGTTCATGCAGCCAGTCATCCGTTCTTTACAGAAATCGTAAAATAAGTTAAAGGGATATGGTCCATACATCCAGCCTATAAGTAAAAAGATATTAGACTTTACATAGTTCTCTTAAAAACTTATTGAAAGAATTTAAAAAGAGTTATCACACTTTTTTCTTTCATTTCTCAATACTTATGCACGTTGATGAACACTTACCCCTTACAAATAAACAAAGAATAAGGTTCGAATAGGTATTCCGTGTTTTGTTTCTGTCATGTAAACGTCATTTCAAATTAGAGTAAAAGAGACAAAACACGGAATAACTATTCGGACCTTATTCTTTGTTTATTTGTAAGGCTCTTAGTGGTTAAATCCACAGTTATTACGCATTTATGTATATGTCGACTACCATTTTAGAACTAGTAAACGAGGCACGGACAAACGAGGATCTAGTGCAATGCAAAATTCTTGGCGGCTGTGAAGTTAGCTGCGAACGCACTCCATGGGATTGGTTGACATCTACATTTTGTTACGCCTTAATTCACTTCTTGAAGGCTGCATCGTACCTTTCTCCGACTTCGCAGACATCTGTCAAATCTTTGATTGGTCAAGTTAGACATTCGTCAAATCCTTGATTGGTCAAGTTAGACATTCGTCAAATCCTTGATTGGTTAAGTTAGACATCCGTCAAATCCTTGATTTGTCAAAACAGATACTCGTCAAATGCTTATACCTCACTATTCGGTGACCCATCTAGAAGCGGTCGTTGCAAACGTTGCTTAGCTTTAATAACCATAACTGGGACGATCTATTCGTTATTACAACGAGACACATCTCCAGCTAATTTAGTGACTTTTTGTATTTTTTCACATCTTTCTGGTGTCGCGTATAACCAGCCCTTATCTTCTTTGTAGTAGTAACACATAATCGTATCAATTATTCGGTTGGCGTCCCACTTCTTTATTACTTTCCTTGGCTACGGCCATCCTCTACGGATAACGTACGTGTACCTTTTTCTTTTAAAAGACTTTTCACTTTATCTGTGTACCAGTTGCTTTGCTATGTTTAGAAGTACTTTTTTAAATTAACGGCTTCGGGCGTTATTATTTTGACCAGTATCTGTTTTAAAGCATATTTTGTATCGATAAGTAGCTTTGAAAGATAATTAAGCAAAATGAATGAAAATGAATAAAAATATTGCAGCGTAAATACACTTACATCATATTATGTTAATTTCTGACAAAAAAACATACGTATTCATTGAAATTAATTTCTTATTCGCGTTTCGACGCACACAAAACATTCGAAATTCGAACGCGGTCCCACAAATCAAAACTCGTTTACGGAAATCGTATAAATATTCATGCTAAATACTTATTTAAAGCCGCGCTCACACCCGCGACCAAGATATTATTGTAAGGCGCGGCGCGCACGAACGATTCTGTTATGTTTCTTTCTGCTGAGTTGGGATCGCCAGACAGCCGCTAGGCGTCCCGCTCGCGCTCGCCGTCGCGAATAGCTTGTATCAGCAATAAAATAATGGCTTAGAGTGGATACAACCCCCCAACAGTCGAGAAGGTTCTCTCTGTATTTTTCAAAATATATTTGAGAATTTTTCTTTTTTTAAATCCACACACATTCCACTTAAAATACTACGCATATTAAGACGAGAAACTGAACGTTTCTATTAAATTAACAACATCACTTACAAACAGGACGAGAAACTAAATGTTTCTATTAAATTACCAACATTTAAAACATTAAGTTTAGCTTAAGAAAATATTGGATCTACCATCTCTTCCTCCACCACCAAGTGCACCTAACAGTAGTTCAAGGTTAAACCTTAAAAATTATTGTTTTTTTGTTACTTCGTTCGAAAGGTAATTAATCAATTATCTATAAATTTATTTTAACCAATTGCTTGTAATATCGTACATCTTTTTATAGAAACAATAAAATATGATAATTTAGCTGTCACACCATAAAGAAAAACTTAAAGAATACATATTCTCCATAAAGAAGAAAGAGGAGAAAGTTGTTATGAATTATACTGCTCTGCTTTTTCTTTTTATATTCGTATCAAGCATTATAATAACTATATCGTAGACGAAATTTCCTATTCCATTGGGCAATGTGACCCGTGGCACACTTGACTTATCGCTGTCTCACACGCAACCGCTCAATGCTATGTCCCTCGTCTTTGTAAATCAGCATATGCAAAGTGGTATAGCAATAAATCTAGCAGCTTTTGCTCGTTCTCGCATCATGTTACATCTTAATTTCAGACCGGGCTCGTCGGAGCCTGCTTGCCAGAGATACAGCCTTTTATCAAATACGCATTACGCTAGAAATTAACTTTAACTGAAGAAAAAAAATCTCCGTGAGCTTATGCGATAAATAACGGAAAGCTGTTAGAATGCTGAGTTTGTTTTAACATGCCCATGGGGCTTGCGCGAAATTATTTGCATTTTAAGTCCTCTCTTGTTTATGAGGACGCATTTTAAGATGAAGGTATTGTAATGTGTCCGGAATAGGTATAAATATGTTAAAGAATATCTAAGCTATTTACATAAAAAAGAGCGACTTCTGCGGAAGTCTTAAGGAATTTGCATGGCAATATTGGTAACGCAATCTCTTGAACAAAAGCACAACGAGGCTTGCGCTAAAATAGTTTCTGCTGATTCGTAACACGCTATTTATGATTTCTTATGATTGGCATTAATTTTGCTTTTTCTTTTGTTTCAGGTGGTCGCCGCGTTAAGCGTTGTCAATGCTTGGTAGGTAGGAAAGCCTCACTGCAATATAGCGCGCTCACAAACCTCTCTAGCTAAGGGACGCCGTTCCTCACCCATCGCATGCCATCGCGAGATCAAGATATCAAATTCGACTATCGAATAAATTTTTCCGCCAGCCCACACGAACGTTTAGGCAATCGACTGCCCGTGATTTATCGTCAAAATTTCCCGTTAGTAACGCTTACCGAGCACACTCCGCGTATCACTATTTCACAAATAAAAGAACCAGTCGCGATATCATCGTCGACTATAAATTTTATGAGGCTCTGATGAAAAATCGCGGTTTGGTGTCCGCTTATTTATCGCTCACCTCCACTCGTGAATGAAAATATCATAGAAGCTAATGTAAAGATTGGAAGTCGGTGCGAAGTCCTGGATCGAGTGGCGTTAGTAGCGGGCTATCTGGCTGATCTGCTATCGTGTAGGATCGGCACAGTGGCTGTTGGCTAGGAATAGGTCGGGTTCCCGCGTTCCCGTGATATATTGGTCCGCATCTCCGTGTATAAATCTTGGCCGCCTGCTGAGGTACACGGACGCCGCAGCCCCGAGCTTCAAATGGAATTGTGTTTTTATTTATCGTGCGAATCGCGCCCCACTATCGCTCACTCGAAATCGCACTTTATCTGCCAAAACGCGGAGTCGATTCGACGGGTTTTACAGCTCTTTATAGTTCCACCATTTTTAGTGACGCACTTGTTTTTTGTTTGAAATAATAAATAATAAATTACTTCTATGTAAAAGCGTAATATGTCATACATATACACATTGACTGACTAGCAATCTCAGGAACTATAAAGCTAACAAACTTGGCAGATAGCTTCTTCATAGTGTAAAGTCATCCACTGTATATAGAATATATGTATGTATATGCATGTACATGCGGACATAGTCGCGGGCGGTCGCTAGTGATCTATAGAAATTAAAAACAAACAATATTGAAGTATTATTTTTTTTACTTTTGTTTTCTTTTTTATAGGAAAGGAAACCGCGATAGTGGGTAAATTCATTACAAATTGTTATTAAGTCATTAAAAAAATGTTTTAACACATTTGTTATACTATAGAGTCATCACAACAAAAAAAATAAAGAACTAATTCAAGTTCTAATAATTTATTAACCAATTTAATTATATACATACACTTGTTTAATTAAGATAAACAAACAATCAGTCATCCTCGCAGCCATGTTATATCGTTAACAGTTCTACACCGGACTTCAATCTGTTTGTTACTGTGAATGTGTTTAAAATCTAATGTAAATATAAGGTGTAGTGTATATTATATATTTGTAACAGAACTCTGATGTACAACGTCGGTATACGCTCGTAATTTACGGTAGGTATGCCTGTAGTTAACTTACATTACTTGTGTACTGGTGTGGCGCGTTAACCAATTATGGTTGGTATACATAATGATAACTACAAATTAATTAAATAAATAATGAACCATGGTTAGATATAATTTTACATTTTACAATTTGGAAAAGTGTAATTAACATTCAAGTGCTTTTTATATACACGACATATTTAAATTGTCAAGTATTTTGAATCTTTTGAAGAAGTAGCTGCCAGACTTTTCTGTCATATGCATAAAAGCTTTTTAAGAAATTTTTTAAAGATATTTTTTTAAGTTCTTTTAATCGCTCAAGAATAAATACTATGCTAGGACCACTCAAGTATAGTATTCTGCAGCGATTAAAATACTGTCCACACTGTCAGCAGTTATGGTGCTATAGGAAATTGAACCAGGATTTCTTGCATTTAATCCAAGCACCTCCAACTACCGTCGCTTAACCTTTTTTGGTTATTTATTATTTAACTCAATTTCGCCAACAAAAGCAATAAAAACTAATACAGGTTTAATTCAAATAACTTTTTTAAGAATTTGACGATATTTTTTTTAACTGACTGATGGACAACTGAATGATTTTTTATTTTTAAATTAGCGGATTGTACTTATTTTGGTATTTTTTAAGTTTTAAAAACCATTATTACTAAAGACCAATTTTATGTATTGTAAATCGAATGGCGGACTTTCATAGTATTTTATTTTGTACGATTTAAGCTAAAGCAATATTTTAAATAAAAAAATGATAATTAAAATGTATAGTAAAGTAAGTAAGTAAACAGCCTATATTTGTCCCACTGCTGGGCAAAGGCCTCCATCCAGGCCTAGAAATGTATATTAATGCGTAATTAGCTTTCACGCGTCACACCGGTTGTCCTAAATACGTAACTTCAAAAGCTTTAGTATGAAGAAAAATTCCATTTATTAGTCGATAGCTTAACTTATTCTTAGACAAATAGTTTATCTATAGTCACATGGAAATGACAAGAATCAAAACTAGTTGTGCCCAGTATACGAATAGCTAATTAATATATAAGTGTAATGTAATTTATATTAAGATACAGTAGCGGTAATATTTTTGGATTCCTATAAACATACATAATATACGTAATTTTATCTTCTGTAATCTAGAGTGGGGGATGATTGGACGGGATTCTTTCAAGCTTATTTCTCTTTTTGTCTTCGAAGTGCCAAAATAATTTTGTATTAATCTATTTAGTAGGACACTAACGTCTACTCATATATTAATTACCTCTCAAAGTTCCTTTAATTATTTTGTTTAATTTAACATCAGTTTTGCGTGAAAGAATCACCATCCGAATCGTCTCGTCAGATTTTGTTATATATTGTAAATACTTTAACACTATTTATGTATCCTAGCTTCATAACGAGAATTGTCTGTTAATTTGAAAAAGCAAAATGTTATTCAGAAACACAGCATTGCGAACCTCATTTGTAAAGCTGTAAATTAAAAATGAAACAAATATTTAATTTATTTAACTGGGTGCGTGCTCATGAATGAAATACGTAAATTTATTCTGTGTAACGAAGCATTTGTCATACGTAAATACTAGGTAGGCCCAATTTATAGTAATGTAACATAATTAATTAATATAAAATAGTAATAAACAATGGAAATACTTAAAAACTCGAGGGATTCTAGTGTAATAATGTTTTGTGTTTTATGATTGTAATTGTGTGGAGAAATTGTGTAATACTACATAATCCGTTTACGTATCATAATATATGATGGAAAGCGATATTATAATTCTTTTGTACAATGTCGGCTATAGTGCGAAATGGATTTGCATTAAATAAAATTCTGTTACTGTATCCAATGCTTTTGATTGATCACCACCTCTATTATAAATAGATTATTAGTATATTTAGTTATATTAGGCTGTTGACTTCAGGTAGTGATTGTTTGTCATGTCAGTAAGTCTAAAAATGGCCACTCCGAATATATTGCCAAGGGTTGGATTTAAGCAGGTGTTTGAAGAAGGCTAATATCTTGAAAGTGGAGAAAATGACCCGTCAACATAAACAACTTTTATTACGAAACCAACTAAGAAAGTGCGACAAAAATGTCAGTTGTGACATTTTCTACACGTTTTCTATACATTTGTACTGATAGGTCCTTACCTATGAAATTGACGTTTTTTCTCACTTTTTAATAGGTGTATTACTTCTAAAAGTCAAAACCGATGGTTCATATTATACACCTTTAATTAGGACTATGTTACTTAGGCTTCAGTAATAACAATGATTATTCATTTTGTGTCTTTATCGCCCAATTTTTTTTAATTGACTTATTTTTTTGTTCGCGGAATTGAACTTTTGTTTCATTGTAGCTTTTAAGAGTCTTGATTTTTGCTTAATGTCTGTTATATTTAGCTAGTGAAACAAGCACACTTCTCTACAATTTTTATAGTGTTAACATAAATAGGTGCTAAGAAAATTAAAAAAAACGTTAGTATGAAAATAAAATTTTATAAAAAATCTTCATACAAAACGTCAATTTCATAGGTAAGGACCTAATATTTGTGTTTGAAAAATCTATTTTATTTAACTGTAATAAATTTGCTTATATTGATGGGTTGTTTCATCGTTATTATAATCTAAACACACGATATAAATTCAAAGCTATGGTTATAACCGGAGTTACCCAAATCAATAGGTACACAGTACCAACATATATATTAATCATACATCTTCGATCTAAGATTAATTGCCAGTAGAGAAATCTTAATGCTATAGGTGTGTTGGAAACTGTAGAAATTGTCCCCACAGAGACATTTAACCTTACGCATTTTAATCTTTCCCTTTCATCGTTGGAGGTAGAATTCTAGTAAGTCTAGTTTGACAGGTTCCGGTAGCATCTAATAAATGAAAATATGATCATATTTTATATGAAAGGCAGGTAAAACTGTCATCCTTGTAGCTACTGTTTGTTAGACCAACACGATACATTAAAGTTGATTGGCAGCATTAGGTTCTTTAAAAAATATGTTAGGTTAAAGATTGGCTGCAATTGTGTAGACCAGATTTTAGATTCAATGTGACCTTTTTTTCCATAATGATAGGTACAAGTAAAGTGAGGTCACTAAAACGAGATCATTAACCACGGCATGTAGGAATAAAAATGACAATATTAAACAGAATATTTTGCTGAAAGAATCCTTCTGATAGTTTTAGATATTATTCACACGCTAAACAAAACTAGATACCTACCCACCCTCAGAGCAGAGAACACCAATATTATGTTATTGTCATTATCCTAAATCATATGCATTTATAATATTTCTTACATATAAGTTTTTGTGCTAAAATATATGTTTTTATGTATTTGATCTCTTTTTCTCTCTCTGTCTCTAATTTCACCTTTGAAACTACGCTTTTAAAAATCGTCAAATTTAAAAAGTATTATGTAGTTTATATTTAAGGAAGTTCACACGTAGAAGCATTTTTCTACAGTGATGACTCTAACATCCGTTTGCAATGCAGGCCTGTACCGGCAAATGTAAATAATCCAGCAAGAAGCGTGATAAATACAACTGAAAGATATCTTGCCAATGCATCAATTTTTTTATAGCGGATTTATAAAAAGCCCTCCTTCGAAAACTATTTTTATGGGTGTTTATACTGTCAAGTCTTTGTAAAGCTATTAGCAAAAAAATGCATGTAGGTTATAAACTATTAAACAACATATAGGTGCAAACAAAAATAAAAATATAACATACAAGTTGGAATAGCTGCGTCGGTATTGAGGAAAGTAGCCATGGTGCCGTGCCAAACAGGAAGTGTGCATGCAAGGCCGAAACGGGATGTGAGGTTCGATTCTCTTGCCGCCCGATTTTGGACTTTATGGCGGCTCCAATGTTATATAGTTTCCAATACTGCGATGTATGCTATGTGTTGTTGTGTAAGTGTTTGAATCGGGTCACAAGTGTACCTAGGCAAGTAACAGTTTTATAGTAGGTGGATACTGAATTTCGGATTTAATATAATATTAATAATAATAATAATAAACTTTATTTGCACACAAAAACGCAGATACAGACAAATTAATGCAAATATATAGTACAAAATAGGCGGCCTTATTGCTAATAAGCAATTTCTCCCAGGCAACCTTGGGCGAAAAATAATAAAATTAAGAAAATATAAATGGGTGCAAGTAAAAATAAATTTAATTATAATAATAATAATATCAAATAAAATACATACAAAAGGGAAATAAATATATTAAATAGAGTTTTTGCAATAATAAAAATAATAATATAAATCATAAAAAAAATAAACATATCTAAGGTGAATTTAGAAAATGACTCCGAGGGGTCAGGACCCTTGAACGACTCCAACGTGCGAGCACCTCTTAGGCAAAGAATTCCTTATTCGGACAGCATGCACATAAAAAGAGTAGGAAAGGAAATTAGTTGAATGAAGAGGAGTCACAAGAGCTAGGTTATACGCAGAACGCAAGGTAGGTATGGCTTGAGGAATTGGAACAGAAGGAGAAACAATTTTGAAGATAAATATGACGGTGAAGTGGGTAGAAAGAGGACAGTATACAGAAAGGAAAGAAACGTGTAAGTATCTACGCTGGCGAATTGGCAGCCATTTAAGCTGAGCTCGGAAAATCGAGATATGGTAATGCTTCCTCAAGTTATAAATAAACCGAATACAGTGATTCTGTAAACGCTCCAGTTTATTTAGAAGTTCCTCCGAAAGATCAGCGTAGTAAACATCAGCATAGTCTATGATGGACAGCAGGAGAGTTTGCGCCAGAGTGATCTTTGTACTAATCGGTAAGAAGTTACGAAGACGATTGAGTGAACTGTACGTAGCAAAGACCCTTTTCCGAACGGCATCAACTTGCGAATGCCAAGTGAGACACTGGTCAAAAACAGCACCCAAGTTTCTCACTGTCGAAGTCTTAAATCGATCCTCGAAACAAAATAGGAACTGCCGATGAAGATTGTCGTCTGGGTCTTACTTGGATTGACATCGAGACCAAACGATTTGCTCCAGTCAAAGATAACCTCGAGATATTATTACGAAATAAATTAAATCACAATCTGGTTCAAATAATAAATGAATACAAAATCATGCTTTTACTTAATTTATTATCTGCGAACATTTTCAGAAATGCTTCTTTTTTAAGAGCCCTATTACAAATCTCCACTCTGCGAGAATAGGTATCGTTCGGACGGCCGGCGCTTCGCATTTTGTAGTGATTTTGCAGTTGTATATATTGTTTTTATCGAAAAAGGATAATAAATTCATGCTTAAAAATTATAAAATCTTTATTCCTCATGAATTAACAATTATACTGGTTTAAATTTTGCTCAATAATATTATCTTAGATAGGAGAAATTCTCAGTTAAGTCTAAAAATTCCGAGGCCGGCCGCCACGAACAATACGACTATATAAGAGATAACATTCAATTTTTTTTTTCATTTGCTTAGAACAGTAGTTCAATCTAGGAGCTCAAAAAAGAGCCTTCGCGTATTTTATGAAAATCTTTCTCGGCAATTTTGGGGTTTAATTAAAAATTTAAACAAAATTTACAAAAAGCGTGGACCCGGCCGCTACGAACTATGCCAATAGCTATTCTACACTAATCAATCAGTCAAAATTGTTAATGTATATTGGTTTCTTAGATCAAGAACGCCAAGTTTGGCCATTTTACGCAAAAATCACAGTCGAGATGTAATATGGCTCTTAACTATGATAGTCAATATAATTGATTGTAACTGTGCCGAAATACCGGCTCCTCAAAGACATTAATTATTCCATTATTAATAAATAATCATTACTATTGATCCTGTTAATATGACTCTAATGATTTTATGTAATGATATTCAAATTTAATATAATTTATTTCCCATCAGACTTTAATGCTAAAACTAAGTCAATATAACAATATTAAAGTCTAAATTTGGAAGGGACTGGTGCCTGAAATATGTTACAGAAGCAAAACCCGAAGCTACAGGCCACAGGTAGATTAACAATCACTTAAAATTTAAATAACAAAAATGTTGGTGAAACCAAGAGAATTCCTATATTATCGATATTGCTGATCATTTTTATTCTGCACGCTGCTTTGAGCCAAGAACTCTAATCTAAACAGAAAGATATATGTAACTTAAAATTAAGGAAGCTACATAGTAACACGAAAATATTGTCTAATTAAACTAAACTAAACAGTACCAAAACCCGATACCGCGTGCGTCACGAAACTCCCGCACTAACAAACAGAGAGCTCACGTTGCTAATTAGGCTTTTAATTATAAGCCTTTCATGGCAGCCTTAATTCCTGCATAAAACACTGCCCGAGGTTTAATTTTTGACCGGATTTTGTTACGGATAATCTTGCTGCTTACAACCTTAGCCGAAATTTTGGAGGAGTTTTGGCGGTGTCATTTTTACCCCATTAGTTTTGGAAACTTGAAATATGATGTTTTGGTCACATTTTGTTGTTCTGTCGGGGGTGTTGGTTGTTCTGTTTGAAGTTTTGAGGTTTCGGAGTCATCTGGTTGTTTTACAGGTTCTGAAAATAGAAAACATTTAGAATTTAGGAAGCCGCAATCAGGAGTCGATTATTATTATATCCTGTTTGAGTAATTTTAACATCAATTATTTTGTATTTAGCTCAAAATGTCCATTCCTTATCGCTTACACAGTTCAAAAATATTGGCATTTAAGAATGGATTTTTCATTAGGCATCGCTATTTTTTTAGGTCATTTCATAGAAAGATGTAGTTTTCAAATATTTGTGTGTAGAATTACTTAATTAATTATGTAGAATATGTGTAAATGTAGAATTCTACACATATTAGATTTTAGACATCATCAAGCTTAGCAATAGCCGATACAATTTATTTGTAATTTGCATTAATGTTTACAATTTGCCACACATTATTGAAAGGCCATCAAAACTCAGCAATCCTTTGCATTAAAACATAAGTTTGAAATATAATCAACGTCTTTTCGACTTCGATTCAGTAATCGTAACATCCAATGCTTCTAAAATCACCTACCTACACAATCAAATACACAATGACACATACTACAGTACGGAAAGGACTCGCCGCATGAGCAGATAGCTAAATAATAGGAGTACCTCTCCAGGTGGACCAGTCATTACTCTTCCAGTAATCCTCCGAATACACCAAGATTTACGGGACCCTAAGACGGACCGCTAAATTTAGGTGTTTCATAAAAAATGGAGCTTGGTTCTTACACAGTTATAAATAATGTTAGAAATCCCCGCATGTTACCGAAATGGGTTTTGTAACTATACGTCCGGTAGTTTAAGTTACGTGGGTGGTTCGGTATGTTAAGAATGATATATTTGTTTCGCGGTTATCTATTAAGTGTTGTCAACAACTTGTTTTGAGAATGTAAATTTAAGCTTCGCATGCAATTCGAATGCGGCCATTATTAAAGTCGAATCAGTTTGGTGTAGCATCTTTAATGGATAGCAATTAGAAATCGAACGAACATGCTTTTAAAATTTTAAAGTCTTTACGGAGAGTAAAGTCTACTTTGCTGATTAGTGTAATGGAATGTCATCTTCCTTTAGCAATGTTTCCATCAAAGTTAATTTTGATATCACGCCTCTTATTTTGACAAAAATTGTCAGTTTTTTTGTTTCTATATTAATCTCTTTACAAAATAACAATGTCTATATTTGTCCTTGTCAGCCATCTAGTGTCTAGAAATGGTCGCCATGACCGAAATCGATCGGGACAACCATCATCAATTTATATTGGCACAACAAAAACCACAACATGATTGTTATAATGATGATTAGTTAAATACACGAGACACATAAGGTAATAATTGAGTTAATCATCTTTAAACTCAACGGCTTTGTTATTTGAATATATTGCGGGTACTTTCCGTTTCTTCACATCTTAATCGACTTCTTAGAACTTAACATACCACTCAGTGGCGAATCGACAGGCCATTTCTCTTCCTACCTTACAACCATGTCATACAACAATTTGCTACAGGACCAGTGCGCATGAGTTGCGTGCGCGCAGTTATATTTTCAAGCTGGACATATTGAGTTATCTTAATTAGCGGCAGGCGAACCACCACAGGCGATCCAGTTTAGATATAGTATTGGTAAGTTATGTGGTGTGGGAAAGGTTGCTACGGATATCAATTCGTGTAAGTATAATAAATTGAGATGGTGAATTCAAATTAAAGTTGTTTGTGAGATTTTAGATGAGGAATATTAAAAAGATACTTTAGCATAGATAACAGATAGCTGATACTTTGAAAAAGCTTAAGTGCCGTGCCGTATGAAAGGCTGAGATATGTAGACTGTTTTTTTAATGTTTCTATGTCTTCTTAGTATACATAATGTAACAGTAAGTTATATAACAAAATTACATAACCATAGACCTGCATGGTCAGGCATAAAATTATTTTTATTGTAGAAGAGAGTGAATGTTGCTATATTGTAAAACTTTTTAGTAAAATTATTTATTTATTTTAAAACTTTTGCAACATATATTACATGGCGGACTTAATGCCTGAGGCATTCTCTACCAGTCAACCATAGGGTGGTGCAGAAATAACAAGAAGAAAGAAAGAAAAAAAAATAGAAAGTAGTAATTTAACTTTTTAATTATTTTTTTCTGGGTGTTTTCTATGTATAATAAGTATGTATTTAAGTATTTTAAATATGTTTATCCGTTGTCTAGTAACCATATAACGAGTTTCATAACGAAGCTTCACTTGGGCTAGATAATTGGTGTGAGTGTAGGAAAATTTATTATTTATTATTATTATATATAGGTATCATGATTTGATAAAGCACTTCTCTTGCCCGGCATGTGGTTTCTTCTATAGTCAGAAAGAACTTATATAGAGCAGTACATGGACACTATTATATAAAGTCCGTTTGGTGGAATTTTTAGATTATTGCAAAAATAATTGTTTCAGTCTATATCCATTTCGCCTGAATTGTTCTACAACTTCAACCGAACATGGCTCAGTGTATTATTAAGCAATTTAATTAAGCCCTTATAGAAACAATATACAGGAACATGTAACTCGTGCATAAATCTCGAGGGCTGCCTGACTCTGACATGAGCGAGTCGTGCGCGCAGATAAGATTAATAAACATATAGAGTTAGTGTTATATCAGCTTTATTGGAGTTTGATAAACTCTCTATATTAATTGAAGTAATCGATAGGTATCTAAGTCAGCCTGAGCTAAAACGAAAACTAAAATAAACGACAAATAACTTATTACTTATGAACAAAATGTATTTTTATAATTTCGCTTTTGGCTGCAAATAGTTCGATGGCGCAGTGGTTAACGCGCCCGGTCTGCGACTATTGAAGTTAAGCAACTTTCGCAAAGGCCGGTCATCGGATGGGTGACCAAAAATGTATCATCTCGAGCTCCTCCATGCTTCGGAAGGCACGTAAAACCATTGGTCCCGGCTGCATTAGCAGTCTTTAACAACCACTAATCCGCACTGGGCCCGCGTGGCCCGTTCTCCCTGGATGGATATCCATAGGGAAGGCTCGTGCCCCAACAGTGGGGATATAAAATGAGCTGATGATGATGATGATGAACATTTAAAGCGTTACTCCGTACTCAATTCAGTGTCAAATACGTGCATTATAAACCTAAAACCGCTATTAAGTTGACAGATAATACAACTTTGTACCATGATTAACAAGCCGATGAGATTTTCATATTAAATTTTTACTTTGTATTTTCAAGTTCTAATTTCTGCACTGAAGCTAAATTAAATATTCAGCAGAGGTAGCATAGCGGTCAGTGCAGCCGCCTGGATTACCTACGGAAGACCCAGGTTTGATTCCTGGCTGGGTCGGGTAGGCGTTTAATTTTTTCACTGTATTTTATAAAATTTTATGGATATTTTCATATTACACAAAGGCTTCTGGGTCTTTGTTCTGAAATTTGTGTTTTAGGGTATCATAAAGTCAAACAATCAGATCCAATACACCTTGATGTTTACGCTGCCCGTATTAATTTATTTTAAAAGTATTATGTTTATAAATATTAACAGGCATAATAGCAGAGCTATAGCAGAGTATCTTTAAATCCATAATACTAAGAGTATCTTTAAATAAGAGAGAGTATAATATATAGTATAATAGTATAATATATAATAAGAGTATCTTTAAATACTAAGAGTATCTTTAAATCCATAATATAATTATATGTGTTACGATTATTGTAGGTGCTTCTAATTGTCCCTCCATCTCAGACCGGCCATAGCAAACGCTCTGCACATTCACGACCGCAAGGAGCACGCGCAAATAAATCTCACGGGTACTTGCGGACATGAGCGGTCGTGCGCAGATAAGATAAAGGTGCGCGTGCGCGGTGCCCCATAGCGATCGCTAATTAAGTCTTAACTCCGCCCGGTTCAGTTATTCGCTAATAGATTGTTGATCCTGATGGAAATTGAGAAATATAAGCAGTTTTTGCTTTAAAGCTCAGTTAGTGGCCAAGTATGGAATACTTGAACTCGGTTTTTTGAGACTTCAACTTTCATGTTGACTCAATATATGTACCTATTTGGTTTTAATACGAGTATAATAAAATTATAAATAAATTACATTTTAAACATTTTAAACCATTACACATTTTAGCTCAATTCACATAATCAGTAATAACGAAATAATTAAAAAAACGTTATTGTCAATCAACAAAGAATTTATAAATTAACTAAGTAATGATAATATGACACGAATTTTATTAATTAAACGGTAATAATAGTATGACAAATAAAACTAAACAAATCAAATTATGGACTAAAATATAATACTTGGGTTGGTATTACAAAATATGTAAACACGTGTGTAAATAATCTGCTGATTAAGATAAGAACACGGACTTTGAAAGTTAGAAATATTCCACGAATAATAATTACCTACATTACATACTTGTTTAAGCTTCGTTCTTTGTTGTTTCTTCTCTCATGTAAATCATTGAACTGATTAATGGTTTTAGGAGAATCTAGACTAGGAGGCCAACGGTGTATCCTAAAATATGCGAACCATCACGTGGATCCCTTCGCGGTAGTTTGCACCTTCCAGAATTGCTTCGTAGGTTCGTTAAGGCTATCTTGCTTGTTAGTTCTGGCTGGATCGTGGGAAATGTCAGGATACAGTTTCGTAGGTTCCCAGTTGTTATCGTAAAACTGATATTTGTTAATACACCAACCTGTATTGGGAAGTGTGATGTGATATGGCTCAAACACCTCTTGTGCTCTTGTTAATGTGGGAAGGCCTCAGCCCAGCATAGGGACGTTTATAAGCTGGTGATGATGACGATCTATTCTAGTCAATAAAAAATTTGACATAATTCTACTAATATTTAAATCTTATTATTGTTTTTATCAATTTATTAATACGTGAAGCAAAAACTTTGTACCTACCCTTTTTTACGAAAATTGCGAGGACGGAGGAGTATGAAATTTCGCACACTTATAGTTTATATAGAGAAGGTTATCCCAATGTTAATATTTTTTTTTTATTATGCTTAAAAATACATTAAATCAATAAAATAACATTACATACACTACCATGTATTTGACACACACGCTTATGATAATATACTCTTTTCAAAAAATGGAAGAGGAGCGGCCAAAATCTGTCAATGCCAATCCATTCTAACTTTTTAAATTTTTCATTGATTAGGATACAATCCGTGCAACCAATAAAATTACGGTCGAATTTCGACCACTGTAATAAATCAAATTAATCAATTTAACTCGCTCCAATTACTTTGTGCTTATTTCAATTATAGATTGTTTTCGACTAAGCTATGAATAGCATTGTTACAAACCTTCGTGGTTTTTTAATGTTATTTATTATTTAGATATAAAATGTAACTTTCTTTAGGTGGCAATAAAAATAATAATTTTGAAGCGTATTCAGTTTAACTTCTTTTCATTTCTTTCGGAAATGATTCTTTACTCCTCGTTGCAATATGCATACAGCATCAAATCCTTAAAAGACCGTACAACCATTGAGGTCCTCTTAAGCAGTGCTGTGGAACCAGCTCTCAGCGGCGGTATTTCCGGACCAATACGACTTAGGGATCCTCAAGAAATGAGTCTATTCCTTCCTTAAAGGCCGGCAACGCATCTGTGATTCCTTTGGTTTTGCGGGTGTCCATGGGCGGCGGTGATTGCTTCCCATCAGGTGACCTGCTTGCTCGTTTGCTTCCTTCTAATATAAAAAAAGCCTCCAAACAGATCGTTCCACCGTGTGCCGTGGAACAAAGGTACAATTAAAGGGGACTTCGCAAACAATGACGATCCACTAAAATACATTTCTTCACAATGTCGAAACTCAGTTGTTTACGTTATTTGTTATGACAAAACCACCGCACTACTATGAATATTGCGGCCAGACAAGGTTGTCCGTACGCAGCTGCCATAAATGCATGATTTACGCAATTACCTTGCAAAGACGACGATAAATTACTGTTCCACTTCACTATAGAAACATGCCACCCTGTATATGTGGGTGGCGAAATATCCATCAAGCTATTTTGTCACTTATCACATTGGGATAAAGACCAGTTGGACACGGCCGAAACAATTATAAAGGCTAATTTGTAAAGTTGTAAAGGTGCAAAGATTATTCACAGATATTGTTCGAGTGTACCACCCGCTATCCTTAGGTGTTGCAAAGAAATTCCTCGTGTTATCCGAAGATATTTTTGGACGTGCACAAAACTTACCTTTGGACGATGTAAAAAAGCAAAGTGAATATTAATAAAAAATATGGCCTACGGTCTTTAAATCAATGCGTGTAAAAATGTACCAACGCGAATGTCAGTAACATTGTTGTGTATTGACGTAGTAGGTAAGTTTGCCAGCTATCTAACGTCTAACTGTTAGAACACAGAACTGAGGAACTCCTCAATGGTTGAGGATTCGGCTTTGTGACACTTACCAACAGGTAAGATGATGACGAAGCGATTTCTCGTAGTTGATGAATAAAAGGAGGAGTTCGATGGTGCAGTGGTTAACGCGCCCGGTCTGCGAGTCTTTCGCAAAGGCCGGTCATCGGATGGGTGACCAAATATTTATCATCTCGAGCTCCTCCGTGCTTCGGAAGGCACGTATAGCCGTTGGTCCCGGCTGCATTAACAGTCGTTAACAACCACCAATCCGGGATCTCTGGTTCTAAGCCGGTGGTCTTATCCAGTAGACCACAGAGGTGGTTAAATTCTTTTCGGCGGTTCTGTAGGCTTAACATTTGAGCTCGACGTAACGTGGGACTAAATAAAGACACATCTCAAGCTTATGAAGCCCTAGATGAAAATCAAGCGCTCCCGATGTGGCATTAAGAAGATGAAGATAAAGTCAGCGTGAATTAACTTCTATAAGCAGATGATGATAGGTTTTTATTATTTACTTTATCTATCTTATCAAATATCATGTAGGTAGAGGTGCTTGCTGTACGTGGTCTCGACCCATCCCCGTGGCAGAGATAGAACTAGGTTATTTAGTGGGTAGGCCTTCCCCGTCGAGCTATTCATTGCTGGACGAGGGATGCATGAAGAAGAGGAGAGTCTTAGGAAGGGTCGCCCCTAGGCCATGTGTATGGGCCCATGCATAAATTACGTCACACCTTAAAGGGGGAGGGGGGGGAGGGTATCACCAGAATGTGACATTGTGTGACAAGGAGCAGGGGGGTCAAAAGCTTTGTGACGTGACACGTTAAAATTCGAAATGATTTCACAAGGCGATCCTCCTGTATCAATAACTGACAGTTTATGAAATTGCTGGCGTACTTATGCTTCTCTTTCAACTGAATGTAGGTTGTCTACATACATATCTGTTGCTATGGTCGTCATCGATATGACGTGGTAACATGTCAAGTATAATGTTGATTTTATTAAAGATTTACTTAGTACATAACAAAACAAATAAAATAATTGTTTTCTTTTGATTATCTTTAAATACTTGCATAAAATTGGAAAATGTGTGACGTCACATCAGCGGGGAGGGGTTCCTAAAAATTTGAGAACCTGTGACAAGGACGGGGGGGTTAAGAAGTCCTGGAATTCGTGTGACGTAATTTATGGATGGCCCCTATGGGTAAGACCACATTCATCATCACCGTCACCAGCATGTACCTACTGCTGGGGCACTTGTCTGCTCTATGGATGGATAGGGAGAACATTACGACTTGAAGAACCATTATACATAGACCTTTATCTGAGACAACGTTATAACTAATTAGAAAAAAAAATGGTTCAACCGATGTATCATTACTCTTAACCTGGCGTCTGCTGTGAATACAGACACAATAGAATTTTAATTGTTTAGGGCACGGATCTGTCCCTAAGCAGACGATAGGTTAACAAAGTAAACCAGATTTAGTTTAAAAAAAAATACCAAAAATCTGTCTCTAAATCAGACACGACAGTGTGATGTAACGCTTAAAATTCCGCCAACGAAGTAGACATGACAGACGGAGACAGCCAGCGTTAGTAATCGTTTGAGGATACCTGCCTAATGTATTGTCAATCATCGCTCTTCGAATCGCACTCGTTGAATAATAACTAACTTTTTGTTTGCAATCGTGCTTTTGAATGCCAGCAGTGGTGTGTCATACTCTATTGGGGGCACATAACGCTCTAACATCAAAAAGTTTCAAGATGTATATCTTTTCTCAAGAAGTTTTTAATCATGTATATGATTAAAAACTTCTTGCGAAAACTGTCCTGTTTATTTTTCATTTCAGAATATTTTCCTTTTTTGTTTTAAAGAATTAGCTGTTAGCTGCCTTTGGCCTTTACAGCGTAGTCGGGTTTATGGGCAACGAGAAACTTTGGGTTCCTCAAGCAGAATTAGAATCAAACCCGAGAGCAGTTCCAAAGGTTTGCACGGGTTGACCGCATTGTGGTGATTTCCGTAATAAGTATTATATAATATTCTGATAAGGCCTCAGATGTTGCGACAGATTATGATCCTACGTTAGTTAACTTGAGATCAATGAACGTTGCGCTCTATAAAATCACATAGCAGACATTAAAAAGAAAAAAAAATCAAGTCCGTTCAAAGCTACAATGAAACAAAAAGACAATTACGCGAACATAAAAAGTAGTCAATTTAAAAGAAAATTGGGCGATAAAGACACAAAATTAATAATCATTGTTATTACTGAAGCCTAAGTAACATATTGCTAATTAAAGGTGTATAATAGAATTAACAACCGGTATTGACTTTTAGAACTTTTAGCCCTTTTAATAAGTGAGAAAACAACGTCAATTTCATATTTGGCACTAGGATTTTGCTTAAAATCCTATACGGTAACCACCAATTCCTAGTCCTGCCGCCTAACAGCGTTGTTCTGCAATGCTTTCTTCAGCTTTAAAAGTGTAATTACCTATATGGCATAGAGACATAAGAATTACTGGAGCTTAAGGATAAACAAAACATGCTTTCCAGGCGGGTCGTATCCTCATTTGCTGGCTCAGTAACATAAGAAAACTCAAAATAACTCTGTTTACAATAAGTAATGCACTTTACAACGCACAATCAGTGAAAACATCTCGATAAAATCTAAAACATGGTACGTCACCCGATCACTCGATATCTGCATATCGCATATCAATCACTCGATACCTGTACGTGGTAAAAATGGCGGCATAATATAAGAAGAGCACAGAAGTTAAGCTTCGTGCAAACGCTTTTTTTTGAGAGTTTGCTGATTGCCTCAAACGGCATTTTCAACTTCACCGGGCTTGTTTGGGGGCGGCGAGAAACTTAAAGGATTCCTCAAGCCGTGTTAAACGAATCACCTTTGGTGGTTTTCGAGAGGAAACGGCATCACGCACTAGTGCGTGTCCCCGTGCTATACTAGATTCTCCGAAGGGTTAGGATCGGATCGGGGAGCGGAACAACCCGAGGGTGCCTCTAAAGGCTTAGACCTTGGCTCGGGTTGACCAAACCGTGGTGGAGGAGAAAAGCGCCCAGGTACATGTCTTTACCTGGTATAGAGCGCGTGTGAACCGGTTCTTCGTACCGTGTACGAGTTCTACGAGTACGGTGTCTTAGGCCTAAACAAGTGTGCATGCATCTGCGCTCGAATGTCCAAGCTGTTCCTTACTTGACTTTAGAGTTGACGACCCAAGCAATGGAATTCGCGAGTTGTGCTCTTAGTGCAATGAGAAGTGAGAGAGCTTACAGCTCCGGTAACCTATCAGGATAATTCCTTTATAACCGTAAAGTTGGTAGGGGGTGTCAGTATAAACTTTAAAGTCGTGTGTAGCGGGGTGTCCAAGGTGTTCCGAGATCCGTGTCCGTGCAAGGGGTTTATATGTGAGTTGCTCAGGTATGTATTAACTTAAGCTTACCTTCTGGTTTTCATTTTGTGATTTCGGTGTGGCGGTGTGCGGTAGGCGGCCACAGTTTGAGATACCGATCGGTATCGGCGTCTGATCGGTCACGTCTCTCGTCACTGCTCGATGTGACTGCTAATTGGTGTTTTGTCTTGGCGCCCAGTGACGTCACCTGCATTGGCTGGCAAGCTAGCACGATCTTTTACTGTGATGAAGAATCTAGTACAGTTCTGTTTCACTGTCATTAACACTTTGATTGTCTCTAAACTCAGTCAGGTCAAAATGAAGTGTAACTTGTTGGCCATCTTTGGCATGGTGCTTAAAAGCAAATGCAAGATTAGTAAGGAATAAGTGACAAAAAATTAACTAATAAATAAAAAATTAATAAAAAAATATATAAAAAAAAATAAAGAAAAAAAAATGAATTCCACAAATTCCACAACGGAGTGCTTGTAGACTGACTCGATGGAGTAGTAACGAATAAAAGAGGGCACAGCACCCCACTGTAAGCAACAGATTTTTGACTTTAGCAACAAATGCATAGAAATCTGCTTCATAGTTGTCATCCATTAAAATTTCAAGGACATTCTATATTATTTTCTGGCTTAGAAAACTGGGTGTTAAACGCCGGTACTACGACACCTATAACTATTATTACGCATTCAAATCATCTTTTTCATAAGTCTAGAAACAACAGCTGAACTCACGCCTCCCACATTAGCAATAGCACTTGTGGGATATATCAGGCTATATAACCCACCACATAGGCCCAATCCGGTTGGTTTTAACCACCGCCATATTACGTTCATGTTTATGTGCGAGTAGGTCCTTGGTTTGTTCATATAATTACATTTGGTTTGGTCCGCTTACGCCCGTTCCCAATAATCTATCTATCTGTTGTTTTGCCTACTATAGATACAAATTTCTAACTCCAGTAAGCAAAACAACAGACAGACAGAATATATATATATATATATATATATATATATATATATATATAATATAGGGAACGGGCTATAGTACTCTTACACCGTATTTATAAACGAGTAAAAGCTCATACTGAAGCAAAAGTAATTGCTTAAGACGAACGACTTGTGAACATTCAAAAAGGCTGATTCTTACTGACGCTGGCATAAGGTCTATAATACGTAGCGTCTGCGACAATATAGACCTCAAATAAATAGTTGACCTAAAAAATATATAAAAAAATTGGTTTTAGTTATCAAAACATGCAGCTACTAAATTACGAATATTGATGTTATCAATATATTTCAGTGGTTTCCAAGCATATAAATGAAGCAATTTTGTTGTAATTTCAACAATTGTGATTTTTCGAAAATAATTATGATCGAGTCAAAACTATACAATCGTGTATTTGAGCAGCAAATTCAATATAAAGAAACGAAATTACAAAAATCAACATTTCAAATTCGTTAGTCATATTATAGTCTTAAAATATTCGACATAAGTTGGTGCATTTTTTCAGTGTGTCGCCTTAAGTAAAAAATTATATACTTTAGTAAACCGATGTTAGTTAGAATCGTCCAAAGTTAGAATTCTTAGCCAAGCAATAGTCACCAATATCTTTACTCAAGCAAACTAGTTAGATTTCTCAAAGAATTCATAGTGACAAGCTGGTGACAATAGCTAGTATTGAGGTTATTATTCCGTGTGAAAGTTTGTGTTATGTCTAAAATAACATAAAATCGATGAATTTGATAGTTATAATAATATTTAGATAATATCTCTAGTGATCCATTACAACAAATTAAAACAAGTATTTCTGTTCCCGAACCATGATTATCCTTGCAAAAAAACCAGTCGGCAGAGTGGGTCTTTCCTTTTGAAGATTTGCCGACGAAAGTTAAGAAAAGTCGAAGCATTGGTAAAAACATGGTTGCTTCTTTTTGGAAAGATAGGACATTACACTAGAGTACCGCTTGAAGATCAAGCGATACTATAGTGTAAGGACAGTGACTGCAGATTGGTACGTCAACTCTTGCTTGCCCAGAGTCTCAGAAAAAGTTCGCGAAAAGCGTCCTCGAAGCAATGTTGTCCTTCACCACGATAACGCATCCTCACGCTCCGCTAAGGTAACAGAAGCCTATTTGAAGGCTTCAAATGTGGAACTGATGACGCATACGCTTTACAGCCCGGACATCGCACCGACTTCTTTTTGTTTTCAAAAATTTAAGACAAACTTAGAGGCACACGTTTTACGAGCCCTGAATCAGCGGTGAATGCGTTTCATGAAGCCATTGAAGAAGTCCCTAAGGAAGACTGGTCCAACTGCTTTGTACAGTGGTTTCAGCGAATGCAAAAATACATTAATTGCGAGGGAATATACTTTGAAAAACAATAAATATATCGTAAGTCTTATATCTAGTCTTATTTATTAGAATCCAGAAACTTTCAGTATGCCCTAAGTACTATCAAGTAAGATGAAAGCGAAGAGTTAAAGAAGGTTTTAAAGAAAACTCTGGAAGCGACGCATAACGTGTACTCAATTTCTTCACCAACGAAGATAATGGTCACCATAAAAGACAGCTTATTGTAATAACAAAGAGCACACATTAAAATCACAACTAGTCAATAAACAGGCCCGGGCACCGTTAGCGCGCCAACACACCGCATAAGCCTTAATTAAATAAAATTGAAATGAAAACGCCAAATGGATTTTACGTGCTTCCGTTAATGGTTCGGTTCCGTATTATATTTCGAACATTTATTATTGTGTGTGTAATGTGAGATCGTTATTCATGTCGTGCTTAATAAGCTGCTTTAAAAACAACATGTTTTCATTACGGGTTGGGCTGTGCTGTTCAGCTAATAGTGTTTTGTTTTAGTTTGTGATTAAGGCCCGAGAGCGGTAATGGCTTTTGGATTTGACGGAACGCTATTGGTTGGCTAGACCATTGGAGTTTAAACCAAGCCTCGATTCTGATATTTAAAAACGTCCCTAAAAGTGTAGCAGTGGCAGTTGTCAGAATCATGACTTTTTCCATGATATCTACAGCTTTATGCTTTTTTCCCGTAGTCCATTTACGCTAAGATCAGGCAACAGTCGTCTCGAATCGAGACTTTCGATCCGGCTATTATAAAACATTCTCCTCTCTCAAGCTTCTGGAAGCTCTACGATGTTTCCAGAAGCGTGCTAGCTTCTATTAAAAGCTTTGGTAAGATTTCTTAAACAATAAGAAGAAGAAATAAAATTTATGCAAAGCGTATGCTGATTTTAAAATGGTTTGCAATAAAAAAAATTAAATGAACTAAACAGAATGAAATACTTTGTAAAAATCCATAGGTCGCTGGTTCAAATCCGGTTCGAAGGACCAATGTTGGGGTTCTACGGGTGGTTGTTGCACATGAAAACACGTAGTAGACCGTAGAACTATTTATTTCTTGAATATAAAATTATAATGACTGACACGTTGCTACACAAAATCGGAACCGGAACACCATCTGCAGTAGTGTTCCCCACAGTGAAAAATACCATGTTAATCGATAATAAAGAGTATAAAAAAGTATTACAAATCGATGTTTGTTTTATGTCGTAGACAATAAACAAATAATCTTATATAGAATTGCAAACTATTTCATTAATTATAATTTCTATCCGACAAATGTAGGGTAGATACAAAGACTTGACTGCATGACATGTCAATTCCACCAGCATTTTTTCTTCTTCTGTCATATACTTACGACCTGCAAAGTTGATGTAGGTATAAATTATTCGTTAAACCGCGATCAGTTTCTCATCTTCGATTTAGCGATATTGCAGTTGTAGGCGACGCATTCCTTGTTTCCCTTAGGTACATAGCAATGTTTTATTATATTTTATATTTTTTATATTTATTTGTAAACATTATCATTTGGTTTGTTTTACATTTTGGTTCAGGGACTTATTTTAAGTGTATATTTCTACCAGTCAACTATTGTCGCATCTCAAATAAGTGTGTCATTATTTGTCACGATCACTATATTAATATACTACTAGCGACATCTCTTATGGCTTTAGTAAATTAAATAAATTTTATTTGTAGTTGAGGGTGTGCACATCAATTTTAATATTATTTTTTGGCAGTCACTCAAAAATCAGTTGAGTATCCCATTTGCTGTTCGCACCCTTCTATCGTTTTTGGCAACATACTTTCGAAGTTTTATTTGCATCCCTTATAAAATTGGTCTTCGAGCCGGATCTACGGATTAGCAACAAATGTTTCGGACGCCAACATCGAAAGTATTAACCCGCCGTCAACGACAGGAACTAATGGAGGTCGGTGCGTTAGAACAAGCACTAATCAAGGAACTCAAAGCTGGTTTATGCAAGGATCGTAGCTACAGCTGTGGTAATCTTCGACCTAAGAAGCTACACGAGATGGAGGACATCAAGAGTGAGCCCTTAAAACAGTCGTCACTTTGTGGTTCCTTAAAAAAAACGACACACTTGGAAAAGGGTTCCGTTAAATCCAAAAGGTCTACGTCATCTTCTGCTACAGCTAAGCGCAAGCAACTAGAACTGGAAGCGGCCGAAGCTAAGGCTAAGATAAAGATAGATTTAATTGATAGGCAGCTGCAAGCAAAGCTGGCTGCATTAGAGATGAAAGAAGCTGAGTTAGAGGAAGACAACGAGATTGCAAGTATGTGCGGCAGTGATCTTCCTGATAACCAGATGCAATCCCGGGTTGATAATTGGCTGGAACGTGAATGCGAACCTACTCGGGAATCAAACAGGGAACCTAGCTCCAGCCACGACATACAGCAATTGACAAACACCCTGAAGGACATGGTGAAGTGTCAATCATCAGCGCAGCGAGATGATCGCCTAATTAGTCGTCTTGCTACTCCACGGGATCTACCTATGTTTGGTCGTGATTGTATTGAATGGTTGCATTTTAAAAGTGCCTACGAAGAATCTACTCGGTTGTGCAAGTTCAGTGATTCTGAAAACCTTTGGAGGCTTCGAAAAGCTTTACGTGGTGACGCTATGGAAGCCGTAACCGATCTGTTAATCGGCAACACTGCACCACAGGCCGTTATGGAAGCGCTAGAATTAAGGTTTGGTCGCTCTGATATAATTATATTTAATATCACTACACAACTAATGAGATTATCACCACTACCTACCTGGTATCACCACGACATCATTAAGTTCTCCGTTAAGGTGAACAACTGCGTAGCAACAATACGTGCATTAGGCCAAGATGATTATCTTCGTAGCCCAGAGCTAGCTGCTGCAGTATTGTCTAAACTGCCTAGCACACTAGTTAGTAAATGGACTGACTTCGCATACGAAAAGTTAGCCGAAAAGCAGCCTAGATTAGAGTTATTGGCAGCTTTTCTAAAGAGAGAAACTCTAATGTTGTGTAATGTAGGTTTTCCAAAACCATTTGAATCAAAAAGGAACCCTGAGACGCAAAATAAACGAACGGAAGAATCAAAATATCGTAGTCGCCCCGTTTTCACCACGAGCGCTGTAGAAAATGATTCTAAATGTGGTTATTGCAAAAAATCTAATCACGAGCTGCCGGATTGTCGCATATTTAGACGTGCAATGCGCAAAGAAAAGTGGAGATTCGTCAAAACAAACGGACTTTGTTATTGTTGGCTCGTAAGTCGCCACGCTCGAGATACATGCCCCGCTCCTGTGTGCGACATAGATAACAGTGGTATGGCACATCACTCACTACTACATTGGAAAAAGCCTACACAAGAACAATCAGCTGATCGCGCGCAGGAGCCCGTTACGTCAACATCGGGCGCAACAGTAGCACACGTCACCGCCGCCGGCGCCGCCGCGAACAGTGACAACGTAGCACGCTCCCACAGCGACGTCATGTTGAAGATAGTTCCAGTGACATTACGCGGGCCTAACGGCCTTGGACGATGCCGCTTCAGTGTCTATGATAGATTCTGATTTAGCCGATAGTTTAGGTCTCAAAAGAGAACAATCAAGTGCAATTAAGTTTGTCGACGCGATCGGTATCGAAGTGTATCAGTCGGACGCCCCTAAGGTGTACACAGAAATTAGCTGCAAAGATAGTTCAGATATCCATAATGTTATTTTCCGTAGTGTCAAAACTGAATTTACCAATGCAAAACTTGTCTGTTATCAATAATCTTAAGCACCAACATATTTTGCCTATAAAGGAGTTAGTTTGTAAAGAGTGTGTATTTCCACGTATACTTATAGGTGAAGATAATTATTTTCTTATCGCGCCGCTAGAAGTACTGCACGGAAACAGGAATGCGCCGTATGCAACTAGATGTCTATTGGGATGGTCCATTCACGGGTACTGTGGTCGCACTCGCTCCCGGGTAAGTGAACATATTTGTCATCTCGATCACTCCGATGAGTCATTAAACGATATTAGCAAATTAAACGACATGATAAAAAAATCGTTCGATATTGATTCTGTGGGAATTTCACCTTTACGCCGTGAGAATACGGCACACGTCAGGGCCATTCAAATATTAGAAAACACTGCACGCAAAGTAGGTAATCAGTGGGAGGTTGGCTTGCCCTTTAGCAAGGACGATTTTGTTTTGCCTAGTACTTATGAGTATGCACTTTCCCGCCATCGTTCATTATTGCGCAAATTTAGTAAAGATGCTGCTTACGCCCATAGGTATAAATTGGAGATGCAGAAATTGTTCGATAGTAATTACGCCCGTAAATTAACACCCAAAGAACTTGAGAGTAATTTTACTTCGGTATGGTATCTTGCTCATTTTGGTGTTTTGAATCCTAATAAGCCTGAGAAATTAAGATTGGTCTTTGATGCAGCTGGGAAAGTGGATGGTGTTTGTTTAAACGACTATTTGATAACTGGGCCCGATTTATATAATTCATTGTTCGGTATAATGTTGCGATTTCGCGAGCGTAAAATAGTGATTATTGGGGACATTGCTGATATGTTCTTAAGAATTAAGATTCGCAGCGAGGATCAACATGTCTGTCGCTTTTTATGGCAAGAATCCAATAGTTCTTCAGTCGTCGTAGATCATTGTGTTATGGATAGCTTAATTTTTGGTGCGACGTGCTCGCCATTTATTGCTCAATTTATAAAGAATAAAAATGCCTTAAAAATTGAAGACTTATATCCGGAAGCTGTACAGGTTATACTCAATAACCATTATATGGATGATTGTTTATATTCGACAGATAACGAAATAAATGCAATTAAATTGATTAACGAAATCAGTTTAATCCATAGTGAGGGTGGTTTTACGATCCGACGCTGGGCGAGCAATAGCAAACCGGTTTTAGAGTCTATACCTACGGAGACGCTCGCACAAAATTCTATTAATTTTAAGGATGGAGCTACTGATACGAGTGAGCGTACGCTGGGCCTGATATGGCATCCTACTGATGACTCATTTAGCTTTAAAATTTCGCTAAACCGTATTCCCGAGCTGATTTTAAATGGTACCGAACGACCTACCAAAGCGAAGATGCTAAGTATATTTATGTCAGTGTATGATATCCATGGTTTTTTGTCACCGTTTATAATAAAAGCAAAAATGATTTTACAGAGTGTACATCGTAGTGGTATTGACTGGCAGTGTCGTATACGACCGGAAGAGCATGTGAGTTGGGCGAGGTGGCTCGATGAACTGAAGACGCTCGACGCTCTGCGCATCCCGCGCTGGTATGACAATGCAGGTGCGTGGACGCAGTGTTATAATACTGCTTTGCAGCCGCTGGCGGGTGAGTCATGCACTACTACTGATAATGGCTTGTTTATTGCCGACACACAAATGCATATTTTTTGTGATGCCTCTATGAAGGCGTACGCAGCGGTAGTTTATTGGCGTTTTACTCGTTCGGATGGCAAAGTAAATGTTTGTTTCGTAGCCAGTAAAAGCAGAGTAACACCGCTGCGTCCAGTATCTATTCCTCGTTTAGAGCTGCAAGGGGCAATGATTGCTGCACGCATCGCCAGTACTGTGCAGAAGGAACAAGCTATAAAATATTCTAAACGCTATTTTTGGACAGATTCTACCACCGTTTTGCAGTGGATACGAAGCGACCCGAGAGATTATAAGCCTTTCGTTGCTCATCGACTCGGAGAAATCGATGAGCTAACCATAATATCGGAATGGAGACATATACCATCCGGCCTGAACGTAGCCGATAGGGCCACGAAAGAAGACACTCCGCCACTGCAATCTGGTGACGAATGGTTTCGTGGGCCTGATTTTTTGTGTCAACCGGAGGAATCTTGGCCTAAGGATTTAAAAATTAAAAAGGTACCACCAGAAGGCTATTGTGAAAAAAGAAATATTAATGTAACTATTTTAGAGGAAACTGTAAATTTAGAATTAGCTTTGCCAAATGAAGATAGGTTTTCTTCATGGATTAGATTGAAAAGAGTGACAGGAAGGATTTCATTGTTTTTATGGAAATGCCGGAATAAAGATGTCAAGTTAGATTCGTCTTTGATGATTGAAGCAGAGGAGCTTCTTATAAAAAAAAGTCAATATGACTCTTTTAAAGCTGAAATAGCCTGTCTTCAATTGAATAAGCCACTGCCATCGAATAGCCGATTACTTAATTTGACACCTTTGTTAGATCAGAGTGGTTTACTGCGGGTCGGGGGGCGTATCGACAAGACGACTGGAGTTAGTGAGCACGTGACACGACCTTACATACTTGATGGAAAGCATCGTATGTCCAAATTACTTGTGGAATATTATCACCGCCGAGCGTTCCATGGAGCCAACGAATTGGTAGATAATGAGTTGCGTCAGCATTATTGGGTAATAAACCTACGACCCACCGTCCGAGACATAGCCAGTCGCTGTCTGTTCTGTAGGTATCGACGGGCGGCCCCCCAGCCTCAGCGCATGGCTGACTTGCCATCGGCTCGACTGCAGCATAACCGACGACCGTTTAACTGCACTGGTATTGATTACTTTGGCCCGATGGAGGTTACAATTGGTCGCAGAAGGCAAAAGCGTTATGGTGTAATATTTACATGTTTAACCATACGCGCTGTCCATATTGAACTCACCGATGATCTTACCACCGATGCAACGATCATGGCTCTAAGACGGATGATAGCACGTAGAGGACAACCTAACATTATCTACTCCGATAATGGTACAAACCTAAGAGGCGCCGCAACAGAACTGAAGCAATCCCTCGAGAGTTTGAACTCGGAAAAGTTGGCAGAAGATGGCTCCGTAAGGGGGATTGATTGGCGATTTATACCGCCTGGTGCTCCTGAGATGGGTGGCTCATGGGAGAGGATGGTCCGGACTGTAAAAACAGCTCTCAAGGCAGTGTTAAAGGAACGCGCACCACATCCAGAGACTCTGGCTACTATGTTAGTGGAAGTCGAGGCTCTCGTTAACAGTCGTCCGTTGACCCATGTATCGGTCGATCCCAATTACCCAGAGGCTTTGACACCTAACCATTTTTTAATAGGTTCTTCGTCAAATAGTCCTAGTTTTGGGAAATATGATAATGCGGATCTGAGTCTTAGGAAAAGATGGCAAGTGGCTCAAAGGTTGACAGATATGTTTTGGGACCGCTGGGTAAAGGAGTATTTGCCCACGTTACTACCCAGGCAGAAATGGCTTAAGGAGGAGAGGAACTTAGGCATCGGGGACTACGTTTTACTAGTAGAACCCAATATTGAGCGAGGGTGCTGGCGACACGGAGTGGTGAGGGCGACCCACGCCGGCGACGACGGGCGCGTGCGCGTGGTGGACGTGCGCACGCGCACCGGCGTGCTCCGGCGACCAGTGACGCGCGTCGCTTTATTAGCACCAACGGACTCTAGTGCTAATTAATAGCACTAAGGGGGATTGTAGGCGACGCATTCCTTGTTTCCCTTAGGTACATAGCAATGTTTTATTATATTTTATATTTTTTATATTTATTTGTAAACATTATCATTTGGTTTGTTTTACATTTTGGTTCAGGGACTTATTTTAAGTGTATATTTCTACCAGTCAACTATTTTCGCATCTCAAATAAGTGTGTCATTATTTGTCACGATCACTATATTAATATACTACTAGCGACATCCCTTATGGCTTTAGTAAATTAAATAAATTTTATTTGTAGTTGAGGGTGTGCACATCAATTTTAATATTATTTTTTAGCAGTCACTCAAAAATCAGTTGAGTATCCCATTTGCTGTTCGCATCCTTCTATCGTTTTTGGCAACATACTTTCGAAGTTTTATTTGCATCCCTTATAGCAGTTTTAACGTAATTTGTGCTGGTGTTTATCAATCTATTGTGACTATTTTCGTGTTCAAACTAAATGTGGAGTCCACTTTCGTGTGGATTCGACTGGATTTTTTTTCTGTGACGTCATCAGCCACGCAGTACCATCATCAGCTCGACAACTCCCGCTGCAGAGACTACAGAACGGGAATAAAGGTTGGTGGCATATTAAACACTATTACTAACTATTAAACAACAAGTAAACTAATGCGACAATAATTTAAAATTTTTACATAACAATGTATTGTAAGTACTTTTTAATGGCATATGGTACTACTTCTGGTATGTTTTTTACAACTTAAGAGGCAAACAAGCATATTTTCTGCTTGTCTGAGGAAATGCGGTGCGGTTTAATAGTCAAGAGACGCTTGTAACACCAAGCTATTCACTCTTAAAATATGTTACTGACCCTGGCTTGTAAAATTCTCCTCACTCTTTTATTAAATAACACCATATTATTATTGTAGTGTCTTGGTAAGACCTCGATCTGGAAATTAATAAACTTAGCGATCGTGGCAGAAAACTCCGATTAATACTTGTAATATAATACCACGAGCAATAGGACATGGTTTACATAGTAAATGCACGCCATACGAGTGAAAGTATGAAAATAATAAAATAAATTATAGAAGGTATGAATCTTTTTAGTTATTAGTTTGCGTTAATCCCCGTTTAAATTCTTTGTCAACTACGAATATATCTGTATATTAAAATGTGAAGCAAAAACATTGTACTCCTTTTTTACAAAAATTGCGCGGGCGGAGGAGTATGAAATTCCGCGCACTTATAGATTATATAGAGAAGGTTATCCGAATATTGTTTTTTTTTTAAATTATGCATAAGAGTACATTGAATCAATAAAACAAACATTACACACACTACCATGTATTTGACACACACGTATATATAGGTATCCTTTTAAAAAATTTCAAAAATGGAAGAGGAGCGGCCGAAATCTGTCAATGCCAACTCACATTCTTTTTTTTTTTATTTTTACGGATACAATCCGTGCAGCCTTAACTAAGTTACAGTCAAATTTCGACCACTGGACGACCACCAGTTTACATAAATTCGCAACCACGAAAAATCATAAAATTATGAAATCATCAAAAAAACAAGCGACGCTCATAATTTTCTCTCGGCGCACGTAAATCTTAATGACAGTGGAAAAACACAGTAAACGCCAGTCACGGCGCGCGGCGGGACTGGAGACAATAATAAGTAAATGCGTGGAATTGTTAACGAGCCGACCGAACTGAGAGCTGGGAAAATTTAAATTCAACACAAACATTCACCCAGTTGCAGAGTCGCTGTGCAGTAGCCGGCACGGCCTTTGAATGAGATGAAGCAAGAAAAGGATTTAATAGATACAAAGGAATAATAATAATAAATTTCATAATTTTCATAATACAGCAGATACAATCATGTATACCTACACGAGGAATCCCTGTATTGTAGGCAACTAAACCTTCCTTTGTATAAATTAAACTGCAAACATTATGTATTGTATTATAACGTGCTGTTTTTAAATTCTTTTGTATTTTTTTTTTTTATTACTTTACATATTCATAAAGAGCGTAATAAGCTAAATTCTTTACAATATAAAATATTTTAGCAGTCTTTAATTAGAAGTAGCAAAATTAACATAAACTGCTATGTACCTACACAGGCCTCACTAAAACTTGCGAGACATACCTAAAGACTAGTAATAATATAAAACTTATTAATATTCGCAAAAGTTTCATCTACACTCCAAGTGAAATAGAAAATAGCTTACAACATTGAACAACACTATAATCAAATAGTCTAAAAGGCTTGAATGTATAATATTTCAGTTCACGTAATTTGGCATCAGTATCTCTTTGGCAATGAAGTACTTTTGAACTAAATCAATTCAAACTTTTGGTTTTTACACACTGTCAAGATGAAGAGAATAGCGAACGCTAACTCTAGCCCGTGGAACATGAGCAACACTTCACTTATCCGATGCGGGTGTCAATATGTTTGGTAAATAAGAAAAAAGCACACTCCCACCGTTGAGGGTATGGTAAGGATGATGGAGGAGAAAAATGGAAATCGACCTTGCGAACAAAAAAAACAGTTCACCAAAAAACTCCAAGCAAAAAAACTAAACGTCCAAATCATAATCTGACAAATTCAAAAGACTAATCCATAGGTTAAACGTCAGTGAAAAAATGAAAAAGAACTCCATAAGCGGAAATAAAAAAGGTCGAATGTGGCGAACGCTACCATTAGTACATACATACATACATACTCTCACTTCCTTTTCCAAAGAAAGGATAGACAGCATCCAAATCACCAACTTTCAGTAGTCTCCTTGACGTCACATTTATCATAATCAAAGTAGGGCTCCAAGATGCAAAGGATAACAGTCATAACATCAGTATAGGTTGCTTGCAGATCACCTTATGTGGGAGCATCTTGGAACTCTCGTCAAATAGTCGGCTCTTATAAGACATGGTTGAAGTGGCAGTGGGCCGGCCATATCTGGCGAAGAACCGACAACCGCTGGGGTAAACGTGTTCTTGAGTGGAGACCACGACTCGGTAAACGTAGTGTAGGACGCCCTCCGGCCAGGTGGGATGATGACCTGCGAAAGACTGCAGGCAGATGCTGGATGCGTCAAGCTGAGGACAGGGCGCTATGGCGCTCATTAGGGGAGGCCTATGTCCAGCAGTGGACTAAGATAGACCGATGATGATGATGATGATGATGATATGACATGTACGGTAAGTTTGGCAGCTGACACATTAAATTTATACCGATTATTTACTTATTTATTATACAGTACATGCTAACTTACAGTTTGCCCAAAACGCCAGCATGCTAACAATGACGAATAGAAAAAATGAAATTGATAAAAATATATAAGATGGCTCGCCAAATATCATAGATGATATACTGATTGTCCGGAAGACACTTTATAAGTAAAGTTTATAGTATTATAAGATTTATTAACAAATCTTATGTATTTCATAACATAACTTTGAAGTCGCCTAATAATTATTAAGCCGTATCGTTAGTTAGTACTGAGCATAATCAGTGAATACTCTAATTTATTTGAGCATAATTTGACTACTCTCAATATTCTCAAGCCAACTTTCGGAAAGCACAGTTTACTATATTTAAACTTTACGATAAGAAACAGAGATCCAAAATGATGGTATGATTGTTTTCACGTTCATGTGTTAAAACAGAAACTGTATTTTTATTTGTTTTTTTATAGAAACAATTGTGCTATAACTTTTTAAAGCAATTGCTTCTCCAATTGCACATATTTTTTTGTACCCTCCGAATTAATTTCATACCAAAGGCTCCACACGCTACATATTTAAACAATTCTATTTATTACACTCTAAGTTGTTTACCAAACAGTGTCCCCAAAACATTCGTTAGGGGAGAGCCATGTAATTTTTTACGCGAAAAACACAGCAATGCGGTACGTTTTACAAAACAACAGAAAAAAAAGGAGACCAGATGAGAATAAACAGACTAGAGGAATGGCGAGAGGGCTCGAATTTTGAATACAAATGTAAATTAGTACCTCACTAATTACCTCTCGAGACACGTTCGGAGTCATGCGTCTTGTCGGCTTACAGCGGCCGAGCCGTCCAATTTTTTTACGGCTATGGCTAGGCGAATCGGTCGACTATTTTTCTCATTAGGCCGGTATCAAACTGTAATTTGTAGGCTGCTTTAAGCGGTAATTAAGAAATATGCGCAGCAAAAGTTAGAGATGCTTGAGATGGGCGGTTAATTATATTTTTTTATGTTAGCTTGAGTTGGTTAATGATTTGTGATGGCTACTGGGTGTGATAGCGACTTTGAAATAACAATTTCTAATGACATCATCATTAATAGCTTTTAAATGTCTGACTTCTGGTTTTCACTTTAGCTTTTAGTGTACAATAAAGTTTAAGTATTTATCTTTTATCTTATCATATCATATCTTTAGGTTTCCCATATGAATAATAGCAAATGGGGGTAAATGGGGAGACAGGATCATAATGTATAAATCTGGCCCGATACCGTTTTGGTGGATACGACTTTTACAACGGCTTTCTGGAGCCCAGACGAGCTTGAGATATTTAAATTTGGTCACCCGTTCAGTGATCCGGCATTGCAGAAGCAGCTAAACTTGCAAAATCGCAACCAGAGCGCACAAACACTATAATCAAAACAGTGAAAAAATTTATATAAGTACCTAAGAAATTTTTCGAAAATATGACACGAATAATGTAACATGAAGTGTGAATGAGCTAAAATATAAATAACAATACTAAGAAGTATGGATAAAGTTTTATAGTTTATATTAATAATAAAGAGGTTACGTTTGTGATAATGTTTGTTTGTTTGTTTGTTTGTTTGTCGGGGCTAATCTCTGGAACTATTGGTCATATTCCAAAAATTCTTTCACTGATATAATGCTACATAATTTGCTAACCGCAACAAATAGGCTACATTTTATTTAGAAAAGTATATTATAAATATCAAATCCAAGCGGATGAAGTCGCGAGTAGAGTGCTAGTAGTTTATATAACTATATGTAATTATAATAGATTTCAAATTAGTGTTTCTTTTAATATTATAATGCTCTCGCAGGGCTCATTTGAGGACAAAGTACACATTTTTTTAACCTTATTGTACCAAATAATAATTTATGATTTCAAATTTTTCCGGTTAGGTATAAATCAGCTGTTAGTTGACAGATCAGTCCAGCGAACCCGTTCCGTTGGTTGCGTGAAATTTTCTCACGTGTCGGAATGTTTATTGCAATATTAAATGTAAAGCAAAGGCCGTCAGCTAATTACCAGCAGTTTCCACGTCTGGCCAGGAGTCACGACACACTGCCTACATATTTAACGCGTTGTTTGTCATCGCCACCCTCTGCTACCCTTTCGGCGCTTCTTCGCTACAGACTCGTTGAAATTATAATTTTATTGTTAATTCGCTTTAGGTTTGACGACTTTTTAGTAGCGTTAGGTAGGACTTGTTAAGAGTCTTTGCTAGGCACATGCAACTTCAGGTATGGTTTTTTTCTCAGATCACCACTGACAACCATTTTTTAATCACTCACAACCATCATCATTATCATCAGCTCATTTCATGTCCCCACTGCTGGGGCACGAGCCTTCCTTATTGATGGATAGGGAGAATATGCCATAAACCACCACGTGGGCCCAGTGCGGATTGGTGGTTGTTAACGACTGCTAATGCAGCCGAGACCAACGGCTTTACGTGCCTTCTGAAGCACGGAGAAGCTCGAGATGATACATTTTTGGCCTTTGCGAAAGTTGCATCGAGCTCCTCCTCACAACCATGTTTTTAATCAAGAGTCGTATTTCGCTTGTTTTCTCGATTCGTTTGTAAGTACTTAGCAGTTGTCATTGATTACGGATTCCGCGTAAAGTGCGCTACCAACTGTTACTTTATAGTTATTTACCATCAAGTGTAATAATAACGCTGAAGAGCAAAAGATTAGTTATCATTGTTATTTTTTACACAAAAAAGGTCTCAAAAAAAATGTTTTTAAACAATAATGGCATAAACCTCGTATAATCCATACAAACATATAAATAACTAGCTGACCGGCGGACTTCGTACCGCTTTGACAGTTTCCATAACAACAAAACAAACAAATCATTCGTCCGCTTAAGAACACCCGTATTCCATGGTGGACCCCTATAGCAGCGCCACCTACCAGGTTCAATTGTAAATCTAAACCATTCTCGAATCCTCTTGAACACACACAGAAAATTTCATCCAAATCGGTCCAGCCGTTTAGAAGGAGTTCAATAACATACACACGCACAGAAGATTTATATATACGAGTATAAAGATATATCATTTATTTTTTATTTCCGTTTGTTTTTGTTTTAGTTAGTAGGTACTTTATTTATTTTACGAGCACCGCGTCGTACATACTTATATTCCACTCTAATCCATGAAAAACAAGTGTAGAGCTAGTGTGTAAAATACATTCCTACAAATTATAATTTTCAAATCAAAAACATCGTATCGTGAGATCTAAAAGCCCCCACGACCGGGACGGCCCCCCGCCCGACGGAAGTGTATAAAAGCGTTATCATCTTTTATTTTTCACGCTCACAATTTGCATGTCCCGTTTCAGAGATGATGTACTCGGAAATTATACGACTGAAACTTAATTATTTATGAAGTTCTGCATAGGTTAATGAAAGAATTTAATTAGCTCAAGTTAATTTTCACGAATATTATCTGTAGTGTGCAGCAGTGCATTAAGATAATTCCCAAATGATACATTTATAAATGCTAAAACACGTCTGCTAAAATATTACTGAACACGAATATATTGTATTGCAATTTGAATTGACGATAATTATAAAAGTGGTCCTCCGAGCCAGATTAACAGGTACATTAGTTAGGATGTCTGTGGTAAAGAACTTGCACCAAAATAGAATATTTACAAGAGAAAAAAATGCAAATTGTTTTATAAATCCGCCTCTATAGTCTACCAAACCTAGAGGCCTCGGGTTCCATATCCAGCAACACATATTGTGGTCGGTTTGGTTTGTGGTGAGACTTGATCTAATTCAGGCTAGCACCATATTATCGTAATCTCTTGCTATTACAACAATGCTGCCGTCATAATTAAAAAAGGCATATCTAACATTTTTCAAATCAGGAGAAAAACGGGTTTGAAATGATAGGCCTTTTTCTCCTGATTCCAAATATGTATCTAACTCAAATTTAAAAAAAATGTTAGTTGTGCCCTTTTTCCTTATGACGGCAGAATGTTAGTAGCATTTTTGTATTCTATTGTTTAGTGATAAGATAGGCAATCCCTTGAAGAGGTGAAGTGCACGAAACAAAATTGAGATACCATAGTATTATATCGGTAAAGTGTAATTAGTATTCCTAGTCTAAACTAAACTATTTCTTTCCAAAATTGGGTAACAGATATTTATAGGCTTGTTATCGGTAAATCTATTCCATTGTGTAATATAAGGCTTATTTCAAAACCATGGCATGTCTTACAGTTCTATTTAAAGCCCACAAGTGAAATAGAACCGGCGCATCGTTTAGAACAGCACAATTAAAATTCCGCAAAGAGCAATCGCACAGCTGACTTGAAAACTGATTACGAGAAAAATCTACGACACGTAATTGTTTGTAGTACCGCAATTTAATCTGAGCCACGCGGGGCTGTGTACACAATTTAATGTATTATGTATGTACAAAGAATCTTAATATAACCGCAGCTCTCGAGCTATTTGTAATGAATGATGAAACAAAAATAAGGCCTGAATACTTAATGGCCTCTAACGAGCGCGATGCAAGCCCTCCTCGTCAGCCGAGGAAACTTGACACGGTAGAGAACTGTTTATTATTTTTGTAATTTAGTTATTTTTTTCATAAACATAGTATTTATACTTATAACTGCCATTTTACTGGCACTAAATATATATTATGTACCAATATATGGTCTTTGGATGGCAATGAGTAATTGCTTTATTTTTTTTATTTTTTTATTTATGTGAGTTTTTATCTCTGTGGTATGCAAAATTTGGTTAGTTATGTATTTATTTTACGCAAAATTTTGTTGCGGACAATAAAATAGGTCGTTGTTATCCTAACTTATTTTTTTGCATTACCTATATGCTTGAAATGCTTTGACTGTAAAAGGTATTTATAAATTCCTATTTGTACCATAATTAAAAATCGTTATACACGTATAACGACGATTTACCAGAAACTTTCTAATATTGTTAACACTTTTTAACACAAACTATTTTATTAACAAGCCAAATTTTTATCCGCACATATTTCTCTCCGATGATCTAATCGTAAGGAGGTTGAAAGTTTCGCTGCAAGACGGCGTTTGCCTACACCCGATAAATAAACATATTGTGGCGATGTCTGAGGCCACCGGGCCCCGGGCGAGGATATTAAACTGCCGTAAACCAACCCCAGCGAGCTGCTGGAACTAGCGGCGCTTAATATGCTCATTTGAGGACATTGATGTTCAATACACTTTTAAACTTTCTCGCTTCATTAAAATTATTAATTTTATGGGGTTGTTGTTGCATACTAATTAGTTGATAAATATTTTACCCGCACGATGACGTTTTGAGTTAGCCCGTTACAACTTTGCCGAAATGGATAAAAAACGCATGTCTATGTTAAAGATTTTACTTAGATTATAGTTACAGCTGTAAAATAAATAGCTAAAGTAAATTCATCCATTTTACTTTATTTACTAGTAAGTGTTTGAAGGCTTTGGTTACTAGTGTCATGTCTAAACTTAATCAGATCCAATCAGACAACTCCGTAAATAGAAAAACGAAATTCTTAGTACCTAGCTTGTTAATAAAAAAAAGAACTAAAAAGTTATAAATAATTTAATTTACCAATCTTTGCGTTTTTATCACAGACCCAATTTTTTATACTTAAATAAAAGCTTTTGCAATCGCAATGCAACCCGCTTTTATTTAAAAAAAAATTAAGTCGTGATAAAAACGCAAAGATTTTTAAAATTAAATTACTTTAAATTTTTTAGTTTTTTATTAACAAGAAATAAAAGCTTGCTTTTAAAAAGTTTTTTTCTTAAAGTTTTATTTTGAACTTTTTAGTATTTTTGAATGACACGTATACACCCTTATACCATTCAGCCCTCGGCACGTGCTCACCTTGGCATTGAGTCATCCATTTAATCCATTTAATCAAAGACAGAATCCACATTCATAACAAACGGAACGAACGAACAAACGAACTTATTTTCCCGAGTTCCTATAGCCATCTTCCAGCTCCATCATCAAAGCCTGGTTACCATCTAGCACCAAAGTACTCGTCAAGACGGATTCAACGAGTCCAAACTCGATGGGGTTGTGTCGTTTCACTACCGAGTTTCTATGCCCACTTTTCGGTTCCATCATCAGATCAGCTCTATATCATAATAATTTTGCATTGTCATCCGATTTACACATGCATGCAAAATTTCAGCTCAATCGGTAACCGGGAAGTGGATCAAAAACTTGCAAGATTTGATTACAGACAAACAAACATAGGGACAGGTGAATCTAAATAAAAGCTTACGAAAAAAATTAAATTACACAGACTGCCAGAGATAATAGAGAAACAAAATTTTTACACATTTTCAATTTACAAAAACACCACAGAATGTTTGGGTTACAAAACGTATTTTCCATACAGTTATTTATCCGAATTCAGTTGAAGCAAATATAATCCGCGTTAAGTCCCCATAAAGATCCGACGGCGGAGCGGCAGAATGAATAGACCAGCCCACATTCAGCGAGCTCATGAAAAGAACGACCAAAAACGAATATATTCCAAGAGAGAAACGACTGAAATACATAGCGTGGTGGCCGCCGAAGATATACTTGGTGCACTGGAAAAGACACATAGCCAGAACTGAAAACTTACATCCAAAAATATTTTTGTGCTTTCTCATATAAAGAGAGCTAATTGATTTGAAAAGGAACCTATTTTCACGAATCGTGTCATAATTCATTTACTCACCTTCAAGTCTCCTCACCTTACCGTAATGCCTCGGTGGCTGAGGGGCAAAGCACTTGGCCTGATACACGAAGGTCCCGGGTTCAAGTCCCAGGTCGGTTAATTCGGTGCATTGCCCGTGGTTGTGATCACCAACCCGCATTTGGCAAGCGTGGTGGTTAAGCCACTACTCATCCATCATCATCCCACCACCACCACCACCATCCCAGTCATGAATTGAATTAAATTGAATGATAGAGGCCTTTGCCCAGTTGTGGACAGTTGTAGGCTTTTCACTTTACGTACTTTGCTTACTTACACAAAATGCTTCTTTTGCCTATCCATACTACGATCTCGATGCTATTGGGCATGGTGAATTTTAAGCTGTTATGCAACAAAGCGTAGACAAATAAAAATGAGAGATGTCTTTTAAATGTACTATTTATAATCTTCTTTTTTAGTTTTTTCATAAGACAACAAACGGGACGAATGGTTAAGCCCCCAAACGACTACCTATACCAACAGCTAAGTCCACGAGCAGGCTGTTCCTTCGAATCTAGTAAGGAATAAATCTTTTTTTACTAGAATATCCGAGGCGTAGTAAACATACCGAGTTGCAAGTTCGAAGTATACATTAAATAAATAAATAATACCGAGTCACGGAGAAAGGACCATCTCAACATAAGCCCGTGTCAAAGTTTCTAACTTCGACAATCCTTATAGTTTGTCACATCCAGTAACGCATGGCTCTACGCTGGCTAAGCTACAACGCAGTGAAAATACCTCGACAAGAAAATAGAAATATAGCCAGAATACGGAGCGTAAACATGTTTACCCAGTCCTGTTCCGATTAAAAACTGACGAATAAACATTCATTATTCATTGAATTCAACGGGGATGCAATTTATTGTTTAACATTGATGATTTTAAATGCACATCCCATTGACCCGTTTTAATGGGATTTCGCGTGAAAGGAGCGGCCAGAAAGAAAATTATTGCAGTAGATACTTTCTGCTTATTCTTTTTAAACAATTATTATAAGCCATATTTTAATAGAGAAGATGGTTGGAACCTACCACCAGCCTGGGATCCCAGCCCCGACACCATACTGCCAGACCAAAAGATACTGTAAGCTCTTTCTGCGTAAAACGGAACGCACCTGATTAAATTTAAATGAGGGTATACAAGCTACCAACTAATTATGAGATGACCAACACATCAGTCTCCCTGTGACCACGGACCCTGCAAAGGGTTCGAAACGTCAGGATAAACATTAAATAAGTAATGTGTAAAATAAACGCGAGTAGATCCGTAAAAGTTGTTTCATTTCAATTATTATAAGCCTTTATGAGCATTTTCGAGGAGCTCGATAGCGCAGTGGTTAACGCGCCTGGCCTGCGAGTGCTGAGGTTAAGCAACTTTTGCAAAGGCCGGTCATCGGATGGGTGACAAAAATGTATCATCTCGAGCTCCTCCGTGCTTCGGAAGGCACGTAACGCTGTTGGTCGCCGCTGCATTAGCAGTCGCTAAGAAGAATATACTAAGGTCGACTGAATTGAAAAATATGTATGAAAAGTAGACAAATTCAACGTTTCGTAGTCCCTTGATTTCTCCTCCATAACTGGACCGTATTAATTACTTTTTTCATTAAAAGTTAAAGAAAGGCTTTGACTGTGGCCCTATGTTTTTCTATTTTTTTATATAATTTTGTCAAATTTGGGAAACAGCGGAAAATCTGGTAAATTTTTAAGGTTTTTAAAGGTTCATATATTTTTTAATAATTAATTTATGAAAAAAAGGAAAACATAGGGACACAGCCAAAGCTTTCTTTAATCATTAATGAAAAAGTAATTAAATCCGTCCAGTTTTGGAGGAGGAATCAGGGGACTACGAAACGTTGATTTTGTCTACTTTTCATACATATTTTTCAATTCAGTCGACCTTAGTGTTTCCTCTTAACAACTATCAACCTGCACTGGGCCATGGCCTGTTCTCCCCATCCATCCATAGGGAAGGCTCGTGCTCCAGCAGTGGGGACATAAAATGAGCTGATGATGATGATGATGATGAAGCCTTTAAAATGGGACGAGGTGCATAACAGAATGTACTTAACGAAGTCACCATAATAGTTTTGGCTGATTGGTGTTTTTTTTATACTTCACAAAGTAGTAGCTTTGCCTTCATCTCACCTGACGCTAAGTGCTCATAAGGACGCAAGTGAAAGTGCACTTCATCAGGCACCCTTACCTACTTAGGAACTGGCTTTCTATAAATATTCTAGAGGCAAAAAAACTACGGCTAATGCTTTCGCGTAACGCTCATTTAAGTCGAGCAACTTTCACAATGTCATGTCACCGAATCAAGATGGGTGATCACAATAAAACATTCAGACTTGGTCTCGGTTTTGTCGTAAGATACCTGCTATCTTACGACCGCGATCGGGTTCGGGATCTTACGAACCGGGATCGGGGTCGCATTGGGTGGGCCGGCGTGGTAGATTATGGCCTGATCATCAATGAACAATTCCATGAAGAATATTCATGTGGGAAGGCGTAAGACCAACAGTGGGGGCTAATGAGGATTGACCAATAAGATTGATTTGGTGACGTCAATCAGGTCAACGATTGACAATACAATCGATGAAATAAAAATGGCAGACAATAGAAGCAACTTGCATAGACAAATAGTAGGTATATATCTATATGGTTCGTAATGTAGCATATAAATTAATAATTAATATTGCTTGTTCTAATTACGTAGCACCTTTTAATAATGAAGCATGGAAAATTCATAAATTCATAACCAAAGATGTGAAGCTTTACCACATTTACTTTTAATTGCTTTCCGAAATTAGGTATCTTGTTTGCCCCATTTACTGAATTGGCAATACGTTATGGGCATTAGGAACTGCCCCGATTTTTATAATTTATTGATAACGACCCGCCAAACAGTAATTTAAGGTACTTTTTTTGCAAGATTTCAGTTTACGCAATTTTTAAACTGTTTTAAAGGTTTAAAAACACGATGTAATGGCTTTATGGGCGTTGTTACTGGGTAATGAAGGGGGGATGGGTTTATTAATTATCTTAATTTGTAATTGTGTATTGTTATGTAATTTCAATTAATAATTTTTCTTTCTATACCTACGGGAGAACGTAAAACATCTTCACTGATTTTAAAAATAGCAAAACCATCTGTAATATGTAGCAATATACCTTGAAGAGTTGAAGATACATTTTGTGGTGATATTTTAGTTATAAGTTGCAACGCATGCGTTATTACCGGAAACTTGTAAAATTATAATAACTAGTGGTCGCCCAGTGGTCAAAATACGACCGTAATTTTATTAAGGCTGCACGGATTGTATCCTAAGCTATGAAAAATTAAAAAAGATAGAATGTGAGTTTGGACTGGCATTGACAGATGTCGGCCGCTCCTCTTCCATTTTTGAAATTTTTGAAAAGAGTATATTGGTATGCGTGTGTGTCAAATACATGGTAGTGTGTGTAAAGTTTGTTTTATTGATTTAATGTACTTTTATGCATAATTTAAAAGAATATTAACATTCGGATAACCTTCTCTATATAAACTACTAGCTGTGCTCGCGACTTCGTCCGCGTGGAATAGTGACTTTCGGCAGCATTTTTAATTTTTTAGGCTCTTGTTCCCGTTTTTGCAAAATTCTTCACTGATGCTTCGCTCCTATTGGTCGCAGCATGATGTTATATAGCCTAAAGCCTTTCTCGATAAATGGACTATCTAACACAAAAATATTTTTTCAATTTTTCAAGTTCAAACAAACAAACTCTTCAGCTTTATAATATAGAAGATATAGATAAGTGTGCGAAATTTCATACTCCTCCGTCCGCGCAATTTTCGTAAAAAAGGGGTACACAATTTTGGCTTCACGTATTAATATATAGATATTATGACATCCATGTCAACTGCATTCAAAATCATAACAATATATCTGGGACGAATTTTTATCATCATCATCAGCTCATTTTATGTCCCCACTGCTGGGGCACGAGCCTTCCCTATGGATAGATAGGGAGAACGGGCCATTAACCACCACGCGGGCCCAGTGCGTATTGGTCGTTGTTAACGACTGCTAATGCAGCCGGGACCAACGTCTTTACGTGCCTACCGAAGCACGGAGGAGCACGAGATGATAAAGTTTTGGTCACCCATCCGATGACCGGCCTTTGCGAAAGTTGCTTGCAGCACTCGCAAACCGGGCGCGTTAACCACTGCGCCATCGAGCTCCTCCGACGAATTAACATTTGGCATAAATATATTGTTTGTCTTTGAAAAAGAGCATAATTGCGAAAATCCTGCTCAAATATTAGCATTATTTAATATATTTTTTACCATGACAACACTTTGTGGTGTTTGCTTTAGAGGTTAAAGTTGTCTATCCTACAATCCTGACATTGCATACATCAATTAGATCTATATTCAAAATATTCGAATGCGCGAGCCGTTCTAAACTATAAAATGTGTTCAGACGTATTTCGAATTTCCGGTTGAGTTCCGTTTCCAAAATTTATTAGGAGATGAAGCGTTGATACATAGTGTATTATGCACAAGAATAAGATCGGGCACTTAAATCGACAAATGGCAACTATGCAATTGACTGTGTATTAAACAGCTCGCCGCATGCCAGCTAGGGTTGTGGCAGTATTAAGGAGAGCACACACGAGTCAGAGAAACGCACGTATTAAGAAAAAAAATGTTTACTATGCAATTTACTGTGTTTAAACATCTCGCCGCATGCCAGCTAGGAATGAGGCAGTAGTGTTAAGGAGTGCACACACGTGTTGATGAAACGTTTGTTTTAAAGAAAACGCTAACTACAAAGTTATAAGTGTCAGAGCTGGCATAGGTCCATAGACTTTTGACAGATTATCCCAGTTGTTACTACTACCGATCGTTATATCGATCAAAAAATTTAATGTGAGTTTTAATTTTTTTTTTTTTAAATTATTAGTTGTTTTCTGGACAACTCAAATGTCCAAAAAATGTGAGATCAAAAATAGTTTCAGTAACAACTAGGTTAGACCGCCAAAATGTGAGATGTGCGAAGCGATTTAGGGAAGACCTTTGCTCAGCAGCGGGACGAAATAGGTTTAAAAAAGAAATAGAAATAGATTAGTTAATACTTTTGTTTCTTCCACTTATACATCAAGCTCCCATTTAACGCTAGTTTGTCTGGAAGAGATCTCTTTTAGAGAATATGTCCAAATTTACCCATTATACTGTTTGTCGGTACATTGTTTAATTGTACTTGTAGTTTACTAACACTAACAAAGTCCGGTAATGCTGAAAATGTCCAGAGGCCATCAACGAACACTCTCCAAAAAAATTGTAATGAAGTACTTACTTAAAAAATGTGCCGATTTTTGTATCATGATCCGCTAGTGAGCACAGTCCTTAGCGACGCGGTGCTGTCGCGGAGGCAGGGGTTGGCAACTATAAGTTTTTCCTTTGATAGAGTTCGAAACTCGGCATAAATCTGCGCCAAGCGCGCCGATGCGGGCGCCGGGCTGCGCCTAACGTATTGGCTGCACTACGCTGATGCAAACTGAATTCTGTATGCTTTTTTTTCTCTGCAACTGTACTGTAGTCATGCATTTGGAGGTGGGAATAAGCTTTGTTTCGTTTTTTTTCATGTCGTGTTAATACTGTGTAAGTTCACATGCCTTTCTTTAGCAGCCGTGAATTAATTCGATGTCGAGAGCAAAAAAAAAAATTTAAAAATATATTTTCTCAATTTGCCTTTAACCAACTCTTCGTATATAAAACCGACGTACAAGTAAAATGTATCTAATAGAGCAAGAATTCGACTCCCAATGAGGCACAATATCGTGCCCTATTTGGTTGGTAGTGCAAAGCTGCCAGGCTTAGTAGGCAGACTTGATAGACAGCACCACCATCTTATCTAAGTCTGTTCGACAACCTCCTTGGGCGAGGCGGGTTTGTACACGGGTTTTCATGGTGTCACCATCTCCGAGGTCCCGGGTTCGATCCACGGTCGGGTCAATTTAGAAATTATTGTTTATCTAAATTGTCTCGGGTTGTTTTCTATGTATACTTATTATACATAGAAAACACCCAGATACCGATAAACATATTGAAAATACTTACTTAAATACATACGTATTTAAGTATTTTAAGTATGTTTATCGGTTGCTTAGTAACCATTTAACGAGTTTCACAACGAAGCTTCTCTTGGGCTAGATAATTGGTGTGAGTGTAAAAAGGTTTATTTATTTATTTATGTCGCCAATTCGCCATAACAATAATGTTAGTAGAACTGTTGTCTCCATGTAGAGGTAAGAAAACTATTTCCTTAGTAGCTGAGGATACTAGATGAAGTGCGCTTCCACCATCTACCTTGTCATCACTTATCTCTCACATTATTATCACACTCAGGTCTTCCTTAAATCCTTAATCACAATCGTATCCTAGTAGCACTTTATCATTTAGACTGTAAGGAAAATTGTAGAGAACAGGATAAACAGGTTTAAAATAGCAAAATTATGGTCCAAATGATATGAAATTCTAGTTGTAACTCTACAATTGAGTCTAAATCTTATATTTTATGGTTAAGACAAGCTTCAAAGCAACATAAAAGTTTTCGCATTATGATTGCACCTATTGTTTTTACCAAAGAAGAAACAAAATTTGTCACGGAGCGTCCCCGCCATTTGTCACAACCAGTCCGCGTACAAGACCTACGCGTCCGAAACATAATATTTATATATTTCCAGACAGTTTCATACTTCGTTCACGCTCGTCCCTGCTCCACTACACCTAACCACGGAATACGGACCTGTGATATCCCTCAATCTGCCTTTTGTTTTGTACCGCGGAAGACAGCGGCTGAGCTCCAGATATGTTGGTTCCTCGAGTGCCAAGTATGAATAATGCATTTTTGTTTTGGATTTTTATGAGTAAAGTTTTGATTATTTTCAGTTCGGCAGCGGATAGGTAGGTAGGGAATCTCTTCCGCCGACCTGAATAATTGCTATAATTTACCAACGCACGAAGTTAAGTATTGTTTTGCAATAATTTTCGGAAAGTGAAAGTTGTTTGTTGTTCATTCGGAATTAGTATTTTGTGTACATACATATAAATTATATAAATGTCTATGTATGCTGTTAATTAATTTCTTGCAGGCTTTTCTCAAGCTTTGGTGAAATGCAAGAGTAGGTATCTTTATATTTTTTGCGACAAGAATCGATTGCCTCACATACATTAATGAATGTTATCTATATCATTTCGAGTAACTAACTAAGAAATAAGAAATTATTATTAGGTAAGAAGTTGAAACACCTTGGTAGAGCCGATTGGCAAATCCAGAGATCCTGAGTTAAATTACCAGGATGGGCAAAGTATGTCGGATATTTTCGACCCGAGTTTGTGAACACCAACCCGCATTTGGCAAACGACAAGCCAATACCCATCATTGATAGAGGTCTATACTCAACAGTAGGGTCATAAGATATTCAGCATAGCCTACAGCATAGGCTACAGCATAGGCTACAGCATAGGCTACAGCATAGGCTACAGCATAGGCTACAGCAAAGGCTACAGCATAGACTACAGCATAGGCTACAGCATAAGCTACAGCATAGGCTACAGCATAGGCTACAGCATAGGCTACAGCATAGGCTACAGCATAGGCTACAGCATAGGCTACAGCATAAGCTACAGCATAGGCTACAGCATAAGCTACAGCATAGGCTACAGCCATAGGCTACAGCATAGGCTACAGCATAAGCTACAGCATAGGCTACAGCATAGGCTACATCATAGGCTACATCATAGGCTACAGCATAGGCTACAGCATAGGCTACAGCATAGGCTACAGCTTAGGCTACAGCAAAGGCTACAGCATAGGCTACAGCATAGGCTACAGCATAGGCTACAGCATAGGCTACAGCATAGGCTACAGCATAGGCTACAGCATAGGCTACAGCATAGGCTACAGCATAGGCTACAGCATAAGCTACAGCATAGGCTACAGCATAAGCTACAGCATAGGCTACAGCATAGGCTACAGCATAGGCTACAGCATAAGCTACAGCATAGGCTACAGCATAGGCTACATCATAGGCTACATCATAGGCTACAGCATAGGCTACAGCATAGGCTACAGCATAGGCTACAGCATAGGCTACAGCATAGGCTACAGCATAGGCTACAGCATAGGCTACAGCATAGGCTACAGCATAGGCTACAGCATAGGCTACAGCATAAGCTACAGCATAGGCTACAGCATAGGCTACAGCATAGGCTACTTACTATAAAGTGACTAAACATACGCTCAACATAAAGATGGAGTCTAGCAAAGTCTCCTTCCAAACATCATTAACATCTAAACATCGATGCATTACTCTGAGTCCAGTAATGCTGCGTCATCCCAATAGCCTTTAATAAACAATAATTGTTTTCGTCGCGGCGCAGGCGATACATCACCCGCACTTGGGCACAATAAAAACTACAAAAATAAGCCGTAAATAAATCGCCATCGCCATCGCCATCGGAGCGTTTATCATATACATTGCACCGTTATTGTTTATCTGAAGGCGATTTTGTCGCACTTGGCATTGTCAAAGATTAATTTTTGTGGGCTCTAGATTGATCATCGGTATACCTGTATTTGTCTAAGTACTACCTCATACTATATTAATGGATATGGACACATTTCTTCATTGTAAACGATCTACGAGTCTGCTCAGTCTTTTATTCGGGAAAAGCTTTGACGTACCGCGGGTATAAAGTCCCAAAGACCAAACACTTTGACTTTAATGCTTAAAGTCATTACCCCAAACTATCTGACTAAACAAATGTATACGGTGGATTCAACAATAATGTTGGAAAAAATACGGGAGCAACATTATAAATCTCGGCGTTTCTAATTCCAGCTTGTAATAAAATATAACATCATTTTTTAAATACAATTTGTTCACGATTTATATTTAAGTATATCAGTAAAAAGCGCCAGAACCTTTATTTAAAACGGCCACAAGTGATGTTTTATTGAAAAAGGGACCCATTTTTCAATTCTTAAAATTCATTCTTAAAACAAATTTCAGAAAACCTAATTATAATATCGTCTTTTAGCAGACGTCTCCTTCGGGCACAGCCTTCACCCCTTTTTCCACTATTCGAAAATTTCTAGTTAATCCACAAAATTATTAGTCCCGACAGATCCCAGCTGTACCAGATAAGCACAGGAATCTCGGCCTTCCAGCTACCGTGCACGCGACCATGCAAACTCACCCACCGGGGAGATTGAGCGATTAAAGCAGTAATTAAGTATCGACGCTTATTCTGTCTTGGCGACTCTCAAATTTGCATGTTAAACGAAGTTTAACTTTGGTTTTTGTTTTGCAAACCTTATTGAGATGCTGCCATTCGCGTGCGTAGCCTCGGGGACACTTGCCTTGGATGTACCAACTTTGCAGACAACATACCTTATTGCTGTAACCTTAAAGTTCAAAATAGAGTTTTGTAGGTGTATTGTTAAGTTTGTCGGGTGCTGATCGACTTTTTAATTGTGTTGTTAATGTCAGTGTTAAGGCGTAGAGATCGCTTGCTCCGATTGTGTGCGGTCGATGCGGTGCGAACTCGAATTTGATATGTAGATTTAGCTCGCCTTCCTACTATATTCTGTAGTTCTTTGTGTTTCTATTTGGTTTGGTTTGATGAAATTTTGTAATTATTCAGTTTAGAAATGTTCTTGATTTATATATTTCTACTTTTGCTCTGCAGCGAGCGTCTCCCGCGCTGTTACCTTACCACACGGTCTTGCAAAGAGAAACGTCTAGAAGAAATTATGTGAATGCGAAATGAAACGTGAAAAGGTCCGTAAAACGGTTCAATTATTTTTGAACTTCAGTGAGGTGATAAAAAAATTAAGTTTATGAAAGTGTTATCATATTTTACTAACCAATATTTTAAGCTTGAACAAACGCAACTTGAAAGTTATTTAATCAATTTATAAAAAAACTTAACAAATTTGTTAGCCCAAAAATTTTGTTTACTACTTAGGTACTTTTAATTGGCCACGCTAAGAGCCTCATCCGTGAACCGAAAAATCACATACTTACGTCGGTAAGCCGAATTATACGACCCCAATTAACCGCGATGAGGTATATTACACCCCGGCAATACATTATGTTTTGAGGGGCGATATCGATTCCGGCCCGTGGTCAAGCATTAAAATATTAAGGGGCCTTAATCTACCATGATTGAATTTGCCTTCCGCGCGGTACCTAACCCGTTGGACTATGTATCATTCGCCCCTACTAAGTGCGCTAAGGAACTCGATGGTAACTCGATCAATAGCCAATATCACATAATGTGGACATGATAGATAAAGATGTAATTTTGTTAAATTTTTGAATTCGCGTACACCTGACGATGAGGACCTTTACTGTTATGTGCACAGACCAGTTTTTTAAATAGAGAAAAAAAAACGTTAATCTTTATTGTCATTGTAGAAAAGATGTCACAATACACACTCTACATGTAATTTTTTTTAAACTAAAAAGGTCATTTTTTATCTATGGATCATACAAAAAGTCCATCATCATTCATCTTTGGACTATTAAAATTACTAAAAGTTAAATTCAGAAATTGTAGCAAATGATATTAACAAAATATACTATTGATACTTAATATTCGTTAAACCCACCAATGTGGGGGGAAAGGTTATTTGCTTGATCTCCCCATGTCTATGTTAGTGACGTATATACAACGTGTCAGAAAAAGGTGTGGTCAAAATGAAAAGATCCAAAGTGTATCCCATCTAGAACTTGTATGTGGTTGTTATTAAGACATAATTATTAACTTTTATTTGTCATGCAGTAAGTAGTTAATAAAATATTTATATTTGTGAAGTTATGCGCGTCAGGCGCGCTTATGCTAGCAGCAGTGTTCATAAATGTTAGTACACCGATGTTACTAAACCACTAGGGCTGACTTGTTTTTTTTGATGTGACGTCACAACAGAAATATTAAATAACACATTAAAGTTAATAATCATGACATTGTAACTCTGCATTCAAGATCTAGATCGGATACACTTTGGATCTTTTCATTTTGACCACACCTTTCTGTTACACGTTGTATACAGGCTGAGATGTTGAAAACTACATACTTAACGAAGGTAACGGTGCTATAATAATTATTTTTATGATTTATTATTTATAAAACACATTGCAACTAATAACTCATCATAGAAAATGTTTAAGGTAGCTTTTATTTTGTTATGCACTCATATGAGTGTGATTGTTAATATTAACAATAAGGTTTTTAAGGCCTCGAGTTCCAATGGTAAAGGTACGACGTATGGAATAAATCTACAGGCGGTGTACAAAGCGTGCGGTGGTCCGATAGCAGTATCTAAAGCCGAGGAGAGCGCGGAAATTAGCATTTTAATAAATACACACCCTTTGAAGCGCGCCGTACATAAATCCAGGGGATCTTTATAATCAAATTCAAATACATTACTCTCGTTTTGCGTGGAAAATCGGGAAAGCCAACGTTGAGCTCGGTTCCGTTGGTCGGTTGTATCGAGTTTGGTTGTAAACTTCTGCAGCAACAAATCATTATGTACATAATGATATGTTATTCTTGTTGCTTAGTGGCGCAGTGGCTTACGCGTTTAGAATGCGATTTTGTAAGTTAAGCCACTTTCGCATTGCCTCATCAACAGATAGGTGATCTCGAACTAATCCATGCCTTCGGCAGCCGTCAACAACACCGTGTTCGGTTGTGACCTAACCTGCCCCATTTATAAGACACCATCGTGCTTACTTCACTTTCCTTTAAAATTTAACCTCTTTCTTAGCCATTTTTTGCGTTTGGAACGCGTACCACAGTTATCAAAGTCACATTCACTCGAACCTACTCTCGTCACCAAAACATGGTAATAATCCCGTTAATAATTATGTACGCTAATGTAAGATACCATGATACCATGACACTGTGTTGCAAAGAATGAGCAAACGCCTAAATCTCCTGAAAACAATAAAAAAGAGGAAGCTGTATTTCAGACACACTTACAGCAATAAGTACAATCTTCTATTAGGCGAAATACAAGCCCTGAGAAGAGCAGGCTGAAGAAAACTCGAAGGCTACAAAACCTCGCCGACTGGTCCCATTCGAGGACTATAAAGCCTATATAGACTATGAAGACCATAATAATAGCCGACCCCGATAAGAGATTGCACAAGAAACAGAAGTAATAAGATACCATGATGTTTAAACAGTTGTTAATGTGCAAGCGTTGTTAAAAGTTTTGCACTTGAAATATAACTAAATTTCTCAACTGCACATTACTCACATAGCTTAATTATACGTGTATCATGTATACGACTATTAAGCTAAGCAAGTGGATGGCGGTCATCGTAATCTTGGATAAGGGCTGCATAAATCAGGCCGGGTGACGCGCCCCAGGCCTTTATTTTATCTACTGTGTGCGGGTGACGCTGCGCAAGATTGTGTGTACCCTGGATGTGGCCCCGATCCGATCCGAACCCCTCGGAGAATCTAGAAGGGAACGGGGACACGCACTAGAGCGTGAAAATATCTAAAGGTGTTTCGTTTCACACGACTTAAGAAACTTCTTAAGTTTCTCGCCGCCTTCATAAAGTACGGTGACGCAGAAAATGCCAAGAGGCAAACATAGAACTTACTAAAAAAACAGGACATTGTAATTTGTAAAAAGAAAAACAGTGTTGAAAAAACTCCACGAAGGAGATTCGAACTCGCACCCTAAGTATAATCATAATCATAGGAAATTGTAAGTAAAAGTGGTACTAGAATTTTCTTTTATTGGTATGTTTCGACTGGATGATGCTTCTAGAATTATGGCAAGTCTGCAGAGTTTTGTATCAGTACGGAGAGATGGAAATAAAATATTGTTATTTTTTCATTAGTACGGCACTCGTTAAAAGCTGTTCATATTTTCCATTGCGTCTATAGACTTAGCTTTACATAAAATACTCATAATCAGAACGGAAAATCTTTTTTTTTTTAGTTTGCCAATTTATTAATTGTTTTTGAGATTTGATATCACAATCTTAGTGCGGATGTGATGGTATTAAGTAGTACTTAATCTGCTACCAATAACCTCAACGTTCTTTTACTTTAGTCTGTTGCGGAGACCACTATTCACACTATCTGCTACCGTTTTGAATTAGGTTACACCTTAAAATCCACAAAATCCACTCACAGTTCCATGCCGCTCCCGCCGTCCAGAACGGGATCCATATGGTCTGATGGGGCCTGAATACGAGTCCGGGTCTTCTCGGGTTCCCTAATCACACCCAACGGCTACCCCGAAGTGCACTTTCCCCCGAGGAAATACCTGTTTTCTCCAGCAGCGAAGACGCCGACATCCAACCATGGGATGGCGAATTGTACTCCCGATGCGATTCGCTTACGATTTACATACACACAAGACACAGATTGCACAATACACTTAATTTGAATAATACGGCTCCAAATGCCCTTATTACTGCTTAAAATCTATTTAATTATCAACACACGATAACCTATAAATCAGCCCTGTTGTTGTCCCGAAACAAGTACCAAAAAAAAGAGAACAATTAGTGATGGGGCCATTATGCCACTAAATAAATTGAATATCGATAATCGATTCCCAAATTGATCCGTCCATAATACAAATCAAAGTTTTATTTCCAACAAAAATAAATGCCTGTTTATTTGCAACATAGTCTTTTGGCAATATCTTTTAGAATTTCCAGCCGAGTCGTTTCCAGTGCTCTCTGAAACTAGATCCTTGTTTCCGATAATTGCCGCCCGCCCCGAACACCTCTGACCCGTCCCGAAACTTGCAGCCGATCACTATATTTATTAATGTTCGCTGCTTTTGTATTATCATTTAATTTTAGTAAGAAGCTCATAGTGCCACTAATGACTTCATATAGGACTATTAACTATTAAGTATCTAAAATAGTGACAGTGTTAGTTAAAAACAATCTCTAATCACTAACAAGTAAAAGTTGTTTTTCCTTAATGTCAAGATTTTTCATTACTGTATTGCATCAATCCATTTGACAGGCTGACTGTACTTACCATGTGTGGACAGTAGCAAGTGGCAATCAGTCGAGAAACCTACCCCTCTGGGATACGAGCGTGGCCATGTAATGTCATGTAATGTAGGTTTAAGTATTCTGAGGTTTAGACTGGGATATCTAGCCTTTTCTAATATGTTTATTTGCCACTTTATTCCAAGAATTAGTAAATTTTCTTCGCGTCAGTGCTATTTAACCTTATTTTGTATTATTACAATTGTTTATATTCCATATTACTTGGTGGTAAGTGTTTAGAAGAGCCCAGACGGAAGTGCGCTTCACCCGTTATTATTAACTGCTGAGACGCTGGCTATCTTATCTCAAAGTGTGGAATCACAACAATATTACTAAAAATGCCTTTATTAGACAAACTGGTGTCAAACCCACAGTGTCAGGGTTTGATTCCATCGGTATGAGCATGGGCATGGGAAATTTCTATATCACACTTTTCGTTGGTAGGTAGGTCTTATTTTAATTCTGCTTGGTTAGCTACATATTATTATCTAAGTCTGACGCTAACGACAATGGCAGTGTTCTGTTCAGAAAGTTTCAGATAAGATATGCAGGACCTCAGTTATTGAGGATTTCGGGTGAAGAGCCCTTACACCTTTGGCGCTTGTCGCTTACATATGGTAAGATGAATGCCTAGCGCTTTTATATAATTTTTTATTTTTTTCATTTACAATGCTATAGGTTAAATATAACGCTAAAATTAATGCTTAAATTTTATCGTGTTACAAAAAAATTCTGTCTTATAGTTGGTTGGATTTCCCAATAAATACAACTATGTTATTCAAACGTGTACCTACATACATAACACATACAAACATGCACGGCTGCTCACAAGGGCAGATACCACCTTCTGCCATTTGCTACAATTCTTACATACTTACTTCTTTTAGCTTCATCTATTCCACCTACATACATAATGAATGTAATTGTATCGAGTCGGTGTGCGCATGCGTCGCGTCACCCCGATTTATGCACTAAACATTGGGCTGATCTTATCCCCAGACAGGGCGGTCGCATAAATAAATGAGCTAACTAAGTCACAGACAAAACGTCTATTCGCACGCTTTACATTATGTAAGAGATAACAAAACTTGGGTATCGGTACAGTTATAAATCTTCGATGTGCACAGAGCATTAATTAGTTTTATTATTAAAAACAAAAATTACTTCGGAAAAAACTCGCTAGATGGCGTTGTTATCACGGAACGGTACCTATTATTCACAATTTAAAAAAAAGCGCACAGTGAATGCTCTCGACCTTGGATTGCTGAAGTTAAACAGCTTTCGCAAAGGTCAGTCATCGGATGGGTGACCAAAAATTTATAATGCAAGCTCCACAGTGCTTGCTGTTGGTCCCGGCTGTATTAGAAGTCGGTACAACAACCACCGCACCGCACTGGGCCCGCGGGGTTTATGGCCTGCTTTCTCTGTGGTGCTTCCATCCATATGCCCCGTGGGGACATAAAATAAGCTGCTGATGATGATCTGTTTTTGACGTCTATTTAGTTACATCAATCATTCATCTAGCAGGGATTCCCAAACTATTTTGGGCAAGAAACCCCTTTACCAAAATGAACTGATACCTACCCCAGACCCACATAGTCAAATTACTTTAAAAATTCTATCTCTAGTTATTTTCCTATTGATACAAAATTCTTACCAATTTAAAAACTTTGCGGTTGGTTAAGTGAACTTATACTTATACTTCCTACTAAAATATTAGTCATTCTTATAACAAGTTGGTACACATAGCACAACTTATAAGTACAGTATCTTGAACGTTTCAAATAAGAACTTGTGTTAAATAATAGCGATCGATTATTAGACCTTGTCGACCCCCAAAATCAGTTTTCGTTTATGTCGACCCCTGGGAAACCGATTTTGACCCCAAGTGGTCGATATCGACCACTTTGGGAATCCTTGGTCTAGATAATTTAAAATCAGAGAAAAAGAAATTGTCCCAAAACTCGTAAGTACCATCGATATCAAATCGATTAAAGATTACTCGCGGCAATACCTCATCGGCCCCTCACTAAATTGCTGGTCTGGTTTCCATAAACGCGTGAAAAACGATGATAAAACGCGCACCCGCAAAACGGATCGCCGCGATTCGTAACGTGCAAACGACCAGGGCCGCATTTGACATCGCGGATAAATTGATATTTATAAGTCGAAGGGCCAAGTATACGTTTAAAGGGATTCCCTTTATTGCTGTATCGATGCGAGGGCGGAAGGCTGCTTCCCGTCTCGCCCGAGGTTATTATGAAATATACCTTCTAACTTGAAAATGTCGAAGGTATATTTATTGAGGGAATTATCGACGGCCGGATACTGGGGGCTCGGTTATTATCCGTTTTATTGGCATAATATTTAATTTTGGCCCTTTATCTAGTCCGCGGTACCGCTGGTTACATATAAATCGGGAAATTATTTGCTACGGCTTCTAATGTAGTGTAATGCGAAACGAAATATATTATTATTTTCCTTTTTTCTATGTTATTATGACTTTATTAACCTTTTTTTTTTGTATTTTTGTTTTGTTTTATTATCGATCATCATCATCATCATCATCAGTTATCATATGAACAATAGCACATGGAAATATCGGTCACATAAATTAACATAAATATCTACGTTTTAATTTCGTAAACAGTCACGGAAGGGGGGAGCGCAGTCACGGAAGGGGGGAGCAGATTCTCCCCTTAAACGTATAATAATGTATCTTTTATAGATTCATAACTTCAAAATTTCTAAATTGCATATCTCTAATACTATGCGTCTTCTGGGGGTGGGGAGGGAGCAGTAAGGGGGGGGGGTCCCCCTCCCCCCAAACCCCCCAATTTTAGTAACGCGGTTGTACAGTTTTACCAAAATAGTAATTCTCATAGTGAATTGTGATAGTAACATGAGCAAATATACAAACTAATGTTGTTATGAAACTAATGTTTAAATAATGATTCTAATAAGTTGTGGCAGAAAAGCTTTTCATGTTAGTCTGCCGCTATAGGAACTACCTATTTTACTACGCTACTTTGATGTATTTCCAACTTTATTAGTTTGCAATATGTAACAAATTTTAATAGATACCTACCTAATGACTAGCGGCAGAATTTTTTTCTTATTTTACCTCTAGCGGCTTGATATTTCTATTTACCAAATAGCCACTGGTGGCAGACTAGACACTTCCAAAATAAAATAAGTATTATATGTTATTAAAAAGATGTATTCAGCAAATACTGTTCGATTGGCTTTTTTTTAATTATCTTAGAACAAGTAAAGTAATCTACTATTTTTACTGTATTTAACATAATTATTTTGTATTTCATTGCAAATCGTGCATAAAATCGATTATCTACCGTAATAGCTAATACATAATGCAAATTTTAACCTGTAATTTCATTACACTCATTATGCTTTTATGTGTAAATACATCAATCAATATGCAATGAAGAATTTAAATTAGCTATACATTGCGATTGTTTTAGTAACGCTAGACCTTAGAGCATTAAGTTGGTTTAATGCTCTAAGCACTAGACATATATTTTTATAGAATGTGCAAGTACCTACATTTTTCTTATTACAATGGCAATCGTTATCGCTGTTTAAATTACAATGTAATTCGAAAACTACTTATTAGTTGTCGTATAATAATTTATCTATGTTTTTATAGTATGTATTAAATAATTGTACTTAAAACGACAAATTAGCAAAGTAAAACGCCTAAGAATGTAAACGACTTTGAAAGAAAAGAGGACTATGTGAGTCGTTTAAATAGTGGACGAGTTAAGAAGTGGACGAGTCGAGATAGGAATAGGTATGGACGAGTTGGGAAGTGGACAAGATAGGAAAGTGGATGAAGTCGTCCTGAAAGTTATTAAATAGTGCTTTTTATATTACCTAACTAATTTCATTAAAAAATATGTTGTAAAGTCCACGTACGGTACTGATGGTACACAAATCTACATCCCATACGTTTTTCATCGTGGTAGTCATGTAATAAAATAACCTAATGGTACTGGACCCGGATTGCCAGAAGGTGCCGGTTCGTGTACCGCTCGAAGAACCCTTTTCAACACTTTATAATTATTACAAATAACGTTTAGGTACTTTTAAAATACACACAAAATATTATATTTTTTCTTTTTTACATGTCTGCGTTTTTTTATGTGTACAAAAGTAGAAAAAAAGTATTTCTTAAAATAAACATTTTACATTTAATCATTTTTTTTTTGTTTTTATAGCAAAATTAGTTTATAGGTAGGTACAATTTATTGTAGTTAGTTGGTCTAGCTAGCTTGATACTAGGTTCTACAACAATAATTGTCAAATGCAGGTATCTAACAAATAAATTGCAAAGCAAAATAGTCACTAGTTCCTTAAGACAGTAACGCATTACACACCCCCATCACAAGATCACGTAACTCAGGTCCACGCCACAAAGCAAACTTAATGCCACTTCGCACGGGATTCGCATTAACATTCATTAAATTCCGTCTCAAACATATTAGAGTTAGCTGGCAAAAATAGAGCGATACATTAAAAGGATTTACAGGACAAATATATGTAAAGTTTGCCGGATATATTATATCGGGGGGTAGGGTTTGTCCGTGGAGGCACGCGGGAACGTGCCCCGGCATAATGCCTTAAGGGTAGCACTACACCCGTAATTCGTCTTCGAGGAATCCCTAATTTGAAATGTGGAAGCTACCGAATGCCGAAACTGACATTGGCGCTAATGCCCAAGGATTAGAAGGCGGCGTGCAGCTATTTTTGTTTTGGAAGTTATAGGTTCTATTTGTAGGTAAGTCATTTAAGTGTTAATTTTTATGTTTTAGGTTTTTTTAATACGTAAATATTCTGAGTGCACCTCTTTCTGCTTTCTCGAAACACTAAGGTCGACAGATTTAAAAAAAATATGTATGAAAAGTAGACAAAATCAACGTTTCGTAGTCCCCTGATTCCTCCTCCAAAACTGGACCGATTTAATTACCTTTTTTCATAAAAAATTAAAGAAAGGCTTTGACTGTGTCCCTATGTTTTACTTTTATATAATCTCGTCAAATTTGGGAAACACAGCGGAAAATCTGGCCAATTTTTAAGGTTTTTAATAGTTCATATATTTTTTAATAATTAATTTATGAAAAAAGGAAAACAGCGACACAGCCAAAGCTTTTCTTTAATTTTTAATGAAAAAAGTAATTAAATCGGTCCAGTTTTGGAGGAGGAATCAGGGGACTACGAAACGTTGATTTTGTCTATTTTTTATACTTATTTTTCAATTTAGTCGACCTTAGTATTTCCTCTTAAGGCTGTGGCCTGTGAGCTAGGAAACTTTGCAGTAATATGCAGAATATTAGTAGATACAGTAATACCTACATTATTTAAACGATATGATACTTTTTAAATTCATATAAGTACCTACACACTTAACACGCAAGCATATATAAGTGTTAAGTTTGTATTACTTAATTTCACTTGCTGTAATTTTTATTATGTTTTTATATTGTTGAGTTTTTACTTAGTTAAAAGAAGTAGGTATACATATGAAGTGCAATAAATGAATAAAAATAACAATTATAAATTACACGAACACGAAATTGACGTCAATAGCTTCCATGCAGTTTACACTAAAAGCAGCTATTAACATACTTAGGACTTGCACAAAAGCATCTCTGTGAATGTTCCTTGTTAACATTTTTGTCATTTTCATCAATGCCTTACGAAGGCGAGGCATACGTATATTTATATTACGGGTAAGCACAGTGCCTTGATCTCACCTGATGTTAACTGATGATAAGGCCAATGATGGAGCACACTCCACCCGGGAACCTCAACTAGTGAGGTAACCTCAACCTCTATATTGTAACATAGAAGGTGCCTGACAGCCATAACAAATGTTTACACAAATGTTCCTTCATATCGATTAATGTAAACAAAATTACCTCAAAAATATTTCTTTCTAATAACCATCTAACAACAACAACTTAAAACAAAACGGCATCGCAAAAATTCCCACCCTGTTAGTCTTCATAACAAAAGCCGAGCGTCGGATTTAAAATTTTCGCTTGAAACTTGTTAGGAGATTAGCGACAAAGCTGGCGATATCTTAAATGTGGATCTGCTGTAAACAAATTCTCGAGCGCGCCTCCCCGATTTATGAGTTTATATATCATTAACAAATTATTAAAGCGCTTGAGATACATTTTTTCAGTGTTTTCCACTTTGTTTGGAAATTGCGACGGACCGAGCGCTTTTGATGCTTATCGTAATTGTTGCTTCGGACATACGGCAATTGTTTTGCGCTTCGCGTAATTTTAGGGTCTTTTATGTACCTGCTACTTACTGTGTTGGAATCTTAACATTTGAAGCACATACAATTTAAACAACAATTTTAATTTAATTTAAACTAAAATATAAGTTCTAACACCAAGTCTAAATAGGGTACTTTTTAGAATAGCAAAAACATCACATTTTACATTAGTTAACTTTGCAATGATTGTTTTTTATAATCTTCTTTAAAAATAAACGGGTAACATGATAAATGTAATTTTTTTTTTAACGCCCGTTCCCAATAACCTATCTATCTGTTGTTTTGCCTACTATAGACACAAATTTGACATAAGCTCCATACAAATTATGTCAAATTTCTAACTCCAGTAAGCAAAACAACAGACAGATAGAATATAGGGAACGGGCGTAAGTGTCTTCCGATTTCTACCTAATGATATTCAACTTTCAATATCGCCATCTTTGACTTATGTTATAATTACTTAATGTAAAGAAAATCTTATTTTAATAAAAACTATACAACAACATGGCATTTACAAATTGAAAAAATATATAAAATTATTTAGATACCAAAAACAAATCGCTTCAATTACTGACTAAATTAACCGTACCGAAAGGTACGTTATAAATTTTTCAACAATTCTTCTTAAGCGTTAAGAACACCCTTCAAAAGATATAAGGGTCTTCGTAAGGGCCTCAAGGAACAATGCGGTATCCCATCTGGCGCTCTTGGGGGATTCAATTAAATTTTTACTGAAGATTATCACGCGGGCCCTGGCTTGAGACGGCGGTGTTGTGGCTTGTGGACTGTTAACATTTTTTTATTCTTAGACAAAGACTAGACACATTATAAGAAATATGTCTTTAACTAATTATTTTGCTTCAAAGAAATGTTGCAACTCATAACGTGTAGCAGCACCCACAAATAAAAACTCGCTTTTCATAAAAATATATCTATATACAGACGAATTAAGAACCTCCTCAAGTTTTTTGAGTCAGTTGAAAATTATTGGTATATTTTATTATACGATTTTTCTTTAAAAGTTCCGATAGCTTTATTTTGGCTGATTTTAAATTCACAATTAAAGGGATGCTTTCATCATCATCATCTCAGCCAAAAGACGTCCACTGCTGGACAAAGGCCTCCCCCAAGGATATGAGGGGTATTTGCCGTAATCGCCACGCTTGGCAGGCGGGTTGGCGATCGCAGTAGGTTGAGGGTAACCTCAGAGAGATGCTGCTGCCCATCCTCTGGAATGGTCCCTTAGTCGGCTTTTACGACACCCACGGGAAGAGATGGGGTGGTGCAATTCTTTATCCCCGGCACCACACAGGGCAAGGGGATGCTTTATAAAAAGCTAATTATAAAGTGTTTGGTCACACAGAATACATAAAACTTAGGTTCAAAACTTTCCAACCACTCCAACAGGTATGCTAATTATTTTTTAATAACTGTAAATGGTGTTGCTTAATTTGGTTAAGACCTACATTTTGTGGTTACTTCTATATACAGTTGCACAACTTTTGCACTAATTCTTCTCCACAGCTTAAAGACAAGAAAGCACCGCCTCTGTGGTCTAGTGGTTAAGACCACCAGTTTAGACCCAGAAGTCCCGGGTTTGATCGGGAGGTACATGTTTGTGTACTCGGTTTGGTTGGTGGTATAGCTTGTTTGTGTGCCTGGCTAGCTACCACCATCTTATTTAAATATGTAGCCATAACATCAATGTTTGTAGCATTGTTGTGTTCCGGCAGCTAGAGATAAGATAGCCAGTGCCTCACTAGTTGAAGATGCCGGGTGAAGTGCGCTTCCGCCTTTGGCCTTATCATCTCTTAACATTAGTTGAGATGAAGGCCAAAAGCCCGTAACATATAAAAAATAAATAAAAAATTTTACTTTGACTTTGAAACTCTTTACTAGGACTTCTTGGCGGGAAAGTGAAGAGTCATGTCTGCGGTTTTGTTTTATTTTCTAAAATTTGTGTTATGTCGAATATTAATGAATCGTGAAATAATGGTGGATTATTAACCGTTAAGTGTTCGTGAGTGTGCATGAGTGTTGGCAAATGAAACAAAACAGTACAACGTCACTTTTCAAATTCTTTCAAGAAGTCTCCGCGTGAGGACTTAGTAAAGCCCCACATTTTTACTGAGATACTCGAGGGGTTGGGGGGGTATATCATTTCTTACTTCACATTTCTATTATCATTCATCATCACCTATACAAGAAGAAAATATTGTTTATTTATATATTACTTGTAAGAAAAATTACTTTGACACTGGCTAAATGTGCTAATCGCACGAAGCCATCAACTAAAGAAAAAAAAGAAAAACTCTTTACTAGGTAAGGAAGTTCCTATACCTACAAGATATGTACAAAATCACGTCCATCGTAAAGCGAAGGAATAAAGCACATAAACAAGATTAGAAATTTAATTTTCACAATTTAACGTGAGAATTAGTGTTGCCAGGTTGCAATACATCGTAGCGCGCATAATGGGGGTAGGAGCACAGTTTGCCGAGCGATGTTCGCAAATGAAAAATAAACATGCGTCGAGCTGTTTGCGGGAGGCGATGTCGTGTCGCACGTTTTAAAGTGGCCTGTGAGCTACTGCTGTTATTAAGTCGTTGTCATCATAATTATACACATAAATAATAATCATCATCATCATCTCAGCCAAAAGACGTCCACTGCTGGACAAAGGCCTCCCCCAAGGATCTCCACAACGACCGGTTTTGTGCTGCTCGCATCCAGCGGCTTCCCGCGACCTTCACCAGATCGTCGGTCCACCTTGTTGGAGGCCTGCCCACACTGCGCTTTCCGGTACGCGGTCGCCACTCCAGGACTATCCCGCCCCAGCGGCCATCAGTCCTGCGAGCAATGTGACCTGCCCACTGCCACTTGAGCTTAGCAACTCTTCGGGCGATATCGGTTACCTTTGTTCTTCTGCGGATCTCCTCATTTCTGATTCGATCACGCAGAGAAACCCCGAGCATAGCCCTCTCCATTGCTCTTTGAGTGACCTTGAGCCTTTTTATGAGGCCCATAGTGAGCGACCACGTCTCAGTCCCGTATGTCATCCATCACTGGCAACACACACTGGTCAAAGACTTTCGTCTTGAGACACTGCGGTATATCGGACGAGAAGATATTTCGAAGCTTACCGAACGCTGCCCAGCCTAATTGGATTCGACGATTGACCTCTTTGCTGAAGTTGGACCTACCTAGCTGGACCGTTTGTCCCAGGTAAACATAATTGTCCCCAACCTTCAGAGGAGTGGGTACGACACGTGAGTTCGACATAACTTTCGTCTTCTCCATGTTCATTTTAAGGCCCACTTGTTGAGAGACTCTGTTGAGGTCACCGAGCATTGCGCCGAGGTCTTCCAGGGTCTCAGCCATGACCACTATATCGTCAGCAAACCGAAGGTGAGTGATGTATACGCCGTTGACGTTGATGCCGAGTCCTTTCCAGTCCAGAAGCTTGAAAACATCTTCCAGTGCAGCAGTGAACAGTTTCGGAGAAATTACATCTCCCTGTCTCACTCCTCGCTGCAACTGGATAGGTTTCGAGCTCTGGTCCTGAAGACGGACTGACATAGTGGCGCTTTCATACAAACACCTCAACACTTCGATGTACCGATAGTCAATTTGGCAACGCTGGAGAGACTGTAGCACGGCCCATGTCTCAATCGAATCGAAGGCTTTTTCATAGTCCACTAACGCTAAGCAAAGAGGCTGGTTATACTCTTCGGTCTTCTGTATAACCTGCCGCAGCGTATGTATGTGGTCTATGGTGCTGAAGCCTTTTCGGAAACCGGCTTGTTCGATAGGCTGGAAGTCATCAAACCTGCGTGCGAGACGATTCGTTATGACTCTCGAAAACAGCTTGTAGACGTGGCTTAGCTTAGCTGTAGTTCTTCAGCAGGGTTTTGTCGCCCTTTTTGAAGAACAGTACCACCATACCTTCGTGCCACGTCTCTGGCGTTCTGCCCCCTAGTACCACGGAATTAAATAGCTTCTGAAGAGCTACAAGTACCGGTCTTCCGCCTGCGTTCAGAAGCTCGGCCGTAATTCCGTCAGCACCTGGTGCCCTGCCATTTTTGAGCTGTTTGAGAGCCATACTAATCTCGTATAGGCTGATGTCCGGGATGTCTTCGGTATAGTGCCGGGTTAACTTAGCTCTAGGGTCTTTAGCTAAGCTTTGTACAGGTGGCCTTGTGGATGTGTAAAGTCCATAGAACTTCTCGACCTCTCCCATAACATCGGACCTGGTCGTGACAGTTCTGCCGTCATCGGTTTTCAGCGTCGTCAGTTGGCACTGCCCAATACCCAGATCTCTTGCGAACACTTTTGAGCCTTTGTTCCGCTCAATGGCCTCTTTAATACGGTTAGTATTAAATTCGAGCTGAAAGCTTTCGGGGTTTTGGATTTGGATGGGTGCAGGACGGAGCGTAGACCTTACCAATCGACGTCTTTCCATCTTAACGTTGATATTCAATGTGCCTCTTACCAACCGGTGATCGCTGCCAGTTCTAAACGCATTGATCACAGTGACATCATTGAATATTTGCTTTCTCGTCGACATGATAAAGTCAATCTCGTTTTTTGTTGCACCATCGGGACTCATCCAGGTCCACTTGCGGTGTTCAGCTTTCCTGAAAAAGGAGTTCATCATAAAGAGGCCCTCCCTCTCAAGAAAGTCCGCCAGCAGTTGGCCCCGGGAGTTCCGATTACCAACCCCAAATCGTCCCACTCTCATCTCATCGCCGCTTCGTTTGCCCAGTTTTGCGTTAAAGTCTCCCATGACAACGGTGTAATGAGTTTTGGAGGCTTGTATGGCTCTAGAGATGTCCTCATACGTAGCTTCCACCTCATCGTCAGGGTGTGTCGTAGTAGGAGCATAAACCTGTATGACCTTCAACGAATACCGTTTGGTTATTCTGAGTATAAGGTACGCTACCCTAGGCGACACACTCCCGGTCTCGACAACGTTGTTCACGAGGGACTTGTGGACGATGAACCCGACAAATAATAATAAAATGATTTAATTAAATACTAAAAACAGTTACAGCAGTACATATATATGTATAGATATGTATATACTGCTTTGGTTTGGAGAATACTACTCGAAGTAACAATATTATTACTTCGAGTAGATATTCTCCAAACTAGGTAATCTTGTCTATGGGGACTTACATTGATAGTTTGTCTTTGGCTAAATGTCATCATCTCAACCAAAAGACGTCCGCTGCTGGACAAAGGCCTCCCTCAAGGATATGAGGGGTATTTGCCGTAATCGCCACGCTTGGCAGGCGGGTTAGCGATCGCAGTAGGTCGAGGGTAACCTCAGAGAGATGCTGCTGCCCATCCTCTGGAATGGTCCCTTAGTCGGCTTTTACGAAACCCACGGGAAGAGATGGGGTGGTGCAATTCTTTATGCCCGGCACCACACAGGGAAAATGTAATGTAAAATGAAATGTGTAAAATAAATGTGTAAATATGTGGCTAAATGTAGTTACAAAAAACATATTAATGTTACAATGTTTACAAATAGAGACACTTGGGCCAATCGTAAATCTAGTTGCTTCTTGTTTTTATTTTCTTCTTCTCCCTGTGGTATAAACATCCACAGGGAAGGCTCGTGCCCCAGCGGTGGGGACATAAAATGAGCTGATGATGATGATGATGATGATGATGATGATGATGATGACGACGATAAAAAATTTATTTCCTAAATGGGTAGTAGGTAAAAAATTATGGACGATTATAAAAAGCACTTTTCTTAAGTTTATTTCAATTTAAAAAAAAAATACTTTGACTTTGATGATGATAAAAAAGAGGTAAAGGGATCTAGCACATACAGCTATGATGGAATGGTAGTACATGATGTAAGATGATTCATGCATGCATTATTAACACGGCGATTAATAATCCACCATTATTACCTACAACTTTTATTTTTCTGTTACTACACTACAAATGGATGTCATTACACTTGTACTGTTTGTTATGATTACATAAATTAAGTTTAATTTTATGTTTGCAAATAATAGATGTTACTGCATCACTACTTACATTACTACAAAAGTATCTTTATGTGTTTAAGAGAGTAAATTAAGAGAAATTTTTTTTTTTTCAAAGACCAATGTAAGTATGGCTCTGCTTAACTTTCTTATAAACGTGCTCAAGTAAATTCAAGACTTATATGACTATGTATTATTATTTCTTCTGTGACTATGTCATCATGTTTAACTCATCAAACTACTGAGCTTAAGATGAACAGAAACGAAGCAGGAGGAGACGAAGCCTTAATAAACAGTCGATTTATTAATACAAGACTCATCATTAGCTCATTTACATGTCCCCACTTTTGGGGCACGAGCCTTCCCTTTGCATAGATAGGGAGAACGGGCCATAAACCACCACGCGGGCCCAGTGCGGATTGTTTTTTTTTTTTTTTATGTTAAAAGGAGGCAAACGAGCAGGCGGGTCACCTGATGGAAAGCAATCACCGCCGCCCATGAACACTCGCAAAACCAAAGTAATCGCGGATGCGTTGCCGACCTTGAGGAAGCGAAACACAACAGCAACGAGTGCCGTTGTTTCACGCCGATACTCTGTGAGAGGGTGGTATTTCGCCGGGCGAGCCGGCCCATTTCGTGCTGCAACGCAGCGTGGCTCTACCACTCAGACAGTGTCACTCATTTAGCACCACCCAGGGGTCACGTGTAGGGTCTCAAGGGTAAACATACGGACGCGAGTAACTTTAACCCCCAAAGATGGTGGTTGTTAACGACTGCTAATGCAGCCGAGACCAACTGCCACCCCTCACACACCCATCCGATGACCGGCCTCTGCGAAAGTTATCTTAACCTCAGCACTCACAGACCGGACGCGTTAACCACTACGCCATCGAGCTCCTTAATACAACTAGCAATTTATAACAGCGCTACCGTTACATCAACGCGGGAGCCATTTAAAACAGCGAACTCACCCAATGAAGCCACCATATAACAACCTTAGAGCGAACTCAAAACAAATTACCATAGAAAAGATATTCGGGCAAGGAAAAACTTCCACACTCATACCCATTATAAGTTTTCGCCCAAGAAAAACACTTTCCGTGCACACGTAGAGAGAGGTACCGCGGCGCGTTTTTTTTTCGGCGCGCACTTTTCTAAGTGCAATAAATCTCCCGCGTAAATAATTGAAACGATATTTTATGCCGAAACATTCCGCGGGGTGACGGCGCCGCCACCTGCCCTCTTTCCCAACTTGTACCTCTCTCCCAATTTAATTTGGTTGCGTAATGTATTTTCAATTACTTCAGTGGTGATTTGTGTAAGTAGAGTAGATTGGGGAGGTATAACCCGCCTAATTTAAGTTGTTGATTGAAGGGAAGTGTTGGCTTGTGGGTAGTTTGGGAATCACCTGTGTGCAATTATTATAATAAGGCTTCCCGATTTCACATGCGAAAAAAATTAATTAAGAGAACTTTGTCTACCACTTATTAATTTCGATGAGTTGGTTTCTTTTTACACATTTTAGGAATATTATTATTGTTATAAACATATTTTACGTAGATAGTTGAATTACCTATCTTATAGATCCAGTTAGACGCACAAAACCTTGAATAACTTCTAACTTCGTGACATATAGGCCCTTATCAGAAGTCTTATATTCTAGTTTGACATCATAGTCGAGGAAAAAATAATTTGTAAATAATTTACATTTTTTTTTGTTTTGTCTATAAACGTCCCACTGTTGGGCTTTTGGTTCAGTTCATGGGCGGAAAATAAGACCAAAAAATGTAATACAGCCCAAAGGATCGTAAATCTAATCTAATCATATCTTACGCATTTATATCATTATTTTTACCAAACATCTAATTAACATGGCTATCTGTGCGTTTTACTCCTTCCCCTTACACGCTAATAAAGTTCCTCCAGGAATTACATAGCCATAACTCATATCGATGAGTATGAATATGAGTATCAATATCGATTGAACTCCGGAAAAAACTTTTAATTTGCTCCGCCGATAGATGGCGTCTCTACCAATTTATCGTGCTTTAGCTCTGAAGTGAAGCTTAGTTAAGTTTATTTACTAGACTCTTCTGCTTTTGTACAGAAACGTTTCTTTATTGTTGTAACTGTCTCTGTGATGTAGTGGTTACGTATCTGATTTAAAAACTCGGGGTACGATTTCCAGCGGAGGGCTAAGTGTGACCAGCATCTTATGTTTGTCTGTCGATATCATGATAATCTTACCAAAAAAAGTAACTATTTTATTCAGTTAGGTGAAAGTCAAGTTTTACATAATATGAGATAACTAAGACTGTTGACTCCATCGAAATCTAGCTATAAAATCTTGCACGAACTCAGACATTAGATTTAAAATGTTAATGTAAGTATGTCAATTAAGACCGTTGTTTTATATATTTAAATATACTTGTTTAGTTACATAACTCAAGTGCAAGCTCTACGTTTTTACGAGAAGATAATTAGATTGCACTGAGCTACTTAAAAAAGTCTTTATTCACACCAATCCACATCTTCCTCACCTTAACCATAACCTTTCAAAAACACCTACACGAACAACAAATCCCAAAATTGGACAAGAAACAATGACCCACGACGGAACCACACCGAAGCCCACCAAATTCACATTGTAAATGCAACCAACGAGATCTGAGAAACCATCGTTGAGGTCACAAAAAGATTACTCCAGAAGGTAAACTTTCATACATGACGCGCTCGAACAGCGAACACATAGACAACCTCCCACGGGTATCAAATCTCGCTATCGTTCATTCGCGAGTGCGATAGCGATAGTGACAGTATTCCAATTTTAGGCGGTCGCTCGAAACTCCAGCGAGGACTAGGGCATCGCTCTCGCTGTCGCAACCGCTGTCTCGCCTTGAGTTAGGCGGTAGGCCCCAGTCCGTGCTGCTGTTGCGATTTCCGGTTATTTTTGGTGAGTTAGCTGATTGCCTCAGGCGCCATTTTCAGAGTCACCGGACTTTTTTTGGGGGCTGCGGGAAACTTAAAGGGTTCCTAAAGCCGTGTGAAACGAAACACTGCCAGAGGCTTGCCTGTTTTCTAGGGGAAATGTTATAACGCACTAGTGCATGCCCTCGTTCCTTACTAGATTCTCCGAGGGATTCCGGAGGGCGTCTCTAAAGGCTATATAGGTGTCTGCGTCATTTATGAAACGTACCTTCTGCATTCACCTTATTTTTTTTGGTTAAGGCCACAATACGCTGCCGTGTCATAAATAAAACCCCACTTTTTCACTTCGAGTGGGGTATTTATCATTTCGTACCGCTTTTTTTACCCCTCTTTTTGGTACATCTTGAATCACACTTTTGAACGTTATTTGTTTCGTTGCTTCGACGTTTGAGTTGATGAAGGTATGGCTGTGCGGTGTCGTATAATAAAATGCTCGTGAGCATGGTCTGATTCGATTTGCATGTCTTTAGGGTTGCGACGTATATTTAAGGGTGGGTAAGTGTGTAATGGGTCATGGCGTATGTGGATTGATGTTTGGCTGTCTACTTTTATGGCTGCAACTTTTTTCTTTAGAGATACGATAGGAACAGATATAAGTTCACCCAGTTTTACTACCAAGTAACTAGCTATCCCATCTTTTTTTTTGGTTAGGTTTGGTTTGGTTTAGTTATGGTGATAGATTTTGATTAAGTTGACTCTTACTTCTAATTTGAACACAATATAACTTTGAAAGAATAAGTGTCAAAGAATCATCAACATCAATTATAACTTATATTATGTATCCGAGATTTACTAGTCAGCCGGGTGACTTTTCAATGTTTCGATGGTTCTAAAAGTTCAATGCTACTGCTGGTGATCGTATTAGTATCAATTTATAAAGGTTATGTTATTGTATCAGTTCAAGGTCATGATCAATAATGATGATTCATCTACTGCAAAGATTTAGATCGCTAAACTAACTCTATTGTTACTATTACTCGTTATCATGTCTCTCTGTTGTTGATATTTCCAAACTTTCATTTAAAGTACAATTTTGACATAATTTAAGAGGTGCAGCATTGTTTACGCTGTGTGCATGATTTACGAGGTATTTAACGCACTATTAGTCACAAAAAACATAATATATTTTCTTTACGGAATGCTAATGGGACGTTCAATTTTTTCATATTTTTTTTCACCGTAAAGCTTAATCCACTCATTTGTTTGTAACTGCACGTGACTAATGAAGCGAGAAGGAGTGAAACTCTTTTTGTCAAAACGCCATTTTGTACATCATCTGGCTGAATGCAGTCGATTCCTCTTCTTTTATGATCCTTTATAAGTGCATTATGAATTCGGGCTCCGAAGCAATAAGTCATACGTGTAATGAATAAGGGCGATTTGTTTTGAATCCGTCCGAAATTTATGGGCGATATCGAACCTTTTTACAGGCGTTTTTCTCTTCATTCCGCCATTGTAGACGCCTTTTTCTGTGACGTTCGTGTGTTTTTTTTTGCGCTCATCTTTTTTGTTCTCAGCAGTGACGTTTTACGAGTTATTAATTGGTTGTCAAACGGGCTTATTTATTTCTCTATTTTGACGGCGACTTTGGTCGTACATTATGGCGGGTGGATTGAAAATCTATCATATTCAGGTTCTCGTAAATTCGCCGTGATATAGTGCGTTGCGCGGCCATAACTCTGCGGGCGCGTCGCGTAGTGCGGACTTCTGTGACGCGTGTTAAATAATGACGTACGATATTAAAAATGGCCGCCCGATGCTCTTTTGTTATATCGTAAATTACTTTTATAATTTGCATAAAAACTACGCGGCGTGAACTTTAATTATGGGTACATATATCTGATATAAGTATAGGGTGTTAATTGTTTAAGAAAGGTATGATTGAGTTCTAACAATCTATATGATGTTAACACGTTTTGCAGCGATGCTAATTCAATTATTTACCAGTCAGTAAACAATTTTTTTTTCATATATTCGCGCGTAGTCATAGTATGTTCGTGCGTAATCGTAGCACATCATCGTAGCATGGGATTGCACAAAGATAATCAGCAAACAGAACTGATGTTATCAAATTGTAACATTAAATTTGCATACGACAATAGTAATAATTCCTAGGAACTTTATGTATTGTATTATGTTCTCATTGCTATTATAGTGGTAAAAGTCAAAGTCAAAGACAAATATTTTTATTCAAATAAACTTTAGAAAAGTGCTTTTGAATCGTCCAAAAAATTTTTACCTACTACCCATTTAGGACGTGTATTTTTAGCTGTGGAAAAGAATGGGCGCAAGAAATTCCACCAACATCCACCACATCAGGTTAGATAACCACAAAACTATTGCCGAATATAAAAAAAACAAAGCCGTAAAAACATTATTTTATGTATGTTTTATAATACTTATATATTTATATATACATGTTTATCTATTATGTATGAGTATTAAATGTTTTTTTGTAAGAATACTTATAAACTAAATTCTGTTTTATGATCTAACGTATTCTTCAGTAATTGCGCACTTCCTCTATCTCCTTCTTGAATTCTTAAACCTTATATTCTTTATTGCACAAAACACACATATCTCCAAAAAAAGTAGAAACAATGGTGCGTAAAGGTGGATTTATCACTTAATACCAATGGTTGTTTAGAAGAGATCGCTTGTAGCAAAAATACAGCCTTAATCCATACCTACTAGCTTTAAGATAATAATATAACTTCCTATTTTTTTTTTTAATTTATGTGTGCACAATAAAGTATTTACCTATCTGTCATCCGCAAATCTCCCATTTCTAATTACATTACCTAGTAAGTCTCATTTCGGTGCATGTGCACTGAGTAACACATAACGCACATTACTATTCATAATATAGTATGTGCAAAGGTCTGTATGCTATTCCCCGTCTTATGTAGGTTCTTTTTTTCAGCCATAAAGCATTGTTGGCTGCTTTATTCCTTGATTTATAAGAGACGTTGGAAAGACAAATAGCCGGATTGTGTTCCAAATTTTTAAAGCCACATTTCGTTTCGCTCTCACCCCACGGAGCTTACCGGGCTCGGGGTCTTGGTACTTAGCTGTGGGATGGGACCTAGCTGTTGTATTGTTTAGCATTTTAAATGCTTTTCAAAAATTTTGTTTTTCAGTTAAATCGTAAAATATATATTTTTTTAAATTTGTAACTCTAATTAAGCAAACGCTTCAAAGCCGTGTTGAAAAGCGATTAAACTGATATCCAAAGGTCCCGGGTTTGATTATCAGGTTGGGCAATGTGTGTTTAGGTGTTATCGATGTACAGCCCGAGTTTGTGATCACCAACCCGCATTTCGCTAGAGTAAGAAAACGTAATAAAATATAAGTAGTATAGGAAAGTAGTAGTAACGTGAGATGTAGTATAATTTATTTACTTATTTATCCACTACCAACATAAGATACAGTATTACACACACACACACACACACACCCACACACACATATATACACACGCGCACGTAAAGACAGAACCACACACATAACTACTAATTTTAATTTTAAATTTAATTTTAATTACTAATTTTATTAAATAAAATGTATAAATATAACTATTAAATAAGATAGCCATTGCTATGGAAGAGCGGTATCTCCTGAAACAGGCTTAACAGCTTAAAAGGAGACGCCTGCCCCTAAATAATGTAAACCAAAAATATTGTTACAGAAAATAAACATATTTTATTTATTTATTATTATTTATTTATTTATTACATGTACATATAGGTAGGTATTTATATAGCTTATATCTAAGTGTTCTTAAGATAACAGATAATCTCAGCATGCAAACAATGAAAGTATAGGTATTTGGTTCGCAAAATTATACATTGGTTATATATATTAAAAAAAAATTAAAGGAATTATTCAGTGTAACTAAGGACCTACCAAAAGAACTTAACAATTTTTAAGAAGGCTTAAGAATTTCGGAAGGCTGAGATGGTGAACATCAAGCTCTGGATTTTTTTTTGTGAGATCGTCATACAAGCGTGACAGACGTAATACTATTTATGAAACAAATGTTAAAATAAAAATTGTGAACCCCCCTTTTCTTTCCCATAAGATACTAAATAAATAAAGGATAGGCTTAGTGCACGGGAATCCCACCCGATATAGTATAAAAGACGAGGTATGAAAGAGTTAGTATGAACTATGAAGTATGGAAGTACGAGAGGCATGAAAGATAGAACTGGAATGAAAGAATAATTAGATTAAAAAGAGCTCCGATTAAGTTGGAGGTGTAAAATTAAAAAAAAGAAAAACCCGCATTTGGCAAGCGTGGTGTTTTTTTTTAAATATTAGAAAGAGGCAAACCAGCAGGCGGGTCACCTGATGGGAAGCAATCACCGCCGCCCATGGACACTCGCAAAACCAAAGGAATCGCAGATGCGTTGCCGGCTTTTAAGCCAATACCCATAATTTGTAGAGATGACTTGATTTCAATAACAGAGTTACTACTACATAAAAGTGTAATGAGCTTAGTAGTACGTAAGAACTAAGCAATTTTTTGCCCTGCCTTTATACTGGATGGATGGCTAAATTTAATTAGCCCGAACTCCTCCGTTTGCAGTAAACTGTCTCCCTTTGACCACGGACCCTGACAAAGTGTTTCGTTTCAGTTATGGGTAGTTCTTTGTTAAGTTCCTTACATATACTCTCTGTAACTAAACGATTGTTACAGAGAACAAGCAAAGAAACACTTTAATGGAATTACAGTGTTTTGGCTTGACACGATTGTGGTGGTACTTATAGTACTTATACGTAATTAAAACGTGATTCTGAATGTGAGCTCTTTTGCTGCATAAGATATATCATAATACCTACCCTAAAAAATTATAACTCAAACATAAAAATTTAATAAATGTGTTGGAGATTTTGCGGTGAACATATACAACAATAAATCTAGACCCATGTTTAAGATTAGCATGTATATATTATTATATTGGTACATAAACCCTGTGGGACTCGTTTCTTGCTGTTAGTGATTTCGAGCCATGGCGAGTAGTGGCAGATTAGGATCGGTATTAGGTTTTTACACTGGTTGGTCGCGGGAAGAGGAGAAAAGTCCAACATAACCCAGGGTCGCCTCTCAGTCCGGTGTATGCAAAGCATTTACATGTTAATCAAAGTATGTGTTATTGTAGTAAAAATCGCTAACCTCTAGACCACAGAACGTTCCGTGATCTAGACCACCTACGTAATCGACTAAAAACACGTTAACGAGTATAAATCGATCTCTTTTCTTCTAGGAGTGCAAAACATCGATCGATCTACCATTTAGGACTTAATTTATGGATTCAATTGTACTTCCATTAAGTTAGTTTTTGTCACATTAATGTTGAGTTATTGGTGATAATTACTGCAATGAAAGGGCTTTGACGGGTCGCGTACATTCCCGTTAATAGGTCGTAGAAGCAAATGAATAATTTATGTATATCCTTACCACATGGTGTTGAATGCATCATATAATTGATACCTATGGGTAAAGGTATCTAAACCAGCTCATTTTATGGGGCAGGAGCATTATCTGTGGATGGATATAGGTAGAACAGGCCATAAACCACCACTTGGGAAACCAGCGCAGTCCAAGCCCTAGGGGGGGCTTCGACCGTGCATTGCACAGGTCCCCACTGAGGGCCGACGCCCCGTATGTCCCGGCGCGTGGGCGACCCGTCTCATCAAATGACGGGTCAAGCGTGTCCGCCCATCGTTTTCGAGGGCGGTCACCCGCCCCAATCAGGGGCGGAAGAGGGGCTCGCCCATCTACAGGGCGAGCAGTCACCGACGGGGTTGTGGAAGTGTCCGAAAGGGTTCCCATGACCTCGTCAGGCTCTACCATGCCGGCGTTCGATGCGTCCTCCTCAGATGAGGACGACGCGATGATCGCCGGTCTGCTGGTTCCAAGGTGACGAGAGGTCATCGGAGTGGTTTTTACCGGGTCGGCTTCGACTCGCTTTCTCTAGGGCTTCGGCCCTGGAACAGAGTCTAGGCCATCCTCGGACAGCCAGCGGGACCCCTCATGCCCGCTGATGCGCCTGTTTGCAGGTTTTCCACTCCGTATCAAAAAAAAAAAAAAAGGCCATAAACCACCACGCGGGTCTAGTGCGAATTGGTGGTTGTTAACGTCCGCTTATGCAGCAATGTAAACAATATGCAATAGTAAACCAACGTTTACGTGCCTTTTGAAGCACTAAGGAACTCGAGATGACACATGTTTGGTTACCCATCCGATGACAGGCTTTTGCGAAACTTGCTTAACCATAGCAATCGCAGACAGGGCGCGTTAACCACTACGCAATTGAGCTCCTCAGGTATTTAAGTTAATCATAGATATATGAAGTGGGTAGTGCGAGTTTTAATTAGTATTTGGTCACGTTAAAGGAAACGAGAATTCGTATAGCATTGTAAGGTATTTATTAAATGGGCCGCTCTGTATTTTTACCATTTGTTACATTGTTTGTTGCCTGAAATTAAGATTTATTATTATATTATTATTATTGAAGCAACGCCCCCTGGTGCCAAACAAAACTATAACTTTGTAAGCTAAAACTTTGTAACGCTAATTAACGTTTTCGTGAACGCTATCGAATGGGCCTTGGGCCTCGTGCATTAGGTAAACGCTTTACTCTCAGTCGCGAAAATAGAACGTCGTAAAATAAAATTGTCCTATGCCTGTGACAGATCACAGGCACAGATCAATTTTATTGTTCTGTAGTCACAGGCCTAATAGAACATGAAGTTATATTACAGCTTCATGAAACGTTGTCATAATAACGAGTCTAGTTAAATTCAAATTTGGAACCACCCTTTTGTCTCCAGGCACCCATATTCCAAATTCAAATTATAAAAACCGTTAGACTCGTTTCGCCGCATTCACTAGCGACATAGCTGCTATTAAAATGTGTTTTTCCCGCCTTCCTACTCTGCTTAGCCGAAGCGCCACCTATCGGCCTGTTAGGAAGATTTAATGGTGGATTCTCTTATTTCTATCGGGTCTTCCCGCGGAATTTATAACGGCTCCGTGGATCTTTTTTCCATACGATTGTACTTTCGCGGATTCATTCTGTCCCACTAAAGTTTGAATTTATTTCTCTATCTAAGTTGACTTTAAAATTAGAGATTTCGGTAGAAAGGTGTGTTTCTTACGAATTTATGAAGTAAATTGGTGTTTTATATTGTGAGTAGATAAATAATTGTCGTCTTATTATATCTGCTACGTATTTACTTTGATGTATTTTGCATTTTTCTCAGATATCCTTAGATTTTAGCAGCAGCACATAACATTAAATATTTCCATTACAAGTGCTATTTTTTTTAAATATTTTATTATAACCATCACCGTCTGGCTTTAAGCCAAATCAGAATAGACGTTCTCCATCCGCTTCTTAAGGCTGCCTTAGTTGAGTTGCAATATGGTTGGAAAGTATCAGAAGAAATAATAGGGGTTGCAGGAAAAAGTTGTTGAAGTCTGTTAACATATCATTGTTGTGCTAATTGCTGGTAGGTCGACAAGCCTGCGCTAGCTCATTCAGTACTGACATCGTTTTATAAAACTGTCTTTTTATGTCAGTACAGCGCTAATTAGCCAGCGATCAAATAGAGCTGTTATACAAAGTGTAACAGAAAGGTTTTTTTTTAGAGAGATTGGTGATTGAAACGGCATTTTCAGCGTCATGGGGCTTTTTTGGGGGCGGCGAGGTACGTAAAGGGTACCTCAAGCCGTGTGAAACGAATCACCTTCGGAGGTTTTTTAGAGAACGGCATCACACACTTTAAAGTGCGTGTCCCCGTGCCCTACTAGATTCTCCGAAGGGTTCGGATCGGATCGGGGAACAGAAAGGTGTGGTAAAAATGAAAGGATCCAAAGAGAATCCGGTAGATAAAAATTTCATGACAAATTCAAGTTAATAATAACGTCTAAGTGACTCTGCATACAAGATCGGGTACACTATGAATCTTTACATTTTTATTAGATCTTTCTGTTACACGTTGTATAAAGTCAGTATCTTATTGGCGTGTGTGAATCCACCTTTAGTTTAAAAAGCAGAGCATTAAAAAACAAAGATGGCGCACCAGTTTCGCTTTAAAACAACCACCTATAGCGAATGCGTTAGGTCTTCCGTCGGCTTAATTTTTACCCTATCAACACACCCCGGTATGGAAATGCCACCGGAGCGTCGGCTTCGCTCGGCTATATTCGGCAATATTCGGGCGGACGTGAGGCGCGCACTAAATTGCCTATTTATTCTTAACTTCATATATTACTTTGCGCGTGTTGTCTGCGCAAAGCGATATTTATTGTTTGACCGTTATTGCGTCGAATGACGTATTAGTGGTACATTGGCGAATGGGTTCGGGATTGCGTAATGTCCCAGGGCTTAGATGGTTTGGGATACGTGACGAGTTTGCAAGGGTTATGTTAAAATGTTAGCTTTCAAGAAAATTAGAAAACAAAAGTTAAGATATTGACTGTTAAGAAAAGTTTTTCTTTTTAATTAAGATTTTTATTTCTTTTAAACGTGGCTTTAATTAAAGCTGATGATCATGATAATGATAGGTAATTGAGTTCATTATAAATTCTATGCCATAACTATATAGAATACAATAATACATAAACTGTTTTATTAAATTAAATATTCAAAAAATGTAATCGTACCAGTTGTAAAAATTATCTATGGTTCCAATCATGTTAATTTTAATTTACATAGACAACAAATCACACGTAATCAAAGCGAGAAATAACTTTTGGTGCAATATCAAGAGTTTACTTATGTTTCTAGTTACAGCTACTATGAAACTAGGTAAAAAAACGGTTTTGATCTACTACTAGCAGTGTATTTAGTCATTAATTTGCTTTGCTCCTTATTTATCTTTACGATGAAGCTAGAATACCTCTACCAGTTAATTACCCGTTGTGCAAGCATTAAAATTCATTATCAACTTATTCCGTATTTTCTTTAAAACATTGTAAAAGCGCTTATTAGATAAACAATTTTCATTGAAAATTTAAAAAAAATATCATTCATAGACAGCGCTACTTAGCTAGCAGTCGTTTTTACATACCTATTTTTTGTATATCGCACTCTTATCGGTAAAACTTGAAGCCAACAAAGTAAAGTAAAGTAAGTCCAACAAACAAACTTGGCCAAAAATTTACTTGAAGGCTTTTATTAAAAAAATCTAGTTGATTATTTTTAAAATCAGTATAGAAATAATGAAGGGGGTCTTGACTCTAGTCCATATATTATTTGCAAAAGCGAAGTCACATTAAATACATTATTTAGTGTACTTGTTAAACTTTTATCTTCCATATCAGTAATTTCAATAATTTTGTTGCCAGGTAAATTTACATTTTTGATAAAGAAAAAAATACACACAGCAAGTCTTTAAGTAGTCTAGTAACAGTTAAAGATAAACATTATTAGTTACTTAAAATACTGCCATCGTAGGTGCACCAGCTTTCGGACAACCCAACTGACAACCCAATGTTAGGCACTAGTTTTCGACGCCAAAAACTAACATACCTAATAGGTTGGGGAAAAAGTTCTTCGCATTTTTTTACCCTAGAAAGATAACGTTATTTTTTGCTACTGAAAAGATAAAGATGCGCCTTAGAGTCGCTCAAATTTTCAATATCAATTTTTTATACAAATTAAAGTAATTATTTTACTTTTTTATAATTTTGTGAAATGCTACATTATTAATAAGTAAATAAAACACAAACTTAAGTTATTATTTTTTAATTATAATAAAAAATTTGGCATTTTAAAGATCCCTTACGAAAATCAACAAAAATAAAATGTCTTCTGTAGAGGTACATTTTTTTACAATTATGTATAACATTTATAGTTTTTTCTCTTGCTAACTAGTGAGTTATGAAATATTCAGTCTCAAAAACAAAAAAATACTTTCAAAAAAACAAATTTATGTACAGTGGTTGCGACAAAGTGGCGCCTTTCGAGCGCAATGTGTTGCCATAATATTGAAACTATGGCGCTTACCGAACAGGAGCGGTCGCCTCTCGGGAGTGTTGACCGACGACTGAGTTGGCGCCGAAACACAAACTTGTACGCACGTAAAAAAAAAAAGAGCAATTTATTTGTTTTGCGGGCGCCTCTGAAGCGCACATTATCTTTCTAGGGTTAAGAAAATTCAAAACATTTTTTAATATAGTTTATTTAAATTTAACTAAAGTATGTAGGTGCCATTTTGTTCGATAGCTTTTTGCTATCTACAAGATGTGAACATTCCCATTGCTATAGAAATTTTGGGGCTTCTGATCAAAATACCGCGACAAGTGGTTTTGGCAGTCCTCTCGTGATGTTAAGCTGACACTGCCTAAATAATTCTGAAGAGACCGGAACAGGTGGAAATCTGAAGGTGCAAGGTCAGGACTACACGGCGGATGCATTAACACCTCCCAGTCAAACTCTCTTCATTTTTGCTGAGTCTAGCGTTATCATGATGAAAAACCACACCCCTTCTGTTGATTAATCCGGCCGCTTTCTCTCAACTTCTTGCTTTAATCTCATCAGTTATTCGCAATAGAGTTCAGAATCGATGGTCCTGCCTGGTGGTAACAGCTCATAATGAATAATGCCCTTCCAATCCCACCACACACATACAGCATCACCTTTTTGCGATTAACCCGAGTTTCGCCAAAGTCTGTGAAGCCTGACCGGCCTTTGACCACGATCTTTTTCGCACGTTCTTGTCGTACGTGATCCACTTTTCATCACCAGTTATCAGCTTCTTCAAAAATGGTTCGGTTTCATTACGTCGTAATAAAGAATCACAAATGAGTACACGGTTCATTAGGTTTCTTTTAGTGAGCTCAAGTTTTTTCAAATGCGCCAAAACTGTTTTGTGGTCAATTCCCAATTCTTTAGCTAAGTACGCCGTAACTACTGATACGCCGATCTTGCTCCACTTTTTCAAAAATGGCATCCATTTTATCCGTAATAGGGCGACCAGAGCGACGTGCATCTTTGACATCAAAATTTCCGGTTTGAACGATTGACGCTTAAACCAAATTTGTGCTACTCTCACAGACACTGCACTAGGTCCATAAACTTCGCAATTTTTTTTCGCGGCTTGCGTTGCATTTTTACCTTTTTTGTATTAAAAATTTATAATGTATCTATCGAATTTCTCCATTAGATTCACTCATCTTGACAGTAAGAAAAACAAATGAAAATCACACATTTTCCTAATTTGAATTTGGAATTATCTTCTTTAAAATTTAAACTTTTAGTTTTTAACCAAAATCAGCCAGATACGAATAGTATAGCCAAAGATACTACCACTATACTTAGTCAGAGCCAGCAGATGGACGTGCCTTCTGCTAAATTAATTAAATAAAATAACAATAAATTTCGCACCTAACTGTGTCAATATTGTTTCCGCGTAGATCGGGGTCAGCGCATCGCGGTCATGCATTTGTTGACATGGTTGTGTTTTTACTGTGTTACTAATTGAATTGTTTGTGACATTGACAAGAAAATGGAAAGTCCATTTAACCGGAGCACCATGACGTCCCGGAGCCCACCACCACCACGTAGACGACTAGATCAAGAGGCCCCGAGTCCCACAGTGACGCCGACTATTGAAGCGGTCTCGACTGCAGAGATACAGAATTGGCTGTCGAAAATTGAGCATTGCCTGCATGATATATGCACGATCTCAACCGATGGTAAGCTTAATTCAGAGCAAAAACTTAAAATCAGCAGCATTAGCAGGAGCGTTATGGGAGGTGTGTCTCAGTTGGCTGTTCAGTATCAGTCACTGAAACAAAAATATATTTCAGCACAATTGACGATTAATAACATGAATGAGCAAAAGGGGATGACTATCCAACTAGCAGACCAGCTCGAAGACCTAAAAGAGTGTATTCGGTCACCTCCAAAAGCAACAAATCAGAATTCGTCTTTTGCCGACATCGTAAGGAAGAGCAATGACATTCTTGCTCGCCCCCTAAACACCAGCAGTGTCGTTGTTTACCCCCAGAACAAGGAACATACCAGTGAGGATACAAAGAAGCTCATTCAGAAAGTACTTAAGCCCGAAGAGCTCAAATTACATATCCGGGGCATGAGGAAAACTAAAGATGGAGGCATAATTATTAGCGCGCAAGGGAAAGAAGATCTTGAGAAACTGAAGCAGTCAGAGAAGCTCAAAACTTCAGGATTCAAGGTTGAAGACATCAAAAAAAGAAAGCCTAAAATTATATTGTTAGGAGTGCCCGCTACTAGCACTGATAAAGAAGTTTTTGAATGTCTCTACGAACAAAACATCTCAGACAAGTATCCTCACATACATCGGGACCAATTCCTTAGCTCTATCAAACTAAGCCACAAATCTGGCAAAAAAGACACCTCATATTGTAATTATATAATAGAATTACCACCAGAACTAAGGAAAATTCTCATAACGCAGGAGCGACTATATATTAACTGGACATCTTGCCCGGTCAGAGACTTCACACTTGTAACAAGATGTTACAAGTGTCAATTGTATGGCCATTCCGCGAAATATTGTCGTGAAACAGGCTACTTGTGGACACTGTGGATGCGTCGGCCACTCAATAAAGGATTGCAGTAAACGTCAAGAACCGGCCACGTGTGCTTCATGTAAGCGATTTAACAAGCCCAGCCAACACAAAACAGGAGACGACCAATGCCCAGCCAGAACAACTGCTGAGAATAGATACCATAGTACAGTAGACTATGAAGGCGCTCAGAGCGCCGCATAGACATCGTTCAGCATTAAATTTAAAACATATGATTATAGTAAAATGTAAGACGTAAATGAATGTAGTAAAATAAGACAAGGCTAACTTAAAGGAAAACATATTATTGTGATAACATAGTCCTACTATTAATTATTACTTAAGTTAATTTGTGTAACAATCATGCTAGATAAGTAAAAATCCTATGTAAATGTAATCAAAACATTATAATTTATTGTTATTTAATAAAATGTTAAGTAAGCAAGCGCTAACCTTCATTCACCAAATTGATACCTAAGATACAGGTAAACTAGTTTACATAGTTTAGGTATCACTTTGATTATTTTGCACTACTAACCTTAATTTTAAAACCACAATATAAGCAGTATACTCAAAATGCACTATATTAATATTTAAACAATGTTATTTTATAAGTTTTATGTATTTAGACTAAGTTTTATACAGAAATAAATTTATTCTTATTCTTATTCTTATATTTTATTACAAGTTCATACATACTAATTATGCGAAAAGACTTTTTCCCCAACCTAATATAATTTCATTGAAACTTTACTGGATAATAGCTAGGAAGCAAGTGGTATGTATTCAATTTGTTGCTAAATTCACTAATAATAGTTCTAAATAATTCTACTTTTAATAATTATTATTGACTAGCGGCCGCGCGCGGTTTCACCCGCGTGGTTCCCGTTCCCTTGGGAATATCGGGATACAAAGTATCCTTTGTTTTGATCCAGGTTATAAACTATCTGTATGCCGAATTTCATCCAAATCCACCCATCCGTTGAAGCGTGAAGAAGCAACAACACACACACATACACACAAACTTTCGCATTTATAATATTAGTGTGATTAACAATTACTATTAATTATTTTAAATAATTCTACTTTTAATAATTAAAGGAAAAAATGTCGATGTTGATCCTACATTAAGTCTCGTTTCATTGAGTGTTAACGAATTACGGAATTTCAAAAGGACAAAAGATTACATCATATTCCTTTAATAAAAGTCGAAGAAAAATACTATTGTGCGTCGTCATTATCATAATTTATGTTATCCAGGGATTGTTTACGTCAAAGAACGTGATGCTAACATTTACTAGGGGAACGATGGATGACTTTTACTCTATATTAATGTTATATGATGCATTAAACATGATACAGAATATCAACAATACAACGTGAAACAGAAAAGTGTGGTCAAAATGAAAAGATCCGAAATGTATCCTATATAGATCTTGTATATGTTGTTACTGACTAATTATGAACTGTAATTCATCATGCAATTGTAAATAAATAATTATATTTGAGACGTCATGCGCGTCAGGCGCGCATAAACAAGCAGCAGTGATCATAAATGTAAGTAAAAACAGGTTACTAAACCACTAGGGCTGTGACTTGTTTATTTTGATGTGACGTCACAATATAAATATTCAATTAAAAATTGCATAACAAATTAAAGTTAATATTATTATGTCTCAGTAACTCTGCATCTAAGATCTAGATCAGATACACTTTGGATCTTTTCATTTTGACCACACCTTTCTGTTACACGTTGTATATTTTGAAACTATACTGTAATTTAAAACGATAGTAATTGTATTTTTTTTATTTATCTCTCAAATAAAAAGTTTTTATAAAGAAAAAATAGTCCTATTTTTTAACTTTAGTAGCTTTTTAACGATCTCAGCAGCTCACCGATGAGCAACGGCCAGGATTGAGCAAGGCCGTGTGGGTTCATGTGCCTGCAAAGTTTCTTTTAAAATAACTTATCTACTGATAACAAAACTGATTTTTAAATTATTTATAAATATTTATTTATGTAGGTATATTTATATATGTTTTTAAAGTATTTTATGTATTTGTAATTTATAGAACATTAATTTATGTTTTATAAGTTTGAATCTTTTAGTTACACTGTTTTCTCCTTTTGTTGTCTCTCAAAATTTGCACCTCCTATGTCATTTCTGCACCACCTTAAGGTTGACTGGTAGAAAATGCCTTAGGCATTAAACCCGCTATGAAATATTTTGTTGCAGAAGTTTAAAATAAATAAATAAATATTAAACAACAAAAAGGAAAAGCTTCTTCTTCATTTTCATTAATTTAACATTCTACATTTCAGTTTATACACAAGTTACGCCAAAACACGTATAAACCACTAAGGTTTATATTTAAATAATGCGTCTTATTAAAAGCAAGCAAATATCAAAATAAATAACAATTGTTTTTAGTACGAATATATAATGATTTTCAACTCCAAATTCACAGTGACTGTATTCTTTTTATAATTTAAAGCGTCTTTAATCTTTGCGATGTCAGGGTTGTCATCACTAGAAAAATGGGTCGGCGCTTAATTAAAACAGTTCGCTAATTCGCACACAGCTCACGTTCGGTCGTAAATAACAAGGAATAGGTAAGAGAATGACTCTGGCACCTAGATATAAAACCTTCGCGTTTGAATATATATAAGTATAAAAAAAGTAAAACATACTCCCATTTTACGCTTAGGCGAAAGAATGGGAATAAGTTGACAGAGTCTTCGTCCCTGAGTTATGTTCCTCAAGATAAACGACACGGGCGAAATGAAGTCTCGCCCCCCTCCTCCCCCCCTCCCCCCACCGGCGCCCCCCTGGAGGCAGCCCGCGGACATAAATTGCCAAAGAAAAATCCACGACATTTTCCTTGGGAATGTGTGATTTGGATTTTTAATTGAATTAGTTTCTGTTATCTTTTTATGACTTCTTTATTGGAAAGATAAAATTTTCTGTTATTAGTTGTTTTATCATTTTAATATTTTTATGGCTATTATAATGTCCGGTGAAATCATTCCACAACACTGGTGCCGTAGCCACGTAAAGATAAGTCGAAAAACAATTTATTGTACAGCGTACTATTATTAAAACTAGTGGTCGCCCAGTGGTCGAAATTCGACCGTAATTTTATTAAGGCTGCACGGATTGTATCCTAAGCAATGAAAAATTAAAAAAGATAGAATGTGAGTTTAGGTTGGCATTGACAGATTTCGGCCGCTCCTTTTCCATTTTTGAATTTTTTGAAAAGAGTTTATGTATACGTGTGTGTCGAATACATATGCATGTGTGTCAAGTACATGGTAGTATGTGTAATGTTTGTTTTATTAATTTAATGTATTTTTATGCATAATTAAACAAAAAGAAACATCTGGATAACCTTATCTATATAAACTATAAGTGTGCGAAATTTCATACTCCTCTGTCCGCGCAATTTTCGTAAAAAAGGGGTACAAAGTTTTTGCTTCACGCGTTAATTTAAAGATATAATGTGGTAATAAGTAACATTATTCAACGCAGAGGTATTTGAACAAGAAGAACATTTTGGTTCCATAAAAAATCCAAATATAATCAAGTTTAAATCTCTTCTAAAAAGTTCTATCTTATAACCTTACATCGTTGGTTGATTCGCACGAAGATAATTATTTGCTCATGAATCGACCATTCCAGAAATAGTATGTTGATAATTCCCACATTGCTTATTAACGAATAGTAATAAATGTATGTAACTTAAACTTTAACCTCATATAAAATTGCGAATTATGAACATCCATTCTCATCATAACCCAAAATTATGTGCCTCTCGCTGGACTCGAACTCACATTTATTGCAGCTCGATGGCGCAGTGGCTTGCGTTTTCGGGTTGCGGCTTGCAAGTTAAGCAACTAATACAATGCTAGGTGTGGAGGGATGGGTGCCAAAATAAAAATATCCCAAACTACTTCAGCACGGTAAACCATTGTTGGTGCTTGATGTTTCCTTGTCGTATAAAATATTTAGACATCACATACATTATTATGATCCCAAGGTAAATACTATAGCACTCGTTTCATGGAAATCAGAAACAACGACGGTACCACAACCACCCAGACCCGACACAATAACGAAAAGTTCGTTTTTCGACATTGACCCGACCGGGAAGCGAACCCACCTCAGAGTTAGCGCCGCCCAAAGTCCGGCGTGCAAGCCACTCGGCTACGGAGGTCGTCGAATAAAAGCAGTGGATAAAACGTGCTTTTGTTCAATTATGTAGAAGACTAAGCCCAGGAATAGGAAAATTATAAGCTGATGACGAACTGGTCCAAGCAGGTCGTCAAATCCACAAAACAAAGAACTGTAATCTTTCATAGTGCGACCCTTTCTACCAATTTGATTGTTATAGATTTATTCCAGTGAACCTCTGATTGATCTAAAGATCCAATGACGGATAGGCACTACACATAACAAGAGGTCTTTACAATAATATCCTTAATGTCTCAATATCAGTTGGAAAAAACCAATTCAAAGACCCAAGTTAGCGAGGAGGCCGCGAAAACTTCGCCAATAGCTTCCATTATTTTATCTCTTCGAAGCTATCAATCGGCCTTTTTTCCTGTGTTTTTCTTACATTAATAATGCTGCGCTATCTCCCGAGCGTAATCTATTGCTGACCTGTATTATTGTCATAGGGATATTTACAGCGCTCATTTATTTGTCGTGTCCCCTCTTATTTTCCGTTCGAGACCGATCCGATAGCGACTGTTGAAAATTTTTCGTAAGCAGCAATACATCTTGTCGCGCGTCCTATCTCGGGGCGAACATTCGACGGCCACCCCTACGCTCTAGCCAAAGATTATGTGATGATACAGAACGGATAGAGCTTAGTGATATACCTACTGATTTTTTTTTATATATAATAGGTGTAGGGTAAGGATTTCACATATGTATTTTGTATTTTATTATAAACTAGCGGCCCGCTCGCGACTTCGTCCGTCTGAGAACACCCGTATCCCATGATGGACCCCTATAGCAGCGCCACCTACCGGGTCCAATTGTGTTTTCAAACCATCCAGGAACCCATTGAAATATACTCACATAATTTCATCAAAATCGGTCCAGCCGTTTAGAAGAAGTTCAGTTTACAAATACACGCACATAAGATTTATATACATATACTAGTGGTCGCCCAGTGGTCGAAATTAAGGCTGCACGGATTGTATCCTAAGCAATGAAAAATTAAAAAAGATAGAATGTGAGTTTGGATTGGCAATGACAGATTTCGGCCGCTCGGCTCTTCTTCCATTTTTGAAATTTTTGAAAAGAGTATATACGTGTGTGTCAAATACATGGTGTGTGTGTAATGTTTGTTTTATTGATTTAATGTATTATGTATTTTTATGCATAATTTATAAAAAAATATCATTTGGATAACCTTCTCTATATAAACTATAAGTGTGCGAATTTCATACTCCTCCGTCCGCGCAATTTTCGTAAAAAAGGGTACAAAGTTTTTGATTCACATATTAATATAAAGATAAAGATTAAATAGTGCTGTGTATTGATAAAGTTTCCTTTTTTTTTTGTTGACGTTTAAAACCTAATAAGTGAATAAACTGAACTATTTTAATGAAAATACAAGACAAGCATTATTTTAATTTTTAAATGGTTTTGTCTTTATAAATAATAATTATTTGTTACCCTTCTGGTATTCTGTGATAAATTGTTAGCTCATTTTTGCTCTATAAAAATTATGTTGAATTAAGTAAACAGGTCGTATAGAAACAGCACCTCGTATCTTAAGGGAACTGTATTAACAAATGGAGGTAAAATAGTCAACGCAATTATAATTTTGCTTGTAACTAATTTCAATAAAATTTATTTAAAATTGAACTCTAAAAATGTTAGTTAGACTCTCTTTACCTCTCACCTCTCCCCTTTTTAATGTATTACATAAAATACATTAAAAACGGAAGGGAGTAAAGAGAGTCTAACTAACTGGCAATATGGTGTTTTTAGGGATGTATAACTTTCCATAGCGGATTTTAAGTCTTACAGAAACAAATAAATTAACGTTTTTGTTATCTATTAACTAAATGGATTTCTATTTTTTCCTAAGCATAAAAAGTTTCATTAGAATTTACATATTGGTATAATCTTTTAAAATTGTATGAATTACTGACATGTATTTAAAACTTAAACGTGCAGGTTATGTGCAGATGGTGGGTAGGTACTTTAAATTGAAATACTTTTTATGCAAATCTCATTTATTTTATTTGTAAATTTATCCATAAGTTATTTACATTAATGGTAAAGGGAAAAGGTGTTGTTCATTATAGAAAAGTAACTTGTTTTCATTTCCAAAAGAATAATAACTAATTAAAAGAAGTTTTTGTAATAATAAAAAAATATCTAAAATATCTTAAAAGTTATTCAAAATCAAAGAAGGTATAATGAAAGTGAATGTAACAAGTAAACACAATTTTCACATAATTTGCCTATTTTTCGCAAAAGTATGTTTTGTACCTACATTCGCTTCTGCGATTTGTTTATGCTTTAGTTCTTTCCCGCCCCCGCCCGCTCGCCCGTCCCGGCTAAAACCACTTGTGCCAATTTTCTCGGGGACTCTTTCCACTTTACTTGAGCTTTCAGGGCTGCCACGCTTAAAGACGTATATTCAATTTAGGTGCAATAAAAAAATACTTTTATTTTCAGGTCGTTAAAGCTCACATTTCTTCAATATTATATATAAGATAAAATATTGTATTGTTACTTAAATGCGGACATTTCGGGTTACATTTCTAGGCTTAGGTATTTCTTTTCCCGCCCTTTACTAATGTCTTTTGGTTGTAATGAGCAGATTTTATTCATTGCCCTCATTTTAATTTATTTCTTGCTTTTGATTGTTTTAATATTGATGCTTAAGCACCCTTAAAGTAGAGGCAAAAAGCAAATGACAATAAAATGACGTAATTGAAAGCATAAAAAAAACTTTTGCATATTTTAAGAATTTGGTAGGGTAAGGATTTAACTTTTACATAAAGTGTTGAGGCTTACAACGACAAATCTTTTTCGTTGTATTAAAGTTTTTTAATTATAAATAATAACAAAAAAATTAAGTTTGATAAAAAAAAACGTTTCTAACTGTCAAGGGGTAACCTTATTAAAACACCTTCACATTATAGACACGATCGAAGTACCACCTGACATAATTGCCGCTCCAATAATTTATACACCTACTTGTCCATTCGTTCACTCCATGCATGTAACCCCGACATAACCTCACGCCCGTAAATCAAGTAATTAATCAACAAGAAGGATCAACGCACAAAAAAGGATTAAAACCAACGAAACGATAAGCTTGACTCATCCGCATTCATTAGTTAACCTACTTATATTCCTTGTCGTGTAGGTAAATTATAACCGGGCGTCATAACACCGCCCTAAGGCCGCGGTCACACGGGCGACATAAATCCCGCCTGTCGGGATCAGGTGACACCACCTTCTTTATGTTTTTTCCCAGGCCATTTTACGGGAAAGATAGAAATCTTTACATATTTTGACGCTGCTTTACGAACCTCACTCTCAAATTACGCGACTCCATTACGTAATACTGAGAAGTTTGGGGTAACGTGAGATGCGTTTGACTTTGTTTTTTTTTGTAAGCTAATTTGACCTTTATGGATGCGACAGAGACACAATGAATATACTTTTGGTTGATATCATCAACGAGTAATCAAACTTTTAAAGGAAACACATAGTCAAATTCTTAACTGAGTAGGAAAAATACTGTATTTTTTGTTTTGAGAGTTAGAGTAAGAAATAATTTATTTTAAAGTTCGAAAGAACGGCCGCACAAGTGTAGTCAATCAGTAATCATGATGAATCAGGTCAATATACAGCCGCAAGCAATTACACAAGTCAGAAAGCCTGCCATCTCTAATTTTGCATACCCATAAATCTTTCCCGAGGAGGTTGACATTAAATCGTATGAAGTGTTGTACGAAACAATGAAGCACTGCGCAATATGAATCACCAATCTTAATAACGTTCAGTCAACCACATTTGCAAGTTCGTCTACCGGACACGCCGGCATTGGTCCCATTCACAGCGACATCAAAAAAGATTAAGTGCTACAAACACGCAAGTGTGATCTCGGCCTTATAATGATACTCCTAAGGGATATTATCTGCTCGTATTTCGGTTGCGGATGTTACCTTAACACCGTATCGCGATCACAGGATCGCATCAATTGTTACGTTTCCGTGAAACAGTCGTATATGGAACTGCATAGCTTTTACAAAGTACGTTCTAACTCGGTGACAATTTTGTGCGCTTTTCCAATGAGACGCGCAGTGACTAAAGCGCGCTCGCCGAACGTTACCGGGCGATGTATAAAACATTAGTGGATACAGAAAAGTAGCGAACTGACTACCGTCTATGTACCGCACTGGGCAAAACGAAAATATATTACTTTTCCGAAGATTTAGGAGTGTTTGGACCGAACAATAATGTCCGGCTTTTGTGGAAAAAGATAGATGGCAATGCATAGGTTTCATGGAACGGAGTTTTTCTTTTGTGGCCGAATGAAACTTCAGCTCGGCCGGGCTACGTTATTAATAATATTTATGTTTCTAATGTTATACTCGGCCCATTGTGGACGAGGAGAAAAGATATTCTGCGATGCAAGGAAATATTCTGCCGCTTTGTACGTCGTTAATGGACTCTGTTAGTGTCTAATGTCGCGTGACGTTCTACTTACATAAATAAAACATTCATTTAATTTTTTTTGGAATCGCGTAAAATTACATTGCGGTAGGTTGGGTAAATTTTATCTTATATTATATTTATTCATCAATCACTTAAAAGAAGATTTTCTTATTTTTTTATCTATATTATTTATTATTAATATTATAAAGCTGAAGAGTTTGTTTGTTTGAACGCGCTAATCTCAAGAACTACTGGTTCAAATTGAAAAATTATTTTTGTGTTGGATAGTCCATTTATCGAGGAAGGCTTTAGGCTATATAACATTACGCTGCGACCAATAAGAGCGAAGCGTCAGTGAAAAATGTTGCAAAAACGGGAACAAGAGCCTAAAAAATTAAAAATGCTGCCGAAAGTCACTATTCCACGCGGACGAAGTCGCGAGCACAGCTAGTATAATAATAATATTTGTTTAATTAATGTTGACCGCACCATTATTGTGTTACGAGTGCATAATATTCACGAAAGCGAAATTATTAAAATGTCTCTTTTTTATTTTCGTACATCACAATATTTTTCGCTGTCTGTTCAGTATTGTTATTTAGTCATTTACGCACACTTGGAAAAGTCTCTCTGTATATTATATCTATACTAATATTATTTTTGGAAAGCTTTGTATTTTTGTATTTTTGTTTGTAACGAATAAACTCAAAAACTACTGGACCGATTTAAAAAATTCTTTCACCATTAGAATGCTACATTAGCGCCTAGTAACATAGGCTATATTTATTACTAGAAAAAAAAATTGCTTAATGATAAATAAATAGAAATACGATTTGTTAATTTGGTGTCATAGAAACTGCGCTACGAAGTCCGCCGGGTTGGCTAGTATTTTATATAGCCGCTGAACCAACGTGACTTGCGACGATATAACTCTAGTAGGCGAATTCCTTCCGCCTAATTTGAATATATTGAAGCCTATTTTAAAATGGGGTGAGCAACACTACTTATTGCGGAAACAATAAATTTTGTGAAATCACTGATTATGCTATTGCTATTCAAAATAAAAACATTGTAATAAGGTTATTGAGAATGAAAATTTTAGAATGTAAATATCGGCTTTTATATTATTATAATTCTCACTTTTCCAACGATTACTGTGCCATAAAAATAAAAATAAAATATAAAAGTTAATAATAATAATAACGGGTCTACAGAGGGGGGAACTAACCTCACTGCGTACCGAAGTAGGATGCTGTCTCTGTTTCAGGAACTGGAACCAACCGTCAACGTTTCGGCCCAACGACTGTCGGATCAGGTGCGGGTCATCCAACGTGATCGCAGATTGGACGACGCCGCACTTGATAGGCTGCGCTCAGAGGTGCTAAACAACCGTATCGTCTCCATCCCGTCACAGACCGCGGTACAACCACCAAATACCGCCATATGGCCAACGCGGTCCCACGTCGAAGAAGAGGGAGATGATAGGGTTGCAACAGTAAGTAGCCAGTGCAACGATCGACTTAGGAGCGCATTGGAGGATGCGATTAGGGAGTATAGAGTCGCTCCACCCGAAGCTAGACCGCGACTACCACGCTTACCCATGCACAAAAAAAATAGGGCGCTGGTGTGTGCCTTGGATTTGCTGCTTGAGAGTTATTTTGAAAGCAGCGAAGAGCTCTCCGATACGCACTCAATTTTGTATTGTGCGGCTGTTGCGGCATGTCGTATAGCTGCTGTCAAATTCCCAGAGTGCAACTCAGCTATACGACCAAAACTAGCCGTACCAGCCTGGCAGTACAGGATTGAGCGGCGTATCGAGGAGACCAGGGTACTCATCGGCAAACTCTCCTGTTTCAGGGAGGGTAATACTCGACCGAGAGTGATGCGTTTTGTGAGGCGGGCGTTCTCGGGGACCGGAGTTAGTCCTCGAGAATATATGTCCTGTATAACAGAGCGCATCGACTTCCTGAAGCAGAAGGTTTGTGCATGGGCGAACCGTATTCGCCGGTATAAGCGTCGGGTCGAGCGATATGCTCAGAATCGTATGTTCCGAAGCGATCAGAGGTGGGTATATAGAGCTTGGGAGCGACCTGAACAAAGTGTGGCTGACGCGCGGCGACCGGATGATGACGTCACGTGTACATTCTGGCGAAGCATCTGGTCGGTGCCCGTCTATCATACTGAGGCTGACTGGATGCGTAATGTCAAGCAAGTGTGTGAAAACATACCAGAAATGGAGGAAATTATAATCTCTTCTGCAGACGTAGCCAGTGCAATCCGCACGGTACCGAATTGGAAATCACCGGGACCGGACGGACTGCACAACTTTTGGTTAAAATGGCTGCGTAGTTCACATACTCGCTTAGCATCCCAGTTCCAGTCATCTTTAGAGTCTGGGTCGCTACCACAGTTTCTAACAACAGGTGTTACCCACCTGCTCCATAAGGCAGGCAGTCCCGCGGAACCCAAGAATTATAGGCCGATCACATGTCTGTCAACGGTCTATAAACTTCTTACATCCATTCTGAGAGCGAAAATTACTACCCACATAGACAACAACTCCATTATGTCTACCTCTCAGAATGGATGTAGGAATGGATCCCGCGGTACGGAGGAGCTGCTCCTTATTGACATGGCCATAAGCCAACAGGTTCGCCGTTCCCGAAAGGATCTGTCGACATGTTGGATAGATTATAAGAAGGCCTATGACGCGGTACCACATACATGGCTCATGAGGGTGCTGGAGTTGTACAAAATAAATGCAACTCTGCGTACCTTCCTGATGTCGTGTATGGGGCAATGGAAGACAGTCCTTCGCTATCCCGGATGTCGACAAATTCAAGGAAACGACGATCCTATAAGGATTGAGCGGGGAATATTTCAGGGCGATAGTTTGAGTCCACTATGGTTTTGTTTAGCCCTGAACCCTCTCAGCACATTGCTGGAGGATTCGGGACTTGGCTATTCATTGCGAAGAGGAGGTCAGGTAATATCCCACCTGCTTTATATGGATGACCTGAAACTGTTTGCCCCCAACAGATTGCGACTGATGGAGTTACTGAAGGTAACTGAAACTTTCAGTAATTCCATCAGGATGGAATTTGGTGTAGACAAATGTGCAGTCATGCATGTAAAGCGAGGCAGGATTGTAGAATCTGAGGGATTACAACTCTCAGATTCTATAAACCTGAAATCGCTCTCCGCAAATGATACATATAAATACCTGGGTATGTCAGAGGGGTTAGGAATAAGTGTGGCTGACATGAAGCAATCGTTGCTGGAGCGTTTCTTTGGTCGCCTGAAAAAGGCGCTCATAAGCTCCTTATCAGGCGGCAATAAGGTGCGCGCCTTCAACGGTTGGGTCATGCCAGTCCTGATGTACTCCTTCGGCGTACTCAAGTGGACTCAGACAGAACTGGATGTCCTGGATAGGCGAGTCCGTACATTGCTGACCGCAAATCGGATGCATCACCCACGATCGTCGGTAATGAGGCTGTACATCCCGCGGAAGTGCGGGGGTCGAGGTTTTTTAAATGCTAAGACCCTCCACAACCGTGAGGTGTGCAGTCTCAGGGAATATTTCCTAAAAGCCGATGTGGGTATGCACCGAGATGTGGTATCAGTGGACAAGGGACTCACCCCGCTGTCCTTGGCTAAAGAGAACTGGCACAAACCCGTAGTACTTAGTGCCAATGACCGCAGGGAGGTATGGCAAGGCAAGGAGCTCCACGGGCGCTTTTATCGGGCCCTCCACGGACCCGATGTAGACTTTTTAGCGTCCGTATCCTGGCTGCGTTTCGGTGACCTCTTCGGGGAAACTGAAGGTTTTGTCTGTGCAATTATGGACGAAGTTATGCTAACGAATAACTACCGGAAATTTATTATGAAGGACGGGACGGTTGACATATGTCGGGCATGTCACCGTCCGGGTGAGTCTATCAGACATATTATTTCTGGCTGTTCTCGTCTGGCTAACGGCGAGTACTTGCACAGGCATAATCAAGTGGCCAGGATTATACACCAGCAACTTGCTTTGAAATACAAACTTGTGGATTCTGAGGTACCGTACTACAAGTATGTGCCCGACCCAGTTCTCGAAAATGATCATGTCACGTTGTACTGGGATCGATCTATCATCACCGACAGGACTATTGTAGCTAATAAGCCAGACATTGTGGTGATAGATCGATTAGCGCGCCGCACGATGATTGTCGATATCACCATTCCCCATGACGAGAACCTCGTGAAAGCTGAGAAAGAGAAACAAATCAAATATCTCGACTTAGCACATGAGGTTGTCGACATGTGGAATGTGGACTCGGCTGTCATCGTGCCGATTGTTGTTACGGCCAACGGCCTGATGGCCAAGAGCCTCGATCAACATCTCATGAGGCTCTCGTTAGGCGGCTGGATCAAGGGCCTGATTCAGAAGGCAGTTCTCCTCGATACGGCACGCATTGTGAGGAGGTTCCTGTCTCTGGAGCCCTAATCACCGGTAGTTTGGACCCTGGTCCCGATGCCAGTGGACCCCTATTTTTTATATTTTTAAATGTTTGTTTTGTTTTTTAGAAAATATTTAAAAATGTAAATTAATATGTAAAAAATAAATAGAGAGATAATAATAATAAAAAATATATAATAATAATAAAGAAAATATTTAAAAATGTAAATTAATATGTAAAAAAATAAATAGAGAGATAATAATAATAATAATAAACATTTATTTGTTCAAGTATACAGTGAAGTTTGTTTACATATTTTAATGACTTATGTTAAATTAGGTATTAAGGCAACGCTGGTTGACAAAAATTGAGACTACCTTCAACCAAACTAGGAAAAACCTTGTGTTTGAAAAATGTTTCTATGAGCATAACGGTAAATTTTTTCATTACATATTTTACGAGTTTATGAACTAATAATAAGTTATAGCTTAATTTAGGTAAAGCAAGGCTTAGTTTCTATTCGTAAAAGCTTTCGAACCTCTTTTGCAGTGACTTCAAAATGACGACGTCTTCTAAATAACAAACATGTTTTTTTGGTATTGGAGTCTGTCGTACAGGGGTGCCACTTTGCTCTCTTATTAATAAATATAATATATCAATTATGGTTAAATTATGGTATCATGTATATAAATAAACTAAACAAACCAAAGCGCGCCATCACTTGGAGCATTCCGTCATGACATGTGTCAAACTGCGCCTGGATATCGCTGTCGCTACTTCGCGATGATCATTCAAGGCTAGCAACACAGGAACACTAGATTTCAATCATAAGTAAGTTGGTAAGAGTGAATACACTATGGCCATTTTTGTTTGTCTTGTCTATGGGAGCTTTAAAAGTATGTGTCATTTGTTAAGTAACCGATTTTTATTGTGGGTGAAAAGGAGTGGCGTCTGGCGTAAGAAGTTAAAACAAAGGTAAGTATTTAGATGTTTAAGTCTTTATGTGTCATCATCATCATCATCATCATCTCAGCCAAAAGACGTCCCCTGCTGGACAAAGGCCTCCCCCAAGGATCAACACAACGACCGGTTTTGTGCTGCTCGCATCCAGCGGCTTCTTCTTCAAGAGTTGCTTAGCTTTATGTGTAATACTAATTAATACTAATTATCTCAACCTACTCATTAAGAGCGTTTACGCCGCACACTAGCGCCACTAATGAAAAAAAAACATATCTAGTAATTAGAGATAGAAAATTAAATTATGCTCAACAAACTATTTGAATGAAGTAATTTAGCATTTTTACAGCACCTAATGAACACCTCACATGTTATGGTTTAGTTAAATAAGACGTTACGGCCACTTTTAACTATAACGCCATATTTAACTAAACCATAACATGTCAGGTGTTCATTAGGTGATGTAAAAATGCTAAATTACTTCATTCAGATAGTTTGTTGAGCATAATTTGATTTTCTATCTCTAATTACTAGATATGCTTTTTTTTCATTGGCGGCGCTAGTGTGCGGCGTAAACGCTCTTAAGTATGTAGATAAATCTCTAATCATAAGTAAAAATATGTCCATGTGGTTTGCAATACAATTTCGGCCTGAAAGATGGCGTGCTTATGATGTGGCCTCTCTATGTCCTCTTAATGTGAATGTTGAACATAGATGTAGTATTTAGACCGTGGGTGTCGAACCGTGTGTGATAGCATGGACCGAAGACGCCAAATTTGGGTACTATTGCATAGCGTACGGGAGTCGACAGACGGTGGGGCTGTATGAACCATGGACTATGGCAAAGTCATGGGTACAGTCGCCTGAACAGATTATGGAAGTTGTCCCAGTGTAGAATCCAAGACCATGGACGCATGGCTGGTCTACACACCTCAGTACTGATGGTATAAAATTGTATAATACTAAAGAGTATGTGACAAAATCATATAAGGAGCAAAAAAGTCTCCTGGGACACACTAAAAGAGGAGTAAACCTGGTATCCTGTGACAAGCTAATGTAGAAGCATAATGTATGAGCTTCTAAATGTAAAGATTGTATAGGTACTTATTTTATGACCTATGTTGTAAGTGAGAGTGATGAATGGATGTAGGGTGTACATGATGTGTTATGTTGCTACTTATGTAAACTATAACGATATGTTATAATTTATTACTACAGGGTAGCTAGTAAATAACATAATATAAATACATGGTTTTGAAGACATTAATACACTAATATATCAAATATGGTTTGCCAGAATTTTAATTGCAATTTTGTAGAGGAGATCAATTTCAAAGTTTAAAACCGCTGTCCTGTAAAATTACGTTTTTTTATTATGACAGTCTTGCAATAAACAAGCGATATATGTATTTCTTACGGTCAACATGGTACTAAGACATTGGCTTTAGAACTGGTGTGATACTTAGTACTGGTGGCATCACTAGCAGCACAGTTTAGTAGAAATAGTAATACTGTGCTAGCAGAGATGTCTTATGTAATTTTATACCAACAGGATTCCTCAATCGCTGTACAACTGCTATCAAGAGAAAACGAGCATACTTCTAATACAGGACAGAATCCTAGAGACTTCAGGTGAGTGAGTTAACTTACTCATTCTATAACACACAAGCTTTCTAGCTTGTGTGTTATAGAATGAGTAAGTTAAAACGCCGCGTGGGTTTGTGTGTAGCAAGTTATAATAATGTTTTCCAATATACTGAAGTTCCATAACTAAAAACCAGCGTGGCGACAACACACATCTTTATCACATCCAGTCTTTTGAACTTATCTTAAAATAATACATAAGCATTGAACTGTAAAAAAATCACTGATCCATTTCTGCAACTACCTATATATATGTCAAAATCAAGTGCTCCAAAGACACTTAGTGCATTCCGTTAGAGTTAAACTGCGCCTGGGCATCGCAGCGTGGTTTACAGTAGAGTTGTTTATCACAGCCGCGTCTACATCGTCCAGTCCCCAGTTAAAATGATATATAGGTAGATATTGAACTGTCAAAAACTTTTCCAATATAATTTCTGCAGCTACCTCTTTGTGGCAAAATAAGCGCGCTAAAACCACTTACATCATTTCGTCAGGAGTGAAACTGCGCCTGGTTTTTGCGGCATTACTTGCAGTGGAATTGTCTATTACTGCCACCGCTACGTTCATCAGTCTCCTAAAATACTTCAAAAGGATACACAATAGCGTTGAACTGTCAAAAAATTGTCAATCCATTTCAGCAACTACCTGTATGTGTGTCAAAAGATACTTGCCAAAAACACTTAGAGCATTCCGTCCAGAGTGAAACTGCGCCTGAGCATCTCAGCGCGATTTGCAGTGGAGTCGTGTATTACGGCTACTACTGCGTTTAGTCTCCTAAAATACCGTAAAAGGATACATTGGCATTTCTGCAACTACTTGTTATGTGTGTCAAAATATGCGCACCAAAAAACACTTAGTGCATTCCGTTAGAGTTAAACTGCGCCTGAGCATCTCAGCGTGATTTGCAGTGGAATCGTGTATTACTGCTCCTACTGCGTTTAGTCTTCTGAAATACCGTAAAAGGATACATTGGCATTTCTGCAACTACTTGTTATGTTTGTCAAAATATGCGCACCAAAAAACACTTAAAGCATTCCGTCAGGAGTAAACTGCGCCTGGGCACCGCAGCGTGACTTGCAGTGGAATCGTCTATTACTGCCGCCGCTACGTCCCGCCGATCTGCATGTTAATCGTTGACGCTTTAGCCTCCACCGCTGTTTTTGGTATGGCATCCTTGTTTATGTTTCACCGACCTCATTTTATTCTTTATTTGCATATGCAGATTACAAAAGGTTGTGTGCACCTTTCCGTTGTGACAGGAGTATTAGGAATCAAAATGTGCAGCTTTCTGAATGCTTAATGCAAGTTTAATTTGCCATTTACCTACTTTAACGAAAACGAGAACGTTTATGCCAAAATGTTTACTCTCCTCTCAGATAAGTTGCTTCAATGCCATACATATTCTCGTTTTCGTTAACGTTATCGAAAACTTATGTTACACTTATAAGGGCACGAGTTTAATCTGCCACTCAATAACTTTACATTAGGTAGAGTTTTACATACTACAGTGGCTTACGTGTGTATGTGAAACTACAGGAGATCTAGTACTGAAATATTTAACTGTCAGTTCGTTTCGTTTTTCTTTACGTAGATATCAGAATCAGCGTGATTTTTACACAGACATTGGATACTAATATTATAAAGAGGAAACCTTTGTATTTTTGTATGTATATGTATGATTGCAACAAAAAACACAAAAACTACTAGACCGATTTAAAAAATTCTTTCACCATTAGAATGCTATATTAGCGCTGAGTAACATAGACTACTTATATTAAAAAAAAATCCATCCGTGCGAAGCAGGGACGCTATATTTTGTAAGCTTTATTACAAAACATCACTACTCTGAAATGAGTCTTCTCAGATGAATTTAAGAATATCGCTACATGTGTAATTTCTTTATTCATCATCATCAGCTCATTTTTATGTCCCCACTGCTGGGTCACGAGCCTTCCCTATAGAGAGATAGGAGAACGGGCCATAAACCACCACGCGGGTCCAGTGCTGATTGGTGGTTGTTAACGACTGTTAATGCAGCCGGGACCAACGGCTTTACGTGCCTTTCAAAGCACGGAGGAGCTCGAGATGATCAATTTTTGGTCACCCACCAAAAAGTTGCCTTTGCGAAAGTTGCTTAACCATTTTTTTCTTTGTTGGTTGTCCTTAAAAGTTAATAAATATGAACTAAACCAAAAAGCGTGACAATTTGCCTCCCAAGTCCCAACACGTACGCGTTGTAGTGCATTGTCGTGTTGAATCGTCGTCCTTAGTATGAACTTTCGCGTAATGTTGTAAAGTGAGTCCTTGGTGCTTCTTATAATAACAACCTTTTCTAATTTTTCTTCGATACACTTCATCAGTTTTTATTACATTAAAGTCAAATTCTACCAAACTGTCTTACGATTGACAAAATATAGTTTTTTTATGTTGCTTTCATCCAATTGAACATCTATTTGAATTTTATCTCCAAATCCCTGTCAATAGTTAATTTTATAGTTTTAAACGCATTGGTGCCCAAGTGGGTACTTCCATGAAGAATTCACGTTAGAATCATTTGAGTAAATGTTTGTTAAATTTAATTTAAGCATATTTTGTATTTTCTTTTATAGAAGCACCTAGGTATCCAATTCATTCTTTCTTTTCAGATATGATGGTTTCATGATTATTAGGTTATTCATGATTATAAGTGAACTTAATTAATTTTTTACTTCTTTTTTACTTTTCGAAGTACAATCTGGGCCTGTTCAAAGCAGTCTGACAGCAACTATACCGTCGAAGTTCCGCGAAATTTCAGAGAAATATGTCGCGCTAATTTATTGGGCGTAGGCAGACTCATTAAGGGTGGGTTACTTCGCCACCTGTAGAATGATCCACCCGGCTCCCGGACAGATTTATCGCTTATTCTACCCGCAGTGTCGTTGACTAACATTTTTGTGGAAAGTTCTGGAATTACTTACCTACTAAAACATTTTTGAGTGTAGCCTGACTTTGAAAGTTAGTTTTGAACAAGTTGTTGAAATATTTTTTATGAGGTATGACTATATTTATTTATTTATTTTTTTACTATAGTAGAAAGGTGACATGAACACCGTTTTATAGGTAAAAATACACGTTTAAGTAAACATGAAAAAAATATCAGAACATAAAATAGAAAAAAAAACTTTCTTTTGATAAAAATATTTTTTCTTGCCTGAAATAGATGTAACCAAGAGTAGCATATAAAGAAAAATAAAATCGTTTAGAAAGCAATAAATATTCAATAAAAAATTAATGTAAACAATCACAGCAACAAAACGGTGGTCGTGTTGAGAATAGTGTTTCTGCTGTGACGCCATGCTCGAGACTGCCGCGCGCCCACTCCCGACGCGCCGCCCATAAACATGTCACTTCACGCGGCACGCGGCGATTTACGACCTCTCGCTCTAACGTACCCATAACTTAGCCAAACAAAAGGGAAAGCTATAACACTCATCGGTCCCATGCGGATAGTTTAATTTACGCACACAGGCGCACTTCGATGAGCTAGTATGCGATTTGTGTGGCGCGTATATGCAAGAATTTCAGATGCTTCCGTCTCGGTTTCATATAAAATATCATGAAACGACTTACAATGAAACCATTGTAATCGTATTCGTTCTCACTTTTGGAATGTTGCGTAGATTCTTATAATAAAGACTTTTAAAAGCGATTTAACTTCTGAAAATATTGCATATACTACGAAAGCCTTGTCCTCGGAGCAGCAGCGCCGTTCGAGTTGCCGTCGGCCAAGAGTTTAATGTTTTTATCTCCCTCTAACACACATTTCCCAGATCGTAAATCTTGAAATGGCCGCATGTAGGTTACGCACGCCGTCCGCGCAATACAAGCGGGAGCGCATAAAGTATAGTTTTCTCTGTTTTATTGCCCGTTTCGCCGCGCGACAAAGGAGATGGGACTATGCCGGGGAGATCAGCTGTTCGAGGCATGCTTCAAACGCGCTGTGGAATGTGGCGAACGAAATGTGATGGTGAACTGTGCGTAAAGCTGCTCTACTTGGATACAATTTAATAAAATAAAACACTAGGTAAATACATTTTTGAAGTATGATTAATGAAATGCGTTTTGGTTTTATCTAACAACCGGTAAGTCGTAACTATAATAAATAACTAGTGACTACATTTTAATTTAACGCATTAGTTATTTTAAATTTTTTATGTTAATTATGTTAAAATATTACATATTTCAAATTACATAAAATCCGTGCTTTAATAGAGGTCACTTTCGCCGTCATTCGTAAGTATTCGACAGGAGACCTTTTAAATAAATTGCTGCGCCAGCGCCTCTGACATACTCCTGTGTGTGTTATGAAAATAGGTACACTATTTTTACCCGACTGCGTCAGAAGGAGAGATATGTTTTTCGAGTGTATGTATGTATGTATATATGTATGTCTATTTCTTTGGCACGCACGGGAACAACACCAACCAACCAAAGAGAGTGCGGATTTAATTGAGCAAGTCACGGTGGCCGCTTGGTTGATGATTGTTCCCGTCTGCAACAACTATCAATATTCAATATATTTATAAATACTCATTTATTATAGATTTTATTATTTAAGTATAGGTATCGGACAAGGAAATATTTCACGTTGCATTCAACATTGCTCAAATGGAATTTTGGGATCGTAGAGCTTGTTCTTTTTCTTTTCAGTTTTTTCTCTCTGCATTTATTTTTTATGTTAGTCCGGTTTTAACGAGTATAATATTGTTTTGATGTAGTAGTTTTAGCAGTCGGGTTTTTGTTTTATTTTAATAATTTGGTTTTTTAAATTGGTTTTATATGTCTGTTTTTTATAGTCTAAAAGAGGAAAAGGAAAACATATATATTAGTTTTATTTTTTGTTTTATTGAATTTCTAACCAAGTCGATAAAAATTAAAATTTCAATATGTAGGTAGGTATGTATCCCAAGAGATACACTGACAGGTATACCTTGTACTTACTTAACAAATTTTTTTTGTAGATTTCAAATAGTTTATCAAAAACTAAAAAAAAAAGGTAATAAAAAAACAAAAATGATCTTTACCTTCTTCACATGAATGGTATTAACGGTCTTATGAGACATTACTAAAAAAAAAAAAAAAATACTTACAAAAATTATATGCTATAAAGAATCAAATCAATATCAACTAATCACAACATTTAAAAAAGTTTGGAGCAATATGCCAAGTAACATCGTCCTCCTCGACAGTCCTTTATGCACAGCCTTATATTTATCGTATTTGTTACAATATACCTTGGTCTGCCCTTTTGTACAATATTTCCTTTTGATGGAAATATTGTGACCTACTTGGTCGTATCGTAAGTACAGTATTTAGGAGTTTTTCAGCTACTGGTTTCTTGATAATTCTGGTAGAGTTAATTTACATTTCTATTTTATTGGCTGTTGTTAAGTAATTTTTTGTTGATCTATTTTGTGTACCAACTATTATTACTAATTATTATTTTATTTATTTATATTAGATTGTAACTTAGCGTATATTGATCAACTATTATATTCATTTATGATTTGGTTGTATTAAACTTTATATTGATGGATTCAGAGCGGGGCGATCTTGCACTGACCAGATCAACGTACTGAGGATGATTTTGGAGCAGTGCAATGTAATGCGAAACGAACTCTATACTCTGTTCGTAGATTTCGAAAAGGCGTTTGATCGGGTCAAATGGTCTGGCATGTGGCGAATTTTGAAAAGCAGAGGTATACCAGGTAAGGTCATTGATATTATCGAGGGCTTTTATGAGGGTTCCTCCTGCCGAGTTATGCACAAAAGTCAACTGTCCGACTCTATTCCAGTCACTGCCGGAGTAAAACAGGGCTACCTGCTGTCACCACTTCTGTTCCTCATAGCCCTGGATGACGTCATGCGCAGAGTAGCAAGGACAGAAGAGCGAGGATTGCCATGGGTGCAAGACAAAAGCCTCGAATATATTAATTTTGCGGATAACTTTTGGTTGATGTCAACTACACGCGAACACCTGCAGTCCAGGACTAACGACCTTGCCGCTGAAGCTGCTAAGGAAGGTCTGCGCATTATTTGTAATAAAACAAAAGACATGCGCCATAATACCACCGACATAGCACCCATATACGTTAACGGCGAGGCTGTTGAGCAAGTGCAGCGCTTCACTTACCTTGGGAGTGTTGTAGATCAACAAAGTGCGTGCCATATTTGCGCAGCTGAAACCAGTCTGGGCGTCGCCAATAATTACTCGGAACACTAAAATCAGAATGTTCAACTCCAACGTCAAATCGGTCCTCCTGTACGGATGTGAGACATGGCTTGTCAAGAACGAGGTCACGGAGAGACTACAGGTCTTCGTGAATAAATCTTTACGGCGCATGCTGAGGATCTGGTGGCCACGAATCATGTCAAATTCAAGGCTGTGGGAGCTGGCAGACCAAAAGCCCATTGCTAAAGAGGTCTTTCTTCGCAAGTGGCGCTGGATTGGGCATGTATTGAGAAGACCCGACAATGACATCGCCAAACAAGGTCTAACGTGGCAAGCATAATATGGCAAAAGAAGGCCAGGCCGCCCTTGCACCACCTGGAGGCGGTAAGTTGAGAAAGAGGCCGCAACAACTGCTCTCGGCTGGAAAGACGAAGCTGCAGCACAAAATCGGAAGGAGTGGAAGTCCCTTCTACGAGCCTTATGTGCTATGTCCCTGATAAGGGATAAAAGGATGGCATCAAACTTTATATTAAGCCCACATTCACATGAAAAACAGGGTTTACCTAGCTCAGGATTGCCTGGGTACTACCTACCATTGGGTAGGTATTTAATTTATTTTATGAATATTAGTTTAGAGCTCTTTGTTGACAATAGATGTAAACGTATTTCAATAAAGATTTTTTATTATTATTTATAACTTAGTTATTGCGGTGGCTCGTAGCAACTGCCCTCTCGTCCCTTCGTATTTAAGAAGGCTTTGGTAGATGACTTACAAACATAAAATATTAGTGGGGATGCCCCTTTTTTTACACTACGACTGTATAGCAGCAACATATTTTACACATATGAAGCGTAACCAGCGATATCCTTGAATTTTCGTGCGATACAGAGCAACGAGCAAAACTGTCAAAGCAACAACAATATGACGTTGTATTCTAACCACACAATATGACGTTGTATTCTTTGATCATGCGTGAGCATGGCACTTTTCTTCCAATGTCCGAGATGATGTAGGGACGCTCTTAAATGTGCTGCTATATTATTTTTATTATTATATGTCTCAATTCACAATTCACACCTAAAATACCTAATAATTAACATCAAACACAAATCGTGTTTATGTTGATTTGGGCCTAAAATGTTAGCATTCTTCTGGAGGTATTATTTATCACTGACAATAATTTGTATTGTTTTGTGTGTAAAAAATGTAATATTATAAAACAATCATGTATATGATTATTTTAATAATATTATGGCTAACAGGCTCGTGCCCCAGCAGTGACTATATAAAAAAAAACTGATGATGATGATGATGATAATGGCTAACAGTTATAATATGTGGGATGTCCAAAAAAATGCTATAATTCTTAAGAAGAATTTGATATTAGTACTAATAATTAGGTAGGTACAAATATTTACCTTTGGTAGGTAGTATTTTAAGACTTTTATAATAAATAGTTATAGGGTCTAAACGTAAAAACAATGAAGCAGCTGATAAGTGGCTATTTACTAGAAAATCTAGAAATATATTAAGGTGTCACGGTAATACATCTTGTAAATGAATTAAAGTATCAAGTATTTAAAGCACCTACGTCATTTTTATTTTCATTCAGTTTCACCGATTATAGGATCAAGATGATGAATTTAGTCACATTCTGCTTGACCAATTTAAATCAGCCCTTGCAGCCTATTGATGGTAACACAAAGGGGTACCTCTATAGTGGTAGACTAGTGTAGGCTGATGGTGAGGATGATGTTTATCATATAATGTCGATTGTCCTAAATGCATTTACTAGTTAAGCATAACAATCACTAATCATATTTTTCACTTTCTATAATTTTAATTTTGCATAAACATTTTATTTATCGAGAATGGAAACGGTAAACTATGCAAGATGCCCTATTATTTTTCATAAAACCTACTTGGTAACATACGTAAACAAATAACTCAAAGCGAATAAAATACTGCCAATTCTGGAAATAAACAAAATATAAATAAGAATTTTTTTAAACCAGACTATAAAAAATATTATATAATTTTGCCCTAAAAAAATAACCTTTGTATGACTACAATCATGTATTTTTTTAAATTACACTCATAGTTTTGATATATTATTTATCGCATATTATGCTTCTACATAATAATCAATCATTTAAACCTATTGAAACTAACTTTATCATAAAAAAACTATATTTTAATATGAGAGTACCTACCTAAATATCTACCCGGTTCGTGATACGTCTTCCAACTTGACGATGACAAATGAAACTGAAGCTGCCGTGCCGTGTTGGTGGACTGCGATTGGTAGGGAGAACAAAATGGCGGCTGTGACGCAATGTCGTCTCTCATTGGTTGATGTGCGAAACGCTTGCTTACGTCTTGTTTTTTTTGTTCTCCCCATCAGTATTGTTCGGTTTTAGAAGTTAACAGTGAAGTAAAATACAATCGTTTTGGTGGGTTTTGGGTATAATAGTCTTTGTGTACTGTCTAAATTTTAGTTTTTTTTTGTTTACGGTCAAAAATGTTTTAAAGTCCAACAATCTTATGCATTATTATTTTTAAACTTTAACTTCTTTTTATAAGTTTTTTATTATAGCGAATATTGATGATGTGAACGACATTGTAATTCTGTGGAAAAATAGTAATTTCATTCGCATGATATGAATTTTATACCTATAACAAAGGTCATAAATATTTTATTACTTTTATATTGGTAAAATGAAAAATATAGTCGTAGTCGTCAACTTTCAATGTAAAAAAATTTCGTTATTTCATATAGTTATCAATCACAGATTTTTCTATACTACTATCAAAAATAAATAAAATTGTATTCTTTACCAAATTGTTATATATACTATAATTTCCGTTTGGTTTTATTGAAACTTTCTTGTTTATTTTATTATTGTTGCATGCGAAATGAGCTTTCAGCCTTTGTCATACAAATTAAGAATTGAGTCGAAAAACCAATTGAACCTTGTAATTTATTTGTTTATTTAATTTAGGTTTAAGTCCCTGGCTAAGTCGGTCGAAGCGAACTTCTGTCGGCCCTCACTTCCTCCACTGCTGAAACCAGATGGGCTGCTGGCTCACACCGCTACTGAGAAGGCCAATTTATTTGCCACTCTTTTTGCGGAATCTTCGCGTCTTGATGCTGGTGGTGCCGTACCCCCAAGCGCAGCGGTATGCGAATCGACTATGTCGGAAATCCGCATACGCCAGAAGGAGGTAGGTACGTAAAACACTACGCAATCTTGACGTGAACAAAGCAAGCGGACCGGATGGGATTCCAGCTATAGTCCTGAGGACATGTGCGCCGGAGCTGGCACCAATTCAGACGAACTGTCATCGACCCTAAATTTTAACTCCTACCTGGAATCGAAGTCACAACTTGCCGCTAAAAAGCTGAGTATCCTCTCAAAGGTGAGAAGGTACATCACACCGGGACAGCTGCTTATTTTATATCAAGCACAAGTCCGGTCGTTTATGGAGTATTGTTCTCACCTTTGGGATGGTTCCGCCAAATACCAACTTGAAGCACTGGAATCGATTGACAGGAGAGCCAGAAGGCTCATTGACGATGACGATCTGTTTCACGCCAAGCTGCAGAGCTTAGAACATCGGCGCCAGGTCGCAAATCTTTCGATTTTTTATCGGATTCACTTCGGAGAGTGTGCAATGGAATTGTTCAATTTGGTTCTTCCATCACCTTTCTATCACAGGACAACCAGACAAGCTGCTCAACGCCATAGTTACACAGTAGAGATTCCACCCATGCGTACGAAGCGTTTTGCGTCCACGTTTTTCTTACGTACCGCAAAGCTGTGGAACTCCTTGCCTCAGTCTGTGTTTCCTATCAAATATAACATTGGGGTCTTCAAATCACGAGTGAATCGGTACCTTCTAGGCAAGCATGTTACATCGTAGGCTACATCATCACTTACCATCAGGTGAGATAGTAGTCAAATGCAAGCCTATCAAATTATAAAAAAAAGGTACACGGACAGAATACAATCATGTCATGACCTAATATAATATAAAGTATTAACAGTATTCAGGTTAGACAGTATTCCACAATTAGTGTACACAACATGCTAAAGACAAAAATCACATATTATATTTGAATCAATTTATTAAAATTAATTTTTATACTGATATGATAGCCTTTATCAGCATTGTCCTACAGATAACAAACAGCGTTGCGTTAAATAGATCATTAAGTTTTTATTTAGAGTATCTTGAGTGTGTCATGCTCTCTTTATTGTCTCTGCGGTGGTGGCGTGTGCGTCGGGTCGTTACGTTCCCTAAAATATGGTTTAGCGAAGCGATAGCTGATTCATATGTCATGCTCGTGAACGGGTGCCGCCTGTGGAGGCTGGTCTGCTCTTGCATACTTATCTTATTTTTACTATTATTTGTTGACTTTGTTTGACTTTGTTTTACCTAAACAACTTTTGACTGTGTACTGTAGTGGTGCTGTATGACATTGTGGAAATTGAAACTTTTACATAATTATCTGATGTAAATTTGTTAACTTACATTTTTTATTTTGTTTTTTTACATGTTGTGGTTGTCTTATATATATTTTTTTGTGTTTATTTGATAATGATGATTTGATAATGGAAAGTGTCCTGCTATGATAGGGCATTTTCCAATATTTTTGACGCTGTAAGGGAGAAAAGAGCTGGACACTTGCTAAGTTTCTTGCCGGTTCTTCTCAGTACAAGATCTCCCGCCCAGAGTAGACTTACGAACCGATGGCATAGTGACATTTACAAGAGCTACTTGTAGCCTAAACTGAGTAAATGATTTTGAATTTTGAATTTTTTTGAATTTTAGACAGTGAATATAAAACAATACAAAACAGTAATTTAAAAATGTAGGTCATCATCATCATCATCATCATCAGCCTACACAGTCCACAGCTAAATCAAAATAATATAATAATACAATACTAAACTATGGAACTATGGCGGGCGAGGTTGAAGATATTTCAGCTGATAAAATATCTGATACGGCTTTTTTAAACTTAGAAAATTTATTATCATTTGCCTAGGGTGACTTAATTCTTAAACAGCAAGCACCTTCGTACTTTCCCTTATACTATCGCAGACATAACGATATTCCTAGTAGACCATTGTAGAATAATACCTAACCAGCCTCTGCAGACTTTGACTTGACTTGACAAGACGAAATTTAAGTTTAATAAAGTTATTGTGAGAACACCAACTTCAAGTAGTCCAGCTAGGCAAGTTTAATTTAAAAAAGATATGGAACGTAACATGTTACTTAACATTGCAGCGCCTGGAAAGCATCAAAAAAGGTCTTAAGACCATTTTTGTAGAGTGTAAGTGATATTGTACGGCATTCAAACGGTGTTACTCATTGTGATGCTCGTAAGGAGGCTCGATGCAAATCGTATGGTAACAGAATGAATCTGCTCAGGGTTTTTTGCAGGATCTAATTAGAAATGAAGAGAAAGCTTATATTAGTCTAGTTTATATTATATAATATTAGTCTCAGAACTCAGAATGCAGATTTTACTTTTTATTTGGATCTTCCACAACGGGAAGATTTCATCACATTTTTTGCCGACACATCAACTTGGCAGATCATGACAGTCTCCTACTTTGCGATTTTGTTTTGTTAGCTGATTTACTCGCGCAGCGCTCGTGGGTTATGATAGATCTGCAATCGAGGTTTGCAAGACATTCCAATTTCCTGGTCAACACACAGGGTATGTAATATTTATTAGGTACAAAGAATTTTAGAAATAATGGAGCATATGTTTTTTAAATATCGGTTTTGGATACAATAATAAATACAATATGTAGTGCAAATAAAATATGTAAAAAAAAAAAATCTAATAAAATCGCAAAAAATGCTGGTAGAGCGCCATTCATTCCCGACGTACTGGTATCAACGTTGCGGTGCATCGAACGATACACGAAGAAACTTTACTGAGGCCGGGCACCACTCGCCTGCACCGCCGTGGCACGGGCGACCGCTGACGGGCGAGCCATCGCGATCACCGGCAATTAATACGATTGCCGGACATCAACTGGGCCGGGATTAACGGGGGTGGCGTTTCTGGTCGCGCGATTTAGTGCGGCGCCGCGGCGTACGGCGTCGCCGGCGGGGGGTGCGCCGTCGGTCGTAAAGCATCGGGCTCGCATTCAACTGACGCGCGCCTCCGCGACAACGCGTTGCGTAACCGCGCATAAACAACCGGCGTGCACCGTGCACACACCACGTGCGCATTACGTATTGCGCCCATGCCCCATCTAAAACGCTGACACGTGACACGGCCAGTGAAAAGAACTGTGACTTGTGAAGTTGGCGATGGCAACCGCGCGCTCGCCGTCGGCAAGCGGACCGGCTTGAGGTGAGTTTTGTTGCCGATTTACGACTCTCGAGCGAGATTTTCGGCGTTCGGCAGTTCGCTGAACAAAGTTTTGCGCGGGTGGTTGAGTTTTCACGCCTGTGTGTAAGTAGTCCTTTCAGACGAATTGCCTTATAGCCTTGTCACGTGGAGAGCGAGATGAAAACGTTGCAAAGTAAATAACGCAACTGAAGCCGTCGAAGAAAAGAGCTGTAATGCACTGATTCACACTTACCTACGTTACACTCATGATTTGACCGCTATTATAACAAACACTGATAGTAGATAAGTATTGTGTTGATAGAACACAGTAGAAACAAAATTATATGAAACCAAACAGCTAGTCTTTTTGGTAAACAGAACTAGAAAATCATCACAAGAATTGTGATACAGAGCGTATTGAATGGGCCTAACAATTAATAACCATCAACGTTACTATAAAAATGCTTAGAAAACATGATACCTATTAATAGACATTGACTCTTATCAGTAATTTGTTCTCCAAAATGTGTCTATACTTTGTGCAATAAGCAGCATAAATTAGTAGTAAAGTAATGTCATAATGCAAAAATATAATTTTAAATACTCATCAGTCTGCATTGTATTTTGATTGCTCCCATAATAGATCATTTACAACGCTTACAACGACATTAAAACATAAGGAAGGTCTTCAGAATCCCTTACAATTTAATGCAGTAAACAAATTGTTGAAAAGCTAGAAAAGGATTTTCGAGAGTCTGATGGACAAATCTATTTTGAACGACCTATTCTAGCAGATTTATAATCCTACGCAACTAAAGGATTACAAAAAATCTTGTAAAATACTGTTAAAAAGCACAAAAATGCTGTTATAATTAGTATTCGGCTTCTATTAGAAACTCTATTATACAATACAGCGTTGACTAGTTCTTTTGAGAACAACAAATTGAATTTGAACTCTGAGATAAGGGCCGTAAGATCCAATTGGATATTTTCCTGTTTTTCTCTTCATACACTTATTATATAGAATCGACTATTTTAAGTAGGTACAAAATTATGAAGAATCTCATAAAAAATAATTATATATAAGTACTACTAAGATTATAACAGAAATAATCACACTTAACTGCTCTACATAATTATATGGTGTTGGAAGTTAATTTAAGTCTAATAATAACATTTTAAGTACATTAGAAAATGTTGTACACCGTTCATATATTCTCATTTGATTTAGTCATTAAAATATTGCATTACAAATGATTATTTTAATTTTCTTTTTATGACTTCTTGTCTTATGAGAATTTATGTATGGTCTCTACATATTTTTAATTTGTACAAATTACCTGCCCTTCAAGGGATGGTAGTTTTGATTGATTAAAATACCAATGCATATGATAACTCCTTAACCACTGTCATACATATTTATTAATATATACATTTTTAATACTATTTTGCACGAAATATTTAAAACAATAATAAAAATATTAATATAATACAGGTACACTGCAATTTATAAATAATTAACGCAAAATAAAAATAGTTTATTTGAGTTATGTACAATTTATCTCTTACACCTCGTAAAAATCGGTTAACATATAAATATTTTTTTAAAAGACTTGTATTTAATTGTAAACTAAATGATTAGATAATAATTGATTCTAACTTCTTACCTACATTGATTATTCTAGAGAAAATATTACTAAACTAGTGGCCGCTCGCGGTTTCGCCCGCGTGGTTCCCGTTCCCGTGGGAATATCGGGATAAAAAGTATCCTATGGTTATTCCAGGTTATAAACTATCTGTATGCCGAATTTCACCCAAATCCATCCATCCGTTGCAGCGTGAAGAAGTAACAAATATACGAACATACATACACACAAACTTTCGTATTTATAATATTAGTAGGATATAATTTTATAATATTATTATATTTATGCGCTTTTAATCCATTAATAAAAGTCTCTTATTCCTTCCAGAAACCTAATTTCGCTTGTACTAGAAGTGGTTTCACGACTAACTTGGCTTTGAGGATTAAAGCATGATATCTTACGTTCAATCTGAGCATCTGCCCGTTCAGCGATTGGCTAACTTTTTGTCATAATTTACTTAGTCGATGTTAGAGTTTGGCATATGGTGTCAAGCACATAAATTATAACTTATAAATAAACATACAGGATGTAAAATCCAAACTTTACAGTCAAATCTGTGTGTTACAAGTTACAATTCACGCTACTGCAATAAAATAAATTGTAGTAAAAGTAGTTTTATTTATCCCTGTAATGGCTACTTGGAAAACATTTGTTGATCCTGTAGTTTTTGACTTTCCTATCCATTTAGATGAAATAACTATTCTTTTGCTTTTATAATAAGTAAATGTTAACGAAATATTATGATAAAATATAATAAGTGTATTCAACAATTTCGTTGAAACTTTTATTAAAACACATAATTGAAAATAAATAAATAATATACACACATACTACATTATGCACGTTGCAATGCAACGGTCTCAATTTCACTTGAAACATAAAAACGTTTAATTGAAAAAGTCTACAGAAAAAACTAAATTGATTGTATCAACGTCCACAATGTAATAACAACTATAAGTGCTGAATGACTTTTGAGACCACACGTTAATTGCATACGTGTCATAATTATAGACGAGGGAGGGCCCATCAACATTCCTATCAAATCTTCCGTAGTAAAGTCCACCGTTGGATGTCACCATGCAAGCTAAAAAATCAATTAAAAGACCAATGAAAAGTAAGCGATACAATTTATTAAGCCATTTAACATTATCTGCTTTCGCAAAGTTCACGCGAGCACTACACATTGAAATGAAAGTAATGTGTAAAATAAACGCGAGTAGATCCATTTAAGTAGTTTTATTTCAATATGTGTAAAAAAATATCTAACTCACTGATGCAGACCTCATTTATAATAGCTGTAGCATACAATTTGTATCTGTCTATTAACAGTCTTTATGCCGCGTCTACTCCAAACACAAATCTTGCCAAAGAACCTACTATAAACATTAGTTCAAATTCAACAACTGCTTTTTCTCCAACACTTTGTTTAATACAAACCTGTTTGGTTAGAAAAACTTATTACCTTATGTTAAAATTTTAAAGTTTTTATTTAAATATTTTAAATTTTTAACAGCGCTGACTATTGTTGAATCTACCATTAGATGGTTACTAAGCAAAATATTTTTTACAAATGGTCGTACAGGGACAAGAGTTGCTTGAATTATCTTGTAATTCTTGTCGGTTATAAAAGAGCTTATTTCCTCAAGCAGAAACAAAACTTTGTAGAAAAAAAAACATCTAGTTCAAGGAGTGTCTTATCCGGCTCGGCGCGGGCGCAAGTTTATTTGTAATTCCGCTCATGCGCGACGCCATATTTGTTTTATTCCACATCACCCTGCTGTTAGATTTCAATCTCCGTATGATGCTGCCGGTTGCTTTTTGTAACATTCAGTTTACTTGAGGCAAGGCAGGCAAAATGACTCAGATTTTTATATATCCTTGCAATATAGTAATCCAACATAATTTTTTTAAAAGAGTATAGTGATGTAGAATTAAATTTACCTACCATTAAATGTGGAAATCTGGTACCATTTATCATATATTTTTTAAATCATCAAAAGAGATCCAAGTTTTTTAATTCTTATATTTTATTTGTTAAGCTTACAATCTTATAGGCAAGTGTAATATAACGTACCTACTTAATGTTTGAAGCTCAAATAACAATGCGCTTACAATGTGATAGGTGATGTTATTAATGAGCAAGTGAACCTATTATACAAGCTCACTGGTAATAATCATAAAGTAGGTTGAATTATAAACTCCATTATGAAACGATTGATTGATGGAATCATTCTACTTGTCTTCTTCCTAGGATTAGTATGCAAATGTAATCAGCAAAACCTTAGAGTTCTCCTCATTGCTAGGCGGGCTTTCACACAAATTGAATTTATAACTTAACTGAGGCGAGAAACTTCACCCTCCCTCACTTTTGTTGATCCCTTTCAGTTTGACATGAAGTTCCTTCTTTAATAAAAAAAGCAGCGAATTCATATTTACTGTTGCGAGCATGAAATTGTCTTTCCCGCGGTCATAAATTATCATCTTAATAAGTTAATGAGTGATTCCAGAAATGCTCCGTTTTTTGCCGGCTCGTATACAAGTGCCAATGGTACCGGTGGCCCACCCGTTATTACCATAAACGTTCACGGCGCATCTGCCTTTATCGAATTTGATTAAAGTTCATGTTTATTTATTACGTATTTACTTAAACAAGGAGACCTTCTTCAGCGCCATGTACAGCTCTGACAAAATGCTCTGAGCGTTGACAACTTTTTCCGTTTCTATTTTTAAGTAGCTCGAAATGTTTCAGGACAGCGCCAAGACTTTTAACATGAAGTACTTGTTTGTGAATTGTAAATTTAGAAGAAAACTCGAACTATTGAATTATCATATTGTCATAAAGAAGTGTTTTAACCTTGTAAACGGTGTTTACTCTTTCATTTAACACCGCAATTGTACATCCGTATGCCTCATACATATTGATTCAGCTCACGTAGCGTCGATCCGACGCTTTTGAACTTTTAATTTTAGCAAAAAAATCGTCCTGACTCGTCAAACGCAAGAAACAGGTGAACTGCTCACCTCCCGTGTGGAAAAAGTAAAAACCAAGTGTAGTAGCGAAAAATTTATGCAAACATCAGTTGCACATGATCATATCTGCTTGAAATATGTCGAGGAGACAAATTGCAGTCACTTCAAACGTGGTGAGTCCCACTGCCGCATCGGAATAAGCAAATTGCCGATTGTTCCGCTCCTGAGCTACGATCACGGGGATTTGATCTTACACATTCGGCAACAAAACGCAAAGTCGCTTGATAGTTGCAAGTGGTTGAAGAACTGCAAGCCTGACGGTAAAGCACCTCAGTCTAGCTTCAAATCCGCATAATTATCGTATAGCCCATAAATTGCCCAGTGCACAAGCGGTGTTTACACACGGTGGATCGTTAGTTGTTCAGGCCACTTCATTGTTCCGACGGCAAGTATCGCCATCTCCTTTACTGGGACCGTCGCTATACACCTTGCTTGTTACTTTGTCATCCTTATCAAAATATACGTTACTTGATGCGTTGAGGGAGACTTGATTAATCACTGAATTTTTTATTCTCGTAATTTGCTGTTTTAATTTTCTTTTAAAGTATTTAATTACATTTACTACCATTGTAAGCGAGGAACGTTACGTTCGCTCACACAATGGTTGCATGCCGACAGAAAGTCATCAATAAATTGTTTAATGACCATAAATGTTAGCCTAAGAACAGTGCCATTTAAACAGTAGACTCAGCAACGTTTACTTATACATATTTTCATGTTTGATTTACAGATGTGACCTAAACAGTTCGATAATTAATGAGGTGGTCGTAAACGCCGGAGTCTATGGAACATTAATGTCAATAAAAAAGCCATAAACTCTATTAGCCATCATACACTTCACCACATCTGGCCAATAACTTGTTACGAATACAAATAATCAATTATTGATTGTTTAATTCATATAAAACAAATACAAATTATTTATTTGTCGACAAAAAATATGTTTTAGGTACTACGTTTGTTTGTGTCACCTATTGCAAGTTATGTTAAAACTTTTCTCTTTGGTGATTTTATTTAAACTTGTGATTAAGGAAAAAACTGTCGAAGTACACATATTATGGGCAGGTGACGTCAACTATCTTTGATAAATCTTCGATGATATAAATAAGCAATAAAATAAACGATTACATTGCTATAACACTTCTGACAAAATCTAGCAAAGGTATATCGAATTTCGCAAGACGAATATGAGTCTCTTTTACGTCTTTCAGTTGCCTAAAGGCCGTAAATATTCATGTCAGCCGATAAGCGATGCTCGATAAAGAACACGGAAACGAACTTTTGTTATAAGCCACACAAATAGAACAATAAATTACCTCAAGGTGTTATAAGTATTTGAGTCTCTTGGCCACAATGCTCCAAACATTAGTAGTGTGCATGAATTCATTGTCAAAAGCGCTATTAGCATAATAATTGGTTACCTGCTTATTTAGCAGGTGAATTGTTAGAAATTCCCTTTTGTCTAAATTCTCATTGTCAATTTGTGCAACGTGTATTGTTACGGTCTAAGTTTCTGTTGTTGCATATTTTAGTGGACGTTTTTTATGACTTAACGGAACTTGAAAGAATTTTGTAAACATAACTGCAATTTTTGCATTTGCATCTTTTCGCTGTTTAGCATTATAATGGGCGACAATAGGCCGTTTTTTGTTTAGCAGACACATCTCGGTTCCTAGTAAAAACAACTGTTGTAGTTTTTAATACTGCTCTCTAAAATTCTAACACATGTCACGTTGTGTTGACTTTTGTTATTCCTTGAAACAATGACCGCCTTTGTGGCACTGTTTTGAATTGCTACTGTTCTGCCTCTGTTAACTGTTAATAACATTTTAAGTTATGCTAAAATGTATTCCAATAATATTTTCAAAGTTCTTTTGAAATTTTTTGCTCCAATTCACTTTAGTTCTGTTTTCTTTGTTCAATATGAACGTTTGTTGATCAGCCAGTTGGATACATAATATAAGAAGGATTGCAAGTGCAATTTGGATCCTAAAGTTTGTGATTGGGGGCAGTGTCAAATGCAAAAGGAAGTCTTTACTAGCACTTTCTGACTGATAATGATAACAAATATAAAAAAAAAATTTTTTTATTTTTCAACTTAACTTTAAACTCTCAAATGTTTTAACCTGTATTTTAACTAATTATACATTTAAAATTACTCGTGAAAGATAGATAGATAGTTTCCATTTATTCTCTGCGAGGTGCATTCGGGCAGGAATGATCAATTCTCCAACGGCATGGAAGCGCTAAGAGATTTTTATAAAGTGTTAACAGAAAAATTTCTCTCTGCATTAGTTGTGACGGCTTCAAGCGTAGATAAAGTAAGAAAGAAGTATCTTGGTTTATCAATCTATATATATATATTTCATAATGAATTCCTTACTTATCACAATAATGTTTTTGTTATAACGATTGTATCAAAGATTTTTTTTATTACATTTAATTTAATTTCAAGCCTTATTTTCATCTAAGATATCCAAGCTCTTTAACTAACTGTAGACTTTAAAATGGCTCAAACCTAATTAACTGTAATAAGTGAAAACTTTCCAAATGCTTTTAAGAAAAATCTGTCGACACAAACGAAACTCATATATTTATATAAATATATATATATATATACAGCGAGAAAGTTTGTCCGTCCGTCGAAGCGGGTGCGGTGGGGCGGCACGAAAATTGTAATATTTCAAAATTACTCAAGAGTCGCGTTGGCTTGAATAATGCGAGAACTTTGGGGGAGAGAGGGAAGGTTGGGACCAGGGTGGGCCGTGCGTGCCTACTTACCCCAGGACTTGTTTTTGAACTTCTGCTGCTGAGTTGGATCAAAATATACTTCGTTTGAGCTAGGCCCAGTTAGGGATGATGGCCCGATTGGGAATATTTGGGCAGATCGGGTAAGTGCTTTTGTGTGTCAAACACGCTGAATTTGCACACATATAACTGTGTTTTAATTACGGAAATTCAATTTTACTTTTATTTAATCAAGAACATTATTAAATGTATGAAGCGTAATTTGCACTTTCTCGCAACACAAAATATCTGTTTATTATATTTATCTAAAGGTGATTCAACAATAAGTAGCTTATTATATAAATTATGCTAAATAACATGTTACTAAACTAAAAGTTTATGGTTGTTTTATATACACTTATCATCCACACTAATAAAACATGCTACATAACTATGCTATATAAAATGTTTTGTCATTGTCTCTGGACGCACCTTTATAGCAAAATAATCAACACAAATTTCACGATCACTAACTACTAATCATAATTAAATTATACTTTTTATTTTTAAGTGCTAATTATTGCACGGAAGCTGAATTAAATATTTATAAAATACAGTGAAAAATTTGTGGTATTTCATCTGTAAAGATGAATCTGCATATAGCCATTGGTTGCAATACTTACTTACTTAAACTGGTAAATGATGTTTTTGCAAACTTAATATTTTTTTTTTTTTTTTTGTGTTTTTTTACATGTTGTGATTTTCCTTTATATTTTGTGTTTTTATTTGTGATGAAGTCTTTTTATGATAGGGCATTTTCCAATATTTATGACGCTGTAAGAGAAAAAAGAGATTGACGCTTGCTGAGTTTCTTGCCGGTTCTTCTCAGTACAAGATCTCCCGTCCAGAGTAGATAGACTTACGAACCGATGGCATATTGACGTTTATAAGAGCTATTTGTAGCCTACACTGAATAAATGATTTTGAATTTGAATTTGAATAACCGTTGGATAGATGGCACTCTGCCGCTAAAAAGCAGTCAAAAATCAAAAAGCAGTGAAGGAATTCAGTGCTTACGTCAGCCTTCCCGGTAGCATAATGGTCAGTGCAGCCGCGCCGATTGCGGAAAACCCAGGTTCGATTCCTGGCTGGGTCGGGTAGGCATTTAATTTTTTCCACTTTATTTTATCATTAAATCAACTACTAATTGTGATTCCAATCCTACTATAATATTATAAACGCGAAAGTTTGTAAGTATGGATGGATGTTTGTTACTCTTTCACTTAAAAACTACTGAATGGATTTGGATGAAATTTGGAATACAGATAGTTTATAACCTGGGTTAGCACATAGAATAGTTTTTATCCCGATATACCCACGGGAACGGGTACCACGCGGGTGAAACCGCGAGCGGCCGCTTGTAACTAATAATATTATACGTATGTAAACTAAAAGCATGTTAATCGAAATTGATGAAGCCAAGGCACCATCAGTTTAAATCTTCGTTGCTCTGATAAATCCCTCCGCAGATACGCAATGAATTGAAATGTTCTTCCGATTCAATTATAAACGTCGAATCGTTTTGAACACAATCGGTCGATTTAAATAGCAGTAAAGTCTCCTTATTCTCTATGGCAATAAAGATTTGGCTGACAATACCGCCGTGTTGCGAATATGCCCATTTCTTTGATTCTACCTTTACATTGAATGATATCAATATTTGGTCGGGTTTCTTATTTATTGGTATGTTTCCGAGGTAATTTGAGTATTTAGCGCTCGACGCCAAAAAGGGCGTTTATTATGTTGAAGTACATGACTTAATGTAATTTTTTTTAATTCGACAAATAACTTTAGTGACACAGTTTTTTCACTTGATTTACTTTTTGGAATGTATTTATCAACAAAATTATCTAAAATAATTATATTCTTTAATAGAGCTAACCCTTTATAATTGTATGAGTATAACCCGTCGACGCTTTAAAAGCGTGTCACTTAGCTCCTCTATGTCACTGATAGTTTTAACCCACATAAATCCTTTATCACCTGTTCAGTCTCCTTCATTACCGACCTCTTTGTTGTAATTCATAACTTCAAATCACCTGATAAAAACTCTTTCAAGTAGTTGCTTACAAAAATACGTTGGACATAAAACGCGGCAGTTGGCAGGTCTAACACAAAGGTACGCACGTGGTGGCCAGCCATGTGGGAAACCGGTCCGCTCGGGCCTAGTAACCTCCAAACCGCGCCCGCCAGTGGGTGACTCCCGTACGTGTTTACGAACTTTTTAATTTTTCGTCTCTATAGGTATCCGCGTGGAGACAATACGAGCAACGGTACTCTTTTAAATTGCTTTACCGCCTTTTTGGTGCAACCTTTAATTGGGGTATTTTTTTTTTTATTTACCAAGGTATTGTAGGTACTACGGTCGTGGCACTTGGTTAGGTTTATCATATCATATCTTACTAATATTATAAAGAGAAAAGCTTTGTATTTTTGTATGTTTGCAACGAATAAACTCAAAAACTACTGGACCGATTTAAAAAATTCTTTCACCATTAGAATGCTACATTAACGCTAAGTAACAGAAATGTCCACCTGTGCGAAGCCGGGACGGGCCGCCATTGTTTTAATAAAGAACTAAAACTTGAAAAAGGCTATAAATATCAATCAAGAGCTATTCTGACATTAATTTTGTTTATACATTAGAATATAATGAACACTTTAATGATGTTTGAAGGACCTAAGATCTAAGATGGATAATACAAGAAACCTAACTTGATAATATTGATAGAATAAATTGAGAATTCAGTAGAGAGCTATTCGATTTGAAATATTCATGATGTTCAATTAAATAACATATGCAAAAATCTAGTTAGTTTTTCATATATTTTTTTTTTATATTTACGGGAAAGCACAGTGCCTTGATCTCACCTGATGTTAAGTGATGATAAGGTCAATAGGTGGAAACGCACTTCACCCAGGATCCTCAACTAGTGAGGCACTGGCTATCTTATCTCTATCTGCCGGAACACAACAATGCTACAAACATTGATGTTGTGGCGACATATTTAGATAAGATGGTGGTAGCTAGCCAGGCGGACCAACAAGTCCTACCACCAACCAAACCGAGTACACAAACATGTACGCTGGGAATCGAACCTGGGACCTCTGGGTCTAAACCGGTGGTCTTAACCACTAGACCACAAAGGCGGTTAAACACTTATTACTTTATATTTTTAATAAGTATTGTGATGAATACTTCACTCAGTTACGACTCTTACGACAGAATAAGTGTTCGTTCGCTCAAAAATTGAATATAATGTTCCATTGTTGTTGTATGTACGTACGTGTTTAAAAAAAAATATTCAATTAAATTTATTTATTAATGACATTTAATTTTTTGCAATTATTTTTATATTCTTTAATCCAATTTGCCTTTATATTTTGATATGTGCATGTGGCTTGCTAGTTGTAAAATTTTGTTATATGGCCAATAAATGATTCTGATTCTGATTCTGATAAAACTATACAAAATTTAACAGAAAAAATATTTTGTACTAAAATATGGTTCACAACAAACCCTTCGTAATATGCATCTTTGTATATTCAAGACTATAGCTAATATATGACTTTGTATATCAAAACCTTTGTATATTTATTTATTATTTTAAATTATACTCATACTCAGTACCAGTAAGACCTTCTACAAATTTCTTCTTTTTAACATCGTTTATCTGAAACAAAGCTACATTATCCGACATTTATGTGTCGGATATAAGAATAGGTGCTAAACTAGCCTTAATTAAACAAATCTAAAACGAACACTTCCAAAGAATTACAACGAGCTAAAACACTATTGTCACAGTTAGCGTGGCCCAATACTTAAATTGAAAACTACCCGCCAAAGTTGGTTACGGCAGCCTCAGACAGTTTCCAACTCAAAGTATTCCCGACGTTCCTGGGATTCAGCTGAACTTTCTTCTCGTTAGCTTCGCCCACAAAACCACATCTTATTTATGCACTTACTTATACCATTTGCGGTTACTTTAAACTGTCTCTGTGACTTTTAATTTGCGCTATCAGCTTTTGGTGTGCTATTGTGCATACTATCAATTAAAAGGAATTAACATGAACAATCCAAAATAGGATTGGGTCAGCCACGTTCACTGCATGACTGACGAGCTTTGGATCAAAACTACTACTATTAAGAAACAATATTTAGATTTGTGCAAAATGATTATTAGCATCTCCAAATTCAAACTATCAACAATATAAACTATTTAATGTTACAATGTTGCCATTTATTAATACTACCATTAAAAACAACAAGCCACAAGTTGATGTTGTAAAAGAAAACATTGGTAATCAAAGTCACAGTAATTTTTCCCGTATAAATCCTTTTTCACATTAATGTGTTTTTTTCCGTCATCGGCTACAAAAGCACAAACTGGATAAACATCAAATAAATACTAGATTAGCACCTATCACTAAAAACGTATCTGATTTTCATTATTTGTAAGTGGCAGTTTGTAGACTGTCACAGGCCACATTATCTGCCTTTCAAATGTCGCTGCCGATATAGCTTTCTAGAATTCGAGTCATGCAATTGTAAGGTGACGGAAAAACTCCGACCATTCCATGAAAATGCATCGTGGCAAAGAAACCAGCTATGGAATGCCACACGCTGCCTTCATCTTGTCACTGTTAATATTATGATCTAATTTAAACTTTGTCCGGACGAATTAGCGTTAAATTTTTACTGCACTGCAATTGGTAGTTGCGACGTTTTATTATGTAATACTAATTGTTTCAAGTTTTTGTTTGAGCAAGGTGCAGACGCGAGTGTAGAGAACGTATCGAATATAATAATGGTAAGACGGGAGTACGGGGCTAACAAAATTTATACAGGTGTTGAAACTGAATAAATTTTTGGTCCTTTTCTGTCGTTTCCAGTTCCGTCTGACAGTGACGGCGCATTTTATGCGTTTCAGATGGAGACGATGTTATTATCGACTTGACTTTATTATGACAAGATGGATAAAAACAGTGAAATTTACCGTTCATTTCTGGAATATGGTAAGGTATTTTTGTTTTTAAAATTGTTATAGTATTATTACTTACTTTCTGTTTCATTGTAACGAGAACTTATATTTGAAATGGAACCATCTTTTCCGAATTTCTTCCATATATTTCTTATTGGGCTATGTTATTAACTTCAATTTAGGGATCTCAGTGCGGCCAACGACCAGATTTCCCAATTTGTTGAGTTGCAGCAGCAGCATGAAGAGGAACATACTCAGTCCTTATTTGAAGAGATTATGGCATCACCTGGTGGTGTGTCGTTACAGGAATTAAAGAAGCAACTGCATGAGGCGAACAACAAAATAATGTTCTTAGAAACATCCAAACACAATACAACTGCCTCGTTAAATCAAAGCCTGTTCGATGAGTTGGTAGTCTGTGCCCCCTCCTTGGTTTCTGCGACAGCTAGCAGTCAGCCCACTGTCACAGTAGATCTGACATGTGATGAAAGTAAAAATAGCAACAACTTTGTAAAGATTGCTGGCTGTAGCAAAAACAAACTTAAAAAATATATAAAAAATATTAAATATATTACAAAAACACAAAAGTTAGTTAAAAAACATAAATTTTTCATCAAAAATGTAAAATTGAATAGAGAAAGATTATACCTAATAGACAAATTATATACTTATTCATCACAGCTGCATAACAAAAATTTGCAATATAAAAAAGACACACAACTTTTACAAAATAGTATAGAACAATTACAGGACTCTCTTCTTTCAATTACCAAAAAATATGAACTTTCACAAGGACAAATAAAGGAACACATGTTGGCTATGAATGAGCTGGTAGAAACGTGTAATGAAAACAATGATAGATTTAATTCATTTACTTGTAAAGGTAAGCAATTACCAGGTCGTTTATCGGTGACATGTGATTCTTCCTCTCCATTAAAATTAATTAATACTGATTTACCTAAAGGTTCCCCTAGCCAGTGTAAAATTATAAATACACCACACTTAGTAAAAAATATCAATCAAGAGGATTTAAATTTAGATAATAAGAGTGCCACTGTTATATTTAGCGATGAATTTGGTAAAAACATGGGCCGCTTGTTATTTGACTTAGGACATTCAATCACCAATTACTGTATGCCTGGTGCTTCTTATCAAGATATTTTAACAAAAGCAATTGACTATAAATATAAACCTAATAGTACTGTATTATTTTTTGTTGGAAATAGGGGTAAATTGAACAAATCAAGTTTGATTAAGAGTTTAAATAAGTTAAATAATTCAAATGTAGGGAAAATTATACTGTTTACTTTACCCTATTGTAATAGCTTGCCACAGGAGGAAAATACTACTAGATGTAAGCTTAATTTGACATTACATACATTTTGCAACAATGAAAATTTGCATTTAATTGACACTAACAATTATGTTAGTAATTTTTATTTGACAAAAGATAGTTATTATCTGCCAATTTATTTCAAGCGACAAATAGCTTCATCGCTATCATATTTTATACACATCTCAGCCAAAAACTTGGCTAAACAAGTTGCTCCTATTGAGCAATGTTTAATAGACATAAATGTCAGTAGTGTTTCTATTGACATTCCAATCAATAATTTAAATTAAATCATAAGACAAAAGACCCCTGTGTGGTGCCGGGGATAAAGAATTGCACCACCCCATCTCAACCCGTGGGTGTCGTAAAAGGCGACTAAGGGACCATTCCAGAGGATGGGCAGCAGCATCTCTCTGAGGTTACTTTCAACCTACTGCGATCGCCAACCCGCCTGCCAAGCGTGGCGATTAAGGCAAATACCCCCCATCTTGGGGGAGGCCTTTGTCCAGCAGTGGACGTCTTTTGGCTGAGATGATGATGATGATGATAAGACAAAAGAGGAATTCTTTTGCAAAATGTTTGGTAATATTTTAAATAAATGTAAAATTAATTCTAAGAAAAGCCCGTCCCAACCTACAATTATTAAAAATGTTCACTCGATTAATATAGTTCACCAGAACTTTCAAGGGATGACGGGCAAAGATCTGGAGATTGAATTGTTCATGAACGAAAATAAAGTTGATATTTTATGTATTACTGAACACTGGCTTAAAGATCATCAGTTCATGTTCAATTTTAATAATCATTTGGTAGGTAGTTCGTTCAGTCGAGTAAATTCAATTCATGGTGGCTCCTTAATTATAGTTAATAAGAAATTAAAATTAAAGGAACGAAAAGACATAGTGAGCCTCTCGGTTGAGCGAACAATAGAAATAGCTTGTGTGGAGCTGGAGCGACTTGTTGTATTAAGTGTATACAGGCCTCCGTCAGCATTGTATGATTATTTTGAAAAAGTAATGGATGAAGCATTATATAAAATCCGCAATGTAGGTAAAAAGATAGTTATTTACGGTGATTTTAATGTTAATTTGTTAGAAAAGTCTACAGGTTCTATCAAAATTAAAAATTTATTTCAATCGTATAATTTAAATAATTTTTTTTTGGAGCCAACTAGAATAACTGCCACTTCGGCCACTTGTATTGATAACATATATACTGATCTAGTACCACTGTCTAAACTCATTATTAATAAACTGGACTCTGATCGTTGTGGCCAAATGGTCAGCCTTCCATATCAGTGTAAGCAAGTGAAGAAACTGAATATCACTGTTGTACCAAAAACTGCAGGTCGTCTAGAACGGTTTAAAAACAATATTTATGATAATATATGTTTTTTAAAGTATAATGATAACCCAAATGAATTTTATAATGATTTCTTTCATAAATATTGTACAGAATTTAATAAAACTTTTATTCCAAAAAGGATCTCGGTTAGTGGTACTGTTACTTTTAGTGAATGGGCTACAATTGGTATCCACAAAATTAGAAAGCGACTTTATGAGCTATATGATGAACGCAACTATAACACCAGTGAAGATTTTAAATTGTATGTCAAAAATTATTCTAAGTTATTTAAAATAGTATGTCGATTAGCAAAGGCAAAGTTCCTAAGTTCAAATATTAAGCTAAGTGATAACAAAATAAAAATGACATGGAATATTATAAATAGTCAAACTGGAAATGTCAAAAGTCGTAACAATGAGTACAAATTGAGCTACGAAAATCAAACCTAAACTTCCGATGCTGATGTTGCTGCGGCATTTGAGAAGTTTTTTACTGATATTCCAGTTTCAACTACAAAGGCTTTGGACTCCTCCCCCACTGTAGCTGAAGCGGTTCTAAAGGAAAATGTCAAACCTAGTGAAAACTATTTTAGTTTTCAAAAAATTGATTTTAGAGATATAATTAAAACTTTTAATACTCTTAATAAAAAGAAGACTGCTGATCTGTGGGGTAATTCCGTCGACGTCACTAAATCCGTTATTGAGACAATAGCTCCAGTTTTAGCTTGCATATTTAATGAATGCATTGACTGTGGTGTTTTTCCTGACCTAATGAAGCACAGTAAAGTAATCCCATTATTCAAATCAGGTAGCACATGTGACCCCTCTAACTTTAGACCAATTTCTGTGTTACCCACATTTAGTAAAAGATTTGAAAAGATAATTCTAGACCAAATTCAAGTTCATTTTTATAGAAATAAACTTTTACATTCTAGACAATATGGTTTCACTAGGGGTCGCTCGACTACTGACGCTGGTGTTGAGCTTTTACTTCAAATATTTAATGCCTGGGAGGATTCACACGATGCCGTAGGGGTTTTTTGTGATTTATCCAAGGCCTTTGACTGTGTTTTACATGAAACCCTGGTCAGGAACCACCACCTACCACTATTGAATTAGAGATGCATCACTGAATCTTCTTATCTCATATTTGAGTGATAGGGTTCAGAGGGTTGATGTTAACGGTAAAAGATCTCCGGGATCGGTGGTTACAATGGGAGTTCCACAGGGTCCAATTCTTGGTCCTTTCTTATTTTTAATTTATATTAACGACTTGCCTTACTTTGTAAAAAACAAACATGAGATAGTATTGTTTGCAGATGATACCTCACTTTTATTCAAAGTGAAACGACGACAGCCGATTGATGACAATGTGAACAATGCTGTCTCAAAGATAGTTCATTGGTTTAGTGTTAACAATTTGCTATTATATGAACAAAAAACCAAATGTATAAGATTTGTATTACCCAACGTTAAGGAGGTAAAAACCAGTGTAAGAATTAAAGATAAGAATGTGGACCTTGTGGACACCACAGTGTTTCTAGGCATTACGTTGGATGCAAAGCTACAGTGGGGCCCACATATAGATAAATTGTCGAGTAGACTGAGCTCTGCGGCTTATGCAGTAATGAAAATTCGTCAGATCACTGACATTGAAACAGCTAGACTTGTTTACTTTAGTTATTTCCATAGCGTAATGTCGTACGGCATTTTACTGTGGGGCAATGCTGCCGATATTCAAACTATCTTTGTGCTGCAGAAGCGGGCTATTCGAGCAATTTATAATCTAAAAGCTGGTAATTCTCTTAGGGAGAGATTTAAAGATATTAATATAATGACAGTTGCATCACAATATATTTACGAGAACCTAATGTATGTATATAAAAATATTGAAACTTTTTCTAAAAACAGTGATATTCACAATGTAAACACTAGAAATAAAAACAAACTAGCAGTACCTAATACTAGGCTCCACAAAGTAAATAATTCATTTAGAGGCCTGTGTGTACGTTTTTACAATAAAGTTCCAAGTAATATCCAAAAACTAGATATTAATAAATTTAAAATCGCTATTAAAGAAAAGCTTTATAAAAAAGTTTATTATAAAGTGTCTGATTACATTGAAGACAAAACAGCATGGGTTTAAAATGCTCCAATCTATTTCTAATCCAAAATATTATTAAGATATTTTTTTTAAACTTGTATAACTTGGTAACGTAACGGCATATAATTTTGTAAATGTCGTTACATATTGAATTAAAGCTGTGGAGTTTCTTGCGCCCATTCTTCTCCACAGCTAAAATATAGACGTCCTGAATGGGTAGTAGGTAAAAAAACTATGGACGATTCAAAAGCACTTTTCTAAAGTTTATTTGAATAAAGAATATTTGACTTTGAATTCAATAAATATTAAATAAGTATGAATTTATTAATGAAAACATTATGCTGCATTATTATGCAGTTACAAAAACACAAATGTTGAAAAAATTTCCACGAGCAGGGTTTGAACGTGCACCCTTCTGACATACCGGGTCAGGTGCTTTTCCAATTGAGCTATCGTGGTTCTAACCAGCCCGCCGAAATTATTCAACACTATTTACTTTTTACTTTGAAAGCCAAAGGCGCCCATTCAATGTGAACAACTATCGTCATTAACATCCGATCATAATATTTTTACAAATACTAAAGATCAGTTAAGAAGTAGGCAAGCTATTTATAAATGTTTATATAATTTTTTAACGCAAATTTTGTTGCGAACAAATTACAAAAACACAAATGTTGAAAAAATTTCCACGAGCAGGGTTTGAACCTGCACCCTTCTGACATACCGGGTCAGGTGCTCTTCCAATTGAGCTATCGTGGTTCTAACCAGCCCGCCGAAATTATTCAACACTATTTACTTTTTACTTTGAAAGCCAAAGGCGCCCATTCAATGTTAACAACTACCGTCATTAACATCCGATCATAATATTTTTACAAATACTAAAAATCAGTTAAGAAGTAGGCAAGCTATTTATAAATGTTTATATAATTTTTTAACGCAAATTTTGTTGCGAACAAATTACAAAAACACAAATGTTGAAAAAAATTCCACGAGCAGGGTTTGAACCTGCACCCTTCTGACATACCGGGTCAGGTGCTCTTCCAATTGAGCTATCGTCGTTCTAACCAGCCCGCCGAAATTATTCAACACTATTTACTTTTTACTTTGAAAGCCAAAGGCGCCCATTCAATGTTAACAACTACCGTCATTAACATCCGATCATAATATTTTTACAAATACTAAAGATCAGTTAAGAAGTAGGCAAGCTATTTATAAATGTTTATATAATTTTTTAACGCAAATTTTGTTGCGAACAAATTACAAAAACACAAATGTTGAAAAAATTTCCACGAGCAGGGTTTGAACCTGCACCCTTCTGACATACTGGGTCAGGTGCTCTTCCAATTGAGCTATCGTGGTTCTAACCAGCCCGCCGAAATTATTCAACACTATTTACTTTTTACTTTGAAAGCCAAAGGCGCCCATTCAATGTTAACAACTACCGTCATTAACATTCGATCATAATATTTTTACAAATACTAAAGATCAGTTAAGAAGTAGGCAAGCTATTTATAAATGTTAAAATTTATAAATTGAATGGGCGCCTTTGGCTTTCAAAGTAAAAAGTAAATAGTGTTGAATAATTTCGGCGGGCTGGTTAGAACCACGATAGCTCAATTGGAAGAGCACCTGACCCGGTATGTCAGAAGGGTGCAGGTTCAAACCCTGCTCGTGGAAATTTTTTCAACATTTGTGTTTTTGTAATTTGTTTGCAACAAAATTTGCGTTAAAAAATTATATAAACATTTATTATGCAGTTATTTGAAAAAAAAACAATACTATGTAGGTACTATAAAACGCACTTCTTAAAATAAAATGTCTTTATTAAAAGTTTTGCTTAAAGACTTTGTAACTATTAACCAAACGATTATTAAAGCTTGGCCAGATTGCAGAACGAGTTATCTATCTAGGTATCGGAGCCAACAATTATCCATTTATGAATTCAGCACAATGACTAATCTAGACCGCTACGGGCTGACAGGAAAATTGCTATGGCTTGCTGTTCAATTATGGAAAAATTAGAATGGCTAATGAAAATCATATAACCAAATTTTGACATTAAATGTCAACACGAGTAGTGTAGATTATTTAATAACAGGAGTGTAGATGACGTACAATTATATGTTCTTAAAATATCAACTCATATAACATTTAAAAAGTAAAAAATATGTTCTTGTAATCTATTCTAATTACATTTTTTAAAGATTAATTTCACTGTACATAATGATGTAACCCCAAACGTGGTTCATCTACTTAAATTTTAGGCTGTACAATTAGTAACCTTATTAATGGTCCAAAGCCTACTTGCTCCAACCACGATTCTTTGGAAAACGTGATTACTTTTTCATCGTCTTTGATAATTTTCGCACAATCTGTCCAAACGACTGGCAACAATTCCGATGCGCGGAATAATTCGAAGCTTACATACTTGATTGATGGCTTAAAGGGAGCCGAGGGCATATTAAAAAAACAGACCGTGCCTTCGAGAAAAGTCCACAATTAAATTGAGTTGGCAACATCATACATAGATGGTTAGTGACCACAAGCCTTGATAGCATCACGCTAGAAACTTTATGAACCATTCATAGATGTTAGAGGCACTGTGGCGTGAATTATTTTGACTGACGATGTAATTAAAATGTAGAGAGCACGTTGTTGCGTTGATGTGAATGCGAAAATTGTGTATACATGGTTTGTTGGAGTTAGACGAAATTATTCTATTGTGGATGCAAGAAAGATAGCGTTACATGGTATAGTGCTAATGTAGTGACGGTAATATTCAAGCACGCTTATTTATAATGTAAGGTTTTATGTAATTAAATTTTTTAATTTTTAATAGACATAAATGGAGAGGGAGAAAGGACGCTTTTGCTCTGCAATATAAATTATTACTCATGTATACTTACGAAGAACAATAAATAATTGTTATGATTAAGGAGATTGGAAGCTATTGCCTCCAAGATCAAAGTTAACTCAATTAAACTATTATGTACAAATGCAACATCTTAAGAGGGTATGCTAAAATATTCATATGATATAAACAAGCGTTGATAACTTATGTATAGTTCCCAATTTTTCTTGTGAAATTATAATACACCGTCTTTCACTGCTACATAAATTCATTTAAAAAAAACGTAAGACATGAAAAAAGCCTGATAGCCTTGGAATAGCACTTCTATATGCCAAAAGAATATCACAATACATGTTCTTGTAACAAATATTTATAAGTAGGTAATTAATAATGTTTGTGTATTTATCAGTTTCAGAACTCCAAATCGTCAAAAGCAATTAAATTTTCTTATCATGGTGTTAGTGCAAAATTTTACTAAAAATCGCTAATTTGGCTAATTTGGCTATTTGGCTAATTGGCTGACGACTTTCTTGTAAATTATAAGAATAAACTTGAAATTCCTTTAGAATTTTTTAACTCACTACCTATTACCCAAGCATCGATTACTAAAGTGGCATATTTAAAAATGTAATTAACAATTAAACTATAATATTGTTTTAACTATATAGATAGAGAAGATATTTTTTGTAAACAACAATAAATGCTAAGTACCTATTATATTATTAAAACTAACAATATTGTGTTTAATAATTATTTTGTTTAAATTTTATTTTTTTAATTATATTAACTACTCACATATGCGAATATGCTTGTTTGTATATTATATGACATAATAATTTGTTCATAAGTCATTGGTACCGCAATTTTTTATAAGTCTGATAAATATATCATTTGGTCTTTGTTCTATGAGAATGTAAACATTTGTAGATGTCATATTTAACAAAATGACTGAACATATATCATAGATAAAGTCTTTGAAATCCTACCCATTATTTATATGTTCCAAGTTCAACCATTATTTATTTGTAATGTAGATATAGGACAGCGAATATTACAGTTGTAGATTATCAACGACCTCTTTAATATTAAAAATATTTATCTACTTTATAGAATTAGCATCAAGGATATAGATATAGATTACTATGCTTACAATCAGCCGCCTCTGTGGTCTAGTGGCTAAGACCACCGGTTTAGACCCAGAGGTCCCGGGTTCGATTCCCAGCGGGGGGTACTTTTTTTTCCGCGTGGCTAGCTACCACCATCTTATCTAAATATGTCCCCATAACATCAATGTTTGTAGCATTGTTGTGTTCCGGCAGCTAGAGATAAGATAGCCAGTGCCTCACTAGTTGAGGTTCCTGGGTGAAGTGCGCTTCCATCATTGGTATCATCACTTTACACCAGGTGAGATTAAGCCACTGTGCTTACCCGTAAAATATTAAAAAAAAAACTGGCAAATCAAAAATCAAATTCCAAATAATTATATAAAATGGGCAATGAATGACTGCTAAATAGTAAGAAAATTTATGTACTAGTCTAAAAACCACAGGTATTCTTATATACATTTTTAATTACTTGATCCAAACCCTGTATTTACAGCGTTCCCCAGTTTTTTTTATAAGCTAAGAAAAGTTTAACACACGAATGAGTTGCTCTGTTTGATAGTCATGGTAATTAAAGTCACTTATCGGTCAGTGACCATCTTACATCATGGCATAATAACTAATAGGGGGACATTCATCACTCTGAACTCTGGATTGGATTGTCGTTAAATAATTCCAGTACATCATCGCTTCACTTTAACTTATAATATCAATGATATTTATTATATGTATAACATTTTCGAGATGTTATCAGTTAGGTATAGATTTTAAAATAATTCATAATTATAAATAGACATAAAACACTTAGCTGAAGACAAATGGTGCATAATAAGTAAATTGAGAAATAAGGTGGCTACGTCCGCTCCCCTACGCGTCCTTGCGTTGACTGACGCATTCTAGATGATTTATGCATCACGAGTTGAGTCTAATTAGGCGCAAGCGCATCTCATTCTATGTAAATCCGAGCTGGCCGGCCCACCGAATGAATGATATTATCCACATAGCGGCAATCTTGATTTGTGTACGCTTAAACAAATAAAAGTTAGAACCGCCCGTGATTTGAATTGATAATTTGATGTTAGATATTGTTTGAGTGGCATTTGAAAAATGAATTTTTTTAGTACTTATAAGGAAATTACTTTTAAATTAACGTTATTCTCTTAATTTTGTAAGTACTTCATAAATGTGTAAGCAGAAATAAAAGCAAACTAAAACACCTAGACAAAAATTTAAGTTCAGAATAAAATCTCTACTCGTGTAAAATTGTTAAATACGTGACGTGAGAAAGCGCGAAGCGAAGTTCAAAACAGAAATTAATTTGGTATAATTTTAGTACTCTTTTAAAACCAAATAAACAGCACGTTCGCTGCGAGAGAGTTCTCTTGAAAACCCGCTACCACGAGCTTGGCGCTTTGGAAACAGTCGCTCGCCTTTTATACTTGAACCGGCGAGTATACAAGATTTGGCGCGATGTTCGTGTTGCTTAGTACGAGGGCTCGAGGACGAGTAATGTTATGAGCAAGCCATTATTGTCTCGCCCCATACCGTAAAACATTACGCAGTCGTACCGACCCCAAAGAATATATCTAGAGCTGTCAAAACCTCATATAAATGTTGATGTTTGTTCTTTTTGAGATTTGCGTCATCTTTGTGTCATTTACTTATCCATTGGCTATTATACTGTTCATAATAATTAGCATTTGGAATGTAAGGAACTGTATTTATTTTGATATAAAAAGCCTTGATGATGTTAGCCTAAAATGGAGTTCTATTAACTAGGTAAAAAAACTACTTTTATTTTTTCTACTTTGTGTGTCTGCAAGAAATTTGTTTTTAGGGATATAATAATCTTGCCTGTACTATTGTACTTCAAAACGTTAACTAATTCCAATGTCCATTCTGTGTATGAACTAATAAATCAATTAATTTACAACCGTTAGAAAGCATTAGCGTGGAAGAAATAATTTTGGCAACCATAACTTCAGTATCAATTTAATTCCGCGCTTGCAGGATTCAATATTTCAATGCGCGCCATAAATACAAGTGCATTAGGCTCTTCCTGCTCCAGTGAATTTATTAACTGACCCACTAAATTAATTTACTAGCGGGAAGCGACAACAAAGTCAGTGATAAATATATAATCCGGAGACATGTGTTACCCGTTTTTGCTTCATTTTATTACACGGTGGGCGTTCTAGCAGCTCTATAGAGTGCCTCCATTGAAACCGTTTAGGATCATCTAGCGACCGTTCTGCCGAACAGTAAAAGATGCTGCGATATCATGGGAATAAAAGAGTTACCAATAAGTTCTATTCAATTTGTATAACTTGGTTTTAGTATGAGATTTCGGGTTTTCTCGTCTGTGCGGAGATATTAGCGTTCTCAATACACATTTTTGGGGTGTAATAGATGAGTTTCAACGAATTTGTCTTGTTCCACGTTTTGTTATAGATTAGTGCACATTGACACAATTATAGGGACTAATTTATGATAGTTACGATGGCCTCGTTGCTAGAGTATGTCACTCAGAGGATCAGATTGTCATTAAGTTGCGTCTTCAAATCCCGCTTGTGGATTTCGACACTTTTCTGAACGATAAAGTCTTGCACTTAATTCGACTACATTCTCGTTATAAAAGTAAAATTCTATTTAGGTAACTTTCTTATATCCAATCATAATTTTTACACACAGAGCCATCAATTTAATTGGTTACACACAATTCAAAGTTGGTCGTTACCACCCAAATACACAAGTACCAACAAATCGGCTGTAAAATCTAAAGCCGCCATCAAACACTCTGTCAACTGTCCATCCAGTTTGACAGTCGGCAAATCGCGAAACAAAGCCGCGTCAACATAAACTAACAACCGGCAACGCTGATGCATCGCAGCCGCAGGACTATGGACACAAATCTCCCGGAGTAATAATTCACGGGTACAATATGGCCGCTTCAAATCAAACAAACAAAACAAAAACGGTGCGCGCCCCCCGATAAAAGATGTCGCCACTGTCGCTCACTTTAAACATAAACTGGTTAGTGTTAAAGCACTTTAGCAACTGGCTAGATTTTTAATGGATCAGATTGCTATGAAAATATAAAAAATCTAATATTTTCCTTATTATTATTATTATTATTCCCTTTATTAATTTTTTACATATTAATTTACAATTTTAAATATTTTCTAAAAACAAAACAAACATTTAAAAATACAAAAAATAGGGGTCCGCCGGCATCGGGACCAGGGTTCAAACTACCGGTGATTAGGGCTCCAGAGACAGGAACCCCCTTACAATGCGTGCCGTATCGAGGAGAACTGCCTTCTGAATCACGCCCTTGATCCAGCCGCCTAACGAGAGCCTCATGAGATGTTGATCGCGGCTCTTGGCCATCAGGCCGTTGGTCGTAACAACAATCGGCACGATGCCAGCCGAGTCCACATTCCACTTGTCGACAACCTCATGTGCTAAGTCGAGATATTTGATTTGTTTTTCTTTCTCAGTTTTCACGAGGTTCTCGTCATTGGGAATGGTGATATCGACAATCATCGTGCATCGTCATTATTGTTATTATTATTTAGCCGATGGTCCCGGTTGTCATCGTAAGACGAGAGTCGTTACTAGGCATAATCTTATCAACATATCTACATTGGGTTTCCCACCACGCTTGCTCAAAAGCCCGTTGGCCTCAAGCATTATTGTTCATGTGGGAGCCCAGCAGGGGGTTTATAGGGGGTTTAAGATGATGATTACCAACAACCTAACAGCGCCACAAAACTTTAATAAAATACAAATAAAAATCAATCTGTCGTTTTACATATAAACCCAGCTTCCGCATAAACGTAGCCATAAAAACACCCATCTATCGCCACCAGCTAAATCTGCAAATAGACCAGTATAGAGAAGCCCTCGGCCAATCGGCGCGCGCGCAATAATTATAGGCTCGCTACGAATTAGGCGCGGCCGCGTCGCGTGCTATTGAAAATAGAATTTGCTGATTTATATCGCATGCAGAAATCATTGTCGCCTGTACTGTAGCGGGGCTTTTGTGCTTTAATGTTAATTAAAATTGATTTGATTATAATTAATGAAGTTACCAACATATATTTTAAGAAGAGTTTGTTATGGTAAGAAGCAACTTAAGTAAAAAGCACTGAGAAGAATAAAATCGCTATAGAAGCAAAAAAAATCATATAAGAAATAAATAAAGACGGAAACTTAAGTAGGTAATATAAAAATAATAAAATAACAATCTTTTTATTTGACAAAGATTCAGGTAAAATTATTTAATTGATTGTTATCTACAATGATACAAAATGCAAAATGAAAGGAAATTAATAAAGTTTTCAAAATTTATTTAGGGAGATTGTTTTGACAAATTCCATATTCAAACAATCAAGTAATCAGCGAATTAAAAAAACACTATTGCAGTATTATAGAGGTGTCATTTCACCAACAAAAACTAGTGTTAAATGTAATAAAACGTTGCTAGGTATCACTTCTAACTCCCTGTTGTACAAATTTCCATTCGCACACGACGCACGCGGTACAAATTAAATGGCCACCGCTCCCAATAGGGTGTAGGGTTGGATGGCGCGACGAAATGTTTCGAATCGCCGCTCGGGTGCCTATCGTCATTCCCGACTCAATTATTTAAAAAACAAACGCTCGTTGCGTTCTCTCCCATCTCTATCTTGCAACGTGTAAGCGCATGCTGCTGTCTCTCTCCCCCCCTGCGCCCGCGCCGTCGATAACCATGGAATGCGGCGGCTAACTTCAGTCGAGTTGCTCATAGACAATTAAATTGGAGAAATTGGTAACGGACAATGGATGGTGGTCGATACCCAGTGTTATCTACTTATAAAGCACGAATTGTGAACTGTCAATTTGTAATTGTTACTTAACTATTACATCTTGACTGTGATTTTTGCGTAAAATGGCCAATTTTGGCGCCCTCGATCTCAGAAACGAAAATACATTAACAATTTTGACTTATTGAATAGTGTAGAATAGCTATGGGCATAGTTCGTAGCGGCCTCGCTTTTTTGTAAATTTTGCTTAACTTTTTAATGAAACCCAAAATAGCAGTGAAAGATTTTCATAAAATGCGCGGAGGCACTTTTTTTGAGCTCCTAGATTGAACTACTGTTCTAAACAAATGAAATAAAAAAAATATAATGTTATCTCTTATATAGTCGAATAGTTCGTAGCGGCCTCGGAATTTTTAGATATCATTGATTTTACATAGAAAAAAAATCTTATTCCAAACCAAAAAACTTCGGAAATCGCTTTAAGATCGCTGTGAATTTCTCCTATCTACGATAATATTATTGGCAAAAATTATACCAGAATAATTGTTACTTCATGAGGAATAAATATTTTATAATGAATTTATTATCCTAATTCGATAAAAACAATAACAACTGCAAAATTACTACAAAATGCGATGCGCCGGCCGAACCGTCCGAACTCAGTTCTCGCAGAGTAGAAATTTGTAATAATAAGCATGAATTTATTATCCTATTTCGATAAAAACGATAAATACACTGGAAAATTACTATAAAATGCGAAAATGGGCATTTTACGCAAAAATCACAATCGAGATGTAATAGGCCTCTTAACATACAAAGGTAACTTCAATATGATAGAGTTGTAATAATACGAGTAATGAACAAGGAGGGCGTCATTAGTGGCAGGAGTATTTTGTCACAGCGAATCATACTCGACAGTTGCGTTTATACGCATATAATGGCAAATTAGTGATAAAGGTTTACCTATAAAGTCTATTAATTTTTTGAACTTGACCCTATATTGAAATGTTGACACTTTCAACTTTTGTGATGTGTTCTGTCGTTTTTAATCGAAAATTGAAACTGCAAGTCTCATAAAACAAAACAGCCTCATCCGGGTTTCCAAACTTTTTATAACCAAATTATCAATTTAATAATATCTGTGTGTATCTGTAATCAGTTTTTTGTTTACAAGTATGTAGTGTTGATTTTGCTTTAGAAGCCTCTTGTGGCAATTGTCAATTTAGTGAAGTGTTGAATGCACTTTGCCAATTGCAAATCGCTACTTCGCGTATCGAATTGAAAAATCTCAGAGATAAAACTCCGTACCGCATACGGTCCATAATGCTATAAGCGTTTATTTTGAGTAATACATGCCTATATTTAATTCATATTATCAACTATTAGAAGCTTATAGGTATACAGTTGTGTTTGATTGTATAAAGAGGGTAACATCTTGGAACTACATAACCAATGCTAAAAATCTTTTTCTCGTGGAAAGCTATTGTTTTACTGATAACTATTACCTTTTATCACATATTTGGATACTAAAATAGCGGCAGACCGTATTAAAAACGTGCCGCGTGCGTAAGCTCGATTAAAACATTTTGACTTGGACGAAAAATCCAATAGTCCTTAATCTTATAAAATCGTCACATTTTAAAGAATATGATTAGTCATATAGCACTACACTTAGGTGTATAAATTTTCCATTATTCAGCTAGCTATAGATCTTTACCAAACACTTGCAACACAAAGAAGCTAGAAAAAGCGAGAATAACTCAAAATGATTTCGTTACAAAACGAAACAATACCAAAAGCCGCATAATACAAAAAAAGCGGAATGCCAAACTAAAGCGTTTACTTCTCGAGAAAATTTTCAAGTAGTCTTGAGCGGTGTATTAAGGGTAGCATAATAAGGCTTTCTGGATTAGGAGCGAGCTCTTGAGTGAGAGTAAACCCGAGGGAAATCCTGGCTCGCAGCTTTCCTTCTAATTTATTGCGCCTCCAACGGCTAGCGGCCTTTGTATCGAATCTGTTGGGGAATGAGAAATATATTTCTGGATGGATTAACATGTTTGCCGTTTCGTGGTTTGTAATTAGTGAGCCAGGTATTTTTGTGCGGAATCGGGTTGGGCTTGCGCTCTGTGTGAGCGCGTTTTTGTTTTGATGTCGAAATGGGGAAATTCTGTTTTGGTGTTTGTGGGTATAATGTTACCGTGTTTTATTATTTGGAAATGTATATTATATGCACGATGAATACTATATTATTATGTATATTGTACCTATATTATATATAAAAGTATATTATATCGTCACAGATTATGTATTCACGTTTAACAAGTGATAAAGAGCAATAAGCATATGGCTCATTAAAATATACGATACTTATTTAAAATAAACACTACATAATATTTAATTATTTCTCAACGCAGTGTATTTATCACAGATGGTCTCATGTAAAGTAATCGAGATTAGTATCTTTCAAAGTATTTGCAGGTCCGGAACAATATAATAGATTGATAATTTAACAATAGTGTAACAATATAAGAAATCTATCTAACTTTCAATAGGGTACAGATACCTACATATGTACATACATTTGAGGGCTGTTGCTACACTAAGCAATTGAGCTGAAATAACAGGTTTCCATAGGAAACTACGTAGGTACTGGGTAGTTGATGTTATGCAGCGGGGTGTGAATTCAAACGAACGATGTGTCACTGCACTGAGTGGCTTGCACTAAAAAGTATGATTGCATGTGAAATTGCATTGCGCCCGGCCATAAGTGCAAGTACACAGACCTTACTGAAAATGAATATAAAGGACAACATGTAAGTAACTCTTTGCCCTACCCGGGAATCAAACCCGAGACCTTCATATATCGGACCGAACGGTCAGCCACTCAGCCTACGAGGCGTTGCGTGTGTTGATTCGTAAATATGTTTAATTTATATATTTAACAGTTTTAATATTTTTACCTTGCCAGGCTTATGAGTAGAAGTGTTATATCTGTCGCAGTAAAGCTAAATAAAGTCTAAGTGCTTAAGCTTTTGTAACAACAGTGACTCTGACTGTTTGTTTGCTGCCGCAACTGTCAGAAATGAAAGCTATACATTACTGTCTGAGGAATTGATTTAAAGTGATCCTAACCTAATTGAATTTATGCGGTCCACTTGTGTTTCGTCTCGTCGAGATTAACGCGTAAAGTCTAAGTTCCACTGCGACGCTAGCTTGTTATTAAAAACGTTCTGTTTATAGCTACAATAAGCAGTTGCTTGGAGCTTCGATTGTCTTGCTCAGTAAAGTCCACAGTCGTGTGTCAGTGGCCTTATTCTGACAATTGGACTATGGAATGGAATAAATTACAATTCAGTATCCACGAGCGGTAGTCGAACCCACACCCTACCGGGTCAGGTGCACTAACAACTATGCTATCATGACTCTGACCAACTCACCGAAATTCAACAATATCTACTCTTAGTTTGAAATGAAAATTAAAATGAAATTAATTTCATTTCGCGTGTTCACTATTGCTTTGTTACCTTAAAAAATATTCAACACTAAGTTTTCGTAAACACCACATATTGAAAAGAAACATTTTTTTTAGGAATTTACCCGCATTTTATTTTACATACTTTAAAATAAAAATTCGTAAAAAGTATTTTATTTCAATATGGAAAATTTTTAGAGTCGGGCCGTCAAGTCTTCAGAGTTAGAGAGATTTGAGCTGTTAAAACGAAACACGTCGTTTTCACAACCGCAACCACAGTGCTACAATGTTGCTTTAAGAGCCTATGGTACAAGCACGTCCCTTGGTGTATGGTCTTTACAGAAACGTAGCAGTGTCTATCCGCCCCAGTGGATCGGCGGTCTTATAATTGTGCCCATCTCAGCTTATCCCACCGTAGACAACCCTGCTGCGACATAAATAACGAATTATGTAGTACGACATTGTTTCGCCTTTGAAGTAAACGTTTAACTAGCTCCGATCGTTTAGCTGCGAATGAACCTGAAAGTTAGTTGTGAACTGAAGTTTTCGGTCGGTGATTAACGACGATGGTAATGGGAACGATTTGTTGCAAAAAAATATGAGGATTTTGGTGACTGTCTATAGTATTTTAGTGAGTTGAACAGAAACTATAATATTATAGGTAGGTTTTGCACATTATACAGGTCTTAACATATAAGACTAGGGGAAACTTAACAGTTTCGCATCTTTGCTCTTGTAAAATAAGTTAAGTAGGCGCTACCGATCACCTGATTAGACAAAACACTGCTTTTGCATGTAGCCTTTGCTATTTATATAAATAATTCCTAAAGCGGCTGTCTGAGATATACATTTTTCAAGTGTAGGAAAATCTACGAAACATTAATTAAATTACGTATTTTATAGTACTTAAATACATTTGAATCTTTCTAGGGTCTCATGTCTTCTATTCATTACGTCGCTAGCCGTAAGCGAGTAACATATGGAAACAAAACTGCAAAAACTATATCCAGCCAGCCAGCATTTTGGCCGTTATGCGAGTTGTGCTGGGCGACAACAAAATTGTTCCATGCAGTGTAAGGCCACAACCTCTGAGTTTCAGCATACGGGATTGTACTATGCGATCCCGGCTACTCAGCAGTTGCTCTCGCAAGAACAGCCATTACTAAAAAAGGATGAACAGCCATCTTAAAATTCTCGAAGCGCACATCTTTATCAGAAACAAATTGTTATTGCCCGCTCATGTCACTCCGCCGCGTGCCTTAATTGATTTTGCGTCTCATTTATTTCAACACCTATATATAATTAGATGTTTAAAAATACAAGCGGGACAATAACATCAGAGTCCGGCGCTGCGCTGGTCTCATCACCGCGACGCTCCTATTAATCGTCGGTAGTGAATTAGTGCGGTGCACACACGTTTGTAGTGAGAGTAGACACTTCATTACCGGGTGGGGCATAAATCAGGCCTTCTAATATTAAACGTGCCTTGCCGGGGCAAATTGCGGCTGTGACCACGCGGGCGGCTGGCTGCGGAATGGCGCTGATGCCGCCTGTGACGATGTTTTATGATGTATATTGGAATAGGGGAAGTATGTTGCAGTGTTTCACGACAAAGTAACTCTGTTAGGTACTGTTTGGTTAGGTGATGGTGTGCCAGCGCCTTTAGAAACCACAAGAGCTTTTAGAGGTTTATATCGCTTTATAACAGACTTAAGTCGTTTAGAGGTTTTTATCGTTGCTTAACAGACTTGAAGCTCATAAGTCAACAGAGAAGGAACTTTTTAGCACACTTTAATTTACACATTAAGATTTTCAGTAAAATTTGTTAATACTTAGCGAACACATTCCAAGATATTTTAATTGAATTTCAGATGTTTACGTTTTGTACCTATATCTGTTCAATATATTTCACAATATTTTACTTAGAAAAGGCCTTTTTTGTACTAGTAATTATCGAGTTAGATGGTTACATACCAAATTAAACCTGCATTCTTTCAATGTCTTTCTCTACATATAGTGAAAGATCTAAATTGTCAACATTTTTCTCAGCTTAAAATAATCATTATTATTCTTCAAAACAGAAGAAGTAACCGATAAAAAAAAGTGCACTACATCATCGTTATCTCGATTCTGCACAATTAATTTTTTTTTGCCGCCATCGTCCCAACCATGCGATTGGGTGACAGTATTTGTATTAATTTATTTTTTTCCGTCGCTGGTGATAATTTCTCCCCTGTGGGGCAGAATCCCGCTAATGTGATTTTAATGTACTAAAACGTCGTCTTCACCTATATTTGTTTGCGTAATCTGTTTTGTTCCTTTATTCTCTGTTAACTTACCTATAAGCGGATATAAAAAAGTTAGAGCTGAGCTTTTGCGTAACTTTGGTCTGTAGGTTCGTAGAAAAGTTTTGTATTGCCTATGCCAGAGCTAAACGTTAATCATGTGACTTCAAGCGATAATTAAAATATTTTTTATATAGAGATTCACTTCATATCGCTGTTGTTTTGTATTAGTCTATCGTATTATTACAACCGGCGTGGTTGAACTTATAATAACGCGGGCGTAATTAAATAAATACGACTCAATCGATTACTTTATATCATCATCATCATCATCATCTCAGCCAAAAGACGTCCACTGCTGGACAAAGGCCTCCCCCAAGGATCTCCACAACGACCGGTTTTGTTTTGTTTTGTTTTGTTTTGTTTTTTTTTGTTTTGTTTTATTACTTTATATATTGGTAAGTATTTATTAACAATTATTAAAAGAATACAATAAATAGATGTTGTCGTAGCCGCGGATGACAAGCAAGTCCTATTCTCTTCTATTCTAGTCTATTCTCTTGTTTCCTTCTCTGCGTGTCTTCTTAATCAGCATTCGAATTAAACGCAGAACGTGACGGCTGCCAGTAGGCTCGCCCAACCAAGTAGGCCCGATCACTACAGGATCAAGCTAAAAACACTTAAGGCGACGCACCGCTAAACAATAAATCTCATACGTTTTGATACGAGCGTTTGCGCCCCGTACCATAAGAAAAACTGTTTTATTTCCTTTAAATTAAAACTACAAATTATTAAAAAAAATGAACTACAATATTGAAGTTTGTGTTAAGACTAATCTACTAAGAAAATTTAGATGCTTAAATCGGTCTGGTTAGCCTGTAAAATACAAATCTATGGTTTAAAAGAGGTTAGTTTGATATTTTTTTCTCTGTTATAAAAGTAAACAAATCGTGTTTCTGCAACTAGCAAAATGAAGTCAAATATCAAATATAACTTTCATATGTTTTGTAATTGTTGGGAAAAATCAAATTCCCCGCCACGTAAATTTCCAATGCGTCGCCTTAAGCTCGAACTACAGTTTTTTTTTAATAGAGCAGGCCCAGCATTATTGTTTTACTATTATAACTGAATAAATTTACCAAAAGAAGTTTTTTTGATGCATAAATGAAAGGAGGCAGCTTACCATTTTTTTCTTATGAGAAAAAAAAATCGAGGCTATGTGACTACTACGACTCTATATAATTTTGTAATTTATTATGAGTTTAATTATGACAATGTGTTTTGGTGACAGAGAATAGTGTAAAAAACATATAAAACGGTACGAATAAAAACAATTTGCCGATTTAAAAGACAATTTAGTTGCCAAAAAGAACTATGTAAATGAAGCACAAATATTGTAAATCACAGGCAATATTTCGTGCCGACGACATAGTACATACATCCTTCATATTTTTTCTTCCACCAAGGGTTGGTAAACAGAAAATGTACAAGGGGACAATTCAAGACGATGCGCAATTTATATTATTTTTATCTTTTTTTGACACTATCATTTCTCCCCATGCCGAGTGTGCGCGACAGGGGTGTATCGAGAGTCATTAAGGTTTTGCCCCCATCTGACCCCTTGAGAAATACGGGGGCGGCAGATACCGGGAAGATCGAAGCACTTGACACGTGATGGCAAATAAATAGCTCCTGTTAAAAATGACATTTAGCTCAGACGTATTTGAACGCATTTCAACCGGCTTACTTTATCGCAGGACCCTTATGGTAAAAAAAAATGATTCAGCTATTTTCCTTAAAAGTGAATCTACCTATTTATAATTATAATAAATACTAATCCGCAAATAACCATAGAGACTATATAAATAAAGATACAAACTCACAACCTCTAAAATTTTATGTTTCAACACCCAGCGATTTGGGCTTCGTGTTGATCGGTCAGTCAGTCAACTAATATTTTTTTTATAGAAATATAAAGACACACGTTAATTAACATAAGAAACAATTTGTGTTTCTTTACCATAAAAAAACATTGACTTTTTTGAGACTTGAGTCTTTTAAAACTTTACTAAATAGTTTTAAAATAAAGAATCATAAATAACAATAATATTTACATTAAATATATTGTCTATCTTTATTTGGGATGGGATGTGATATTGTGTGATGGGATATTCTGGGATGTAGGATTGATTTGATAAAAATGTAAGTACTTACTTTCATAAATAAATACATAGATAGATAAATATCTGCGAATGATACATATTAATATGCTTCACGGATAATGGTGCACCGTATGTAAGTACACTACTTATGCTGTGCAATGTCGAACTCAAAGACATGATAATAATCCCATTTACTTACTTAAACTCATGTTTATTCAACTCAACGTAAATTTTTTTAACTATAACCAAAAATAGTTAAAAAAATTATAATCTTAACAGCATTCTTACGCTCATGAACCGTTTTTTTTTGTGCAATTAAGTGTCAAACGGCTTGTTTTCAAGCCGTAACGCGGTTGAAGGCCCAATGGATTGGAAAATATTTGTATATTATAATATGGGAATTATTTTCGTCGCGCCTGCCTCCCGCCGCGTAGACGTTTATACGCCAGTGAATCAACACCCGGCTGATAAATGGCCGTGGTGCCAACTCACATTTTCTATTACACATTTTTTTTGTGTTGTTTTATATTCTCCCCTTTTTGGGCCCTGATGGAATTGGACGTTTTTGCTTAAACGTGCCGAGGAAGAAGCGTTGCGTATTACGTAAATTGCGCTTCAATATTTTTATCTCCATTTATTTTAGATTATTGTCGTGAGTAGCCGTTTTAGAAATGTCTTTATTACTAAAAACATATTATGAAAAGAACTAACACTAAGGATTTAATCAAGATTTGGTTTTGAACACAGTTTTTTTAACTCGTATTATTTGTACGTAGGTTATAGATGGAATGAATTGCTAGTTAGGTATATCATTGCATATTCTAATAACAAACAAATGAACCGTAACTTATTGGCAACACGATATTAATCTGTTAATTTCAATTGCGCTGCAATTAGCAGACGACAAAATCAATGACCGAAACCTTAATTAGTTCTATTGACTTATCATTGTCTTGCGGTTGGTAACTGTGGCCAATAATTATCTAAATGTGTTAAGGAATTTATTGTCTTGCGTCGCAATTAATTTATTAATTATCAAAATAACAAATGCAGCAGTTATTAATTATTTTTCAAATAAATATTATTGCTGTAAATTTCTATTTTGTTTATTTAATTGTTTTTTTTATTAGTTGAATATTATATTTTTTACTTTTTATACATATTTAATATACCGCTATTGTCAAGTAGAATACCACCGGAATCAGACCTAGAGGTCCCGGGTTCGATTCCCAGCGGGGAATACGTGCTGGAAATACAGTTTGGTTTTAGGACTTGTTTTAAGTCCGCTTAGACAGCTACCATCAATCTAAGTCTTTCTCCATAACGGCAGCCTCAGTAGCACGGTTATGTTCCGTTAACAGTTAGAGGAAAGATAGCCAGCTCATCAATTAGGGTAGGTACTTAAAGTGCCTTTCTACTTTCGACCTTATCAACACTTACCAACAGGCAAGGCCGAAGCCAGTTGTGGAAACACACATGTCTTTCTCCCTTTAGTTCGTACCTAAGATCCTGCTCATCCTACATTCGTGTCAATTGCTCGTTAGCAAGGAAAGGTACTCTACTTCGCGTCATGTACTTATTCATTAAAACTTTGTAGAGCAACGTTCCCTGCGGCCCTCCGAACATAGCATTTGCATTAAACAGAAAAATGAGCTTAATTAACTTATAAATACTACGGGAGAACAGAGTTTCAACATATTCAGATTTTCTCCTGGAGTTATATGTAAACAATTTAACTTTTAATACAATGGAACAAGAGTCAAAACTAGTCAAAAGTGTATACATGTTAATGCTGGTGACTGTACCTACCGTCGGTGGGTTGGTAATTATAAGATATACAATTTAATTATGCAGAGATGAAAGCCGAAACCGACCATGTCATTGGAGGAAAATTAAAGTCATGTGAAGCTTTTTATTGAAAGTTTTGATCCAAATTGAACTTTATGGACTTGGAGTTACGGTCGAACGTGTATAGTTTGATCTGCACTTGACTCATGAAGGTAACTGACGCCAGTTAAGGTGTTAATGATTTGAAATGATTACGAATCGTCAAAATAAGATCATCATTATCATTATCAACTGTTTAATTAGTTCATGAACTTGTATGTGTGTGTACTCACATTTACAAACGTAAAATTTAAACATCTAACAAGACAAACAGATTTTGCTAGTAGAACTAAAAAAACTATAATTATTAAACATATTTAAGTGCCTTATATACTTATATGTTACATAATTCAATTTTTTTTTTTTTAATAATAGACTTTCCTGCACTCACACCAATTATCTAGCCCAAGAGAAGCTTCGTTATGAAACTCGTTATATGGTTACTAGACAACGGATAAACATACTTAAAAAACTTAAATACATACTTATTATACATAGAGAACACCCAGACCCGAGACAATTTAGAAAAACAATAATTTCTAAATTGACCCGACCGGGGATTGAACCCGGGACCTCAGAGATGGCGACTCCATGAAAACCGGTGTACAAACCACTCGACCAAGGAGGTCATCAAATTATTAATTATTATTATATCTTTCGTTCGTTTCGTTTCGTTATATTATTATTTTAAATAATTTATAAAAGAAATACGTTATAGGATACGATACGATTACGATTCACAATAATAAAAAAAAAATCTCAATAAAATACAGATAGTTTGGTAATTTCGTTATATCCATAACGAAAATTAAAGGTTGAGAAATGGTTAAAGAACTAAATTTTTTCATTTTTATTTTCTTTATCTATATTTTTTTTTACGTAATCCACTATGCATGCTGTGGCAGCCTCTAATTGAGACGGCACCTAGCTTTAAGTTTACAATAATGTTCTACTTAGTTATTGCTTGTATTTGTGTTTGTCTTGTTGGTTTTCCTTTAAATAAATAAATATCCGTAATGCGTTATTAAAACACAAAGCTGTATAGAAACTTCATCATTTTCTAAAATGACAGCGTCTATATAACTTTTCAATCTTATTGTCGTTTATGCAACAGCTCTAAGGCTACGTACACACAAGCCATTACTCCGGGGCTATGAGTTAAAACAGTGCGTACATAACACATGGTGCAGACACATAGTTGTAGAAAGCAATAACTTATCCCGCTTCATCCCAACTATTCCCTGGGCTCGAACCTACGTCTATGTATCTAAACGAAGCGGTAGAGCCGACCGACACTGGAAGAATTAAACATTATATCGGAAAAATAGGTTACGTAAAACCTATGTGATCACTATTAATTACTTCTTCATTATATGTTAAATGTATATAATATGGGAGCACACATTCTTTCATAGGTATCCTAAGTAATTAAACTTTTTTTAATATCCGACGTTTAGGCCGAGTTACACCACTACGGGATGACAGAGTTCATATTTTTAATGTATTTCAGATAGTTTTTTTTAACGCCACCGACTCAGTTTTGGAAAACCTCAACTTATTACCCAATACCAGCACACCACTCGGTGATGATGATAATAATTGAAATGAAACAACTTAAACAAGTTGTTTCATTTCAATGTGTAGTCTTTAGAAAACGCGTAAACTTTAGAAAACAATATCCTACTAATAATATAAACGCGAAAGTTTGTTTGGATGTTTGTTACTCTTTCACGTAAAAACTACTGAATGGATTTGGATGAAATTCGGCATACAGATAATTTATAACCGGGAATAACACATAGAATACTTTTTATCCCGATATTCTCACGGAAACCGGAACCACGCAAGTAAAAACGCGAGCGGCTACTAGTATGATAATAATGGTTAAATTTCCGTATAAAAAACTAAATGTGAAGTAAATTTCTATTTTTATTTGTATTATCCCGTTTGAAAGGACATACGATCTACTAAAATTTCAACATAGAAGCATAACAACCCAAAGTAGCCATCCCTGGGCAACACTTGTACATATGGTATAGAAAGCGTTATCAGGCTGCTATGACCGCTTAATATCGCGCAGACCTACAAAAATCTTTAAAACCATAACGTAGTCCATACCTCATCCAGACTGCACTACCTCCACAACCCTTCCAAATATGAAAGTTGCTTGCGAACACGGCACGCGTGGTACAATATATCACGTTTTGATTCGGCCGCGCCATAAACAATACAATATATCAATATAAAGCAGACGGTGGCGAAATTTGAGCGTAGCGAGTGCGTGATATTTATGTGTTGGGAGTGCGAGCCTTTATAAACATGTTCGATTTGTTTTGTTTCGAGTGCTTTAAGTGTTAGGCGTCTACTGTCGAGTGTGCGATAAAGGGTTTGCCTGTATAGTAGCCATATAGAAGAGCGGCACCTATATTGATACAAGATTAATGGCACAGCCAACCACGAAACTTTCTAATTTTTTTAACTTGTATGTTCACTATTATTAGATTAATTATTGGCAGGATTATTACCCTGCTTTTTGTTGATTATAAGTATCCGACATTTTATTCGGTACAGTTGAGTGCGCCATGATCACTGATATATTGACAGTGATAGCTTAAAATATTTAAGCCTTAAGCCTTTTTCATTTGTTTCTTTACTACATATTTGTCTCTCTGTGTGAAGGTGAATCAATAATAAATTTTGCTACTAAAAAAAATATCTTTAATTAACATTACTAGAGATTATTTTACAATAAAAAGTCACTAGAGCAAACTCATCAAGTTCTGAAGTGAAATTGCTTTTATGGAACGACTCGCGTTTATTTTACACATTAATGTTTATCCTGACGTTTCGAAACCTTTGCAGGGTCCGCGGTCACAGGGAGACTGAGGTGTTGGTCGTCTCATAATTAGTTAGTAACTTGCATACCCACATCTTATTTTAATCAGGTACGTTCCGTTCAAGTTCTTTTTACGTTGGTTTTTATTTCAATCAGGTGCTTTTAAGTTCTTTTTACGTTGTGTGTAATATTAACAAGTCCCTTTGGTGGGTGATAGTTTTCTCTAGACACTCGCACGTGGAGATTTCCAACAATGACCGGCGCTGGCGACTCACCAACTATGCGCTATATCTTGATTTATGATGATTGCTCAAAGAGCCGACTGGCGCGCTGCGTCGAACACCTGTCTTGTTACATTGTTGTGGCAATTCATTTATTTTTTACTAATACAGAAAAGCGTAGAGCTTGATGCTGCTTTAAAGTAGTGATCGTGGATGCTAAGCAACGACAGCAGGCCCCCAAAAAAGCCCGGTGAAGCTGAAAATGCCCTATGAGGCAACAAAAAAAAAAGTAAGTAGGAGGTTGTATAATAGATATGTGTGCGTTGTTCGATCGCGTTTGTATGAAAGTTACCTTATTATGTGGCTAATGTTAAGACGGCTACAACGAGAAATATAATGACGTCATGTTCAACTCACATTTCAACAGGTCTAACGACAATTTAGAATAATCTAAAGCCTGCATAGGTGTTATGATAGGTAGAATAGAGCTGTTATGGAACTGACTAACTGATTTGGCTTTCTAAGTTGCATACCATATACTAGTAAAGCTTGATTGTTCAATAAATAGGTAAATAGTAAATAGTAAATTTACTTAAAACACTTGTTACAATACATGTTATTATGATACATCTTAAGTACTTATTCTAGTGTGTCTTTACCCGTGAATGATCGAAGTCCGGCCCGCGACCATCAAACAAAAATTCTAGTGCGTGTGTGTTTCAGAAAATGGTATGCATTTTCTGTATCAATATTTTTATTTCACAAAAAAAATATTTATTTATTGAAAAAATAATAAAATATATATAAATACAGCATAAAATTCAATAGCCTGGCCCGCCATAGATTTTGTTAGTAAATATTGTCACGCGAATGAAAAAGTTTGCGCATCTCTGTTCTAGGATATGAACATTAATTCGTGCAGCTAGTACTTAAACTGGGAAAACCCGTGCTATAAGTAGCTCTTTCCTGCGACACTATTAGACTAAGTAGATATAATTATAACAGAATACATCAATACAATCTACAGAATTAAAATTTAAAAACTAATCAAGATGTACACTTCACAACATCCATACTTTGGGTCTATTCATTATCAATTAATGTAAAATGTGTATATGTATGTAATTATGTTTGTTTATTTTGTATAAAAAAAATAACAACGGTTATGTTCTACAATTTTTAATTTAAAGTAATCACTTAATATTTTAAATGCGTAGACAGTCCATTAGAAGTTAAAACTCTGTGTTAACTAGTTATAATCAGTAAAATCTACAAACGAGTTCTTATTTAACTTGACTTTTTAAAATAGTATGAGGGAGTGTAAAACCTTCTTGGAATAACAAAAACCGTGACTGGTAGCAGGCTTGATCTAAGAAAAGTTAAGCAAGCATGCGACCTACGACTGGTGTGAATCACTCTGAGTTTCGTGGAACAACCATGTTTTATTAGTTCACACAGATAGCCTCGTTTTATAAAAGCTTTGAATTAACAAAAAATGTTGTAGCCTAATGAATCGCAGTACTCTCAAATTAACCACTTACCTATTTTGCCGTCATGCGGTATTCTATATACATACATGGCTATGTCCCGGATTTTTTAATTTTCGTCCAGTATTATAACTGGGCACAGAGACATGATTACTGAGACTTAAGGGTAGGTAACTCAGTTGTAAGTTAAACTCGCAAATTTTATAAACGTCAACAGGCAGGCTGCATTACTGCAGTAATGTCATTACGAATCACGTGCTTGTCTGGCGGCTCAACTACATAAAAAAAAAAAAAATATTCTTTATTGAACGTGCCAACTGAATTTGCAAAGTGTGTATTAACATTGTAATATGTGTTTATGCTACACTATTAAGAAGTATTGTACTTAAAAACAACTTTCTTACTGCCGTCTCCCAGAGAGAGTCAGGCCACTGGCTCCAGGCATTACCATCTGCCAATGTCGGTACCTTGTTGGACGGGACGTCTCTCACTCTAACGGTCTGTCTTCGTCTAGGCGCCAGGGTAGTCCACCCTCACCGCTGCGTATGTGGAGAAGCTGTTGACGAGCTTGGCCACCACGGCCTATCATGTGCTCGCAGTGCTGGGCGTATGCTGCGTTTAAACAGCATCATTGCTTTTGCCACCGTTGGTATACCGGCTGTCTTAGAGCCAGCTGGTATGTCTCGCAGCGATGGCAAGAGATGGCAGACCTGACGGAATGAGCATTGGGCCCTGGAAGCTCGGCAGGCCGTTGGTGTGGGATGCAATCTGTGCTGACACCGTGGCTCCCTCATATGTACGCGCCACCGCACTTTATGTGGGGGCTGCTGCGGTAAGTGCTGAAAATCGCAAACGGCACAAATACGCAAACCTGGGTCGAAATGTATTAGCTTGGCAATCCAAAGAGGTAATGTTGCCACCATTCTTGGAACCGCTCCCATGAGCCCACAGCTGGAGGACATTTTTTATTTATTTAGTCTTTTTTTCTTTATTTTTTCTTTAATGTAGTTAGATATGTTATGTTTCATTACTGTGTATTCATACTATTCAAATAAATCTATAATTGTATTGAAAAAATAATAATATGTTAAATACAATATTGACAATAGAAAAAAGAAAACAATTTGAAATGGTAAAAAAAATTAAATACATTTTTTACATTAAACTAACTAAGCCTATCGTTTTTTTTATACTACCCCTATATTTAGATAATTTACTAAAAAAAATATCTTTATCGCTGGATGCGAGCAGCACAAAACCGGTCGTTGTGGAGATCCTTGAGGGAGGCCTTTGTCCAGCAGTGGACGTCTTTTGGCTGAGATGATGATGATGATGATGATAATAATATTCATGCATGCTATAAAAAAGGAAAACACTAACTTAATATGATTTAATCTGTATTATAAACCTGTCCAACTAACATTGCGTAGGCTGTGCCGGCGGAGCGTGTACTTACCAACGCAAGACAATGTCTTGTTCGCTTCGCTCGCTCGCTCGCTCGTACACGGGTTGTTTTAAACTTTGATTAATCCTTGCCGGAGCGATGAGTTCCCTGTTTCGGCTGATGAATATGTTGCCTCTGATGAATAGTGGTTTGCGGACGGACCGTTTTCATTTAGAGTTTTGTTTAGAAATATTAATTGAATATACTATGCTTGTTGGCTTCGCTCGACATGTTTTATGTTCAATGTATACTGTGAGTTGAACTATTTACTCTCCTGAAATGTTTTGAGGTGATATGGATAACATTAATAGTATTTTATCTTTAATCAGCCAAAATTTGATAACTTAGATTTTTTTATTTTGGTTTTTAAATGTTGTGGTTGTCTTCTATATTTTTTTTGTGTATATTTGTAATGGAAAGTGTCCTGCTATGATAGGGCATTTTCCAATATTTTTGACGCTGTAAGGGAGAAAAGAGCTAGACACTTGCTGAGTTTCTTGCCGGTTCTTCTCAGTAAAAGATCTGAATAAATGATTTTTAAATTTGAATTTGAATCATCCCACTGTTAAGCTCACATTAATAATAGCACAGTGAGTGACAGACAAAGGCAGAGACTTTACTTTAATAATATCTATCTTAGATTTATGACGTCGCTCTATGTGTCAAAAGGCCAATCTAGTTGGACAATATTAATTAGCTCTAAGGGCGGCATCTATAGATGATTTGTCTAAATATAGCAAAAACAGTAATAATTGCATTGAGTTTTGTTTATTTATTTAACGCTATTATACAAAAACCAGTATAAGTTGACACTTGGTTAGAAAGATTTACTACGTGATAAGAGGCCAGCTTAAAATAGTCATAAATTCTAAGCAGAACAAAGCCAAATTCCATATGGAAATTGAAAATAATACGTTCTGCGGTTAAGTTTAAAACTGCTTGAAGTGTTATTTCTACTCGTGTTTCGCTGGTAGAAGTACACTCTTTAGGTGGATAACAAGATTTTTTTGCTTTCTTTACATTGTGATAGGCCGGATACACGTTGTGACCCGCTTTTAATGCCCATTTCCGAGCCACTCCCAATTCATCTGCGTTACGGGACTGAACCAAATCGGCCATTCGTCTTCGTTTAGTTTTAAATGATGCTTGGTCGAACTCAATCTTTGGGCTACCTGGACTTGGGGTAGGCTCACTTGCTAAGGATGAGGTAGACGGTTGCAGGTAATATGTCGCAGCAAATTTGAAGTCTTCACCATTCATCCACTCAGTACCCTTCGACATTTTCTCAAAACGCTCTGTTGTTCTTCCGCATGCAAGCCACTTTTCAGCCAATTGTTGACAAATTCGGGAAATGTTCATTTTTATAGTTTTTTTGGAGTCCTCTATTACGTCGTAAGTTTCATATTTTATCAAAATATATTTAAATAAACAAGTATTTTTTTTCTTTTTTTGGATATTTTATCCATTGTTCGTAGAACTCTCTTTTCGATATTAATATTACGATTTCTGAAAAAAATATTTTAGCATCAGCTTAACTTAAAATATTGGGAAGGTTCCGCACTTGTCCGCACTTTCTAATTTACTTTGAGCAATACTATATGAATGACACTACTACATAAAAAAGTTGCAGCCATGGTACAACAAAGTACATGTAGTTACTAGTCCAAGAAACACAAAGTTCGCATTAAAAATGTAATATCTATCACATCAGACTGCAATTTTTTTGGCAACCGTAAAGGTATTAGCAATGTGAATGAATAAAAATAGTATTAATGGGGACACACCAAGTGCAGAAAAGTAAATGATTTCATTATGAATTTCACTCGTAATGACTCTTTAAAATTATTTTTTAATTTATTGGAGGGTACTTGCGCAAATTTATCACCGGAATCGTGACTTCGGGATTGTCAGCTATCGATTTTGCTAGTATTATTATAGAATTGCAGTAACCCTTTTTGTCCACCTAGATCGGCCTTTTGACACATAGTGCGTCGTCAATAAAGCCTTAATCGAACTTTTAGTCTTTAGGTATACGTCTTAAGCAGTAAAATTAAGTCTATAACATAAAAGTAGGTATTTTATGTTATAGACTTAATTTTACTGCCTTTATATATTTAAAAAATATTTAACATGGTGGCAGTAAATATCGTGGTACCAAGTGGAACTAAACATTATCATCAAAGTAATAATTATCGGGAATCTTACCATGTTTTTTATTGCCTTGGAGTATCAGCAGACAAAAAAATGATGGTAAGAATCCCGTTAGTAATTATTCTACTGTACTAGTGATCATGATAGTTTTAAAAGTTAAACATTTTTTTCACAACCCACCGTTCGATCATCTGAAAACATAACACACCCACCATAATTTGTCAGCACCGTCTTCGTAGATGTTAATTGTCAGTATCGGAGGCGTCTTATCTCGCGAATTACATTCATTAGAGGTGTGGCGATAATTAATATTCATTAAAGTCACCTTTTAGCTCACATCGAGCGCGTATCGCAGTTAATAAATTCAATGGCCGGCCTAACTCTGACATACCCCGATAAAGATGCATCGGGAAGTGAGAGAAAAAGTATAATCAAGTTTGAACTTTATCCAACGGCAATAAGATGCATGGAATTCGTAATTGGTGGTGTCACTATGTCGCGTTTTCGTAAGGATATATAAGCTTTGAGCCGTGAGATAAGATAGAGTCTTAATAGGGAAAATAAACAATTTTGCCACCAAATATGGTTGTATAAGTATTTTTTTTGTAGCAAAATTAAGTATTTATTTAAATAAATTTGAAGAATTATTATTCTAAGGGGATTTTTTCACCTTTTGTTTCTTTTCAGTCTATCCCACTTTTTTTTTGGACCCAAAGAAACCTCCTGATAGATAGCGACCAGAGAGGCAGTACGGTTATGTGGCGGATAGGGAAAGGCACACTCACAAAACGCAGTGAAAAACTCTAGCTTTCCTAGACATAGGTTAAGAACAGGATTATGTAATAGTAACATGGTGTTACAATCTTTGTACAGTTACGAATTAACAATAATAATATTTACAAGATAAAAAAAATATAATAATACAATAAATAATAATAGTCTTAAAAAGCTTTTTTATATAGGTACTTTTAGTAAACGGCATAGGTAAATATGAAAATAACAAATACATTTTTAGTGATATCCCAAGGTCATACAGGGAGGCTTGAGCCTATCTAACAGTGGGCGATTTACAGGCTGCTTATCAGATACTGAAAGCGTATCGCTACCGTCATAGATCTGTTAGTTCAGTTCAGTTCAGTTCGGCGGATTAACCCCCCGCTCGCACCGAAGCCTTCGCGGACAAATGCGAATGCATCACAATGCTGCTGCAACCCGTAAATCATTGACGCCCGCCGGCGATAATCTAGCAGGCGATAAGCTGTTTATCAATGTATTTGTTTATAACTTATTCATGCGTTAATACACTGGGCTTGGATCTATGAAGATCTCGGATGAGCTTTTTGTGGTCGCCAACAGTATAAGCTCGTTGGTGAAGTGGTTTGATCGTTTGCTGAAACTTATGATATGTTGGTTAACAGGAATTTATCAAGTTTCATTATTATCATCATCAGCTCATTTTATGTCCCCACTGCTGGGGCACGAGCCTTCGTTATGGATGGATATGGAGAACGGGCCATAAACCACCACGCGGTCCCAGCCGCGGACCGAGACCAACGGCTTTACATGCCTTCCGAAGCACGCAGAGCTCGAGACCGCCCTTTGCTTAACCTCAGCACTCGCAGACCAAGCGCGTTGACCACTGCGCCATCGAGCACCTCATTTTTCAAGTGTGGATGACCAAATCTAAAACTTTAGGAAATAGTAACAAATGTGTGAGATAATATATGTTGACCGCCGCTGGGCACAGACACAATAGAAATTCAATTTTTTGTCGTTGTCGGTCACATGGCTCTTAAGATTAAGACTGATAATAAAAAAATGAAAAATAAACAAATCATCAAATTAAACATCAAAATATATTTTCATTCAAAGTGAACTTTACTAAGTATTTTTTTAATCGTCAAATATAAGCCGTCATACAAAGCCTCAATATGCACACTTTATGAGCGTATGAAGCACGACTTTTGAAATACATATTAAAAAGAACATACCGTCTTATGTACTGGCAAACAAATAATTTCGCGACTAAGCGTGCAAAGCCAATTTAGAAGTAGAAAGGGTAAAGTTATTATTTTCCAGCAGACGTATTAAAAAGGGATACTCGTTTTATGAAAATTAAATACGGGGTCTGTGCGACCCTTTGCTAGCCACATGTGTTCAGGATATGCAAATGAAGTATTGGGTTGTGCGCGCAACAATGACTACTTGATTGGATGTATAGTTTCTAGTTATGTAAAAATATAATTATTTTCTATTCAATTATATCAGCGTTTGATAAGACAATTCTTTACTTTGTTAGAGGGGTTATAAGTTACAAGGATTATATTATTACAAATAAACTATATAATACGTCCTTACCTATGAAATTGCCGTTTTTTTCTCACTTATTAATAGGTGTATTACTTCTAAAAGTCAATACCGGTTGTTAATATTATTATTATACACCTTTAATTAGGACTATGTTACTTCAGTAATAACAATGATTATTCGTTTTGTGTCTTCATCGCCCAATTTTTATTCTTAAATTGACTTCTTTTTTTGTTCGCGGAATTAACCTTTTGTTTTATTGTAGCTTTTTTTTCCTTTTCAATGTATGCTATATTTGGCTAGTGAAACTAACACACTACCTACTCTACAATTTATAGTGTTAACATAAATAAATGCTAAGAAAATTAAAAAAACGTTAGTATGAAAAATATAATTTAAAAAAAATCTTCATACAAAACGGCAATTTCATAGGTAAGGACCTATTATACCAGCACCCGCTCATTTTATGGTGCTACTAAAGGGGCACGAGCCTTCCCTATGGATGTAAACACCGCAAAGAGAACGGGTCTTAAACCACCACAAGGATTGGTTTCTATGTGCCTTACAAATAAACAAAGAATAAACTCCGAATAGTTATTCCATGTTTTGATACCGTCATGTAAACATCATTTTAAATAAGAGTAAAAGAGACAAAACGCGGATTAACTTTTGTTTATTTGTAAGGCACTATATCTATACGTAATAACATACTCATTTAAAAAGGAAAGTCCTTACTCACTTATTTTACCACCTGATTTACTCATTAAGCTCCAACTCATATCATTGGATCTAGAAAGCTAAATTTCGGCAGAGAGGTTCCAATTCAAATTCCAATATAACCGGAATCACGGGATCTGGGATTAGATAAATTCTGGGTGCCTAGTGTAAGTTTTCAGTATTCATTCGATTACGTTTACGAAAACGAAAATTAGTATGGCTTTGAAGCAGCGCCTCCTGGCGGCATACGAGAAGAGATAAAATGTTGCCATACAAATTCTCGTTTTCGTTAACGTTATTGAATGGCGAATGAAAGTCGCACTAGGTCAGCTTATGAAGACTAAGCCCCTTACAAATAAATAAAGAATAAGGTCAGAATAGTTATACCGTCTTTTATCCCTGTCAGATAAATGTAATTATATTCAAATAAGATGGCAAACCAGTAGACGTGATTATTTACTACCACTTAAAATTCCTCGATGAGAGAGACCATTCAAGAATTTCACTTTTCCAATGTTTGTCGCATTTAGTTTTCGTGGTGAGACTATTTTGAATCTGCTGAAATAGTTTTAGAAATCGAGTTTAGAGTGAAAAATTTAATTTTGTACTGAAGCAACATTTAATTCCCTACAGCATACATAAATACATTTAAGCTATAATCGCGAGTAGAACCGGAAAGTGGTTTAATTTTAAGTTTTTTTTTCGTTCGTAGAAAATTTTATTATTAAGGAATCATAAAATAACTAGCTTTTCTTTACCCGTGTATTTTCCGTACCTATGTCTTAACTAAACGAGCAGTTAAGATCCTTACATTGAGTTAGTGTAAGCTACAACAAAAAAAAGATAGCTAAGTATAAAATTATCCAATTCTAACGCGTACATCATCCGCAAAGCTCGCCAAACGTATGCGTCGGCTGTACGTCATACTGTCAACCAAATGCGTTTTGGTTTAACTAAAATGCATGATAATTTTGATTTTAGAACGGGACACGACCGCGCTGACGCGTCATGCAAAAATATTGCGCGAATTGTGACTCGGTGAGCGCGATGCGTACGATTTATGTCATTTATGCGATTGCACGAGAGTTGGTTTTTGTTTGCGGTTTGGTTTTTGATGCGTTGCTGTTTTGTTTTGTGCAATATAATCTATATAAATAAAAATGAATCGCTAAATGTGTTGCTAATCACAAAACTCGAGAACGGCTGCACCGAATTGGCTGATTTCTTTTTTGTGGTGTTTGATGAAGTCTGAGGAATGTTCTTATGGAGAGAAAAAATGTATAAAATACGAGGAAAATAACAGAAACAACAATTTTCTTTTCCCATACAAACCAATCTGTCCCCAGCTGTCAAACATTTGAGGTCAATCAAAACAAAACAAAGACGCGTTAGGATTATCTTTGGTATACCTTCAAGTTGATTAGAAGTCCGATTTATTTATTTACGCGCCAAGTAATCAAACAAAAAATATCGTGTACCATACGGCATTACAATAAAAATATCATCACATTAGATATTACTAAAGTCTTTCAATGTTATTTTATTTCTATTAAACTGCGACAGGCCAATAACTTTTGACAGAACGAAATCTGTCGGGGCAGCTATTAACATAAACAAATCAATGTAACTTTGTTTTAGAGAAATAGGGCAGAACAAGGTCTGACGGGACTACTAGATTGATAATACATTTTTCAATCTTCAGATAAAGTTTATTCATTGAATAATTTTGACATAATGACAGATTCTCTTAGAAAGTATGTCACAATGACAATGTTATTCGTTCGATTTTTTGTCATTTTGTCAAAATTATTCAATGAATAAATTTTAAATGACAATTGATAAATCAGCCCTTAGTCTGATTAATATATGGCTGTCATTGATAAAACTTAAAGCCCATACATTGATTTAGAACGCCTAATTTGTGTTCTAGGGTGACCTTTTTCTGATGTTACTACATATGTGATTTCAATGAGGAAAGATAGAATAGATAATTGTATTATTATAGAGTTAAAGTAACCTCTATTACGTAACAAAACAATAAGAAATTTATGACGTTTCCCAAAGTTCCATATCAATGTCACAAGCAACGGTGGGTTGAGCGTCGGCAAGTATAAAGTCAAGGGATTGGCATAAAGTGGGCGAATCTTAGATCATGTTCTGTCATTGTGCCCGACGGTTAATTGAAGGTGAAATACTGAGTGAATGGGGTCATGTGGACAGATAGATATACTGCAAAAGTGTGCTGCGCATTTTAAAGTTATTTAGAGCGGCAGATAATATCATGTGGCTACTCTGTGACTTGTCTCTTTAAAAGGAGTCGAGTCATAACAAATGTAGAAATGAATAAAGAGCGTTTTTTAACGGGTTTTAACTACTTAGATATTTATTATATTAATAGAGTATAACTTACAAAAACACAAATATTGAAAAAATTTCCACGAGCAGGATTTGAACCTGCACCCTTCTGACATACCGGGTCAGGTGCTCTCCCAATCGAGCTATCGTGGTTCTAAGCAGCCCGCCGAAATTATTCAACACTATTAACTTTTTACTTTGAAAGCCAAAGGCGCCCATTCAATGTCAATAACTACCGTCATTAACATCCGATCATAATATTTTTACAAATACTAAATATTAGTTAAGAAGTAGGCAAGCTATTTATAAAATGTTTTTGTGTTGTTTATATAATTTTTAACGCAAATTTTGTTGCGAACAAATTACAAAAACACAAATGTTGAAAATATTTCCACGAGCAGGATTTGAACCTGCACCCTTCTGACATACCGGGTCAGGTGCTCTCCCAATTGAGCTATTGTGGTTCTAACCAGACCGCCGAAATTATTCAACACTATTTACTTTTTACTTTTTTTGAAAGCCAAAGGCGCCCATTCAATGTCAATAACTACCGTCATTCAAATCCGATCATAATAATTTTACAAATACTAAAGATCGGTTAAGAAGTAAGCAAGCTATTTATAATTTATAAATATAAAATGTTTTTGTTTTGTTTATGTAATTTTTAACGCAAATTTTGTTACGAACAAATTATAAAAACACAAATGTTGAAAAAATTTCCACGAGCAGGATTTGAACCTGCACCCTGACGGTAGTTATTGACATTAAATGGGCGCCTTTGGCTTTCAAAGTGTATGTAGGTACACAGTTTATACAATAATAAATACCTCTAATTAAGTTTACAATTTTAAATCTAAGAAAAATTTTTTGTTGTAGGCAATATTTTTTAATAAAAATGTAGGTACTTGAATGTGCTTATAGCTGTATAAGTTCAATGACCTGTTACCGGGTAAATGAATCGACAACTGGCCAGACGGTCGTCATCTAATGTGAGTTGTGACAAATTGAGGAACCGCTTATCAAGCGTCGACAGATCTGTGATGAAATCTACCACTTGTCATAAGCACACAGCTGCCTCATCGCGTCTGTCATGTCTTAAAATATTTTTAGAAAAACCTATTTGTTATAGTCTAGTTCGTTCAAGGTTTCTGTTGTCGTGAAACAAATGACGTTCTGTGGTACTCGTACCTTACATGAATGTATTGGGTGTTTTTAGTTTTAGATTTTTTGTTAATTCAATGCATAAATGCAAATTATAATATCAACTGCTTTACAACAACAGACGGCTAGAGTTAGACAATGCTTAAAACAGACAGAGACAAAATATTTTAAACACGTATTTAGTCATTATATAACAGCTCTAAACACTGTTTTTTTGAATGAATTTGAATTTTTGAATTTTGAATTTGAATTAAAAAACGATGATAATGGCTCCTTGGTTCAAGATTTACCAACCTACTTCTTTCAGTTTCGGACTACTCTATATTTGTATTGTAGATAAATATTTTTAAAAGTTTTAAATTCAACAATTAGATATAGAAACTCATGGAATCAACTATTATAATCCATCTTCAACTAGACCGCGACGGATCTATGAATAATTCATGTTATACACTGTCTATGACCCCAGTATAACCGTTCCGAAACACTATTCGAAGGGGGTCAAGAAATTGAGCACTTACCAATGTAGGCTGACTAAATAACGCACTTATAACGCACTTAGGTATAGGTGTAAGCTTTAATTATAATATCTACAGGATCTATTTAATAATACTTAAAGAAAAACCTCTGTAGGTACCCTTTTATAGATCTAGATCCGTATAAAGTGTACGTGTACGGTTTATTTCCATGTATAATGGTTTTCCGGATAAGTCCAGTAGACTTAAAAAGTTGTACATTCGATAGCCAAGTTGATAGAGCACCTATAACCTCAATATATATATCTGCTACCTATTGACGCGGTTACAATAATAACTTAGTACCTGGATGACCGAGCTTTGCTCGTTATTTTTTTTAATAATGTTTTCTAATAATGAAACCTAGCTAGATCGATTTATCGCCCCCGAAACCCCCTGCATACTAAATTTCACAAAAATCGTTTGAGCCGTTTTCGAGATTCAGATTATATAATATATTCTAAATCGATGTATAATATATACAAGAATTTTATTGCTCGTTTAAAGGTATTATTATATAGATAGATAGTTATACAGATAAGGTTTTGAGGTACAATACAGTGTAAGTAGATCTATGTAAAGCGTATAAGTATCCTTTATTTTGTGCAAGCAAGGTTCTTTTTCGAAGCGAAATTCAAATTACGGAACTGCATTTTATTTAGTACTTACATAGTTAGTGGAACAAAAGTGAAATAATACAATTTAGTCGGGCCAACCCTATTCTGTACAAGGGTGTAAAACAATCCACCACAAATAACAAAAGACAATGCAGAATCGAAAACTTCCATTCAATACAACAGTTGTCTTAACCCTTCTCTATCCGCGTCATAAAGTTGGGGAAACGTACAAAAATGCGAGCATAATGCCATTTGCATAATGTTCTAGCTTTGTTTTTTCATTGAGCGGTGGGTTTCAAATGTCACCGCAGACGGGGGTGCGAAAAGACCCATTATAGGGTGTTGAGTGTATTAAAAATCGTTCCGCGTACTTCGCGTCCTTAAGGTTATGGGCGTTAGTGGATTTCGACCACAAAAGTGGGGTGTATTTATTACATATACATATATATATATTTATTATTTTAGTTACGTAAGAAGCGGGGTTTAAGAAGTTTTATTTTAATTTGAAAAGAAAAATTGCTGTTAGTTTTTCTTAGTAATAACGGAAGGCAAAGACATAAATAGAAAATGCAGCCAACACTTAAGTAGTTTTTAGACGATGATGATTATTAATTAATGATAAATGCTGTTTAATAATTCCTTGGAGGTTAACAAGTATGTGGACTCTTTGAAAGACTTTAAAAAGTGACCTTCTGCTGATTTATTCCATTTACATTGGCAAAAGTCTCTTTATTTTATGCAACAGAGTGCTTTTAAAAAAAATTATATCTCTTATCGCATGTTAGTATTCCTATCAGTACGTCAGCTGAGCTGATGTTCTCTATAGAGATTTAAATACAAAAAATTATGTAATAGTACATATTTTAAAATTCTTAAGAGCGTTTACGCCGTACACTAGCGCCGCAAATGAAAAAAAAACAACGTTACAGCTAAAAACGGCCACTTTTAACTATAACGCCGTATTTAACCAAACCATAACATGTCAGATGTTCATTACGTGACGTAAAAATGTTAAATTACTTCATTCCAATAGTTTGTTGAGCATAATTTGATTTTCTGTCTCTAATTACTAGATATGTTTTTTTTCATTGGCGGCGCTAGTGTGCGGCGTAAACGCTTTTAATAACATCGTAATCGTAGCGCACGCATGCAACTGTGTCAAAATATCAGATACTGAAACACAACAAAAAAAATGGTTATAATCCCGTCAACAATAATAATTCTAATTACCATGATAGTTTTAAAAGTTATAGTACACTAGCTGTGCCCCGCGGCTTCACCCGCGTTCTATTAGTCCTAGAGTGATTTAATATAGCCTTCTTCAATAAATGGACTATTCAACACAAAAATAATTTTTCAATTCGAACTAGTAGTTCCTGAGATTAACGAGTTCAACCAAACAAACTCTTCAGCTTTATAATATAAGGTATAGAAAATAGATTTATTTAATTGAAACAAAAAACTACGCAGTGCTTTTTAAAAATAAAACCTAACTTGTCACATAGTAAGGTTGGTCATAGTGATATAGGCACGTGAGCAAGGCTGCATGCCGTCAGGTTTTTGAAATTGTACCGAGGAATGCTTTATAGGTTGCATCGTCTCTTTATTACATTGCTCCGTGAGATGAAGATTAATGGTGTGCGTAATAAAACACAGCTTTGACACGGCCAGTGGAAATTTAATGAAGTATTTTTGATATTTTTATAATATTATCTATTATTAACTTTATTAAAAGTCTCAGAAATTATTTTTAAAATACCTATTTAGGTACTATGTGAAAATATTACATAATACGTAAATTACCAGTACCAATGTTTAAAGTTAATTGTATGTATGGTGAGTGACGTATGAATGAATATATATATTTATATACCGAACAAATTTTTAACGTGTATACCTATAGTAGGTATATAATCTTTATATACTCGTATATAAATCTTTTGTGCTTGTGTATGTTATTGATCGCCTTCTAAACTGTTGGACCGATTTCGATGAAATTTTCTGTGTGTGTTCAAATGGATTCGAGAATGGTTTAGATTTACAATTGGACCCGGTAGGTGGCGCTGCTATGGAGGTCCATCATGGGATACAGTCGTTCTTAAGCGAACGAATGATTTGTTAGTTTTGTTGTCATGGAAACTGTCAAAGCGGTACGTAGTCCGCCGGTCAGCTAATAATATTATATATCTCTAATAATCAGTTCTAACTTTCTAGCGTTTTCCAAACCAAATAGTACATTGTTTAATATTATATACAAAACAATTATAGTTTTACTATCTAGATATATAAACATTAACTCTTCAGAGTTAGGAGTATAAGCGTTGTATACTCATGTTTGAATATATATATAATATTATGTTTAGGCCTCCAACAAGCTGGACCGACGATCTACTGAAGGTCGCTGGTAGCCGCCATATACGAGCAGCACAAAACCAGTCTTTGAGCCCTTGTCCTGCAGTGGACGTCTTTTGGCTGAGATGATGATGATGACACAGACAAAAATTAGTTCTCACTTTCTACCGTCAGCCAAATCCAATAAAAATAGGTACAAATACATATAAGGTATGATAGATAACAATAGACATCCATAGTAATCCATACCTCCAGAAGACGTGTTACCGTTAGTAGACTTGAAGTCTACACGACCGGATGTAGTAGTCGTCCCGGCAATAACAGTTCCGGTGCCGACACTCGTCTCACTTCCGCCGTCTGCGAGGGCGCCGCTTCCTCCGCGATTGTTTATGTCTTCGGCAAATAAAGTGACAAGTTGGAGCGTTTTGTTTTCTTATTGCTTGTATGGTACATTTTTTTAAATATTGACCGATATTTTTTAAACAAAAAAAAAATTAATGCTCATTTTATTTATGTAATGATTTCGTTGATTGGACGTATTACTTGCATTAATGTAAAGACTTTAGATAATTACACAGTCGCTCATGATTTGCTTTTTAGTAAAAAGTAATGTAAAATTGATATCCAATATCATGATTTACGTTTTACGAATCATTTTAAATGATTTTATTTATTAACTCATGGTAATTATTATAATTTTTATTAATAATAAATTCATTCGCATAATATAACGACTGCCGTGGCAATCTATATAAGAATGACGTTTGTATATGTCTCTTTATAAATGTAGACTGTAGACACATTATTATAAACATTGTAACTTAAGTAATTGTTTTATTGTTCGTTTAATAATAAAAAATGCGCCTATATACTATACCTAAATATTTACCTATATAGGTATACCTATACTACACCTATATACTATACCTAAATATGTACCTATATACTTAACAATCGATCAAGGATGAGCGTCGTCTCGCAAACAAGCATTACCGTCACCAACCCACGACGACATGCCGTCTGATGACATTAACGATTTATTCGTTAGGTCGATCGTGGCAACCTATACTCTATGTACAAAACAATAACATATGCAACCAAACTTTTACTAAATAATAAAGTGTCTTATAATAAACTTTGTTACATATATGACTGTTTTATTGTAAAATAAAAATAATAACCAATATATATCATAGATATACTACACCTACTATATAATCTACTAGTGGCCGCTCGCGGTTTCACCCGTGTGGTTCCCGTTCGCGTGGGAATATCGGGATAAAAAGTATCCTATGTGTTATTCCCGGTTATAAACTATCTGTATGCCGAATTTCATTCAAATTCAAGTAGTTTTTACGTGAAAGAGTAACAGACATCCAAACAAACTATCGCGTTTATAATATTAATAGGATATATAAACAAAAATCAATTGCCACATGTATGTCATAGTATCACTGGAGAACGACTCCATCGATTTGTCTGATTTATTTTTAGTTGTGTTCGTAATTATCAGGGCAATGTTAGGTATCAACAAAATAAAGTTTTCGACGGGATACGGGTTCAATGAAGCGGACGAAGTCGCGATCGGGCCACAGTGGTAATAAAACTCAGCTTACTCTTCGCGGCAATCGATCAAGGACGAGCGTCGTATAACCATCTCGCCAACAAGCATTACCGTCACCAGCCCCACTTTTTCGAAGTCCCGACCCCACGACATGCCGTCTGATGACAATAACGATTTATTGCTATTAGAATATGGTAATGCCCGCCCGCTACCGACTTGGAGCATTTAATTTTGTACATAAACTATATAAGCTGACATTGGCGTGTTTTTTTACCGTTGGTTCTGTCACTTCTATTTTATATGTCTCTTCGTTTCGATTATATTAATAGTTAATGTTAAATGTAATTTGTATAAGGTATCTTAGTGTTTCTTAAAGAGCTTTTGAAAAAATAATCATCGTCATCATCTCAGCCAAAAGACGTCCACTGCTGGACAAAGGCCTCAAAAAATAATAAAACATTTAAATTATAATTATATATTAGATGTGTAGTTTTGACGTTCTAGGTAACACATACAAATAAATGGTATCGGTAAGTAAACTAGTAAGATCATATTATGCTATGTTGGTATATTCTGGAGTATTCATAACAGGCTTGCATATTCTTTGGTTTTTCTTTTCAACTAGGTACTTACAATTAGTTTGACTTGAGTAAAAAAAAAAATATATTTTTGTTATACATAATTCAGGCTGCTATATACACTCCTTATCGTCCACATAAACATTAGACGCCACCCCATAGAAAACCAATAAGAACAATAATAAATAACTGTTATCATATTTCGAGTATGCTCCTGGTCGCGCCGCGAGATCCAAACCAATATATCACTAGGAATTTACGAGGGAAGATACGACAGGAAAATTGCAAGAATGGTGGCGCAATCTATCTTAGTTGGGTCGGGGAGGCAGGAGGGGTGAAACTTCGAGAGGTTATTAGTCCAGGCATCTGTTGTGGGGGTGATGAAACTCCAAGGGTACAGCCTAACAAATCTAATTGCTTGGTAGGCGCTACGCTTGACAAATTGCGCCTCATGTGGTGCTATGGTCGCTATTTGTTATACCTGGCAACCCGGGGTACTGAGATGAAGGCATTTTTATTAAACACTGTGTGTGGTTATTGGGAATAAGGCAGGTTTCCGCTGAACAATGTTTTCGTAGCGTAGTGTATAAAGATTTTCATAGAAAAAATATTTCTGCATGGGCTCGAAAGATGTTGTGAGCTCAATTTTTGTGCTCGTTTCACCAATAAATTTAGTTATATTTTATGAGGAATAATGTTGTCTTCGTAATATTTGTTGCTTTACCTAAAATGTTAATGTATTGTCACCTTTAAGTATATAAAATGTATTTACATACTCAATTAAAATTAAGTTATTCGAATCATTATAAACTGTCTACGTGCAACAAAGATTCATAATTTTAAAAAAAGCATATCTATTAAATCTTAATTACTTTATAGTCGATTAAGATTTATGAAACTCGTAAAATTTTATTTGTAGATTCCATCATTAATTTAATAATTATGAACAACACACTGTAAGAAAGACATTCAAAGACAGAATATTTATGCAAATTCAATTATGTATTTGATCAAAGATTATGTAAGACTGTTATCTTGTTTAATAAAAAAACATTTTTATTTTATTTTTCCATAATGTGATTTTACCATACTTGACGACAAGTGACGATAAGGCTTTAAATAGAAGCGCTATCCACATCCAACCATCCTCAACCAACCTCCTCAACCATTCTCAACTACTGGCTATGTGCCTACCTTATTAAACCTATTACTGTTGAAACACTATAATGCTACCAAAATCGGTGTTAAAGGCAAACTTTTTTTTTTGTATATTTGGATCACCAACAACATTTACAATAATACAGGCAGTTATGTATTATACATAATTGCTTAGTCTAGTGGTCTAATTAAAAGCGCTAATGGTAAACTAGTTCTTTATTTACCCATGCAAAGCCATACAAACTATTTGTCCATACATTCATGTTCTTACGGTAGCTTTATACAAGTCTAGTAGTAGTAGACTAGACCAAAGAAGCGGTTTTAGATTGACAAACTTTTTGATGAAGCCTACTGTCTTATGTCCAAACTTAGTTTTATCGTTATAAATCTTTAAGGAGGTTCTAATATACTATTACATGCTGCAGCTACCGGTTACCGGTGACCACCGTTCTCTAATTCGGAGAAAGGTGTAGGCGACAAAATTTTTCTTCGTAGGACCCGCTTGACGCCAGATAACGAAATACGAAAACTTCAGTTCTACCGTGTACCCACATCATACAATCTTTTTATGCTTATCTTCCACTGATTTACGACCTGTTCGGCACGGGGAAGAAAGGAGGTATACAAAAGTAATTTATTTTTTTAACATTCGTTTTTCTTGTCTCACTGTACCGTGTACTGGTGAGCAGACATGTTTTAAAGTTGGCATTTTTGAGATGTCACATCATGATTTATTCGGTACCGTACGCGTGGGCGGTGCTTAGCTATCGGTATTTGGGATTTAAGCCTGTAAATCATAACACGTAAATACAATAAATGTCGCTTCTTTATTATTATGATTTATATGACACAGCGTGCACCGAAAATTTGCGTCAATTAAAAAGTGTTGGAAAACACCTGTTTGTTCAATATTATAGTGTTCGTGGTTTTTTATTTAACGGATTTCATAGTTGATAATGAAAATTGAATTTAAGTAAAGACCTTAGATGGTTCGAACCCATTTATCCTAAACTTCATGTTATTTAAATGAGTTAGGTATTTCCATGTATGTCCATGCTGTATGCTCCACGGAAGATGCAACAAAAGACCTGTAAACTAAATATATAAAATTTATAAAATACAGTGAAAAAATTAAACGCCTACCCGACCCAGCCAGGAATCGAACCTGAGTCTTCCGCAATCCGGGCGGCTGCACTGACCGCTATGCTACCGGGAAGGCTGACGTAAGCGCTGAATTTTTTCACTGTATTTTATAAATTTTATGAATATTTAATTTGAGTGCAGCAATTAGCACTTGAAAATAAAAAGTAAAAATTTACCTGTAAAGTAATAAAACTATGTTTTTAATTATATTTATTTTATTCTATTGTTAACCGATTTCTTTGGCTTTCATTCGTAAGAAATGGTGTCATATCAACCTCTACATCAAGATAATCTGTATAATAAATATTTATGCATCATTAAGTAGGTTTAAAATTCAACTAATTTAAGTGTTTTTTTTACTCAGTTTAAAAAAAAATATCTAGAATTAAGAAACCAAACTTTATATCTAATCACTGGTTAATCTTTAACTGTCAACTTATTGAGATTCAGAGAAAAAGTTTCACACGCCTCCAGAAGCACGGTGCTCTCTCAATTAAGCGGCTCATGCCGGACATGACTGCCGAATTATTCAGACCTCGCCACCACACTTCACTCCAAATGATTTATAAAAAAATATAAACTTATATTAACACACAACTTCATTAACCACTTTTCTGTTCGCAGGTACGTGTCACGTGAAATTAAAGTGTAAGTTTGACAGTTAGAATGCCATTTTTTTTATTAACATGTAGTTAGTATATTCAATTATTGCAGTCGTTAATTTAATGTTTTTTTTTCATAATTATTCCGCACGTTAACTTGACTAATTGTTGTGTGCGTATCTAATGGTTCGGTGTAAAAGCCTATTTTGTTGGTTTTACAGTACTGATTATTATCTTTTATGCGCGGTCAGTGTGTTGGTACAGTTAATGTTCAAAGTTCATGTAAATTGTTACGAGTGTTAAGTTTCAATTAAGTTTAGCGTAAACCTTTATCTTGAAAATAATGCTGCTTTAAATTTAGAAAAATTATATACAATTTGTAATTTATGTCCCACTTGAACACATGATTATCATAACAATGATTTTGCCTTAACTTTGAAACATACAATTTTTAACTTAGATCTACATAGTAACAGTTAAGAAATAAGTTCTCGAAATTAAGTTTTCCATTAACGTCCTAATAACACTAGCACTAAAGGTGTTCGTCTGGTTTGCCCAAAAATTGAAACACTGAATTATATCTTAACTATTTATGGATATAATGGCTGAAACTATTTTTATTAGAACAATATGACCATCACACATTAACGTTTTCTATAAAGGTACCTACTATGATTGATGTCTATAATGATAATGTTGTTTGCCATTGATTTGTAGTTAAAACTGTTAGTATACTCATCTACACACACAAACATATTCCATTTTTTTTTAAATTTAACATTCTATTTACTTTGATATAATAATATTATTAAGACGCAAACGTTTAAACAAAAATTCTCCTCTACAGTGTTTGGCAACAAAATTTGGCGCATCAAAACATCAAAAAAGAGCTTATTCGGATAGTCCACAAAAATGCATGCATTATGAAGATTGCGCATCTAGCCAGGCCAGCTAACGAACTGTTGCCAAAATCACACAATAAATAATACGAGGGCAAACTGTATGCATTATAGCCGTACCTTATCTTGGCGGATTTGAAGCCAAGAGTTGCCCATTAAATATGCATTAAAATTACCTGCCTCGAATGAAAAATAAGTGGCGTACGGACGTTTAGGCTTCATTACTGGGGAAATTGTGTATTGTCGATATGGACTAATTGTTACACATGGTTTTGTTGAGCATTTAGCGGGTCTACATTGGCATCCTGTGTGGTTCTTGGCAGTCTTTGGGAGGTAGAATGTTGTATCAACTTCTGTGTGGCATTTTGGGAAAAGGAGTAAAAGTGTTCGGTCAATACAAACTTGGGTAGGTAACGTTAAATTTTGATTGTGAGAAAAATAATAAACCTTCTTCGGGGGTCTGAAAATTTAATTAAAATGGAATTTAAAATAAAAATATCTTTATTTAATTTTTACTGTAACATAGTAACTGTAACATAGGATAACATAGTCATTGGTTGAGGATTACGGGTAAAGAAAACTTCCATCATCAACTTTATCATCACTAACCATCAGGTTAGACAATGATCACCATCAGGTTGATGAAGAAAAATCAAGCGACTACATCATCGGTTCGTAAGCAAGAAGCTCTTCAATATTTACTTACGTTTCTTTGACAGAATCTTTCATTCGCAAAGAAACATACAATTTAATCTACAGCCTTTGTTTTGTCTTCTGCCTATAAAAAATTGAGAGCGCTAATCCATTGGTGGCTAATAAGTATTTTCATTTATTTTAAATAATTAACAACAAATCAGTGACAAAGTTTTACTTACCAACTTTGACAATAAATACTGAATATATATATATTTTAATATATATTTTTGTCTGTGTCTGAACTAGATAATATAATTATTTGTTTTCCAGACAAACCTACCAAAGTATCCTATATAATTAACAAATATATATGTAATATACAGCTTTTGTTCACCGATATATATTTAGCAAAAATGTCCTGGTAATTTTCCATATCAAGGAAGCGTGTTAGCCTCTTGTGAGCTGAATCACTTCGATTCGTATTCTGTCCGCATGAGCTTTGCACAGCCTTCTCAATTAGATGGACGAACCGCACCACTGGTGATGTATCGCGACCTGCAACACAATGTTTTATTTATGTTACTATCTGATTGGTAACTGCGAAATTTAAAATTATAATTATAAATAATAATAATCTGAAAATTTGTTTAAACTAAACCAGTGTTTTTCAACCTATTTCATAACGCAACCCCCTTAATATGCAAAAAAAATTCGAGACCCCCTACCCTCCCCTGTTTCTAACATGTATTCTTTGATTATACGAGTAGGTATATGTATTTTATTAAGACGACGCATTGGTAATTTACATGGCGGGGATCTTGATTTTTCCCAACAGTTACAAAACATATGAAAGTGATATTTGATGACATGATTTTTCATTTAATTGACTTCATTTTGTTAGTTGCAGAAACACGATTTTTCAACTTTTTTAACAGAGAAAAAAATATCAAAGTAACCTCTTTTAAAACATAGATTCGCATTTTACAGGCTAACCAGACCGATTTAAGCATCTAAATTTTCTTAGTAGATTAGTCTTAACACACACTTCAAAATTGTAGTTCATTTTTTTTTAATAATTTGTAGTTTTAATTCGAAGGACAAAAAACCAGTTTATTTATTAGTTCTTATGGTACAGGGCACAAACGCTCGTATCAAAACGTATGAGATTTATTGTTTAGCGGTGCGTCGCCTTAAGTTACAAATATCAAATCCGTGCATGTTTATTTATTTTCATAATTAGGTATCCCTATTGAAGTACCTATAACGGACATATATTTACATCAATTTCGTCACCAACCGGCTCTACGGAAAGCCGATACGACACTTTTTTTTTCATTTTTACGGAGGATTCGCGATCACCTGCGACCCCCTTATAAAGGCTTCGCGACCCACACGTTGAAACACACTGAACTAAACAACTGAATCTACCACCAGTTCGGATTTTCAAGCCTTCCATCGAGAAGAGCTGGTAAAAAAGCTATCATCTTTTCTCTATACAGTGTGTAACAGAACAGTTTTCGTCAAGTGATTAAATTCTCTTTGGTTTCCATGACAACAAAACAAACAAATCATTATGTATTGGAAAATTAAATTGTCTTTTTTAGTATTTTCCGTTACTTATTATTTATGTTTCTTTTATTTTTAGTTTATACGAAACCTGAAAACTGTTTGTTCAGAATCAGTAAAAGAATCGATTTCAACATTTTTTATACCATGTTACATTTTGACCAAATAATATTTACAAAATCTCAAATAAATTATACCCTACTAAAACACACACAACGGGGCAGCACAAAAAGCTTGTAACTTCGTGAGTTTTCAAGATATTATTTTAATTTTTGTACTGATTCTTTAAATGAAATTATTTGACCCGTGTTTCGGTTTTCGTATAAACTAAAAATAAGGTTGTATATAGATTAGTGAAGTCATGCGCGCCGGGCGCGAGTAAGCAAGCACCAGTGATCATAGATGTGAGTACACAGAGATTACTAAGCCACTAGGGCGTGACTTGTTTATTTTAATGTGACATCACAAGAGAAATATTTTGATTTGATTTGATTTATCACCATCTCGAAGAGCTCGCTAGAAAAGACAAAAGAGGAGGTTTAAGTATTTCAGCATACTTGGTAATCGTACCAATATAAACCACTATGTTTGGTTTATTAACCCTTATCGCTTTATTCCTGGTCTCAATGTGGTCAAGCCTGGCCCCGAGGTGCCAGCTGCAGCCTGTCAACGCTATCGTCACTATTTATTCTCTTAATCAATGGTGAAGACAAATTGTCTGGATCGATTTTTCCTATAATTGACAAATGGCCGACCGCAACTTACTGTGATCTTAAATTGTAAAAGACAACACGTTGTGTAACACACTCTACTATTATTACTAACAAAACTATCGCCTTTATATTTACTGAGATTTCGGGATTAAGTCAGTACGTAGGTATGAGGTATTTGGCTATTTTGGTATGTAAAAGTAGTGAACTGATAATATACTTGCACAACATTATATCGATTTGTTACAGCTAAACTATACTATATTCGGGCGTGTCTTCAAGATTTAAAGCTATTAGTTATCCTTAATCTGCTTTTTCATATTTCCCTATTTTAACTTCTCTTGGTTTTTTAGCGTCGACAGCATTCAAACAAACTCACATCCGTTGCTTAAATACTCTTTCGAGGGTTGTCATTCTCTTTGTTATTCGTGTTTTATGAGGTTATGAGGTAGGAGTGTATTTACTGTGTTTTTCCTCTTTAGTGTTGTGTTAACACAGTTCGTGTTAAATTAAATGCCTTATGATTTCTACTGGAATTCGTATCGACACCATGTTTTCTTGTTAATTATATAACGAGGGTAGTTTTAGACAACTTTCTAGATCGTTTATGGAAGATAAACAAGCCTTTTTAAATAGATCATTTGGCTGTAAAGGATGTCTCTTTGCCTATCAATGAAAGTACAATAAAATAAGTTAGATCTATAGTAAGTAGGTCTGGTCTGTTGTGAACGTCTTTGTCGAAACAAATGGCAATCGGATCTATATGTAGTTCCATCATTACTTCTTTTACATCTTCATAAGTGGCCAGTGGTTCTAAAAATATTTAAATGACGTTAAATCCTCCTTAATCGATTCTCTTAGTACTGGCTTACCTCATCAGGTGTGCCAACAACTAGATTGTTATTCACCGGTTGACATGCTGACATCGCTCGCGTACTGGGAATGCTCAATGTGGGGAATTCTCAGTTACATTCGCTCGTGTGTTGCTCAGACCATTGACGGGCGAATTCTTAGTGTTTGATTTCTTAGAATATTCTTTAAATAGTTATTATTTTAAGTCCATAAAAATTAAAACATGATTAGTAAATAGACAAAAAAATATTTTAGTCATGACAAGTTAACTTTTTTTAAAGAGGCTTTTCATACAGACATACCTATAGATACCTACATATAGGTAGATGGGTAAAACGACCGAATTGTAAATGTTTTCTTATCTTTTTTCTAGTCGAAACTTTGCTTCTCTTTATTTCAATTACATTGCAACGTAGTATTAATGATGAATTTGTGCATATTTCAGACCTTAAATATAGTAAGTACAAATTATTGTAGAATAACACAATAAAGGCATGAAATGATGTTATCAAGAAACCGGTCCGCCATCATGCACGGCCAGTCTGGTTAGTTGTGGCTTATCGAATCAATACTTCAATGAAAATCAATCAATTTAAGATAGACATTTATAGTGGATCAATGCAAGATAAATATATTAAAATTATCAGGACCATTACAAATTAGGTAGCGGCCACTCCGTTTAAGTAAGTAAATAAAGAGTTAATTTAACTATCTACAATCTATCCGACGAGGAAGCCTTAAATATCGTTTTAACGATCGATAAATCTGTAAATTGTCGAGTGTCGAATATTTTCCCAATCGGATGAAAGGCCGAAATCGATTCAGAACCGGTTTGGGAACGTCTGGCGTTCGAAAAAAAACATACGACGAACGGTCGGTTCGCGACCAAACTATTCGCTTAGAAACTTCTTCCGATGTCGATGAACGCGTAACGATTACTAGGAATTTGGAACAAGTGGGAAAAATACAGCTTTTGTTGTCGGTATTACGGCTCGAGCTCGAGTTTATAAGGCTCAACTATTTGGAACGGTACGCTTTTTATCACCCTTGGATTTGTTTCTGTAATTTCGAGCGCTGTAATCCGTTTAGAAATCTAATTTTTATTTGTGTAGTTCGCATTATTTTTGTTGGCAATTAAATGTGAAGACATCAGTAAATAATGTGTTACTTCAAAAATAAGTTCCCGCCGCCTCTTATTGTTATAATAATTAATGTTAATGACCACTTATGATGTGTTAATTAAGGCTAGGTCAGAGAGTATTCATATGATTTTCACAAGTTAGTTTTAATGGATCTTTCTACTATTGTAAAATGTTTTATTTTATGAAAATAATTGCTTTTTCTCAACGAATAAGCGCTTGTCTTTTTGTGGGCAAATAATTGTGTCTAATTCTTAGTCTGTAACTAGCTTCTATTCAACATTGGTTTGTTTCTAACTACTTAAAAATGGTATAAAATAATTTATGTTACGATGTTGATATAAATTACCTGTATACCTACTAACTTTTAATTGTTGTTTCATCATCATCATCAGCTCATTTTAATGTCTCCACTGCTGGGGCGCGAGACTTTCCTATGGATGGACAGAGAGAATGGGCCATAAACCACCACGCGGGCCCAGTGCGGACTGGTGGTTGATCACGACTGCTAATGCAGCCGAGACCAACGGCTTTACGTGCCTTCCGAAGCACGGATGTTAATTAATTGTTGTTTATATAATTTGAAATAAGCGACTACCTCAGTTACAGAAGTCACCTTTTAATATTGCACTACTCGTAGAACAAGAAGTGTCACAAATAGTTCAGGATAATTAAAAGAAAATATTTATTTTCTGTAAATTTTTCAAAATTCGCATACCTTTAAAAGACACAATGTTGTCAACTTGACTACTACTTATAAGTATAAAAATCTATAGCTATCTCCCACGCTAACCAATCAAACCAAGCGATTTGTATTTTAACATACTTGTTAACACTCAATTTGGTACTCTTCTAGAACAATAAACTTCAGTAGGAAGTCAATAAAATAATAGCAGTGAATCCGCTAAGCCACAATAGCGACGCGACAGCAGCTCGGCAAACAATGACGATCGTAAACAATAGTTGACGCCAACGCTGCAACTAAACACTGCTGCGAAATTAGCTCTGCACTGATATATCACAACTGGAAATGCTGGAAACGCTGGAAACACGCTTTTGGACGTTACAGTATAACAATTTTAAGAAAGGGTAACATAGAATCGCTTGAAACACGTTCTTGAGTCTTAGCGTTACGTGTTTGTAAGAAGAGGTACTGTGGAACGAAATATTACTTTTCAAGTGTAGCATTGATCATAGAAATAGATCCTCGAGAGCCTTTATACGTTTATGTATCTTTTGTAAACTAAATACAGCTACAAAATTTACTCTGCTCTGATAATATATCACAACTGGAACCACTGGAAACACGCTTTTGGGCGTTAGCAGCGTTACAATTGTAAGAAAAGGTAACGTTAGAATCTCTTGAAACACGCTCTTGAGTGTTAGCGTTACGTGTGAATGTAAGAAGGTCTGTGAAACAGAACGTTACTATTTAAGTGTAGCATTGATCATAGATATAGACCCTTGAGAACCTTTATACGATTATGTATCTTCTGTAAACTAAACACTGCTGCAAAATTAGCTCTGCTCTGATATATCACAACTGGAAACGCTGGAAACACACTTTTGGACGTTACCAGTGTAACAGTTTAAGAAAAGGTAACGTAGAACCGTTTTAAACATGCTCTTGAGTGTTACCGTTACGTATGATTGCAAGAAGAGGTACCGTGGAACGGAACGTTAATTTTCAAGTGTAGCATTGATCTTAGCTATAGATCTATAGATCATTGAGAGCATTTATACATACGTATACTTTATAATCTTCGATTTCAAAAAAATCACCATGTCTGCGGTTTTTTGGAGATAGTTTGTTGTTGGCTTCAGACGGCCTTAACAGCGCCACTGGACGTAACCACTTTAGGAATTACAAAAAGCATGCCTACGCCGAGGATACCTTTTTGCAGTGATAAATTAAGATATTATTAAATTAATGTTACCATTTACTTATGTCAATTTATTAATAAAGTCAACATTATTTTAAATTTTCAATTCAAATACTAAAATAAAATGATTGATCAAAATAAATCTCTGTACCTACATATTTAGTAAGTGCATTAACATAGTCGCAACCACAAAGGCCCTTAGTTGAATTAATACAGTGAACCACTGAATACGTTATAAAGATGCTCATTGAAAATCAATAGCTGTTTCTAAGTTGTGTTTGCCAGCCGACTTGATTGCAAGTTGCATTTGAATATCTATTTACAATAACAATAATATATATCTGACTATGTGTTTGAAGTTTTATTTAAAGTTATTAATTTGTTAAACCACATACTATAATAATTACAAAGCCAATTTTAAATCAGGTGACAGAGATAAAACAGTTAAAACGAATGTTTAAAAAGTATTATTAAACGTCAAAACAATTCCAAGGCTTCGCTAATCCTACTGGGAAGTCAACGAATTATCACTTATTGGAACAATAGATATCACTGATAAGAATACTAATCAGGAGGAAAGGTTAATGAACCCTTTAAAAATGTCAAGCAAGGTCTTGAAGTACTTGATATTGACGTTAAAAGCACGAGCCTTTCTGTTGTAGGACAAGAAACAGACAACTCGCCGGCTGTCAGCCTTCTATTTCAAGTGGTTGGAGTTGTCACACTCTAACACATGAATGAGAGCGTGCTATTGAGATCAGAACGACGCGACCCGACAAAGTTATATTCCCATGTAGATGTTGAGGCTCACTTCGAGCCACTCGAATCACATCTTGATACAACACCCTTATTGCAATCAGAATAAATTGAACTGGCTAATAATAAAATCGTCAAACATCCGTATCGACGTTTTAAAATTACTATCGTGACTTTCATTCGTAGACGCCCAGCTGAAAGCTTACGGCGATGTTTTATTTAAAGCGAAGGCGCGAGCCGTAAATCATTTAATGTCTTTCAATACGATTGTTCGATTATTTAAAGAATAAAACGTCGGTGAATAAGAGCCTAATTGCGCCGTGGCGCTGCCGTATTCCGTGTCAAAAGTCATAAAAATCGTGGAAATAAAGATGTCTTCGGAGATATTCGAATGCTCACTAATTGCCCGCGTCGAAACTCGATCGATCTCATTCGTTTCAGCGCGGTTATTACCATCGATTTTTGGTGAAGCCGGTCCGGCTTGACAGCACTTCGTTTTTTGATGTGCAGCCCTCATTTCAGATTCAGCGAAGTGCAAAAGCTGACACGAAAACAATTGCTTATTAATGAACCAGCAAAACACGTGTCGGAGACAGAATCGGAGCTCATGGCGCATTAGGCGCACGTACTGGACGGACTGCCCCGCCTAACTTATGCTTACAGGGCTGTCTAAAATCTGATACCTTAATATCGAATATAAGATAATATAGAAAGGCGTATAGGGCTTAAGTAGAACGTCAAAAGCTCATGTTCAGACAGCTTTCTTATTGACAAAATAATCCAATTAGTGTCTTTAAATGATTCTACAGAAGACTTTAACAAACAGGCACCTTGTTTTTTATTTGATCATGTCACTTAATATTACGTCAGTTTCTTGCACTCGTATGATTTATAGCGGTACTTGTTAGTTTTAATACGCACTGTAATAACTCGGGTTAATTAATATTGGTATCGTATGCTTTACCGGACGTGGCACAAACTTCGAAACGGGTTATTTGGGCTTTTTCGCTGTGGATTTTTGAACCAAGCCGCCATCAAAATGTATTTAATTGTTGTACGGTACGCAAGCTTAATGTCTTCATCAATAACTGATAATTTATGTACAGCACGATCGGTACAAGACGAAATTGCGGCCGCCGGCTCCCCTTTGTAATCAGTGCAGAATTATAAAGCCATTGCAACACCGCAGGGTTTGTTCGCGTTCATGCGGACTTGTATCTCAATGGTAACATTGAGAGCTTTTTTGAATGAAAGCTAAGTTGACCTTTTTGATTTATTGCTTGTAAGATTGAAGTTTCCATGGGAATCTCATTCGTAGTCAACTGTTCTTATATTTACTGTATTTTTAAAGCAAACGTTGATTAAGATAATAAAGTGAGAGTTTTTGCAGTAAAATTGTTATCGCGAAAAGTTAAGGTCAACACAGAATCATCAAAACTAGTAGTACGTTCTGGAATCATCGTAAAACACAGTCGTACCAAAATAATAAAGTAAACTATAAAATCTTTATAGAACATAAAAACCTCGAATCGACTGAAGACAGATAATAACAAAGGCTTCGACTACAGAGTATAAAACACAGGAAACTACTAAAAGACTTGAAGACGTAGTGAAAACAAATTCTGCCCAATATATTTATGCTGCAGAACTTGATGGATGTCTATCATTAGAATAACGTGAAACACGGGTCTTGTTTATCGAAGATAATACCGGTGTTGAAGAACACTTGGGATTTTACGGTGGCTATTTTTAACGAGCCCTTTTATTAGTTTTAAAAAAGGTCGTTTAGATTACGACTGCGTCGCAGGAGGAGGAAGATGCAAAGCCCTTAGTGAGCTAGGGGAAATAAAAGCACTTTGTATGTTTCGATATGTCGTTACGTGTCGTTTTTATGAGTTATGAGCTTTATCTCTCTTCTTTTCATTAATTCTTTCTAATACATTTTCTTGAGGAAAGTTAATTTGAAAGACTTTTCAGATATTATGTTTTCGTTATGGGTGCTTACTAAATTTCTGCACAATTTCACCTTAATCAAAATAATATTCTTTTCATTTACATTAATTAACATTACTCCTTGCGTTCTATTAAAAGTTACATGAACCCATATAACACTAACCCAGCAATATTCAACTTATTTAATTTTTACTACACTAACCGTACTAAAATCGTTAATTGTACAGTACGAAAGTATCGTAATCTTTATTTTAATACTCCTATCTATAACATTAACAAGTTAAATCATAACATTGTTTGAATTATTGAACGGATCTTCGTTGTTTCAGAGTCAATAAAATATACAGTGCTCCATAGCATCTAAGCTTATAGGATATGCATGCCGTTCCAGAAATAACCTGGACCGGGTTCGTTGTAATATCTTCATCAAGAGGTGTGTTCAATCGATTATACAGCTTTAATACTTTATTTATATACGCGTATACGAACTGGAGATAATGGAGTCGCTCTCCGTTATAATTTGGATCTGTAAAGCTTATTTCAATATCGACCTTCTGCAAACGTTTTGTTTTATAGTTGAGTTAATTAATGTTGAGTACGGTTCTTCAGTTTAAAAGGACTTTTTTAAATGTATGTGGCTTTTTTGCAACTTTAGTCATTTAATAAAAAAATACCAGGTAGTAGTGTAAGAAGCCGACAAGTGGACATTACGGACAGTACCTATTCTAAAATCTTTAGAGAAAACAATAAAAAATAAATATATACTTTTAAAATTGTTAATTGTAACAGTTATGCTAGAAATTCTAGTTAACAGTTGATTATAAATTCGTTACATTTTCAATTTGATAACATCTAATAATATATTCGCTTAATATTCATTTGTTCATCAGAAGCATGAATTTGCATGGAAATTGAATGAATGATACAGTAAGGGCATCAATTAAAAATAATAAAAACAAACAGAGCGTGTCTCAAGACTTGTCTTTTACTATGTAGCTACTCGTATATCACACAAGCACCGAATCGCTATCTTACATGCCCTTATTACAATATGCAGATGCGTTTAATTCGCGTGCAACAGTCAAGGTATTTCAAACACTCATCGGTCGGTATTTTTAATGCGCAATCTCCATCCAGATTCCAAGATAAGCAGTAAAAATTACACCGTTTTAAAGCATTTCTCTCCGAGCCGCAGTTTGTCATTTAACACACCCTTAATATCGATGCCAGTGCCAGATAGCTTCGTGTTTATGTCGCTTAAATTAAATTGGTGGTGTTGATTATGGTGACACCGCTTTTTATGTCACGTGATTTACCACCTCTCTTCAAAAGAGCTTTTGTATCGTTTGACAAGCGCGATGTGGAAAACAAACAAAGAACAAGTGACGATTGAGAAGGCGCGCGCGCCATAAAATTATGTTCAAAATCAATATGAAACACCATAACATTCTATAACAGCACGATTTAGCTTAACGTCTTCATTAGGGCCCTCACGACCTCCCGATCGCGGGACCTCTCACTGCAATTTTCGAGTCGGCTCAGCTTGTAGCGGACCGTAATTTGCGTTGTTCAAGTCCCGATTTGTCGGGGCCGCAATTCTGAAAACGCTCGCCCGACAATTTCCGAGACCGACAATTTTCTTGTCGAGCAATTTTCGATTGGTGCGATCGCCGCACGAGGTGCCCCAGCCCCACATCCTAATTGAGGCTTGGGGCAGGTCGCAATTTTAAAATTACCTCGATTGAGTGCTCACCTCTTATTGCGTCGTTGTAAACTTAAAAGCGTTTAGATTTATGGGTAATGCCTGTAATCTCTGCGAGAGCTTCATTAAAATGCTGTTTAAAACAATGAGTAAAAGCTTTGTTATTGATTTTGTTGGCAGGCAACAACCTTTTAATTTGTCTTCTAAAAATATTGGTCCGTCCAATGTAAAACTGCAATTTGAGCGTATCTGATTCAAAAAACTAGCTTTTTCCTTCCTTATAGTTTTTACACACCTGTGGCTGATACTGTAATTATCTGCTCCATTCAGTCGCTTCACCAAAAATACCGCAACAATTTTCTATTACCGTCACCGTTTTTTTTTCCAGCGCGATATAATTGTACAACCTGAGCGCAGGGCAGACCAACAAAATGATTTATGGCCCGTGCTAGTTAATTGTATTTTTCTCCAAAAAAACGCGGGGCATTATCTCCCGGCGGTGGACAGGTAACAAATCTTGCTTTTTAAATATTATTACTCATCGTGTTCGATTTGGGAGCGCGCTCGCTACGAATGCTTTATCAACACCACCTACTCGGCATCCCGCGGCTCGCCATGCTCGGTCCCCTAAACTTTATTCAAATGCGGCACACATTCGTCTGTCCGTCTCCCTCGCTCGTACGCGATTAGCCGCCTGCCGACTATCGCTGTCTCGCACCCCACTAAAATAGACTGCCCAAGCGCAAAGTGTTCGTGTCAAAACTTTTGTATAGAGTCGGGTAATGGCTTACGAAATTTTTCCCCTACCTCGTGACTTTTTTTTGTACAGTCGAGCTTTTATACTGGGGTCGTGAAGTTGTGTTAAAAAATTCTGGATTGGTTTTGATGCGGCGTTTATTGTTGCATAGGTTTTTTACGTATGGTTGGGCAGATGCCTCCTCTGCTAGGTGAGCGAACCACGATTCTGTTATAGTATGAACAACAGTGTCAGTTGTAAATAAGGATTTGTATAGACCATACGTATCGCTCAAGTGGTTGTGATCCGAACTTTATCGCACATAATAATTAATGTTAAATTAATTGAGGACGTATAAAGATAATAAATTAAACAAAATTTAATTAATTGAATGTGATCCAACAAGAAACTAAGAAGATTTTATTGCTTGGTTTAGTGTTATGGTGATATGGAAATTTGTTTATAGTGTATCAGTGTGATCAGCTATTCATGTATGTGGTTTTATCGAAGAGTTTAAAAGGATTTTTATTGATTGTAAGTATCTGCGATGTTTTTAATGATAATTTTATTACAAATTCTTCACGGCTTGAATTAATATTTTTGGAAATTTACGTTTACGGAGTCTAGAGTAGAGTAGAAAGTATAATATATGAATAAACAAACATAAGACGTATGTTATTTATAAATTTTAAAAAAATATTCTTAATATACATTAATGGGTAGACAGAAAGTGTTTATTTTCCCTTTAAGTTTTAATGGTTTTTAAAAGTACAATAAACAAAGAATTTAGTTATAACTAACTAATGTTACAACTTACCTATTTTATTTGCCGCTGTTTCTGTACCTTTGAAGAAACGTTTGAGATAACCTTAAAATATATTTATTTGTGAAATAAATCCAACATTTGCGGTTCATCTCAAACTCTTTAAAGACCGACTTGGAATGTATCGCGATAAAGGATGTCATCCGGATCGCTGGAACTAAATGCAAAAGCGAATCATATGAGAGGCTGGGTCCTTTCAACAACCAACTTTAAGTTGAACAAGTCAAAGTTCAATGTGGTCTGTGTCATTCTGAGGAGTCGATTTGATCCTTTTTTACCGGAGGCCGAGACAAAAGTCCTGACCTAGCTTTGGGAATTCATAAAATCAGCGTCTGAATCGTTTTGTTATTCTTCGAAGTCGATCTTTCGGTTTTTTTCTCTCCGCTATGTATAACATTTTTCGATACAGGTTCTGAAATATTCGGGGGTCACGTTTTTATAGTAACTCTAAATAAATATATAGTAATAGTGTGTTTGAGCAATTATGAAATTGAGCTTGTTGGTAATTAAAAGTATCAAATATTATTAAAATTAAACATTAATTAAGAATCTAATTTAATAGCTTCCTTTAATATAACGTTGACGTTTCAAACACTATAGGGTCTGTGGTCACTAGAAGTGTGGTTGCCTTAAAAATTATATTAAATTGAAAAATTAAACGCGTGCCAATTCTTAAATTAATTTTATATCAATGTAAAGTTTAAGCGTTAACATTATAAACTAATATGATGAAAAGACTTCCTAAATGTAAATTAAAGTGAGAAGCTCAAAATAACAAAAATATGCAATTCAACTACTTAAATTTTTGCTCAATCTCTTTGATATTATTCTCACATTTCCCGCTCTTCTACTGGAAATATATAAGACATGGAATTTGGATAACTACCAAAAATCTTACCACTTAAAATTGCTTTGATGAATATTTATCAACACACTACACTACAGATATTTACTGAGCATTCTGTCGAAAGCTTTCCATTCAAATTTGCATCTAGTAAAGGTTTATCATTTAGTTTTTAATTATCTCACGCACTTCTAAAGTGTCAGACCCCAGAGAACATTCCAAATCTTTTAAGGCAACAGCAAAAAGCATTCCCATCCACATAACAATATTCGAGGCACCTGAACAGAATCCGCCCGTTTTATCACTTAGGTATTTTTGTCTGCCACTTCCTCAGATAGCGAAGCTCTCAGTTGAGAGGAAATGAAATTCTTATCGTGCTTGAGAGTAAAGCAGCTTACTTCTTTCTGTTATCCACAAAGAAAATATAAAGGGGCGCTTGCCACTCCGATTGAGGAGGGAATCAGCGAAATCTTGGGACGCGGGAGAAATGTTGCGCATTATTTTAGGGTTGTCGATGGAAGATGTTATCGTTATGTATGGGAAGATAAACTTGGATTTATGCTTCGTTTTTGTGGTGCAATTATCTGTGGTTAATATTAAAAATACTAGATATTAAGGCTCGTTTATAGAGATGACGTTCAAAAGTTTGGATTTACTTACTTGAATTTGTAATTTTTTTTGGAGTCAGAAATTACGTATGGATTGTTTTAATATTCTTTGAAGCAGACATTATGTTTATAGTCGAACAAATTCGTTCTTGACCTGGTAGAAGAACGGTATAAGGTTCTCTTGCTGTTCAAACTTCAACCTTTAGTCTTCTGAGTTCAACGGGCGAAATATAACCAAGAGATATTAAAAACTAAATTACGTAAATCATTAAAACTTTAACAGGAGGTTTTTAACAATAAGTACTTAAAACAGGAAAACAAGGTCAATACTATACTTTTATTGATATTTTAGTTTGTATTGACGATAATAATTAATGTGCAGCTATAATACGTAGTCAAATTAATATATCAACGCGCTGACCCGCGTGCACCACAAACAAAACGGTTCACAAACGAAAATCACGGAGAGCGCTTAAAATTTTCAACAATGATGTTCCCTTTTTCATTCTGACGCTACGTGAAATTTACGAGCGTCGCGCGAACGAACATTGCGTGCCTGATGTTTCTAAAAATGTGTCAAACGCTTTTTTTACAAAGTTCTTTCATTTGAGTCCGTCCGGCCTTGCGAGTTTTTATTTCTATTGTTTATTTTTTGGCCTCTATTGAAACGTCGCCCGGGCAAAGATTTTGAGCAGCGCCGTAAAAAAGTGGACACCCGTGGGATAATGAACGGAGATTTTGGCCCTTTCTTCCTCCGGCCGCCCGCCTTTGTAGCTGTCAACGATTGTCATTTGCTTTTACAATTTCTCTCCGAAAACAAAAGTTTTGGTTTGTGTTTGTTACGCAAATTTTAGGAAACAATATCGCTTCGACATGATAAGACTTTCGGTGTAGTGTTATTTATAGCTGTTTCTAAAAATTACATTTAATAGGTACCTACAATGTTTTGGTTTGTGTAACAATTAATTTTGAAAATTTTGGTAGTTACAGATTTATTTAAAGTAAAATATTCAGTACTTTTTGCTTTAAAAACATTACCTACACGCAAAAGCAGTATTTCTCTAGCAGTAATAACAGCAAATTGTGCACTTATAAAACGAATAAATACATTTAAATATAAAAAACCTGCTTCAATTCATACCAAATAAGATAAAAGTTATGCCAAAAAATATATTATTATTATTATTATAAGCCAATAATATTTACAGCTACGTAGGGACATTGCTTCCCTTAGTGCTTTCTACCGCCTTTACCACGGTGAATGCTCTGAGGAGCTCTTTAACCTCATTCCTCCCTTTCCATTCCTTTCCAGATCGACGCATGCAGGTCTGAGAAGCCACCCTCCTACCGTGCTGACCATCAAGACACGTACCAAAAAGTTTGGACAATCGTTCCTTTGCCGAACTGCCCGAATGTGGAATGCGCTTCCCGCACACGTGTTTCCCTCCTCTTTCTCTCCCGGGTTATTTAAACGGAGCGTGATAAAGCATTTATGCAGGCTGCCATGATGAACGCTTTCACTTCTTAGGCTTCACTGGCTGCTTTTCATCAGGCAGGGTGAGGCCATTTTGGCGTGCCACAATTTAAAAAAAAATATAAGTTTTTAAAAAATATGTGAACAAAAAGCTTTTTACCCTTTTTAAGCACATTGCAGGCACGAACAAGTATGAGATTTACCTACCATAGTTTACGTCCATAAAATGGACAAGGAGTGCAGAAATATAAAATTGATGTATCATATTTGTTACATTAAATTGTATATATAGTGAAAAACGTTTGAAATTCAACCATTAAGCGTCCACACTAGTAATAATGAAAGCGCAGACTACCTTGGGTGCGGCCAAAGACCGGTCCCCGAACAGAATATTTTGGAGATCTTCGTGACCCACGCTGTTTCTAATAGGAATATTAATACGGAGATAAACTACAATTGTTATTTACATAATAGTTGACAGCTGATAGAAAAGGGTTAAGGTTTATGCCGTTTTAAATATGCTAAATAGTTTGAACGATACGTAGGTGACGCACGATGATCGCGTTAAGATGTGTAGGTACAAAAAATAAAAAACAAATGACTACAAAGCCACGATATAAGGAGACTGCAGAAGATAACTTCATACTTACATGACGCGTTCAAAATTCAAATTTCAAAATAATTTATTCAGTTTACGCTACAAGTAGCTTTTGTGAATGTCACTATGCCATCGGTTCGTAAGTCTACACAAGGCGGGAGTTCTTGTACTGAGAAGAACCGGCAAGAAACTCAGCAAGTGTCAATTTGGAAATGTCCTATCTTGCAGGAATGGAAAGTCCATTACAAATAAACAAGCAAAATATAAAAGACAACCACAACATGTAAAAAAAAAAAACAAAATGTATGAGTAAAGCTTTCCTTCTGTATTCTTCTTATTTTGTGATGAAGCCGATGATGGAGGCGCACTTTACCCGCAATCGATTAGCAACCAAATAGCTATCTTACCTCTGACTGTTGGAACACAATGCTGCTAACATTGTTGTTTAGTCAACTGAATGGACAGATTTTACAAATAATTTGATAAGAAACTTAAGTAACTAAAACTACCTATTACGAAACTAAAATAAAGCGTCAAAAAATTCTTCCGCGTCGCTGTCGACTGGTAATGTACCCAAGAGACTGGCGGCATTGCCTCGTTGTATGGCAATGCTTAGGTAGTCTCTGGCCAAGTTAATAGCCAGCCTTTGGGTCATGGGAAGAGTCAACTAGCCGTTTGGAGATGTCATTAAACAAAACATGAGCAGTCGGACCCCACGGCCCGAGGGTTTCAACCCCAAACGGCTCGAAAAATTAATAAATAAGGTAAGATTGTGGCAGACGGACTTAGAACAACCAATAGAGTATAGTAGTACAGTCAACAGCAAAAGTAGATGATGTATACTAGATTTCAAAATTAAGTTTCGATAGTGTAAGTCGGTATTTTCTATATAACTACAGTTAAAGTCTGCAGGTACTAGTAGACACTCGAAGGTTTTTCGATATGAGTTTAAAAAGTTTTGATTTTCATACTGATTTCATATTTTGAAACTTGACCAATCATCAGTTACCTTTGCTGTTGACTGTACTTTAGATTTATTTTTTCTGATTAATGATTTTTTTAACTGTTTTCGGAACGACCTGATCTTCATTGATTAGGGCTATAGCACATATAAGCTTAAAAGTAGAATGGTAAGTTCTAATACCGAATTGCTACTGACCTTTTTTTGAAATAAGTCTGTCTTCATACTTTTAATATTTCGTTTTGTTATTTTTTGTAGTACTTCGTATATTTCGTTTTGTTTGTTTTGGTAGTACGCGAATTTGTCAATAGGCTTTTAGTTTACCTTCAGTCATATTGTGCACTAGCTGTGCCCCGCGGTTTCACCCGCGTTAATTAATTACCATAAAAAAGGTTATAGTGAGTCAACTTTAAAAGCTAGACATACTGTTGCAGACTTTTTTTAGAACTTTTAAAGGAGAACACTTTCGTAATACATTATTTTTGCGTAACTTTCACCGTTTACGCAGCGCACGCAAGGAAAGCTCTAAAAAGAATATTTTCCCGTTTTTGCAACATTTTTCATTGCTGTTTCACTCCTATCAATCATAGCGTGATGTAATATAGCCTATAACCTTCCTCAATAAATGGACTATTTAACACAAAAATATTTTTTCAATTCGAACCAGTAGTTCATGAGATTAGCGCGTTCAACCAAACAAACAAACAAACTCTTCAACTTTATAATATTGGTAAATATACCTATTATTAATCTTTTGAATTTTGTTTTTACAATGCTGTAATTATGTATAATTATTACGCATCTGTGATTCCTCTGGTTTTGCGGGTGACCATGGGCGGCGGTGATTGCTTTCCATCAGGTGACCCGCCTGCTCGTTTGCCTCCTTCTAATATAAATGTAGTTACAATATAAAATTTTACTAGAAAATATCAATTATCCTTAGGAAGTTCGAGTGGGAATCGAACCCACGACCTTTGGATAACCGGTCCAATGCTGTGACCGCTGAGCTACCGAGGCCCTTGCATATACCTACACACAGTCATAGCGATAATAACACCTACATATTTTTCAGTGCTCAATAAGCAATTTTAATTAATTTGCGAAACTGTTGTCGTTTCTTAGGACATCGTCTGGCTTTAGCAAAATCTTTCATTTTGGAGAGGCTGTTGGCCTAAGACGGTCTTTACAGCGACTCCGGACTTCAAGTTAGCGGAAACATAAAGCACAATAAGTTAAACCTTATGCGGATATGAGTGGGTTTGACGTTAGCAACCAATTCAACTTGCCTAATACGCACTGCCTTAAAAGGTGAAATCGGTCAACTATTTTATAAATTGGTTATTGTGATTTGTTCACTTATAAGGAGAATACATTGTTGAAATATTAAAATCATCATCATCATCAGCTAATTTTATGTCCTCACTATTTGGGCACGAGCCTTCCCTATGGATGGATAGGGCGAACGGGCTAACCACCATGCGGGTTGGTGTTCGTTAACGACTGCTAATGCAGCTGGGACTAACGGCTTTGCATGCCTTCCAAAGCAAGGAGGAGCTCTAGACGATAAATTTTAAGGTCACCCATCCGATGACCGGCCTTTGCGAAAGTTGCTTTACCTCAGCACTCGCCGAACGGGCGCGTTAACTACTACGCCATTGAGCTCCTTAATTAAAATGCTTGATCGCAATAGATACTTACTTACTTGAAATATCTTACCTATAAACTATGATGCGGTGGAACTTTAAATATGTAAATAAGTTAATCAAGTTTGTTCTTCCTAATGGAATCCTCTAATTAACAGTAGTGTGATAATCGCCTTTCACATCGATTCAAAACTTCAACACTCGTAAATTTATATTGAATCGATTACTAGAGATCTTTAAATCACTAGTAGGTAGCTGAGTAAGTAGCAATCGATAGATTGTTAAATAAATATTTGAACATTAACATAAAGTATGCATTCGAGGAGAATGTATAATAACGATATTAAAGAGAACCAGTTTTATTATTTACCGCTTCATAATATACAGGATGTTCAGTAATACCTGTATAATCCCGAATATGGAAATTAGGCTACCGTGCTAAGAACCCTAGAAATTAATGAACATGCCTGAAAACCACCATGTAGCTGAGATATTGAGGTCCCATCTACATGGAACCAACAACAGAGCTGGTGCGGCTTGTGAAGCGGCTGAAAAAGCTAAAGCATGCAAATACAGGGGTCAAGGCTCCGAATATGATTTTGTCCCATTCGGTGTCGAGACCCTTGGTCCGTGGGGTCCTAGCGCTATAAGGCTTTTTAAGGAAATAGCAAAAAGGTTAGTCGACATCACAGGAGACCGAAGAGCTGGCAGCTACCTCGGACAAAGAATTAGTCTAGCTATTCAAAGGGGGAACGCTGCCAGTATCTTCGGAACCTTGCCTAAAGGGACTCCTTTAAATAATATATTTTAGTTATTATATTATATTTTTTAAGGTTTTAGTTTTAGGTTCATTGTTCTATTTGTAAAAAAATTGTTAAGTAACAACCCTAGGTCCAGCTGATATATTGTTGTTGGTCATCCACCTCATTGAACAAATGACAGAAGTTAAAACGTCTGACACGTTTGACATGATCAAAAATATGTAAAATGATAAATTTGTTTTTATTTTTGCATGGAAAAGCAAATTTACCTGAATATGGTTTTGAATATTATTACGGTGTTCCTTTTTCTTGGGTCGCATGGCTAAATTTCGGGATTAACCACCTATCACCGAACATCCTGTTTAACTGTAAGACCTAATTCTTGAAAACATAACATTTATATTTATCGCCGCCATCTTTGTTGAAGATCGTTTAATTCAATTTCTCAAGTTAATTTAGCATTAAACTAAGAATTACTCTTCACACGCGCTTATTAAAACTAATTAATGTACTTTATAATGCATTAGATTCCTTTTTTACCTACCAAAGCCTACCATTATCACACACTTTAAGTAAATTATGTAATACCCATCGTATGTATTGAGATAAGAACGTCATGCGTTTATGCATATAGGTGGAATAATTATTCTATTATTTTTCGGTCCCTAATTAAATATGCCGCTTCATTTGAATACGACGAACAATAGGCGGCAGGCTTTTTAACTTTGTATTAATTCCCAACCCAAAACAACAGGCGCATGAATAAATATATCTTATTAAGTACCTAAATTTCTAAGATATTTACTCGTATGTTACCTACTTGTTACAGATTAATAATAAGGTCCTTACCTATGAAATAGGAGATTTTTTCTCACTTATTAATAGGTGAATTACTTCTAAACGTCAATACCGGTTGTTAATATTATTATACACCTTTAATTAGGACTATGTTACTTAGGCTTCAGTGATAACAATGATTATTAATTTTGTGTCTTTATCGCCGGATTTTTTTTTAAATTAACTAAATTTTTAGTTCGCGGAATTGTCCTTTTGTTTCATTGTTGCTGTGAAAGGACTAGATTTTTTTTCTTTTTAATGTCTGCTATATTTAGCTAGTGAAACAAACACACTACTCTACAATTTTTATAGTGTTAAAATAAATATCTATTTAAATACCTTACTTAATTTTCTTAGCATCTGCGAAGAAAATTAAAAAAAACGTTAGTATGAAAAATAAAATTTTATAAAAAATCTTCATAAAAAACTCCAATTTCATAGGTAAGGACCTAATATACCTATGTATATGAATTTTATTTCGATAGTAAGCGCTTAATCTTTTCCTTAAATTATAGCTAAAATAGCTTTAGCTAGCTAAAGTACAACGTAAGCCTTATTGACATAATTGCAATTTTTGCTTGTTTTAAGTTTAATTTAAATAAGTGCCTCTTAAAATGTTTATCTGTACATTTTGAAACACATTTTGGACATTTTGAGAAATGCAAAACTGCCTCTTAAGGCTTTCTTTAGACCGCAATGCTTAACAACTTTCCTCAAGAAACTCTTAATGTGACAAAAATATCAAAGTCTCATAAACTAGATAAAGCGTCTTAGAGCCGTTTTATATGGAGGGCTGAAATATTTTTGTCATTATGTGTTGACATATGTTACTTAGGAAAAGTTGTACAGTGTTACGATCTCTAACCATAAAAGGTAAGTATGTTGGAGGGTGCGTGTGGGTTCGAATCCCGCTCTGGAAATCTTTTTCCAAATTATAACTTGTTGTTATTTATATTCATAATCATTAAAAAAAAAACAATGTATATTGTAAGTATAATCCTTTGCTGGAATAAAAGCTTTTTTTATGAAATTTAAATGCTGGCTTGCAATAAAAAAAAATATGACACTTTGTCGCTTGAAGGAAGACCTCTTTCCCGAAGGAGCGGTTTGCTACTTGCCGAGTTAATATCGCGGTCATTGCGCGTTATACTAATGTGGTCTTAATTAAAGTAACAGAAAGGATGCAATGAATTCGTGACCTATCGGTAATAGCTTACGATATAGTTTCAGATTTCAAATGACTTGGCTTAATGCGGGTCAATATTCAATGTAACTGTTCAACGCTTTATTTTATAGAAATGAAACATAATAATGTAGCCAATTTAAAAGCCAATAGTAAATTAAAATAAAATAAAATATATCAGGATACTATATTACCTATATGTTTGTACTTTTTATCGAACTCCATATTGAAAGTTTAATTTAAAAGTAAAGATTAGCTAGACAAGGAAGGCGTTTAGACAACTTTATGTTTACAACTCGCAATAAACTGTATAGAGTTATGGGCGAACGAACGTCCGACCACGAAAAAATACATATCATAAAACAGACGCGTCTATTAGTGTCTCCAGAAATGGAAAAACCGAAGCCGTCCTAACAATGTTATGCTAATTACGCAAGCTGTTTTTTTTACTTCTTCTATTTAGAAGTAACAAAAAGGTGTTCATATTTTCGGCGTTTGAATTTTAAATTTAGTTGAACGCGTAGGCGCGGAAATCCGACTGTGTAAAAAGATTTTAATCTTGCTCTGTGGGCAGTGAGTTATAGTTTTTCTTTTTAAATATATATTTCGCTCTATTCCAATTTACTTACTAATGAGGTTTACTATTTCATTCATAGCGATTGGCCAGTATATCAAAATGACACAGTTTGTTAATTAAGCGTTGACTTTACTTAGCCGGTGTGAGTATAAGTATATTGAATGTGTATGATGATAAAGTTTTATTTAATATCAAATAGGTTGGTTAACTTGTAATATTAAAGATTTTACCAATGGTCAACCAATTTTTATTTCTTTGCACTTACTAACTAGCTTATATACCACATAAACCGACACAATTACCTACTAATAAATGTATTTTACAAACTTAGCCGATATTTATAAGATGTATCCAGCCTTTTGAATACACGCTGTGAAAAAAGCCTTACTCTTAGCTATAGATATATAAAGATTACATATAGATAATTATGTTATGAGCAAAGTCCGAAGTGTATGCAAAGTTGATACTGTCCACTCATAAACGCATGTTTTTGTAAGATCAATTTATTCGTGGATTCAAAAATATAAATTAGTAACTAGGTACCTTCCTAGTCACAAAAAAATCATCTTAATTAAATATTAATTGTATGGCATGTTATGTAAATAATAGTATATAAGGTCGGGTCTGCAAAGAGAGCGGCGAACGCAGCTGCTTCTTAACTGACAGCTTTTAGATTAGGGCCCCACCCTGCCTCTCCTACACCCCGCGTCCCGCACCGCTCCTCCCCCCCTCCAAATTGAGAGCTCCACGCTGCGCGGTTCTAAATTAGTAACGGTTACCAAATTGCTTTTTAATTTCGTGCCCGTTATTAAGTAGATGTTTTCGAAACAACCCGCTTTTTTCACTCCCTCAACTGTAATCGTGAAATCGTGGATTGGACCTTTGTAATTGCTCGAAACTGCATCTGGTTATTTGAGGATGAACCGCAATTATAAAATCGCGTAAATCATTTGGCTGATTGTAATTTAATTTCAATTGCACCGATTTAGAATTGGTATACATATTGGGGCACACATACAATAATTTCTCGCAAGTAGGTATAATATTAGAAAAACTGAATAAAAAAATTACAAATAGCTCATAAACACACTGTAATGTAAATACATCTTTGTTTGTTAGTAAAAACGTATCCTTCATATTTGGTAGTTATTTTTTACATAAGTTACAACATTTTATTTTTCAAGAGAGTAATTTTAATTCTTTCCGAAATAAACAATACAATGTCGAATCAAGCCGGCCTCCCAAAGTCGTACGTTACAAAATATCGTGGCAACATTAATATCGGACGCAACAAAACAAAGGTCCGAGTTCAATATTGAGTTACAAGTACCTAACAAGAACAACATTCTGACATTGAGAAATCTTTCATCTCATCTGTATCTGTGCCCGGCAGTTATTCATTGTGTGTTTTTTTCGTTTGTTTTTTTCGTCCGCTCTCGGTGCCTGGGGCGCGGCGGCCGGCCCTGCCCTAGTCGCGGCGTTGTGGCCCAACCCTAATTTTAATGGCTGCCCGCTCGTCACATCCGGGTAACTAAGTATGGAATAGACACTTTTTTTCGGTATTTTATTGTTTTCTGTAAATTAATGACTTTTGATTTTTTTGTTGTGATAAATTTAATAGCGTTTTAATAATTTGTAAGTACTGAAATTCTAACACGTATGTAAAAATATTACTTTCCCTCTACAATTTATGAGACTAATTAATTGTAAAAATTTATAGAGCTATAAAATGAATTTACAAAACAATACAAATAAAAATGGTTTTGAACATTCAGTTTAAAATCAGTAATATTCTTCCTAATAGGTATGTAAACAAATTAGCACCCATTTATTTTTCAATTATAATCTGCTATGTTAGTATATTTATCTCTGAATGATAGCAATTTGTATTGTTTGCTCGTTCCTTCGTCAAGTAGGCGTATCTAATGGACTTTAATCTGCGATAAATCAGTCATTGATTGGTCAGATTGATGTGGCAACACATATCAAGTGAAGTTCTTTGCTTTTTATATGTAAATTAAAATTCTTTATTGAGAAACTATGCCACTTAAAAAAAGTAAAACTTCATCGCAATTGCCGGATTAAATGCGTAGATTATTCTAAAGATACTGTTTAAGAAACATTCTATGAGTCAGGTACCTACTCATGTGTTTGAAAAGAAAAACGGATTTTCTATTGAATATTTATTAAGTGAAATGATTTGTCGATTAGTTTTCCCTTATCTTTATTTAAGTTGTGCGTCGATGTTCAGTTTGTTATATCATATTGAACTTGTAAATTTTTATCATTTTCCTATCATGTTTAATCTTGAGTAACTTCTATATAGAATTAAAAAATAAAACAACATATGTAGGTAAGTATTTTGGTATCTCTAACTGCAAAACCTTTTAATAAACCTCCACACTAACCGATGCTGCACCGATCCAGTTAAACAATCACTTAAAATTTAATTAATCCATTCCTAATCGGATTTCTGTGTCCGAAGCGTATTAATACAAACTATAAGTCATCAGCGCTGCACTCAACCCTTCCCCGCAAGCTGATGCATGAATAACGGTTCTCAGCGACCCCGTGTCGGATCGACCGACGCTTTTTGTTATATTCAAACCGTAATTGCTGAAAAGTTTTCACGCCGTACCGCTGGTCACGCGTATTTTATTACTATGAAATTGAATAATTTATGTCGCCATGCTCGGCGGCGCGACCATTGTGCGACGCGCGACGCGGCCACTGAATTTTAATATTAAAATTATTTTAACCCTACAGCCGACGCGATTAGCAAATCCCGGTAGCTCGTCAAAATGACGTATCAGTGCGAGCAGCTTAATTGCGTAGCCCCAAAGCCTTGTCCGAGATTTATGTATATCCAATCCGGTCTAATCCCACTTCTACCCGGGTCCGTCCGACCCGGAAAAGGTTTTCCCGGTTATTTTCCGTGGAACTTTTAATCCCGCCGAATACCGACATACATCATAGCGGATTAAGAGGTTTAAATTGGAAGTTACCGACGTCCGAAATAAATTTAAATCGGCTGGCAGTCGGTATTGTGATATCGGCGCCGATGCTAAATGGGAGCCAATTTTGTGCCACAACTAAATCTTCTGAAGAACGGACGCTTAGAAAAGTCTCGTGTAAAAAATCTATTACAAAAACTATATCAAAATAAGCGTTAGGATGACGTTCTCGACGTTAGCAAGGAAGCTTTTTGGGAGCCCTGTCAAAGGCCACGAGACATATAAAAAAATGAAAGGTGTATCCTTTGCTCAATAGAGGGACGTTAAAGGATTAATAATAAGTGAAAAATATTTCAAAGAGTGATAGGTAAGTGCTAAACCTCAGCGTGTTTATTTTTAACTGCATACCATAAGAACATGACTATTTTCATTAAGATTATTTTCAAAATATTTAGTTTAAAAATCTAAATTTATACAAACCTTTTTCTATGTGTTGAAGCAAGTGGCTTATGTAAATAGCAGGTAACCAATACTTATATGGGTTCCGAATTAAAACAGGTAGTATCAATAAGGACGTCGTAAATCATACAAAACGCCTAGCAGGCGACCCTCGAGTGGACCTTTAGGATCACCTGACCCGCCACTGGTGCATTGATATTAATATCTACATATATATATTATACGTAACTGTATATGTTGCTACTAAGAGGTTTGTGCTCCATACGGTTCTTATTGAGTTTATTTAAATGAGAATTAATAAATATACACACTACTTGAAGTTATTAGTTATTACTTACTTAGGCTATAAAAAAAATTTCACTGACTGAGACTGAGAGAGACTGAGCGCAGAAATAACTTTTTCAATGTCTGATATAGGTTTTGAAGTAAAATAAGAAAGAGTTCCTTGAATTGAAATGAAACACTAACGGATCTACTGTGTTATTATTTATTTATAAAATACTAGCGGCCGCTCGCGGTTTCACCCGCGTGGTTCCCGTTCTCGTGGGAATATCGGGATAAAAAGTATTCTATGTTTTAATCCAGGTTATAAACTATCTGTATGTCGAATTTCATCCAAATCCATCGATCCGTTGCAGCGTGAAGAAGCAACAAATATACACACAAACTTTCGCATTTATATTATTAGTGTGATGTTGTCTTGAGACGTTTTACATAGTTCATGGTCAACGATTTTAGATCAATAATATCTACTTATTTGTAAAACAACATTCTAATATGTAATTTGTAAAACATAATTTGTAATTTGTAAAACAATATTCTAATATGTAATTCTAATATGTAGAGACAGTTCTCTACATATTCTACAGTAGAATGAGGTTAATTTTGAATCAAGTGTAACATTGATCGTTTTTGTAGTTTTTTATGTAGCTGATATAATGGACATCCCTAGCCTTCTAGACGTCTATAGTGTACCGTATAACTTACGGAAGACAACTTTAGAGAACAGGAGCTGTGCGCAGGAGCTGTGAGCTGTGAGCCCAATTCTACATTAACTAATTTAAAAAAAATTAACCCTCAAATGGGGTACGACACAAGTATACCCTACGCATAATATACACAAATATACACGGCACTGTCCACAACATGCCGGACAACGAAATTGTGTGCGTAAATCATTAATCAGCTGCGTCATTTGTTCCCGGCGAAATTATTAACGACGCCGACGCGGCTGCGCTTACGCGACGCCTCTTTAAAATGCCGTTACTAGCTCCTGTGCACCTAATATCCGTTGTAGATGCAGTCCTAAATTGTTTTAGCCGGCCATACCTACATGGGAGGCACGTCTACAGTTACTATACGTCTTCCATAAAATGAAAAAAACATGAAATTTTACTTAAGTCCTTTTTTCTATTAAAGACTACATTTTTTTTCTAAGTAAGTAATATAAAAGACTTTGGGTAAGTCAACATGCCTTTTTACTTGTTCTTTAGAGTAACATATCAAAAGTTAAATTTATTATTTTTAATGTCATATATTTCTTGATAGTCTTAATACAATAAGATCTTTTTAGAAATATATCATTTATCATAATAAACCGAAAATGAGCCTCAATTAGCATTACAAAATTAAACTTAAATATAATAATAAATCTATACATATTAACTTCACTGCAATCTTGAGAGAGAGAGAGAGAGTTTTAAATAACGAAGCAACGCATTTTATCTTCGCTAGAAAAGATAACATAGCTACCATATACATTCACAGAAATTTCCACAAAAAAAATATTCCAACAAAATTTAGGAATCCATTACCGAGAACCTCATAAATCACATTCCTAAATCCACAATGATAAATAGCCGAAATAAATTATCGTGTATCAAGTCAACTCCATAAATTATTGTTCCAAACTTGAGTTTAAAACAAAATACAACGTAGCTAATCAAGTGTTAACTCCAAAGTTTAGCATAAGCGGTGTGAAAGGGCGTATTTCCAGAGGGCCGGAGGCGCAATAAACCGCCGTACTGCCTCCTGATTAATGACTCTGTAATTGTTCCCACATAATGTACAATAACTCTAGATAGAGCGTGATGGGGATGAAGTACCTATAATGTTAGACGAAAATTTCTAAACAGATTTGTCGATAAAAAAAAGTTTTCTTTATTAAGTAACCTGTGTGGTGCCGGGGATAAAGAATTGCACCACCCCATCTCTTCCCGTGGGTGTCGTAAAAGCCGACTAAGGGATCATTCCAGAGGATGGGCAGCAGCATCTCTCTGAGGTTACCCTTAACCTACTGCGATCGCCAACCCGCCTGCCAAGCGTGGCGATTACGGCAAATACCCCCCATGATGATTTGGGGGAGGCCTTTGTCCAGCAGTGGACGTCTTTTGGCTGAGATGATGATGATGATGATGATACTAAGTAGGTACCTATACTAAGAAGGATATGCTAAATAGATTGCTGTCAACTTAAACCCCTGGCCCCTTACAAATAAACAAAGATTATTCTTTGTTTGTCCGAATAGTTATTTCGTGTTTTGTTCCTGTCATGTAAACTTCATTTCAAATTAGATTAAAAGGGACAAAACACGGAATAACTATTCGGACCTTATTTTTGTTAATTTGTAAGGCACCTGAAGTATATATTTAATAAGCTATTTTTTTTGATTACATATACCTGTAAACGTTACATCAAAGTCAGTCGACCAATAAAATAAAAAAATATTTTCGTCTCGGTATATTTTTTATAACCAGTCTTACGGATTAAGGGGTGCCTTCAATAAAGAATGTTTATTATTCTAAGGAAAAGTTAGGTAGCTAGTGCCAACCTTTCTTCAAATTCAGCTCAGCAGCAGAATCAGCTGCTAATAATAACGCATTTATTAAAGAAGCAATCAGTGAAATAACTATGAATTTTTCCATGAATGTAACGTAAGAAAAAACAAATAAAACTTTTTATTTTTATTTTTTTGGTGTCCAACTATACTATGCAGTGTGCATCCAACCAAGAATTCCTTAAAAAAATGCAGAGTAGGTCGAGTTGTGCAGAGTAGAGTTATGATTTATGAGTACTTAATTGTTATTTTGATTAATTTGGTAAGTAATTAAATCAACATTGTCGTTATTAAAAAAGAATCGTTAATCGACATTAATGAGTTAACAGACTTCCTTCCTCCCTCTGCTAACGAACACAAGTTCCTCTAACAGTTACAGTGTAGTATCATATGTAAACAACTATATGCTAAGATGTAGGTTAATTTTTTAGATAAATAACTATTTAAATGACACTTTATCTATAGATTCTAATTAATGATTATTTAGGAATCCCCCTAGTTTATTAACTTCCGAGCTGGGTTGATAAATGTCCCCTTAATTACGTATAGAATTCGCATTACGCAGATACCGGCAATTCCCTTGCCTGTTTCATGGATACTGAACAATATTTATAGTAACTAGGTATCGTAACGGCATAAGTAATACCTATGTTATTAGTTCAATATTAGAGTTTATATTATTAAACTCTATGGGCCATTTCTAATAAACAGTGTATGGCAGTGTAAATAAGTGTTCAGTGTTTTATTCCCGTCAAATTGTAAGTCAAAGAGACAAAACACGGCCTAACTTTTCGAAGCTTATAGGTACTGTGTTTATTAATGTTTATTAGTAGATACGGGGGGTTGTTATGTAATTAGGACCTACCTAAAAACCTAAGAATAATTCATAATGTTTTAAATACTACGTCCTATTTACGTTGGGGCTATAGGCAAATCGGGCAAGATTTTAACGTAGTTCCTAAAGGCAACCCAATAAAAAAACAATTAAATGAAAACATTTTTAAAAGTAGGAGGTAAGGACCTATGTAAAAGACTAACTCTACAATTTATTAACTATTAAATTCAAAATAGCCTATTAGACTAATTAACGAAGTTAAGAACTAGAACAGTGATACGTTCCGCATTAATAATTAACTTGTTAGCTTGTTTATTGAATTAAATGGCTTATCACGGCATTGATCTTGGATGAGGCCGCCTATTGTGCTATTACTTTGCTTTAATTACACGGGCTAAGTCTCTGGCTACAATGCAGAATGCCTTATCTCACCACGGCCTAAGTTGCGCGATAAATAATTCAATTACTACCTTATAGCGGACGGGGCGGGAAACTCTGGGTGGGCCGATAATTGCACTAATTACGTCAATCCCTCTATGTTATTAGTAATGAATTATTGATGTGCCGTCTCGGTCGCGTGATAAATGTTCTAGACTTGTTAACTGTCTGATGCGTTTTTATGTAATCCGATATTACTTTGTTAATCCATAGCAAAGTAATAACACCTATTTGAATACGAATTGCTAATAAACCCGAAAAAGTATTGAAATATTATTTGCTCATGTAAACATTTTGGGTTAGTCGTAATAGTTCGTCTACGCGCCGCTAGATGTCACTACCGCTTTAGAGTAGTTCCACAGTCTGCCGCTAGAGCGCCCCGCGCGAACGGAATGAGCGCCACGTTTTATTATTATTTTATTGCGCCACGCAGCTCTCAGCGTTGTTTATTGACATTCTATTATAAAGCAGTAAATAAACATGCGGTGGACCGCAATAAAACCGGCCGTTTGTCATCCGAAAGAGATTGAGACGATAGTGACACGGACTGCCCCGTAGTGCTGTATTGAAGCGTTAGAGGGCGTGATTTACGCCAAACTGATGCTCGTTTATGGTTCAATTTGTTGAATAGGCGATTACGAGCGCATTAGTTTTTATGATGTATTAAAGTTGATTTTAATAGGCTGTTCCTCAAAATGTTAACGCGATGTTGAACGGTAGCTTTATTATGACATTAGGTACAGGGCGTTTAACCATAATTGATGTAATCTAATTAATAATGAATCATTGCCAATAAGATGATATATAAATATTATATTTGATATCAAAGTACTCAAATATATTACCTAGACATTAATACATCAGAATCCGTAAACAATAAAATTAAGAATTAAATTTTATAGTTAAAGTCCGTCATAGTTTAATGGTGTAATTTTTTCAAGGATACATTTTGAGTTCTAATTACAAACACCTACCTATCTTTTATTGATGAAAACAATACTTGATTCAAGATTAGTTAAAAACTTTAATAGATCTAGTTCTAGTATTAAACTTGTTTTAACCTCTTTTCTTACAATCGCTTAATTATGCACTTTTAGCAAGGTATAAGAAATTAAACATGCGTGCATTTAGATGCGTTGATGTTCTTGAATCGTATTCACATTACCTGCTTGAATATTTAGGATATTACCTTTACAAACCATTTTTTAGCTATTACGAATTTACGAGCATTGCGATAGAATTTCGTAATGAAATCATACGCCATTACTCTTAACATCAACACTATCACGCTCACTTAATAATAATACGGACAGGGGTAACCAACCCCTAAAAATTAAAAATGGCCGCCCTAGCGCGCGCTCTCGATTGGTGGTGATAATTCATCCCGCCGCCGCCAGGGGCGCAGCGCGTCATTTGTCCACGTCCGACCCCCGGGCCCCTTGGAGAAATATCTCCGCAAGATGTAAGGGTGTGCTAGTGACAATGTTGTTCTATAAATCGATGGTACAAAACGGTAGTATTGTTAATTCATTTGTTAGAAAAAAAAAGATGAAACTTCTTTGATATTTTTTATTTTTTTTAACTTAAACGTTTTGTTATGGCAGTCAAGAAGTTTTCTTAATCAGTGTTTAGGGAATTATTTACTAAAAACAATTATTATGCAAAAACCCTGCAGTGTTATCACTGAACCATAGATATTTTCTACTGATTTTGTACTTTAAACATTTTATTTACCTACAATCTTAATTTTCATAACAAAACTTTTTGGGAAAAATAAGTAAAGCGGTGCTCTAGTAATATAACCGGTGTATATATAAGCGGTGATGGTTGGTAGGTAAGTATATTTTGAATATAGACTTAATTAGATTTTTCGTGTTGGCTTAACATAAGAAATCCTAATCTATGTTTATGAATGTAACTAGGCAATAAGTCAGAGGGACAGGCACAACTACTGATTAGTTACGAAATGCTCCTACATTTGACCATCGACGTCAAACATAGGAAAATCAACGTTTCATTTAAAATCGCCTTTATTTTGAAAGCAATAGAGTTCGGAGTAAACGCGTTTATGTTTATTTCGTAGCAAAATATCTTAGTTGCGTAGCAGTTGCGTGCTGAGAGACAGTTTTGATAGAGCGCACGCACTCTTCCGAAATTATTTTAATAAACCAGGTTAGGTGAATGTTTTTGATTTTCCTTTCCACTCCACGAGAAACATGGAAGTTTACTTGTTTTTTTTTTAATAATACACAGGAATTTCTTGGGGATTAGTTTACCATAAATAAATCGTTACTTTATAAGCCACAAAGCGTGGTGGAAAATTTCATGGTGAGGTATTTTCTTTGGATTCCTTAAAATCATTTGTAATACAGAAATTAAACGTTGTGCATAGACGATTAGGAAAGTTGTAAAAAATGTTACAGTTCACATTTTCAAAGTATTCAAAGAATAAGTTACTAAATATTTGCGAGTTAATCTTTCAATCATAGCATAATGACGTTCATAAGAGATATTTGTAGCCTAAACTGAATAAATGATTTTGAATTTTGAATCTTTTCGTTTTCGATTTCAGTATTCTAATGACAACAATCCTTTTCGTTCTAATGAAACAATCATAATTCTGGCATTGCTTAATTAAAATTTACTCCCGCTACCGTAAAACACAATTCAGAATTTGATAATGATTACCGCGCATAGATAAATTATAATTTGCATTGTTTCAACCATTATTAAGTCCGACAAAAGTTGACCAAAAATAAATCACTAGGCAACAACTCTATCTTTGAAACAAAGCATTTGCAACGATTATTATCTTTAGAACAAACTTAATGCATTTAAGGCTAGTAGCGACACGGTCTAGAGACATTTTGCTATCAGACAAAATGTAATTTTGCATTCATATCAAGCTTTGTCGACAAGAAAATAAAGTCCACTTTCTTAATACAAACTGTAAAGACGTCAACTGAAGCTGAATCACTTGTACTTTGCGTATAATCATTCTTACCTGTAAGAAATAAGGTTGAGATTTTAATGTACAATTGTGAAAGATAATGCTAAATAAATAGTGGAGGAGTAGTCGTGATCGGGGATCGTGATTGCGACACTGCTGCGTGCCCTTTGAGCGGGTTCCGTAGCCGTGAAAAATCACTTGAACATATGCAAGCCTGCCAGTTCCATGCGACGTTCTAATCCTGGGTACAGTTGGTGTCTTAGTTCCATGATACATTCACTTGCAGTAGGGAACTATAGAGATGTGATTTATTATGGTGATACCCTTGACCGATTTCTGGTGACTCTAGAGATGTATGTACTATGGTACTTAATGAGGTACGTAATAAAGTTCTATTTAGATCACCGTCGCGTCGTATGAGTAGGTTTTCAACTTTAAGCTGCTTGATCCTCTCATGAGCTTTTGTTCACATGGGAAGGTTTGAACCAAGAAATGAGACATTCATAGGGTGATGAAAATGATGATGATGAAGGAATATTACAAGTAATTATATATCTTACACTCTAAGTAACAGGTACTATTATTAGGTGTTCAGACGGACAGATCGTCAAACAGGTCAGTATCTAACAAATTGGCTAATTTTAGCTGGTTATTCATAGTCAGTCTATTACCATCCCACTGTAAGGCTTACCATTTCCCATACAAACAAATAGCACACGAGGAGATCAGGCCATAATCCACCATCATGAACCATTGCGGCTTCATGGGTTATTTTAGCTGGTCACCTGTAACATATTAAATTTTTTTGTACGTAACTCTTGTTACCAAAATTCACATAAGAGGATATTCTTTTAAACCGCATAACCAATTACTCTTCTGCAACCAGTACTCAGAAACAATACAGTAAATAAGCATTTGGTATAACACGCGAACATTATGCATGTAGCCTAGCTAGCTGCTACGGCCGCATTCTGTCCGCAGATAAGTTTTAATTAAACTAGGGACCGCGGCCCTTGGGCTAGCAAACTTCAAAGCGCGAATGGTTTGTTAGCGGCAACTGGTCTATCGAAAGTGACCTCGCTCTTGTTGCGAAGGTCGTTGGTATTAAGATAACTGCATTCGTTAATATAAATAAAAACGATTCGCAATAAAAACTTTTTTTTGTAATAGGTAAGGGATTTTTTGGTAACCTCTCGACTAACCATTGGACCAGGTGTGGGCCTGATCTCATATTGTTCATGAAGGAAGGATTTAGCTCAGAACTAGGACGGGTAAACGCTGATGATGAACATAATTAGGTCTTTGGCAAATGAAAAAAAACCCAGTGCTACGTCATTTTTCAAATTCTCTAAATAATGAATCCGCGTTAGGTCTCATTTAGTCCTTTCACTAAAACTTAGGGGTCTGGAAAGAATATCATTTATCATTCAAAATTTCAAAATCTGTCATCACTTATCATTATCATCGATTCATTAGACAATAAAAATTAAAATCTACAGTATCTTTCCCTAACCATCCCTAACATTGACATTGGCTAATCTGCCAACGACACAAAGCCATTTAAACACAATAAAAAAGCTTCCACGTACCACGTCACGTCATAGACTCGAAAGACGATGGCTGTCCAACATAGAATACGCTATCTATCATTTGTTTTGTTTACATTCCAAAACGAAATCGCCACATACCATCCATAGACGCCTAAACCATCGATAATGCCAATCGCTGTATTCGTTTAAAATTCGAACACCGAACTGTCGACGAGTAAGGCGCACAAGGGATCATAAAATATTATGACTCTATTCTATTCGATACGTGATAACTCCCGGATCAGTCAGGTGAATTTTAATGTAGGGCCCACTAATGGTGTCGATGAGACACCGATATGCTTCCGGGAAGTGTTTAAATGGTGATTCCTAGGTTATTTTCGATTTATGCAATGAGAAATTCGTATGGTTCAGCCGTTGCGTTGGTGCATCCTTTCATCTCTAGTCATTTGTTTATAAATTACGTAGGTTCAATAAGGACTTTCTTTTTAAACGATTTGTTAGGTATTCTAAATTTTTTTTTGGGCATTGGGAAAAAGGGTGCTAGTGCCTGTATATGAGAAAGAAAAGATAGAGAGAAAAATATTTTTTTATGCAGACAATTAAGCTAACAAATCAAGTACAGACTAACTTGTTATGTCCATCCTTGATTTAGAATATAAAACAACCAATTAGATAAATATAGCCACTACTTAACCGACTTATTTAAATGCAACCACGTTTAATTCACGTACACACTCATATAAAGCTATCTTTCGGTCAACATCAATTTGTATTAAATGTTTTTGCCCCATTTAAGGTTTCTTATCAAATTGAAAATTGTCAAATGAAAACTGAGCTTTAATGCAGCAACAATAGTGGTCACAATTAAGTTATCATTTTGTTTATCAATCGTGCTATCGGTGACAGTGAACAAGTAATAAATAACTCGGCATGAATTTGATATTATGTCCATTTAAATGTCAGGAGCAGTTGCGTGTGTAAAATTTAAATTAGCCTCAGCCAAGTGGTCGGACGGGACGTCTATTCGAGGCGGCATTTAAAATAACAAAACTACTGGCGTGGCGGTGTGTTTTGAGACTGATGCTCTATTGTTTTGTTGCGGTACATCACTGTAGTAAAGTACTTTAAACGTCAAAGTTATTTTTTATTTCAAATAAATGACACGAACTAACTAAAATTGATTACTTTCATTCATTTTAAAATCAAAAGGTTAGATTTTTGCGGAAAATAATATAAACTTGATAAATGCAATTGCTGCCTAGGCGTACTGTTTCCAACGGGTGTTGGTTGAGTTTGAGTCCCATCTGATGCACGTTGAATGTTAATTATGTCATCAACTTCGGTTATAAAACCAAAAGTCACTTGTAGAAGCTTTGCCAGCTATAGGTAGGCAAAAGCCAAATCCAAAAATACACCTCAACATCAACCTACACACTTATTAGTATACCAAAGCCAAAGAGAAAAACATCCTAATTTAGGAAGATGATCACAGTTACACAAAACACTTAAACGAAGATTTAGGACCCTGACACCTATACTATTTAGCATACGGAAGAAAGAACCCAGTTATGTTCTTCAAATGATCACGATTTCGTGTCCCAGCTTAATCGTGACGATAATATGTTAATACGAGAATATAATTAGATTATATTACATTTCTATGGGATGAAACTTGTATGGCAACGGAATTTATAATTTAGAATACAATTGAAACAATTGTTAAGACAAAACATTTTTTTTTTCAGTTAAATGTTTAATAATAGGATAATTTCTATCGAATACTAATTTGATCAAAGGTACATCACTAAACAGCAAGTTTAAATTTGTTGATTTTATTTTTAAAGATATTAAATACCTATTTATAAAATACAGTGAAAAAATTAAATGCCTACCCGACCTAGGCAGGCATCTAACCTGGGTCTTTAGCAATCCGGGCGGCTGCACTGACCATTATGCTACCGGCTATATTTTTTCCCTGTATTTTATAAATATTTAATTCAGCTTCAGTGCACAGTCACACTGTAATACATGACATAAAATAGAATAAAAAAAAATAAAAAAAATGCAAAGTGACACAGAAAAGGTATCCACTCAGCATTTGTCAGAACACCAATGGTGTCCTGACGCTGATCTTGCGTGGAAACCTAAAAGAAGACACCAGAAAAAAACAACCAAGACAAAGCTTGCGAACAAAATGTACTATACTACTATAATGAACCTTATCTTAACCTTATTGACTCTTTAGTTGTTTCTCCACACCTTCAGCTCTATTGTCATTTACTATCAGTGGAGATATTTTTCTTCGTTATATTTATCAAAAAAATAAGACATAAGTCCAGTTTAAACATACATAAGAGTATTAAACTCGATAGCCAACGTTAAACAACCCAACCTACACCACTATACGCAGCAACGCGTACCGTGCAAAATCTAAATTCGCCATGCATATTTGATCGTTCGTTAGCGGACCAATCTGCATGCGTAACGTCCCCGTGACGTTCGCGTAATTAATAATTTCGACACTTGGCGATTAACATTTAAACTAGTGTGCAGTTGGAATCGGTCTGAATCGTCTGGACGCGTCCGTGTGCGGTGAAGGCTGGCTGCATACTGTGTATCTATCGATATGTTTATTTTAAAAAGGTAGTTTTTTTTTAAATCGTTTACGACAAAATGCAATGTTTATTAAGATTTTTTTTTGGCCTAATACAAACACAAATGTATTTTTTTTTAAATGCAATTGCAAACATTACAAAATACTACACCTTACGATTAATTACAAACATATCCTAAGGTTTTATGTTTATACACCGTTCGTCTTAAATGGAAACACATAAAATAGTAGTTAAATGTTTAAATCGAAAATATCGAATTATTACCTATACAACTCAATTATTCTCTTGTTATTTTTCATTCTCTCAAACTGCATACGTAACGTCATTACATTCTATGACTAATAATTGCATAGCAATGCACCGCGCAAATGAAACACATGAATTGCTAATCTGTCGGCACAATTAGCCGTGTCTATCGGAGCTCCTTAATAAATCGTCGCCGGTGAGCGTCTGGTCAGAACTGATAATGTTATCTGACTAATTACGCACTAGATAGCCCTTTGCATGGACTTGGCGAGTCTGGGTGCCTAGTGCTAGTTTGATCATGTTAATGAAAAGGAGAATTGGTATGGCAAAATTTTAGCTCAACTTGTTTTTTCCATGGACTTAAACTGCCATATGCATTGTTGTAAGCAATTTTTACAAAGGCTAGTCATCGGGTGGGAGACCAAAAATGTATCATCTCGAGCTCCTCTGTGCTTCGTAAGGCACTGAAAGCAGTTGGTCCCGGCTGCATTAGCAGTCGTTAACTACCACCAATCCGCACTGGGCTCGCGTGGTGGTTTAAGGCCTGTTTTCCCTATCCATCCATAGGGAAGGCTCGTGCCCATGCAGTAGGGACTGGTGATGATGGTGATGAAGCATTGTACGGTTTGCGAAAGGTTACGACTTTCAAGTGTCACCTATTAGTCGACTTTTATAAGTGTTTTCATTTGCCAAGTTGAATATACCTATCTAAAACATTATAAAAGTAAAAATAATAATCTTGTAAAATAATGTATTTAATAAACATACCACTAAGATGACAATAAGGAATAATATTCGGTTAACACATTCTATGGACAGTTGCAACACCAGAGAGGAGTGAATGATAGTCCCTAAAAAGTAGTTAAAACTATTTTCACCATATTCATCAAAACTTACTATAAATCGTGAATGTGCAAATTCCCTTATCTAACAGAACTTTCCCGATACAACCAGAGGCAAAATAGATCGGCCGCCGCAATAAATCGCCGGTGCGTTGCTCATCTATAGATCAGCGTCAATCGGCGCGCGTTCACGCTTCGCCGCGCGGCCTACACACCTCGTGTGTAACATGCCTTAAATCAGACACAGCGTTTGTTGACCGTATATATCTAGAGCATTTGTAATGAAAAAAATGGGAAGTTATAGACGTATGCAACAGCAGTGGCATTCATAAGTTGCCGACCCAGAAAAGTGGTTACCTAAAATCTGCAACAAAAATCATCAACAATATTAGTCGTGAATGTGCGAATTCCCTTATCTAACATAACTTTCCCGATACAACCAGAGGCAAAATAGATCGGCCGCCGCAATAAATCGCCGGTGCGTTGCTCATCTATAGATCAGCGTCAATCGGCGCGCGTTCACGCTTCGCCGCGCGGCCGACACGCCTCGTGTGCAACGTACCTTAAATCAGACGCCGCGTTTGTTGACCGTATATATCTAGAGCATAATCTAATGAAAGAAATGGGAAGCTGTGGACGTATGCAACACCAGTGGTATCACTCATAAGTTGCTGACCCTGAAAAGTAATTAAATCTGCAACAAAAATCATCAACAATATTAGTCGTGAATGTGCAAATTTCCTTATCTAACAGAACTTTCCCGATACAACCAGAGGCAAAATAGATCGGCCGCCGCAATAAATCGCCGGTGCGTTGCTCATCTATAGATCAGTGTCAATCGGCGCGCGTTCACGCTTCGCCGCGCGGCCGACACGCCTCGTGTGCAACGTGCCTTAAATCAGACGCCGCGTTTGTTGTCCGCTCGCAATGTTGTTATTATTAATCAAGTGTAAACGTGACGCTTTTAAATATAGGTAAATAAATATTGCAGACACTAACAGCTGTTAGCTGAAACGATGTATAGTTTTCTGAAACTTACGCGAACACTACTGTTATATATAACACATTGTAATGAAACAATTTTTACGAATCTACTCGCGTTTATTCTACACATTTTAGATTCTTTTAAATTTTACTTTACTTATGTTTAAATAATTTTTAACGCAAATTTTGTTGCGAACAAATTACAAAAACACAAATGTTGAAAAAATTTCCACGAGCAGGGTTTGAACCTGCACCCTTCTGACATACCGGTATACCGGACATACCTGACCCGATATGTCAGAAGGGTGCCGGTTCAAACCCTGCTCGTGGAAATTTTTTCAACATTTGTGTTTTTTTTTTACTTTACTTTTTAAAATTTTTTTTTTTTGTGTTTTTGTAATTTGTTCGCATCAAAATTTGCGTTAAAAAAAATAAAAAACAAAACAAAAACATTTCATAAATGGCTTGCCTCCTTCTTAATTGATCTTTAGTATTTGTAAAATTATTATGATCGGATGTTAATGACGGTAGTTGTTGACATCGAATGGGCGCCTTTGGCTTTCAAAGTAAAAAGTAAATAGTGTTGAATAATTTCAGCGGGTTAGAACCATGATAGCTCAATTGGGAGAGCACCTGACCCTGTATGTCAGAAGGGTGCAGGTTAAGAGAAATTTTTTTCATCATTTGTGTTTTTCTCATTTTACTGTTATATTTAGAATCCTTTAAATGCACCTCAAATCGATGGAATCGCTAATGGATTTGTAAAATCTTGTTTAATTTCATACTTACTATAGTTTTAAGTTGTATGGTATAGATTTCCAGGTTACTGAACAAATCATCTGCCAAGCAACTTTCTTTTTTATTATCATCTTCATCATCATCGGCCTATCTTAGTCCACTACTGGACATAGGCCTCCTCTAATGAGCACCATGCGCTCTGTCCTCAGCTTGACGCATCCAGCATCTGCCTGCAGTCTTTCGCAGGTCATCATCCCACCTGGCCGGAGGGCGTCTTACACTACGTTACTACTTACTTACTTACTTTTTAATTATACTACGGGACATTATCTCTCCTGATGAAAGAATAGTATTGAACTTGGTATATAATAGCGCCCTAGGTATATGTAGAAATGCACTTTACCCGTAATCCTCAACAGTTGAGAAAGTAAAGCCAAAGAATCACATAGAACTAAATGAATAGAATAGAACAGAATAGCATTTAATAGAATATTTTGCGTATGAACAGGGTACATGGGGAGATGTTATAACATGGTTAGGCTCACCCTATTCAGCTAACTATGATGGTAGCATGCAAAAGTAAATTAGAATACAAATTTAAAATCAATAAAATTATAAAATTACAAACAAACAAACATCATCATCATCATCATCATCTCAGCCAAAAGACGTCCACTGCTGGACAAAGGCCTCCCCCAAGGATCTCCACAACGACCGGTTTTGTGCTGCTCGCATCCAGCGGCTTCAAACAAAAAAAAAAAAAAACAAACAAACATAATAAATCAAAATTTATTTAAGGCTGTATGGTGTAGTTCCTCTGCCTTTTTCAAACAACTGGGTCAATTAAAATTCTGTCTTGTCCATGGCGGAAAACTTCTTTCAAGGTTAAAGAATTTTAGAAGTAAACGAGCCGTAAAACAATAAATTGAACAATTAAATACCTATATTAAATGTCAATTGCTTAAATTACTAATACAAATGAAGAATCAAGTTATAAATACAATTAAAAAATTATTACAGTCCGTATACAATTTAAAATTAGAAAATAATATGTCAGGTAGGTACTCACAATACAACAACGAATATCACTCAATGCAATGCAAGAAAATTTAAGGCATCATCAAGGTACCTACATGAATATTGCAGCATTTGTGTTTTAAATATTCTTGCACCAAGTAAAAGGCGTGTGCGTTAAGCCAATTAAACAACGTACTATGGAGTTTTTTAATGGTAAGTTCTTTAATTTTTTCAGGTTGTTGATTATATATCCAGAAGCATTTTTTCTGAATTTGCGTAGAAATAGAAATAGCAATATCATTTATTTTCGCTTCAATAAGGTACACTGTATATGTTAATTACAATAAATATGATAAATATAAATTCTGCCTATTCGGCTATTAACTAATAGCGTGCAATTATGTCTTGTAATATACAATAAAATTCAAATCGTAATTAAAAGTCACATCAATAAGTACATATAAAACTTATAATAGACAGTGAAAAAATTAAACGCCTACCCGGCCCAGCCAGGAATCGAACCTGGGTCTTCCGCAATCCGGGCGGCTGCACTGACCGCCATGCTACCGGGAAGGCTGACGTAAGCGCTGAATTTTGTCACTTCTTTTTAAGTTTTGAGTGCTAATAGCGGCACAGTGCGCCATCTATCCAAGGGTCATTGTAACCAATGGCCATGCAGATTCACCTTCGCAGATGAAATACCAAAAATTTGATAACACAACGCTATAGTAAATTTTACTTTTTATTTTCAAGTGCTAATTGCTGCACTGAAGCTAAATTAAATATTTATAAAATTTATAAAATACAGTGAAAAAAAACAGGTTCGATTCCTGGCTGGGTCGGGTGGGCGTTAAAATTTTTTTTCACTGTATTTTATTAATATTTAATTTAGCTTCAGTGCAGCAATTAGCACTTGAAAATAAAAAGTAAAATTTATCAATAAGTACGTAAAGTTAAAAATTTAAGTTATACATATCAAGTTCTATTTAAAAATTCATTAACCGTATGAAAGCCTGATCCAAGCCAACTGTATAAGGCCCTTTTAAACTTATTGAACGGCATGTCTTTTATGGATTGAGGTATTTTATTAAGTATTGTCACACTCATCCAAAAACAACAAATGTAAAGTTAAAAGTAAAGTAAACAGCCAATAATTGTCCTACTGCTGGGCAAAGGCCTCCATCATTGAAATCAAGTCATCGCTACAATTGATGGGTAATGGCTTAATCACTTTGCTTACCAAGTCCGGGTTCGAAAATACATTTTGCCCGACCTGGCAATTGAACCCGGGACCTTCGGGTATCGGGTCGAACGCTCTGCCACTCGGCCACCGAGGCGAACTAAACGTGTTCGTATGATAAAAAAAACTTTCTCTAACTTTAAATGTTGCTTTATAATAATAACATTGTGCAAGACTAATGAGAAAATGCCACAAAAAACCAGTAGTAATGCTAAACTATCACGTCTTGAATAACTTTAACGATCTTCGTAGAAACAATATTGTAGATGGTATGACTTCAACATTCTTCTATAATTTAATGTATGCCAGTGGAATTGTCATTCGATATACTTGAAGAGATGATGGCAAACGTCCGCTACGTTGAATGAGCGTAGCTTATTTTGTTTGTCTTTATTGAAGTACTAATAGATGGAATTATAGATTTATTATCATAGAATAATATTTCGAAAAATGCTATTCAATACCACGATTTAGGTTATTACAAACATAATGTAGACAAAAATGTCTACTGTATAAGTTACTTAAAAGTAAGCTCACCAATCAATTACAATTATTGATGATAATGATTTAAAACTCACAAGACAAAACTGTTGTCCATACTTTGAATAACAATAGCAATTTTTTTAATTTCAAACTTTCAAAATATCGAAGTTTTTATAATATGTACGTTTGAAATCCAGTTTAATCATTATTCTCTTCTTATTTCTGTTACCTTTAATCATAATATAATTATCTATCACTATTAAAACAAAACACTCCGACCTCCAAACAGCTATTCCAATCCCAGCTACTGAATACCTATCTCCACAACCCGTTCTATTTCCAACGTTCGAAACAATCGCGCATCGGCAGTCGCAATTTCATAATTGTTTCAAAGCAACTAACACGCCACCGTGTCCAGGCCACGTGCTGTCACCGTTTTTTCATCAATTTGCCGAGTCCATTGATATGCGATGCGCAATCGCGATTCGCACGTCGCATACATACGATTAAAAAATCGCGGCGGTAGGTGACCGGCGCGGACTCAGCTTTAATTGAATAGATTTCGCGTCACACAGCGACTCCTAATTGTCTAATTTGTAGCGAAAACAAGGTATCGTTTGGCGGACGAATACGTTATTAAGTTATGCAAAAGGACTTTCTTTTGGAGCGGGATATGAGTGGTGGAATAACAAGCAGCAGCTTTATGCCGGCTTGAAGTTACCGTTAACAATAATATTGTCAAGCATATTATGAATTATAATAGCAACTGGTGCTCAAATCTAGGCGAAGAATTAAATCAAATTCTTACTTGAATTTCAAATCTAATAAGGTGTCAAAATGAATGTTTGGTTTCTGTCATCATTGCTACGATTTTTGTCAATGTTATTTTTATTAACATGTACGTAAGTAGCATTTGCCTTCTTGGCGGGAAATTGAAGAGTCATGTCTGCGGTTTTGTTTTATTTTCTAAAATTTGTGTTATGTCGAATATTAATGTCAAACAATGGTGGATTATTAACCGTTAAGTTTCCGTGAGTGTGCATGAGTGTTGGCAAATGAAACAAAATAGTGCAACGGCACTTTTCAAATTCTCTCAAGAAGTCCGCCGCATGAGGAGTTAGTAAAGCCCCACATCTTTACTGAGCAACTCGAGGGGTTGGGGGGTATATCATTTCTCACTTTCATTTATAATATCATTCATAATCATCATACAGGAAATATTGTCTATTTATGTATTACTTGTAAGAAAAATTACTTCGACACTGGCTAAATGTGCTAATCGCACAAAGCCATCAACTAAAAAAAAAAGTGGCATTTGTTTTTTAGAGAGAAAAAACTCTTTGCACCTTAAACTTCAATCGACAAACGAGGCACTATTAAACATACTGTAAGAATTATGAATAATAAAACCTAATGATAGCTACACAAAGTTAATAATAATGACACTATTGAAGCAAATGAGGAATTCCATTTAACAAACGATGCAGTCGCGAATAATATTAATGACGTCGAGAGGTGTATTGACAAATCGATCAAACAGAAGCAATGGCGTGTAATACAAACGATCACCTGCAGAATTACTGATGTTATGAGCAATGTCATAAATAAGCAGAAAACAACGACACAAACTGCATACACACGTGGATCGTTTGATGGATCATAATGGTGTTATAAGATTAATGGTTTTGTAAAGCTTGTAATTTAATTTTAAATTATCGTTTATAGGATTTTGTGTACAATTTTTGATGATGGTACACGTTTCCGTAAAGGTAAAGATTATCAATTTAAGTCATGTACTTAGGTACCTACTTAAATGTTCATTTAAAAAGTTAATTACAAAATAAATGCTATAAAGTGTTGTGCTGTACTTACTAACGTCTATTCAATCAATATCAATTCTTATGCAGTTACTTGGTTTAAAAGCAGACCGATCTACTGTTTTAGATCTACTAGTTTTTGAGTAAGAATCTACTAGATTTTTAAAGTAAACATCAAGTTTGTGTTGTGTAACATATTAGGTAGATGTTCAACTAAAAAAACGAGAAGATCCACTCAAGTCTTGAATCATTCTAAGTAGAATCAATTGCTGACGTAACGTTCTATTTTGACGATTCGCTAGTGATCTAACTTAGCGATGACGTCACAAACTAGAAAGGACAAAAAGCAATCAACGGTTTCTATTGTCAGTGTGGCCTTCGCCAACATAGGTGCAACATTATTATTCTTCGACAGGCTCACTATAAACCCGGTGGTATGTAGGCAAGACCCAGGCGTGTGGGTGGCCTGAGTTCTAAAGTTTTTACTTGCGGACGTGAGGCCAACAACGGTAGCTGAATACTTAGAAACAACAAGTAGACGGATAAACAAGAACGTTTGCGAATTCTCTAATTTAGACCAGTAGGCCTAGCCAAAGTAACAGTAAGAAAACGATAGCGAAGTTCGAATAGAATAAAATGTATGGGATTGACATAAGCCGCGCTAAATCACGTGGTCAATCTTATATCAATCCTATACATTTTATTCTTTTCGAACTTCGCTATCGTTTTCTTAATGTTACTTTGGCTACCGCCATAGAAGGCCTAGTATGAGTTATTTTTGACATTCGGTCACGTTTACGATAACGAGTTGCCATACAAATGGCAATATTTTAACTCCGCTCGTATGTCGCCAGGAGGCACTATTTGAATGCTGTACTAATTTTCGTTTTAGTAAACGCAATCGAATGAATACGGATAGTATACAAAACGCACATTAGGCACTCAGAGGGCCTAGTGTGAGTTTTTGACATTCGATCATGTGAACGAGTACGAGAGTTAGTATGGCATTAAAGCAGCACCCCCTGTGTGGTGCCGGGGATCTTTATCCCCGTTGCACCACCCCATCTCTTCTCGTGGGTGTCGTAAAAGCTGACTAAGAGACCATTCAGAGAGACCATTCATTCAACAGAGGATGGGCAGCAGCATCTCTCTGAGGTTACCCTTAACCTACTGCGATCGCCAACCCGCCTGCCAAGCGTGGCGATTACGGCAAATACCCCCCATGATGATTTGGGGGAGGCCTTTGTCCAGCAGTGGACGTCTTTTGGCTAAGATGATGATGATGATGATACAAGAAGAGTTAAAAGAAGATGTTCCATTTTTGTATGAAGGCAGGGCCCCCTAATTCTTACAGTGATGAAATTATATTTTGCGAAAAGAGCACAAAATAAGAAACCTTTCCATGTATTAATATATTTTTAAACATACCCGGTCAGATAATAAAAAATCATAAAATAGCAACCCTAAGCTTTTTCTACCTTGGCGACTTCGCTTTTCTAATGTCTTGACAACTGCGTGAAGTGAACTGTCAGTGTCAGATGTCAAATCTTATTATTTAAATTAGTACCTACATAATGCAATGGTACTATCCATTACAGCCAGCAACATGGTTTCATTTTCAGGAAATTGCATTGAAACCTTAAAATACCTTTTAGAATATATAAATAAGTTCAGCAATATATAAAAACACTTAAAACTTTCATTAGAACCCAAAAATAATAAGAAAAGCTTGATGAAGAAACCAAGATTTCAAGTTTTTAAATATTTTTTAAATGATGTTGGGGCCTTTTTATATATTTTTCCTTTTTGGAAACATCATCTCAGAAGGCAGATCTATCAGAAAAGCATCACTTCAAAACTGTATCAAAATAAGGACCCAAAAACAAATATCTCCTTTGCTATACAAATTTACGTTTTCGTAAACGTAATCGCCCCCCTGTGTGGTGCCGGGGATAAAGAATTGCACCACCCCATATCTTCCCGTGGGTGTCGTAAAAGCCGACTAAGGGACCATTCCAGAGGATGGGCAGCAGCATCTCTCTGAGGTTACCCTCAACCTACTGCGATCGCCAACCCGCCTGTCAAGCGTGGCGATTACGGCAAATACCCCTCATATCCTTGGGGGAGGCCTTTGTCCAGCAGTGGACGTCTTTTGGCTGAGATGAGATGAGATGATGAAACGTAATCGAATGAATATGGATAGTCAGAGAAGCGTCTTTAAGTATTTTCAAAGAAATAAGTATTACAGTGCCGTTGAATGGGGTTACTTTTGAATCAGATGTTACATTCATCGCAGCTATAGATATCTATCAGATGTAAGTAGCTGCTAAAATGGGTATCTCTAGCATCCTAAGCGTCTCTAGTGTGATTACTTCCAGAATCATACCGTAGAACTGCACATAAAAGACAATTCAAGAGAAGCTTTAGGAGTACAAAGGAGTGATCAATGAACGGGGCCACTTTTAAATCATCATCATCATCATCATCATCAGCTCATTTTATGTCCCCACTGCTGGGGCACGAGCCTTCCCTATGGATGGATAGGGAGAACGGGCCATAAACCACCACGCAGGCCCAGTGCGGGTTGGTGGTTGTTAACGACTGCTAATGCAGCCGGGACAGACGGCTTTACGTGCCTTCCGAAGCACGGAGGAACTCGAGATGATAGATTTTTGGTCACCCATACGGTGACCGGCATTTGCAAAAGTTGCTTAACCTTAGCACTCGCAGACCGGGCGTGTTAACCACTGCGCCATCGAGCTCCTCATACTTGTCTTGATTTAAAAGAGGCCCCGTTCTAACGTACTTTATGTAATATTTTAGACGATATCAGCAAAAACAAAATAAAAATTTCAGTATTTTTTTAAGTTAAATTATAAGAACCTCACAGGGCTACTTGGTGTAGTAGGTACTGTAACGAACTGAAGTTTGATAGCCTTTCTATTATTTATACTAAATTGTATGAAAACACATTATTAATTTAATTCGTATTCTCTAATAAATTATATTTACTTAATTGTTAATATAGAAAAGAGTTTAATACTGCTTGGTAAAAATCTCATTATATTTTGGAATTCTATTAGTTAAACCTCTTTACATTAAATGAGATATTTAAAAGAAATAGAGAAAATGAATTTTGAAAGTCTGTCAGAAAAATATGATTTTGAGGTAGTCAGAGATAAATTATGGAAGAGAAGAGTGATAAAATTACGTGAGAACTGGATAAGAGTTATAACAGCCATCTTAAAGCAACACGTGAATAGAAATAGAACATGTTTGTTGGATGGAGGATTGTAGGCCCTGTTAAGGCTCTATAAGTGCCTTTTTATGGATTAATGGACCACTGAAGGGTCCTAAAGCCTTTTTTATTTATTATTTATTATTTAGTAGTTAATTTTAGAGTTTATTAAGTATTTCAGGTTGAGTTTAATGACCCTTTGCTAATGTCAATGATAGATAAATGGAGGAGAACAAACTAATACAAATTCTGAATGTTTGGTTCAGTTGATCAAATGAAATGATTGGAGACCAATTTAAATAAAATCTAATTCCAAGGAACAATAAATAATAAAGGATTACATGGTAAGAACAATAGTATTCATTTGATTTACAAATAATAAACTAAATAATAAATACTTTCTATTCGGGTTGACCTATTCCTTTAACAACTTTAATACCCGAACCTTGAACAAATCTTAATCACTTTATTTTGTACGGGACACACTCTTCGAGTCTACATGGAACTTTATGTGTGCTACGGGTTTGCTGAGTGACAAGGTCTGCTATTCATCAACGACTCTACGAGCAGGAGACTTCGGGGTTGCTGACGTCTGGAGACTGGTGTAAACATGAGTCAGGATTTATCGGTACAATTTTATTATTTATAACCAAGGTGACTTTGGAGTTACATTCATTGGGAGAATTTCTCAATATTTGTTAACTTTCAAACATCAATCTAGGTAAGTGTAATGATTATCGCTCTATTTAAAGGACGGTCATATCTCATTTATCTCAATTATTAATAATAAAGATATAGACATTTTATTATAAAAATTATGACATTTCTTGAATATAAAAAAGGGAGATTTGAAGTTTAATGTCAACTTTCAACTATTTTAAAATAAAGTCATAATGTTCCTTTTGAATATTATTTGACATTAGAATAAAAAATAAATAAACAAAACAAAATTAATAGGTTTTGATCACTCAAGTGGTGGTAGCTGAAGAGTGAGGAGTTCTAAAATTTTGGAATTGAACAACTGTGAGTTAAACAATTATAATTGATATTATAACTATTTCAAATTCAAACCTTACAAATAATAAATAAATTATTTTAATTATGTAAATTCAAACAGTAGTTTAAATTCTTTTCTTACTAAACAAAGGTAATACTTTTAATTTGAAATCTTTCTTTAATATTATTCTAAGATTTATTCTTTCCTTTTAATCTCTTGAAATTCAAATAACGTAGTTTAGAAAACCTAACTATTCAATCATGTTGAACCTTTTACCTTTACTCTGATTATTCTTTTAATTTAAACTCTAACTAGATTAATATATTATATTATACTTTCCTAAAGAAATCTTTTAATTACATAATTAGTCAGTCGAATTCATTTCATAAATCTGACACTATCTTCTTCACTTCCGTTTACCATTTAATGATGAAATAATGCTTTTGGTGATTAGGTTACAATCTACAAACCCAAATCTATCTAATAAACGTAATCACCAAACAGCTCGCGTAAATCCAACAGAAATTAGAAATCTTATAAATACAAATTTAGGGATTTATCTTGTTTGAGAATATTTACAACTTAATAATTCAAAGAGTAATTATTTTCGAAAGGAAGTATGTAAACAGTATAAGTTTTCATAATCACAATTCCATTTAACAATTTATACTGACAACTTCCGAGGCTTAGAGACCTATGGGCTCAGGTATGGTTGAATCCGTGTAGGCACAAATGCACGTCAGTGGGGTCTACTGGGTAGTGCGCGGTGATAGGTGGTTCGATTCCCCTTTGGCTTGCTTCAAGCAAGGCAATAGCTCAATGGTAGAGCCCCGACACATGCTGGTAGATTACCCGCTGTTCGAACCAACCATACAGTGTTCATTTCATTCCTCAAAAGCCTCTCGCGTTCTTTCATAGGATTAGAAATAGGAAAAGTATGAAAAGATGAATGTTTGTAATGTCCCCTTTATATTATTGTATTTGTTTATCTTTTGCTTTGTTAGTTCATCTCCAAGAGAGCTCCAGAATTATATATGTGGACCTTTCATCGCATCAGCCACTATATTTCTGGATGCTGTGTTGTCGTCTTTCGAGGCAGACGGGGCGGGACTCTACAGGGTCACGCTGGCACCACTCTGTATAAATGAGGTTACTAAGTAAAAGATATTCAAAGTCTTTTGTTATCGTTCTTTCCTTTCGCGTTAAATGTCTAACTTCATGATGATGGTTTGAGAGATAGAATTAGATTAGGGCCAGGTTTGTTTGGGTCCTGTGGGCCTGGTCGGGTGTTTGACCTAGAGGCAGCAGGATAGGTGCGTCCAAGGGAGGTCAGGAGGGGGCGCTTAGTTTAAATTCATTACTCTCCTATTAGAAACTGAGTTGTGCTCACACCCGAGGACTCAAATAAATTGCCAAATTCCGGCATTACCCCTGTAATTAATTATTTAGTAAATGAACAATATAAACTAGAGTTTGTCTGCCTAATAAAGATCTTGAGTTACTTATTTATAAAAAATTACACAACGTAGAATGGTCCTACCCTAGACTTCACATGCCAATAACAAAGACTATCTTTGTTTTCCTAAACTCAAATATCCTTGGCCAGTTGAGATCGTCACAATGGTGCCGTTACCAGGATGAGTTAATTATTATTGGTCTAATTATCCTTTAATTGATCAAAAGTTGAGATCGTCACAATGGTGCCGTGACCAGGATGCCTGATATACATTAATTTTGGTCTAAAAATCTTTGGCCACTTGAGATCGTCACAATGGTGCCGTGACCAGGATATTTAGGCCAATGAAAAAATGACAGACTCTGATTATTTTGTTCTATTACTTTTCTAATTTAGTTTGATCTAGTTTTACGCGCCCTCCTTACTTCCTTACGCTTGTTAGTATTCTGTTAGTTTAGTGTGAACGGATGTTAAATAAATAAATTTGGTTTATTTCTTTCTCAATATTTTAATAAATTGGTAATTATTCTATTCTAAAGAAAATTTTAAATAAGAGTTTTGTTTGATTAAAATTCTTATTTGGATTTTGAAAACAAAACTTTTAGTACTGAAATAAGGGTTTTAGTTTTGAATACTATTATTTCAAGTACTATATAAAAAAAAAAAAACTATAAAGTTTTATTAAAGATACTTATTCGTGAGCAAGGGTTGTATTTATAAATGACTCTTGGTTTCGAGCAATACTAAATTATACATAACTAAGTTATACAAATTATCATGTATATAAACACTATAAAACTATGTTAATTTAATAAAGAATTTCTTATTTGTTTTATTTATGTTAATCTTAAGTCCATTTTATTCAAAGACTTTTCTTTCCACTTCCAGATTTGGTTAAAACAAAAAGTAAGCCAATGCCACTCACTTGAGTTTTTTTTATTTAGTTTATTTTTCTTTTATATTACAATTTTATAAGATGTTTTAATTTTAAATTAATTTTATAATAAAAAAATAAAATTTTGTCCAAACATTTAAAGTGAGGGGTAGAGATCTATGGATCTTTTAATTTGACACCAATCGACACAAGATGTACATTGTTACAGACGTTAAAATGTCTAATTTTAAAAGGAGCATTGCAGTTTCACTCGAAGGCAATATTGGAGCTGGGAAGAGCACGTTTCTAAATTATTTTCGCGGAGAGGTCTCGATGACTGTCTTTCCGGAACCGGTAGAGAGGTGGACAGATTTCCATGGAACAAATTTATTCGATTTATCTAAAAAAGAACCATTGAAGTGGGCTTACCCTTTCCAAAGTTTGGTTCAACAGACACTTCTTGAGAATCATTTGGCTAAAATTTCTACTCCCGTCCGAGTGATGGAAAGATCTTTATTTAGTACTCGACATTGTTTTATTAAACCCCTATTTGAAGAAGGGATTCTACACCCAGTTCATATTGCCTTGTTGGAAAATTGGCATAAATTTATTCAGGAAAATTTTGCAGTGGGTCTAGACCTGCTAATTTATTTACGAGTAGATCCGGAGATAGCCTATCAACGAATTCTTACTAGAGGTCGAAAGGAAGAGGCAAACATTGAATTAACCTATTTGAGAAAATTGCACAATCTGCATGAGATCTGGTTAAAGAAAGATAAATGTTTGGACTCAGGGGCTAGGATCCTCACTATTGATGCAAATCTTTCGGAAATAGAATTAAAACCAAAATTTGAACAAATTAAAGAGAGTATAGTAAACTTACTTCTGGACTAAATGTTGTTTCAGACTAAATAAACTTAAAAATGCCTCCTAAAAGAACATCACCTATTCCTGCATCAACTGAGAAAAAAACAGTAGAAGGGAATCAAACTAGAACTATTGCTTCAAATGTGGAATCAGTCAGATTTAGACAATTGAGACGTACAATTGGAATTTTAAATCGGAAGATAGGGAATTTAGAGACTAAATTAATAGAGTCTAGCTCTTCAACTAGGATAGATGAAATTCCTGGGCAAAGCATTGTTCCAGCTTCTATTCAATATGCTGTTATGGATTATAAAACAGATCGTCCCAAGTACCCTGGAAAGACAGGCATGCATCCTGTTACATTCCTTGAAGATCTAGAAGTTTATTTAAGGAGACTTTCATCTAAAGAACATGTCATAGATCATGTTGTGGCTTGTTTAGAAGGAGAAGTCAGAAATTGGGCTCGTGTTTTTCGTCAACGTTGGAATACACTCTCGGATTTTAAACAAGATTTTCTTCAGACATATTGGAGTGAGACAGAGCAGAGTGTGTTACGAAGAAGGATAATTTCGGAACACTGGGATTCGTCTATTACAAAATCCATGTTAGATCATTTCCTTGTTTTTATGGGACAAGCAAAGATGTTGACCAATCCACCTCCAGAAGGACAACTAGTCAATGATTTAATGCGACACTTCCCTAAAAATATCCAGTATATGTGGGTTTTACGAAAAGGAAATACCATTATTGAGGCAGCTGAACTTTTAAGGAAATTTGACTCAATAGAAGATCAGATTGGCGCTACCATGTCCGAAACTGGTTCGTATATGTCATCTAAAGAGGGGAAATCTAAGTCTCATGGAAGAGAATATGCAATCTCAGCAAAACGTCGTAAGATTGGAAAGGAGGTGAATTGTTTGGAGACAGAACCTAAATCACTGACATTTGGAGAAGAAGGAGAAGTACAGAATTTAAACTAGAGGCAACTAAAGAAGATGCCCCTACTTTAGTTGAAGAATATAGAGGGCTACGTTTTATACCAGGCGTGCGAATGATGATCAAGATGGGTTGGATACCAGGAAAAGGATTAGGGAAAGATGCGCACGGTAGACTCTTCCCTGTCTCCTTGGCTAGACGAACTAAAGCTGGTAGATTTTTCGGAATAGGATTTAAAGATGATGTCATTAAGGTAAAATCAGTTGAGCAAAACGAATTTAAGTTAAATGGGGGCGAAGGTAATTTTTGGAATAATCAAATGCCAAAGACATTGACGTTAGTAGGATCTTTATTTGATGATTTTTGCGAAGATGAGTTAGAACAAACAAATTTTACTAAGGCAGAGATCGAAATTAATATTGAAGGGTTACTTGTTTGTTGTCTTATTGATACTGGTAGTGAAATTACTTGCGTTTCGGAAGATTTATTTAATCAGATAATTGCAAAGTCTGTAAATCATGTTCCTTTGTTACCCATTAAACCTATTCATATACGTGGAGCGGTAGGACAACGAAGTTTAAGGGTTCATCAAGTAATTAATTTGACCTTAAAGGTGGGTGAAAATATTCTAAATGGAAATTTCTTGGTGGTTCCTCGTTTAGTTAGACCAGTCATATTGGGATTAGATTGGCTGATCTCATATGAGGCAACTCTTAAGTTGGGACAAGATGTGAAAATGCTCACAATTAAAAATTTGGGCAAAAATATAAAGATACCTCTTATTAAGGAGAAGGTCTGTACATTAGAGTCTAATGTAATTATTACAGAAAAGGATAAGGTTAATAAGGAATCCGAATATATGATTAGTCAGATTAAAATTGGTATGGAACTTACTGCTGAGCAGGTTTCGGAATTAAATCGTATTATAGAGAGACATGGAAAGGTGTTTACTACCACCTTAGGAAGAGCGGATTGTTACACTCATGAAATTGTTATGGAACCTCATGTTCCAGAGATACGTCGATCTTATCCTGTTCCTTACAATTACAGACGTAAAGTAGAAGAAAAACTTGATGAGATGGAGTCTCTTGGTATAATTTCACGGGCTTCTACACCGTATAGTAGTCCTCTTACATTCACACTTAAGCCAGATGGTTCAGTTAGAGTTTTATTAGATGCAAGAGAAATTAATAAGTATATGGTGGCTGAATCTGAGGCTCCACCTTTTCAAATAGATGTACTTAATGCTTTTCATGGGTTAAATATATTACAGTTTTAGATTTAAATAACGCGTATTTTCAGATACCTATTACGCTAGAAAGTAGAAAATATACAGGGTTCACATTAAATGGAAAATCCTATTTTAAATATAAAGTAGAACATGTTAGAGGGGTTGACAATCAAGGGGTTGATATTTTATCACGATATCCAAGTGATGGATGTATTCAAGAAAATAAGGTGCGATTACCAGAGATCTTATATATGGGAATTAAACCTAATTCAAATCTATTGGCTAGATTGGGGTGTTTAGAGAATTTACAAAATGAGGATCAAGTTATTAGAGAAATTAAAGGTGCATTACTTGGTACAACAAATTTAGTGGGAAGAATGGGAAGATTAGTTCAAAGATGTAAAATTGAACAAGGAATAGTAAAATTTAATCGAAGCAATCCACTAGAATCAAGTTGGGTAATCTTTTTACCTAAAGGTTTATGTGAGGAAGTAGTGAAACAGTTACACTTAGAAATAGGTCATTCGGGGGTCTATAAAACTGTTTTGTATTTGAAGAAAAGGTTTTTCTGGGTAAAAATGAGGGTCATTGTAAAATCAATAATCAAAAGATGTCCAGAGTGTCAATTATCAAAATCAGATAATGTTAAATTTGTGGGAGAATGTCAATCTATTGTTACACAAGATCCAGGGGATATGGTAATGGCTGATCTATATGGCCCTATTATTAAAGGAAGGTCAGGAGCTGACCATATATTTATTATACAAGACACGTTTACAAAATTTCTAAAATTATTTGCTTTAAATTCAATTACTTCACAGGCAGTCTTAGAAAAATTTATGGAGTTTGTTAATATTTTAAAACCAAAAACAATAATGACAGATAACGGTAAACAATTTATTTCTAAATTATGGAAAGAGGAGCTAGGTAAATTAGGGGTTAAACCTTTATACACAACTATTCGAAATCCTAGGCCTAATACAGTAGAACGAGTAAATCGAGAGTTGGGAAAATATTTTCGATTGTACTGCGGATTAAATCACCAAGATTGGGATTCTTTATTACCTAAAATAGAAGAACTTTATAATAATTCAATACATTTAAGTACAGGTTTTACACCTATGGAGTTGATGTTTGGAAAAGGGCCAAAAACCACATTTGATAATTCAATACCAAAACTATGTCGGAGAGGTTTAGGTTTACTAAGGGATCAAGCGCGAGAAAATCTTAGAAGATTTGCAAATATACGTCAAAGTAAATTCAATCGCTCACATAAGCTAACTGAGTTTCAGATAGGAGAACAGGTTAAGGTACGGAGGTTGAATAAAGTGGGAACAGATTCAACAAGATGTAGAAAATTTGAACGTACTTTTGAGGGACCATTTATCGTTGCGGGGAGTCCTTTTAAAAATGTATATTTATTGACAAGACCTAATACCACATTAGTTCGTGGATTATTCAATACTGTAAATTTAGCTAAGTATTTTGACTGAAAATTAAGAAAGAATTATATTCATTGTTATCAGGGTATTGTCAAAGAGTATGGCAGTTTTAAGAAAATTAAAGGAACAACAAGGATGGGATTTAGAACAACAAATAAGAAAGGAATGGGTTGTTCTTGATTTCAAAATAAGATTTATGAAAAAAAATTCATACCCTCTAAATTTAACAAGAGAACAGCTGATTAAAGGTTGGGATGATGTGGGATCAGGGATGGTCAAAATAGCTCAATATATTAATGAAGTTTTAGATAGAGAGAACTTTAAGCTTTGGAGAATTCTCATAACATTACACGAAAGGGGAGAGAGACTGTACAGACATTTTGAACTTCTTTTCAGTGCTAGAGATCCAAGAGTTGGATAATTTTATGTTTTAGTTATCTACCTAAGGAGAAAGGGAAGATTGTTGGTCTATTGGGGCGTAATTTTATGCTTAATATTTAATTAATTAATATATTTTCAAAATTAAGGAATGTCTAAATTAGTGTACAGGTTAACTGTTTGTTAATTTAATTACTTATTCATAATTTGAGCGAATTAGTAGAATTGAATTTTATAATTTGATTGTAACTTATTAATTAAATTATTAGTCATTCTTAGGGAGGAGATTATTTAACTTAAATATTTAATTCTAATTAAAGATGTTTGGACAAATTTGTTTATTTTAAAGGTGTATAATCTCTAACCTTCACTTCGTCATGTTAGGTTCATAATCACCGTTTCAGACTCATCTACGGTTTTCAATTATACAGGGGCGATTGTAACGAACTGAAGTTTGATAGCCTTTCTATTATTTATACTAAATTGTATGAAAACACATTATTAATTTAATTCGTATTCTCTAATAAATTATATTTACTTAATTGTTAATATAGAAAAGAGTTTAATACTGCTTGGTAAAAATCTCATTATATTTTGGAATTCTATTAGTTAAACCTCTTTACATTAAATGAGATATTTAAAAGAAATAGAGAAAATGAATTTTGAAAGTCTGTCAGAAAAATATGATTTTGAGGTAGTCAGAGATAAATTATGGAAGAGAAGAGTGATAAAATTACGTGAGAACTGGATAAGAGTTATAACAGCCATCTTAAAGCAACACGTGAATAGAAATAGAACATGTTTGTTGGATGGAGGATTGTAGGCCCTGTTAAGGCTCTATAAGTGCCTTTTTATGGATTAATGGACCACTGAAGGGTCCTAAAGCCTTTTTTATTTATTATTTATTATTTAGTAGTTAATTTTAGAGTTTATTAAGTATTTCAGGTTGAGTTTAATGACCCTTTGCTAATGTCAATGATAGATAAATGGAGGAGAACAAACTAATACAAATTCTGAATGTTTGGTTCAGTTGATCAAATGAAATGATTGGAGACCAATTTAAATAAAATCTAATTCCAAGGAACAATAAATAATAAAGGATTACATGGTAAGAACAATAGTATTCATTTGATTTACAAATAATAAACTAAATAATAAATACTTTCTATTCGGGTTGACCTATTCCTTTAACAACTTTAATACCCGAACCTTGAACAAATCTTAATCACTTTATTTTGTACGGGACACACTCTTCGAGTCTACATGGAACTTTATGTGTGCTACGGGTTTGCTGAGTGACAAGGTCTGCTATTCATCAACGACTCTACGAGCAGGAGACTTCGGGGTTGCTGACGTCTGGAGACTGGTGTAAACATGAGTCAGGATTTATCGGTACAATTTTATTATTTATAACCAAGGTGACTTTGGAGTTACATTCATTGGGAGAATTTCTCAATATTTGTTAACTTTCAAACATCAATCTAGGTAAGTGTAATGATTATCGCTCTATTTAAAGGACGGTCATATCTCATTTATCTCAATTATTAATAATAAAGATATAGACATTTTATTATAAAAATTATGACATTTCTTGAATATAAAAAAGGGAGATTTGAAGTTTAATGTCAACTTTCAACTATTTTAAAATAAAGTCATAATGTTCCTTTTGAATATTATTTGACATTAGAATAAAAAATAAATAAACAAAACAAAATTAATAGGTTTTGATCACTCAAGTGGTGGTAGCTGAAGAGTGAGGAGTTCTAAAATTTTGGAATTGAACAACTGTGAGTTAAACAATTATAATTGATATTATAACTATTTCAAATTCAAACCTTACAAATAATAAATAAATTATTTTAATTATGTAAATTCAAACAGTAGTTTAAATTCTTTTCTTACTAAACAAAGGTAATACTTTTAATTTGAAATCTTTCTTTAATATTATTCTAAGATTTATTCTTTCCTTTTAATCTCTTGAAATTCAAATAACGTAGTTTAGAAAACCTAACTATTCAATCATGTTGAACCTTTTACCTTTACTCTGATTATTCTTTTAATTTAAACTCTAACTAGATTAATATATTATATTATACTTTCCTAAAGAAATCTTTTAATTACATAATTAGTCAGTCGAATTCATTTCATAAATCTGACACTATCTTCTTCACTTCCGTTTACCATTTAATGATGAAATAATGCTTTTGGTGATTAGGTTACAATCTACAAACCCAAATCTATCTAATAAACGTAATCACCAAACAGCTCGCGTAAATCCAACAGAAATTAGAAATCTTATAAATACAAATTTAGGGATTTATCTTGTTTGAGAATATTTACAACTTAATAATTCAAAGAGTAATTATTTTCGAAAGGAAGTATGTAAACAGTATAAGTTTTCATAATCACAATTCCATTTAACAATTTATACTGACAACTTCCGAGGCTTAGAGACCTATGGGCTCAGGTATGGTTGAATCCGTGTAGGCACAAATGCACGTCAGTGGGGTCTACTGGGTAGTGCGCGGTGATAGGTGGTTCGATTCCCCTTTGGCTTGCTTCAAGCAAGGCAATAGCTCAATGGTAGAGCCCCGACACATGCTGGTAGATTACCCGCTGTTCGAACCAACCATACAGTGTTCATTTCATTCCTCAAAAGCCTCTCGCGTTCTTTCATAGGATTAGAAATAGGAAAAGTATGAAAAGATGAATGTTTGTAATGTCCCCTTTATATTATTGTATTTGTTTATCTTTTGCTTTGTTAGTTCATCTCCAAGAGAGCTCCAGAATTATATATGTGGACCTTTCATCGCATCAGCCACTATATTTCTGGATGCTGTGTTGTCGTCTTTCGAGGCAGACGGGGCGGGACTCTACAGGGTCACGCTGGCACCACTCTGTATAAATGAGGTTACTAAGTAAAAGATATTCAAAGTCTTTTGTTATCGTTCTTTCCTTTCGCGTTAAATGTCTAACTTCATGATGATGGTTTGAGAGATAGAATTAGATTAGGGCCAGGTTTGTTTGGGTCCTGTGGGCCTGGTCGGGTGTTTGACCTAGAGGCAGCAGGATAGGTGCGTCCAAGGGAGGTCAGGAGGGGGCGCTTAGTTTAAATTCATTACTCTCCTATTAGAAACTGAGTTGTGCTCACACCCGAGGACTCAAATAAATTGCCAAATTCCGGCATTACCCCTGTAATTAATTATTTAGTAAATGAACAATATAAACTAGAGTTTGTCTGCCTAATAAAGATCTTGAGTTACTTATTTATAAAAAATTACACAACGTAGAATGGTCCTACCCTAGACTTCACATGCCAATAACAAAGACTATCTTTGTTTTCCTAAACTCAAATATCCTTGGCCAGTTGAGATCGTCACAATGGTGCCGTTACCAGGATGAGTTAATTATTATTGGTCTAATTATCCTTTAATTGATCAAAAGTTGAGATCGTCACAATGGTGCCGTGACCAGGATGCCTGATATACATTAATTTTGGTCTAAAAATCTTTGGCCACTTGAGATCGTCACAGTACTTATTTGGAATGTAAGGGAACTTAAGCGAAATAGGGCTCTCAAAGTCGGTAACGTATAAACAGCGCCCCGGATGCTGCAGGTGTCCATGGGCGATGACCACTTCCCATCAGGTGGCTCGCAGGCTTGTCTGCCATCTTTTTACATAAAAAAAGTATTGGTATGAATCCTGTTAATAATTTATTACTCTAAAGCAAGTAGCCATGACTATTAAAAAAAAATTAATCTATTGTATTAGTAGGTACAGTCACGACTCACGAGTATTAATGGAATAGGTCAAAAGTGTATGCATGTTAATGATCGTGACTGTAGTATGAGAGTGACATTCCATATTGATAAAAAAAAGATTTAAAATAAAGGATTACCAATATAAAAGTAAGAAATTAACTGAATTTAAAAAGACAAGCAAATATTTGACAAATCGTGAATATAATTTAAATAATGACCAGTAGCAACGAGTACCTTTGCTGAATAATAAATGTGTTTAAGCACTTCGGCTGTCTAATTAATTTTATGGCTGTTGTAAGCATTACCGAGATACGAATCGACACAACGCCCGTTAACTGAATGCAGTGTATGATTACTTTGATTTAATAAACAGTATGCATCACAATTAAGTGTGTACGATTGGGTCTTTACAATTTAAACTTGATAACTAAGAAAATAGTAGAGAAAGTTCTTAATTAATGCTCTTACAACTTATCTCTATATTTGACTTTTGTGTAAAGTAAGTAAAAAGGTAAAGAATAATGGGGTACTTCCCGTCTTGAAAACTTCCCGTGTCGTATGTTTGACTGCTAAAAAAGCTATGTAGCAAAATATTGGTAGCTATAGCCACCGATGAAAAAGTACACAACAAATTATTTCTTAAACGTATTGTTCATTATCATAATGATTGGATATTCATTTAAGAGATAAATACGTTTCATCCCGAATTAAAAAAATCTCTGATTTATTATTCTAATACACAATTTAATTCTATACTAAATTCAAAATCATTTATTCAGTTTAGGCTACAAGTAGCTCTTGTGAATGTCACTATGCCATCGGTTCGTAAATCTACGCAGAGCGGGAGATCTTGTACTGATAAGAACCGGCAAGAAACTCAGTAAGTGTCCAGCTCTTTTCTCCCTTACAGCGTCAAAAATATTGGAAAATGCCCTATCATAGCAGGACACTTTCTATTACAAATAAACACAAAAAATATAGAAGACAACCAATCTAATCTTTATTAATTGTAAAGAACTTTATTGTACAGTTTTTTGGCTTATAATATCTGTTCTACTCCATCATCATACTTAGTTTGGAGATCAGTATTAGTATTAGTAGTACAAAATTTCTGCGATCCCATAAAGCTTGTTTTATTTATTTTATTTATTTTATTTATTTATTCATTAGGTTTACCAGTAATTGTTACACTAATACATTTATATTTAGGTACTAAGTAATACAATTAGAGCTAAGTGTACAATAGTAAGTCGGTAAACACTGCATGCATGAAATATTAAATTTAAAGTGTTGTTATCATTTATAAGACGTATAATATAGTAGTAGTAAGTAGTATAAAAGATAATAGACCCGCATTCTACAATATAGACTAACCAATATCTAGTTGGCGAAGCTGATATTTAAGCTTAAATATTGATGAACAAAACATATCCAACTTATAATTATATTTATTGAGGAGCCTGCATAACCTTGGAACCGGGGAGTTAGAGCCTAGTACGGATTTACGAAAGGGGGGAGATAGAAGATCAATGGGAAATTTTAACTGGCTATAACTAAGTTCTACTCCATGATTACACGTAAACTGAGATGTTGGTCATAACCTAACTAATGACAATTAATTATAAGCTGTAAGTACCGACAAATTATTTAAGTAGGATTTGTTCCTTTTTACGCAAAAGGAACTCACAGCATCTTTTGGTATGTCAGTGTGACATTGACGCTGAGGTTTAACAACATATTATTTTGATTACACCAAAGTTTTAAAAAAATGTACGGAAAGAAAATCATCAATCACGCAATACAAGTGTGCCGTAGTCCAAACCCCAATTTGTCATGTGCTGCATTTCAGAAATTCACAAAACAAAACCCGCGCGACCATGTTCTCCCACTAAAATAAAGACAAAGGACGACACCCATAAATTGTCGCTGAAAAGTAACCAAAGCATTATACAGTTGCATAACAGCAGTGTAACAGTAAATAAAAAGGGGTAAAAGGAGCAAAACTGCGCACGAAACTGTGCGCTTTTAAATACGGACGACGTTGAGCGGGGAAGGCAAAGACATTTATGTTCACTAAACAAGTAGTAAAAGTCACTGCTTGAGCGTTTTTATGGCACTCATAAATGTCAGATTGTGCGCGGGCTTACGGAGCCCGGTGCGCCGGCGAAAACTGAATGGGCCCGGTTTAACACTGGCTGCACAAACTTTTTAATTGATTCCGTACGTTCCATTTTCAAATTATCATGCGTTTGTCTTTTTTTTTCTTTTTTCGCGCCACAATCGCCGTCGTTTGAGGTTGCTATTTTTATTTGTCGTTACACATAGAATTTATAATAGAGCAATAATTTTTCTTTCTTTTCCAGGTAACCGTTACCGCTTGCTGTTCAACAGTGTATGAAGCTGTAGTTAATGGTGAGATGACAATAGTTAAGGCGGTATATTAGTGTTAATTGGCTATTATTTATACGTCTAATTGGATATTGCTTAAGGCATAAATAAGGCTGGTGCATGAAATTAGGTATAAAAAGTTCACGACTTTTGTTTAATCGACGCAATAAAATGTGTAATTGTAACGGGATCATGTCAGTTTAAAAAGGTCTGTCTGAGAACGGTCTGTTTAAGAACCTTTAAAAGGCTTTAAGGCCTCTGTGGTCTCATGGTATGACCACGGGTCTCCAACTCAATTGTAGCCGGGTTCAATTCCTAGAAAAGCTACGGTGCACGGATTGGTTGGTTGATGGTATGGCTTACTTACCACATAGGTATACCATTATGAAAATTGTTATCTCCACGTAAGGTCTTATTCGTATTAAAAAGGCTATTAATTATAACAAAATGCAATGTAAATAAACTACCGTGTATATTCTAATAATTTTAATGTTACATGAGACTGGTTAGATAGGTACAATATAGCATTGTTTGAGGCAGCCTGCCACTGTAACTCGGTTTTTGAAACGAACAAACAGGATTTGAAACTTTAAAAGGAAACTTAGACAGACGTGAGAATAGATCGTGTCGCCGTTGGCCCCCTATGCAAATTATTGCGTCGTTAAACACCTAACCACGCTGCTTATTGACGGATTGACGTACGCTCGAAGATTTGTAAGGCCGGATACGTTTGACTGGCGTTAGTTCAATTACTGTAGGCTTTGCACACCTCTAGCTTGTCTTATCCTGATGGGCCGGAGGCATTTGTTTTAAAACAAAAAGGTGCGATTTTGTATGAAGTTCTTATTTCAAATTGTTGGGTTGGTTCTAAAACAAAAAACGTACTGTATATATCTTGTCTTTTTAAAAAAATGTTTTTAAAGTAGAATTTAGTGATCTTGGTATTTAACGTTTCTCTTTATAAAACCTGGTGTTGAATTTTACACAAAAATTCTAAATAATATCTATTGCAGATCAAAAGGAAAATTCAACATAAAATAGTAAAATAATGCATTGTAAAAAACATCGCCATTTATCCATCTATCTACTAAACAACTAACAGATAAACTGGATGCGTTAAAAAAAATCACAGTTACAATTTTTTTATGCGCCGCCTAATTTGATACTTGAAATAAGGTTTGAATACGTCAAGTAGCCGTTTCAATATTGTGCTATGAAAATGTTGACAGGATCCGTCTGCAGGCGAGGGAATTTGCATAGTACAACGTGTTCGTGTTAGGGTTGTCACGATAGCTTTCCAACTTTTTGCAGGATTCCGAAATGAGAGGTGCGGCCCGAGGCAATAGTTAAGGCATTCGCGAAATGCTTCACAAAAAACAACTCGAATGAATTATTGACCGAGTTTGGTTGAAGTTTTATTTTATCGGTTACCAATTTTTCGGAATGTGGCGTTCTTCGAATAGTTAGTTTAAGGCACAGTGAGAAATATGATCCGTAAAATATTGATTTGTGTATTTTGTAAGAAGGTATTTTTTTGTCTCAAAAAGTTTGAGTATTAAAACTTTTGTGTTAAACTGACGGCCAAATCCACCAGATTTGAGTGTACACGATCAGTATAAGAAATTTGTTAAAATATTAGAAATATTACTAAATCTTACAAACTGGTTAAAAATATTCTCAAGATTAGGGATTCGAACTTGCACCTTTTCCCATCTCCGGCCTATCTGTTAATTCTATCATGTTTTTTAATTAGTTATGTTTTGACGAAAATTTAATAGCATATCAATATTATCAATCTAACCTGTACTGGCATTGGAACGCAAAAAATTTAAAAAAACCACACCAACATAACCACTGTCAACCCTATCAAGACACTCTATGGTGTACACCTGCTGGCGAGGGAGGGACATGTGTATGGTCGAACAGTGACTTTTATTGACGCGGCCGCGTTTATTAATCGCTGCCTTCTTGGGCTGGCCTAGAGACAGTTTCGCTTGCCACTGTACTCAGGATAATGCCTTTAGCGGTGACAGTTCCCCGGCTTTTTGTGGGAAAACTATTTATGGTATTACGGTTTTGATGGAGAAAAGTGTTTATTTATTTTATTTAAACCTGGAATAGTTCTCTTTTTTAATATTTTTTTTCAATGGATGACTTTAAATTCGCATAAACTAAGATAAGCGTGTTTTTAAAAGATGAAAAGTATAAAAAACAAAACAAAAATAATAAGTCTAATCATATCAATTCCTTTTCTTGGGCTTATTGCACTTTTTAATATGTATGTTTCTTAGCAAATTGCAGAATTGCTAGAAAGTTCTATTTGGTACCCATGAAGCTTATTAACCTCATGAGTTCTCATAGGTATTATACTAAAAAAATGCGTAAGTTCAGTTTTTTTTTTCATTAAAATAAAACTTCGTTATTATTATATATTTAACATATCCGCTATCGCTTATGTCTTGTACCGTCCCAACTAAACGGTGAACCTCACTTTATGGCTTTTGAATTACGAATATTAAGTAGAAAATGAGCCATGGGAATAAGATGCCACTTTACTATCTCATGCTTGTGCACTTACAGATACTTGTATGTCAATTGAATATGTTGAATGATTTACATAAAGTGTTCCTTAGCGAAAAGGTTGTATTCCTATTACAAATAGAAGATAAAATATATGAAAAGGAAGCCAAGGCTCTTCGCTAGTGTCCACGATTGCTGTTTGTTCAGATGAAATAATTTGCGTTGATTCTTGAAAATCTTTGTTTTTAAGAGGTGATTAGATTTTCTTTTAAATAAAAATTTACTTGTTTCCTATACGACTAGTGTTCTCATTATCCAAGAGTAGGAAAGTGGCCATTATAACAATTGCGTGACATTTTTTAAAATTTGCCGCAAATCTTTCGATACTTTTTAATAACTACAAAAAAATGTACAATTAGCATAATAATGTTGAATCAACATTCTTTGTGTAAAAAAGAAATACATGGCTCATAATAAAACGCAACAGTAATATTGATTTTGCATCTATTGCCGAGCTAGGAATAATCCTGTATCGCAACAAACACCGCCATTTGCTGCTCTAACCTAAGCAAAGCGTAAAATAATTAAAAATTAAGCGCATCGCAAAAATAGTTAATCGCACCCCCATAAATAGGTGCGTACACGTCGAGCGCACCAATCGTAATGGCGGAGGGCATGTCCGCGATCGCAGCGCCACGATAGCATTGTGCGGAGCTCAGCGCAAGCGCCGATCGCGACGCCGATAGCGGACGCCTGTCGCTTACGTGTCGCGCCCGCTCCTATCTCGCGCCGCATCTAACGCAAATTATAATCGATACCATTATTGTAATACAGCGTAACATTCGCACCACTATTGTTGGTTTTCTTCAGCCTTTGTTTAGAAGCAAAAAGCGACAACCATTGTTTGTAATTGTGGCTATCAACGCTAGGCTGTAAACTAGATTTATGATAAATTCGTTTAGTTAGTCTGAACACGTAATCAAATTGAATTAAAATGGCACCTTTTTATTGCGTTAACCAATTACATAACAGAGCTACATATACGTGAACATCAAAAATAAAATCACGTACGCCATTTAATTTCATAATTTTTCATCATTCCTACACGTAATCAATAAAAACCTTTTACTCAACACAGCGCTAATGTCATTACAAAGTCTTGTCCATAAATCTAAAAACAATAAGTTAAATGTCAAGAGACAACAAGAAATACATTAAGCTTTTTCTAATTATTACCGGTAAATAAAAAGGCTAATGCGTCATTACGCTATAGGAATGTGCGAATCGCTCGCCGCGCTGTGTGATCTCGGAGCGTTCGTCGCGTCGTCACGTAGTGGACACCGAGTATTAAGATCATTAAGTCGGCGTATGCTTATAATGTTGGCCGTTGTGTAGAACTGTTGACTGGCCAGTAGGTTTTTTTGAAACACACTGCTTTAGATTATTGTTATTATATCATATCGAACCATTGGATGTAACGAAGATCGATAGAAAATCGAAACTTCTTAATTGTCCTTTTTATATTTTGTTTTATTTTTAACCCAAGTTATTTTATAATAATTAGGTATTTATTAAGTTTCTTACTATGAAACCACGTAGCAGCAATAAAAGAAAAAAATGGATTTAAAGTAAGTTCTCTTTCAAAGATCTCAGGATTGAAACCACTAGACAACATAAGACGATTGTATATACTCGAAGTAAAACAATTGAGAATTAACTTACAGTGCTCAAAGATTTAGATTTAATTTAAGTAAGTATATATATCAATTTTCAAATCTTTAAATAAAAAAACTTTTATATGTATATATTTTTTTTATATTACCTAACTTTTTACAGGTAAAATAATAAAAAAAATAATCAAAAACTTGTCACTGAGCCGTGAGTGTTACCATTACCTTTCATACGCGTATGACCCACGAATACTAATGAGCCCACAACTCTTGTATTCCAACTCCGATGTATCGTAATTAATAATTAAACCGATTCTTATCTCTTCAATTAACGTTGCGAACCGTTCAATTCGTTTTGTATGACATACAGCGACATGTATCTGATTTTTAATGTTTTTTTTTATGCTTGTTGTCAGTATCGTGAGGTTTTTCTTACTGATTTAAAGAGTTTTGTGGCAGGCAACTTCTTACTGTTCGTTTGTTAATTGGGAAATCATATCAATTTAGATTGATTAGGCTCATGAAAAACATAACAAATATTGTAAATTCGTAATTAACTCTAGGTATTATGTAGTTGATAAGTAGGATTTTGATATTTATTTTAAAAGCTGTGAATTTTGTTTTAATAAATAAAAAACATAGCTCATAAACATATTCAAACAGGTTTGTCAATAAACAAATGGAATATCGTTTGCTACTAAAAATTATAAGGCACAAAATAAAACGAGTGCTATCGAACATCAAAATTCGAAAAAACATTCGTTCCATTTTCAAACTCGCCACATCATACATTACCGGCCTATAAGACGATCAGGCGGAGCTCTTGCGCCCTCTGTCGGCATAAATCACGCCACTCGCCCGCAAATATATTGTTTAACTCATAAATGCGCTGTGTTCACCTCTCATTCGCGACTGGCGATAAGCAGCGAGGATCTCAATCGACGCTGCAGACGGGAAGGTGGCCAATGAATATATTTTCAATGGGAACTTTTTTGATGCATCGTTTAAGTACTGGACTTCTTTGTGGTACTGGCTTGTAAAGTTAAAACTTTACAAGCCAGTAAGTGGCTTAAGTTTAATTGATTTTTTTATGGATTTAGGATAGAAATTCGGTTATTTGAATGGTCACTGCTTTAGGGATGGAGCACAAGTTTTTGTCCTTGGTTTTAGTAGCCAGTTCTAGGAACCTTTTTGTTATGATCCTAAAAATATATTTAGTATCATTCGAATTATCATAGAAAATATTTAAAATTTTAACAAAAGTTTTTTACTTTTTTCTAATCAATTAACTGTATTGAAGTTTGTTGATTATATAAACAACAACGCCTAAAATTTACTATCACCAACGTTGACGTAGGTGTAGCTGTACAAATAGGCGAGGGAAGCTACTAGTCAACTTTCCAAACAGCTGAAGAAACAGGTGAAAGTCCTATGCAAAACCAGGTAACGGTGCTAAGGTATCACGCGAGACACACAACTTGTTACGTAAACCACTCTTAACGGCTCTGAACTATAAATTGACGCGATATAAGGTCACGGTCCCCGTACAAATGAAACCCGATGCACTACCGCAAAGTGGTCATTCGTTTCAAATAAATTACCATGTAATGGCACGTTCATTTGCATACTCCACAATAATCGCTTTGAACAAGCGAAAATCAACTCTATTCTGAGCGGCCGAAAAAATGTTTTTGTAACTTACGAAGGTTTCATTCAAAAGCTCTTGATGACCGCGGCGCCTTAACGGAATTTTCGGGAACTTCGAGCTTTTGCGAAAGTTCCTGCGCCATCCCAGAGATGGCGCTAGCGGGCGATGCTAAATGGTTCATGTTGAAACAGGTTTAGGGGTGCTTTTGGGGTGGAAATGGTTCAGTTAGAAGTCGGGAGGGTAGCTTTTACCCAGTAAGATGTTTGAAAATAATGCGTACAGATGTCGCTGCAGGCAACGCTAAAGGTTTGGAAGCTTTGAACACTGAAGTTTAGCATCGTACAATATTATAACCGATTTTTATTAGAAGAATATAATATGAGTATTTAGTTTAAATTAGGAATAGGTAATATACAAGTATATAACGAAAAAATATTTTTGATTAGTTGATAATTATTAAAATAATTTTTTAGATTTAAATCAAATGAATGACCGATCATTTCTAAGTTCCTGAAACCAAATATACCTAGTGTACTCTTTAAATATTACCAATTTTATCATGAGGAGAAATCGATTCGGTCCTAATAAACGCTTAATAAAATAGTTGAAACTCCAAATGAATTTTCAAATTCAGAACATTGGAACCTTGTTATTTTTCTGTCTTGTTGCATAAAAATACAAAATCCGGACTAAAGTTGCAATTTCTATTATCCAATTCAACAATGAAAGTGAAAGCTGAAATTTCACGCAAATTCAAAGTCATGTAAACATACCTGCCTGACTTTAGACTCTACGCTACTGTTCCATTCTTTCAATTGCATAACTCGGCATTGACAATGTGCATCGTAAATTAACAGCTTCGGATAAACTTGACCCAATTCTTCTATTGTTATACTCCAGACATTGTTCATTATTGTTTCTAAGGACTTACCTGCCAGGAATTAGGGAATGCCGCAGTCAGTGTTTGGACGTTTTCTTGTGATGTTTGGTTGGCGGAACTGTGTTTACGGAATGTGATTAAGTTGTTATAGTAGAAAAAAGTAATAAAAATACATCCAAAAAGATTTTAGTTTGAAAATTGTAAATAGTTGTTAAAATATAAAAAGTACGTAAAAAAAATTATAACCAAGAAGTTTTTAACCTGTGAAAATGATAATAAGTCTCGTTGATGGGAATTAAGAATAATAAATTCACACAAGAAGTTTTTATGAAGGTGTAAGGAAATAAAACTTTTGTTTGAAGAGTGTGTTCTAACCTGCTTTAACCTACTTTTGTGGAGTGAGAAAAGTTCTGCAATATGTGTGATATAATAGAATATTTAGTAATATTTGTGACCTTGTGCGAAGAATGGTACTTTAAATGATCTTATATCTGTCAGGTATGTATAACATTTTTATCTAACCTAACATTTGTTTACCATCAACTCAAAACCCGACTCGAAAGCCCTAGGTATCGGAATCTAGTATCATCACTCTATTACAAAAATAAATAAAATCGTTTGGAGTTGGTAGGACAAGAAAAAAAAGATTTTGGAGTTGGTGGGACATACCTACTGTAAGGAGTTTTCAAATTTCGATAACAATACATTTGAAGCTAGCGGTACTATGCCGTTTTACAATCATGATTACTGTTATATATATCTGTAAGTTAGATAACTACTAAGTACATTTCTAAAGGAAGGTAACAGAGTTATTACCGGAATCTGACTGGTCAATAAGACATGACTTATTACAAGTAACAATTGAATTAGTAACAAAAGACACAGATATCCTTGAAGTTATTCAGTAAAAATTCATTGAAATTCTTTAACACATTTGGCGATTAAAACTAATGTCAAACACTGGGTTACTATGCCGAACACTGGTACCACTACTATAAATGCAGTTCATCAACACAACATTCAGAATAACACTCAAACTCTTCTCTCATACTTGTGCCAGCTACTTACATGATGTTGCGTACGCCCGCCTAGCAGGGCCAGCGACGTGTGAAGATAGCCTAATGCCCAGTGAGCCAGCTTTATCTAATGAAGCCGTGCATTCGATACGGCACGCGGCCATGTGAGAATGGCGAAGGGATTTCAAATTATTACCGACTTGCAAGCTGCATGGACGTTTTATCTGGGCTGGGCCAACAGTGCAATCGTGACGGTTCGATAGAAAACATTTCATATTTTTCCTAGTAGAGGGTACATGTTTCTACTCGGTTTGGATAGTGGTAGGGCTTGTTTTAGGCTAGCTACGGCCATCTTATTTAAATAGGTGGCCATAACATCAATTTTAGTAGCATTGTTGTGTTCCTACAGTTAGAGATAAGATAGGTCTCTCAGTTGTTGAGGATTCCGGATGAAGTGCGTTCACCTTCGTCTTTAACATCAGGTGAGCTGCCAAGTGCTTACCCATCTATATATATAAAAATGAATCGCTAAGTGTGTTGCTAATCGCAAAACTCGAAAACGGCTGAACCGATTTGGCTGTTTTTTTTTGTTGTGTTTGATGAAGTCTAAGGAAGGTTCTTATGGAGAGAAAAAACGTTAAAAAATACGAGGAAAATAGTAAAAAAACAATTTTCTTTTCCCATACAAACCACTCTCTACTGAACCGATTTAAAAAATCTTTCACCATTAGAATGCTACATTATCGCTGAGTAATATAGGCTTTAGCAAAATTAAATGTCCACCCGTGCGAAGCAGGGACGGGCCGCTATTGTAATAAAAACATATTAGCTGGATCTTATTCTAAAACGTATATAGGTCTACGTAAAATGTTTAAATAGTGTTACGTGCCTCGCTAACTAAAACATTTACCAGGAAACGGAGACAAAAGTTACACCTGGTTCAAAGCAGATGCTGTCTCGTTTTTGTTAATTAAGACAGACAGAGATAGCAGTTTAGAACCAAGTACAACTTTAGTCCATGCTATGGAATAGCATGAATAGATTCTCTCTTTGCTTCAGGTTCTAAAAGCTTTAAGGACTCTACCGTTTGTTTGAAAAGTGGCGTTAAAATTCAGAAGCTTATATATTCCCGCATCGGCTCAGATCTTTATAATATCTATCAAGAATATTTTGAGCATTTTTTTTTAATTCAGTCTTAGGCGATTTACTGTATTGGTACTCTCTTTGTAAAATAAGACTTCCTGGTATTAAACAAGCTTTGGTGAGTTAAGATACCACAAACTTATTGCTGAACTCATTCACGTTAGCCATTTTCGTTTTGTTAACTTGAAGCCTGAGGTCCTGTAGAACAAACATTATTATTGTGTGAATCGGTGACAGTTCTTTAATGAACACACCTAAACTTAAAGTTTAAACTTTTATTTGTTTACACGCTACGTAGCTAGGTACGTTGGTATTTAGTAACAAAAAAAGATTAACACATGAATACCTAATGTAAGTACCTACGAACACGGAACACCCTTAGAAGCGTGCACCGATATAGACGTCTCATGCAAGCAAACACGTATGATTTATACCGAAATACGGGGCTCGATGACGTTTCCACACCATAAATCGCATCCCTCAAGGCGGGAGGACATATCGGGTGCTTTATGAAGAGAGCACTGGGCCAGGGTAATGGTACACGCCGGTCACGGTGGCCCGGGAGCTATCCGGATAGTACCCGGCTCCTACCCTGTTCCTACACACCCGGGTATAAATCTAGCACATCCGGACGCCACCGCGCCGGTAGTGGCGACGATTATTCACCCAATATCGAGTTTTGGCTGCACTTGCTACCTAATCTTTGCTTTCGTCGATTTGAATTTATGTGTTCGGATACATTTTGTGTGTTTTTGTTTGGTGTGTCGACTTTTATTTTTGGCGTGCGTTGCTGGTTTGTACTGTTTGCACTGCATCTGTCGTTAGTTGGAATTTAATGAAAAGCCGGACCTTTCTGAATGTGACTTTTTTTAATTGAATGAATTGATTAATAAAATTAAAGAAAAAACAAGTAGGTACCTAGTTTAGTTAGTATACCAATGTTGATAAACTATTATGTTTTAAAGTGTAAACACTACACAATAAAATGAGACAGTGCGCGAGGACCTTACTGCGTACATTTTAAATAGATAGTTCGAAATTTTTATATTTAGCAGGACCATTGGTCACACATGTGACTTCAAAGTGAAATGAAGAAGTTTCTGTAAAAGTAAAAAAAAAGAACCTCTTGTATTTCAACAATACGAGAACAACAAGATATACAACTGTCGTTTACCCGTAGCAACTTGAAACGTAGATAACTGATAGAAGCGACTATCCAAATCGATAATCTATTGAACACAATCGATACAATAAAACAATAGTATTGACGCCACTATCATCGATTCTAGATCCGATACTGCCACTTGTGGCTGCGAGTAACACCTATTGTTACGTCAAATCTTTAGCTGTAAATGATCTTGTTTACTTTGAACTATGCTAGGTATATAACGCAGACAGTAGGGTTCAATGACTTCCTTGTTTTGTTTTATTAGGTTCATATGTGAACTAGACGCGTAAAAGAAAACTGTTTTCATTTCAGATACTTGTATGACACAAGTTTAAAGTTACGGTTGTCTATATGTTAAGGAGTATAATTTCTAAAATAAAAGCATTAGAATCGATGCCCGGTACGAACAAATAGTCACTCGCACAAAAATCTGTCCTACCTCATTTTTGGTATTTTTTTGGTATAGACGTTTTTCAGCAGATAGTTTTCAAAGTATCACTGTAACTCATAGAAGCGAACTTTCTATCACAGCTGGAAAACGTTTGTACCGAAAAAATACCAACAATGATATAAGACAGTTAGTTGTGCGAGCGACGAATTATGTCTGTGTGAATTTTAATTGCTGCACTGAAGCTAAATTAAATATTTATAAAATACAGTAAAAAAATGAAACGCCTACCCGACCCAGCCAGGAATCGAACCTGGGTCTTCCGCAATCCGGGCGGCTGCACTGACCCTATGCTACCGGGAAGGCTGACGTAAGCGCTGAATTTTGTAACTGCTTTTTGATTTTTGAGTGCTAATATAGTATTTTTTTTTTACTGTATGCTAATAATTTTTTTTTTTTTACTGTATTTTATAAATTTTATAAATGTTTGTGTGATAATAATAATAATGTAAAGTTTACTTACCTGTAAACTGTAAAATGTACACAATTTTTATTCGTAACCGTCTGTGGTCTAATGTTTAGACAGTCATCGGTCTAAATCCCCTTTGGATTTGATCTCGGGTTCAATTCACACATCATATTATTGACACAAAGCAGTTCATATAATTGTAGGTAGTCGATTTTATTAGTGGTAGGATTCGTTTAAGTCTACCTGGCAGCTACCACCATCTTTTAAGTTTGTCGTCATCACTATTATAATTGATTGATTGATTAAGACGACCTCCTAGGTCGAGTGGTTTGTGCACCGGTTTTCATGTTGTCGCTATCTCTGAGGTCCCGGGTTCGAACTCCGGTCGGGTCAATTTAGAAATTATTGTTTTTTTTTTAATTGTCTCGGGTCTGGGTGTTTTCTATGTATAATAAGTATGTATTTAAGTATATTAAGTATGTTTATCCGTTGTCTAGTAACCATTTAACGAGTTTCATAACGAAGCTTCTCTTGGGCTAGAATTGATGCGAGTGTAGGAAAGTTTATTTATTTATTTATAACATTTTCAGTAGCATAGTTGTATCCCGATATGAGATAAAACAGCTTTTCTGTAATTTAAGATTCCTGGTAAAGTGCGCTACTTTTTCGTCTTTATGCCTTCTTACATCAGGTAAGATAAAGGGTTCCCCGTCGTGGCACAAAAATAAGAAATAATTGCTTTAAGCCGTCACTTCGGTCACCAAGTTTTCTATCTATCTATCTGCTACTTAACGTATAAAACAGTCAACCGAGTTTGAATAAAAATTCTCAGTAATTTTCTTTGGCGAGAAATACGAGCGATTAAGCAAATATGGTTAGTTTAGACGCCTTCAAACGACGCACTTAAATGGTGATCGTTTACTTTTTATTATATAAATTGTTGACCTTAAAAAGGCCTAATCGACACGAACGTATCTATTAGATCTCATTAGGCACGTTTAATTGTAACTTATGAAGGCCATTACTATAAATTAGGCATTAAGAGTATCGGACTATTTACTGGGTGTGAAATGTGAATTTCAGTAACACATTACAAAATGTGGGCTTCTGGCTGGTATGGTGTAGCTTCTAATTATCCAATTAAAAGCTTTCGTTAAATAAACTATATTTAGCTAAATAAAAACGTTCCACTGCGTGACTTAGGCCTTCCTACATGAAGCTTTCTGGTGACAAACATGGAGAGATACATTTTTGCCCCTTAACGGTGGGCCGTATGCTTATTTGTTTTGAATCGATAAAAAAAACCTCGTCTCGTGTCTTGAGAGCTAGTAGGGTAAGGCTCTCCGTCCTGAATAGAATAGAATATTTGCTAAGAATATCAAGAAGTTGATCATATTTTTATAGTTTCACATATTCTGCCATGTAGAGTCATGCATAATTTACAATACAGTTAATTCATTATTGCTATTTAGTATGATAGCAATATTTTATTTTACTAAGTACTATTCAATTGATACGTGGGCATCGTTTTTATTAACGTGATCAAATGGCAAATTCAACTCGTACTAGAGACACAGTGGGCCGTATGCTCATTTGTTTAGAATCGTTATAAAAAGAAGACTTTTCGTGTTGTGACGTGAGAGAGAGTAGGCTCTCCGTCATGCTTTTTTTGTATAAAAGCAATATATGTTCTAGTAGCAATGTGCTAAGTAGGTACTATCCAATCGATACTCGAACAGTAGGCAAATAACTCCATTCCATCTGCTGATAAGCTGAGTTCCCATACCGATGCGATAGTGACGCAGATCCTCACTATTCCAACCCACAAGTTGCTTTAAACGAGGTGTAACGATACCTCGTTTAAAGGACCCCATGTAAAAGGAAAGAGGGTATACTAAGTAGTACTTGGAGAGCGGATAACCTTGGGTAATGCACCAAAGAAATGAGCCAGGTAAATAGGTGTCATTGAAGACTAGCCAGACATCAGTCTCGATTCATGAATATAGATGTGTCCTCTTTTACCAACGACTAAATCCTCGGAGGCAGGCCTTATTAACCTCTGCCTATTTTTCCACCGTCCAAATCACACGCTCCTAATACCGGCGCAGTAAATCAGCACGCCATTTTTGTTTTCAACGCACCGATAACTCTTTTGTCATAGGGTGATGTAGGGGGGCCGATGGAGTTATTTATATTGTCGTATTTTCCTTGGCCGAAGAAAATTTCCTTTCTGTTTGCTTCATGGGTCAGTGATCAGATTCGGTGCCGTTGTTTCGGTTGTGGAGACGAAGGTGGTAAATGATTATTTGTATTGAAACTCTTTGTACGGATCTAGTCGTGTTTGTTTTACAGATTTTTTTGTTCTGACGTTTCAAACTTTTTGTAGGGTACCATGGTCACGGGGAGGTAAATGGGTATTCCAAAGTTGCGTTTTGCTTAAAATTACAAAACGATCATCGGTGACAGTGTATTTGCCTACACTAATGGGCAAAAACAAAACTTCAATCACAGTCTATCCAAAATAACATTATAAAGTTACAATAATTTCTTAAAAACATGTAAATATTTGGCAAATTTTCTCTTTTTTTGTAATTGAACCTATTATTCTACATTTTACAAATAATGAACTTGAACGTGAACAATTTTTCTTCAACCAAAGATTTTTAGTAAGATGTTTAAGATTACCGAACTACATACAGTTTCCTATTGGAAGGCAGTTAACATAAAACAATTATTATCCTAATAAAACAAATAGTTTTCCAAGGATTCAGTGATTTGCGTAGAAGGACCATTTATTGCGATTTGTGTTGAAGGACCATTTATAGCTGCAGAAAATCTTTTACATCCCTCTCCCGCTCACCCCAAGAACCCCAGTCCGCGAGTGTGCTCATGGCGCCCCCACTCGGGAAATAATTGTTTATTTTCGACAGCAAGCATTACGCTACTGCACTAACGACCATGTACGATGCACGATGTACGGTAAACTGAGAGTGGTCAGCTACCCTTGCCATTCAGATTCATTGCCCCGCAAGTTGATAGCCATGTGCTGTTGTGGTGGAAAATGTATTGCGGTTTAAATAAGTGGGCTTTCGGCTTTACTAGTTGTCTTTGCATCTGGACATTAAACTTAACATAAGGTGGAGAGTCGTCACTTGTGTACCTATCTGCGTAAAAACAAATTAATGATATTATTTGACGTTGACATAAGCTGACTGACGGTGCTTTCATCTTTCATTTGTATTTAGATTAGATAAAGGTGTTGCGAAAGCTTTTATGTTAATCGTTATTAGCCTTTAAAAGTTCCACAGGTTAGCAGGTTTTTTTACACATACTTAATTTCTAGTAATTAATTAAAGAATAATTAATTTAAAGAATTGAACACGTACCTATTCAAAAAAAAACTATATAGTTGGTTACATGAAAATAATTTCTATGATATAAAGGCCTTTTTTTTTGATGGCAATAACAAATAATGGATTGTGATTATTACAATGATTTTATTTAATTAATTAGTTTTATATAAATGTTTAAAATTTGCATGCAAAATTAATTTGCAATTCATGTTTAGCACATTAAATCTTGTAACATCTTTTAATACCATGTTCTATGCAAATAAAGATTTATTTATTTATTTTTATTTATTTTAGTAATGATAAGATCGGACGATACAAACACTGTCAAAATGATAATTGTTGACCACAACCGGGTGCAACAGCTTTACATGCTAAAGCACGGAAGAGCTCAAATTACATACAAAAACGTGGTTTGAATTCATCATCATAATCTTCAAACCTAACAACATCCACTCTCAATAGGAATTTTTACAAAGTTACAAAAAAATATTTAGTTTTATTCATTATCATCATCATCATCAAGCCGTCCACTGTCAATGATGGTTTTCCCCGAAAATCAATAGGACACGAGGAGATCGAGCCATAAACAATCACGTTTACCCAATGTGGGTGAATTGCTTTACTTCAATTTTCTTCTAACATTAAAGTTTAGCGGATTTTACTAATACATATACACGTTTGACATAAATAACAGCACATAGCGGAAAACGGGGCACACACAACAACACAATGGCAAATGTCGGGGCTCACTCGCGGGCATTGTAGCACGGCGCGGGAGGCGTTACGAATCAATGGAGGGAATTATCGGAGCAGCGGATACCTTGGAGAGGGTCCTGGAAAAATATGAGAAAATAAAATTAAAAGAAAAAAAAACTTTCAAAACAAGATTTTTTATGACTTTTACGTTACGTTGATAAAAAAGAACTAAAAAGTTAAAAATAATTTAATTTAAAAATCTTTGCGTTTTTATCACCGACCCAGTTTTTTTTAATAAATAAAAAGCGAGTTACATTTTGATGGAACATTACAGAACATTTAGCATAATACCTACACCTTCATTATTTTTCATTTGCAATCACAATGAAACACGCTTTTAGTTATAAAAAAACTGGGTATGTGATAAAAACAAAAAGATTTTTAAATTAAATAATTTTTTAGTTCTTTTTTTATTAACAAATAAGTCATAAAACCTTGTTTTAAAAAAGTTTTTTTTTCTTTTTATTTTATTTTTAACTTTTTAGTATTTTTGAATGACATGTTTATACAACCTCATACCATTCAGCCCTCGGCACGTGCTCATCTTGGCATTGGGTCATCCATCTAATCCAACTAATCAAAGACAGAATCCACATTCATAACAAACTGAACGAGCGAACTTAATTTCCCGAGTTTCTATGGCTATCTTCCAGCTCCATCATTAGACCCTGGTTACCGTCTAGCACCAAATCACTCGTCAAGACGGACCAAACGAGTTCAAACTCGATGGGGTTGTGTCGTTTAACTACCGAGTTCCTAAGACCACCTTCCGGTTCCATCATCAGATCAGCTCCATGTTATAATAATTTTGCATTGTCATCCGATTTACATATGCATGCAAAATTTCAGCTCAATCCGTCAACAGGAAGGGGTCAAATTTCAATTACTAGATTTGACCCAAACAAACAAACAAATAAATAAATTTGTTACAGGGCAAGCTTGTAAAAAGCTTGTAATAAGCTTACTATATTTCTCAAGAGCTGGATGAGAGTAGCCGCGGATCTTGCGCACTGGCACTGGCGCACTTGGAGAGGCCTATTTTCAGCAGTGGACTAGTAGTATAGGCTGATGATGAATCTTACTATAAAATAAGCACACTGAAAAAATTACTTCAACTCCAACTATTTAAAGGTCACATATGTATTTACACAATAATAAACATTGAAACAGAGAAAATAAAGTAGTAGAACTCTAACAATCATTAGAAAATAAAGTTAGATTTGTATAAATATACAGTGAACAATAAACAATTATTCTATTCTAATAAATTTTAAGGTCGTGCCCCAGCAGTGGGGACATAATGAGCTGGTGATAATGATGATGATGATGATTCTATTTTATAAGAAAAGGCATTTGATGACAAATCGTTATATATACCCTGATAGAGGAGATTGTTTTTAATTTTTTTATGTACAATGTGATATTGTTAACGTAACTAAATCAATTTAAGATAAAACAGAATATGTAGCACACATTTATGTATCACTTTTTACTATACTTAATTACTATAAAAATAGTAAACGTTGGAATTTATTATTTCCAACGTCAACCAACTTTCCTATAGCTTTGCCTGTCTCAAAAATGGTAAATAAACTACAAATGCCACCCAAAACCTATCAGGGATGTTTTTGCGCTTCGGAATGCAAGTTAAGCCGTTGGTCTTGGTCGTTTACATGTGATTACAGTTATAAACACCTACCAACCCGATCATGCCAGCGTGGTGGATAATGACCCGTTCTCCTCATGCGCTGATCCTCATGTGGAAAAGCCTGAGCCTACCTATGGTACATTTGTAGACAGATTACGATGATAATAAAATGCATTTACATATATACACAAGGTAAACCTATCACCAAATAATAAGACACCACGACCTCGTTTACCAACGACGTTCTTCCTGTTTTCTAAAAATTTTGGTACCTATTATGAGCGCACGCGACTCCACAGCATCCTCTGTGCCAGATTAGTTCATCCCACGCAGCGTATCGGTTGAAGAGGTAAATGAAATGCTATCCGAGGGGGAAGTTAAATTACTGAATTTGAGGGTCAAAGATATAATTCTTTCGAAGACGCTTGCCACGCCTGTGACACGGCGGATTTGTAATGCACGAGATATCAACAGCTATCGTCAGCAATGTTTATTAGTTGTCTTGTTATGACTTTTTCTTAGCAATTGTTTTAATACAATGTATTGACTGCCAACAAAGTCTTCATTCGCCATATAAGATCGCGATATGTGGTTTTATTGGTTTTATCTAAAATAGTGGTCGCCCAGTGGTCGCAATTCAACCTGAATTCATCTGAAAACAAATTGAATAACATTTTTAATCACATAACAAAACACATAATTATTATACAATTACATAAATTATATTTTTCGTGGCTCTTTCTACATATTATTAAAAAAATTAAATAAACCAAATTTCATAATCCTCCGTGCGCCCAATGTGATTAAAAATGAGCTCGAAGTTTTCGCTTCACGTATTAATAAATTTAATATAAAAAATAAAATTTAATATTTAAATTGAATTAATAAATATATTTGATTATAATAATTATGGTTTCATAATTGTTTCACACACACACTTTGATTGGGATAACATTAATAAAACTACTAACATAAATTACACACAGAGAGTGAAATTACTAACAATCCCAAAGTTAAAAGCAGAATAAGACGTTACATTCATATTCTTTTAATAGGGAAGAGTAAATGAATATGTCACTTTTATGGTAATAGTAACCTTTTGCGGTTCCATTTAAGTTGGTTTTCCATTCAACGCATCATATTTTTCTAGGGCTTTTCACACATAAGTGGTCGATTCTGAATTTATGGGAAAGCAGCTTAGTAAAGCGCCAGGGGGCACCCCTCCTGCTCTGTTTCTAAATTGTTTTTCACCCATTGTTACTTTCGCGTAGGGCGGAGTTAAAATATATCTATCTTTTGTCTAATTTCACTAAGTACCAACCAGCCAAATATTGATCTTCATAGCGAACTTATTAAGTAATTGGAAGCAATAAAACAAATGTTGAAACATTTAAAAAAGCGGCTCCCTAGTCATTTGATAAATGTATCGCATTACTACGATATACCCCAAAATTAGGGAAGGGTCGTAGTAATGACCCCGTTTACCGTTATCTATGGTAATCGCTACCGCACGGCCTACAGAGAACGCGGGCAAATTTAAAATTCGAATGTCATAATCAAACTCTTCGAGGACGCATAAAAAAGTAAAAACTTGGAAAGTTTTTCACTCGAACTCTTTTGTTGGAAAATGTATTCTATAACTCTAACGTTAAGGCGTATATCACTTAAGAGATAAAACATAGGGAACATCTGCCATTGAAGAGACTCGCGCGCATTTGAAATTTCGAAAAAAGAATACCGACGCCGGAGCAACAGATGCGACATGTCGGATTCCTGCAAGCAGATGTTTGTTAAATACCCCCATGGATAATACTTGAGGATGCTTTTGTTTTTGTTCGCCATAATACATTGAACAATATCGCGCCTAAGTGGTTTGACCCTTTGATATGCGGGTAAGATAACTTGATAATTGGTTTCGCTGTCTTACGTTATTATCGAATGCGGACATGTAATTGTCAAGAAATTACACTTGTAACAGTTATTTATACCTACTAGTTTTGCATGATGACTGAAGTAACATAGTGCTTAATAATTTTGTTTTACTTAGTAATTATATATTATTTCTAAAATCTAACTTTACTATAATTCTTCTTTGATCCAAAAGCAATTTTTAAAGTATTTTCAAACATACACACATACACGCTAGATGCGTTTTAAACGTTAAAGAGTGGAAACGTTAACGAACTTTTAATAACGAACATAGAATGCCGGTGCCGTGTCGAAGGTGAAATTTCACGGCCAATTTTTATAATAATTCGTGGAACTTGGCACTGGTTTAATCTAAATCGTTTCCAAACTGCCGACTGGCATGCGATTGGACAAAAATTAGATAGGTAGAAACAATTTTGTAACGTTGTTGTATACGGAAGCGAAAAACGGAAAGATAATTATTAACGTTCCGAAGTTTGACTGTAGAGTTAATAATATGTAACAATTTACGTTTTTGATGTGCATAAATGTTGAGTTACACTTCTAGAGTTATTTTGTTATTTAGTCAAAAGTACATTATGTAGCTTTATATGTCTTTCTTTTCATGTTTAAAACGCTTTTTTAAACAACAAAAATCTGTGATTTCCTAGTAACAACACCTGCATACATTTTAATTGGTTAAAAGAGTGGTTATGATTATAGCTTTACAAAAAAAATATTTTACTGCCAACTTTAGAAATAGTCTTGCTTTGTTGTTACGAAATGAATTTATGTACTCTCCTCTGTCCTGTTTGATGAAATGACGTCATCTAACGCCATAGTAGAACAACGCAGCACAATAGAGCCACGGGCCGTATTAGCCGCGCCCCTCCCGCCGCGGATATCAAATTTATGTGGGGTATTTTCACTATGTAATTACGTATCGATTCGTGGGCACGACGCCCGAATATTCATAATACGACCTCTTCAATTAGGGCCTATGAGTTGTTTTTGTTTTTTCGATGTGAGTGAACGTGTTCGGTTCGGTGTGGGTGAACGAAAGTTTAATTCGAACTTTTTGGTAGTGTTTGATATTTGAATTTTTTAATATTTTTTTTAAAGGTTTGTAAAGTTAAACGGACGCTTTTGTTTACATCAACATGTAAGTAAGTTGTCGTAAAATATAATTTAAAGTTTATAGAACTTAAGACAAAACAATTTATGTATAATTTTTTTTGAATGACTGTCCTATTTTAATATATTAAATTAATATTATATATTCCAGAGGATGGGCAGCAGCATCTCTCTGAGGTTACCCTCAACCTACTGCGATCGCCAACCCGCCTGCCAAGCGTGGCGATTACGGCAAATACCCCTCATATCCTTGGGGGAGGCCTTTGTCCAGCAGTGGACGTCTTTTGGCTGAGATGAAATTAATATTAAAAGTTGTAAGCAGCGAAAAGTCAACAATTCATTTTAAAACTGCATTCGCATGAACAACTTTTTCTCTCAAAATGCAAAATATTTGTCACAACTTTCGTTCAACATCCAGTTACCAAATGCAAAAAAAAACAAAAGCGGGTCCACACAGGAGCAAAAGATCAATGCACAGATAACAAACGAAAGTGAAAGTCGCACGCGTGATTGCGGACTCTGTACCTGTTGCGGACTATTTACGAGCGAAAACAAACGCTTTATCTCGCTCCTCCACATAATGCCGCCGTAAAACGTCATTCTTTACACCCATTCAGCGTTTACGACCTCCTTGCATAACACTCTTTGTTTATAAACAATGTTTCAAGGTCGCCTTTGATGCTATTGCATCTTTTATTGGCCAGTTTTAGATTAAGTTTTATTTGAGTTTGGAACAATAAAAACAATTGATATTAGAATTTCTATATAAATATGAACTTATGAATGATTCTCATGATTAGATAGACATTATTGTGGTATCTTCCAACATTTTAGGTAGGTAGGTACCTAAGTGTAGTTAATAAACTTATGCTGATAAAAAGTGACTAAATACGGACCTTGAGTAAAAATATTCTACTGAATAACAGCTCCATTCATCATCGTGAAAGTAGATAATAAAATTGTGCAACAAGATTATTGTCAAAATGTTTACTTCTTAAATTGCTTATTAACTTAAACTTAAATACCATTATCAAATGAGATTTGGCATAATAATAAACAAAATAACGCGCAAAAAGATTAGTCTGCTTATTTTTTATCTTTTTAAAAGGAGTTTTTTAACAAAACTAGTTCTCAAGTATGCTAGTTAAGTCCGTTAGAGGAAAAAACAATAAAAAAGGTTCTAATTGATTGGTGGTGTATGAATGACACGAGTGCCGTAAAAGTCGATAGGCCGTAAATAAACAATAAATTCTGGTTGTCTACAACCGGCGGTTCTTTGCATCTGTTCAGTGTTTATGAACTGTGATTTTACGAGTTTTGGAACGGACGCGAAGTGTGTTGTTTTGTAAATTCCGCAATATTGTTGTTGTTACTGTCAGCTGGGGTAAGATTTTTATATTACACAGGTGATCTTGAAATTACAATGTCTAAAAATTAGATAAAGCGTGTTGGTCGTTACGCGTGTATGTCAAAATTAGTATTTCCCGTTGTTCATTATGCGTATTGGTCATTTTGCGTGTGAACGAACTTTTTTTGTAAAATTTACAATTTCTTTATTTAGCACTACTATACAGGGTGTCTCATTTAAATCGGTCAGTATGAGAAAGTCTGAAACTATAAGACATACGAAGATCTGTTCTTAGGAACCATGTCATCGATTTTAATAAGAAGAAAAACTGCATTCATAAATTTAAAAAAACCTGTACTTAGCTCGGGAATCGAACCCGGTTGTTTTGAAAAAATAAACTTATTTAGATATCGATTGTGTAGGTCTTAAGCAGTAAATGGCTCTATGAAACATGATGTCTAAAATTAATAAAATGCATTGTTTTCACATACTTTAATTTATTTTAGTAGGTGTTCGAAGTGACCACCTACTAAAATAAATCGATGACATGGTTACTATGAACAGATCTTCGTATGTCTTATAGTTTCAGACTTTCTCATACTGACCGATTTAAACGAGACACCCTGTATACTCTTCGAAAATTTACATTGTCCAATACTTAGTCAACAATAAGGAGGGGGCACTCTTAATTCACATATTTTAGTGAGTGAATTTATTGTCATCGTTTTAAAAATATAGTAATTCTGTTGCGGAAACCCACAACACACACTATGCTACTGTTTAAAATTAGGTTACACCTTAAAATCTACAAAATCCACTCACAGTTCCATGCCGCTCCCGCCGTCCAGAACGGGATCCATATGGTCTGATGGGGCCGGAATCCGAGTCCGGGTCTTCTCGGGTTCCCTAATCACACCCAACGACTATCCCAAGTGCACTTTTCCCCCGAGGAAATACCTGCTTTCTCCAGCAGCGGTGACGCCGACATCCAAACCCGGATGGCGAATTGTACTCCCGATGCGATTCGCTTACGACGTACACACACACAAAACACAGGTTGCACAATACACTTAATTAGAGTAATACGGCTCCAAATGCCCTTATTACTGCTTAAAATCTATTTAATTATCAACACACGATAACCTATAAACCAGCCATTGTTGCCTTCCCGAGACAAGTGTACCAACAAAGAAAAAAAGAACAATTAGTGATGGGGCCATTATGCCACTAAATAAATTGAATCTCGATAATCGATTCCCAAATCGATCCGTCCATAATACAAATCAAAGTTTTATTTCCAACAAAAATAAATGCCTGTTTATTTGCAACATCCCGCCACCCAAAGCGGACGTACCGCTTTCTAGCCTGAAATCTTAAACTAGTCAACCGGTAATCGAGCTAAGGTCGCGACTGCGCGATTTAGCACCGATCCATCAACCAACACTTGTGCCACACGCGGAGTCCCGTCCGCGCCCCAGATTAACTTTAAAATGCGACCTCGTCTCCAAAATAACGATGGCAAATTAGCCTCTTTTAATAAAACCAGATCCCCCTCCGAAGGGGGCGACGTCCGGTCTGTCCACTTTACACGCTGCTGCAATAAATGCAGATACTCCAGTGACCAACGAAGCCACAAGTCCTGACTCATTTGTTGTATCATTTGAAAACGAGACATCCGGTGTCTGCGTTCATCCTTCCAGGGATACTCAGGCAGGGCAGTGAGTGGCTGACCGACCACAAAATGACCAGGGGTCAGGACTTCCATGTCATTTGCGTCAGAGGAGAGTGGACAAAGCGGACGCGAGTTGAGAACCGCCTCAACCTTACAAAACACAGTTGTAAGTTCCTCATACGTGAGGGTAGTTTCCCCGACTACCGCGGCTTCAAATATCCCGCCCCAGTGGGGACAGGCTGGCACACTAAATCGCCATGTGATTCCCCGCTGTGCGAGAGCTTGACTTATGCTATTACAATTTTTATCCAGAAAATCGTTCACATCTTTTAAGTAGTTGGCAGTGCCTCTGTAGTTGGTACCGTTGTCGGACCGAATGAGAGAAGGTAAACCCCGTCGCGAAACAAAACGATCCAGCGTGGCGACAAAGGCTTCCGTAGACAGAGCCGAAACCACTTCCAGGTGGACGGCCTTAGTGGCCAGGCAGACAAAAACGCACAGGTATGCTTTCGTGACCCTAGTGTTACGATAGGCTGTGGTTCTCACCAGAAACGGTCCAGCAAAATCCGTACCGACCCCGTCGAACGGCCTAGTAGTCCGACAAACCCGGTCAGAAGGGAGATCCCCCATCTGTGACTGCATAGTGGAGGCCTTCACCCGATAACAAGCCACACACTTAAATAACACGCTGCGAACCACTCTCCGAGAGGACAAAATCCAGAACTCCCTCTGTAATATCGCCAGTAACGCATTACACCCCGCGTGAGCGTATTTCAGGTGTCTATCCGAGACCACCAGTTCTACCAAAGGTCCTTCTTTGGGGAGTAGCAGAGGATGACGGCTACCGAAGGGCAGGTCGGCATTTTTGAGGCGACCTCCAACGCGTAACAGACCATCCGCATCCAGAAATGGGTTGAGCCAAGTGATCGCTCCCTTGAGCTTTGCGCGACCGACGCGCAAAATCTTCAGTTCGTCCTCGAACCGGTCAGCTTGAACCAGCCGTATCAGGGCCAACAGTGAACTCCTGCGTTCCTCAGCACCCGCCACGGGTGATAACTGCCTCTTGTCTGGATGGCGGCAGTTATGTAGAAATCTCCGGATCCAGCAAGTTACACCTAGCAATTTGTCCAGTTTGCTGTATCGAGCCGTCAACCAATTCGGATCTGGCCTTGACTCGTTTGTTGTCACCAAAACTTTTATTCCAGGGAGCATCCCTAGAGAGCCATCGATCATGGTGACCGGCCATGATGACTCACCCTCCTTTAACCACTCTGGACCCCACCAGAGGGCATGCTGCACCAATTCCGGCGTGTTGCAGCCCCGAGAGGCACAATCGGCAGGATTCCAGGGGCCGGGAACGTGCCTCCAACAAATTTCGATGCCCGAGTTCTGTACCTGAGATACCCGATTGGCCACAAACGTTTCCAATACGTGGGGTGCCCCGCGTAGCCATGCCAGAGCTACCTGACTGTCAGACCAGGCGTAGACATTCCGGATGTCCACCGTAGACGTCAGTTCCTTGTGCACGTGGCACAACAGTTTGGCCAATAGATGCGCCCCGCAAAGCTCCAGCTTCGGGATTGTCAGCCTAGTTTTGAGGGGAGCCACCTTGCTTTTAGCCAGAAGCAAGGAGACGGCGACTCGACCCTTCGAGTCCATCGTTCGCAGATACACCACTGCGGCATACCCTCGTTCTGACGCATCGCAGAAGCCATGTAGGCTTGCCCTGTATTTGCCCCGCGGCAAGATCCGCCGTGGCAACGCCACCTGATTGATCGCCTCGATCGTAGAGATCAGAGCGAGCCAAGTGTCGAGTGAGAGCCCTACCAGTGGCTCATCCCACGAGACTCCGAGTGTCCACAGTGTTTGCAATAAACACTTCGCCATAAAAATGCACGGGCTGATCCATCCATTTGGATCAAACATCCGAGCGATGGTGGAAAGGACCGTCCTTTTCGACCAAACTCTTGTAGTAATTAAGCAGCCCTGTGCCCCAGTGTCTAGGAGGGCTCGTATCCGGACGAAGTCCCCCCCAGGTCCCCAAACGCGTACCTGCGCGATGGGCAAAAGAACCGTCCTCGGTTCCGACGTAGCCCGACCACAGGCTAGTCACGCGTCAGAGCCAGCAGCCGACCCTGTCGAACCGTGATGACTCGGCCAGTAAGTCGGACGCGTGCAGGCCAGCATCCGGGGTGGTGCGTATCCAGCTGCCCTACCATACCGGTGATAGGGTGGGTGGTATTCCAACCTCGGGTACTCGTGCAGTACCGGTGAGAACTGTTGACGGTTCTCATGTCGTTGTTGTTCCGGCAACGGCGGCGGAGGATACGCGTACGAGTATCCGGGTGTTGGGTCCGGAGGTGGGGCTCCCTGTACCCAGTGGCCCTTAGAGGCACCAACTCCTGGTGTTGGTCGCGCCGGGTGCCGGGTTATAGCCAGAACCTGGCTCCGTTCCGGCGGTCCCCAACTCACCTGAGCCGGGGTGTACGAGGGGTTGTAGTGTGGCGGCCGTGGCGGACTCCGTCTTTCCGGAGGCGGAGTTGACCCCGGCCCCAAACCGCCACCCGTTGGAGATCCCCTCTCCCGAACCGGTGCTGAGCCCTCAGCACTACGGGTGCACAGCAAGCGATGGTGCGGTCCGCCGCACACATCGCAAGGCCTCGCCTGGGGACACTTATTATACCTATGTCCTCCCAGGCAGGCATAACACAATCCTCGTGTCCGAACGAGGTTTCGGCGCTCTTTTGTGGGCAGCCCGAGAATTGCTGGACATAGCTGTTCCAAGTGCTGCTGTCCGCAAACCCGGCATCCAGAACCGGGGTTGATGGCGGCCGCAGCCACCAGCCTGCCGCGACCCTTCCCTGGGTTGCGTGGCGGCTGGGCGCCGTAGACTCCGGAAGTGCGGGCCGGCGCACTTGTCGGAGCCTCCTGGGAGGCTAGCTGGTTTTCCAGCAGGCCAGCCTCCTCTTCCAGGAACTCCAGAAGTTCCCCTATCGAGGGCAGAACGCTGCCGAGATCCTTGTGGACCAGTCGATTCCGCTCGAACTTGTCCCTCATCTCCTGCGACAACTTGGCCAGAACGATGTGCAGAAGAAGGAAGGACCACTGGTCGACGGGCAGTCCGAGCGTCCTTAACCCGTTTAAGGACACGGTGAGCGGGGTGATCAGCTGCGCCCTCAGCTGAGCCCTATGGTTGACCCTCGGCAATCCCAGAAGATGGGTCACGTGCGCGTCCGCCTGAAGACGCGGCTTCTCGTACCGCTTCTCCAGCAGCTGCATGGCGGTGTCGTAGCTCGCATCCTGCAGCTCCAGATGCTGTACGAGCTGTCTGGGTTCTCCGTCTAGGAAGGAACGGAGATATGCCAGCTTTTCGGCCTTGGTGAAATCCTTCCGAGTATCCACCAAGGCCAAAAACATGTTCCGGAATCCAGCCCAGTCCCGCATACATCCGGTGAAATGCGGGACCTCCAGGGCACCCAACCTTCCCATGGCGCTGGGTCCAGGGGTGTGGAGCGAAGCGGGGCGCGCAACAGGCTTCCCCTCCCGCAGTCGCTCGATGTCCTTCACCCGCTGAAGGACCTCATCGTAGATGTCTTGGATGTGCTCCAGATCCTTGACATATTGGGCGTGGAGGGCCAGCTTCTTCTCCCCGACCGGGTCGGTTGACAATAGAGCGGTTACCGACCGCTCGGCCAACAAGAAACGACCCTGCATTTCTTTCGAACGCGTCTCCAAGGCGTCCTCCCGGTTAGGCCGATCTATTAATGCAAGCAGCCCGGTGAACCACCGGAGCTGCTGAGCCAACTCCTGCCGTGACGCTGTCATTATAATAACTTAAACTAAATAAACCTAAACACAAAATTAAAACGAGTCAACGAAAACACGGAATCGATTATCCCGAATCGACTCGATGCTTTCAATTGAAAGAAATTGAATAACAATTAACGTTCCGAGAAATGTCCCAGCCCAAATACAACGGTACTACCAACCTTACAATTCAACCGCACCTGTCCCGGAAGTGCGATTTTACACGAAATGAGCTTAACCTATTACGAACTAACAAAATACACAAAATTACACCGATTAACCTAGAGGTCCGGTAGTAACCACGCTCTGCTACCAAAATGTTGCGGAAACCCACAACACACACTATGCTACTGTTTAAAATTAGGTTACACCTTAAAATCTACAAAATCCACTCACAGTTCCATGCCGCTCCCGCCGTCCAGAACGGGATCCATATGGTCTGATGGGGCCGGAATCCGAGTCCGGGTCTTCTCGGGTTCCCTAATCACACCCAACGACTATCCCAAGTGCACTTTTCCCCCGAGGAAATACCTGCTTTCTCCAGCAGCGGTGACGCCGACATCCAAACCCGGATGGCGAAATGTACTCCCGATGCGATTCGCTTACGACGTACACACACACAAAACACAGGTTGCACAATACACTTAATTAGAGTAATACGGCTCCAAATGCCCTTATTACTGCTTAAAATCTATTTAATTATCAACACACGATAACCTATAAACCAGCCATTGTTGCCTTCCCGAGACAAGTGTACCAACAAAGAAAAAAAGAACAATTAGTGATGGGGCCATTATGCCACTAAATAAATTGAATCTCGATAATCGATTCCCAAATCGATCCGTCCATAATACAAATCAAAGTTTTATTTCCAACAAAAATAAATGCCTGTTTATTTGCAACAAATTCAAGATCTAAAATTTGAGGTTAAACCGTTCTGTTATTACAATAATGTAAATTCTAAAATATCAGAAGGTATATTTTGAGTTAAAACAGGCACATATAGTCACATGTGGTATACATCTTTCAATATTAGAAATAGTCCCTCCCTATTATCTACCTGACTAATCTACCTGTATAATTCCATACTTTTCTATTTTACCTATTTCAACTTTTATAATGAAATGAAAGACTTAATACAGATACGCTCGCGTTTCCTTTACATTTTATTCTATCGTTTCAATATTAATATGGTATAGATATGCTACCGGCGCGGCGTCGAGCTTTTAATTCGTAGGTAGTGTTCCGTTTAACACTTTGGTCTTGCAGTGTCGTGCAGGAACTAGGATTTAATAACCTGTATGATAAACGCAAGGCATGGTGGTAATATATTGTAATGTAAAATTTTTACTTTAAAGAGTTTTTAATGTGTAGTGCGTTCGTAAGACCGAGACAACGAAAACTTCGAAAAGTCTACTAAGCGACTGAACAAATGACGATTTGAATTCGAAACTTGCCAATCTCACTTAACTCGCCTTAGCACAAAATCGTATTTAGTATCTTGAGGTTTCCGTTGCAACCTCATGAATGGATGTGACAGATATTGCAGCTGTCATGTATCCCAGCATTTAATAGGCAAACAACAGAAACGTACAAAACTCATTAATCTCCATCACATTCCACAAAAATCACAGTGCTCACTGCTGTGTTGCTGAGGACACAAAATTCAAAATGTCGGCAAGTAGGTGCGGCCAGAGCGATGGGGTGACGTTGTTATTATTAGTTTTTTGCCCCACCCCGCTCGCCCCACTCGGCAGCCATAGCGGCATCGGCATAGCGGCGCGCATTAGACAGACTTTTTGTTCGTTTTTCGTATGGACGGGATGCGGGGTGCTTTTTGCCGCGCGATCGGCTTTTGATTTTGGTGCGTTCGCGCGTTTTTGTCTTTGATCGGCTGGTGTGGTGCTCTATGGTTTTAGAATTAAAACTTCCTGTCATTCCCACCCGTGTATAATTTGAAAAATATAAAAGTGAATTTTTATAACAAACACACTCTATATACTTGGACGCCCAATGTAACCACAGTGCCATAGAACAATTGAATTTCTATTGTGTCTGGTTTAAGAACAACTAAGTAAATACAATATTATTACTATATCGATGAGCGGCGATGACGACGTCGTTAACGTCTTTCTACATAAAAATATATACTACTTGTATGTTAAAGGTATACTCGTAGTTACCTAAAAGTATAATAAAAACGGATATTACACTGTTATTTGGCAAAATCACTAAAATTAAAGCTAACAAAATTTTAGATAAACTATTCTGTTACGTCTCCTACAAAAATCCGAACTATTGCTCTAGTTGTTACACGAAAAATGTTTAATCATATCATTAGCAGCTGCAATCCGAGTTTTTATCTAACGTAATCATAACATGGCGGGCGGGTGTAAGTCACGATTCCGTGTATCTACGGCGAGAGCTGAAAAGTTCGCCTCTATGTAGAGATGCATCGATACGAGACGAATCTGATCATCGTCGCGGCAGATTAAGCTGGAGGCACACAAGGCATAAATTAAATAGCAAACGAAAAAATTGAAAAAAAATTGAAATGTTATAAAAAAAAATTTATAGGTATAAGTCAGTGTTTCTAAACCGGTTATTTTTAATCATAGCCAAAATCATACTTATCTTACAAATCATATTAAAAACATTCCACCTTCGAACGAAGACGTAACAAATTGATTTTATATAAGTTGAGAATGTATGAAGTCGATATAAATAGTAATGATAAAGTGTTCCTTTATTGGTAGGTACTAGCTTTAACTTTATTCCTACTGCTGGCAGCGGTTAACATTATTAAGTTACAGTTACATAAAGATAAAATTAATATTTAATAAGATCTATATCAATATATAGCTAATATTATTATGTCATTGACAACAAAAATAAAATACATAATATCCATAACAAGTTTTATATTATTGTTACCTTAAAACTACTTTAACCATAACTAAAGCGATATAGTTTATGCCAGTCTCTCGGTGCGTCCACTGCTTCACCCCAGGCCGTGAGCTAAGCAGCCTGATAGTCCTGGATGTAAACACGCGAAACACGATCGCCACCCAGAGAACTTCACGGTGCTACTTACACAAAAAAAGGGTACAACATCAAATTACAATTAACTGCGTTCTATAAAAGTATTGGACCATTTTGTACCATAGAGAACTTACTTTCGAATCAAATTGGACATTGATCACAATTAAAGGTCCTCGAAAAGTCCCTGAGTACCTTCAGAACCAAACAAGTTTACATATAGAATAGAAGGCTATTTCAAAGAATAGGAGCTGAGATTTGTGTTACACTTGATATATAAGTTTAAACAAAAAAAAACAGCAAGAATGCTAAGAGTTAATAGAAACTGATTATTAACAACTTTTAAACATTGTTTATAGTTAAATTTTAAAATACATATATTCTTACTTACGCCTTTTTCTTGTATCTGTTCCTCTGAATTGTTATGATGACTGATAAACTGATAAATCAACAAAGGTGTCTTAGAAAAAAAGTTTTTACCGAATAATTGTTAATATTCGAAATTATGGTAGTTAAGTACCTATGTAGCTAGTTAAAACGTGTTCCAAATACAGATTTTAATTCGAATTGACAATGCGAAACGTTAAATTAAATTCAAATATCGAAAGAGGAAGTCGCCGCGCCGCCCTCGCGTCTCGCAGCGAGATTTATTATATTTGTCCTGCGCTTATTTCATTATTGCCACTCGGATTCCGAACGTGCCTATTAAAATTTGAATTTAGAATAGTTTTTGCATTCTCTTTGGTACCTACAACTAATAGTTTTTTTAAAATAAAAAGGCAGTCAATGTTCATACTTTTTGATGAAAACATCTACAACAGTATAAAAAAACCATATTGCTAAAAAGTTATATGATATAATAATCTCTAAACCTCGTGTTTACTATGTTTTATAATAATTTTATATTTTTTTCGTTTCAGGTAAATATCAATAGCATCAAAGTCATCTTCCATGGGTTGGTATTAAATTAGTAAGTAAATCAACAAAATCAACATATTTCAAAATTATTGTAGTCCAAAAATAAAGCCTAAAATAGAGTGAATCGTCGACTTTAAAATATTGAGAGGAAACCGGCAAACAAAGCCCGGAGTTAATGGATTGAATGTTTTCAAACAAAAGTAGCTTGAGAGGGTTAAAACGTTATGTAAATAGAATGAAAATCGTTTTCTAACTGTAAAAGCGCGCAAAAACTTTTTGATGGACTCCCAGAGTAATTATAGTATAAGTGAAATTTAAAGACAACTATAATATATTTTTGTAATTACTAAAATTATATCTGTAAAGTTCTTAACTGCAACTGTAATTTTAATTGACCTTCAGTTTGATGAATTAGATTGTAATAAAAATTTACTCTCTGAGAAGTATGTAAAAATTTTGCGTATACAATCACTTATGAATAGAAAGCTTTGAATGAATATCTGTCCCGTTCACACTTGGGAATAACCTTATCAATCTAACATGAATCGAACAATAGCGTCGCATGTTTGATTTATACAGTCGCTTAGTAGAAACATTACGGATAATTATAGGAGGATGGCAATGAGTTAGTGCTTTGTGATTATTTATTAAATGTACGTATCAATTTAAAAAAACTGTAGATTTACAATCGTGATTATTTTGTTTCATTTGTTGTAGAGCTGATTTAAGACCATTTTGTAAAGATTTCTAAAGTTTAATAATTACGGACTTTTAAAATGTAGGGGCATACCAAAATGATCTCAGTTACCCACACAAAAATTACGTGTAAGAAGTAACCTAAACCATCATTATGATTCGCCTATATATATGTAATTTATTATATAATGATGAAGTTTAAAAACATCAACACTTAATTATCCTTGGGCACTATATTCTTTAAATTGTAGATAAAACAGTATTGGAAGAAGATTAGGCCTAAAGGAAAAAAAAGTTTTCTCATGAATAAGTTTCAACCATCAATGAAACTCAATCTTCAAAATTAAATTACAATATCAATCGAATAAAGACTCGAATAATACGCAACACCAACCTACTTGTTGCCCCAGCATAATAAAACAAAAAAATAACAATACCAATTTTAAATTTCGAACTGTCAATTGGAGCGATCAGACAAATCCCAAAGGCACCGGGCGAGCTACACCTCCACAAAAGCCGAACAGAAGTACGAGCTCAGCTCACGAGCTTTTCAAGGGTGGTGGCTTTCGGCGAAAGCGGCTTGAGGGGGTGGGGTGGGGGGTGTGATGGCTCGTATTGATTTAGTGCCGTCGTCGACGGAGCTATGTACTGTAGGTGAGTATCGCTGTGTCGCTTGATGCGCTTTCTTTTAGCCGATATGTTTGGTTAGCGGAGGCAGCGTTGCATAGCGTCAGCGAATTTATGGTGTCCCAAATTTAAAATTGGGTTCAATCTAATCGAGTAAGATGTTGATATCAAATGTTTGTGGGTTTTTAAGATAAGTCTCAGAAGTAATCTTAACTTATTTACTAACTCTACACTCAAAACTATTAGCCAGAATATTAGATCACTATTTCTTTACCTTGGAACAAGTACTTTCAGATATTTGAAGTTTAGCATTTTTGAATTCTTGTTATTTTCATGTCTCGTAAGAGGTTAAGCTCCTGGGAAATTACCTGTTACGAGATAGGTACATTGAAAACAATTCTGTTTTATCGTTTAGCAAAAGAATGATAAAATCATTTCGATGGCCTAATTCAACATGAAATTATTTATTTAAACACGCTTAAGATTAGAACACTGTTAGGAAACTTGAACATCTCTAATGTTCCTTATTCTTAATTCAGTAATGGCAAACGATAGCCATTTGTTTTTAATTGATTCCATATTTGAATAGGATATCTATAGATAGCAATTTACGTGATTGTAAAAAATAACAAATGAAGTTAAATACCAGCCGTTATCAGTTCCATAATGAAACGACTTATCAGCCACATTCCGATACATAAATTAACGAATCAACTGTAATCAATTTAGCTATAAAGTTTCTCTGTGCGACGCCTCCCGCGCTGCAGCGCTGAATTCCCAGAGGGGCTCGGCACCGAAGATTTAAATGGATATTTAACTTTAGTCTCAAGGAACCCAAAGTCTATCGCTTTTCCGAACTCCGGGTTTTTTCTTTGCAAGAAAACCGCTCGAGCTTTTAGCGGACGTTTTAAAATAGTCTGGGATTTAAAACGCGCTTAAAAGTTGTACAGAATTTTGTTTGTTACTCCACTCTCTGGGGTTTGTTGTGGTGTTCCAAATGTTAGGGAACCGTCTGCTAATGACTTAGAGCATAAAACCTAGAAAAAGTCTTTTAAGGCTTGTTCTAGAAGAAAAAACTATAGTTAGGTATAAGTAAATCTTATTTATGTTTGAATCCTTAGTTTAGTAATATGCTTAGATAATAATAAAATATAAAGGGCTTTTCAGAAAAACTTTATTGTCTATATATTTTTATATCTAGCCGGGCTTTGTGGCTCGTATTCGTCATAGCATGGCAATATGACTTGATTACAATGATAGAGGCCTTTGTTTAGCTGTGGTTAATTATTAATTACTTTACTTTCATTTACAAAAAAAAATCATATCATATCATACTAATTAATTAAAAAAAAAACATTTAACGTATGAGAATCTGACTGGGGATCTCATATTTGAACCGTTTGGGGTAGAGACTTTAGGTCCATAAACTCTTTAAAGATATTTCTAAAAAAATAGGAGAAACCACCCGGGACCCCAGAGCTAGCAGCTACTTGGGTCAGCGTATAAGCATAGCTATCCAACGTGGCATGCTGCTAGCTTACTGGGCACTCTGCCTGATGGGGATGATTTGGGGCATTATTTTTATTTATAGTTAGTACTAGTTATAGTTTATAGTTTTTTGTAGGTTTAATTTTAAGTACCTTGTTATATGATAATCTTGTTTTATTTTAGTAAAGATTAATAAATAATAAATTAATGGAAAAGTGGAATTTATTACAAAGTTATCACATTGTCAACCTCATTTTAAGTACTTGGAGAATTACTTTTTATTAAAAACATCTGCTGCAGATATTAGCAACTGGCAAAGTGAGAGGCAAAACTAAAGAGAAAATGATCAAATATTCTAATGACATTATAAAAACAACCAGTGGTTTTGTAGACCATTTTTATTATAGAGAAGACGTGTCTATGCTGCAACTTCATTTGTAAATCGCCTTAGCTTTTAAACACGCATAGAGTATACACGGTTATCAGAGAAATTCTATAAAACCACTATATGTTTGCGTTTCTTTTTGGAACTAATTAGGACTAGCGGTGCGAGGATTGTAAATTATAGTCCAATAATAAGTGGGTAAAAGATCCTAGCACCACTAGAGTTGTTCATCAACTCGCACACTTTAAACTCGCACAGGTGTGCGAGATGGCACCTCTTGATTTTACCTATTATTTATGTCGTCAACTCACACAACAGTTAAAATCTGAGGTAGTCATGTACAGTCAATTACAAAAAAATTTGGAAAAAGTTATAATCCTTAAATGTTTAATTCCAGACAGTTATGATTAAGTACAAAATAAAACAACAAAAAATATTAAAGGTATTATAATCAATAATATCACACAAGCTTCTTCTTATCTAAATAAAATAAAAATTAACGTAACAAACGTGTAAAACTTACTGAGTAGAACCAAAAGAGTAATTTGCAATTTCTAAATTTGAACATGTGTTTTTTTTTAAATTTTATCATCATGTATACTTATTTCCACCTAATTTCATTTCTGTTGCTATCTACATATTTATTTACATATTTGTTGACGACCTCCTTGGTCGAGTTGCTTGCACACCGGTTTTCATGGTGTCGCCATCTCTGAGGTCATCTCTGATCCATCTCTGATCCATCCGCCATCTCTGAGATTCGATCCTCGGTCGGATCAATTTAGAAATACCTGTTTTTTTAATTTTTTTCGGGTCTGGGTGTTTCCTATGTATAATAAGTATGTATTTAATAAAGTATGTTTATCCGTTGAGTTAACCATTTCTCGAGTTTCTCAAGGAAGCTTTTCTTGGGGCTAAATAATTGGTGTGAGTGTGGGAAACATTTATTATTTATTTCTTTTTATTTCTCAACGTGTGTCAAAACTTTTTGAGCCAAATTTCAAAATTGTAAGACGGAAGCTTCCTTATATGTTGTGAAGTCTGTCAATGATCGTGGGACTAGTATATATTTATTAACACACAATCATTTTAAAAAACAAGAGCGCTTTTATACGACGATTGATAACTTTCAGGGACTGGCCATAGAATTAAACTTGATAACTCGAGCCTGACAGAAAAGAACAAAAAAAAATAAAAAACAAGTGTTACTTAGCATTCCTCTTCTCAGCGAAATTGGACAACATCATAGCAATTTTCACCCCAGTCACAGCTGCCCAGAACAATGGAGATAAAGCTGCAACACAATCATTCACGTAAAATTTTAAACCAGGAATACCTCCTGCTAACCTTTCTTGTGCTGGCTATCTTGCCTTCTACTGTGTCATTATGAGCAAGTTGGATTTGATTTCTTTTGACGTGACCGAATTAAAAAAGCTTTTGCCTCTTTACTTCCTAAATATGTTTACAAAACAAAGTTATTATTGACATTTTATATTGAAACTAATTACAAAAAGCATAAGCCAATAGCCTCGTTTTTTATTATACAATTTACCTTAATATTTTTAAAGTGAATATAAAATAACTAAAAAAAAAAAAATATGACGTTAGTTGTTGGCATTGAATGGTCGCCTTTGGCTTTCAAAGTAAAAAGTAAATAGTGTTGAATAATTTCGGCGGGCTGGTTAGAACCACGATAGCTCAATTGGGTGAGCACCTGACCCGGTATGTCAGAAGGGTGCGGGTTCAAATCCTGCTCGTGGAATTTTTTTCCAACATTTGTGTTTTTGTAATTTGTTCGCAACAAAATTTGCGTTAAAAATTATATAAACATTTTATAAAATAACTTTAAAAATAAAATCATTACAGTCTCTGTCCCGCAGCTAGTCTGTGAGCTTCGAAGAGTTTTATGGTTGTTTCGTTGGCCGCAACTAAGTTTTACAGCCAGCGCCGTTTGCTTCTTACTTATTTTAATTACCACTTTAATTGCTATACCGCTGATAACCATCGCAGTGTTATAAACACTATTGTTGAGATTCCGCGCGACGCAACTCCGTGTTATTATGTCTAATTCGATTTTCGGTGCGTTCAATTAAAATCTTTATTACGGTGATTGTAAAATACACTTTCGTTTGCGTTTTGGTAAGAGCAGGTTATTGTTTTTGTCTACATTGTTTTTAAGTTGTTTACAGTAAATTGAGTTGTCACTATTTTTGTCATTGTCAAATTTTTCAAAACGTGATAATTTAAGATAAAAAAAAATGTGTAAAAATTATGTTTTAGGTGGGACACGAACCCACTACCTTTAGCAATCTTGGCTGGAGCTCTTTCAACTGAGCTACCAAGACTGCTGGAGTCCTTATTGAATTTATGTTATGAATGACCATATTACGAAAATTGGAGTAAAATTATTATTAAAATAGTACCTACCAGGAATTATAATAAAAAAATATAATCGCATTTTACATATGTAAGACCATTGTACACACGCCTGCACATCAACCTACCACAAACTGTCAAATTTCATTAATAGACTTTGAACTTTAAGACTAGGATATATGGTTGAAAATGTATTGAAGTAATTTGACAGTTTTGGATAGGTTGATGTGCAGGCGTCTGTACTACAATTAGATTAACTAATTTGGATACTGTAAAAAAAAATAGATTTGCTCAATGCGACATTTGTAGACCGACCGATAAAGAAAAAAATAATACGAACTTTTTAATAAAACGTAACGTAACTTCAGAAAAGACGCGTTTATAGATAATAAATTATGTGGGTGGAGTTATTATTTTACAACATAAAAAGAAGTTTCGCGCCCACTCACCGCATTTGAGACTTACACTTTATATCCCCTTTTCAGAGACGTCGGTATTTGCAATTCACAGACAGAAGTCTCTTTGCAGGTAGGACTTCAGAGTTATCTTTTATTTATAACTATGTAAAGAGTCCCTGTCTAATCTCCTACTATTGTTTAACGAGGTTGCCAGGTTTTGATTTCTATAAAATTTGATTTGATTCGAAGCGATTGGTATTCATCTCTCCTGACGTTATGGGAAGATGAGGATGGACGACGAAGCACACTTCACCTAAAACATAAATAAATATTTCCCACAGTCACATCAATTATCTAGCCCTAAGAAAAGCTTCCTTAAGAAACTCGAGAAATGGTTAACTAGACAACGGATAAACATACATAATACATACTTTTTATACATAGGAAACACCCAGACCCAAAACAATTTAGATAAACAGGTATTTCTAAATTTGACATCATGAAAACCGGTGTGCAAGCAACTCGACCAAGGAGGTCGTCAACGTCATCCTCAACCACTGAGGGACATGCTATAACTGATAAAGATAAGATGGTGGGAGCAAATCAGGCAGACTTAGAACAAGTCCTAAAAAAAAACTAAGCAAAAAAACCCCCGTTGTCAATTTAAAGTTTTTATGGATATGAGACCACTGGTCTTGCTACTAGACCTCAGATGCGATTAAATCTAGATTCGTCCTGTTTTCCATTTTTATTTTATTATTTTTTATAACATCTTAGTTTTACAAAAACACAAATTTTGAAAAAAAATCCACGAACAGGATTTGAACCTGCACCCTTCTGACATACCGGGTCAGGTGCTCTCCCAATAGAGCTTAGTTTTGACAAATACCTTTAACTATGCACATTACTCTTAGATCTTAAAAAGCTTTTGATGTTATTTTCAATACTCTGTCAAAAGAAATCCTAGTTTGGGTCAGTCTTCACAGGAATTTGTAAATGACTTTTATGTCAATAATTAAAATTATTTTTATTATTAATTTTTTAATACTACTCCAAGTATACTGTTACTTTTTTGTAATGTGTTTTCCAACCAAGCCTAATTTTTATTGGTACACCAACTTTTTTTTTGCCGGACTCATCTCGAACTCCATTCTCGTGCAACCGAATCGAGTTCCAACAGTAAGACCCATAGAAGTTCGGAAACCAGCGGGTGTTCGCTCCCATAATTATATTCACGGCTGATATTTTTGAACTTTCACGTGAGCTCTTTATTCCGGCATTTTTTTTGTGCCACCACACCGCCCCCAACTCAGTGATTTACACGAGTTGACTCGGGTTCTGAGCATGACGGTGCCGAAAGCTTTATGCGTAGCCCAAATTTATTTGGTCCTAAATGATCCTTTAGTATTGTCATTCTTTCTAGGCCTTGTTGTACGATTCCCACTCGACCTTTCGGAGACTAGTTGATTTTTTCTAGTATTTTACCTTGTAGTACTTCTCCCCGGGCGTGGTATGCGTAATGCTTTTTTCCTAAATATAATAAAGACGTTGTTGTACTTTATTGCGTTTATTATTATTAAAACTTTCTATTTTTTTTTTAACTTTTAAACTTTCCTACTCTCTCACCAATTATCTAGCCCAAGAGGAGCTTCGTTATGAAACTCGTTAAATGGTTAATAGACAACGGATAAACATACTTAAAATACTTAAATACATAATAATTATTATACAAAAAAACAACCAGACCCGAGACAATTTAGAAAAACAATAAATTTCTAAATTGACCTGACCAGGGATCGAACCCGGGACCTCAGAGATGGCGACACCATGAAAACCGGTACGTACAAACCACTCGACCAAAAGGAGGTCGTCGTTTTTTAACATCTCATACATTGTTCTGATCCCAAGGTAAGTAGCTAAAGCATTCGTTTCATGGAAATCAGAAACCACGCCGGTACCACAACCACCCAGACCCGACACAATATCGAAACGTTCGTTTTCGACATTGACCCGACCGGGAATCGAACCCGGGACCTCAGAGTTAGCGCCGCCCAAAGTCCGGCGTACAAGCCACTCAGCTACGGAGGTCATCAAGTCATTATTACTGTGATAAGGTAGCCAGAGCTTCTTGTGGAAACGAAGATCTCTTACCTTTAATTTAAAACACTCTTATAGATCATCAACGTGAATTATAAAAGTCCTTTATTTAATTAATTTGTTAATTTTAAACTATAAAATGGTAAGTGCAGTAAGCGTTTAGCAAAAAGTGATGGTGAAAATTCTCTTTACGTTTCAGAGAAACACTTTACACCATTTTTAAGTCACGCAGAGATTCCAAATTTAAATTTACATTAATTTATATTATATATGTTTTTACCATTTAGATAGTACTGTAAGGTGTATGTAAAATACGAATAGCAGTTGCACTTAACTTTGTGTATTATAATAAAACGATTACAGTATATTAAATCGATCTCTGAGCACCTCAGCCGGGCTCTAGTTCCTGTCTACGACTGTGTCAAACCGTTGCAACCTTTTTAATTTTACATATTATGATACAAATATTCATCCAGACTAAAGAGGCTTATATACATACATACATACATACATAAACACAATAAACTAACTTTTACTATGAGCTGCATACAGTACCTACGATCAATGTCAAACTGAATGTACTGTAGTACTTCTCCATGTAGACAGAAAAACAGCGTAGGTGCGATACTGATATTTATATTCCTATTTATTATTACAGATCGCCATCTTTGTTAATATACTAAAGGAACCAATGACCGTACTTTACTACTATGGACCTAACACAAACAATTGTCGAATTGATATCGTAATACTCATCAGCGTTAAAGAGAAATACTGTATGGAAAACGATACAGTTCCACAACATCCGTAAGGTACAGACGTTTGCACATCCACCTATCCAAAACTGTCCAATTTCTTCAATAAATGTTCAGCCATATGCCTAAGACTTAAAGTTCAAAGTCTATTGAAAAAATTTGACAGATTTTGGTAGTCTGATGTGCTGTCGTGTGTACTAACAATTGACAGGCGTCTTTACATAGAATGTACAATGTTATCACGGGGCTTCTTGGCGGGAAAGTAAAGAGTCATGTCTGCGGATTTGTTTTATTTTCTAAAATTTATTAGACAGATAGATTATTAACCGTTAAGTGTTCGTAAGTGCGCATGAGTGTTGGCAAATGAAACAAAACAGTGCAACTTCACTTTTCAAATTCTCTCAAGAAGTCTGCCCGAGGACTTAGTAAAGCCCCACATCTTTACTGAGATACTCGAGGGGTTAGAGGGTATATCACTTCTCATTTCTCATTTCTATTATCATTCATCAGCGTCATACAAGAAGGAAATATTGTTTTTTTATATATTACTTGTAAGAAAAATTACTTTGACACTGGCTAAATGTGCTATTCGCACAAAGCCATCAACTAAAGGAAAAAAAAACGCTATCACGATTTAACGTTTACGTTAAATTTCGATAGAAGTTGGTGCTAGGCTCACAGTAAACTAAAGGTCAACGACCTGACTTTTCTACTTATACATGAGAACTCTAGAACCTATTTGGTATAACTGCCATATTATGATAGCAGCCAACTATGGGTCAACGACCTAACTATTCCACTGATTCTTGAGGAACAACAGAGCTTATTTGGAATCACTGGCATATAATAACAGCAGCCAAAATAAAGGTCTACCATACTTTTTGATATATTTAAAAATCCACAACTTCAATGTTTGTAGCTGTGTTTTGTTCCGGCTAGAGATAAGATAGCCAGGGCCTCAGTAGCTGAGTATTCCGGGTGAAGTGCGCTTGTACTTTAGACTTAAGCATCACCTAATATAACTTAAGATGAAAGTGCTTACCTGACATAAAATAAAAACACAAAAATCTACTAAAAAAGAAAAAAAAATTGTTTTCCTTATAAACACAATAATTAAATATTGTTTTCTAAAGTTTACGCGAACACTACACATTGAAATGAAACAACTTTTACGGATCTACTCACGTTTATTTTACACATTACTTTTAATTAATGTTTATCCTGACGTTTCGAACCCTTTGCAGGGTCCGTGGTCTCAGGGAAACTGAGGTGTTGGTCGTCTCATAATTAGTTAGTAGCTTTTATACCCTCATTTAAATTTAATCAGGTGCGTTCCGTTTTACGCAGAAAGAGCTTACAGTATCTTTTGGTCTGGCAGTATGGTGTTGGGATAAACATTAATTAAAACTAATGTGTAAAATAAACGCGAGTAGATCCGTAAAAGTTGTTTCATTTCAATTATAATTTCAGTTTTGTTTTAAAGTTAAGTTATTTAAAAATTGTTATTACTTTATGTTAGGTTCTTATTACGTAATTTTTTTTAAAGTGCTAATTGCTTCCCGCCTTAATTCCCGGTAGCATCCGCCCGGATTGCGGAAGACCCAGGTTCGATTCCTGGCTGGGTCGGGTAGGCATTAATTTTTTTAACTGTATTTTATAAATATACTTAATACGTATTTTAAACTATGCAGCTCAGATATTACCTGTCCGTATCTGTACTTTCTACCACGGATAGTAGACGCCCACATATTTGTAAGCTTTAGTGTTTCGTATCAGAGGATTTTCATTTTGCTGGACGATGTACTAACAAATTTTGACAGTTTACAATCTGTCTTGCACGATGATATCATTAGGATAGAGCCTGCATTAAATAAACGGTCACTATCACCAAGACTTAACTTAAGTACTTTAACAGCATGACGTTCGTATTTGCCTACCTTGCATACCTTTGTGTGGAAAGACTTACAGTAAACGTTTAAGATCACTGGCACATGTAGGCTTATTATTTTTTGTATTATTATTTTTCCAATTTATATTAAGCTTCCTTTGTTCTTTGAAGCACAGGTTGTTCTAAAACACTTTGTTACTATTTTTAAGAAGCCCATTCCTTTTCTTGTTTTCACATTTTCCTTTTAGGAATTTTCACTTAAACTTGCGACCGAACTGTAGTATAGCGTCTGCACTTTCTCAAAAGAATATATCCACTTCTGTTTATGTTTCAAGTGATAATTTATAGATAAGTATACTTTTTAAAATCGAATTATGTCATATATGCATAGGTTCAGAGTTCCTTTTTTGCATTAACATTGTTCGCATATAAATGTTAATTAAAATCCAGCTTTGTACTTGTTTGAATGTTCTTAAATCCAATCCTTATTTAGGGCATAGATTAATTAATTGCGACGATAAGCGTAACGCTACGCATTTCGGCATCACAATCGGGAAAATTCGCCAACGAATTTCCTCTCGAACAACAAAGTTAATCATGATTTACGACATCTATTCTCATTTCTATAAAGCTGAGTCGCACTTAACAATCGAGTTAATAATCCAATTAATATTTTCCTTCGACTTCAGTCCGGGGCCTCGTTTCAAATTCGTATAAATCTCCGCCCGAACTCGTCCTACGGAAATAGCACTCGCTACGTCCATAAATCCAAGTCTATTTAGGCGTATTCAAACGAAAGATCAAAAATAAACCGCATTTTTAACAAGTCACCCTGTGTATAGTTTTCTTTAAACAAAAAACAATGACCTTCTTTCCGTTGTCCTCTCAACGTGAAAGAAACTAGAAAATAACGGCCAAATGTGAGTTGGACTTGCGGAGTAAATAAATAGTGGGAATATTTATTTACTCCGCATAATTTGAAGTAGTGTCTAATTATTACATTGGTAATGGTATACGTATTAAGTAAATTAAGAAAACAAAACTGCATTTTTGTCCCTTCTTCCTAAAATATGGTGGTCCTTCAAACGAAGCGTAAAGAGGCACCTTTTGGGCCGGCAGGGTGAGGGTGATGCTACGTCGTTTTCACGTTGGATCAGTTGTCTTTGCGTCTGGACTCCATTTCCACATAACAACAGGTAAAGTGGAGTACCCATATCTAATTACTCTCTTGCTTGTGTTAAAATATAAGAATCTTATACATTAATACGTGAAGCAAAAACTTTGTACCCATTTTAACGAAAATTGCGCGGTCGGAGGAGTATAAAATTTCGCACTCTTATAGTTTATATAGAGAAGGAGTACAGAATGTTATTTTTTTTTAATTATGCATAAAAAACACATTAAATAATAAAACAAACATTACACACACTACCATGTATTCGACATACACGCATTATACACACTTTTCGCTCCTCTTCCAAAAATGGAAGAGGAGCGGCCGTAATCTGTCAATGGCAATCCAAATTCACATTTTACATTTTTTAATTTTTCATTGCTTAGGATACCATTACACACTGGGTGACCATTATTATTAATAACTAAGCAATTAGACACGATTAAAGCGTTGATTAATATTATTTTCGTACTGTCGTCTTCACAATCATTGTGAACGTTCGCGCTTGATACTAATCGGGTTATTATAATTAATGCAAATTTATGGAACGCCGCGGCGTGATTCGGAACGCACTACGGCTGGCTGGGCGCTTAGACTTGTTGCTATATGATCTAGATTGCGGACAGGGCTGCCTATGATCGGGGTACATCTGTGCTAGGCCTCATCATCATCAGTGTACTTTAGTCTACCCCTAGAAATAGGCTACTCAGAGTGCTCACCGCTGAGCACGATCCGGGGCTTATCTCATCCAGCTCTTGCCAACTACCTTGCAAAGATCATCGTCGGTATAATAGACATTCCAGGCTGTCCGCCCGAGACCAAGGCTGGTGTTACTCGGTCGAAAGCCCGGAGTGCATGGAAAGCGAGGAGACCAGCCTCCACCTACTAGCTGAGTGCCCTATGTACTCGCTGGCAAGATGGAAGCTCTGGGGGTTGGACACACTACACATAGAGGACCTAAAGGATCTAAAGGTGGAGCAGATAGCAAGATTTACCAAAGAGACCAAAAGATTGAGACCAAAAGATGAAGTGGCCCGCAACAATGTGGGTGGATCGTCCGTTCGGCTGGCGACGTCCCCATAAGAAATAATAATAATAATAATACTCGGTCGAAACGTCGGGTATAAAGGTATGTATGTCTATAAAAAGAAGTCCCCGTTATAAAGCTATAATATTAAAATACTTTTTATCATTTCAAAAATATCACTTCGCACATTTATCTCAAAGTCTAGACTGTGGATTAAAATGGTACTTACGCGATAGTTAAAAGATTACACCTTAATATGAACTCAATCTTTCCCTGCTAGGAATCGAACTCCTCCTGAGTTCGATTCTTGGTACCTGGCTACCCTTCAGACTATTGAGCAAGATTGAGGGTGGACTTCTAAGTAGGTATATTAGTATTTATGATTATTTACATATAATTTTACGCAAATATTGTTGTTGTTGAATAGGGCTTACAAAGTAAAAAGTAGATAGTGTTGATTAATTTCGGCGAGTTGGATTGAGCCACGATAGCATAGTTGGTAGTGACCTGACCCGGCATGACCCGGCATGCCACGGGGTGCGGGTTTGAATCCCGCTCGTGGTATTTTTTCAACACTTTGGCTTTTTTCAAATTGTAATTTGTTCGCAACAATATATATAGAAAGAAGTTGGGCTAACTTCTTTACTTTTTCCTACAACATGCGGTCAGCTTACTTTTCTTTCTTGAAATATATGTAATATATTTTTTTTACATCCCTGCTAAAAGCACGGGTTTCCTAAATTTCGACGATATCGTATAATAACGTTTTAGCGGCAAACAGCCGTAGATGAGAGAGCGTGAGAACGCGATAGTAGTAAAAAAAATGCAAATAAACTTGTTTTAATATAATCGTAAATGTTTTTGTGGCTTTCATAATCAAATTTATGTACAAAAGAGATCAGCTCCAGTGGGAAAAACAGCATGTGACCACAATTAAATAGAAATTAGTGAGTAATAAACATGATTTTGATATGCATTTGTTTCTCCATAAATCAGGGCTACATGTTTCTACGGGAGCACAATAAATTACATTTGCTATTTGCCGACAAGTGCCGATTTAATAAATGAGAAATTTCAGTGTTCTGCAAAACAATAGAAGTAATATAATGTTTGCATGTGAAAAGTTGTGAATATTAGTCTTTCTCAATAGATTACTTTTCTGTCTATAAGTCTCGGTTTGGTTGGTGGAAGAGCTTGTTTTAAGCAAGTCCGCCTGGCTAGCTACCATCATTTTTATCTAAATATGTCGCCGTAACATCAATGTTGGTAGTTGTGATTGTCAGTAAGAGATAAGATAGCCAGTTCCTCACTAGTTAAGGATTCCGGGTGAAGTGCTCTTCAAACTTCAGTCTAATCATCTATACTAATATTATAAAGCTGAAGAGTTTGTTTGTTTGTTTGTTTGTTTGAACGCGCTAATCTCAGGAACTACTGGTTCGAATTGAATAATTATTTTTGTGTTGGATAGTCCATTTATCGAGGAAGGTTTTAGGCTATATAACATCACGCTGCGACCAATAGGAGCGAAGCATCAGTGAAAAATGTTGCAAAAACGGGAAAAGAGCCTAAAAAATTAAAAATGCTGTCGAAAGTCACTATTCCACGCGGACGAAGTCGCGAGCACAGCTAGTTACTTAATATGACGCGAATTGAAGTGTTTACCGTTAAGGAATAAAACAAATAAAATGTGCTTGGTCGATCGTAAAAATGTCTGTCACAATATCTGTGTTTTCCATATCTGAAGCGAAGACATATCATGACAAATTCACACCCAATTACATGATAACAACAATCAAAACTGTCGTTTACACCTGCAATTACACCGATACCGATGACGCTGCACAAATAAAACATACGTCATAAAGTAAAAAGTTGAATTCGTCATACAATGCGTCCCATCCACGGTAAACCGCCAATGTCTCTGACTGTTAGTAGCAATGTACGCCGAACTGAACCTTGTATCGTTATCATTTCGCTTTTCAAAGTAAACCTGGTTATCGCAGAGGCTTCAATCCGTCTTCGCTTATCAGCTGGTAATGTTGTTGACTGATCTAATTAGTCAACGTAAAACTTGAGATACATTTTAATTAATCTCATAATACTGGTTGCTTTAATGTAAAAGAAATGCAGTACGACTTTGAGCTTTATACTAATTGTTAAAGTGTAGATTGTGAGTTAAAATTTTTAAGAGAGTGTGACTGTACCTTGAAGACAAATGTGGTACCTTGAAGACAAATGTGGTATATATAATATATTTAAAAAATGGCAAATATTTTGATTAACTTTCAAAAATTTTTTTTTTTTTTTTAAAACAACGGTTTGCTTTGCCGACCACTGGAAACCTGGTTTCGTTGTATGCCTAAAGGCAGCCAACAAATAACAAAATATATATATAATTACAGTCATAATTTAAGTAACTAAAATAAAACCAAATTGCACTGAGAATCAATCTACTATATTTTAAATTATTTCTACATGCTTTAGACTTGATCTCACCTTTGTAAGTGAAGATGCGGCCTAAAATAGATAAAAAAAATAAAAAAACTCAAAGAAGTACATAGAGTCCGTTTAATATTTAGATTGCATTGACAAGATTGTCTAAACGCAACTACGTTTTCTGATCGATAAGCATAACACGTGCATCGGGTAGCTATCGCCCGATGTATCGATACAAAAATCGTACGTGTCACCGGCACACCTGCGCATAGATGAGGTATACATAAATGCATAAGACATATGTCGATTGCATACATTGTTTTTACTTTGACGGTGGTAACTCTTTTTAATATTTAAAATTATGTAAATAATCAGTTTTTTAAGGCTAGTTATTTTTTATTGAATAAATACCATAAACAAAATTGTATGTTACTAATCATGGTTTTTATACAATTAAAAAATGTTATAAAATGCGTTAGTCCTTCGTTATAAACAAGTTAATTTAAAAAATGCAATATATTTTTGTAGGTAAGTAGGTATGTTGGTAAAAATAATTCGATAGAAAAATCTATTACTTAGCGTATATGTAACAACATCTTTATCGAATCTAATATAAATATCTATTCAGCTTTGGTTTGGTCATTTTGGATCCTGTTAAATTAAAAAGAAGTATTCTTTAACTTAAATTGACCATTTTCTTAATATGCTCCTATTCGAGGTCTTAACTTAGCAGTGGAACTTTCCTAAACAGCTTATTTACTAAGAGAAAAAGTATATAATGGCTTTCTCTGACCTCCTAAATACCTTTCTGAAAAAACTCACGTCGATCCTTTGCTCCGTTGTGACGTAAAGGAAGAACAAACAAAAACATTATCACACTGAAACGCTAGGGTGTTAGGTACCACCAGGTTCAGAAGAGAGATAGAAATTAAAGATGTAAACTGATACAATTAATTTATTCCCCAGGGAACGCTATACAACTCAGTACACTGTCGTGCGGTTTCATAAGGGGACTTAGCTTCTGGAAACGGTCTTGAGACGCGCGCAGTTCGGCTCCTAGGTCAGCCTAGACCCGGGCCGTAGTCTGCGCAGGTGTGAACTTGATCCGCCACGGTGACTGCTTCCGGAGGAGCAGGCGAGTAGGCGCGTGCAGTGAGCTGCCTCCGGAGATGCCGGCGGTTAGGACGAGACCAGGGGTTCCGTTGCCCGGTAGAGGGACCCCGAAGTTGGGGTTGAAGGTAAAAATATAAATTCCACAACGGAGTGCTTGTAGACTGACTCGATGGAGTGGTGACGAATAAAAGAGCGCACAGCACCCTACTGTATGTCTTTTATTTGATTTTCAAAAATTAAGCCAGTAGGTAGTTTGTTTTCGAAACAATCAGCACTGACCATAGCCGAAAAAACCACTGCCACGGACAAAAAGAGGGAACCAAATAATCTATGGCTTCACTCAACCACAAATACATTTACTTAAATTAATACAAAAAAATAACACTGTATTTATAAGTACTTCCCCCACACCCTGTTTTTATTATATTAATTTATTTTAGTATATATTTTGTCCCCTGTAGAATCCCTATATTCGGAATTTATTACAGTACTTTTGTAAGAGATATTGCTGAACGAAACGTGAAACGTTCCGTTCCCGAACGAAATGACTGTCAAACGCGTCTGTCACCTAGTTCCGTTTGTTTACATTGTATGGGTTAAGGTTTTTGTCATTATCTATTTATTGTATTTAGGTAATCATTGTTAAAGGTACTTATAATTCAATTTGTATGGCAACCGGTAAGTACTTCAAGCTTTACAAAAAAACACGCCGTTTAGGCCAAAACCTTAGGTTGAATCGGCGAAAGGTTAAAACACATACAATATTATTTACATTTAAACAGATCGTATCAATTTTTTCAAATTAACAATTTTTTTTTAAATTATAACGTTAGATTAAAAAGCAAATTAAAACTAGAACCCTTATCGCCGATCGCCATTACATTCGATTTTACTTTCATAATCGATATTGTTTCCTTGATCGATATTCCCAATGTATCGATACAACAATCGTCCGCGCCACCCAGTTAATCATTCCGCACCTGCTCCGATACATATTCATTAGTGCCGTATCGCTCGCACAACCCGCGACTCGATGAACGTTCTCGCGAATACATGTTCCAAAATTGAATTTAAATATTGGTGTCACTGTGGTGTCACTTCATTTTCCAAATGGTTTTTCTTTTTATAAATAAAATCCCTAGGCGATAATGGAACTCCTTTTTCGATTCTAAATTCAAAGTGCAGTAGTGTTTCTTTTTGATGACCTTCCCATTGAACATTATATAGTAGTTTATATAGTATGTTTATATAGTATGTATGTTCATAATAGTAACGAGTGTTATAATACCCGTGTTATATGCAGTTGCATACACTACTTTTTTTTTTTTTTTTATTGGTTATAGGCAGGCATTTGACTACACCTCACCTGATGTTAAGTGACGGTGCGGTCGAGGATGGAACATGCCTGCCTAGAAATAGGCTATTCACTCTAGCCTTGAAGAGGTCCAGATTATACCTTTCAGGGAACACATTCGCAGGCAGCGCGTTCCATTCCCTAGCTGTACGCACTAAGAAAGTTGAACCGAATCGGCTCGTGCGACAAGGTGGCATATCTACAACATAGGGATGGAACTCGCGCCTCGCGCTCCGATAGCGGAAAGTGGATGGTGGGATTAGGTCGTGCAACTCCTTCGCGCACTCCCCGAAATGAATCCTGTAGAAGACCGACAGGCGAGCCACCCTACGCCGATGTTCTAGATTTTGCAGCTTGGCGTCTATCAGGGCAGGGTCACCAATGAGTCTCTTAGCTCGTTTTTCAATCGAGTCCAAAGCAGCCAGATGGTATTTGGCTGATCCATCCCAAAGGTGGCAGCAGTACTCCATACATGATCGAACTTGTGCTTGATAAAGTTGGAGCAGCTGTTCTGGCGTGAAGTACCGCCTGACCTTAGAGAGAACCCCCAGTTTTTTAGCTGCAGTCTTTGCTTTGGACTCGATGTACTGCCCGAAGTTGAGGTTGGACGAGAGCTCAACACCTAAGAGCTGTAGGCTGTCAGTCATAGCTACAGTCACATTCCGGAAAGTCGGAGCCAGGTGAAATGGGCTCCGCTTAGCTGAGAACAAACAAGCCTGTGTTTTGGCAGCGTTGAATGTGACCAAATTGGCATCGCCCCAATCGGATACTGCTTGGAGGGCTTCGTTCAAGCGGCTAACCATGGCCTCTCGACAAGAGGCGACATCTTGTCTGTCAGCCCCTGCACTCGACATGTATCTATCCGCAACGGTGCTATCGTCTGCGTACCCAAAGGTACCGGGCACAAGCAGGTCGTTTATAAGAAGCAGGAATAGGGTTGCGGATAGAACCGATCCCTGAGGCACACCGGCATCGATAGCCTTTTGGTCCGATGAATAGCCGTCGAGGACAACGCGTATCGATCTTCCCTTCAGGAAATCAGATATCCAAGCGCAAAAGTTAGCAGGAAGACCAAATGATGGGAGCTTGCTTATAAGGCTCGCGTGCCAAACCCTGTCAAAGGCCTTTGAGATATCGAGGGACACCGCAAGGGCCTTTCCGTATTTCTCAATGGCCTCACTCCATAGATGTGTGGCATATATTAGAAGGTCCCCAGTTGAGCGGCCTCGGCGGAATCCATATTGGCGGTCGCTGAGGAGATCGTTACCTTCCAAATGAGCCAGGAGTTTATTATTCAGTGCACGTTCCATTATCTTACAGAGTATGGACGTGACTGAGATGGGTCGATAATTAGCAGGGTCAGCTCGACTGCCTTTTTTGGGCACGGGTTGCACGTTAGCAAGCTTCCATGACTCCGGTACAATGCCTGTTTCAAGTGAGAGGCGGTACAGGCGTGTGAGGGGTGGAGACAACTCGGGAGCACATGAACGCAGAACTATTGCTGGTATGCCATCAGGTCCGTTCGCCTTGTTCACGTCCAGGGTCTACAGGATTTTTAGGATCTCTTTCTGGTGAATGCGCACTTCTACCATATAGCAGTCAGCACGAGATGAGATTGGTGGAGGACTTTATCTTCACTAATGCAATTAGTCAAACAACAAGATTAAAAGCTGACTATATTTTATTTATAATAATTGTTCAAATTTTGGATGGTACAATTTTGAAAGTTAATGTTAATTATTGATCCAGCAGCTGTAGCGGTCGCGGGGCAAGCAGTAGAGCTCGTAGACGGAGTTGGAATATTTATAATTACTTCATTCGTCTTGTTTTCTATACTGTTCAAGATCGTATTTGAGACTTGAATTTTATTCATTAAAGACTCATCAATGTAGCTTTCAGCCACAGTAGAAGACTTCCACCCCCCGTGTCGTTTCAGTGCGGTCAAATCACCACCGCTATCTATGAGAAGGGTCGCCGAGGTGCGCAGGAAGCAATGCCCCGTGTACAACGCTGGGTTAGGCAGATTCAAAAAACTTGCGATAGTTTTTCCCAGAGCATAAAATTTATTAATACCAGTTCTTTGATCGACGCACTTCCCCGATCTATAGCTCAAAAAATAGCAGGGTTTCGACAGGGGGTGGGTCGAAGTTCCATGTATTTTTTACATACGGCATAGCAGTTGCCCGTCACAACGAAAGAACGATCTATTTTAGTTTTTGTTTTCGAAACTTTCACCATGATTGTACTGTCGTCTATGTTAGAGACTTCATCGAACTGGATGTTGTATAGCTCTTGCCTTCGGCATGCCCCCATTATGCCGAAGATTAGTGCAACCTGTAACAATAAACGATATAATAAGCTTGAGGTACATAGCCAAGGCAAAAACTATGATTTATAAAGTAGTAAAGTGTAGGTACCTACTACCTAATTTATACACAAAGCGCTTAAACGGAGTGTCTAGATAACTTGCGTGTGTAGTACGTAAGTACTAGGTAGATTAAATAACAGAACTAAAATACACTTACCTTTTCAAAAAGATACAAAATATCTGGTGAATCTTTCAGGAACATCTTTATTTGACCTGATGTAAACGTCAAGGACTTTTTTTCCTTGTGTCCTTCTGAACTGCGTTTCAGGAACGCTATGACTTTTGAATACTTCGTGATATCAATATTGTTGTAGATAAGAGTGTGGACTTGAGCATAGAATATTTAGCCCACATAGAAGATGGCTTGAATTTGTCGGAGAGGTCTTTGAGATACACAAGAATGACATTTTCAGAAGATGATGTAGTTTTCTTTTCGATCTTCCATGCCAAAAAGTTATTATATTCTTTTTCATATAATTTTCTAGATTTTTCTGGCAAAAGATTGTGAGTTACTTTTTTTGCCAATTCTAGAATATCCGGAGGCGTACAAATATCATCGTCGCTGTCCATTTTTAACTTTTAATTTGTATTTTAAAAACAAAACACATTGCGAAACATTAAATTCACGCGTACGTGTATTGTCACAGTGAACTTGCCGCCATTAAAATCTAACCAATGAGAGCGCAGCTGCGCGCGCAGGGCCAATCAGGAGCGAGCGCGCGCTGTTCTTTTTTTATTTAATTGGCACAAGATCTTACCAAAGAGTTTTGTGTATGTAAGTTTAGTAGTTTCGACGAAGTTTTCACGTATAACCCAACTGTTTTCAAAAGCCAGCCTAATATCAAAATTTTATACAACTTGTATGAGGATTTTGACATAAGGCTCGCCAGGTTAATTGGTCGCGTTTTATTGATGTTATAATGAGATTTTACGATATCGATGTGGATATTATACCATCATGTGAAATTGCTTAAATTGAGTGTTTTGTTGTCTGCGCTATAACAGTAGTAATTATAAGTCAAGTATTGGAAACATAAGTAGAATGTTACAACATTAGTGTAGATAAAATCCATTATGGTAGCACTGACATACTTAAACCATAATGCTTTCTATTTAATTTATTGTCTTATTTAATACATCGTTAGTAATTTTTATAACCTTACATTAAATACCTTTATTTGCGTGTTGTCGCAAAACGGTATAATTATAAATCTGTTAAAACTAATTTGACAACTTTTGTAAAATACACGTCACGGCAACGATTATTAGCCAGGTTAGCTGACATGCCCACATGCTTGATAGTCTCCCGCATGTGATCCCACAACGTGACGATCTATTCGAATTTCGAATACCAACTTCCGCCATTAGCAATTTTAATTGAACTTTTTAATTGGACATACAACGCAAAAGCATTGCGTAGATGCCCACTTCGTAAACAAAACAAACGTAACGTATTTTTTAAAGATATACTTAATGTGATGTCTAAAGAATTTATGCTAGCTTCAAAATAATGTTAATGCCACTATATTAGCTAATGAGTAAGCTTTTGTATCTTGTAACACAACTTTAAAATATTGAATCTTTTTTAATAAAGCATTAATAAATTTATTAATAACCATAAGTCTCAGAGAATCCAAAGTAAAGTAATTATCTAGAGTGAGTGAGTGCGGTTGAACTGAAAAAAGAAACTCTAATTTGCAAAAAGGTTTATTCAAAGACGGCCGGTATCACGCGACCGTATCGATCACCATCGCTCACCTGTTTTCCTTACAACGCTCCTAATCAAACCGAACAATAGGGGCAACATGCAAATAGCACCAATTAGAATTGTTGGATAGAAAAGAAAAAATGCAAAGAGACGAATTCAATTTAAAATGAGATCCGTCTACCGCTCTGGCCGTCGATCGGAGCGAAATTGAAAAAAGAGAAAAAAAATGGGGAGCGGAATAAATAAATATAGAGACTCCGCTACAGCGCAAGTCTCCGTTGAAATGAAAATAGAAGGGCAAAAAGCTTTTTGTGGACGAAATAAATTAAAAAGTGTGCCGCGATTGTGTGGACCGGTGACGCGGCCGCATCCGCCCGTCTATGCCTCCACTATCATATTTGGCCGTTAGTGACCATAAATGGCTTTTAGCGTTTTACGTTCTTCAGATTTGAATTTGGAACGCGCGTTCTAAATTTCGAAGTGCGATTTGCATTTCTTTTTAATCTAATTGACTTGTTATTTTCATAGCATTTAGTAGTTATAGCAATACAGTACTCATTTAATCTTTCTAGCATAAAGAAGAAAGGTGTTTTATAAAATATTTGCAACAACTTACCGAAATATACCATAAATTCACACATCAAACAAACCATTTCTACCCTTCGCGGCTCGATGCACCCGAAAATCAAAAGACAGCCATAACAATAGGGGAAAGTTTTACCTAAAATTATATTTGTGGGTCGTCACGCTTTTCCGGGGAGAGGGGTAGGGGATTAGGGGCCTTTGTGAGCCGCTAGTAGGCGGCGGAAAGCGGGTCTCATTCATAGTACGACGATTGAAAGTTATTCAGACAACGAATTAAAAATTATATATTGGAATATAATATTTCAATTTAAAGAGTTAAAAGATCCATAAGTAAGAAAGAAGAAGAAGAAACACTGTCATTTAACGTAGTTAATCTGATTCTGATAATCGATTTCAAACCTTAATAATAACAGGTATATCCGAAAAAAAGATTTTATTATTTTTCCTTCAGAACATAGCAGGTATGGTATGTTCTAAAGGCGTTATGGTAATAACAGGCGCACCAAGTTAGCTATCATGGCGATGTCTGAATTATAAATTGTTTGCGACAACTTTGCATAAATTCATTATGTGATTACAGAAAGTATGTGAAATTTGCCTTGGCCCAGAAGTGGGACAGTTATGGCTGATATCATCATCATCATCATCATCTCAGCCAAAAGACGTCCACTGCTGGACAAAGGCCTCCCCCAAGGACCTCCACAACGACCGGTTTCGTGCTGCTCGCATCCAGCGGCTTCCCGCGACCTTCACCAGATCGTCGGTCCACCTTGTTGGAGGCCTGCCCACACTGCGCTAGTATAATAATAATAATAACGTAAAATCTAACACGAGTAGAAATAAAAAAAAAACCGTATAAAGTGTTTTATACGAAGGACTTTACTACACATAGCGGTTCTTTCTAATCCACCCAGCACTTAGGTCGTGGGGCGATTGGCCGCAACGCACTACCAACGTTTACGTTAGTTTTCTGAACTATATTTATACTGTGACCTACAACGCATTTATCATGTTATCAAGATCCGAGGGCTTGTAAACTAAAACTGGCAATGTTGTGAAATGCTTGGAATTTTCAAGTCTTTGTCACGTCAAACTACCTACAGTCCGAAGCTTTTAGTGATGACTGACGTATTTCCGCCATTTGATCTTGTTAACGAAAATGAGAAATTGTATCGCTAAAATGCAATTCACCTCGATTGTCATCAAAATTCAAAATTCAAAATCATTTATTCAGTTTAGGCTACAAATAGCTCTGAACGTCATTATGCGTTATGGTTCGTAAGTCTACTCTGGGCGGGAGATCTTGTAGTGAGATGAACCGGCAAGAAACTCAGCAAGTGTCCAGCTCTTTTCTCCCTCAGAGTGTATAGTGCGGGTTTTACAATCCATTTGGTGCCGATAACAAAAACGAACATTTATGATTATTTACATATAATTTTACGCAAATATTGTTGCGAACAAATTACAATTTGAAAAAAGACAAAGTGTTGAAAACAAATAAAATCCACGTGCGGGTATCGAACCCGCACCCCATGACATGCCGGGTCAGGTGCACTGCCAACTATGCTATCGTGTATCGTGTATCGTATAGCTTATTTTTAACCGACTTCAAAAAAAAGGAGGAGGTTATCAATTCGACTGTATTTTTTTTTGTTTGTTACCTTTTAACTTTTGACAGGGTGAACCGATTTTTTGTTATGTTTTTTTTCAACACTTCGTTCACAAGTTCTTTTACGAACAATTATATAAAATTAAGAGTAAAAGAGTTGCAATTTGGCCATATATATATACGTATATTCTCATTCTATCATAATAAAATCCGCACTGAGCCCTGTGTACAATAATGTTTCATTGGAAATAGTAAAGCTACTTGTACGAATATGACGGTGGCATATTCTTTCCTACTTGTCTGTTTATCTTTAGGAAACAGACGCTTTTCAAAGTCAGGCCATTAGCTACCACGCTAGTCCAATGTTGTTTGATGTATTTTGAGTGGAATTTTACGACAAAGACCAGGATCTTAGCTTAATATTAAAATTTGGTCACCCATCTAGTGACTCGGTATAGGCATAACTCCTTAATCTGCACGATTGCGCCACGAACAGGAGGAGGCGCTCCTTTAAGTGTTCAATACGATTTTATCATCTCCTCAATTTGACGACTATAAAATTCATGACTTTGTATGTAAGCACCACTCGCGGGCATAAAAACGACACGCTTACATAACGACGATACAACTTACAACGATGAGTTTAAAAATAAACCTATGTCGCATTATCTGCAAAGGTCTTTCATTCGCCCCTCTCCTCGGATACGCTCTGTAAACGTTCAAGGCGACCACTTACACGAGCTCGAGCCTCCAGCCTCCAGTCGTGGAGTTTCCAAAGAATTTTTAATCAAAAAGCTTTCCAGCGTCCCCCGCTGTATTGGCACACGTATTAATGCCAAACAAAGAGAGCGCGCGCGGAAAGTTGGGCGGCGCTTGATTTTCTTTTATTGTAGCAACGAATTTGATGGTTTTCTTTTTAATTTTACGAAATAGTTTTTAATGCTTATTGTGGTAACTTCGTTTTTGTCGTTTGCATCGTGAAGATATCAATCGGTTATCCCGCATTAGGCTGCATGGTGGGGTTTATCCCCAGCAGTGGGGTATTAATAGGCTAATGATGATGATGATGATGATGATGATGATGAATATGTAACCTCGCTTTATTTATATCATTATCATCATCATCAGCTCATTTAATGTCCACTTCCCTATGGATGGATAGGGAGAACGGGCTATAAACCACCACGCGGGCCCAGTGCGGATTGGTGGTTATTAACGACTGCTAATGCAGTCAGGACCAACGGCTTTACTTGCCTTCCGAAGCACGGAGGATCTTGAGATGATAAATTTTTGGTCACCTATCCGATGACCGGCATTTGCGAAAGTTGCTTAACCTCAGCACTCACAGACCGGGCGCGTTAACCACTACGCCATCCAGCTTCTCACTTTACTTATATACGAATAGTTTTTTATATAAGAAAAAGAAGAATGGTGCCTACTCGTACCGTTGCTAGAAATTATCATCCCTTTCTTGTTTAGGTCAGTGCCGATATTGAAATCATATGACAGGTTCAAAGTTAATAGTTTAGGTATCTGGAGAACGACGTTTTGGCGGGCCGTGATTACAGGTTGACTGTGCTGCGGTGACATGCCTCCATTTTGGACCTCGCAAACTGTAACAAAATGCCAAATTCTAAAAGAGTCTTTACTTCCTTTGATCACTATCTCTTAAGAGGGCATCTCTACACGTTCCCGTAAACATCGGCATCACATCCCTAGCCCGAATGCAAGTTGGGCAAAGTTTGGGCGCGGGGCGGAGGGGCGGCGTCGCGGCGGCGGCGCGGCAGTGCGCCGCGCGCGGCCTACGCGCCGCCCGCCGACAGTCGCGACACGCCGCGCGACGCGACGCGCGACCGGACACGCGACGCGCGCTTCTCCCCCGACACGCTATTAAAAACCACGAAACTGAATAAGTTCGACAAATCCTCCTCGTACTTGGACCATTACATAGACGGACGTGAACAGTGGCTTTTTTTGTATAACCCTTTTGTTCTTGCTCTTTTTTTCATTAGTACAAAGGATTACTGTAAAATAAATTTAAAACTAAATTAATTAATACATATTTAAAAAAAAGTTATATTTTTAAAAAGTACAAAATTTAATGTAACATAGCGTCACCGTAGCGTCACTAGTTTAATTACATACGAATAAATACAGGGTCAGTTTTGTATGAATTCAATGTGATTGTAGTTTAAGTCGCCGTATCGAGAACTGTTCATACCGCTTTACGTAAGATTAACGACACTTTTCTAGGTAAGTATCTTTATAAGTGTGGCCCTCTTAATGCACGAACGAGAAAATGCAGGAATGTTTGCATCGTGAAAACCATTATTAAAATTTGAGCAACATCATGAAATCGTATTGAGTGAATGCAGACGTCCCGAGCAGAACCAAAACAAACAATACATCTTTCATGCGAAGTGTTAAGTGAATCTTGTATCGGGTAGACCGCATCGCGAATGCAAAAAGTACACGCGTACTGTCTCGGACGCGACACGCTATGATTTAAGTGTGGTAGCAAACTCCTAAATCACGATAGGTGGCAGAAGCGAGCGGCGCGACGGCCAGCCTCCGAGCAACACTCAAATTGTTTGTCCCGCTAACAATTTAAATTTAGCCCGAACAAATGCCGATCGTAAATCGAACGCAATTGTTTTGAATACAACAGCGAAACTTAACAGAACAGAATTCAATGAACGCTACCTATCCTCGTCGAAACTTTGATTAATCGCTCGTTGTTCATTCGTTTTCGCGTTTACGTTACGATTAAATACGGCTCGAACTACTTACCTGTGGCCCTTGAGTTGTTTCGATCTCTTTGCCTGATTTTCAAGTAGGGCGGAAGCTGCAATTTCTTATGCCACAGTAATAAATAAATCGTGGTACCGTTATTCCTAAAATAAAAGGGACGGACGCACTTGCGGGCAACCTCAGAGCTAGGAAAATGCATACAAATTTTAATTCTCACATACACATTACCTTATTTGCAGCTTAATGTAACATTAGCGTCGTTGAAAGCCCATGGGAGTTTCACGCCGGAAAAATGGTTTGGAATGGAAAGCATTATCCGTTACGCAAAATAAACTATGACTTGACACGAGAATGTTTTAGATAATTTAATGTGGCAAACGAAATTTGCAACGTTTTGCTTGTAACAGTGCACATCCGATATTCGTGAACAACAACGCAGTTAAAACCGAAGTCATAAACGCATTAACAGAGCAACCGTCAAAAAAAACAAAAGTCAATTTGGTCACAAAACAATTTCGCTAAAAAGACAAGACGAAATCCCAGTAAATCATATTCCGCTTTTGTCTGATATCACAAAAGAAACGAAACTAGTCTAGTTTTTATCTCTCGTGGGTCTAACGGTATACATTATTATGAGGTCCGACCGTGGCGCTTGCGACAATGGCATGCGTGAATGGTCTTGCGCAAGCTTGTATTTCATTTTTGTTCACGTTTTTTTTCGTGGGCTATGCGATTCTAGTGTTGGGACTGTGGGGGTGGTCGGTGAAAGAGGGCTCGGACGATGTTGCTAGTTAAAAAAAAAATTTAGGAAGTAAGGAGTCACGACAATTGCACGAGCCCTTGCTTTACTCATAGTGAACTCTTGATTTATTATAGAAATGTAAACAATGTGTGCACGATAATAAAGGCGGCTTTTAACTGTATTCAATAAAAATAAAATAATTAATTACTGCTCGCGTTGTGCAATACTGTTTTGCTTATGTCACATTATTATAAAACTATACTTTGTACATATTCCGGGGCGGGAGATGCTAAGATGAGAAGTTAGATTGATTTGTTGATTGAAGTGTAAATACTTAAACAATTACAAATCATGATAAACTTAAATAAGTACATGTAATGATAAGCTATACTAAAAATGTACATGGACTGTATTTTTTTAAATCAGTCGCTACAAATATTTATTACTACATATTTTTTTAAATGTTTATGTTTTGTTTAAATATTTTTTAACGCAAATTTTGTTGCGAACAAGTTACAAAAACACAAATGTTTAAAAAGTTAGGATTTTAAAAAAAACTGAATCGTGGTTAGAACCACGATAGCTCAATTGGGAAAGCTCCTGACCATGTCAGAAGGGTGCAGGTTCAAATCCTGCTCGTGGAATTTTTTTTAACATTTGTTTTTGTTATATTTTTTTAATTTCATATTTTTTTAAAGAAAGTCTTGTTAGTGCAAAGTAAGTAAATAACCTATAACTATCCCACTGCTGGGCAAAGGCCTCCGGCATTTAAATCAAGTCATCACTACAATTGATGGGTAATGGCTTGAACAGCACACTTATCTAATGCGGTTTTTTGATCACAATCCCGAGCTATGCATCGAAAAATCTAAAACATGCTTTGTCCGACCTGGGAATTGAACCTGGGACCTTCGGGTATCGAGTAAAGCGCTTTGCCACCACGCCACTAAGGCGTTAATGCATAAAATAAGCAAATACGGATATTTGTCTATTTGGTCTTTAATCATGTCAAAACGGTTACAATAATTTGGTTTACATAAAACATACTAAACCTAGGTACGTACTCCTTTTATAAAAACTTAACTTTCAAAATCTTATTATCTATATATTATTTAAGTGGAGCAAAAACTTTGTACCCCTTTTTACGAAAATTGCGCGGACGGAGGTGTATGAAATTTCGCACACTATATTTATATAGGTTGCGAAATTTATCCGAATGTTAATATTTTGTTTAACATATGCATAAAAATACATTAAATCAATAAAACAAACATTACACACACTACCACGTATTTGACACACACGCACATGTATTTGATACACACGCATATAATTATATACCAGTATTTATACTCTTTTCAAAAATTTCAAAAATGGAAGAGGAGCGGCCGAAATCTGTCAATGCCAATCCAAACTCACATTCTATCTTTTAAAAATTTTTATTGCTTAGGTAATTTTTATTGCTTAGGATACAATCCGTGCACCCTTAATAAAGTTACGGTCAAATGTCGACCACAGGGAGACCATAGTTACAACTAGTAAGAATTTTATCAAAAAATAAGTAAGAAACTTTTTAAGATGGTTTAACACTTCACCGTCTCCCATACTCTACTAAGCTCTTAGTAAAATTTGTAGTTTACAGGTTTACAGTAATATTCAAGTTCAAAACAAACAAACTTTTAACTTCAATACCTTTCATTCTAATGAAAATCTTTTTAAGCGCAAGTAAAACAGATACCTACACAGATCTCGTTACTTAGCAGATAATAATTTAAAAAAAAGCATCTATTCAAAAGCAAAGTTTTCTAATTCTTCTTTTAACCTAGAAAGCGTCTATACACAATTGTCTTATTCATTACAACATATATTAAACTTTACAGTATATTATGAGATATATAATAGAAGATAATCACTTTATTTGTAAAAACCATACTACTACTTCTTAACTGATCTTTAGTATTTGTAAAAATATTATGATCGGATGTTAATGACGGCAGTTGTTGACATTGAATGGGCGCCTTTGGCTTTCAAAGTAAAAAGTAAATAGTGTTGAATAATTTCGGCGGGCTGGTTAGAACCACGATAGCTCAAATGGGAGAGCACCTTACCCGGTATGTCAGAAGGGTGCAGGTTCAAATCCTGGTCGTGGATTTTTTTTCAAAATTTGTGTTTTTGTAATTGGTTCGCAACAAAATTTGCGTTAAAAATTATATAAACATTTCACTTTATATGTATTTATCTCTATCTAGATATCGTGACTTCATTATTTAATCCGTAATACCTGTATGTGAACACCAAGGAATACACGAATGGAGGACATAGCGCGGTATCAAAATATCGGCTGCATGCAATAAAGAGCAAGATCCAGTTTTATGCAAATGTTATAAGCGTTCTCACAGTGTTGTCGCCTCCATTACGTATTCCGATGCTTGTTTATCATACGCGTTGGGCAAGCCTCACCGCTGAGAGCGACACAGCCCTGACCTCCTTAAGACAGTTTAACATTTTTATTTCTAGTCCAATTTCCTCTAAGAGCGCAACTAAAACTTAACGACTTCCATGTTTTCGGTACACTTTCGAAACGTTCAATTTCGCACGCTTTTACGAAACTTCCACTGGCAGCGGTGATCTAGAACGGTTTTTTTAAATAATTATAATCCAGTTACTCTTATTATTAATGTCAACTCCTTTTTAATTTGTATGTAGTCCTCGGATTTGAAAATCGAACGTTTGAAGGCGCTAACAACGTTGAGTAGGTACCTATTAAAAGTGTGAATTATATTTTCTCAAAACATCTGACAATCGCGTAATAAAAGAGCAACGCAGCGTATTCTACATCAGTGCTTACTTTTAAATCTTCTAATACTCGTAGTGGAACTTCACAGTTATTTTTTTAAACGATACTTGATTAGATTGTAAGTTGAATTTATTTCTCTAAAACATATGACAGTCGCCACACAAAGAAGTCACGTCTTGTTACCTACAACTTTTTTCTGTCGTATACAACAAAATTATACTCAGACAACGATCAAACACACAAAACGCACAAAAAACATCGTCGTCCCACCGCCAGTGCCATTTACGTCTGCGCCGTGACATTAATCATACTCGAAACGAGTAATTAAAATACTGGTGCGCAATGGAATTGGGCGTTTCGGATTCGCACCCACTAAGTTGTAGCTAGTTGTGTATGTGAAGTGCTTTTAAAAACTTTGTGGTTTTATATTTACATTGCATAGGTATATTACCAATTCGCACTGAGCCCGCGTGGTGGTGTATTGCCCGTTCTCCCTATTTCTTCCTTAAGAGCGTTTACGCCGCTCACTAGCGCCGCCAATGAAAAAAAAAACATATCTATAATTAGAGATAGAAAATCAAATTATACTCAACAAACTATTTGAATGAAGTAATTTAGCATTTTTACGTCACCTAATGAACATCTGACATGTTATGGTTTAGTTAAATACGGCGTTATAGTTAAAAGTGGCCGTAACGTCTTATTTAACTAAACCATAAAATGTGAGGTGTTCATTAGGTGACGTAAAAATGCTAAATTACTTCATTCAAATAGTTTGTTGAGCATAATTTGATTTTCTATCTCTAATTACTAGATATGTTTTTTTTTCATTAGTGGCGCTAGTGTGCGGCGTAAACGCTCTTAAGGAAGGTTCGTGCCCAACAGTGGGACATAATTATATGAGCTGGTGATGATAATTGCATAGGTAAAGATGCCGCAAGCATTTAGGGATTTTTGAATAGGATATTATGTTTATAATAAAAAAGGTTTCAAATATGTTTATGAGAGTAGTAAGTCACCACTATGAGATAAGCCGAGACGAGATGCCTTCGATACAGAATTAGTGGTTATTAGTCAATGAATCTGCAAGGATATTATTTTGTTATTATTACGTTCACAATGCTATGTTTATTTCAAGAAATAGTAAAGTTAAGCGCCGAGACTTTTAAGTCTACAGATAATATTTAATGTGAAGTTTTTTTCTATTATAAATTATAAAATTTTATGTTATGTACCTAGATCTAAATATAACATTGTGAATGATATACATTATAATAAAACAAAATAAGTTTTTTTTTTAGATTGGCGTTGATGTCTTTTTTACAAGAATTTTTGTAACTACTTTCAAGTTTTAAAAATATTTGTAATATCTATTTGTTTTATAAATTTTGTCACAAAAAAAAAGTTTTATTTATTTCGGTACTCTATGTATTGTCATTCCTGTTTCCTAGAGAGGTAGACTGCCTTGGTAGAGATGACGGATCTCGAGTCTTTACAGTTCAGTTATTTACATACTTTTCCTTTTTATTTTTATTTGTTCTAACACATCAATACACATTCGGTTCACAAATAAAACTATAGAAAACAAAAACTTGGTGGTAAAAAAACAATCAAAACTGCTTTCTTATTCTTCACAATAAACATTAAAAATACATAATCAAGTGGATTACAGTTGAGTGTAAAAATTGACAGTTTCCACCGTAACAAACTATAAAACGGGCAATTACAAGGTTTTAATCTCAATATGCCAATTAAGTCGGCGTTACTGCGTAAGCGGTCTGCGGCCCTACCACGGGATCACTTACATTCTGCTCGTTTAGAAACTCGCGCTTACAAATAAAACAGCAATACATTATATGATGATAATAATGTTTTATTTTTATGTTTATCTTATATAGGAACAACAAACGGTAGTTAGATAGTATAAGTAAGTATAGAGTTAATAAATGTAGAACCCACAACGTTATCCACAGTTTAACAAAATACATATTATATTACTTACATGCTAGGTAACTAATTAATAATTAAGTAAATAATTAACAAAAAGAAATATAAAAAAATTACAGTTGTTTTTTTTTTAACAGTAAACGACGTTAATATAGATAAAGATAAACACAATAATTTAAAAATATTAAATTAAATTCATGAATACACTAAACTATAATCATATCAAAATATCCCCTTTCGTTACTTTATTCCATGAGTAGTTCAAAAGCTAATAACACGTTTAAGGCAAAGATAATTTTTAGTAAAGTGTCATAGGGTCTATTTTAGGGTTTATTTTGCGCCAGTTTCTATCCAATTTTTTAAATGTTTTAATATTTTTTACTAACACATCAACTCGCAGCGGATCAGCTCGCCTCATGTGTCGGCAGCAGACGATGCTTCAATGCCATACAAATTCTCGATTCATTATCGTGATCGGGAATGAAACTCGCCTAAGGCACAACTGTATGCGTAAACTCATGGTAGGGAATGAGCGGGTCGAGCGGCCCGCGAGCGCTTGTAAACCAGGATTTAATGGCCCAGCTGACTGCGGAGGGAATCCCACCGGTTTTTACTATCGACTAACGGATCATTCAGTTTCGTCGTCGATTCTGTTTGTCGATACTCGATTTGATAATGTTATTAAAACACAGTTCGTATGTTATCTTATCACTAATGAGTGACAGTTTGTTATTATTTTAAAACTTTTATTGGTAATTAATAGAATCACGATCACGAAAAATGTTTGGAAAAATTAGATAAACTATTCATATTTTTTTCAGCAAACGATTTGCCTCCTTTCTATGTAATGGGGTGCTTCAGACAGGGCCTTGTGGGCCAGCAGGGTGACGGTGACCGATGCTGCGTTGTTTTCGCGCTGCACCCGTTGGCTTTGCGTCTGGACTTTTTTATTATGGAACTATAGATACTTTCATTAGGTGACCCTATTGTAATTGTTGTTTAACTTGCAAGATCGCAGTCAGAATGCTATCGAGATCCTTCAAAGAACATACTATTACTTAATACGCAATTAGTTCTATAGTTAGCAACAGAAAAAAAAAATTAAAACTGCGTGTAGTGGTATTTTTAGCACTATTCTACATATTTTAACTGTTAGTCTTTTAAAGAGTTACATACCATTTCTAATTAAGTCCTATCTAAGTAGCAACTAAGTGAATCGTTAAACTTAATTGCAAACTTAAAATTAACATTAAATTGTAGTAAACGGTCTTTAGTGTTTTGAGAGTTACAAAAAACAAGGCGTTTCACAATGTAGGGTAGTTGTACCAGTGTTTGACAGGACCCAATGATCAACACTTTGGTCCTTAAATCATTAAAAACAGCAACTTATTTTTGACTTAAGACGACGCATTGGTAATTTACGTGGCGGGGATCTTGATTTTTCCCCACAATTACAAAACAAAGTGATATTTGATGACATGATTATATTATTATATCATTATTTTTCATTTAATTGACTTCATTTTGCTAGTTTTATAGATATATTTGTCATCTTTTATAACAGAGAAAAAAATATCAAAGTAAGGTTACTTATGTTTTAAAAGAGGTCTTTTAAAACATAGATTTGCATTTTACAGGCTAACCAGACCGATTTAAGCATCTAAACTTTCTTAGTAGATTAGTCTTAACACACACTTCAAAATTGTAGTTCATTTTTTCTAAATAATTTGTAGTTTTAATTTGAAGGAAAAAAAAACAGTTTTTCTTATGGTACGGGGCGCAAACGCTCGTATCAAAACGTATGAGATTTATTGTTTAGCGGTGCGTCGTCGCCTTAAGTAACAATTGCGGAATATATAGTATATCACATGCTACCTAGAAGTCATCTAGTAAAATTTCAATGAATTTCTTTGTTTTTTTGGAAGTGAAAAATAAGTGCCGATTACTGGACCCTGTGTCGAACACTGGTGCTACTACGCTAAACCGGTTTCCATTATAAAAATTGTGCATTTATCAGTTCGTTTATTCAAAACTATGTTATTATTCATAAGTGTCCGTTTATAGCCGTAGTAAATTGTTTATAATAAGCTTATGTTTTTGCCGCACAGCTGTGTTTGTTTTATTTTTATTAAGACATTATTCAATTTGTCGAGCGTTGCGAATTTTTATGGCGTCGGCCGTAAAAATTCACTTGAGATGAGAATTTAATGATTTGTGTTGCCTCATCGTGTTGATATAGTCCTTTTGCGAAATGGCTGTTATAGCTTGACGCTAAGATTGATGTGTTATTCGCTGAGATTAATGGATAATTTTGCTTTATTTTATGGATATTTATCGATTATTGGATGCGTTTCTTTAAAATAGCCAATACAAATGAAGCTTTAAAAATTAATTAAGATTTATGTATAATGTAGATATAGAATTCATTAAAAATCAATCATTATCATAATCATTACCTACCTTTCGTCTACTGCTGGATAGGTCTATCCAACAATAAATAGCCGGTATAATGAAAATATTTATTAAAGTAAATTCACTGGCCACCGATTTTAACACAACAATTTTTTCAACAACAATTATGACCAACAATACTCAAAGTTGTGTGCCATTTTTCAAAAAATATAATATATTTTAACGTTATCTTCTATTTATATATATGATGTATCATTTTTTGTATTTATAACTATTAAACATTTACCAAAGTAAGTGCAACCCACACCATCAACACACGACATAAGAACGGACTATTCCTGCCCCAACCTAGAATAAAAATGTTAAATTGTAGCCCCTACTATATGGCCGTTAAAATCTTTAACAAACTCCCAGAACAAATAAAAACCGAGCAAAGACACTCATCATTTCAGAATAAATTAAAATTATTCCTTATTAAAAAATGTTATAGGTACTCCGTTAGTGAATACTTAACAGATACCTAAACAATTATAACAACTATTACTATGGCGATCCACTTCCTGTTTCTTTTGTTGATTCTTTTGTTTCTTTTATTGTCTAATATTAATTATTAAGTAACCACTAACTATTAGATGTTATTATGATTCTTTAAAATTATTTGTTAAAATACCTACCTATTGTAAATAGGAAAATTGCAATACCCTAACAGGGTTCATGTTTAAGCTTCAAAATGTTATCTGAACCACCTTTATACTACATGAATGCAATCAATGATTTGATTTGATTTGATTTGATTTCACCATAAAACACAAATTTTGAAAAATAAATATCCACGAGCAGGATTTAAACCTGCACCCTTCTGACATACCGGGTCAGGTGCTCTCCCAATTAAGCAATCGTTCGGTTCAGGTGCTATCCCAATTAGGAGAGCACCTGACCCGGTATGTCCGAAAGGTGCAGGTTCAAATCTTGCTCGTGGATTTTTTTTTAACTTAAGTGTTTTTGTAATTTGTTCGCAACAAAATTTGCGTTAAAATTAAATAAATTACCCCTTATATAAACAAAACAAAAAATTTTTATGACCATAAAGTTTAATCATACTCAGTTAAAATTCAGTTTATTTTTGTTTTTTATACCAAGTACGTTTTTATACAGACTGTTGCATTTGACTACATCGCTTACCAAACTTAAGCTGGCATACTACGAGTATACCTACAGACGCACAGAGCTTTCGGTTCGAGTCCCTGCTTTATATGCACAGCGGCACGGTCTGCCCTGATTTTTGCCCGATGTCGGCACAAGCTGAAAATGTATTAGTAGGTTTAACGCCTACAGAATTGGACCCTTCGATGCGGATCGGAGTGTGCACAGAATTCGGTATTAGATTCGGGGACAGAGGAGGTTCGACACCGAAATGTTTATTTATTTCGGGAACTCACTGATGCGTGTTTGTTGAAAGAAATGAGCGTGAATTCACATTTGACTTACGATCGGCAATTATTTTTAAGTTACCCACTACATGGTGTTTGTTTTATGTTCTGTCTTGCTGGAGGAGGGTGGTACAATCCATCAATGTTATTAGTCCTTTCTTATATGACGCTACACTAAACAATATTACTTTCCAGTTTCTTATTGGTTGCGTTGTGTACAAACCGCCATTGAAATATTAGTGCTGTGAATGATCATGACATACACATTGGTAATTAAAGTTTGTATCTAATTAATGTTTTGAGTATAGCGTCGTGTAAGATCGGACTTTTGATAAGTTGTCTAATTTCTTTTTGACATGATTTACATTTTGGAATCAACCTGTACTCATTTCGTTTCTCAATATCCTTGGACAATTTTATTGTTGCATTATATTTTTTTTTAGAACTTCTTAAAGTGGAATGTTTTTGTTTTGTTTATATAATTTTTAACGCAAATTTTGTTGCGAACTAAATCCTGCTCGTGGAAATTTTTTCAAAATTTGTGTTTTTGTAATTCTTAAAGTAAGTTAAAAAAGTTACTTATTCGCATTAAAACAATTATATATTGGAGGTCATAATATTTCAAAGTAATCTCAACAATTTCACAAAATCTAATTTTATACAAGACTGGTTAAAGTAGGAAAAAGTAAGTTAGTTTTTCGCATTTTAGTAATTGTAACCGAGGACATACTTCTTTAAAATTATCTCTAATTCTTTATGAACATAACCCAAGCTGATTGGTCAATTTAATGAATGATAAATTATGACATTATTAACGAATCTGAATGAAGACATCGCATTCAATTAACCGTACAAAATAGAAGTAGATCAGATTGTCTAGACATTTCGGCTCTTTTAATTAAAACATTCGTCTTGTCTTTGTTAGTGCCTATAAAATAAGAATTGTAAGAAAAACAATGCTATTAATTATTAATATATCGCATAATATGAAACCACTTAAAATACCTTTATTTTACGTGTTAATAAATTGGAAAGTGACAGTGATTAGAACGACCATGAAAGCCTTCTAGAATACTCAGGTACAGGAACTTGCCATTATACGAATGCTGCTAACATTATTGTTATTGGTAGGTTTAGATAAGAAGGTGGTAGATAATCAGGAGGACTTATAACAATCCTCACTACTAACTAAACCGAGTATATTATGGGTGAGACCGGTAGGCTTACCACGAGACGCCTATAGGGCTGTACTATGTAACTAGTGGTAATTTTATTAAGGCTGCACAGATTGTATCCTAAGTAATGAAAAATTAAAAAAAGATAGAATGTGAGTTTGGATTGGCATTGACAGATTTCAGCCGCTCCTCTTCCATTTTTGAAATTTTTGAAAAGAGTATACATATACTGGTATATTATTATAAACGTGTGTGTCAAATACATGGTAGTGTGTACTGTATTGATTTACTTTGTGATTGTGTTATGTGTATTGTTGTGTATTGTGTTTTTGATTGATTTTGTGTGTACTGCAATGTTTGCTGTATTGATTTAACGTATTTTTATGCATAATTAAAAAAAAATATTCACATTCTGTACTTCTTCTCTATATAAACTATAAGTGTGCGAAATTTCATACTCCTCCGTCCGCGCAATTTTCGTAAAAAGGGGTACAAAGTTTAGCTTCACGTATTAATATATAGATTAAGGGTATTTTTTACGTTGGAATGTATAGCTAATGAAATACTATGTAAGTACGTTTACTTATGTTTAATTATGTTTTAAATACTTCATATTAATTGATATGTAATTATTCAGCATACTTCTTCTTCTTCCTGCCCTGGTCCCTTGTTACTCGGGGTCGGCGCGTCGAAATGTCCGCTTCTTCCACTTTCCTCTATCAGTAACCTGGGTCTCCCTCTTATGGATGGAGGGGGCCATCCATCAACCCTTTATTCATCACTATCTAAGTTACATGCGCTTCATTCAGTATACCTGTTATGTTAAAGCTATACTTAGGTAGAGGAATATTTAACCTTGATGTTGATAAATCTTTTTCGACAATATAAGCTTTTGTTTTCAAATGAAAATGTAACATGCGAGACCACGTTCCAATTTGAGATTCAATCTTAATACTATTAAAGTTCAAAACAAGTTAACAAAGTGTTGGAAGTTTAAAACTTTCCTTAATATCTTGAGTTCGTATTCGCAATGAAATTAAACATTGTTTGCCACCTGCTCGATTTGGAATTGTCGGTGTTGCGATACAAAGACATACACGCATTATTGGTAGGATGTGGGCGTTGTACCGACTTATCGCTGCAAGAGATCTTCGTCAGCAACAGACGTATTAACACTGCCCAGTCGCGCGAGGGCTGCGTTATGTTATTGCTCAGTGACGTTTTAAAAAGCTCGGAAGATGTCGTGGTAGAACTTGTGATTTGCACATATTTACAAACAAATTTTTATTTATATTTTTTGTTACTTACATGACAAAGACAGTACGTAAGTGGACGTTATTTGTTTGTTTCATAATAAGATATCTCTTTACCGGTTTTAATTTTTAAATAATAAACATTATTTCTTGTTATTTATCTAGGTTACTATGAAATACAGAAGTAAAGGAAACAGGTATATTTGAGTATGTGTAGTCAAGAAAATATTATTATGGTCGATGTCGTAGAAGGCAGTTATAGTTTTGCTTTCGTGTATAAACTGATAGATATTTTCAGCTTAAAGTTCATTGAAGCTGTTCATTTACTTTATATACCATCCTTCTCTATTTCTATACCTTCTTTCTCTTAGTCTTTATATACCAATGTAGGTACACAAAATTTTATGTACACTCAGAGGCATCTTTTACACTTTTTACGTGTAATAAGAGTTCGTACTGGAAAAAAATGTACACATATTTTTGACATTGACTGTACTAAGTAGGTAGTATGTAGCAACTACCTAGAATGTTAGGCGTGGCACACACTGGCGTCTTATATCCCGCCCACACGACTTCCGATGTCGTCACTGCTGCCTACTGCGCCGCGGCACGTCCGGACGCTACGACCAATACTACCTACTGACTTGTTAAATTTTTAAAATTAATCTCGTATTTACTACATAATTTTCTTTTGACGTAATGGACAGTCTACCGAAATATGAATGATTGCTCTGTACTTATTTTGGGTCTAGTATTGTAATGATTCTTTAATTTGACATTACTTTAAAGAGAAGTATATTTTTTGTAAAGTTAGCGCGAACACTTACAATTAAAATGGTAATTATATAATACCGATCCACTCGGGTTTATTTTATTTTACGACCCTTTCAAGTGAGATTTAAAGTGCTTTTTATGATGTTTATGAATTAAAAGACTATAATTATAATAATTATAATGATCGTAATAAACAAAAGCTACTGTAGCCAAGTACACGTATTAAGATAAATTTAATTATTGTTAGAAGGCAATTAACTATAGGTATAACTTTTTCTACAACCAATATTTTTTGTAGAAACATTACTTAGTCTATGCATTTTAAACCGAACATGCAACATCGGGTCGTTGAACCTCTAAGTAGCTAAATAGAAACAAAAAACATATTTCCAAATTACCAACAAAACGCGTCTAATTAAAACGCCTGCGTGAGGACTCCCGCTAAGATATTCGAATTCAATGCTAATTGACGCAAAAAAAAAAACGCCTCGGCAAATTGCTGGAAGCCTCTCTAGAATGACGATGAGCTGGTTTTACTTACGTGATGGCTATCAGCTGCGATAACATCACAATGTCATTGTAATTATATCGATTTACGAATAATACCTACCGTTGGTATTTTAAACTTGTAATATGTACCTGTCTACTCTTTTTTTTTGGATAGCAAAAATGAGCTTCGCGAATTTCATATTTGGAAAACTCAATTATTTGATAATTCATTCATTAATTCAAATTTTGATAACAGCAATAATTTCTGATGCGCATTAATATCTGAATTTAAACGGAGACGTTTTACTAATTACCACAAAAAACTTACCAAATAGGGCTTGCAACAAACAAGATTAAAAAAAGGACATAAACGATACCCGTATCGATTTTTAAATTTCAAACAAGAATTATTAACGGCGTCAAAACTGTGACATCCTCTATTTATAACATACTAAACACGTTGTACTGTATTTTTTATTTCAAATTAATTACACGAAATCCCGTTAGAACTACGTACAAACGGGTCACATAATAATTTCTAGCCACACACGGCGCTTACCAGAGTCGGCTATTCTTTATCACTGTAATGTTTGGTCAGCCATTACATTAGTCACTCGTGCAACACGACCAATTCGAGGAGGCAATCCCTTTGGATTGCTTTCGATTTCACGTTGTATCAATGGTGTTCATTGATTAAAGCAAATTGCTACTGACACTACTGGATTCTGTTTGTGTGCTGCGGCTTTTTTAATGATTGCTAAGTTTATCTTTTTGTGTAGTTTTGTTCGCGTTCCAACTAATTAGTGCTTAAATAGGCCTAATTAACGAGTGTCACTGGGAGAACATAACTATTATCTTAGCACTTTTAAATGGAAATTCTCTAGCTACTTACCAAACAAACAACAAAGTCCAGTATTAGAGTATGACCAATATTGCTAATAACTGAGAAAGAGAAGCAAAAATTAATAAAGTTTTCATTTTAAACTTAGTGCAAACTATTTTGACCTTTTTGTACGACATTTCAAGTCATGAAGTTATTATTGTAATAGTTTCAAATTAGGCGGTAGGTCTACCGCCAACAAATAAATACATTCAAATGACACAAAGCAGTAGCGGTTTGTTTTTTCATCGGTTCCCTAATGCGATGTTATCAGACGGAAGAAGGGACAGAGTCGGCATGCTTCACCACTTAAAGTGGGGCTATTTATATCTCTATGGAGCGAGACGATGAGTTGGTCAAAGCTTAGCACCAGCCGTCTGGATATCTAATTGGCTTTGTAGAAAAACATTTGAAGTTAATGCCGTGTCAGCAATAGGAATGATTGATTCGTAGTTATTAGAATTTTCAAATAGTGTAAGTAGATTATGATGGAATTGGTAAACTGAATTATAAATTATAGGTTACCGTTATTAATTTATCTGTCTATAATATGAATTAGCCGTAGGTAATTTTATGTTTCCTTTATTGCGATGCAATCATATAAAAATTATTACAAGACTATTTAATAAATTGCTTGCCAATATTGAAACTTTTGATGGCATGACTACATGTAATTGCAACAAATGTCATATTAATTGAAACTACTAAAATTATTAATTGACACTAATAATTTAAAGGCTTGTGAACATAGACGCTTGTTTCTTAAAACCAGATGCCGAATAAGCTATTAAGAAACTAGTCTTGTAAATGAGTTCATTTGAAACATATCTTATCGCGTAGCGTTTGGTTATGAGCTACTGTTGCACATGCTTAATTAAACATTTCGAACTGGACCTCGATGAATAATTTTGCTTTTAAAAGTGTTTTGTATTTAACAAGTCCTTGTTTTCGTTTCAGGTATGTAAACGTTTCTTCACAAGAAAATTTTGAACAACACAAATGGCGTTAAGTAGGTAAGTAACAAAAATACACAACAAAACGAGCGGATATGGTATTTATTCAACAAAATATTACAATCAAAACTCACCGTGAGATATTCGCAGTATAAAGTAATAATAGAAAATTGTTAAAGAGACAAGAGTGCGAAGTCGCTTGTGCAAGTTTCACAAAATCTTTTTAGAAAAAGCGTTGAACTTTTACACAAAAGCTCTCAGGTAACTATACTGATAGGTACGAGCCGTTTATAGAATGGGATAGAGTCTTATCCGCCGTCTGAGACAGAGGTAGGAGCATGGACAAAGTGCGAGAGGGATAGGCGTATGCAAGTCGGTTGCGCCCTGCAAAGCTTCGAGCTCAGCTGTCTGCCCCGAGCGGTGATGTTTGAAACACACGACAGGCGGAGCTTAGCTACAAATCACTCAATGTCACATTTTGACATTTGAGATATTAGGTCTTTTTTTTCTATAACGCCGCCACCTCTTGTTTCTCGGTACGCTTTTAGGTATCATTCGTTTTGGATGACATTTTCTTTTAATTAGACGCGAGCGTGCGACTGCGTCAATCGGAACTTGTTAAGAAACTCTCGCATGCGGTATCTAAAACTCACACGCACTTTTATGACGTCAATAAAATTTACAACTGGCCACTCACTGCTCATTTTAAATTTGGAATCGAACTGTTTCGACGAAATATTGGAAAACAAATGAAACTTGATCTCGTTTCTTATAGTATGTCGAATGTTTATAGGTCTCTCAGTTCTGGTCGTTTATGCTTCGAGGAAGTGGGTCCGAATTGCCCAAATGAGCTCGTAAAAGTCCCGCTGTGTGACGTCTCAATACAGCGGCGCTGCTAATCATATTTTTACTGCCAACATAAATTACCAGGGAAACAATAGCGTTGTGTGTAATGGGAAATTAGGCGATATGCTAGTTGACCACATTTTGGTAATTTTTTTAAAATGCTGTTTAGATGTTGTTTTTGTACAACTTTTATGGCTACTAGGGGGACTCAGAGGGTCGATGGTCGATTGTCGATGCGTAGTGGCTTATAATTCATCAGTTATAATTATAGATTATCTGAATTAATATATGCACTTGCAACTAAAAAGCAGTAAAATTTAAATTTCTACATATTTATCTCCTAAAACAGTAAGCTGTAATAAAAATATTAGGTACTAATTTTCAAAACGCATACAAATCATTCCCTTAACGGTTTAAGTTCCAGTATAACAATTCTTTAAAAAAGTTATTAATATTATAACAGTTAACATAGAGTAGCCATGCATGCCGGCAAGCATGTAAGTTTTTATAACTTTTTATATTTTCTACCTTTTTTTATACATTGCGTTGCTAAAACTCTATAAGTGTTTTAAGATAAATTAGAGATAATTATGTATAAAAAGTTATTTTGTATTTCATCACCATTACTAGCTCAGTTTGTTTCCCTTCTGCTGGGGCACAAGCCTTCCCTATGAATGGATATGTTTTATATCTACTAATTAATTCATAATTACATCTACAGTAAAATATCAACTATATTATTAACATTGTATCTGAAAAGAAACTGAACAATTTTACTAAAATTCTTAACATATTACCACATTAATCGTTTCTGACTGTTTCTGTCAAATTCTTTACAAACGTAACAAAAAAAGCGTCAAACAAGAGGGCACGCAAAAAACAATAGTCCACCCATGTGACTGTTTTGTTAGAGAATTACGCAAAATGTCCAAACAGTTCGAAGCTCAGAAACAATAACGCAGGGTTTTGTTTGCATAATTAATTCCGTGCGAGCCGAAACGATCGACCGCATGGTCCCGCACTTACCGTTACCACAAAGTAACGACACGCAGAAGATAAGCTTCACACATACCGCGTATCTAATGAATGCACAAACGCCAAGGCGAAACATGAACTAGAGCAAAAGATAAATGGCCTCGTTGATATAAACTCGATTAAAGCAAAAAAAAACATAGAAACAATTTAATTAAATATATCGAGGCTGTTGTCAAGTGCCAATATTAGAAATAAAAGTAAGTTAAAATTGTAGTGTGTAAGATGATAAAACTTAATATAATAGCCCCCGCCTGATTCTCTGAATGCCACTATTCATTTACAGAATACACTAAACATGCACACTAGTTTAGGCCCAAGACACCGTACTCGTAGAACAAGGGTACGTAGAAACGGTTCACACGCGCTCTATACCAGGTACTGACCTATGTACCTGGGCGCTTTTCTCCTTCTCCACGGCCCGGTCTACCCGAGCCCAGGTCCGTGCCTTTAGAGGCGCCCTCGGGTGGTTCCGCTCCCCGATCCGATTTACCGATGATTCGTTTCAACACGGCTTGAGGTACCCTTTACGTACCTCGCCGCCCCAAAAAGCCCGGTGAAGCTGAAAATGCCGCTTGAAGCAATCAGCAATCTCTCTCAAAAAAAATATAAAATAATGTAATAGCATGTGAGATAGATATTTTATGTAATTAAAAAACTGTAAGTATTAAATATTCATATTATTTTGCATTCACAATCTGTATTAAAACTGTTTATGGCGATTGTTCTTTAATGAGAAGCAAGAAGAAAACACATACCGCGCCAGAGCAACGCACACATTAACCCTCTCACGGACACGAATCAGAACAGTGCGTCGCTCGAGCGCATTTGTACGGAGTTTACCATCTGCAGTCTGCTTATTTTGTGCCGTTACGCTCGCAAAGGCGAAATTTGTAAAAGAGCCCTAATGCTCTTTGCAATTACGTCCAATTTAAAAGTTTTCGAATAGAATCGGCATCGGAGTTGTCTTACTGTAAACGCTAGTTGAAACGTATTGGTATTAGAATAAAGTCTCATTTGAGCTATCCAAACTTATAAGTTAACACGTTTTGAACTAGTTTTTTTCACATAGACAGAACAATACTCATTATGATTACATGTATAATTACGTTTGCGCTATTATTACTTCTTGTTTTGTTAAAACACAATTCATTATATTATCTGAGATAGGTATTACAATGAAGTAGTTTATTTTTTGCTGTATTTTATTATATTTTTTGCAAATTATTTACAGAGACTTTTTGAGATTCACGTTTAAGAAGCTATTGTTTAGTGGTTGAACCTGTATTTAGCCTTGATATGAACATGATATAATTCGTTTTTTTTTCACAGTCTGCCTGGTGCTGTTAAACATTTTCACATATTATGTTTTTCATATTTGATATTTTGAAAAAGATAATTTAGTATGGAATCTAAGAAAGATTAGCATAGATTGAAATGAATATAATAAATCTGTTTGTATTAGTGTTGCAGCTTCTTAAATTATGAGTACAAAGCAGTAATACATTACAAACTAACTAGCTTTTAAAAACAACTCTTAAAAAGCAAGCATGATATATTTAAAGTAACATGTGTCTTAACTTGAGTTGAGAGAGATCAGTTGGAAATTCTGTTTCACAGAATATAATGCCAGCACCAGTGGTCATATTGAATGCTTATACGTTCGAGATCTAGCTATTGAGAAAGCAATCAGATAGTATCTGATGAGCCTCAGATCGCCTATCCGATAAGTTTCAGATATCCTAGCTAAAAGGTCTCACATGAGTCCCAGGTAGCCATCTGATGAGCTTCAAACATCTAATGAGTCTCAGAAAGTATCTTGTGAGTTACAAGGGCCTAACCAAAAGCCATTGAAGCAGTATTATTGCAGTTGTGAGACTGAGACGCGTGAATATACGCCGCTACACGCATCTCACTCTATTATTGCAGCTGTGAAAGTTCACATTTTTTTAACCCCGCCGATGGGGCACCCAGCTGCTAAAACTAGCAACAGCGGTGGGAGGAGGTGAATACTACATGTATGATACTACCTCAAGCGGTTGAGCTAGCCTGTGTCAGACTCATACTGACTAAACACCCCCTGGTGTTGCCTATAGCCTTGGAAGGGCTACGTTGCATTAATGCTTGTAGAGGTCAGGGTAAAGCCCCAAATAGTATCTTATGAAACCCAGATATGCTATGAGTACCTACCTGAGCCTGCAAGCCTGTAAGGGTGATACTCCATTGAAGCTGAGCTGGGCTGAGACGAGCTGTGCGGAAATCAATCAATAGAGTCCTTTTATTTTAACGGCTCTTCGCAACTATGCTCCAGTATTGGTTCATCTCCATAATGGATTGTCTCCTTTAGACATCGTCATATAGTTTGAACTACCTACGTTCACATCATCACCAGCTTATTTTATGTCCCCACTGCTGGGGCACGAGCCTTCCCTATGGATGGATAGGGAGAACGGGACGTAAACCACCACGCAAGCAGTGCGGATTGGTGGTTGTTAACGACTGCTAATGCAGCCAGTATCAATGGCTCTACGTGCCTTCCGAAGCACGGAGGAGCTCAAGATGATAAATTTTTGGTCACCCATCCGATGACAAGCCTTTGCGAAAGTTACTTAACATTAACAATCGTAACCTGGGCGAGTTAACCGCTGCGCCATCGAGCTCCTCACATGTCCACACATGTCGTATATTAACCTCTAAGTCTTAGTATATAGACATACGAGCAGTATGTTCCAGACAAAGGTTTTCTAATATAGTCGCCCCCCGTCGAGCTAAGACGCCCTGATGGATGGTCACCTTATTGAAAACCAATATGTAAGTACCCGAGCTCAGTCACGCGATTTTTAACAAGATTACCAAGCAATTTGATTAAGTAAATATATAAGGGGAGACAATTTTGGTTACAGCCTAATGGAAGTGGGGAGGAGGTATTGGTAGGGTACTTTGGGAAATGCGACGCATACTTAAATTATTTTTTTGGGTGTAAAGTACCTATACTTACCTATCTATCTTGTTTATTATTTATTTTGAACCATGTAAATTATTTATTCACAAATATGTTTTGATGCCGTTTGAATATTTTTGTAGCAACACGTTGCAGGTACTTTGTTTATAACACTTAAAGCACTTATCTGTTTTGTTTAAAACAAAACTTACTTTTCCGTTAGTTAATGGCCATGTGCGGTTTAATTCAAACTTTCGATAACAATATCATATTTTTTTAACCCATTTAGTCCGACCAAGTGTTTGTGTGTTGTTGTAAATAAAACTCTAAATGTATTACATTAGGGTATATCTATATAATACTTTTAGGGGTGTTATAACACCCTGTCGGAGCAACTGGGTTAAATTTACAATTATTAGGGTTTGCTGTCGTTTACGTCTTTGTGTAGCATACACTGTGTTATATTTTATTTAGCAAAATTATTTACAGTAATTCTTTTAATAGATAAGTATAAGTACCATCTCGATCCAAATACAGTACCGAAGCGGTTCTAATCTGTGCAGTTTCTTGGATACATCCCAACTATTCACACCTATTGTATGTACTTAATCCTATCTAACCTACAAACGTAAATAGCGTTGCTCACGACATAGCTAATCAATTTCAGTTAAAGCCACACATAGTATAGTTTGAATTCAAAAACCTTGATGATTCGCATTTTTTATCAACGTCGACGAATTAAGTCAAAGTCGGTATAGAAAAATATGTAAGTGTTTTTATAATATGATAAATAGAATAAATAATTACATTCAATTAAGTTGATTCGTTGGCATTGCTTTTAGGTATTGTTATTCTGTTCAACCTTATTTTGATGTCGAACGTCACAAGTTAAGGTTTCCGTGTTCAAAACGCGTAACGAAAGAAATGCTATTTGGAGGAACCCACATGTTTTACGCTAAGTGCCTAAAAACAGGTCTCTATTATTTAAAAATGTCATGTATCCTTGGAGTACGTAGAAAACAAGCGGATAATCGTGTAGGTCCGCTCTTAGAAAAACAAAAGAGATTACTCATCCCACAGCTCGAACTCTATCTGAGTATCCCTTGAAGCGCCTGGGGTAGCGACAGCAGACGAACTGTATAAAGAATAAGAATGAGAATAAGAAAATGATAATTGACTATCTTACAGACATTATAAAAAAGAAATACATTAAGTGAAGAAAACATGATAACAAAATATAATAAAACAACTATAAAAACCTACCTAGGTACTAGTCTGTTTAAGTTTTTAGGTTTAGGTCTTTGCATCCAGGTTCCCTCTTTGCCTCTAATTTCTCTGCTTGTAGGCTTTTGCCCAGCTGTGGGTCAATATATATTAGTTTACTTTCTTTTTTTAGGTTACATTACATAATAACTACAATATATGTGCAGCTATGTAGTGATAGATATGGAAGTTATATTGTATATTTTTATTATTGTATTATTTGGTACTTAACTGTCAATGTCATGTGCCAATTTTGCCTAAAAAAACACACTACACTAGTATGATAACACTAACTAACTATAGTTACTGTTATCTTATTATCAAAATTAAGCTTAGATGAACCAGTTTAAATGCATACTTTTATTGTTTCTTCATGCCTTCTGTATCTAACTGCTCCTGGAATTGAAGACTCAATAAAACCATTACAACTACTTATGAACCTGATTATTAGACTGTCTTCGACTTTTTTTGTGATTCATAAATAGATTTGATTGACAGTTTTTACATATTGGTGCTCAAATTTATAAATTAATAAGTTCAATGAACCCATGTCTTTTTTAAAGTTAAGTATATATAAATATATATTTGTCGATATAATAAAACCAACCAAACTTCATTGGGACAGCGTGCTGGACTATTATGTCCCGATCTCCGCATGTGCAGAAAGGGCCAAATCGATCGATTGATAGACTTAGAACTGGCAAATATAATTTTGTTTCATTATAGAAATCCAAAAAAAAAAACAAATTAACACAATCACAACTATTCACAAAGACCGTCACCTATTACCGACCCAACACACACAAAACAAATGTCGAAAAAAAAACAGAATGCACCGTCTAACCGTACCCACCCCTTAGACGGAGCGCAAGACGGGGCGCAGAGAAAGTTTGAGTGACGTACCCCCACCACTCCCGCCCGACCCCACCGAGAATTTATGGCGCCATATTGGATTGGGACAAGATGACACGCGGCTCGGATAATTTGGGCAACGGTGTCACGTGACGGGCGGAACGGCACTTTAATTATGATATTCGGAGTTTATTCCGAATGAACTTGGATGCTAGTAACAGCTTTGCTTAGTAGACTTGTTTGGACGTACAGTTCGGCTCCGATAATGATACGAGAAACCGTAATAAAGTGCTGTTTAAGTATTGTTTAATTGATATTAAAAAATAAGAGGGATCTGGGTACCTAATGCGGGGTTCATTCGTCATTCGATCACGTGAACGAAAACGAATATTAGTATGGCATTGAAGCAGCGCCTGCTGGCGACATACGAGAAGAGTTAACATTTTTCCATACAAATTCTAAAAAATAACTCACAGTGGCCCTCAGTCGTCATGTTCTTTATGACCTTTTCACTTGTTTGGCGGTAGAGTTCACGGCCGTTTCGTCAGGGCTTTATTCGATTAGGAACGTTATTATCAATATTTTTTTTAATTATTGTTTTAAGATTTAGATATTTCACATTCCTAATATTACTTAAAAACTAAAGAAGTACAGTACTCAGCCGAGACAATTTTACTCCATGATCAATATCATCTTTTTAGAAAAATATGATAATAATTTCCGCTATTTCGTTGGTACGATTTAAGCGTTAGTGTAAAATAGACTATTAATAAAACATCTAGCTTACAAGCTTTGAATACGGCATATGACATCTTTTGGTATTAATCAATATCTAAATAAGTTGAAAAGTGATAAGTTGATACATATTAGTTTTGTTTTTATCTCTCTCTTATTGCATTCAAAAACATGAATTATATAATACTTAGATATCAACACTAATATTTATTTACTAGGGAATAATGCAATACAAGCAACTAAACAGAACTTAGTAGAATTGTACAGAAGGGAGAAAAATAAAAAAACTTTGAGCCTACAAACTCATTTTATTGTTCCTGGAACATTAAATTTAATTTTGAGAAAATCCAAAACTTTTTGTCGAATGTTGATTTGCAAATTTCAAAGTGAAAGCGTACGAAGTTGATGGCATTTGCTAGTTATAAATACAATGAACAGTGTGATAGCCATATCTATTTACTTTTTTCACGTAATTATACCTTTAGAGAATACACCTAGAGTCCTAGACCGTTATTATGTATTTTATGGGCGACATCTAGATTATGTTAGGTCTTTCTACTAGTTAATAATGGTACACTAACTAATAGGGAGACGTAACAGCAAAAATTCTTAACCAACTTTTTACCAACAATTGCATCGTTGCAACGGAAATGAAAGCAGTAAAAGGGGTTCATAACACATTCATAAGCTTTTTAAAAGACTAACCCTAGAGTGAAGGTGCTATAAACATAGTTAACAAGCAATAAATAACCACTTCCATGCGGTGGCGCGCGTCTGATGTGTGACGTGCGCATGGTATGCCTCGGCGATGCGTCTGCGCAACACTGTGCGAAATGTATGCAGAGAAGTAGAGTCGTAAAGGTGTAATGTAGTACACGGAAATGTAACAGAACGCGTACACAATTGATAACAGGTGATTCGGAATGTTCGAAATAGAAATAGAAAATATCTTTATCTTTTCTTTAACAAGAACATCACTCCTACAATATTTTGATGTAGCAATAATTCGGAAACACAAAACCGTGCGTTTTGAGATTGTTAGTGGAAATAAATAAAATCTCTTTGCAGGTAACATGAGGTAAAAAAATATATTTAAAAGGCGTTAGATAAGCAAAGGTGTTGGCAAGGTAAGGGAGGACAGTTATATAATGCGGCATGACCTGCTTTATTAGCACTTCTTCTAAACAGCAAGAGCCATTTGCATATTTACTTAGTTATAAAAATAACACTAAATAAACACTCTACTATAAGATAGAAAAAATAACACCTAAAACTGACGCTCGGGGTCGCTTGCGACTATTTTATTAAGCAGCTTTTTCAATTGTGATAATACAAAAAAATACAGGCAATTCGTTTTCAGCCGTCCACCTATACACGAGTTACACAAAACCGTTGCAAAAAGAAACAACTGAATGCAAACTTTTTTGTTTCCCAAACGAATGGTACAGTGAAATTTTATCAACGGCCAGCATCTAGCTGAAACGTTTCCAATTCATAATCGCTTGACAAAACGCGCGCCGCGAAACAGGGACAGGAGCATACTGCTACTCACCAAACACTAGGGTGCGAATACAGCAAAAACAGAAATCTCGTTAAGATGACAATTTATGGGTTGTTTTTGCTAAATGAAAATAGTCGCGAGCCGTGGACTAAGCGGACCTTTTTTGATTTTCTTAATGGAATCTTTCCGCTTGGGATTTGCGTCAAGCGATACGTTAAGCTCCAGTTTACGGAACACCCCATAGTTACAGATTTGTGTAGCCTCCTTTTTTAGGACGTCCAATTTCGGTATGCGTTTTCCTCAAACAAAAGAGAAACGCCCGAATTAGGTTTCAAATTTAGAATCGTTTCGAAAACAAAGTGCGATCGGTTTTCGCGAGTAAGGGTAGCAGAATAATTAGCTGTCCTTCTCATTTCTCGACCACAATAAGAGTTTTTCAACGTTGATACAACTTTCTTTGTAATAACGCAACCAGCCGGAAGCATTTCATGATTTATGACAAAGCAAATTTTTATTTCCATTTCTCTTGGTTCATTGTTTTTTTGTAATATTATTTTCCACAATTCCGCGCAGCTTTTGCCGTTATAAAAAGTCGCCGTGGAAAGTAGCTTTCCGTTTAGTGGGAATAGGAAAATGTGGGGTGAAAAAAGTGAAACGCTCGCATATGCGCTTCGGTAACATAGTTTTATGACTGCTGTCCTTTTAGATTTAGCCTTGTGAAGGTGATGCCATATACTTACCTTACATCTGACATTTTGAATAATGTAAGTACTACATCGCTTCTTTTGAACAAAAGCACTATAACATACACAACTGCATACAATGAGATGTAACTGCATGCATTAATAATACTCATTTACGCACATTTTTTTTGTTTCCGTAAGCCATTTTAAACATGAACATGAAAATGATAATAATAATTGTGCGTATAGTTTTATTGCCATACTTGACTATAATTTGGTTGGTAGGTAATGACTGCCTAAATTGATTAAAAATCACAATAAAATTTGTGCATCGCGACACGCGAGGTCTTAAAAGTTGCGCATCGCAAATTAATATGTCATTAATATGACGTACTCAAATTCTATTAGTCTACCGTATTCAGCGACACCGCCGAGCCTCTGTCCATTCACATATTTTATTTTATTTATTTTTAAATAATTCGTCTCATAAAAAGCAAATAAAATTACAAAAATCATATGAATTAATCGTACTGAATAAGTGAGGAAATAAAAAAACTATAATTGATAATTTTGCGGATGCTCTTTACTTCTGTTAAAAAATAATTGCGAGAAATATTTCGAATTTAGAACATGAACGCCATTAGCATACCCAACAGCATATTAAAAAGATACTGGCTGAATTTTTAACAAAGAGGTTTATTCAAGTTAAAAAAAAAGCTACAAATGTCGGTATCACGTAGGTAGGTAGGTAACAATAAGTTCGTGTACTTACTCACATATAATATTACCGCAAGGTGTGCGTCCGTCCGTCCGCCGGGAGTCGAAGTCCGCCGCCGAGGCGAGTACACGCCACTCACTCTTTTTGTGCCGTTTTTCCTGTCACGTTTTCCTTTTCGGATGTCGTTGTCCCGCTCTAGCAATAAAAAACTGTGGAGATGGAGCTTGGAGCGCCCGTTTGATTTCGGTACACGATGATTGATTTTTATTTGTTAGTAGACTGAAGTAGCGCTTTCATTTGGCGTAGAAATAGGGAGATGCTCTGGTCTAAAGCGAGAAATGAGGGTGAAGTGCGATTTTTCTTCAGCCCTTTTCTCATTTATCATTTGAGATGGAGGCCAAGCTTCCCCATTGTGATCATCTCCGTGGTATATTATGGTCATCGGAATTTGATCAGAGATCCAACGTTTGGCTGTTAAAGCTTGTTCTAAACCTCTAGCTAAACGGATCACCTATTTGTACTTATCGCCAAATCAGCTGTTATAACCACTGAATGGTTCAGGATTCCGGGAAAATAGCGCTTCCACTACCAAATTAGATAATGAAACGCTTTCCCGTAGTTGAATACAATTTTTTAAAATTTTCCAGCACTACATAAAATTATTAATACAGGATGCATGTCACTTCATTAGCGGCTGTGTTCCTAGTTACGTAATGCCAACTCCACAGTTCCCCTGGGAGAGCACACGTCATTCTATTTTCTTTGTTCCACTCTGTTTTGTTGCTTCCCGCTGCTTCCGTGCCGCGGACACTTTTGGTTAGTTTGCTCTGTTTTACGTATAATAAATAATAAAGCCCATTCCGTGGACATATAAATACGCAACATATCATTATGACTATGTGAATGTTGGAAACGTTGCCGCGTTGTTCGGACTTTTGTTGTCAGTTGGACAATTGGAAATTGAGCTCGCTGAGCGTGTTCCTTTTTTGAAAATACTTTTAAATAAGATAAAAGGACGGAATATATTTTTTGTGAACGTTGAACTTTGTATTAGAAGACAACTTTTGATTTTTTGTTAACCTTATTTTGCAACTTTTTAATTAATCGATGCTACTGCTTATTTGACAATGATTATTCATACAAAGTTTTAACTACGTGGCTGAATAAAAATCAATGTGGGTAACTGAGTAGGACAGTTATTACGGTCGTAAATTAAAAATATCAAAACAGCCGTGGAACCGATAACCACAGAATAATTTTATAATGAATGCAGATATAATGCAGACAGCAATATGATATATAGCACTTTGATATTCTATTATTCGCATATGTACGAATTGCTACTCGATACTGTATTCTCGATTTATCATTATTCGATAGGGGCGACGTCGTTAATATTGTGCGATACAGTTTTTTAATTTACGAATCGATTGGCACGCGTCTACTTTAATGTTCTCGATAAATAGTCACTCATTGGGGGGCGATACCATCGATCTATTCAATGCCCTGATTTATGCCCTGGCCGTGTAATTCGCAAGTTCAAAACATTTTTTTTATTAGAAATTTTATAAAAAACTTTTTTGTACCCCGTGATGAAATATATCGTTCTCTCTAAATAATAAAAATCACATTTATATCGGTCATACATTCGAAGGTTGTTATTATTGAGCATCAAGATTATTCATGACCATAAATTATATTATGCTCATATTATGTAAATAAGTCGTTCATTAATTTTGTTTCCTTAAATTCGTTATTATAACACAGCGATGTAGCCTTTCATAATCGTACATCACAGTTTGTAATAACAAACGTTTTTATCATCTATACTTTTGCAAGTGGCGTCACGGAATTTTCCTTGTTGAAAAACATAATATTAACTAAAATCTGTTTAGTCTGTATAGTAAAAAAATGGCAATATTACACTTTCCCTAGTACTCAAAACACCATAAAAACACGTCCGCTAAAAAAAAGTCAGTCAAAAAAAGTTAAAAAGCTTCCAAATAGGCCGCATTGCTGAAAGCAGTGTTTAAATGCAGAACGAAACAAAACGATGACAGAATTATTGACATTAATTTCAAAAACCTTTTTATTTAAATTTCGAACACATAGAGCTGGCCATTTCTAAACGTTAAAAGTTATCTCGAGTCGCGAAAGTATCAATTTTATTGGTAAAACAAGCGCCTTGGTGATTTATGCCGTACGAACGTGGCCCGGCGATAGCGTGTCACCGGCCCGGCCCGTTCGCGCCTCGCTCCAGAATTTGCTAGAATATTCTTTTGTGTTTACAAGCACAATGGCTTTGGTACGCTCCGGAGCTTTTGCTGATTTCGATAAAGGCTTGCTGTCTTCAGTATTGGATCGGAGCTTATTAAAAAAACTGTCTTTTTCTCGAAAAATGTTTAGTTAGAGTTTTTATTTTGAAAAATACTGAGATTAGCTTTCCTATCAAAAGCATAGTATGACTTGAAATAGTACTTTTATTAGTAAGTCTTATATTCTTATTTCAGATGATAAAATTGTTACTTAACATACAATTTAAATGTATCTATCATCTTAATGTCTTGACCAGTATTAACTCTTAAAAGTAAGTAGTGCTTATAGAAATCTATTTTGCGTTGCCTCTACTTGCAGATCCGTTATCATCGTAGTTTAATGACTTTAGCCCATAATTTGTTACCACGAACTTAGAACCAGACTAATTGTTGACTTAACAACATGTACTTATCGGTCGTACAAAATAATTAGACAATAAAAAAACACATCTTTAACATCTCCCAACATTGTTGTTACCACTTTCAATGGAAATTCTACACATATTTGTAAAGTTTACTTCACTGTTACAACACAAGAACTTCGTTTGGCCTTTGCGTTAACAGCAAAAAGATCCGAATCTAATAAAATATTGTAGGAAAAAGACAATTGACAGGCGCTTCAATAATTTTCAATGCCGCTATTTTCATATTAATGCCTGTGCCCATAAATTTGTGCAGGTGTTGTATCAACTAGTAGCGCCTAACCGCCATCGCTGACGTACAGCCCCACAGCAAACACGGCTACATCATAATAGACTGTCATTACTATTAATTTGCACTTTTATTCACCAATTTGCTGTGTTTTTTAACAATTTGTCATCGTTACGAGCTCAGAATAATTTAGCATTGGCTCGGCGAAGACGTTTGATGAGACATACATTTTCACCTCGTTTATATGAACAATAGACATTTGGTACACATTTTTTTTAAAGAAAAAACTTATTAACTTGGTATTACAAAAAATCGCGATGATTATTTATTCGATTTTCTTTTAAACGATTAATGTTAACTAGGATTAAAGTAGTTAAATCTACACTTTATATTTATAACAAGAAACTTTTATAGATTTTTAACTGTCTAGCTGGATGATATAGTTGTGTGTACCATGCTGCAACAGAAAAAAAAGTCGAGACGAGAGACAGCAATGAAAAGGATTAGGGTCACGTATTTCAGATAATATGAAATAGAAGCGAGTGTGGTTTTCGTGACTTCGAGTGCAATGACCGTGCCGGCGAAAATATATAAATTTCTTATACAATCGCTGGTCTCGTTAATTATAGGGTTTTATTATGATTCTTTATAAAAAATACTTTTAATATTAGTAGCTAAAATTATAGCCTTATTGTTATATAGTGTCTCTTTTCAATTTATGCTTCAATATATTACACAACACAACCAATAGCCTATTTTAAAAGCCACACATAAAACACATCACACATACTCTTATCCAACCAAGTTAACCTTGTTTTTTTACTATACTTTTATGTTTCAACAAACACATTGCCTCTTCCTTCTAACCAAATCGTACCCTTCAAGGGACCAGTCTGCTGCTGAGACTTGGTACCCATTGCCAATAAACTTTAATTTTTGATTATTTTTATTTTTGCTCATAACGTTAGTAGTTAGTTTAAAAACTTAACGTTAGTTTTATATTATTAATTGTAGTCAGTATTGTTTTTATTTCTGTTTTCTTATGTTTATGGCAATAAAGTTTTTAATTTTCATTTTTTTTCATTTTTAAAGTTCAGACTTCTTACTGTGTCCTTTGCAAAACTCAACAATATCAAAAGCTCTGAAGAAGTTACTAAGTTAAGACTAACAATCCATCTGATAGTTATCATTTTTCCGGTTCCATTAGTAACATAGATTGAAAAATATGACAAAAGATTTACTGTAGATAAAATAAACATCAATTTATAGGCAAAAAACAAAGATTTGAACATTTTAATGACCATTATTTAAATTAAACATTAAACAGAAATCAGTTTTGACCAAAATGGTTAGTATGTGTACATGTGTTCACTAGTGTACAGTGCACTATAGATCATATTTAATTGGCTCCTTATATAATATGCTATCTTGCATATTGTGTTACGTTTCCTCGTCCACAAATCTTCGTTCGGTTTCAATTTCTAACGGGCACCGGGAACTGTTTAAATCATGCGCGCGCGCCGAAAACAAACTGCGCGCGATCACTTCTCCGCCGTGCCGTAAATTTACTGCTAATTTACAGCCCCTCGGTGTTATAAGTAAATAAATATTCGTCGCCTTACACTATATCCTACTCTGACACAATGTGCCACCACTTTGTATAACCCTGTCATAACAGATCCTTCACCCGCTATTTAATGGGTTGCTTCTACTAAGGTGTAGATATTGCTACACTCTGGTTTACTGGAGCATTGGTGCAACCGTATACCAGCTGTTATTAATACTTTGAATGGATGGAACAACGAAAATAAATTTCTCGACACATTTGTTTCATCAAACGTTGTTTGATGATAATCGCAAGCTAGATCCAATTAATTAATCAACATTGTTTTATCTGAACTCACAGATTATTTTGCCACTTGGTACCGGCGAAAGTTATTGAGTGCCAAGTGGACTGAGACGCAGAATTACAGTCGTTTCGGCTGGCACCTAGCGCCGTGCCAGGGATCACGGGAGGGATTGTACTGGCTATTGTGATGAGAATTCCCAGCCGCTGTTGCCATCTGTCTTGTAGCCGAAATTTAAAAAACAATAACTGGAGGACACCCCGGCGACGACGACGAAAAAATATCACTCACGAGTTGAGCTTAGTGATGGCCGCGCTGGTTCATCACTTCCTGTCGATGAATTAGTTCGTGAAAAGTTGTCATGTGATTTTATGAAAATATACCGATAAACAAGTACATGAAAAGCGGTAACTGGAGCCTATTGATGACAACAACATGAGTTAAATATGCAAGCTGCCGACTATGAGACGTTAATAACTTTGTTTTATATATATTAGCCTATCTACACCGCAGAGCAAACTGCAGCTAATTGTATTAAACGTAAACACAACTACAAAAGTCAGTAGAGGGAAAGAGCATTATCTAGACATTTTTTTTTCCCTAACACCAGAAAAATATATGTATAATATTAAAGATATATTCATTTCAATTGTCCTCAAAACATAATATTGTTCATCGTTGACTGAAATTATAAACAAAAGTCTAAAATGATGTTTGCAGACGTCTAATGTTTGTTTTTGTTTACAAACAAAAATGTTCTATTCTAAAAAAAATATTTATTATCTGTTTGTATTGACACCGTTTCGTCATCCATCACTCATTCTCGTGGTTCGCGTTGAGTGCCGGAGACCGCTGTAAGTGCGTCAGTGCATGCTCTTCTATCGACATTGGTTGTTGTGTTGTGTCCATCACTATCGGCGGCGCTGTGGTCGATGCCAGAAGGCGGAGTCCGCGGTGTGCCAACTATGACGAGCGCGCTAATGTATCGCCGGTGTCCGCGCGCTTGCTTTTTATTACTTCGCCGCTGGACTGTCTAATAGTTCGTATATGTCTACAGTCAGCATTCTGCCTGGTGATGGTGAATAGTGAGAATTCTATTCTCCCCAGAATCTGACTGAATGGCGACCACCTTAATACCTATTTCTGCTATAATTTTTCACCAAACAGCATTTTTTTAAATTCCTTACTGCTAAGTACTTGGCCTTCATCTTACCAGATGTTAAGTGATGATAAGGCTGAGGGTAGAAGCGCACTTCACCCTTCACCATGTTATGGCGACATGTTCACATGTTTTCTTTCCTTAATCCGATAAATTAATGGAGCTTCAGGTACGGTGATGCGTACCTGTCACCCTTGATGCTGTAAGCGTTCATTGGCTGCGGTGGTTGCTTTGTCATTAAGTGGGTCGTATGCTTGTTTGCTAACTCAATAACATCAAAAAATATGTCATTGACTCATACAGCTTTAACATTAAATCCAAAAAATTAACTAATTACTTAATTAACGCTTTTGATTGGTTCCGCATAATACCTACTATTTTTGTGTTTAACATCAGAACAAGTCTCAAAGATACGTATCGTTTTGTAATACGAGTACCATTCACCAATGAGATGATTTCGCATACCTACGTATGTGCATGCATTTATTTATTAAATTTAATCGAATTGAAATCATCATTAACATGTTTATTGTGAACTCTTTTTTCTCCTATTGGATAAGTCCGATTGAAATCTTGACAAATGAAAACGTATCCCGCCCACTCGTGCTGTGTTCGTAGATACGTATCGTTAATGCAAACAGTAATAATCACACATTTATTTATACGATTAGCAGTTTACATGTGGTGAAAGTTTTGAGATTGGACGGATCGGGATCTGTTAGCGTTGACGGTCTGCGTTTTATATTTATACGTGAGAAGGGCCCATCATGTTTTATTTATTCGCGTCGGACCCGTAATAGAGTCGTGCCGTGAGAGCGGGGCAGCAACGTTTTTTGCCGACCGTACGTAAGGCCCGACGTGTATTGAGACGTCTCAGGATTCTGATGTCTTGTTGGCTGTCCTTACTATACTTTCGACATGACTGCAACATTTGTTTCTCCGTGTTTTTGTCGCGCGACAAACGATGATACAATGTGGTAATGCTACGGCTACACTATCGCGGTATCGCGAACATTTTCCGTTTTCACGACAAGTCGAGCCAAGCAATAGTCACATTTCAAAACACGGTCAAAGATGTAATTATTGCTTGTCGTGAAAACGACAAATGTTCGCGATAGCGCGATAGTGTGGCCGTAGCATAATAAAGCACTGCGTCATAGGTGATACAAATTGAATTAGTGATAAACAACACATTCGACGTATCTTCACTGTATATTTTAACATTGCAGAATTTGCAGAGAAAGAAAATGTCCGACGCTTGCATTGGTTTTTGCTCATACCAAACGTTTGTGGCTTCTCAATAGAATAGTTCCAGTATTCCCTATACGGAAGGTGTTGACATCAATTGAAAATATATTTATTTGCCTTGCCTACATTATTATTGTTTTTTTTTAATGCAGACTGTCTAATCTCTTGGCCACCAACCTGCCTGTTGGTGAGCGGGATGTGGCCTAAGGTGGTACATGCTTATACAGGAAATGTCTATTCACTCATGCTTTGAAGAGATCCAGGTCATAGTGAACAGGGAACACGTGACCAGGTAGCGCATTCCACTCTTTGGCGGTTCGCAAAAGAAAAGAGTTAGCAAACCGTTTAGTACGGAGAGGTGGTATGTCTACAACGTATGGATGGTAGGTATGATAGTAGGCTAACTCGCACACTCTCCAAAGTGTATTCTATAGAAGACTCATAGACCAGCAACTCTGCTCTGCAGCAGAGGCTCTGAAGTTCAGCTGTAGCCAATGTTGAGTCACATATGAGCCTCCTGGCCCGGTTTTCAATCAGCAACCTACCTAGCAGAACCATCCCAAAGATGACTGCAGTACTCCATGCATGGACGGGTCTTTGCTTTGTATAACATAAGCAGTTGGTCCTGTGAGAAGTAACGCCTAGGACGCCTAGTTTTTTAGCAGCACTTTTTGCTTTGGACTCGAGTACTCGCCAAAATTCAGAGTAGACGACAAATTCAGGCCAAGAAGTTGAAGGTGTTCGGTTAATGGCAAAGATACACTTCGGAAAGTTGGAGTCAGCTGGAAAGAACTCCGTTTAGCGTTGAATAAGCATGCCTGCGTTTTGGTAGCGTTAAAACTGACAAGATTGGCATTTCCCCAGTCCGAGACAGCCTGAAGTGCCAGATTTATTCGCTCAGCCAGGGACTCTCGACAAAACTGGATATCATTTTTGTAGGCCTTTGCATCGGATAGGTATCTGCTAGTTATTGTAGTATTATTAAAACAACAAAGCGATAACAGTTATTTGCTATATACCTACCTGCTTTTCGTACAGAGCGATAATAAATCGATGCATTTGAAACAGCGACGCTCACAAAACATAGCAAAAAGGCACGCTCCAATCCCAAAAGAGGAACCTTATAACAAAGCTAATATTAGACAATCATTTCCTGTCAAAAGGGTGGGTTTTCCCCCCCATCCGTCAGGCGGAGGGGGGATGGAAATAGCTCCTCGTCTCTCCAGATTTCGCTCGTGTTCGAGTGTGAATCTGATTTTTTGTACGTTGGTATGATGAATGGATTTTTAATATCCTCGCAGATGGATTTCAGAGGGCATTTTCATGGAAAACGCTTTTCTAAAAAGCTGCATTGCTGGTAGATTTTCTTTTAAAATGTGTCTTCGTCTTTTCTTTGTAATGTTAAGAAACTAATGATTCTAAAAATTCATATTTTCTTCTACCTAATAAACTTGTTCGTTCAAACCGAGAAACTATATGTATGTCAGCTACAATGTTTCATTCGATTGATACTAATTCACAGTGAGCTTAGTATAATTTCGGCGAACTCAACAGTTGACTCACGCGCAACTATTAGACATTTAAAATTGAACATCACTAAATTACAACGAGAATTTCGGTTCGACGACCTGTAGCCTTCGATTAAAAAAATATTTGAACACCCTCGATGGCCACAATAAGAACGGCTCGCTCTCCGGAAAAAATAAAAATATTCACTTCACTACGTTATTTTGAATGAAATTTATTGGTTTGACAATCTATTTCTGGTCGTTTTTCAACGACACTACCACCTAAAGTTCGTGTTGCGCCTATGAATAGTGCCAGTAGAACGTCTCATCGTGGGTATTCTATACTGACAGATTTATATCCTACACATGATTTCTAAGTCCGGAAGTTTTTTTTGTCTTTTTGACAGACACGGTATAACGAGATAAGAATACCATTTCACTAAATGATTTATATATTTGTTTTTAGCTGTCAGCTTTAAATCTGATCATCGTGAAGTAATTTAACGTCATTGACTCATAAAATGAACGTCGAACGCGTACTTGCAGCAAATAATCCACTTTGAATTGAAACAGAAACGCGGTCGCAAAATTAAATCGCCGATACCGATTTTAATAGCGAGCGATCGTCACCACAAAATATTTTGTCGATTCTGCAATAATTCCGGTCTCGCATATTGCACGATTCCGCGTGTAGATAACAGAAATAATGGGGTTCAAAAATGAAATTAATTCCAGGTTGATGATTTCAAATTGAAAAGTCACATCGGGCCGCGCCATAACTCATGGCCCTGAAACGTGTTCGGACGGCTGTGTCGGACGGCAGGGCTGCCAACGACACTTTATTTATTTACGTTGGTGCCGTTTTAAAGTTGGCTTAGGAACGTAATACGTGTAGTGGCGTATTCGGTGGTCGGTGATGCTTCTTTGTTTCCTACATTTGTAGCTCTGATATCTGTGTGGTCGGCGATGCGTGAAGTTGTTTATCGTCATATGTTTTTGTTTTACCCGCATAGAAGTTCAAGGTTGTGTTTATCGATTAGGGAAGCGTAACTAAATTGGTTTGTAAACGACAACTTGGCCTTATTTAAAGTTTTGGTATGATTGGTAGGAAAAGACGATATCTCGCATAGAATCTAAGTACGCCGTCCAAATTCTACAGTTCCTTTTTTTATGAATAAATGATTTGCTTTTAAAAATAAATCTTTATTCGTGTACGAAATTTGCATATTTCTTTTTTAAATGCCACCTCCCTTTGAATTGGAATATACATGGCAATATTAAACAATGTGGAACATAACTAAGCCCATTGTAATTTAGGATTTCATATTTACATTTCACTGTAGGGTGCCGTTTTTTATTCAAGAATACATGTAAATATTTGCATTATTAATATATTGAACAATATCTTTTGTGCTTTCATATTTTTTAATGTATTTTGTTATTAAAAATAATCAACGTTAAAAAACATACTCCAACAAACATGGATAACTATTTTGAAACTATTTAAATTTTCGATAAACATGTGTATTTACACTTTAATTATAATATCTATTGTTAATTTTCAATATATTATAGTATAATAAAAGTATAAAAAAAGTGTATCAACCATTAGATCAAGCATTTACTGTTATAATTTTGTATTCTGCAAATCGTCTTCTCGAGAATATAAAATACAATGTCATTAAAATGATATAATAATGTTGGCGTACAATCTGTAGTTTTCACAGAAATAGGATACAATTAATTATACATAAGATTTAAAAACCACACACTCTATTCCCTGATTGAATACACTTTTACAGCACGCGTTGATTTTTCATCATCATCAGCTCATTTTTATGTCCCCACTGCTGGGGCACGAGCTTTCCCTATGGATGGATAGGGAAAACGGGCCATAAACCACCACGTGGGCCCAGTGCGGATTGGTGGTTGTTTACGACTGCTAATGCAGCCGGGATCAACGGCTTTACATGCCTTTCAAAGCACGGAGGAGCTCAAGATGATAAATTTTTGGTCACCCATCCGATGACCGGCCTTTGCGAAAGTTGCTTAACCTCGGCACTCGCAGATCGGGCGCGTTAACTGCTGCGCCATCGAGCTCCTCGTCGATTTTTATTTTGGCATTATTTTTAATCGGTGCGGTGATATACCTACTGATATCAAACTACCGCACACCGGAGATACCTTTAAAAGAATCGCGATGGTAGTCCAGGATTCAATTTCCAGGTTGGTTACAGTGTGCTCGATGCTTAGGCCGCGTTTGGGGTCCCCAACCTGCATTTGCCAAGCATGGTGATTACGCCAATACCGATCAATTGTAGCGATGACTTGATTTCAATGATGGAGGACTTTGCCCAGCAGTGGGCCAGTCGGTATATAGGCTATTTACTTACAGTTTTAAATCACGTTTTTTTCTTAATTTTTAAGAAAACGTAAATTTCTATTGTCAACAACCCTATATCTTTACGTTTCTTCCGCCTCAACGAAGTCAGTATCTGGAGATGTATGTGCACCGAATTGTACATCTACGTTATTGTTTGTTAAATACGTTATTATCTAGACAAATACTATATTAGAATTAGAAACTTTAAGGAAAAGAACTTCAGGGTCGGCAATGCGCGCGTTATACACCTGCAGCAGCCGCTTTAAAACTTTATTATCGTCACCAGCTCATTTTATGTCCCCACTGCTGGAGCACCAGCCCTCCCTATAGGGAGAACTGGCCATAAACCACCACACAGGCCCATCCCATTGGTGGTTAAATTGTTAACGCTAATGTAGCCTGCACCAACGGCTTCACGTGTCTTCCAAAGCACGTAAGATGATACGTTTTTGGTCACCGACCCGATGACCGGCCTATTTATTTTTTATTTATTTTTATATTTTATTTTGCATTATGAGAAACATACAGCACATAATAACTCAAAATTACTGTAGTACACAAAGGCCAATAAAATTTCTACCAAAAATTTGACAAAAATTTAACTTTGCCTATGCGCAAGTTGCTTAACTTCAGATATCTAAGACCGGGCGGGCTAACCACAACGCTATCGAGCTCCACGAGTTATAATAATTTGTCATAAATGTATTTAGTTCTTCCTGTAACAACCCTAAGACATAGTCTACTTTGTTGTCACAGTCCTATGTCGCTTCTTCCGCCTCAGCACACTTGGTAACTGTTGGTTGGATGTGGATATACAGTTAGTAGATAGGTACTCATTGGATTGCTTGTAAGTAAAATATCTTCTGCAATTCATATAATAATATCAAGATAAGAAAAGCATTGATTGAAAGAGTATTTGGTAGGTACTTTATCAAACAAAAAAGTGAAAGCTATAATTTCAGCAGATTCGTAGCAAAATCTATAATCAGTTTGTCCTCGTCATCTCTTCTATCTTTTTGATTTTTTTAAATGCAGTATTAGAGACTTGTTTCTACGGAATACCAGACGATCCGAAAATCTGTAAAACACTTTATACGGATTGAATTTAGTTTATTTTTCCTTTTTATTCTGACTTTTCTAACTCTTTCCGGGTTCATGGTACTTAAGAGACTAAGGCCTGTTGGTTGTCTAGAAATATAAATAGAAATATCACTTATGGCAATACTTACTCTGTACTCATTTTACAATAATTTGCACAAATTATTTAATCGGAGGTGTTCCGTTTTATGCAAAACATGAGCACCCTAAAACGGTTTGAAATGTCAGGCTAATATAAAATTATATATACAACGTAATTATATATGTATACAAGTCATAATTGTGATAATATTATAGAAAACAGAGTTGCAAACAATCGCCGTTTATATTCTGTCAAAAGTAATTTAAAGTAGTATTTAGACAACAAACAAAAAGAAAGTAAAAAATGAAAATTCAAAAAAAGAACACTTAAAATAATTCTTAGGAAACATAATTGCCAATCATAAAAATCTATCAAACGACAGACATGTAATAGTTGCTGCAACGAACAACGGTCACTCCGCATACGACGTCACTCGCTGGCCGTTATGTTTTTATATGTAAATACAACAGTGACAGATCTCATGTATAATGCAACCGCTCGTCTTGAACATTTGTCGACCGCACTATTTCAAACATGCTCGCCACTTGTTCGCTTTATAAATAAAATCTTAAGTATTCCAGTGAAACGTCACTTTGAACGTGCATAAACAACAAAGCTGAGAAACCAATTTCGGAGCGTAGGCTAATTGTCTTAAGCTGCTTAAAGCTATAAAAGTAACAGTAAGTAATTCCACTTAGAGAAATAACGCCTCAACATAACACTCGGCAAAACCTATCTGATATAAGCCGACATGGGGGTTATTTATTTAGCTTTGTTCTATGGTGAAACTTCCGGAGTAGCACTAATTTATAATTAAAATCATAATGGTTTTGGGACGTTGAAAAATTTACATCCCAGTTAAAACATGTTAATCCAACTAATTATAATACAAGTCAATTAGGAAAAAAACCTTTAAATCATCCGATCTATTCTCAGCTGTGTAACGTAGGCTTGTGAGGGTAACACAATGTTAATATTTGCATCCTTATCTGATGCCAATTTCGGCCGTAAGTTAGACAGAAATAGCTTAAAGACACGAAAAAGGAGCCAGTAATTTGGCTGCACGAAAATTTGATAATAAATCAAAATAGTTTTAGACAGAGCGGAGGTAGAAAAAAATATACCAATTTGGAAAGTGAATTGTAAGGCACGGCAAGCAGCACCGCTCGCTCTGTTATTAGAGCAATTATGTTATTATGTTCGCCGTATCTAATCCGAAAAACTAAATTGGAGTCCGCCGCTGCCGGCGAATGCCCGATAGGTTCAATCATTCGACTTTTGGGTCGCACGAAATTCGTTGCGGAAGCAATAAGAAACACGAGAATACCGAACGATATTAACCAATAATACTTGTAATATGCAGGCGAAATTTGGACCGTACAAAAAGTGGGCGCTACAACGGAGCGGAGAGTCGAGAACTCGAGACCCTATTTCGCTACGGTCCATAGTTTGGTACAAATTAAAAAGGGTGCTATATGTGGCGGTACATATTTCAAAGTTCACATTTCATAACAACCCCGCTTTGCCCTTTGATATCCCTCACTTAACTCATATTTCATTCAATATGACCATAATTGAAGTGATACGCGAATCTCCATTAGATTAAAACGCTTATTCCGAACGCCGAAGGGTCCATAATAGTTCGCAGATGCGTCAGAGATAAGAAACATCGTATGAACGATTGCCTCTTTCACAATTTGTATCTTTAGCATACTCTGGTGAAACAGGTTTTCCTTGGGTAACTAACAAACGTGGAGTTTTGTGTTTTCAAAGCTCGGTCCCTTTGTATTATCAAAATATCAAATATGAATACCAAATAAGGGTTGGGACAAAAGAAAAACTGACATATTTTTAATTTATGTGCAAACGAGTACATGAAAACGTAATAATAGGAGCGTGTTTGGTAAATAAATAAATTAATGTAATAATTCACTGAGGGCGTTACGAAGTTGTTGTCGGGACGTCGTAGTAATTTTCAAAAAATTTCACGGTATATACATCATCTGACGTACGTGGAAAATGTTTGAAGACTTCATTATTTCGAGTGGCCTTTTTTGTGGGAAGGTTAGGAGTACGTCTCTTAATTTGCCTCACAATAAAACCTTTTTGTGAGCTAACGAAGTGGTTTTTGGTTGACAAAACCCATACCACTTTCGAAGCAGCAAATGTATTCTTTAGATGCCTATAAATAACTGCTGAATGTCTCAATTGTGATGCTTTGATGACTATATCGACCTCACTATGTTGAGTCCATCAATTTAAAATGAATCGAGTGTAGGTATATGTATCTACGGACGTACCTACGCATGAAGTTTTTATGTAAATGTTTATTTTAAATCCAATAAGTAAGACACACACGTCGTAGATAGAAAACAAAAGCAATAAATTATTTTTAATTAATTATTCTATTCAACTTTTGTTTATGAAAAATCTCAGTATATATTTAGCTCTATCATTTTAATTAATGTTATTCACTGATAGCTCGCTATGATTTTTATATGTTTTTTTTTCAATAATTTATTGCCTGTGTTATCTACATATATGGCTAGCAAAAGTTCATACTTATTTTGATTAAGTAAATTAATAACTTTGCAATCCCAATGCAAATTCAATGCAACATAAACTACATATATACGAATAATTGATTTATGTGCTAATTAAATTTTAATGTTTTATATGTCCAAGCTTATTTTGTTGCAGGCATCATTAGATTCATAAGTATGCAATAAAACTGGCTAGGTAGGAAAAATTCAATATTTTTTCCACGTTACATTCGCATGTAGATGTGATAACTCTACATAGTTTGCGTACTTCCATCCAAGATTGATATGAACTTGACCAGAATAGGTATTCTCATTCAGTTGCACTGACCCACTTATCAATACAGAAGAATATTTCCTGACCCTGTCTCTTTATCAACAGAAACTGATAGCGCGACCGTAGGTCAAACATACAAGGAGCCAACGACTTTTTGAAAATACGTATATTTTTTTATTCTGTATTATTGATAAGTGCATAATGAATGGCCATTGTTGCGTTTTGACGTCTGCCTCGCCAGTAATAATGAGCTCACTGTTCCATGTAATATGTTATGAAGTTTTAAGCATTATTTATTTTATTAATTAAACAAACGTATAAAGATCTCTCAGTAAACGAATATTCGGACCTCTTTTTTTTAGTTTGAAAGTCGAACTTTATTTAAATGCTATCGTCTTTTGTTCCAGGTGAGTTGCCGCCACTGCGAAGTCTACGGAAATGAGTTCGAATTTCGAATCGCGAGCGAGTCTTCGTGTGTGCCGACTGTTTTGTCACGTGCCCGCCACGCGATTAACAGTTCAATCGCGATTTACATAAAGTCGTATTTCAATTTCGCGCGGGCCCACGTCTCGCCGTAGAATGAGTGTATGCGTGCGGGTAAGCGACAGCTGAAAATCGGAGGGAAGCCTTCTATCTCGTTTTGCCTTGTTAAATCGGAAATCGCATATACGGAGTGGACTAAGACTGAATTGGGTGTTATCGGCATAACGATATTTTTATTTTATTGTTTGTTTTGGCGCAGCTCATTGTGGCATGGCAGCTGTCCGACGATAATAACGCATTATAAAAGTAATTTGATTTATATCTTTTTTATTTACAAAGTTGAATTTCAGTTTTTTTTATACAGTCCCCTTGAAAACATTAATTTACGTCTAGGTACTACATAGAAAAATCTACTGCGCTGTGTTGCTCTTGCGATATCGTAGCACCCGCATTAATGTAACGATAAATAAAAACTCTACATTTTAAAACATAAGAAACGTCTCATGTTTTAAAATGTAGAGTTTTTATTTAGTTTTGGTTTGAGTTATTTTTAGTATTGAATGCAATGCTACTTTACTACGTGATAAAAAAGCTTCTTGTTAAGCCAATTTGAAACGCATTTGATATGCATCTCAGTCTCAGGAGTTCTTTTTAGAGATTTAAATAGTCTGCGTTCGATACTATACATCTTTTAGACACAGAGACTTAAACACACTTGTTAGTTTATAATAAAAGCTCATAGCTAATTGATAAATTGCATTAACTATTGAGAGATCAAGTAGAATAGGCCGGAGCGCGATCTCGTCGCTTCCCGCCCATCCGTAGCGGCGCGCCGCGTGCATTCGCACGCATTCCGCTAATCTCCCATGTGATCGCCGATCTACGCGTGCACGCTCAGCATAACCGGCCATTTTGTAAAACCCACGTACACCGAACTCCGCTTCGCGGCCGGGCATCGTTTTGTGTGGCCGCGTTAAAAGCACGCTGCATGTTCGCACTCCCACCCGCCGCAACACTAGCGCGAAACACGTATGAATCATGGCTGCCCCTGTGTGCGTCCCGACCGCGCTCCGCTGGAGGCTGTCAGTGTGGTAGTGACCGCCGGTGCACGTACACGCGTCTATGTGTGCGCCCACTCATGGCAGCCGACTATGACGGCGCGTAGATTTGACAGCTAGCTCAATGCGGGTTCAGACGTTTATTATACCGCGACCGATGTAATTTTCGTGAAACCGTTTGACATGTTATATATCAGCGGCGGTGACGTGCCCGTTACAGTGACAGTGACGTCGTGTTTACGCGCGAACCTGAACTTGAATATGCGACAACCAGTCGTGTTTTCCAAGTCGAATTTTCCGATTGATTTGTGACATAGCCCGCCTCGAGACTACGATGTCCGCAATTAGTCTCGCTCCGTTGACTATATATCTAGGGTGCATTGATATGAATAAAAAATTGCCGTCAGTTTTGTGGTATCAACAAGACGGAACGAAAACATGCGGCTCGTTCTAGGAAACCAATAAATAAACTCGTTAAAACTGAGCTGTGTGACGATACAATAAATTATGCTTATGAAAAGGTGATATATTTTATATTTTAATAAGATTGGATTTTAATATAAACTTTAATAAGATAGAGATCTAGGTAATAATATATTTTTATAAAAAAAACTATCAGTGCATTTAGTCAGTGATTGTCGTAAACTTTGAACGATACGAGTGTTTTGTAACCGCCACACCTGTTTAATGGAATTGTTGTATGGACTCTATTTTCCAAGTGGATTTTTTATCGGATCATATTGGTAAGTCTCCTGATATATTATTGTTTTTCTTCACTTTTTACTCGCTTATTCGGAAAGTCTAATCTAAAATATATAATACAATAATAAACATAATAAGATAATTCTAATTGTTGTCTAAGCATCACAAAAAATCTACAATTTCAAATTCAAATATCCTCATAATTCCTTACTTCACGAACAGATTACAAATATTATTGATATTTTACGTAATTTGTCAAGATAAAATAAGCTTTTGGGTCTTGGTTTAGTTTGTTTTTTTGGCTGTTTATTATATTAATACAATCTATAAACATATTAAAAGTTCAATTTTAATAAAAACAGTTGATAAATGACAACAAACTAATCATTGTAGCTTTTGTTTTTATTTAAAATGGAAACAATACTTGCATAGATAATAAAAAACAAACTAGTTAATTAAAATTTTAAATGGGATACCTATATCTCACTCGATATCAGTAAATAACTACGTATGAATTTTCCGTTCGGTTAAAAATAATTTTTCGTTACGTTTTTTTTGCAACACGTCATTATGTAGAAAATAAAATAAAACATGAAAACTACATGAAATAATGTTACAAGAATGTAACTTTTTCGTAAGAAATAGTGTTGTAAAATAATATACACTTTTTAGTTAAAAAAAGATCATATTGTAAAGAAACTTTCGAAGAAGAACAAAAATTTTGAGTTCGCATAGGTAATCTAAATTTTTACAAAAACACAATATACACACACACTACATTTTAAAATTACTGGGAACATGAATGTTCACCAAATCGTAACTAAATGTAAAATCATTCCAAATCATTCATAATCTTTATTTGTTATAAAAAAAAATGTTAAGCAGAACACGGCGGCGTGATTAATAGAGACATTAACACAAATACGCATTCATTTTTATTGTTTTCTTTACATAACGAGAATCGGCCTTTTTGTAGGAGTCGCCGAAAGCAGGTACAAGAGACGGGTGTGTCATTTTTTTCTTAGGAACATTAATCAAAATCTTTCTTTATCCTTATACGAAATAGAGACATATCTGCTTCATTTGTAGGTGAGGGCACCGCCCAAGGTTTTTTTTATATTTTTTTAATGATCCATTTGCATTATGTAAGTATACCTAAAATTATATAGATAACGCATTGACTTAATACAACTGTTCTAAAGTTTACGCGAACACTACACATTGAAATGAAACAACTTTTACGGATCTACTCGCGTTTATTTTACACATTACTTATACAACTATTCTGTTAGATTCTTAGACAAAACTGATTGAATATTTTTGATGTTGTTATATCTTCAAAATTAACTTAGAAAACAGTAAAATAAATTTAATTTAGAAGACATACCATGCGATGCAGGTTGCCAGAAATTGCTTATAAACTTTTTTCTTAAAACAGATGCCGTGAAAAGATGGTGAAAGTTACCTATTTTACATAAAACCTTTTATTTGACTTCAGGATAAATCTAAACTATTTGGTTTTCATTTCTAACTTTTACTTTTGAAACTTTTAATTCATTACTTTAGGAAAGTCACATATACAAACATTATATACAAATAAAACTAAAACAATTTATTTGCAAGGCCATTCGTTGATTGAATGGTCAATCCTTTTACGTATTGTGCTAAATTACTGTACCTATATGTTAACATAACATTTACATATTTTATTGATGAGCGTAGATTATCACCCAATTTATCATCTATGCCACTACAATCATTACTGTGTATTTACTAGTGAATTAGTTTTTGATTGGAATTAAAATAGAAGCTGTTTAACAAACTAGATTCGTGAGATTAAAGTTTGTAATAGATCAAAATGTTGAAAAAAAAGTAAAGTATAAGGTACCTTTAATCATACAGTAGTTTCATTGAGATAAAGATTTTTAAATAATTAAAATAATGTAACACGTATCCAAGAACATAAACAGGTTTGAGAACCTTATTTTGAAGTCTACCAAAAAGAGCTTTATTCTACATTTTTATTTTTAAGTCTCAATTTTTTTCAAAAATGTTCTTTTTTGAAACTACCAGAGTAAAAAACAGCCCTTGCCAATTTTTGATAAAAAATAAAAATTTGTATTTAATGAGTTAAATACAAATTGTACTGACTCAAAGTTAAAAAATAACTAATTTGTGTACAATTTGCAAGTGCCGCCTACCGGAAGGCGCCGTTCAGCTAGAGATCGACGCCATTGTTAAAAACTATAATTGTGTCATCAAACCCAATGGGAACCATGCTTTCCACGTGTTTTATAATGTGGAAGCATTAAATATTGTAGAGCGACAATAATGAGCTTCCAAACAGATGCTTTTTTAATAGGAAGTGATGTTAAAAATGAGTTCACCATTTGGAATTTCATTTAAATGTGCGTATGTGCACACTTTTTTAATATAATGCTTACTGGTAGGTATATAACGAATTATATATACAGTATCTATCTATACTACTATATAAATCTGTAGGCTCTTTCTGTACATGCAATTTTTTGACAAATTTTGGGATAAATATTCGTTTAATGAATCACTGACACCAATTCTACGTTTTTTTAAATTTGTGTCTGTCTGTCTGAATGTCCACTTATCAAGAATGGCTTGACCGATCTTAATGAAAAATTGTATAAAGTAAGAACATGAGATTGTGCAAATGATAGGCTATAAAAATAATTAAAATTTTATTCACAAATTTTCGCACAGCGATGCGGGCGGGTGACGGCTAGTTTAATATATACAATTATGTATATTTATATGGTAATGCGTTCAGTGGCGTGTACTTGGTGAGGCCTATGTCCAGCAGTGGACTAATGTATGATGATGATGATGATGATGGCGATGTATATGTGCTAATAGGACTATGTAGTAATATATGTGCTAGTATGTTCTTTGTGGCAATGCCTACCAATCTTTCTGAAAAGCCTTATGCTGGACTGGTAGTAAATGCCATCGGACATTAAGTTCGCTTTTTGTACTACTCTCTGAGCTAAACATATGAAATATTGTTAATTAAAAACATGTATAAAGACACTAATGAAGTCATTTAAAATTCGATTGAAGTAACGTTATATATCATACTAATTAAGTATTAACAACTGTAACTAAATAGAAAAAGTTATATTCAATGATTTCTCTTGTATTTGATTTATTTTATAATTGTATGGTACATTACAACAGTACAGTTAGAAAAACATCAAAGCTGTGTCCCCACATTAACATATAAATGGGATCAATTCATCAACACCGTCAATTGTTGATCAAACTCAATTAAAGTATTACTCAATAAAACGCATTAATTCAAAGTCGGAAACACAAAAAACATATATATGTTAAAACGACTACACAGTACGTATATACATAAATTGTTCCGAATATACTATGTGCGCTGCAGTTGCGGCTATTATTCTAACGGTCGCTTTCACCGCTATCTTCTGACCATCAGACGAACTGTTTTTTTAAACTGCCTTAATAAAGCGAATAGCATATAAGATTTTAATGTGGAGCCGAGATCTTCATGCGATAACGCTTGGAGTGCACGACTTTCTTTGCTATAGAACGGCGGGCGGCGGCGTCTTTTCTGTACCGATTTGGTATGCTCGCCCTTTGTGAGATTTCGGACGATGAAAGTTGTAGTTGTGGCGTGTTTTTTTTCTTGACTCCATTTACTCGGATTGTTTAGATTTTCTTGTCGTTTCGATGCTTTTATCTGAATGTGGTAGCTGAACAGTACGGATTAGCGGTATTCGACATTAATTTTTATGAAAAGTTTTTATTTTATTATGTGTCACTTAATATTTCGAACTCCTGCGGTCTTCGTATCTGCACATTAACACGTAGTTCCCGGTCATCATCATCATCTTCGTCATCAGCTCATTTTATGTCCCCACTGCTGGGGCACAAGGCTTCCCTATGGATTGATAGGGAGAACGGGCCCAGTGCGGATTGGTGGTTGTTAACGACTGCTAATGCAGCCGGGACCAACGGCTTTACGTGCCTTCCGAAGCACGGAGGAGCTCAAGATGATACATTTTTGGTCACCTATCCGATGACTGGCCATTGCGAAAGTTCCTTAACCTCACCACTCGTAGACCGGGCGCGTTAACCACTGCGCCATCAAGCTCCTCGGGTTCCCGGTATTGTTGGCGTGAGATGGTAGTCATTTGAACCCACTAACCCGCATTGGGTCAACGTGGTGGGTAATGATCCAATCACCCCACGTGCTAACGTTTATTTGGGAAGGCTTAAACCCAGAGTGGTACGTTCGTTCATAGGTTGATAAGGATGATTAAAATACTTGATAACTGATTAATATTGAAATATAGGTATATTTTTAAACATTATACTTGTTATGTACTTTAAGCGTATATATATATGCGTCTACGTTCTACATATTAGACTAAACCCAACAGACAATGTCTTAGGTCAATTTCAGTGAGAAATCCATAATTACAGTCCTTAGTCTGTCTAGCTAGCTATATAATTATATCTTATCTATATCTTATCTAATTATGTCTTAAGACAGAGAAGTTTGTTTTACATCTTAAATGTTAACACCACAACTATTTAACCGAATACATTAAAAACAAAACGTTGCGTTACGTTAAGTTCGCCATCAAGATACTAAACGCCGATTTAAAGTTGATACGCCCACCTTGTCTTGTATTTTATTTAATGTCATTTGTTATTGTCATCAACTCCTACTAACAAAAGCGGTGTTTCATTAAATATTTTAATTACAACTCAGCTATATATACATTAGTCAAAACTAGACATACGAGGCACCGGATATAGTATAATTAGAGTTATTTTTCATAACAATATTTTGGGGATTAATAACTTCATTAAGGTTCGGATATTTTTTGTGACATAAAAAGATTTCTATGTAACATTTCATACATTTTATTAGTGCTGTGGTAATCTTTGTGTAAATATATAGAAATAAAGATATTATTGGAATGGCCCACCTAGGCACATACACATTATATTAGTTTTAGTTTATTTTATTTTAGTTACGGCTTCCGCAGAATACCAGCGTTGTGGCCTTGGGATCTCCTTAGGTCATGACACATGCTGAGCGGTTGCCTTTTTGGTTCTGGAACCTCTAAATTTGTGTAATATACGTGATGTATTTTTATTACTATATAGTTTTATGAACCAAATAAAAAATTTTTTTCTTTATTTCTTTGTTTTCTAATAAAATTACATTTAATAAACCGAAACACAAAAAGAAACAACAAGTTCAAGAGATAATACCTCAGTATTAATGAACCACACAGTGGTTTTTATTAAAATAGACAACTTGATAGGTACAATCGTCAGGGAAACCCAATTTATTTATAGCTCAGTACCTAACCTACCTAAGTGAAAATAATAAATACCTATATGATAGTACAGTCTCATAGATAATAATAACCCAATGATGTTATATGTATTAAAGAACTTTAATAAACATAAAGATGCGAGCATGCACGCTCTTATATCTTGAGAATTACGAGTATTAATGAACGCTAAATTACCTACTGTTAAATAAGCTAAATGAGAAGATTATACGTAGATAAGCCGACCACCATTTGAAGCATTACTCCTTTAATTATAATTGACGCATTAAAGCATAATTTTCATTACGTGAACATCAGTTTACGCTCAAAAAATCAAACAAGATACCTGCGTGGGAGATAAGAAAAATAAGTTTTTATGAAAGTGAACGAGAGGAGGAAAAAAGGTTTTAACAGACAAGGCTACGTTGATAAATTAGTGCTAAATAAAGATAATCACTGGCGAATTGGAGGTTTGACATGACGCGGTATCAAAATTGATGTGTATTATAGGGACGGGCAACACCCGGTCGTTTGCTGGCGAATTTGTGAAATTATCGGGCGGTCGATTTGAATATTAATCTTGGGAGCGCAGATCGGCCGGCGTCATTAGACAATGTTCTTTTATTCTGATAAAGTGGATACTGACGCAGTGACCTTCGGGTATGCGGACAGGAAATTGAAATAACTGAAACGTGTTCTAGAGATGGTTATACAACTTTTCCTGTTTTGTATTAGGTTACCTAATTATATGTGAGTCGCTGTAGATTTCATATCTTAAAAACTTGATTAAGCTAAATTCAATATCCTTATTTTATGTCATACAGATATTTAGGACTGACACATTCAATGTTTATGATAAATTAAGTTTGGATAAATATTTAAAAAAAAATTTACTATAGCGTTGTGTTATTAAAGGAGATGTTCCATTTTTGTATGGAGACTAGGCCCCCTAATTCTTACAGTGATGAAATTATACTCTATGAAAAGAGCAAAAAATAATTAATTTTTCCATGTATTAATATATTTTTTAAACATACCCAAACATTGTATTATTTAATAAAAAAGGTCAGATAATAAAAAATCATAAAATAGCAACCCTAAACTTTTTCTACCTTGGCAACTTCGCTTTTCTAATGTAAATGTATGTATTTAAAAATATAACTTATTTTTTAAATTAGTAATGCAATGGTACTATCTATTACAGCCAGCAACCGCTTGGTTTCATTTTCAGTAAATTGCATTGAAACCTTAAAATACCTTTTAGAATGTATAAATAAGTTTAGCTGTTGTTGTTTGTTGTTGTTGTTGTTGTTATTGTTGTTGTTGTTGTTGTTGTTATAATAAACACTTAAAACTTTCATTTGAACCCAAAAATAATAAGAAAAGTTTGATGAAGAAAACATGATTTCAAGTTTTTAAATATTTTTTAAATGATGTTGGGGGGTTTTTATATTTTTTTTCTTTTTGGAAACATCATCTCAGAAGGCAGATCTATCAGAAAAGCATCACTTCAAAACTGTAATAAATTAAGGTCCCAAAACAAACATCTCCTTTGAGGTATTTTATCTGCAAATATGAATCTACATAGCTATCGGTTGCAATAACCGTTGGATAGATGGCGCACTGTGCCGCTATTAGCACTCAAAAAATCAAAAAGCAGTAACAAAATTTAGCGCTTATGTCAGCCTTCCCGGTAGCATAGCGGTCAGTGCAGCCACCGGATTGCGGAAGACCCAGGTTCGATTCCTGGCTGGGTCGGGTAGGCGTTCAATTTTTTCACTGTGTTTTATAAATATTTATAAATATTTAAGTATGGATACTTTACCTTTTTTTACATAAGCCATTGGTCACATGGTGGGTTATTCGCTATATATATTTGAATTCATTTGATTTTGATATATTACCTGATTCTTTCTAGTACTAGTATATTGTTCATTGCTCTATAATATTGTTCATGTGAACTGGCCTGAACCCAGCTCTAGGATAGTTATAGACTGATCATGATAATATATATTTTTCATAGTGACTAAATTTTTTATTGCACAGTTGGTTTTAATACTTATCAGTATGATGTACCTTTAAGCCTTGAAAAGGGTAGAAAAATAAAGAGAGCTGAGCAGTAGTTAGTAAATACGAGATAAGTTATAAGGAAGGTCCCTTAGTCACTGCCCAATTTATAAGAATAGTAGAACTCTGTCCGACAACAACTCAGTTCATGAAACAATAAAAAACGTACGTAGTATTTTTATTATCTACTTAAAAGGCATCTAGTTGTATTCTTAGAACATGATCACATAAAGATCATTATCTCTTTACGCTGGCCACATTCGGTTGATGTACGACTCCAAACACAGTAAGCAAGATGAAAATTCCTAACCTATCCTAAGAGAGTTAATGACTTACACAAATCTATGACGCAAATGGGTAGACGCTTCATTAATAATTGAACTCGACGTCAGCTTCGAAGTGGAGGAACGTAAGAAAACGGTTTGAAAATATACAGAAGTCAGTTATCGGGCGTTTGGTTTGCTTTGCGATTCGCAAACAGTGCGATGCCACTGGGGTTACCAAATGTACGGTAGCAATTGAGATACAAAATCGAATAAAAAATTACTCTTGAAAAGGCTTGACGAGGTAAGTACAATCTTATCGTTAGGCGCTATTGCTTATCGCAAGATGTGAGTCGTTAAAACCCTACCGTGGTTATGGCCTTATCTCCCCATGTGCTATTGTTCATGAGAAGCCGTAAGCCTAAAAGTGGGACGTTAATAAGCTGATGATGATGATGAAAAAATAAAAAAAGTACACATTAAAAGTCAGACCTGAATTGCTGCTCCGAAAACTATTACAATAATTGCATTGGAATATTGTCTCGTCAAAAACTTGCACTTCTGAAGCATACATATTCAAATTATGCTTGATGAAAACTTTTTAAGTGTTCAAAATTCTTGAATAAGTTATATCGAAAGGTGAAGATAGTTATAATATTTTATTGTGTTTGTTTCCAAATGTCTGCAGATAAAATGTAGAGTACGAAGCTAGAGAGTGCCTATTAAATCTTCTTCTTGCCCTCGCCTGCAGAACAAAAAGTATTATTAAAAAGTATCTATTAGTTTAGTTTTTTTTTTTCGCGGGAAAATATTCCTTAATATCTCTAAAAGCCTGGACACACTAGTTGCAGCGAGTATTTAGATTAAAAAGGTGCAGGTGCACTGACAGCGTATATCAGAAACTCCATGCATTGTTTGAGTTTATATCATTGTCATTCATCGAACTTTTTTTCAATTCCCTACAGGTAAGTATTTAGCCATCATCTCACCTGATGTTAAGTGATGATAAGGCCTTCTCGAAGGTGGAAGCGCACTTTACCCAGAACCCTCAACTACTGAAGAATTGGCTGTCATATATCATGTAACTGTTGGAGCACAACTATTTCAAAATCAAACCAAAGATGTGGTGGTAACTAGCCAGGTGGACTTGAAACAAGCCCTACCACCAATTGATTATCTGGGTCTAAGACCAATTGATCTTAGTCATTAGACCAGAGGCAGTGAGAAGCTAACTTTTATAGTGTCCAATTTTAATAATATTTCTAAGCATTATTACTTACAGAAACTATAACGAAATTTTGTTACATAAAGAAATAATATTGTATCAGTATACGTACCTACTTCCTTATAATTTCTTCTCTGACTAAAATGATTCAATTTTGATTGGTTTAATAAGTTTTAATCTATTATTACGGGTAAGTTCTTGGCTTTCTACGAGTAATCATCTGATGTTGTTTTTTTCTATTATTTATTATCCTTACCATCTCTTACTAAATAAATGATAATAACTGTAGGTAGTACTAAACAAAATTATAGTAATTTTAGTAACTCTTACAAAATTATAATAACAACTCATCTAATGATAAGTGATACTATGGTCGAAGGTGGAACAGCACTTCACTCGAAATCCTCAAGTACTAAGAGCTCCGGAGAAGTCAGAGAGTCAGGAGAGAACTCCCGAGGAGTTACGGTCTAGGTACTAATAGTTCGGAAATATATAGTCTATAGGACATCTAAGAACTCTGGTCGAACGAAATCTTACTTAAGTCTTACATCAATCTGGAAATGATTTTGCAATGCTCTTAGTTATATTGTTAATTGGTGTACGTACTAGCCGCAAGCGATCGTTGATCTCTGATGTCGGCCTTGCTTTTTCTTTTATAGGGATCCGTTGCTAATTTGGGATTTTGTTTACTAACACACCACGTGTATGTATTCGAGATAATACTTTACTCTTTTGTTATTAACTTCTACAGTTTTGGTAAAGCTTGGCCTTCTTGTAACCTTAAGCTCTTAGAGAAGTATTACTGCAATGGCTTATCCAGATGTGAAAACGAGACACGTCTATACAACGTTTAACACAATGGTGTGGTAAAATTAAAAGATCTAAAGTGTATCCCATCTAGATCTTGCATGCCGAGTTACTAAGACATAGTTTTTTTTATTTTTTTTATCTTTATTATAAAGGACTTTGGACTCTAATGTGACCATGTCAGGTCTGGTAAATCTTAGAAACTAAGATAACAACAAATATAAAAATTTAATAGAATACATTAAACACAACTTTCTCTTTTTGGAATCCTGGAATTGAATTGAATTATTGAATTATTTTATTATTAATTTCTATGATTGTAGTGAATAATGACAAAAATTACTACAACATTACTTTATAATATATTTGCATGCTATTGCTGATGGTTAAACGAGCTGAGCTTATTTCTAATTAAGATCTCCAGTGTACCTTGTTTAAAAGCAAATAAATTATTTCTGATTTCTGATTATGACACATCTGTGTCAAGTGTAGCAAGGGTTGTATCAAATTATCTAATTTAATACAACCCTTGCTACACTTGTTGAAGGTTCGGCAAGAATGCTTTGAAACCTACCAACATCAAGCATATTCCATTCTATCAATGCTCTCAGCTCGGCACCGGACACATTCCGTCAAAAAATGGACTAAATCTTCCACAGTGCCACACACTGTGCATTCTGGGGACTCGATTTTTTTCATTAAAAATGCGAAATTGTTTAGCGGTAAGTGTCCCGTCCACAACCTATGAGCCGTAATTATAAGAGACCTGTTGAGCCTGTTACTCATAAACCAAGGTATCCGAGGAGGTTGACACATAATGGTTTTATACCAAACCCCTTGGCCCCGTAAAGTTTTATCAAAATACTCTTTCCACATTTCCTGACACTTATTCATAGTTGTTAACCTTACTTTGTGATGCAATTCTAAATTAAATATTTCTATTGTGACGTCACATCAAAATAAACAAGTCACAGCCCTAGCGGTTTAGTAACCTCTGACTTACATTTATGATCACTGCTGCTTGCTTAATGCACGCCTGACGCGTATGACTTTACTAATATAAATATTTAATTTAAAATTGCATGACAAATTAAAGTTAATAAGTATGTCTTAACAACACATACAAGATCAGGATTGCATACATTTTGGATCTTTTTATTTTTACTACACATTTCTGTTTCACGTTGTATAACACTGCTTATATACACATGGCCTAAAAACACTGCTACAATACTTTAAAAGCTCATGGTTACCCAACCAGATGAGTTATGTGATGACAAGACTCAAGGTGTATACTTCAAATTGGTTATTCAGACCTGATGGCCGGAGGTGAAGCACAATTTTCCTGGGTTATTCAATTACTGGGGAACTGGCTATGATATCTTTTTCTGTTGGTACGCGTCAATGCTACTATCATTGGTGTTATGGCGACTTTGTTATATAGAAAAGATGATGGTGATGATGGCAAGGCAGACGTGGCAAGGTGTCGCCATCCCTGAGGTCCCGGGTTCGATCCCCGGTCGGAGCAATTTAGAAATACCTGTTTGTTATTCTAAATTGTTTCGGGTCTGGGTGTTTCCTATGTATAATAAGTATGTTTTTAAGTATATTAAGTATGTTTATGCGTTGTCTAGTAAACCATTTATCGAGTTTCTTAAGGAAGCTTTTCTGGTGCTAGATAATTGGTGTGATTATTATTTATTTACTTATTTACTACCATGGATATTATTAGTCTATGCTACTACCAATCAATGCCTCTCCACCAAGCGGTCTCTTGTTTTAGAACTTGTATAAATATATTATAACGTATTATTATTATAATTTTTATTACGTTTTTAAAAATATTTTTTATCAGGTAATTGTTTTTATTTTACCTTGTTTTATAAAACGATCAGGCGGAATCGAATTATTAAAGAAATTAAACCTTTCTATGATTGATAAAAGTCTATTAATTAGTCAAACATATACATTTTTAACTCATTTTGGTTTACAGGTTTGAGTAAATTTAATCTCGTTTTACTTAATTTAATCTAAATAATTACGCATCGTAGGAAGTCTAAAAAGTCGAATTTGACTGGGTTGTTCTTTAATCTTTAATCCTACGAGGTACCGTTACGCTGTAAAAGTTATCTACAGCAAATGACAAACACTCAATATTACGACACCATACACACACATACACCATACACACATAATTTATAATAATACTCTACATACGGAACACATAATTTACAATCATACGTTATTTTTTATCGGTTTGATCATCGATCTGTCTGCGACTAACCTTGTTTCTATTCTAATGATTTATCGACGGCCAGTAAAATATTATAGCAACTATAAATTTCATTACTCCGACGCATATTAATTGAACACAGCATTATTGTTGTGAAACCATAGAGGTGTTATTTTAATTAGAAACCTTTTTTTTAAATGTTGGGTAGTCCGAACTAGCATGCTTCTAACAGATACATTTATTGTCTGAACGCCTTATTGATTGACTTTTGGCTAATCAAATACTTTGACAAACATTATTAGAGTGTAGATATACTGTTTGTATATTATATTCAATATGTATTTGTACTAATTAGCAATGGAAATTAATTGGTATTGTTATATAATTTTTGTTTCATTTACTTAAATGTATTATTATAAAGTGTAGGTAAGTATATTTTCTGAAAAAGATGTAGGCGTATGTGTGGAATAATGTGTACTTGAGTATAATTAAACAATCAACTATTTAATCAAACTATGGGGTTAACACAAAACCTTCTTTTTATTCAGACTTGTTACTGCTGCCAAGCAGCAGTGTCTTTTCATATTTTGATTATTTCTCGTACATCTGTAGTTAAAGTAGAGTTTGTGTGAAATATAGCCTAATATTTAGTTCATTCTCTTTTGAAATGAAACAACTTTTACGGATCTACTCGCGTTTATTTTACACATTAGTACTTTTAATTAATGTTCAACCTGACGTTTCGAACCCTTTGCAGGGTCCGTGGTCACAGGGAGACTGAGGTGTTGGTCGTCTCATAATTAGTTAGTAGCTTGTATACCCTCATTTAAATTTAATCAGGTGCGTTCCGTTTTACGCAGAAAGAGCTTACAGTATCTTTTGGTCTGGCAGTATGGTATTGGGGGCTGGGATTTAATATTTTGTGCGATGGGATCCCAGGCTGATTCTAATCATCTTCTCTATTAAAATTAGGATGTTTTTAGGGTTCCGTACCCAAAGAGTAAAACGGGAATCCTATTACTAAGACTCCCCTATCCCTCCGTCCGTCCATCTGTCCGTCTGTCACAAGGCTGTATCTCATGAACCGTGATAGTTAGACAGTTGAAATTTTCACAGGTGATGCCGCTATAAATAAAAATACTGAAAAACACTATAAAACAAATATTTACAGGGGCTCCCATACAACAAACGTGATTTTTTGCCGTTTTTATAGATAATGGTACGGAACCCTTCGTGCGCGATACTGACTCGCACTTGGCCGGTTTTTTTAAAATTTCAATAGCCTCGCGTAGGGATGAATCGTTGTTCTCTAGCGAGTTTTTGTGGTTTATCATATCTGATGTAATGGTTGGGAATGTTCGCATACTGCAGACTTATTTTCGCGCATATGCTTGACGTCGGCTGTATGTTCTTTAACGCGGGTCCCTACACTTCTTTTTGAGAGTGATTGAGTAGATCCGTAAAAGTTGTTTCATTTCAATGTGTAGGGTTCGCGTAAACTTAAGAAAACAATATGTCAATCTTTTATTAATAGATAATGCCAAATTATACCTAATAAATGAATTAAATTGTAGGTATGTGAAAGTAAATAGCCTATAATATAATATCCCAGTGTTAGGCAAAGGAAAGATAGCATTATCAATAGAATTAAACCATAGCAATTATTCTCCTCCGATTCGCTGATTGCATTACGTCTGTAAAAGAAGAAATCTGAAACAATAATATCACAATATTTACAATAAAAATGACACTATTATCAAATCAAATATTATTCTAAAGTTCAATCGTTACAAGCTAGTGACTATGGTTTCTTGTATCTGTATATACCTACTACTTACACGGTACAACCTATATCCTCTATTACAGTTCTATTTCCGCTGATCTCAAGTTGCTTCTAGACTTGCCGTGTCCGCCCTATTCCTTGAACTATTGATCCCACCTCATTCAATCCATGCACTTTTACGGATATAGTACCTATGTACTCCTACGGCTCACTTACCTACCTTAAACATTTGTTGCATGTCTTTATAGTCTCGTGTAGAGTCCTTTATTTCAATTACGACCTCCTTATACTCGTATGACCAAAGAGTTTTAAGTTTTTCATCTGCTTAGTGCCAGATCTGTCCTAGAAACAATTAAAATTCCATTGTGTTTTTATTCACAGCAGACGACAGTTAATTGTATTTTATTTAAATGAGTTTTTATTTACGCATTTTCTAATGACCCGAGAGATTTGTAGCATATTGAAATGAGTTTTCATTTTGCATTTTCCTTTGACTGAATGAGTTTGTATCATATTGAAATGAGTATTCATTTCGCATTATCCCTTGATCAAAGAGAAATGTCTTATATTTAAATGAGTTTCATTAACGCATTTTCTCATGACCAAAGAGATTTGTGTCGTATCTAAATTTGATTTCAACGCATTTTCTTATGACAAAAGAAAAATGTATCGTATTTATATGAGTTTTCATTTGGCATTTTCTTTTGAAAGGAGTTTTTTTTTTGAGTTTTCATTAACGCATTTTCATATGATAAAAAAGTGAATTGTGTCACATCTAAAATGTGTTTGCACGTGTTACTGCCATGAAGTTATCCAATTATACTTCTTCACCTTCAAAATTGCTTCATTGTGTCGCACCTGAACCAACATGGTTGGCATACGGCAATGTTTGTCTTAACATTCAATTTGTCCACGTTATAATTTTTTTAATAATGCTATTATCTTATGAAGCAATTACTAATTATTACGAAATAGTTGAACACGTAATTAGTTATTAATGTGACATTTTTGATATAAGTATTTTATATTACATATAAAATATTGTAGATAACATAAGTTTATTAATTTGCCCCTTCATTTTATGCTTTGGGCTAACTATACAAGAATCCTGTTGCTCTCCTTATAACGGAATTGTTTTAATACTTTAGTACCTACATTTTTATATTTTTTTATGTAATAACTAAGCAACTTCACTCTTTGAAAGTGCAATAATTAACTTTGAAAATAATCAATATTCCATAACAGTTTTAATGAAATACTTAGGTACAAGATACAGGGAAAATTTTCTTGTCTGTTGGTCATTGGTGCTTTACTAAATTAGCTGTCATCAGATAAATTAGTCATTTGCTAAATCTCCTACAAAAAATGTCAACTACAATGGCGTATAAAAATATTAGGATATTTTTTATAGCATATTGCGGTTTACACATAACCAGTTTGTTTATTTCGCTGCGTTATTTGCTGGTTCTTTTTGCTGCACTGTTTTCTTGCGATGACGATGACGTCACAAATGCAATTCGCGCATGATTGAGCGCTGCTCAAATGGGCATTGGCAAGTTTTCTTGATTTCCCAAGCTCGCCGGCGATAGGCGTTGCGGCGACGCGCGAGGTGTTCCCGCGGTAACTGCGCCGTGGCACGCGACGCCCGCTCCGCCCAACCGCACGCATGCCAATCTTACAATTATGTTTTGTATGGTAATTTTGAATTTCGAATATTATGGAGCTGGTTTTTGTTTTGACGATTTTCTTTTCTTTTGTTTGGGGTGCGCTGCAATATTTTCTGCTACATTGGTTTTAGATATCAAGAAGGTTGTTAAGAAGTGTAGTACTACGTTTAATTTGGGTTGACATAATATTAATTGAGAAATGAAGCAAGTCCCTAAATAAATCCAAAAGTAGATACCTATAAAAAAAATAGCTGATTTGTTTACCTTATTCATTTCACTTTTATACATACATTATGAAGGTATAAAGGTATATAGGTAATTATTAAAAAGTGTATTTTTTGCCTTCTTACATTAAATGTAGGCATAGGCAGATATAAACTACAGGTAAAGTAGCAAAGTAAAATTTCTAATCCACCAATCTTTCTGATAAACAGCAATCACAAATAGTCCAAGTGCAGGGAACTAGCGCGCTTGATAAACGGCCGCCATCACTGCACGCCACGGCCTATTATGAGAGCATGACGTCACCGCCCCGCCCCCCTCCTCCTCGCTTCAATCACCGGGGAACCCTCGTCATGCCCCCACCCCACGTTCCGCTTTACTGACTCCGCATTTTTTTCTCATAATAATAACGTCGAAAAAATCGCGCAAAAAATCTTGACAGACGCGCTCGTCCCATCCCTATATCGGGCGTTTCGATTCTCGGATTCGTAATTTGAAAATTTGATGCCATCAAAAACATACTTGTAAAAACCGACTCCAAAAAATTTTGACCTATAAAATTGCACTAAAAAGTAAAAAATAAGCGTTAGACTTATATAGACAATAATTTATTAAGAAAATATATAGGTAAAATTTTTGTTATTTTTGGGGCCGGTGCCAGCCAACGAAGTTTTTGAAGCCGGTGCCAGTCCGCGTTTGTAGTCAAAATTTCATGCATAAGATTTAATGTACTATTATGAATATAATATCTTTAAATGTTTATATTAAAGTTACCTTGGCTGGCACCGACTCCAAAAGTAACAATAATTGTACCTATATATTTTCTTAATAAAGTTATTGTCTATATAAGTCTAACGCTTATTTTTTACTTTTTAGTGCAATTTTATCAGTCAAAATTTTTGGAGTCGGTTTTTTTTTTGTTAAAATTTTTGTTTTTTTCTCGCTTTTTAGTGGTTCGTTTCGATCTATTTATCAAAAGCGAATATGGGTAGACCTACTATATACGCTGCTCGTATGAGACAGCGCCGTTTAAATGAGACAAGCGAAGAAAACGAGGAACGCCTATCTCAAAGTAGGACATCAAAAACTGAGTTCCGGTACCTGTCTTCTTTTGCTTTCTCATAGTCGCTTAACTATCTTAAACGAGATATTTTATCGCCACCCGTGAAATACTTATCATTGAGGAGTTCCGATGGCAATCTGTGGTCTTTTTATCACTTACACTTCATCAAATGATACTTTCTGAATGCAAATGCTTGACTTACTTCTGAAAATACCAAAATCGCGATAGGTATGCCTACAATATTCGAGGCGTTCCCTCAATTCCTTGAGGATCCCATCATCAGAACTGGACCAAATTAAAATGGGACCACACGGGAAGCACTAGCTTTCAAATAAAGAAAGAACCATCAAAATCGGTTCACTCAGTTAAAAGTTCTGAGGTAACAAACATTAAAAAAAAAAATACAGTCGAATTGATAACCTCCTCCTTTTTTTGAAGTCGGTTAAAAAAACCAAGTCTCGCAACTCAGTTCTTCTACCGTAAAAAGTTGTGAGATACATGTAATACCAAGTCGGTTAATTTATTTAGTCCCTACTTAAGGGACCTTCTGTCTTAAGTTATTACGTAATTAGCTAACCTAACAACATGTTATAGTGACCATATCAATATTAAAAATCTTTTATGTTTTAAATAAACAGATTGACTTGACCATCGCATGAAAACACAATGTATCTCACAAGTAATACATATATTATATTAAATTAGATTGTTTAGTGCGATTGCCAAGTCAAACTATTTATTTAAAACTCAAAAGATTTTTACTATTGATAATTGGTCACTATAATTAGCTAATTACGTAATAACTTAAGGTCCCTTAAGTAAGGACTGAATAAATTAACCGACTTAGTTTTACATACATGTATCTCACAAATTTTTACTGTAGAAGAACCAAATTGCGAGACTTGTTTTTTTACATGTATGTTTTTGATGGTATCTCATTTCTTTTTGTAGATAATCCTACTTTTTTTCTTTTTCGGTTCCTTCTACATCTTGAATACCAACAACGGATTTTCTTAAAGCCCACTCTCTGTCTTATGAGCTTTCTTATTTTTGTAGGTAGTCTTCCTCTTTTTCTTTTCCGGTACTACTTCTTGAGCTTCAGCTACAGTTTTTCTCAAAGCCCACTCCTTGTCTCTATGGGTTTTTCTCGGAGGCTTTGATGTTACATTTTTTGTCAAGTCTGGACGGTAAATGCTTCTTAGTCTATTGTATTAACAAATTGGGAGTTCCTGCGCTTTAATACTTCCAAAGTCGACATTAATTTGATGTTTCTAAGCACATCCGAACACTTTAAATAATAATATGTCTTGTTCTTATTATCGCTTTTAAATTTACAAAATGGCGCGCGCTTGCGCCCTTTTGACTCCGTATATTTTTTTACAAATCTTAAAGAGAATGCAGTAAATACCTACTCATTAGATAACATGTCCTGCCACAATCACAAACACAGTAAGTTCTAGCAAATGTAACTTTGTAATCCTATACATTTATATGGGATTACAAAGTTATTTATGCAGTTGGTGTATCTAGAAAACTAAACCGAAATTGCAAAATATTTTAGTTTTTCCTTGATTTATACACTAAACACCTTATTGTATTCTCAATTTGAAGCTTCTATGTCTGCTAGAAGTGCCTTAGAGTTTTGATGATCGGTCTGTCAGTGAGTGAGTGACAAATTAGAAACTTTGGCTAGTTATAATTCTTAAAGTACTGGTTTAAATTGAATAAAATTTGAAATATACCGTGTTTATACAATACCTGCTTGGTTACTGAAAATTCAGGCTTCTAGTTTTATCCACAACGAAGTTATAGGGGGTCGAAAATGGTCTGAACTGCTTCGAGAAAAGAATGGTACGGCCGTGCCGCTTTTTTGATCGACTTGGCGGGGGCACTGCCGTGCCCACAGATTTTTTTCTCTTCTATAATTTTGACAAAAATATTGAATCTAATTATAATAATTAGATCGTTACAATTGTTTCATTTCGTTATACCATTAGAGTACAAATAAAAACACTGAGTAGGTATTGATTTGATTTAAAGAATTTAGATTTTGGCTTAACTTACTTTGGTATGAAATTATTTTTATGCTGACAGTACCTACATGGACGATCAATAATTACATGTCTCTTCGTAAGGATAGATATAGAAAGTATTTTTGTAAGCCATAGTCGCTTTAGTTAAACTCGTTTTCTCCATCATTACTTTGAAAAATCTATTTTCATAACAGACAATTGAACCTGATGATTTTGAAAAAAATAGCACTTCTTTATTATTCCACCTGTCGATAGTATCACATACAAGGAATCATGTCAAACGGGAAAAGAAAGAATGTCACAGTTTAGTGATAAACAATAATATTAATAGCCATAGCATTAAAATGTGTTAGTAGCATTTTTGTGTTCCGACAGTTAAGAGATAAGATAGCCAGTTCCCCACCAGCCAGATAGTCAGAACCGGTGAAGTGCGTTTCCACCTTTGGCCTTATCGATACTTACCAATTTACCATCACGCGAGTTGAAGGCCAACTGTCAATCCTCTGGGGTTCGCTTTTATCAAAATTCCAATTGGAAAAAGCCATATATATAATTTAAAAGCTGAAATGGTTACCCATTCGTCAGCGAAGAAGTTTACGAGCCCTAAGTACACTGTTTTCGATTCTTAATTCTCCAAATTCTCCTTCCTATCTTACCCCCCATTTTCAATTCCTTTGCCACATTCCCATTCACATTCCCACAGTAAGAATCTCCGATCTTCTAATAATCTTCTTCTCCTCTGTCCTTCCCATACTTCCGGATTTGTACATTCTTCCTTTTGTACCCAGTCCATTCTCATGTGGAACGCGCTACCTCTCGAAATTAGGCTGGCTACAAGTCGTGATGTCTTTGAAAAGAAAGTCCGCATGCTTTTTTCTTAATGAAACCTTGGCAGAATCATCTTAGTAACGACCGATTTTTAAATTATTTATTTATGTAGGTATATTTGTATATTTTTTAAAAGTATTTTATGTAATTGTAATTTATAGGATATTTATTTATGTATTATAAGTTTGAATCTTTTTGTTACACTATTTTCTACTTTTATTGTCTCTCAATATTTGCACCTCCCATGTCATTTCTGCATCACCCTATGGTTGACTGGTAGAAAATGCCTCAGGCATTAAGTCCACCATGTAATAAATTCAATGAAGTTTTATATTATTACTAGCTGACCCGACAGACGTCGTCCTGAGTGAACCAATTATAGAGGTATGAGTCTCATTCCCGTGGGAATAACGGGATAAAAACTATCCTATGTGCTAATCCAGCTTATAAACTATCTGTATGCCGAATTTAATCTAATTCCATCCATCCGTTGCAGCGTGAAGAAACAACAAATATAAACAAATACACACAAACTTCCGCATTTATATTATTAGTGTGATTGGCAATGAAAACCAAGTTAGTATCGACCACTTGTTCTTGTCACACACTGCTGGTTCTATACCAGTTACAGACATGTACCTGGGCACCTGTCTTCACCACCACGGCCCGGTCAACCCGAGCCGAGGTCCGAGCCTTTAGAGGCGACCTCGGGTTGTTCCGCTCCTCGATCCGATCCAAACCCCTTGGAGAATCTAGTAGGGCAGGGACACGCACTAGTGCGTGATGCCGTTCCCTCTAGAAAACCTCCAAAGGTGATTCGTTTCATACAGCTTGAGGAACCCTTTAAGTTTATCGCCGCCCCCAAAAAGCCCGGTGAAGCCGAAATTCAGTCTGAGGCAGTCAGCAAACACTGCTGGTGCCACAACCTACATATCGTTATAGTTAGTAAGCAACAAGCTCTAAGGTAGGTATAGCTTGTTCTCCTCACACTCCTATGAGTGTTTGCTTTTCATAACAAAATGCTCAAATACAGAAAATTAATAATAAGAAGGTCGCATTACCAGTCACAGGTGCTCTAAAGCAAACCTTGTTATTGGATGTTTATCTACTTTGTTTCAAGAGTTACTAACTACTTATATTTTCTATTAGTCATGATTTTATTAAACATAATTAATATGACTGGTTTGTTTTTTAATTTACAGTGGCCGCATTTTTAAAAAATGTTATTTAAACATGCAATGTCACTAAAACCTGTGACTGAATCAAATTAAGCTACATATTATGTCAATTGTCATACTATATTAACATAGTAAAATCATAGTTATCTAATTACAAATTAATTGATGACAGAAATTAAAAGATGTCACATAAACACAAATTAAGCAAATAAATATATTTAGACACACAAGTTCAATAAATTTAGTCAAATGACAAAATCTGTTAACACATAACATTCATAAAAACTTATACGTTTTTGATAAATATCAGTATTTAAAAAATATTTATTTAAAGTTTCTGAATTAGTGTGCCACCTATCAGCGAATAGTTACCGTAAGTCGAGCATCAAGTCAAGGTGTCATCGTAGTATAGCTACCCGATGCCAGAGGTCACTAGTGGACCGGTTTTAAAGTTTGATGACTCCGCTCATTTAGTTCCACAACTTTTTAACAGATGGTGCTGATACAACTTTGTACTTTGTTTATAGTAAAATCGGTTTTAACAAATTGTTGTTTTTTTACGTACTTATTTGCGAATTTGATTAATATAGTTTAGCGTTAGATTTTTTATGGCAAGTAAATTTTTTTTTAAGCAACACGCTACATTATTTACTATGCTGTAAAGGGATATTATGGTAAAAAAAATAGGTTATTCTAAAAACTATAGAATGTTTATATAGGCCTTTATTTATTATACTTATGTTAATATTATTATTGTTTCACTCTCATTAAATATTCGCCGTAGGAATGCTAAGCCTTGAATTCCATAATCGCAGGCCTTAACATGCCTTAACCCTTATCAAATAATTTGACAACCTCTAAATTAATAGTTAGTGGAGGTATTTAGTAAAAGTTGACCTTAAGGTCGGCTTAGTAAATTCCATCTTATTAAAATATATCTACTTATACCTGTATAGTTAATAAATATGAAATGCAATGTTAAATCTAAGTTTCATGAAGTTATTGCATAAATGTGGCATTTACAAGAAAACTTGCAGGCTGGCTGAGGTTTCCCTTTCCGTCACAGTAGCACAACAACAACCATCGACCCATCGCCTTTTAATTTCCGACACAATGAATTGTATTGTTAGGGAATAAATTAAAAATTCAAAATCATTTATTCAGTTTAGGCTACATGTAGCTCTTGTGAATGTCGCTATGCTATATGGCTTTGTAAGTCTACTCTGGGCAGGAGATCTTGTACTGAGAAGAACCGGCAAGAAACTCAGCAAGTGTCCAGCTCTTTTTTCACTTACAGCGTCAAAAATATTGGAAAATGCCCTATCATAGCAGGACACTTTCCATTACAAATAAACACAAAAAATATATAACCAACAACACAACCACAACATGTGAAAGACAACAACAACATGTAAAAAAAAAATCTAAGTCATCATATTTACATCAGGTAAAAGTTACAATTTCCAGTACCACTACAGTACTCTAGTAAAAGTCAAAAATGTTTAAGAAAAACTAAGTCAAACTATAATGAAAATGAACTATGAATTATGAACATCGGGATCTTTTGTGCAAAAAAGTCATGTAAGCGTTTTATTAGTATTTTATCATATCCTCAAGTCTTGCCAGGCTCACACACTAATAATAAATCACCTTATTAACTACATTTGTATACAGAATCTGTCTTTACCATCTATCTGCCTGGCACTGTGGTCTATTGATTAGACTATTCGTCTGTGACATCTAGTGCTTGATTTTCAGCGGGATTTCAGAGGGATACAATTACAATAAACTCGTTTTTTTTATAGTACGCCTTACTGTAAGTCAAGCTGGCTATCTAACACCTTCCCATCTAACTTTGTTGCCATTACATTCACATCCATCGTCGACTAAAGTCTTTTACCAATAGGTAAGATAAAATGTATAGCGCTTCCCCCTTGTAGAGTAGAAAATAAACCTGAAATCAGCAACGCCCTTGTTCTTGCACTTGCCTTGCCTTGGTACTCGTTTTTTATTATTATTCTTAAAACCATCTTAATACAGTTAAAGCGTCTTGAGTAATAAAAATAAAAATAAATAAAATCTTATACGCCGTTGGTAGGTAAGTATTTTGAAAATGATGCGGTCCATTTTGATTAAATAAATTGTTAGCAATGGGCCAGCATGGTGGGCTACGGCCTGATCTCCTTATGTGCTGTTGTACATTGTGGGAAGGCCTGGTGTACTGACTGATGATGATAAGCTTGATGTGACAAGTATTTTATATGAATCCACTTTATCAGGTTATAAAAAAATTCAATGTTAAGTCAGTGACGAAATAAATTAAACTTTCTCTAATAAGATACAAAGATACAGTATACAACATACTGCCTATTAAAGGAAAAAAAAATACATGAAAAAAACTAGAACAATCATCGCCTTCGACAACACATTCACATTATGTCGACGCATCGCTAAACATTTAATCTAATAAGGAGCGTTTGCGCCCCGTAGCATAAGAAAAACTGGTTTTCTTTATTTCCAATTAAAACTACAAATAAGTTTAAAAAAATGAACTAGCATATTGAAGTATATGTTAAGACTTATCTACTAAGAAAATTTAGATGCTTAAATCGGTCTGGTTTGCCTATAAAATGCAAATCTATGTTTTTTTCTCTGTTATAAAAGTTAACAAATCGTGTTTCTGCAACTAGTCAATTAAATGAAAAATCATGTCATTAAATATCACTTCCATATGTTTTGTAACTGTTGGGAAAAATCAAGATCACGCAAATTTCAATGCGTCGCCTTAAACAAAGCTATTTATATTTAAAGTTAAAAGTTTCTTTACCGATTTACAGTAGATACAGGACTAAAGGAGCTTCATTGAAAGCAGCGTGTCCCGGCCGAAGTTTGATGTATGACTTTCATCGCCACCGCTGCAACCGGAAGCTCTCAGATACCGCCGCCATGTTGCCGCGTAAATTAACTCGCCCGACATGTCTCGCTTCCGGTCACAGTGTTAAGTTTCTATGATATTATGGTTTTCGATATTGAATCTAGGTAGAAAATAATATATGGTTAAAATTTCTTTGTTCGTTTTTGAAATTATTTTGCTTATAGCTTTTAGCTTTCCCGTCCCTAGGTAAATAACATTTCAAAAAACATAACTTAATAAAACGAAAAATTTTTACAAACTTAAATATACTTTCTGATACTATAATAAATATTCTTATGATATATCTACATTGCTAATATCATCTCAAAAAATACTAAAAACGAGTAGTTGCATTGACTTAACGATTTTTCCCAATCACTAAAATATTTGTATTCATTCGAACGTAAACTGTTTTAATGTTATCTAATTGGATTGGAAAATTTCAAAACACTCCTAATCAACGCAAACATAAGCTTTAGGAATTATTTTCTAAAGAAAGGAAAACTCGTAGGTATTCAACGAGCATCTCAAATTATTCAATGTAGCTGGAGCACGGATGTGACGGGAATTTAAAATAGGGTTACAGATCCCTCACTTTCCTATTTTCACATTTGCCGTTAGTAGGTCACCGAAGATAGGGTACCTTTAACAATTATAAAGCTTTAACTGAGTATACATAAAACTTACCCTTGATTGACTAAAGTAAGTATTGACAGCAATTGTGTATTGTCGAAAACGTACCGGTAACTATTATTACTGCAAAGAGAAACAAATATATTACAATTCATTATTATAAGAATATTTGTTAACCAATAAGAAAAATAAAAATGTATCTGAGGTGAATTCGTTCGTCTCTTATTGGAATACGGCATGCTAAGTCAAGTTTTGACTTTGCATGTAGTTCGCTTATAGCTGTATAGATGGCGTTGCATCAAAGTTAAAAGTTTCACCTTTGATTACCAGATGGCGCTCTTTCGTTTTTCGTGGTTTTTATTCGCTAATCGTGCTTATAAGCACAATCGTGTTTTGTTTATTAATGCTAATTGATAGTTACAGTGTAATTAATTTGTTAGTAAACCACCTACTTATCTATTGTCATATTTCACCCCCGCTGCTATTGTTCGACCGTATGCATGCAATGTTTGAGTCACGTGGGCAATTACAAAGGTGTCGGCGTTTGTATCTCGCAATAAATCAGCTCTGCGCGATATAACAATTAGTCGCTATGATAGCAATGTTAATTAAACGGCTATAATTTGCGCTGACAGCGCCACTGCGGCGGGAATCGGTACTGCAACAACAAAGACGAGAAAGAGATAAGTTCAACAGCAAAATTCATAGAATAATAATAAATTCTAATATCAAATGTTTACATTATATATAAATTAGTAAAAGTAATTTTGGTTAGTATTGATTCGATAAATAATTATTTAGAACCAAGCAACTTACAATGCATAAAGATGTCGTGTAGTTTTGGTTCATCCACACAAATTGTAAACGTAGCGTAGCGTAGGTATAAAAGTTACATCCTGTTAATTTGTTAGTTCCATTCCTGGACGTTGTGGCGCTGTACCGATTTCTATGATTATACGGTTTATACTTGTAATTGTTGGTGTACTTTTATAGTAGGTACACTTTGATATTTGCTTTTGTCACTAAAGTCATTTACTTTTAGTTATGTATCAATTTGATATTGAACACAATTAAAATGCAAGCTATCACCATCATCATTATCACATTAAACTTCCCTCAGTCATGCCGTTTCACATAAACAAAAGCATAAGGACAGATCGGGTCATCATTCATATAACTCTTGCCCTTCTGTTGTTTAGTTGCGCTTAAATAGGTGCGCTTGAAAATGGTTGCGCTTCGAGGAATACCTCAATATGGGTTGATCGAATAAGTTTAAAAAAAAAGAAAAAAAAAGTAAAAAGTAAAAAATAAAAAGTTTTTGTCTTTGTCCTTTACAATCTTGTAAAAAATGCATCATAATGCATACCAACTTGCCAGTCTGGGGTAACCCGCGACTTAAGTATGTAGGGGCTATCCATCCCACTCACGTCACATACGTCCTCTCGGAGTTAACTCAAAAAGCGAAAATCGTAAGTTCAATAAAAAGGTTTTTTTATTTAAAACCTCGAATATTTTTTTCCTCCACTAAGTAACTATGTAAAAAATGGCTAAGTATGTCTAAAACTCGAACACCTTACAAATTGCATATAACTAATTAAATATCATCATCAGCTGTCGCTGGATTGATTGTAATGTGCGCAATGATGGATGTAATTATAATTAATTGCGTGCTGCTAAATATCGACTGGGTTAGCATTCATAGCATTCATACTTAATTACTGTTGCAGTCTGTAGCAACAGCCCCAATTATTGCCTTCAAAATGTCGAAAACAAAAGAAAATTAATGGGGATAACGCAAACTATATCGATATAGAGACTTATTTATTTTGAAAATGGAACACTAAAGTTAACCCTCCTTCTGACGCAGTCGGGTAAAAAGGGTATTTTTTTTTAAAGTACTTAAGCTGAATTAAATATTTATAAATATAGTAAATTCCTTAATTCACTATATTTATAAATATTTAATAGTATGAATTTACGGAATTAAGGGTGTTATCGAAAACAAATAATCTTCGTTTGTAACATTTCTAGGGATAAGGGTAGTGATTTTAATGTTAGGGAAAACTTATGGTAACAATACTTACTGTTATATCAATTACGGGTTTTCCCAATCCATATGTAGTAGGTACCTATTATTATTATTTGAAGTATTTATCGACTTTTTTGACTTTTGACGCAAAAAATCCCGAACGATTAGTACAAATGTAAAAAAATAACGTCCAAAGGCGATTTCTTGAGGCGATGTCCTGGATTCATTCCCCATGTCGGGCAAAGTATGTTTTCCTTATTTTTCGATGCATAAGCCCGGTTTTGTTATCATCCACCTGCATTTAGCAAGCGTGATAATCAATACCCATCAATTGTAGCGATGATGACTGGTTTTCAATGAGGCCTATGCCCAGTAGGAGTGGGCTTATTAACACGTTAGCTGCATTATTTGAAAAAGAAATTTTTAGGTAATTTTTTTTTTTTAACTAGCTGACCCGGCGGACTTCGTACTACTTTGACAGTTTCTATGACAACAAAACAAACAAATCGTGGAACATTTTGTATTGGAAAATTAAATTGTTACTTATTATTTATGTTTCTCACCGCTTAAACCTTCCCTGAACTTCCACAAATATTTCAAAATCAAAATTAGCCAAATCGGTCCAGCTATTCTCGAGTTTTAGCGAGGCAAACGAACAGCGATTGATTTTTACCGTCACCGGTGAGATTAAAAATACAACCCCTAAACCTATTAAAACTTTTATCTACTTAATAAGTTAACATACATACCATTAACTATTACGATGACGGTCACAATCCTTTGACGCCCCCCATCAGGAATGCCGGCCATTTTGATTGCGCACCCGTAATTGATAGCGTTCGCTTTGATTAACAGATTCCTGCGTTGCAATGGCCGGTGCTAGCGCTATCTGCAGTCTGTAAATACACGTTTAGGTATTCCTGTAAATGACCCTTGAAGCCGTTAATGGAATAGACAATGTGGGTGCTACCATAGAGACGTAGATAAAGTACTACCAACTCATTGAATGTGTTCGATTATCAAATAATAGATGAGATAAAGCAATAGGCAATAAAGTTTCCAAATTACACAAGGCATAATGGCCCGTGGGGACTTTGAAATCATACTGAAGCAGGTAGCGTTGCCAAGAAAAGAGTAAGAAGAAAAGTAAGAATTATCACCAGATAATGATGTGTGTGAGGTAGATTCTTGGTTTGATATCCTGATTTTAAAAATCTACCATATACCTAGTACCTTTTACTTTGTAAATTAAAATAAATATTTGAATAGATGAGGATCATATCTTTTCTGACTTATACTATCACTTTTACAGTATTATGCTCTTCTAGTTGCCGTGCTGTACCAAACAGGGTCTATAATGATCCATATACACTTACTTTAATGAAATAAAACAACTTTTACAGGTCTATTTATTTAACACATTCGATGTTAATTTATTTATCCTGAAGTTTACCTTATTTACACTTACCAATAAAACCATAAAAAAAGGATACATTACACATCCAAACTCCAAGCTCGTCAGTTGGTAGCAAGCCTGCCCCACCACGTCGCATTTCCGCCTTCATGAAAAATTATGAACTCGCGCGGGCGAATCGCTGAAGTTGTCTGATTAAATTTGGAAGTTGGCCTGGTAATTAGTGGGAACATAGCATTTCACTCTGGGCGCGCTTAGCATCCACGGGAGAGTCGTTAGCCGAGTTTTTGATGACCCCAAAAAAGGCGGATTTCGATAGAGATAATTACACGTGGTAGGGGTGTGGGAAGTACTCGTTTAGTCGATTGTTTGGGTTCTTCTAGGCGTATCACTTAATAAATGTCGATCGTGCATGTAAAACTTAAAAATTAAAAATATTTAATGTTATATTTTTCTTCGGTTGTAAATTTTCTTTGTATCAGTCCTCAATTTAAATTTAAATTTATTTGCATTTAAAGTTTGCGGGCGTTTGTGTAGCTATCGTGCAAGCAAAGCATCTTTTGCAATACAATAAAAGTTTCTACGACTAAATAAAAATGTGGTATCGAAGGGTATGTAAAGCTGTTGGTCCTGGTTGTTGGCATATGATGCCGAGCATGTCATCATTTTGTTGTAAAAAATAGTTCTCTGATAGAATTTTTTCATTTTCAATTTGAAAAAACTACATTTTCCACATTTTCCGCAATAGTTGCGAAGGTTAAGCCATACGTAACCCATCACGATATCGCAATGCTGACCAGTGGGTGTTAACTACACCCATCTGATGATGATGATGATGATGCGCTTCCAACATTGGCCTTATCATCACTTTACATCAGGTGAGGTCAAGGCACTGTGCTTACTAGTAAAATATTAAAAAAAAAATCCTACGATAGAGCTAGATTGTAAGATACCTACAGATTAATCATATTATATATCCCATAGGATAGATTATCAAGTTCTGAAATAAACACTACTAATCACAAACTTTACACTTAGATCAATTAAATGTTAACTTTAATAACTTTTTATGAAAATCAAGAAATTATTTTTACAAAAATATTTAATTAAAATGTAACCGTTACCAAAAAAATATAAACACACCTCCCATTAAAATTAGCCCCACCAGGTGTCGTTCTAATTAACCCGATTAATATGAAGCCCGACTGACAGGCCGACAGTCGGACAGAGATCAGAGGAGGCCCAGATTAATGGGATCCTCGTCATAATTGATGCACCGTCTCCCAGGCCTTTGTGGGAACTGTTCTGGATAAATACCAGTACGCTATTAGACATAGGAAGTTGTGGTTTTATTCTAAGCGCATGTGGTTCACTAGATATGACATTGTGGATATGAAAGTTTGTTCACTTACAGAAGACGATGAAAGTAAATAACTTAAGTATATCAAAGACTCCAAAAATGCTTATAAACTTAGATAGACATCAGAGAAATCTTCAACGTAATAGGATCCTTGTCTATTGATGCACCGTCTCCCAGGCCTTTGTGGGAACTATTCTGGATAAATACCAGTACGCTATTAGACATATTATACATATTATATTAGACATAATAAAACTACGACATCCTAATGTCGTGGTTTTATTATGTTTCATGTGGTTCGCTAGTTATGACATTGTGTATATGAAAGTTTGTTAGCTTACAGTTGTACTTACGGAAGACGATGAATGAAAGTAAATAACTTAAGTACCTATTATGAAAGATACCAAAATGCATGTAGTTTGCTAGATGTGATATTATGGATATGGCTAGAGCAAAATTGTATTTACTTGTTGTTGCACTTGAATTAGACGACTTGAAAAAGACAAAAATGCTTAGCCGACAGATCGACTGTCGGAAAGTAATCAGAGGAAGCTTACGGCTGTAAGAAATCCTGGTTTTATTCTGTTTACATGTGGTTTGCTAGATGTGGCATTATGGACATAGCTAGCGAAAAAATGTGTACTTAGATGCTTTAAATATACTCTTTTGTAGACCTTATGATATGACATGACATGATACATGCAGGTAAAAATATTGGTAAAGTTTTTATATAAAAGTTACCTACTGATGTTATTTGCATTGTCTTGATGCATATAAATAAAGAGATATAGTTTACAAAAACACAAATATTGAAAAAATTTCCACGAGCAGGAGTTAAATTTTTCCAACAATTGTGTTTTTGTAATTTGGTCGCAACAAATTTTGCGTTAAAAATTATATAAACAAAACAAAAACATTTTAGATATAATTAAATAATAAATATACTTACTTAAATATCAAAAATATAAGTTAGTAAACCGATATTAAAGTTTATTACCCTTTTATTTGGTAAGGGCTCAATTGATTTTAATATTTTGATAAAAAGAATACACCTATTTATTGCAATAATAAAGTAGTCTATATAATATTTAAACTTCCATGTTTAGTTTAGGTATACTTACCTACTTATATTTGTTGAACATATAACATATATTTTTATTAATATGAAAAATCAGTAACGACTAGGTTAATTTACTAAACTACAGTGTTGAATGATAATTACTTAATATTTTTTTATATATTTTTACGGGTAAGCACAGTGCCTTGATCTCACCTGATGTTAATTGAAGGCCAATGATGGGAGCGCACTTTACCTGGGATCCCGGGATCCACTGGCTATCTTATCTCTAGCTGCCGGAACACGACAATGCTACAAACATTAATGTTATAGCGACATATTTAGATAAGATGGTGGTAGCTAGCCAGGCGGACTAACAAGCCCTACCAACAACCAAACCGAGTACACAAACATGTAAGTACTTACCCCCCACTGGGAATCGAACCTGGGACCTCTGGGTCTAAACCGGTGGTCTTAGCCACAGAGGCGGTTGATGTGGTTAACTTATAATAAATAGTGATCTATTTAACGATGACCAAATGAAATATATAAACTACCCAATTAAAAGCGGTGTTTGTACAAATTTATATTCTGAACACGACGAGTCAATGCCATTGTCGAAATTCAAAAAATAATAACAGCTTTAAAAGTTTTGACAATTCTATGAAAATTTATTGGAACTATGAAACATTATTAAGATGTAGTGTTGGTATAAGAGATATATTTAATATTTATAAAGTAAAAAAAATATTTATTAAAACGAAGCCACTTTTCAATAAGACACAATGTCAATAAATCTCGACCACTTTGTGCACCCACAATAGCGCTCTAATTGACAAATAGTGGGAATGATAAATACACACACCGGAAAATTCCCGAAATAAACGCTCTTTGATCATCGTTTGATTAACAACTACCGACTGTTATTCCGCGCAATGTTATTAATAATATTTTTAATTTAGTCCTTAATCTATCAGTGGACGTATTTCGGTAACGTTCATTCTCGCCGAGCCACTTGTTCTAGCTGTTCGTCGCAGCTAGAATAACGAATGATTTACATATGTAACCGTCAATTTGGACGCCTACTGGCTACTTCGGAAAATTCTCGAGGCTCTCAACGTTGACACTTTTATATACGTCTCATTCATTTGTTTTTAGGAGACCCGCTACAGAATTAAATCTTATCTTCTTATATATATCTTATATCTATCTTATCTTATATTAGCTCATGTTTATGTCCACACTGTTGAGGCATGAGATTTCCCTATGGATGGATTGGAAATGGTCCATAAACCACTACGCTCACCCAGTGCTGATTGGTGGTTCTTAACGACTGCTAATGCAGCCGGCACCATGAGCTTTACGTGCCTTCCGAAGCAAGAAGTAGCTCGAGATGATACATTTATGGTCACCCATCTGACGACCGGCCTTTGCGAAAGTTTCTTAACATCATCAATCGCGGAACGGGCGCGTTAACTACTTAACATCAAGCTACTCAAAATGAAATCTTTCGAGCGGCTAATTGTGAAGGTCTTACTAAGAAACCGAGAGCAAAGGGCATGGGAACTGGCCAGTGACTCATGAACGGGTCTCGGGCGATAAATCAAACCGTGTGTGTACTCCGTTATCAAATTATCAAAAGCACGTGAGCCTGTTAATTTCGACGTCGGTCAGTTTAAAGCCGTGTTCCTTGAACCGGGCTGAGCTGAGATTTTATCTAACACCGTAATTGCTAGCTCGGACATTAGCTCGTTACGTGCCCACAGATTAAAACTGTAACTATGACTACGAGGATTGGTTCTTGCTAAATAATCTTGATTCATATTTTTTGCACAGAACAGAAGAATATGTTATAAAACATATTAGAAAAAATAACTACGGGACACGTCACCGGTTTAAAAAAAAATATTTTCACGGGTAAGCGCATTGCCTTGATCTCACCTGAATATGATGTTATGGCCAATGATGGAAGCGCACTTCACCCGGGATCCTCAACTAGTGAAGCACTGGCTATCTTATCTCTAGCTGCCGGAACACAACATTGCTACAAACATTGATTTATGGCGACATATTATTTAGATAAGATGATCTAACCAGGCGGACAAACAAGCCCACCGAATACACAAACATGAACTCCCCGCTGGGAATCGAACCCGGGACCTCTGGGTCTAAACCGGTGGTCTTAACCCCTAGACCACAAAGGCGGTCTGCGCATGGAAGTATCCATTTTGTACTGATCTAAGTGTTCAATGTAAGATTCAAAGTTTTGTAAGAAAATATGTTAGAGTTGTACCGTCTTCTTTGGACTTCGGCCAAACTCCTAGTTGATTGAATTAGTTTGAAATTAATACGGTGCTATTTAAAATGTTGAGTTCAACTTCACTTTAGATAAGAGTTGCTGGAGTAAAACGATAATTTCTATAACCAGAACGTAGATGATTTTTAGTGAAACTAATTTATTGTCTTTCATTTTACTTGGAAATAAGAAGTGGCGATAAGACTGCTAATAGAAGCGCTCTTTAATTAATGATGATGATGTCCTCCTAGACGTATCCGTCGACGGCGACACCCTTAGCTAGTGTTAGCGTTAGCCTGGACCCTTGCATGGGCGCGAGCGTGACTTACAAAACCAAATTTTGTTTTGAACGTCCTGCTACAGGAAGCACAATAGAGAGACCCACTTGCATCATATGTATAGTTGTAGGAGGGCTTGGGTCGAGTTTTTCGAATCTGGCGTTTGGCGTCAAGATCTTCAAGACGGGCACGTTCAAAGTTTTGTAGACCCAGTTTGACAGCAGATCGCCAGTTCGATCTCTGAGTGGCAAGCTTCTCCCACAACCCACCAGGCGTGCCAATAGCAGTTAGGTGGCGTTTCAAGACGTCCCTGTAACGCAGATACTGTCCTCCCGGTTTGCGTTTACCTGAGCTAAGCTCAGAGTAAAACACTTGTTTTGGCAACCGGGAAGACTCCATGCGAACAAGGTGCCCACACCAGCGAAGTTGGCCCTTCATGAGAAGACACTCCATTCCTGACATCTTTGTTCGACGTAGAACCTCCGAATTTGGAACACGATCCTGCCAGCTCAGCCGAAGAATTGCTCGAAGACACTTCATGTGAAAGATGTCAAGCCGTCTGATGTCTCCTTTGTACAGACACCAAGACTCCGAGGCATAAAGCAACAGAGGTAAAATTATCGCTTTGTAAACAGCTAGCTTTGTGTGGAGTTTCAGATCATGTGACTTCCAAACCCGTCGGTTTAGTCCACCAAAGGCCGCAGCGGCTTTCGCGATCCGTGCAGAAATCTCTGACTCGAGACGATTATCACTGCGCACTAGACTCCCAAGATACCGGAAAGTCTCTACTTCATCTAAAGGCTTTCCTCGTAGGTAAACAGCAACATCATCCGCAGATTTCCCTTTTGCAGGCTGTTTAAGAATCTGGGTTTTGGAAGCGCTGATTACTAAGCCAAATTTGCGACAGGATTCGTCTAAGTTGTCGAGATAATTCTGCAGGTCGCTCATGCGGTCAGCCATAAGGCAAACATCGTCAGCATACAGAACTTCTGTTACCGGAACAGAGTGTGCCTTGCGTTTTGCTCTAAATCGCGTGAGGTCGAAGATGCTTTTGTCCATACGAACGTTTATGAAAATCGGACTCTTACAGTTCCTCAGAGCGTCATTCACTACTGCAGCAAAGTAGATGGCGAAAAGGGTCGGAGCCATAACACAGCCCTGCTTGACACCGCTGGTGACAGGAAACTGTTCTGTGAAGCTGTTCTCGTGACGTACACGGACTGTCATACCCTCGTGGAACTGACGCACTAAATTGACAAACTTCACAGGACAGCCACACTTTTCCAGAACTATCCAGAGGGCAGTCCTAGGAACGCGGTCAAAGGCTTTTTCTAGGTCCACAAAACACAAACAAAGGTCACGATGTTGTTCAATACTCTTTTCTTGAAGTTGCTTGACAACAAAGATGGCGTCAACCGTGCCTCTGTTAGGTCGAAACCCGCATTGAGTCTCGGGAAGGAAACTTTCGGCTAAGCTACTAAGGCGTCTGTTGATGATGTGCGCCAATATTTTACCAGCCGAGGACAGCAAGGCAATGCCTCTAAAGGACCCGCAATCAGAGAGGTCTCCTTTGCCCTTATACAACTTGCTTATTGAAGCGTCCCTCCAGTCTTGCGGAACAGTCTCAACGTCCCAAATCATTTTAATAAGGTCAAACAGTCTGGACCTGATACTCGGCCCTCCGTATTTGAAAACTTCAGATGGGAGACCGTCTGAGCCTGGTGACTTACCGTTTTTTAATCGGTGTACTGCAGCATTGAACTCCGCGAGAGACGGTGGATCATCTAGACTCGATGCTGATGGCAAGTTCTCAAGCGAGTTGATATAGGCTAGATCTGCGGCTTGACTATCGGGATTCAACACTTCGTTAAAGTGTTCAGCCCAACGTAAAAGAACCTCCACAGGATCTGTCAATCTCCGGGATTTGTCTCGCGAATAAACTGGGGCAGTCTTTTTTGCGCGTGGTCCATAGACGGACTTCAGCCCTTCGAAGAACTTTGCAGATTGACCAGTGTCAGCTAACAACTGCAGTTCTTCGGCCTTGCGGCGCCACCAACTATCCTTCAGTTCTCGGATTTTTGCCTTGAGCTCTTGCTGTATAGAGCTGCGCAGTCTTACACCAGTGTCACCCCTTAAAGCAAGACGAGAATTTTCAACAAGCTGCCGTATTTCCACATCAGAGTCATCAAACCAATCTTGGTTTTTCTTTAGTGGTATGCCAATTACTTGTTTAGAAACTTCGTACAGAGCCTTTGCGTACGTACGCCAATTGGCATCTATTGAGGTAGTGTCATCAGTGCCAGACATTACAGCATCGAATTCCGCATCAAGTTTGTGTTACGTCTCTTCATCGTGAACCAGCTTCGCAAAGGCTAGTCGAGCTGGAATCTTATGTTTTGCTCTGCGCGGGGGCTTGTAGTTCAACCGCATCCTGGATCTGATAAGGCGATGGTCAGTCCAGCCCTGGGCACCACGCATTGCTCTTGTAATAAGTACATCTCTCAGGTCTTGTCTGCGTACAATGATGTAATCAAGAAGATGCCAGTGCCCGGAGCGGGGATGCATCCAGGATGTCTTGTATTTGTCAGGGAGCCTGAAGAAAGTATTTGTGATGCTGAGATCGAATTCGGAACAAAGAGTAAGAAGGTCAAAGCCGTTGGTATTACACTTACCAACACCATGCTTCCCCAACACACTCCTCCAGGCGATATACTCTGTACCAACACGCGCATTAAAGTCACCGAGCAAAATCAATTTGTCACAAGCTGGAACCCCCTGCAAAACCATACGAAGACTTTCATAAAATTGGAGTTTATCCTCATCAGATGTTGTCATGGTAGGTGCATACACGCTCACTAGATGAAGATATTTCCTGGGTGCTATATGAAGTCGCAAGGACATAATTCTGTCATTAATGCCTTTAGGAGGCTCAATAAGTGATCCGGCGATGTTGTTCCGGATCGCAAATCCAACGCCACTTGCGGCTCGTTCACTGGCTGGCTTGCCCACCCAGTAGTATGTGTATCCACCCAACTCCTCACAGAGCTCACCACTATCCGCTAAGTGAGTCTCGCTGATTGCTGCTATGTCGATGTTATAGCGAGACAATTCACGTGCTATGAGTGCAGTTTTCCTCTCTGGGCAAAGGTTGTTGTCATTGTCCAATAGCGTTCTGACATTCCACGCAGCTATATAAAGGGATGCATTTACTTTTTTATTATTTCGACCGCTTTAGTTGATGACCAGACAACCGCGGTTAGCTGTCTGGGTTGAATTGAGGCAAGCTTTGTTTAGGCCACCTTTTCTAGGCCCCTCCCCGGATTGGGGAAAGCAGTGCGATCCCTAAATAGGTCTGCTTTGTCGTCGAGTGAGCTGCCGAACCAGTTCTCTTGCCTCAAATGAGTCCCGGAACGACCATCACCACTCAACCGCCATACGTGCAGAGATCCAGCTAGAGACCAAACCCACCAATTCAGTCCCCACCACCAGTCCCCATCGCCGCAGGACTTGCACTCACTGTCCAGGTACTTGCCAGGGGTCATCAGCGCGGGATTATATTAAAGTGGGTGAGCATTTGCGCATACACAAACCCACTCTCTCGTCTTACAGGCCCAGTTACTAGTGGAGCGGGGGTCCGCTACGACTAGTAGACCTACAAGATGCAGCGACTGACCGTATGCCTCTCGGATCCCGACATACGCCCTTTTAGGCATGTCACAGATGCCCTGCTGCAGCGCTGCGGTTGCCGGGTTCAGTGCCATTCTGGCGGTGTCCGCCTTCCACACCGCTGGAGGCTTAGAAACTTTATGGGGGAATCAGCCCAGGGAACCAGGGAATACAGGTTGGAGGATGGGAATAAGGAGAAGGGAGGGGTATAATGATACTACTTTCTCGGAAGACAGGTGTGAGTCAGTAGTAGCTCGGGAAGCCGGGGTCGCGTACCCGTATACCATAACAGAGTCACCGGAGAAGTGAATCAGTTCGAGTATTCCCTGACACAACTGACTTTAATTAATACCAAGGAACTGATTATCTTATCTCTAACTGCTTAAATACAACAAAGCTACTAACTAACAATGCTGTTATGGCAACAGTACCTGTTCAAAAAACCAAGTCAATTTAGAAAGAGCTCTACCACCAACTTAAATTATTACTTACAAAAACACAAATGTTGAAAAAAAATCCACGAGCAGGATTTGAACCTGCACTCTGACATACCGGGTCAGGTGCTCTCCCAATTGAGCTATCGTGGAGAACCACGGCGAGCTGGTTAGAAAACCAGCACGCCGAAATTATTCAACACTATTTACTTTTTTACTTTGAAAGCCAAAGGCGCCCATTCAATGTCAACAACTACATAGTTGGTTGGATAATTTAAAACATTTTATTACTTACAATATATGTCTACGCTGGTAATCGAACCTCAAACCTCTTAGTCCGAGACCGGTAGTGTAACCACTAGACTGTAGCTTACAATTCTATTTACAGTTGAACAGGATTCACATAAATTATCACTCTTCTCACAAAGGTAGCTACAGCCGAAGAATTCAAATGGAAATTGAAAATTAAAAAAATGCGAGGGTCGCCGCTGCACGAGAGGGGAGGCGTATCGTAAATTTAAATTGTTCATCCCTCAACATGCAAATTTTCAGAGTATGCCTTTCAATTGTATCCAAGTATGGGCAGACCCATTCATTATGTCCACTGTCGTTCAATTATCACCTTTAACTGCGTGGGAATAGGTATGGATTTTACCGACACCCTTGATATGTAATATGCATTGAGTTCTGGCTTTACATTTCCGAATTAATTACATTCGCAGCGAATGTTTTGACTTCTGAATTTCAAGCACTGATGTGGATGAAGGGGATCATTAATTAAACATTACAAATATGTAAAAACAGAAGCCAATCACTGTTCTTAAAACAATTTTGGAACATACGCTCTTGAGTGTATTGAGAGAAAATAATGAAATTCAACATCTCAGATTAGGATAATTATTATTAGTGGTCGCCCAGTGGTCGAAATTCGACCGTTATTTTATTAAGGCTGTTATCCAATGAAAAATTTAAAAAGATAGAATGTGAGTTTGGATTGGCATAGACAGATTTCGGCCTCTCCTCTTCCATTTTTGAAATTTTTGAAAAGAGTATATGTGCATGTGTGTCAAATACATGGTAGTGTGTGTAATGTTTGTTTTATTGATTTAATGTATTTTTTATGCATAATTTCAAAAAAATATTAATATTCTGTACTTACTCTCTATACAACGTGTAATAAACAAGTGTGGCCAAAATTAAAAGATCCAAAGTGTTTCCCATCTAGAACTTGTATGTGTTGTTAATAAGACATAATTTATTACTTTAATTTGTCATTAAAAAATATTAGGTTGGGGAAAAAGTCTTTTCGCATATAGTATGTATGAACTTGTAATAAAATCTCTTTGGCTATTATACTATTTGTATCTGAGTGGTTTTGGTAACATTAAAAGTATAAATTTTAAAGAAGATAATTCCAAATTTAAATTAGGAAAATGTGTGATTTTTATTTGTTTTTCTTACTGTCAAGATGGGTGAATCTAATAAAGAAATTCGATACATATTCAAATTCAAATTCAAATTCAAAATCATTTATTCAGTTTAGGCTACAAAAAGCTCTTATGAACGTCATTTTAAGCCATCGGTTCGTAAGTCTATCTACTCTGGGCGGGAGATCTTGTACTGAGAAGAACCGGCAAGAAACTCAGCAAGTGTCCAGCTCTTTTCTCCCTTACAGCGTCATAAATATTGGAAAAAGCCCTATCATAAAGGACACTTTCCATCACAAATAAAAACACAAAATGTAAAGGACAATCACAACATGTAAAAAAACACAAAAAATAAAAAATAACTAAATAAAATATTTAAGTCAGCAAAAACATAATTTACCAGTTTAATTTTTTACAATATCATACAGTACTAGTAAAAGTTAAAAAAAACTATAGTTAATAATAATAAAAATAAAACTAATTGTAATGTTCAATGCAACGCTATTTTGTTATCTGCAGGACACTATTTATAAGTAGTATTATGTATATGTTTTTTATTATAGCCAGGCTGTTTTATCTTCTAAATATTCTTTGACTGTATAATAACCTTTTTTTAATAAAGAAGACTTTACATGTTTTTTAAACTTATCTAAAGGTAAATCTAGTACAGTATTTGGTATTTTATTGTAATAGTGTATACCTTGCCCCAAGAAAGAACCAAGCACCTTCTGTAACCTGAACAGTGGCATTGCAAGTTTTGACTTATTTCTAGTATTAAAATTGTGTACATCACTGTGTTTAGCAAATGAATTGATATTACAACGTACAAGAACTATACAATTATAAATAAATTGAGACGCCACTGTCAAGACATCAATTTCTTTAAAAAGATTTCTTAAAGTAGTTCGTGAACCTAGTCTATAGATTGCTCTTACTGCTCGTTTCTGTAAAATGAATATAGTTTCAATATCAGCCGCTGTTCCCCACAGTAAGAGGCCATACGACATGACACTATGAAAATAACTAAAGTAAACTGTTCTAGCAGTTTCAACGTCTGTTAACTGCCTTATTTTTCTAATGGCATAAGCAGCAGAACTGAGTTTGCCGGCCAATTTCGAAATGTGAGGATTCCATTGAAGTTTTGAGTCAAGGGTTATACCTAAGAAAACTGTTGAGTCTACCAAATCTAATCGATCACCGTTTATTCTTATATCAGTTGGTTCATTTTTGACATTTGGTAATTTAAAATTAATACATTTTGTTTTTTTAGCATTAAGCTGCAAATTATTAATAGTAAACCAACTGAGTACATCAGAGAGTGCTTTGTTTACATCGTCGTAATTATTCTTACACCTACTTACATTAAAAATGAGTGAAGTATCATCTGCAAATAATACGATTTCACAGAAGTTCTCTACAAAGAATGGCAAGTCATTAATATAAATCAAAAACAGAAAAGGACCAAGAATGGACCCTTGTGGAACTCCCATTTTTACATGAGAACCAGATGATTTAGTTCCATTAATATCGACAGTTTGTGTTCGAGAGCTAAGATACGACTGAATTAAATTTAGTGCGAAATCTTTGAGACCGTAGTAATTTAGCTTCATCACCAGAGTTTTGTGCTCAACGCAATCGAAAGCCTTGGACAAGTCGCAAAACACTCCAAGGGCGTTTTGAGACTTCTCCCAGGCATCAAATTTTATGTATTAAAATTTTACTACAAAAATGTAAAAATGCAACGCAAGCCGCGAAAAAATTTTGCGATGTTTATGGACCTAGTGCACTGTCTGTGAGAGTAGCACTAATTTGGTTTAAGCGTTTTTAATCCGGAAATTTTGATGTCAAAGATGCACGTCGCTCTGGTCGCCCTATTACGGATAAAATGGATGCCATTTTTGAAAAAAGTAAAGCAAGATAGGCATATCAGTATTTACGACGTAGCTGAAGAACTGGGAATTGACCACAAAACAGTTTTGACGCATTTGAAAAAAACTGGGTACACAAAAAAGCTTGATATTTGGGTACCTCACGAGCTCATTGAAAGAAACCTAATGAACCGTGTACTCATTTGTGATTCTTTTTTTACGACGTAATGAAACCGTACTATTTTTGAAGAAGCTGATTACTGGTTAAGAAAAGTGGATCACGTACGACAAGAACGTGCGAAAAAGGTCGTGTTCAAAGGCCGGGCAGGCTTCACAGACTGTGGCGAAACCCGGGTTAACTCGCAACAAGGTGATGCTGTGTGTGTGGTGGGATTGGAAGGGCATTATTCATTATGAGCTGTTACCACCAGTCAGGACCATCGATTCTGAACTCTACTGCGAACAACTGATGAGATTAAAGCAAGAAGTTAAGAGAAAGCGGTCGGAATCAATCAACAGAAAGGGTGTGGTTTTTCATCATGATAACGCTAGACCTTACACATCTTTAGCCACTCAGCAAAAATTAAAAGAGTTTGGCTGGGAGGTGCTAATGCATCCGCCGTATAGTGCTGACCTTGTACCTTCAGATTTCTACCTGTTTCGGTCTCTTCAGAATACTTTAGGCAGTATCAGGTTAACATCACGAGAGGACTACCAAAACCACTTGTCGCGGTATTTTGATCAGAAGCCCCAAAATTTCTATAGCAATGGGATCATGTCCCTTCCTCTTGTAGGTACGGCAAAAATTTATCGAACAAAATGGCACTTACATACTTTAGTTAAATGTAAGGAAAACAATATTAAAAAATGTTTTAAATTTTCTTAAAAAATGCGAAGAAATCTTTTCCCCAACCTATTATATATATTTGTGAAGTGATGCGCGTCAGGAACGCATAAGCAAGCAGCAATAATCATAAATGTTAGTACACAGAGGTTACTAAACCACTAGGGCTGTGACTGGTTTATTTTGATGTGACGTCACAATAGCAATATTAAATCAAAAATTGCAATAACATATTAAAGTTAATAATCATGATTTGGTAACTCTGCATACAACATCTAGATTGGATACTCTTTGGATCTTTTATTTTGAACACACCATTCTGTTACACGTTGTATAAACTATAAGGGGCTTATTAATAAACAAAGTGTAAGCTTGGAGTAGTTACTCCGTGTTTTGTCTCTTTTATTCTAATATGAAATGAAGTTTACATGACGGGAACAAAACACGGAGTAACTACTCTAAGCTTACACTTTGTTTATTAATGAAATATCATACTCCTCCGTCCGCGCAATTTTCGTAATAAGGGGTACAAAGTTTTTGCTTCACGTATTAATATATAGATTGATGTCAGGAAATCAGTTTGTTTTTGTTTTTTTTGTCATTATTTTTGTCAACGCTCAAACCTATTTACAGTAGTAGTGCCTATTCTTAATTCTAATCAAACTATTTGATGCGAACTATATACCTCATTATCATCCTCATCAGCCCACGATGTACGTACTCAATCATCATCATCATCATCATCATCATCATCATCATCATCATCATCATCATCTCAGCCAAAAAACGTCCACTAATGAACAAAGGCCTCCCCCACGGATCTTCATAACGAACGGCTTTGTGCTGTACTCAATACTGAAAAATAAATTCAGCTTCAAAATGCTTCCAAGTATTTTCCCACAGCAAAGCGACGCGCCGCAATGTCGCTAAGCAAACAGTGGCATCTGCGGGCATATTGTCTCGATGCCGCCATCATTAACTCTCGCTAATGAACCTTGAACCTCCAGCTTTAAATAACTCCAAGGGGCGGGCCATGTAGCCAGTACACAGCCGTACAGATTTTTTACTCTGAACACAAACTTAATAGACCATAACGGACATCCCACGATATGACTTTGGTACGACGTTCAAACAAAACTCGTCATTTGCATCAAGAGGACTGTTATGACTAAGCATATCTTAAAAGATAGTTTGAAATGCTAGTTTAAAGTTTATTTTTTATTTTTCGGCAAATCAAATTTATCGTCACTCCAAAACGTGTCGTTTCATATGGTAAATTCTAGAAGCTGTCATATTTAGTACGCAATAAATTTTCTACTTTAAAAGTTGTAGAGCAAGATCGTATGATAACCGCGCGGTTTCTGTGGCAGTTGTCTTTCCACAAATTAGCGTCCGCGTAAAGTTATGTCGTCGGGCGGCGGCGGCGGTTGTCACTCATGCCCATCAACTGCTGGGAAACGTCAGGCTGCGGCGGGTCAGCCACATGTCGAGGCAGACGTGACACTATTTCATATTCCCGTCTCACTTATAAGGAACTTCTTCCCTCTGTCAGACAAAGACGGATTCCAAGCTCGCACTTAGGAATGCGCCGCTTAGTTATCTGCGGACGGGGGCCCCTATCACAGACAGGTTGTCGCTAATAGGCGTTTACACAGAACATATGATCTTAACGGCTACGTGTGTGTCCCAACCTCAGGGCACGTGTCAGTCTCAGCCCGCCTGGTCGGCAGCGCACTATGACTCTTGCGCAACAATTCGCAAGCCAAAACAAACACTCGATCGATCGAGGGATCTACCTGATCATTTGGAAAATAAATTTAATTATAGATCGACTAAGAGCAATAACCTCTTCGTTTCAGATTCGCCGAGGAACCGATGAGAAGACACCGTCCGTTGGCGTGACCGACCAGTGAATACAACTTGCGTTGTGTAGTGAATGGAATCCGAAGTGTCCGTGTGGTGAACTGAACAGTGACAGTGTCGGCCCTCGAGGCCGAGATCTTGCGACGGAAGATACGGACGCGAGCCGCGCGGGCTGCGGGCCCGCGATGAGCGCCAACAACTGCGACAGCATGACATACTTCTCCAACGCATACATGCCAGACATGCGGAACGGTGGCCATGAGCACCAGCAGGCGCACGCGCACTACGGCGCGGTGCCACAGCAAGGGCACGAGTTGGAAGGCTGCGACCAGCAGCTAAGGCCCGCACAACACCATTACCCTGCGCAACCAGCGCCCGGCATGCCCTATCCCCGGTTTCCACCTTACGACCGATTGGGATACTACCAGCAGATGGAACAGAACGGCTACCGGCCGGACAGTCCGTCTCAAATGGGTCACATGGGTCCGAAGACGGATGGCTATGGGCCGAACGGTCACCAACCGCCAGCGCCGGCGGTTTACACTTCGTGCAAGCTGCAGGCAGCGGCGGCGACGGCAGGCGGGGTTCCGGGGAGCCCGCCGCTGGAGCAGGCGCAGCAGATGCCGCACCACATGCACCCGCAGCAGCACATGGTGCAGCACGGGGTGCCGCACCAGCAGCACCTCATGTACCCGGTGGACGACATGCAGCACCAGACCCAGATGCCGCCCATGCACCAGCAGAACATGCATGCGCAGCAGCCGCCACCGCAGCAGCCGCCGCCAAACACCAATGCCTCGCTGCCCAGTCCACTTTACCCCTGGATGAGAAGTCAATTTGGTATGTAGCATCTTTTATTACCTATTAGTAGATATATAAGCAGCTTATCGTAGGTCATGAATCTAATTTGATACACAACAAATGCTTTTTTAAATTACGATTGATATTGGAAAGGCCAATCTTTAACACGGCAAAATTAATTTTAATACTAATTTAATCAACGGACAAATAAAATTTGAATTAACAGTTTAGATCATAAAAAAAAAATGGCAAACAGTTTCTGCAACTAGCGAATTTATAACTAATTTATTAATTGTATTCAAAACAAATCCACCTGCTCCTTCTTCACCTACCGTTTCATTTGCAATTTACAATAGCGTGACGTAATAGATAAATCAAAACTTTGAAAGTGAAACTGTATTCTGTTCATAAGCAAGGTAATTTTGCACAATGTCACCAAGTACAGGTAGAAAGGGCCATAGCAAAAATACTTTCGCCCCACGTGCTCATTGATGAAACAATAAGTGGCGAAGACAATAGCGGTCCTTCTATTCACGGATTATTTATGGGTCGAAGAAGCGTTCAAAAGGAATTTCACTTTTCATAAAATTTACAACTCCCTACACAAAGCGCTCACCTTCTGTTTTGCTGACGCCGCTCGAGAACAAAGCTTTTAACTTGCGCTACCGTCTCCTACTGTTTTTGAATTTGTCTGAGCTCTAATTTATGGGTCAGCTGCCTGATTTAAGGATTCCATTGTAATTGGGATCATTCATATTTCGCTTTGGTATTTCGACGCTTTAGTTTTGCGCGTGCCCGCCCGGAAGTAACTCCGTGTTGAAGTCTTGATTTAAATTCATGACAATTTCTTGAAGTGCTTAGCATAACTACCTGTTATGAATACTCAGTGTCTGTAATCCATCGTTTAGAGAGTTCGCTTCGTTTTCTATTGTGTACTGAGGTAGTGCTTACGTGATATAAACAGTTAGGGACACAGTGTCAGAATACAGGAGGTGAACTTTTATCCATTTGTCTGATATTGTCGAGTTCCTCCAATGAAGCAAAATTGAATACTCAAACGTTGAGATGAACGGGGGCCTTTATTCATTAACTGCTGTCACAGATAACGGAAACTCCGATGGCAAGTAGCTTTGTACCGTCAGCATGTGACAGTTATTATTGGATGAGTTTCTGGAATCTCGATTATTTCAAATAGGGAACAGAACTATCTATCTTTCTATCTATTGGAGCAGTTCAGTAACAGTTTTCATACAGAGTTTTTTTCTATGCTTTGTTTTATCAAACAACGATTTCGTTATGTATTTTCAATGTACCTTATTAAAACAATGTGTATGTATGTGTGTAAACAATAAGATATGCATAGAATTTTTTTTCGAATCGATACTCTATATTGATACTTTCATATATTACCAAAATGTAAGGATGACAAATTTCAAATGGCTAGATATTTGTCTCAAAAAGAATTAATCATTTACATTTTCAAATAAGCTAGTTGAATACAGGATTCTCGCAAAAAATCGTAAGTTCTCCTCTCTCATCATAGTTCAGTAAAACTAGCTTTAGCTCTTGCTAACCCTACTACGTAGGTTGGCCCGAGTTGGCCGGCCAATCGCCGAATGCCGTCCAAGTTCTGGCGACTCGATGAACCCGTGTCATAACCCTTATCTGGCAGGCTCGATGCCAGATAAGACGTGCCAAATTTGACTTACGCCCGGATAGTTGGACGGTCCGTTAATTAATTTGGAACTTTGTGAAGCGGTTTGTTTACCCTAGCGTTAACCTGGTCGATGCTAGGATGGTATTAGAACTCGTTATGTTTTTCAACGTTATGTAGTTGCCACGAAAGCTATTTTTATTAAACTCTTTAAATAAGGTATAGTTAAAAAGTATGGATAATTATTTTTATCCGATCCAATCCCTCGGATCCTAGTAAACCTCTGAAGGTGTTTCTATCACACGACTTGAGGAACCCTTTAAGTTTCTCGGTTCCCCCAAAAAAGTCCGGTGTCGCTAAAATACCGTCGTTGGCAATCAGCAAACTCTCTTGAAAAAAAACATTGTTTTTTCTTTTCTTTTAGTTGATGGCTTCGTGCAATTAGCACATTTAGCCAGTGTGAAAGTAATTTTTCTTACAAGTAATACATAAATAAACAATATTTCCTTCCTGTATGATGATGATGAATAATAATAGAAATGAGAAGTGAATATACCCCCCAACCCCTCGAGTATCTTAGTTAAGATGGGGGGCTTTACTAAGTCCTCGGGCATACTTCTTGAGAGAATTTGAAAAGTGACGTTGCCCTGTTTTGTTTCATTTGCCAACACTCATGCACACTCACGAACACTTAACGGTTAATAATCCACCATTATTTCACATTAATATTCGACATAACACAAATTTTAGAAAATAAAACAAAACCGCAGACATGACTTCACTTTCCCGCCTCTTGGCGTTTATAAGTAACCACCATTGTTTATAAGTAACTTTAATTTAATATGTTGGTTCTTTTTGTTGATCTAAATTAGATTAAATCTTGGTAGGTACAAAACGAGTTCAGAGTACTTCTAAAACGCAATCGATTTACTTTGTTCCTGATGTTTATTGTTGAGATTAACATTGGTGCTACGGCGATAGACTTAAAAATTAAACGATGGTAGAAACGCAATCGGATTTAAGACAAGACCTACCACTAACCAAACCGGGTACAATTATATACACCCCCTGCTGGGGAACCCCAAAGGAGTTTGACTCACCACATTCTGGTAACTGTTACCTCCTATCGAAAACTTTTGAATGAGCCATAACTACTATAGTATGGCTCATTCGTTCATATCAAGGTTTGGATATGTATGCAATATAGTTATTATAAAATACTCTAGAGAAGCTAGGTACTCGTAAATGACACTTATAGGGTACGACGAGTCAAATTGGTCATAAATATACTTTAATGTTTCTGTGTATTAAACAGCTTAATTCGACCCGTCAAAAAATATCAAAAAGTCAAAGTAAAAAGCCAGCCTACCCATATCTTGAATCAATATCCCAAAGTACTTGAAAGGGTATTCATCAAACTAACCAGTCGCTAAATACGTATTTAACGTATGAAAAATCTGTGCCACTTAAAAGCATGCAGTAGCTAATACTCGCACTCAATGATCTTGTGTTATCTACTCAAAACCTCAGCTTCATTAGTTATCTACAAATTCAGCTGCCATATTGAAAAAATGGACCAATGGCGGTCGGGCTCATGTTTTGTTTGAAAATAGAACTGCCTGTAAGGCACAGACGAATCATTAATCATCAGAAATTCTACACATACTCGAACCAATGTTTGCGTTGTATCCATATACTTTGAGCACTTGTAATGCGTTGTTGAACCGAGACTGAAGGGAGTTTCAAATTTTAATTAGGTATTTATTAAACGAAAATTTCTGTGTATCGTCATAATCGCAGGATGGAAAACTTTTTTACCAGTATGTTAATTATAATTCTAAAGCATAGTTATCATAAAATATGTCATCGTGTATATAATTTTATTGTTTAATATCTTCAACTCCTAAAAATTCATAGTTGGTAATTTATAAAGGATCAACTGCTTAAAAAACGTCGATGAATCAATGTCCTTTAAGTGTTCTACTGCTGAGCCTTCCTTAAACAATAGCATACGAGGAGATCCGACCATTTCGAAGCATAAAGGACCTCGAGATATTTTAATTTGGTCACCTATCCAGTGATCGATGCTGGCAGCATCGTAAAAACTGCTTAAAATACAAGATTGTCCCTGTAAGTCAAAGCTGCTGAGCTATCGAGCATAACAAAAAGGCTCAAGTTGTGTTAAGAAAAATATCAACATGAAAAGTACATAGATTTTTCTATAGACTTCAATATTAATTCTCCACCCCGTGATGAATACGATCCGACTAACGGCATAGAAAGATAGACTTACCTATTTCAAGGTAGGCTCGATAGGGAACTGAGGTGGAAATGGAAATATAATGAAAGGCCTCCGCCCCAAGCCCTTACACAATGGATAGACGACTTGTTACATTTCATTGTTCAGTTATCAGCGGCAGGCCTTTGTGTGGGCATGATGATTGACTGGCTGTATTTGTTCGCGCCTGCTCCTGATTGCTGGAAGGCCTCAGTTCTTCGTTGATGTGCTACGTGCCAAATGAGCTTTTCGTTAATTTCACTTCAGGCGTTTGAAGCTTTGATTCATTTGTTTCTGAAAACAGTCGACGGGGTGTATTGTTTTTTAAATGTGAAATTAGGTTCAAATGTCGATTGTTTCTTGTTTGAGCAGTTTTTGGTAAACTTGCGTTTTGAAAATTAATAAAAATAATTTTAATTGCTAGGACATATTATTATATGATGAGATGATTGTCTGGCTGTATTTGTTCGCGCCTGCTCCTGATTGCTGGAAGGCCTCAGTTCTTCGTTGATGTGCTACGTGCCAAATGAGCTTTTCGTTAATTTCACTTCAGGCGTTTGAAGTTTTGATTCATTTGTTTCTGAAATATGTTATCGAGGTGGATTGTATTATAATTGTAAAAGTAGGTCCAAAGTCGATTGTTCCTCGTTTGAGCATTTTTGCGTAGATATGCGTTCTGAAGTTAAATAAGAATAATGTCAGCATGCGTGGCAAAGAGATTTTAGTGAATTTCACTTCAGGCGTTTGAAGTTTTAAATAATTTGTTTCTGAAAAAAGTTGACGGGGTGAATAGCTTTTGTAAATTGTGAAAGTAGGTGCAGATGTCGATTGTTTCTAGTTTGAGTGGACATGCGTTCTGAAGTTCAATAAAAAATGCCATGTGACAGGAGATTAGAGTTTTGCCAAGCAAAAGGGTATATTCAAAAGAATGACTTGAATGTAAATATTGAATTACAGTAAATTAGATATTCATCACAGATAAACGGCTGTATGTTAATGAAAAAATAATTAATTAATTTATAACGACCAACATATACACTGAAAGAAAATTAAGTCACTGAAAATCACGCAAAGGAATTTTCCGTATGCAGCCTCTAGAATCTATTTTTTCCACTCCGATAAAAGGTGGCGATTACTCGTCTACAGACGATAAGCTATTGTAGCGGATGCTTGATCGATCGATTGTCGCCAGTACAAAGGCGGCGAATGCATCACTAGATTGGGCCGCGATCATTTCCTCTGTGATTCTCATTTATTTTTTCGAATTGGATTTCCTTTCTGAAAAGAGTTTCCCCTTAGCTAGGACGTCGACGTCTCTCGCCATATTTGTTTCGTATGCTTAGAAACAGGAATCTAGTAATATTAATCCAATTTGTTTTTTTTTATTGTAAGTGTGACCATTTAAGAAGGAATTTAAAATTTTAAATATTATTGTGGGATAACAATCTTTCTTTTTCAACTTATTATTTATTTTATAGTAAACTAGTGTTAGTTTTGAACTAAAACTAACATTGCTAATGAGACGAGAGACGCCTTAGTTACTGGAGATATCTTTTAATCATTTGAAAAAAATAACATAAACAATTTACCCCAAATTCTGAAGTGTCCTATATTTTTGGTATCTTTTTTAGAGTATGTTCACTGTAAAATTACTGTAAATTACATATGCATCGCAAATTATTAAATATGCGATACTTACTTGATCTAAAAGTTCAGTTTTGTCATTGAGATTTCATCAAAACGACTACCAATATAATTAAATTGTTCACAACATTTTTTTTTCAAATATCTACCCTTTAGTACTGCTTGTTTAACAGCTTTTTTTCACTTTTACTACAGAACATCTATCGTAGCCGAACGTTCCGCAAAATTAACTTTATTGTCTAGGAGAAATTAACGTCATTCCGAATTAGGCGCTAATTTGTTGTCAGCATTCTGGCTCATTAAAAAGTTACCCTCAGCTAAAGGGGAATTGCTGACAGCCTGTAAAAAAATGTATCTAGGTTAGTAGAATTTGAAAGAGAAAATTTATTATCAGTCTATTCGTAGTAATAGGCATCAATTATTTCTTATATGAAAGAGGGAGAGGCGCATATTAAGAACAATTATTACTTTCAACTATTTAAAACTTGTAAAAGGCATTAAATAAATAATTTTCTGTTCTATTCTATTCTATGAAAATAAGAACATCCACGTAGTTCTAACGAGGTTTTTGAATGTTCTTCCTAGCATTTATTATTATTACTGCAGTCTGGATCTTATCGAAACTCTTACCCACCTATCCGATCAGCTATTGCAAAAGCTTATTATCGTTTGCGATCTTTTCTTAAACATAAACGCAAAAATAAAAACACAAACATTTAAATTAAAATGATAATTGTAAATTTTTGGGACTACAAAAGTAATGGTAAGTATGCTTATTTTTAAAAGAATTTTTATTCAATAGATGTCTAAATTTTGTCAACCTTTGTATGAAACTCATTTGCATATATACTTACCTTGAACAATATATAGAACCTATACCTACATTGTCACTTATGATCGCGGATCGTGCTCGGTGACGTGCACTTGGAGAGGCATAGGCAAAGGCTGATGATGATGATGATGATGATGATTGTCACTTAGTCTTATTCAAGACACTCATACCGTTCTAAATAAGAACAAACCCCATGTTAGAGTCACCTAAGTATACAAAGCAAAGCGACTTCAAAAATAATATTCGTTGAGCAAAAACTTCATCCGTCAACGTCGGCCGTACCGCGAACCGGAAACCGACAAACGTACCGAATTAGAAATATATTTTTATCTCTCACAACACCCCTAGTCGAATACAAAAAAAGTTTTATGCAAATACGTACCACGTGTAAATACAAGGGGAAATCAGAAAATCGCTTTTCTGCGAATAAAAATGTTTGTGTAAATCCCTGGCCCTGTAGCAATGAAATCTTTGTGGTTTTGATTTTGTTTCTTCTACTTGTTTTAGAGCTCGGATCCTTTTGGTCAGAAGTTGCATTATTAAAAGTTGATAATGACAAATGAATTCTTAAGAGAACTAATTACGGGTATACGAATGTGCATAAGAGAAATGTCATTTTATTTATTGCAATAATATGCTATGTTTGAAGAACGGTGTATGGGGGGCTTAATCAAAAATCATTTATTAGACATAGTCTTAAACACAACTATCAAATTAATTCAATCATAATATTCTATGTAATGTACTTAACCTGTCGTCTGTTGTGAATACAGACAATAGAATTTCAATCTTTCTTTTTGATCTCGATGTGTTTTATGCATGCTGTCTGCACATACTTTGGAAGTGCAGTCTACCAATGTTTGCACTAGCTGAAAATTACTTTGTAAACGCTGTAATTCCGGTTTGTGTAGCTAATAAAAAAATTAAAAAAATAGTTTGTAGGACAAATCTGACACTAAGCAGACGAAAGGTTAATAAAAAGACCGACTAACTCGCTTTGGGCCATCGTAGAGGGTTATGGCCCAATCTTCTCATGTGTCCCTAACCATCTGGGAAAGCCTGAACCTATCAATGGGAGATATCAAGTCTAACAATAATAACGACAATAAATCAGAAACACAAAAACTAAATAAGAAAAAGTTGTAATTTTTCTAACCTTATTCAACAAAAAACTACCTATATCTAAACCTTAATTTCATTACAAAAAGAAAAGTATTCATAATTGCGTAATCTGATACGGATAACAGCAAAAAGCTTCGCTTTACATAATCCTTAGCCACATAGGAGTGGTACATTACTCAACAAAAGATGACGTGCAACAAAAAAGTTGGGGGCTTATTAAAAAACCATTACCATCTTATAATTACGTACACCCACATCCAAAAACACCGATACCATTTATATTTGTCTGACGGTGTCACGCACACACGCACGCACTCGCTCACGAGTCACGCACACAACGACACGTTCACCGACACACGATTGTAGTTTTGAGTGTGGTTTGGGGTTACCAGTCAATTTCAAGTTACCATTTTTATGGAGAATTTTATTTGTTTAAGAGACATTATTAGTCAAGGATAATAGTGAAATGCTGCGTAACATAATTATTGGTTTTTAATGAGAACAGTTAATTTGTCATCAAACTTAGTAAATAAACTTATTTGGTTGTGTTATATCTGGGAGTTGCTGTATTGTCGGTCTCTTAATTTGATAACGCTAAAACTTAAATGAAAGACATCACATTAATAATTAATGTAATGTAGTATTTAAGAACCGATTACTACAAACCTTAGGAAGTTTAGTAAAAAGCTAAGGAAAAATATAATTGGAGTTCAAGGGATACAATGATTTAGCTCTAACATTATCAACATAATCATCATGTTAGTTAAAATGGAGATCTTTACAAAATCGTAAGTTCACTATGTTATGAAGCGTTCGACTTTCATCTCACTTGATGTGGTAAGTCAAAGATTGAGTCGCATTTTACCATTTTTACCTACAATCCTTAGTAGGTGAAAAACTGGCTATAATCTCTAAATGTCAGAATACTTCAATACTGTATGTAGTTGTAATTGCAATGACCTTAGATATTGATAGCTATTAGCTGCCACCACCACAAACATTCTGAAATTCAATGTATGTCACAATTCATTTTCCTTCAAGAAGTAATTTTACCTTTCTATACTTTACACGAACTAATATAATAATATTGCATTGCTAACTAATTTCAATATCCACTTAACACTTTAGTATATTGAACATGAAAAGGGCTTAACGATACTAGCCCACCAAATTATTTACATTACTCACTTTATCCATTATCTAAGTTGTCTTAAGCAAAGTGTATAACAAGAAGTCGGGTCCTCTACCCTCCAAGAAGTTTCTCTAAGTTCAGACCTATAATTTCCCGAACTACGTACTTTTACTTGAAAAGTAAGTTGTGTCCAATTAACTGGCAACATTATCCGAAATCTTATATCTCCCTCGCACTTATTCCGCTGTTCCTTTCTCACTCGAGGTTGTAGCTTGCCCCACATTAATTAAACGTCGGGATAGAACGCCAATCAAACTTTGACCGCCGCTAAGCCGATGAAGCTGAACCTAATATGAAGAATTAAAATTCCATTTTTGTAGGGACCATTCCAAATTGAAATGGCTGCATCAAATTGTGGACTTAATAACCACTAATTGGATGAAAGCCTAAAATTACAGCTGCAGCCGGTAGCATCTGATTACTATGCAATAACATAAAAGCTGCCATCAATAGATATGTATTAGAGCGAAACTCTATCATCGTTTTACAGTCATTAATGTTGTATTAAAGCTCGTATCATTAGACGAACACAAAAAGTTTCGCCTCACACAGGGCCCATGTGTGAGTGGCGGCACATAAATCATAAACGTATCTTTATATCTACTTGCGTGTAGGAAGTACACACGTCGATAGAGAAACGGAAAAAAGCCCCCGTTTCCTGCCCGGGATCACACATGACCGGCCTGTCTATCTGCCAGACCCGTGTCAAATATTCTCTGGAGCGGAGACCGCCCCCTCTCGGCTTTTGGGGCAGGGGCGCCCCCTGGGGCCTGCTGTCCCGCGGCGAAGCTCATCTTGGAGCCCTAATACGTTCCACGCCACCGTATTATACCGAGATGAATTCTTACGTACTCGTTCTTATTTCTAAATTGTAATAAACGAACAAAGAAATCTTAACTGTAGCAGTATTTATCGCACGCTTTCTACTTCGCTGTGGTCTACGTTTAAACACACGTCAACACGTGAATATTTCCTTTTTCATTAGGATTTTCGCCGGCGACACTGTGGCGTTGAAAAATCACCCCCGCCCGGCACCTTTCATAACTTTTCACTTCGTGATCCGACGCAATTACTCACATTCTATCGCCTTCTCAAATATTCATTCGTGCTTTTCCTGCAAATTATAGTAATGGACCGAACAGCTGTAATTAGTCGCCCATGTAACGGAGGTTTTTCATTTTTGTAAAAGCTACGCCTGCTCCAATTCGATTTTTCGTTTACGAAACATTGATAGGTGCGTAACTCTAATTAATGGTTTTAATTTCCTTAATGGAAAACAGATCGATGTTATGAAATTTCGACTTCACTTTCAACTGCTTTGTTCCCAAATTTTCCTTTCAATCAACTCGAAATATTGTCTTAGTCACAGATCTACTGTTATCTAGCCTGTGGTCTTATTCCTATCCTGTTCTGTACTTTTAAGGTTTTATTTACTAGTTCGTGCTTTCATGTCAACGAGGTACTTGCTCGCTTCAACATCTACGTCAAACTCGCTAGGTGTGTTTATACAGTAGAGCAAATTGTACGGTGGCTGTGGCCGTGGGATGTCGTGTCGACAGGCGGAGTCGGGCGGCGAACAAAGCTCGCCGGGTAACAAAGACGTCACCGGCCGTGCCTGCGACGCGGAGTTATGGCACCCATTGTGAACAACAATACCCTACAAACGAGTTTGTATAAGCTATTAGGTACGCGCATTAATATATATTTTTTGTTAGCCCGAAAATTTAGCATTCCATTACGAGGGAGAGAAATGAAACGCCCGCCGCATGAATTATATTAAAATATATTTGAATATTTCATTTGACACCTTTTTTGCGGGCGGAATTTCGTTCAATCCCGGTTGGGCTCGCGTAATTTTTGGCGTACACCAAAGCGAAATTTTCGGTGAATAACATTCCATTTCGGATGCGAAACACGACGGGTATCAGCGTCGACACAACACTGACTGATGGCGTTGCGCTCGCGATATAAATTCTTTTGAGTTCCAGCCAGATTTGAATGATATAATTCCTATGTGGATAATCATACCCGTGCTCGTGGAGCCTTTCATTACCATATGAAAAACGTAAAAAAGGCAAAAAGGATGTGTGGAAATAAAGAGGCGAAGGATTAGCACCAACATTATCTTAAAGCTAGATATCTCGCGGACGATTCTCGCAGTATTGTTATTTCATATTCCGTGATTTGTTGTCTCTGTACTTTTGGCAAGTTATCAAACGACAAATCTTCGTTAAAGATTTTAGCGAATGCCTTATGTTTAAGGTCACACTGGCTTGTAACTAGTAAGAGTGTTTTTGGTCCTTTTCCAGAATGAGATCGAACTGATAATAAATTGGGTGTCCCAAAAAATATCTTGAAATCAGCTTTCCTATAACAGGCGTAGGTATAAGAAAAAGGTTCTAACGCATATAAGCTCTATGTATATCACGAAAGTCATTAGGCAAGTATAATAGTTATACCTATACAACCGCCCGCCCAGACCAATGATTAATGTATATCAGAGCTTGAAAAGCCGCCATGTTTTTTATATATTTTTTTACGTTTCGTTTAGTTCCGCTCACCGGCTTCCCTCATTTCTTTGTTTGATCGATACTGAGTGTAATTATTTGATAACATCGAACAATAATTGCCGAATGACGAATTCGAACACGACTTCTCATACAGTTCTTTGGGGCGTTAATTAATAGCTGCAATTAATAAGTACTTGGCAATTACCTGGCATTTAATTTGTAAACAGTGACGCACTAAAGTGGTATTGCGAAATTTCTGTCTGGCCAACTAGCTCTCTAATTTATGATGTTCTATTGAAATTATGAAGTAGGTATTTTTTATGTGGCACTTAGGCAGAAGTCACGAATGTATTTTCAACTATTTTAATTCCTTGGCTGTTTTTTTTATATTAACTATTCTTAAATCTACAATTTTTCGTTTAACGTTTACCCATTATTCTGTATTATTAGGTCCCACTATGAAATTGACGCTTTGTATGAAGATTATTTCTAAAATTATATTTTTCATACTAACGGTTTTTTAATTTTCTTAGCATCTATTTATGTTAAAACTATAAAATTTGGTGAGTAGTGTGTTTGTTTCAATAGCTAAATATAGCAGACATTAAAAGCTACAATGAAACAAAAGGTCAATTCCGCGAACCAAAGAAAGAAGTCAACAAAAAAAAATTGGGCGATAAAGACACAAAATGAATAATCATTGTTAGTTCTGAAGCCTAAGTAACATACTCCTAATTAAAGGTGTATAATAATTTGAACTGGTATTGACTTTTAGAAGTAATACACCTATTAATAAGTGAGAAAAAAACGTTAATTTCATAGGTAAGGACCTATTATAATGACTTTTAAAAAGTAATTCTCGGTTGATAGCTTGACCCGAGGTAGCTCTTCATAAGTATTTAAGTATAAATTTCAGTCTATTTGTAACCACCGGTCGACAGAGAAGTACTAGGATTGATGTTTCAAGTTTGGTTGGTTTAAGACTATTTAAAATAAAATCACTTAAAAATATTTTTCTTAAGTCATATCGACGTTGTGGCCACAAAAGCTTAGGAGCATTGCGTTTTTAATAAAAACAAAATGTTTTCCTGAATTATACACAGCACATTAGTCATGTATGAGATTCGTAATTATGGGTTCGCGTGCGTTGTCATACACGGCTCTGGATGTTATCAATGCCGACAAATTGCTATGTAACATTAAGGTTTTTACAAAATTTCACTGGCCCACCGAAATTATATTGTCATCAGCTTTCGAGGTTCTAATTGCTTGATTGTTACTTCACGTTACACGCTAATGTAATTGTTTTTCAGTTTATTTAAAGCTGGTATTGCTTTTCTGTGTTCTGAATGCCTATTGTGAGTTTTATTTACTATTCATATTCATTCGATTACGTTTACGAAAACGAAAATTTAATTTCAATTCTTCTCGTATGTCTTACTTACTTACTTTTGTAACTTACTGTCCTTGTCACCAGGCGGCGCTGCTTCAATGCTTTACTCTACTGAGTCTTATTTTCGTTAACGTCATCGCTTAGTAAATAAAAACACTGGGGTTTTCTGTATATCCTAGCATACTATGAAGGACCAATTCTATTTACATGTAACGTTTCCCTTCTTTGGAGGGTATGTTGGTTGTGGTTGTTGTCGTAACATGACAGTCAAGGGCGGATCCAGGATATTTTTCTGGGAGGGGCACAAGGGGGGGAGAGGCAAGAAAAATCAACAATAACTGTTAGAAATTAACATGAAGTATCATACTTCAAGTTTATTTCTACAAGTTCAAGTATGTAGTATGTATGGAAGGTTTATGAAAGTGTCAAAACAATAGAAAAATTAAATGTTTAATAAAGACAGTTTTTTTGATTCCTGCTTAAGATGTCCAGCACTTCATTAGCGTCCATTTTTACCGCAACGTCTTGATGGATATGCATTAAAGCCAATCCATTCAAACGCTCTTCTGTCATCCTGTTGCGAAGATATGACTTTAATTGGGGTAAGGTGGAGAAAGATCGCTCGGCACGGCAGTGCTAGTAGTCACTGGAAACGTGCACAGCAATTGACAAAGAGTTCTAATATTTGGCAGCACCGTTGCTCTTTTGTAGGCATCTGCTGGAGATACTTGGATATTTTCTTTCATCTGTTGCCAAATTGTTAGGTCTCGATTTGCTTCTATATATGAACTGTGATGGAATCTCCACGGTACACAAAATACCGTCTGGGGGGGGGGGGGTGGCACGCGCCCCCGTGTTCCCGTGCCTTTCCACCCCTTAAATCCGCCCCTGATGGTAGTCGCTAATTGTTATAGGGGGAAAATCCGTTACCCATACCCACGGAATCTGGAACTCTTTTGTCATTCTTACCCAGAGTGGGTAAAAAGGGTGGGGTATATTCACTAAAACCCCACGAGGGTTCCGTTACAACTTTTTTCTGGAGGTGATGTAGGAGTGGTTCGCCGCTTGTTCTGCCTCCAAAGGCGACGTGACGAGAGGATAGGAGAGGAGATGTGTCGTAAACATCCTATAACAATCAGTTTTTACCCTTCTCCTATCCTCTTATTGGTTGATTACGGCACATCTTCTCACTTTTCGACCAAGTTAGCGTAAACCAGAATGTGTATGGCATCTGTGCTCAGGTATAACAGTTGCCCCCCACTCGTCGCTAGATGGCGCTGTTTCCATTCCATACGAAATTAACATAAAAGAAGAAAAAGAAATCGCACCAAGAACACAAGTCGAGAGTCCTGCTAATCGTCATTTTCAGAGTATGAAGCTTCCTGGGGTTACAAGGTACCGCAAGCTTCTTGTGTGTGCTCGTATCCTGCTCTGATCTAATCCGAAACCCTCGGAGATTCTAGTGGGGAATAGGGTTTTTCCTGTTTCAAGTACTATAATGCGTGATGCTATTCCCTTTAAACCTCTGACAGTGTTTCGTTTTACACGACTTGAAAGCTTGTATCCTCTTTAGCTTCATCAGCAATTATGGGCGTACCAGAGCCCACAAGTTTGTAATAATTATAATTATGTTTATATTCAATAACATTTAAGTCCTACGAATATGTAGTGTAGCGCTTGGTATTGCTCTGTCATTTTCAATGCCTCATTGTTTTAACACAGCCTGTGTGAATCAATGAATATGCATTTTTTTATGACAAATTAATTATATAATTATAATTCAACCACGTTATTAATTTTTATTTTTCGGTCTGAGAATGCGTGACTAATTGTCAAACTTACGTAAGTTGATACGGTTGTACACATAAAAAAAATCCTCGCCTTTAAAAATCCATTTCGCTGAATAAAATTCAACTATCGGCAAGATCTTTCGCGCACATACAAAAATAAAGTGATCAAGTCTTCGGCGTTTATTTATGATTACGTAATTTAAATATCAATTAAACTCATTACAGGCCGACCTTTGGTACCGAGTCAGCGTCCGTCGGAAACCACCAATTTTATTTACGACGTGTAAGCGTTTAAGAGAAATTGCATTAATATGAATACCCGTTTGATACCGTATACGATGTTGCAATACACTGAGTGGCTTCCCGGTGCCACGAGAGCTTAAATAAATAAGAGCTTCGTTACATTCCGGACTGTGTACCCCAAAAAATAAGGTCACATTTCGTGCGTATGGTGACTGGAAAAATAAGGCCTACTGTTCTCGTTGAAATGTATGAAATTGTAGGACATGAATTATGGATTGTCGATATCGCTCCAAGCTGTTGCTGTGTTTTTTTCGTGCTCCTCCGGCGTGATACCGCAACGAATTAAATTAAAAGCTCTTTTCACTTGTCATCCCTTGATGAATTTCGTATTTAGGCGTGCGCGGACGGTGTACGGGCTGTGCTCGTATACTTTTTAAACCTTTTTAAGCTTTCTCCAGTACTTTCTATGATTATTATTGATTATCTACAGACTACCATGTAAGGTATAAGGTATAAGGTACCATGTAACCTTACAGACTATCATGTAAGGTATTTATGTTTCTGTGAGCCGTTGTTGCTCACAAAATAAATAAATAAAATAAAGAATAAAATTTCTTAATGCGGTACTTACTAGTAATTTTGCTTTCATGCTATAATAAGTGATTTAGTTTTTTTTTAAATATCCATTGCACAGATAATGATATTTTGTTTTATAATTCATATTGAAAGAGCTTTTTCAAGCTCGCTTAGTAAAGATAAACAATGCCTCCTTAATGTTAAGGAAATTGTAAATGTAAATGCGCAAAGCATGACGAGAAGCCATTACAATTATATTTACTTCTTGTACCTATTTGTAGGTTTCATGTTTCTTTGAACTCTGAACCGTACTATTTTAATTATTTATTATCTAAATGTTATACACATGTAGTTTCTATAAACCGTAGTAAATACGCAATGAATTATTGAATCATTGTTTATTTTGTATGGATAACACCACACTTTTTTATTCTATAAATAACCTTTTGTATTTAATAAGGTATATCTCTTTAACGTCTTTCTTTTGAGTACGTTACTTTAAAATGTGACATTAGAACTCGTTGCTACTGTTTTAAAAACAAAAATGTCACGTTAATATTTTCGAAGCAAGGAGTTCGCAACACAAACTGAGCGAACCATGTCAGACTGCTACTGTTTTAAAAACAAAAATGCTACGTTAATATTTTGAAGCAAGGAGTTCGCAACACAGACTGAGCGAATCATGTCAGACGAGCGATTCTCAATCCTCTAAGCGCGTGACCCGTGTGTATAGACCACTATCGCGTTCGTAATCAGTACAAATGCGATCCGAGATAGTAGCACGGAGCTTGCTCAATATTTTAGCACGCACTCCATCCAGATAAATGTAGTCCGACCTTTAGGTCCGGGGAGATTAAACTTACACGATTGTCGGGTGTGAATGCTGTAGGTGCAAATATTAGAATTGCATCTAAGATAGATTTATGATGTTCTGCTTCCATATCTACGTTTACATTATAGAGAGATAACATTTGTTTCTTAGTTTGGATGTAATCTCTGGAACTACTTAATCGATTTTAAAAATCGTTTCACTAATATAAAATTACACCATTCTCATGTATTAACTTGCTGTTTATTTTTTATGAAGCACTCTGTATGAATCTACTCAATATTTTTCTACACTTCTTATTCATTAATTATTATTATTCTGTGACTGTGTCTCTTGTGTGATTAAGGTCTGGGTGTCAGACTAAAAATAAAATAAAATGTTAAATAAATCAATCAATTAGATCCGTGTGACTCTTGGTCATGCATCCGGCGATCTTGATCGCTTCTTTATTTATTAATATGAACCACAAAACGTATGCTACACTAATTTTCCGTACCAGATTGTAATCCTACTTATGTTGACACATCATTCTAACAAAGCAGCGAAAGACCTCTTTTTTGAAAAGAGAATTAATTAAAAATAAACTAATACTAATTAAAAAAAATAACAACATAACAATTCAAATTTTGAAAAGCGTAAACAAAATCCATACGAGCATTATTACAAAACGGTGGCGATAACGCCGCGCGTGTCCGCAGCGTCACCGTGAAAGTAAGCCGGCCCGATTTTGTAGCCCTCCCCCCCCCCCCCTCCACTCCCCCCGCGATGATTTATGGCTGTCCGCCGACACATGCAGCGCTGCGCCCGACGACGCTCCTAAAGCTGCGATTTCGTTTTCCCGAACAGACGGGGCGGGTGGAACGCGGCGTTTCGACGCCCGTCTGTTGTTTTTGGCGGGAAAAGCACCGATCGTATAGTTAACTTTTAGAGAGATGCGTCTGTTGCTACAGTAGATCATTTGGTCTTCGTCCTAAATCGAGATTAGCAGAAATAGTTATTACCTACATAACAATGCTTCAGTTTACATGGTATATAAGGTACTTGCATAGGTACTATGTAAATATAGGCATTGATGTCTGTTTTTTTAACATGTAATAAATACCGAATAAATAAATGATTATTTTAAATCATTTAACAGGGTGTGTCCATGCCAAACATCATCTTATTTTTGAAAAGAAAAATTATGTGTAAGTACCTACCTACCAATCAAGAAAGTAACTCAATAATCTATTAAAAAAGAATATCCAAGATCAAGTTAGATTAGTCATAGGATTACCGCAACTATGTAGTCGAACCAATTATCAAATCGATATAAAATTAGAGGCAATAAACAAAGTAGACCAAAGCGAGCTCGCAGGCGACGTTCATAATGAAGTCGCAGCAACGCATTTATATCTGACCCAAAAACATTTAATAGGAATACCTAACGTCCAAGACACATTAGACGCCGCGTCTCAGCGTTGTCCTCCTTAATGCTCTTATTACGTACGTTTAAATCTGAAGGCAGGATCATGTTTTATGCATCTGAGTGCGCGATGAAACCGCTAGCGTAATATATACGCCACTGTAATGTATGAAAGCAGGGAAAGGATCCTATGATATGACTAGGCGAGTTTGTTTTTGGGTTACAAGAAAAACTTGTAGCTGGGTAAAGAAATGAGGGTGAAGAAATTTAAACTGCTCAACCGAAAACGCATGCGAAAAATATAGAAAAATTCAAAAAAGATGTTAGCAAAATTTTCAAGAACGTTGCAATATTTTTTGATAATTATGAAACAATATCGTATCCGATTAGTCATCGCCAATTATATTCATTGAACCTTGGATCTGCATTCTTGAATGCGTCCCAAAACGAGCGCGGTGGGATGAGGCTGTTATCAATTTTCGCGCAACAAGTGGTCCATAATTTTGAATCGTTGAAACGGCTACAACGTTTGCAAGTGTAGGTACACAACTCCTGTCTTAATGTTTCCAGTAAAAAGGCTCAAAGAGAGATTTATCCTAGCCGGTCATAGGCTATCTATATTAATGTCGCTGCATCAACATCTCATTCATCAAACCCAAGAACGGCACTTACCAAACGTTCAGTTTGTCATCGATGACTTTTAGTTTTTTCTTTAGCATGCTTATGAATATTATCGTTCGGAGAAACGGTGGTAAAGACAGCGCTATTCGCAATGTAATCCTCTTCGTGTTACCCATTTCTTCGAAGTTCGCGTGTTTATCTTGTACGGCAAGTCGTTTTGCGTGTTTCAGTTGAAAATAATCAACTAAGTTTGGCTTTGTTGCGCAAAGCTTCATTTTCAACTGTTCCGTTTCTGTTGGTATCGCGTAAACTTTCAGTGGTTTAAAAGTTATTTGGTGAAATTAGATTGTTCGTACCTTACCTAAGATGTTTGTATTTTGTAAGCGTTTTTAAAGCTTTATTTGCAAACAAAAGTTAAGCCTATAATACTTTTTTAAATGTTTTATAGAGTAAATTATTACACTTTCAATACAAACAAACTCCTGTATTAAGCCAGAAGTCCCACCGATTAATTTTCCTCAACCAAGCAATAAGCTGGGCAGTTTCAACTCCAGATTTGTACTCTTTTTTTTACAATTCAAATAAATTACAGTTCAGAGCGTCTTCTAAACCGTGTGTAATAGGTTTCGTATATCCTCCGAAGAATAATGATTACAAAATGAAAAAGGCCTCCGGCGTCTTAAATTATTTTAATTGGCTTCGGTAGCTCTCCGGACCGCATCTTCAACGGACAAACACACGTTTTATGACATATCCTCGTATTATCGCATGTAGTATATCATCATCAGAATTAATATTATGTCCAAGTTAATTATAACGATTTTATTTGCAACTTTCAAAATTTGTTTTAAATTGACTGGTTGCCAATATTGGCTATGTGAACTGGTATTGTTGGAGAGGATCAATCAAGCTATATTATCTTTTAACAAGCACTATGTTTTAGTAAAAGTAATTATTTAAGAAGTTGAATTTTTATACTTGTCAGTTTTACTATCAGTAATTATATATTTATTTTATATTGTATTATTAGTTTGCAAATAAAAGTTTGAGTTTGAGTTTGAGTTTAATTAATTAAGTGTAAACTGATAAATTCAGCTGCCTGTATTATCAGTTATTTAGTGATTGTCTTGTAATTAATATGAATGTAACATGATTGTGTGGCTGTCGAATGTTACTGAGTTTTCCATAAACACCGTAACTACCGACAGCCGAGAGAAATACCCGACAAGCAAAAACAATTAACAAATTGATAAGCTCAAAACAATTTTCAATTAACTCCGCCCGGGAGTGTTCGCCGTTTACAAATAACCACCATTTATCAGAAATGCCTATGCAGTTTTTAACGTCTGCTCGTTGGCAGGGCTGCCCTGCAAAATTAAAAAGTTGTTTTGTTACTTCTATTTTCGATTTGTACTCATTCTTGTTATTCATGTTATTTCAGAGAGGAAGCGGGGGAGGCAGACCTACACCCGATACCAGACGCTGGAGCTGGAGAAGGAGTTCCACTTCAACCGATACCTGACGCGAAGGAGACGGATCGAGATTGCGCACGCGCTGTGCCTCACCGAGAGACAGATCAAGATCTGGTTCCAGAACAGACGCATGAAGTGGAAGAAGGAGAACAAGACCAAAGGCGAGCCTGGCTCGGGCGACGAGCCCGACAACATGAGCCCGCCTACCTCGCCGCAATAAAGGCTTCTGTCCACAAAGGATCACCTAGTTTCAGATTAATCCTCAAGGAAATGATTTCCGTGTCCATTTTACTTTCATCGTTGATGTTGCTTTAACACGAAGTTACGGTGAATCTGAAACCATCGATCCAGCGATCGGAGCTGCTAGAACAGTTTAATTTGTATAAATTGTATGTTGGACTTTTCATGATAATATTACATTATAACTAAATACGTAACCTAGTGATTACGATAAAGAGTAATGATAGTGTGATGAAGAGATTTTTACAGTTGTTAAGTATAAATTAATTTATAGAACAATCTCAATACCAATAATTACCAAAAACGCAATGTATAATGATTAGTAAACTGCATCGACATCTTGTGATTATTATAGATGGGTAATATCATTTCTGGAATTAAAGATTATTGTTTGGAAATTGGTCACCATTAGTGATATGTTGTCCTACAAAGTGCTTGACAGTTACTCTCGTTTATTTAGTATTTAAAGAACTTTTCTATTTCGCATAGTTCATATTATTTTCTTGGCTTGTTTTCTCCTAATTTAATTTTAGTTTAGCCATTCTCTTATGTATTTTCTTTACTTCAAGCACTTTGTATGTGAATATATGAATATAAAATTCTTACTTATTATTTTGAACCACAAAACCATAAGGACCTCTTATAATTAACCATTGATAAGAAGGCAATTAGTATCCATATTGTTATTATTTAATATATTTGATGTTTTATTTCTAATTAAGCTATCAAAATACTATTCTGTACATACATACATAATAATTTTAGAATTTGTAATGTACAATTGTTTTAGTGTGAATAATATAATTGAGATTACTTTGTGAAACAACGATTTTTCCGCGTTTCAAATTCTGATTAATGAGTATTTATTTTGTGAAACTTATCTCAGTTTTACTGTTTTTTATTCTACATTATTTGTAGTTTTGGAAAGGCCAGTTATACAAGTGCAATGTATACGATTTTTCAATGACACATATATACGTAATTGATACTGATAATAAACGTCATAGGAAATCTACTATTATTATTGTAAATGTTACGAGATTGAAGCCTATACTTTAGATGGGAATTACGAGATTTTCGATTTACTTTGATAAAATTCTATTTCACATACAAAATGAATGTAGTGCCATTCAAACGGGATGATACAATATAAAAGACAGCTTTTGACTCGGGACGGGAAGGTCGGTTGAATAACTCATGCTTATTATAGTAATGAAACAATGGTTACCTTCAAGTTCGTAGGTGCAGAGAAACATAGATAATACTTTTATTTGAGTCTTAAACGGATCGTGTGAGGATAAAGTACATAGTATACCAAAGCTAGAGAATAAACTGCTGGTTGTTCATCGTTTTGTTGGGAGTCGTGGACGCGTGGTCCGCGATCGTCGCGGACGGCCATGCTCCTGCCGAGCCATCGTGTATTAAAACGGTATTTTTATAAAATCATTGCCTATGGAAACCAATATACGTAAAAGAGATATCGTACATTGAATTATATTTACTCGTAACGCGAATAGTTTTACGTATAATATAATTAAAAAATTATGAGTGAAATTGGGAGGTTGGTGAAAATTTTGTCAGGATTCACGTTATACGTTATTTCATAATAATGTAAAGCCTATTTGTAAATTATTTTTTCAAATAGATTGTAAAACTAGTGAATGATGTTTTTTTTTTTTAAATATTTAACTAAGTACTCAGTGAGCCGGTTTCATTTTATAAATATTTTCATTTTCAATTTTGTGCTGTGTTCGTTAAGTAAATGTAAATTGTAATAATTGTATATTGTCGATAATATTCAATATTTATTTATTGATTCGCTTAACTAGGTTCGCTTAGTATACTTCATTCGTTTCTTGAATTGGGTAGTGTTTTATTGGTTTGGAAGCTGTCTGGCTGGGATGCATTTTGGTTATGTTAATTTATAGTATTGCTCAAATATCTAATGTTTGTGTTGTACTCTTACTAGCAAATAAGGTCTTGTCTTTTTAAAGCCCTTTTGAAAGAGGGTGAATGTGTTCCAGTTTGTAATTGAACCTTATACAGTAATAAATAACTCAAGACAGGTCCAAGTGCAATTTGATTGTGAAGAAAATATTGTAAAGTAATCCCAACGCCAGATGGAAAACTATGACTTTTTACTTGTAAAATTTCAGATTAGGTTTATGGCAAATTTCGTTATTAAGTTTTCGTTGTTAAGTCTACCGAACTGTCTTCGAATTTTTGGAAATTTAGATACTTAGAGAAGGGAACCTAATTTGAACAATTTAATTTACCATTTATGTCCTATCGATTCAAAATTTATGAAATATAACTATAATTAGTAACTTAATAAGGTTAGGCGAGACGATATTGTCATAAATATATAAAATACATGAAATTAATAAAGCATAATGATTGTATTTAGAGATCTTTTTTTATTATTTCTTCCTCTACATGTACCTAATCCGTTTGGTTTCATGTAAAACAAAAGAAAACGAAAACAAGGAAACATTTCCTGTTAAGTTTAGAATAGCTATTCTATTTGACTTATCACATTGCATTGTGATCGGGAAAATAACATTTTAAAATAATTAGAATAATTGAAGTACAGCTTGATGTAATTTAAGTAAGTGGTCTGAAAATAAGGAAAGCACATTGATGGTCACACATTTCAAATATACCTGCATGTATATATACACATACACAACAAATTTTCATTCCTACGTAATCCATTTCTTATCTTTCCCCTACCGAAACGAGGCTTGCCGTGCTCAAGACAGCATCATTATAATACGTTCAGTCTAACGACGAAATAATGATTTTGCGTGATAGAGGCGCGGTTCCAGCCGTGTCAGTCACGGCTGATTGGTGCCTCAAACAAATCAAGAAATTGTTTTTTCTTTTTTTCTTTTCTTCTATACGACACGATATTTCTAGGTGTGGCCAGCTCTAATGACTTTTTAATAATCCTCCCGCCGAATGAGCGCTGAAGGCAAACCATTAAACAGCCTTGGGTAGAGCTAATGCGATTTTGACAAGTTCGAAATTGACGCAATTATGCTTTTGCGGTGTTTTAAATGGCCGATGCTTTGAGTAATGGCACAGGAAGTTATTTGTTAATGTTATGTGGGTGCAGGAGAGATGTTGTAAGCTTTGTTTACGATTTACTTTACAAAAACGATATTTTTTGCGGTTATATGAGTATAATTCAACAATAAGGGTCCTTTTCTTAGATAGTTAAGGGTTTTGGTGAATTTGTTTGCAATATAGATGCAGAGGTAACATTAAGATCGATGAGAGATTATTAACCTTGTCAAATTTTAGTTAAAAACACGTTTGTAGCAAAACAAAACATATAAATTACACACATATAAAATAAGTGATTTCTAGTAACAACTTCTTTCGTGTTGAATAAGTACTTTGAATGTTGTGATCGTTATAATTTATCACATTTTTGCTTGTGTTTATATTTTTAAGAGTTATAAGAGTAAAAAATCACTCTTGTCAGTTGTCACTGCCATTTATGTGCAGTTAACTGGTGCCGGATTTATTTTTTTCTTCCATTTTTATCGAATCACTACCAACGGATGCAAACAATCCAATTTTTCTTGTCTCCCAATATTTAACGACCTGTGTGCTCAAATTTAATGCTTAGAAAAGTGGGTCAAATTGAGCTGGTCAGTCAATCTCCTCAACGACGAATGATAAGTGTTATTTATGACTCTCCCAATGTGGCATTGCACTCTACACAAATTGAGTTCATGGTCAAAGCGAGTGAGATGGTAACATATAATATATACATAGGTATATTTATATATTTTCTATTGTTTTTTTAATTGTTATTATATTTTATTTGAAAAAACTGTTTAATAGGTAATGATTAGTTTATAAACTTATAAAAGCCTAGAGACAGCGCCATCTAGCGGCACATTCTAGAACTATTGAAGTGTAATCGATTTCTTTAAGGTTCATTGAAAGCATGAAACTTTATTTTTTTAAGTACCTATATAAAAATGAAATCTCAAAGTACCTACCTACTTAAATTCAATCTTTTTTTTCATCTCTCTGTGTTCTTATATGTATTAGGTCCTTACCTATGAAATTGACGTTTTTTTTTTTTTATTAAAATGTGTATTACTTCTAAAAGTCAATACCGGTTCTTAATGTTATTATACATCTTTAGGTAATTAGGACTATGTTACTTAGGCTTCAGTAATAACAATGAATATTAATTTTGTATCTATATAACCCAATATTTTTTTTTAAATTGACTACTTTTTTTGTTCACGGAATTGTCTTTTTGTTTCATTGTAGCTTTAAAGGGACTTGTTTTTTTTTTCTTTTTAATGTCTGCTATATTTAGCTAGTGAAACAAACACACTACTCTACAATTTTTATAGTGTTAACATAAATAGATGTTAAGAATATTAAAAAAACTTTAGTATGAAAAATAAAATTTTATAAAAAATCTTCATACAAAACGTCAATTTCATAGGTAAGTTCACCTAATATTAGGAAAGATTGAGCTCAAAATTTGAATCTTTATATTCTGGTTATGAAACTTAGGTAGGTAGGTACTACAGGCAGGTATCATAAAGATGTCAGTAAACAATTTATTTAGGAGATTATTTAGGTAGTTTACATAGCTAATAGAATTACAGTAAAATAATGTTTATGAAAAAATTGGTCTATTCTACAACTTAAGGATATTTTTTATAAGTAGACTTATAACATTTGCATACCTAGGGAAGTATATTTTTTAATTGGTTTAACAATTATTAGGTAGAATTTAACAATAGTTATAAAGACATAGATCCAAGGGTTTGAAATAAATATCAAAGAAAGATCTCCATTATCATATGTAATTATGATCAACACTAGTTCTGCTTAAAACTCAAACCCATACAAAAGTGAATTCTCCTATCCCAAGATGAAGACATAAATTACAAGCGATTTTTCATTGGCGTCCTTGCCTTATAACGTTCAATTTTATTGACTGCAATAAACTAAAGCAATGGTTAAATCAACGCCGCTGTATCGATATAAACACCTCGTAAATATCAACTATCTCGCTTTAACTATAGAAGAAGTGGTACGTTAGACAAAGACGGCCGCGTCGTCTCTTCATTTGGCTGTTACTGGTATGAGTTTATGAGAATTGGAGGAATGCATCTTGCTACTCTGATTTCGACTTTAAGTCATAGGTTTTAATGTCGAATGTATAGTTTGGCTTTCACCTTCATATCTCTTAAATGGTCCTTAAATCGCAATAACGATTTGTTTATGTGAGCGGCGAGGCTTTGTTGAGGATGTCTTAATTTATAACACCTATTATTATTTCATTGCTTGTTGATATTTCTTAAGAGTAATATGAGTGGAACAGTTGACATTATATTTAACACTGTTGAACACAGTTTTTTATTGTGAAGTTTAAAGTAAGTATCTCTTATTGATTATTTACATAAAATTTAACGCAAATATTAAATGCAAACAAATTACAATTTGAAAAAAGATAAGGTTGAAAAAGTTCTAATCCTATCTCTAATTAATAATTGTAAACGCGAAATGAAATTGAATACACTATTGAAATTATATTTAATCATGTAAAATGTAATATTTTTTTTAATGTGCGGTGTTTGGGTCCATTTGTTAATGACAGATATGGTCATTGTCTTATTAAAAACCTAATTAAAAATGCTTAGTTCCATGTCTGTATAATAATCACCGAGAATTTTTTTTTTACCTATCTAAACTGTGTTTCTGACAGTATCATTTAAAAAAAATTAGAAGAAGTATTTAAGCTCAGTCAGAAATGAATTCGGAATTCAAATTTTGGCGCGCAATCACCCGCCATTTTGTTTCGGGCGTGGCTGCGTCGCGCTCCGCCCCCGCCCGCCACTCCCACGTCGCAGCCACTCGGACGCAGCCCAACTCATTTGTTATAGTGTACAGTCTGCCAAACAGGTTTCTCTCTGGGATTATGCAACGGAAATAGAGTTTTTCGGATGAAGTAGATTGTCTTTGTAAACAATATAAATAAAGTAATGTTATTATGTATTAATTTTAATTATGATAACATTTGACATAAAACTGATGTAACAAATCTAACATGCATAACATAATAATATGTTTAATTATAAAATTCTCATAAAGTTGCATAATAACATCTACAGCTTAGTTTTATCTTACCAAACGTCTTCCAATATTCATACTATGGCGTCCAAAAGTCAAGAATAGTTATTATTATTAAAGGAAGGCATTATCCCTTTTTATTAATTTTTAAGCAACTCTTTAAACTTTTCTGTTTCTGTTTCTAAAAAAAGTTAGATAACTACCAGATAAGATAACACAGCGAAGATTCCTAAAGAAAACTAGCCTAGTTTTAAGTGATTATCTTATTTAGGTATTTATTAAAAAGGATGCTCATACATATCTAAGTTAGTACCTAAGTGACAGTTAATTTTTGTTAAATAATTGACTTTGATTCCATTTTTTTATGGAAACAACGTTGGTTCTGCTTGGTGTATTATGGTCCAATGTAAGGCCTAGAAACAGCATTGTACGAGTATAGTATTGAAGGCGATGATGATCGTTACTTATTTGTTACTTAAATGTTTAATTAATATCTGAGTACCTAAGTTTAATCTATAAATTAAATTGAACCAAAAATCTGAGAGGCGAAACTTCTTTCCGCCAGGTGTACGTCAGGCGTTACGTTTAAAGATGATACTTGGTGAGCTATTGACATCTCCTTTCTTTAAATGGTAAGTTGTATAGCCCCGTCCTTTTTAATTACTTTTTCACCGTTCGTCTTGAAGTTGAACGTTGTGGGATTGCGTCACGCCATCGGAAAGCACGTATGAAGGAAAAGTGCTATCCGACCAACATACGTTGATATAGAGAACGATCTATAAAGATGTACTCTAGTATGGATTAGTACTTCTAAATTCTATCCCTCAATGGGAAACAAAGACTGTTTTCTCAGTTGGATTAAGAATAGTAAAACAGACAGAGTAATGTAAAGCATTTGAAAAATCTTGGTTGGTTGGTAAGTTGGAAGGCAAGGTATGTATAAATACTTACTTTTAAGCTGACTTCACTTATTCTAAGTAATTAATTTTACACCAAATTGTAGAAGTTGAAGAATTTGACCATTAGTAGGTATAGAAATGTAACGTTTTTTACGAATCTGACGTTTCAAACCGTTTACAAGGTAATGTAAGCATTCGAAAAATCTTGGTTGGTTGGTAAGTTGAAAGGCAAGGTTTGTATAAATACTTACTTTTAAGCTGACTTCACTTATTCTAAGTAATTAATTCTACACCAAATTGTAGAAGTTGAAGAACTTGACCATTAGTATTGAAATGTAACGCTTTTTACGAATCTGACGCTTCAAACCGTTTACAAGGTCCTTGTTCACAGGACGCTGGGATACTTACTTAGTTAGTACTTAGTTATGTTGAAATACCACTCGAGTAGATTCGTAAACAGTGAAAAGTGAAAAACATGTAAAATTTTTGTCATGTTCGCGCAAATTTTATAAAACTATATTGACAACATTGATAGAATCCATGTTCATCACCAAACCTTTCAATATGTTCAACTTAGAATTCAGCAGAAAAATGTAAGGGTCGCCACACCTAGTTTTTATCTTTGGATATTTATAATCCTAGGTTAAAAAACAAGGGGCCTTACAAATAAACAAAGAATAAGGTCCGAATAGTACTTCCGTGTTTTGTTTCTTTTACTCTAATTTGAAATGACGTTTACATGACAGGAACAAAACACGGAATAACTATTCGGACTTTATTCTTTGTTTATTTGTAGGGGGGTTAATATTCAAATTTTGAATTTAATAAAATGCGCATAAATGTTCGTTGAATGAATAAATAAATAAATGCAATAAAATAATAATGCATAAATGTTAAACCGGTCGTTGTGGAGATCCTTGGGGGAGGCCTTTGTCCAGCAGTGGACGTCTTTTGGCTGAGATGATGATGATGATGATGAAATGTTCGTTTGCCATAACACTCATTAAACGGCGTTATTATTCTAAGTTAAACAAAACGTATTATAAATGATAAAATACGCTATCCATATAGGTATATAATGAAGTAATAATTGAGGTAATTAGGACATACATAAATACTTAACAAATTATTGTTAACGATTGTGTGATCAATCAGCAATTTTCTGTTATAAGTAGTTACACATTTCTGCTGATGTTTATAACACCCGGTTATATGTTATGCTATACTATTAAAAACATATTTGTATGTCCAATTACATATTGGACGTGATTATATAATATATTTATACTTTCCTCTCATGTCGCTTAACTTAGGGTTTTCGATTTTGTAATTTTATATGAACCAAAAGTGATAATAATTGAAGTGATGTTTGTCGATATAACCTATTTATATAGATTTTCGTATATATTACGGTTAGTTTACCTTCAACCTAAAAATTAACGTTGTTAAAAATCCTTCTTGATTTTACGGCAATTTTAAGAGTGTCTGCTAACTCTAGGTAATCCAAAATATTTTTTTTTAGGATGTAACATAAGTAATTATATGCATAAAAAACAATGTTAGTAGCATAGTTTATGTTACGAACTAAGGTTAGGTTACAATGAGGCTGACATGTAACATGAATAGTTAAAAGCCTCCAAAGAAATAAGATAATATAAAAAATTAAAAAAAAATGGTACGAACGGTTAGAGAAAAAAATCGCTGGTTCAAAATTTCCCATTCCATGTTAACGATTCAGGGTTAAGTGCACTTCCACTTTCGACCTTATCGTTACTTGCCAGGGTTAGATAAAAGTCAAGCGTTTTAAAAAAAATCTATTACGTACTTACGTTATGAAGATCCCTGGGGGAGGCCTTAGTCCAGCAGAGACATCTTACGTCTAATGATGATGATGATGATGATCTATAAATTCCAATAGGAATTCTATTTATTCTTATATTGCATAGGAAATGCAACCCTAGGCAACTCTGCTGGACTAAGCTATTATAATGTCATCAAGGTATACCTATAATGTCATATAATGTGATTCTGCTATCCACTTTAACATAGTGTAATCAATCTTCCAAGCCAGCATCAATGTAGTAGATATTTTTCTTTAGGTACTACTTATATCCGTAAACGTTACCAATTTTATTTTAAAATAGGTAGGTTTATCATATTTTCAATAAAGATGGTAAATTATATTCGAGAATATGGAAGCAGAAAAGGTAGTCAAAAATAAAAATCATTACTATTACAAATTGTATTTCATAAAATACTATCAAACATATTACAGTTGTCGATTAATTAAACAATTTATTGTCCGTTAGGTAATATTTATTTGTTTCGAATAATCATTATATACCACTAAAATTATAATTGCATTGAAATAAAATACTTTTTACGAATTTACTCACTTTTTATGTAACAGTTTCGAACCCTTTACAAGGTCCGTGGTCACATGGAGACTGAGGTGTTGTTTGTCTCTTAAGAGTGTTTACGCCGCTCACTAGCGCCGCCAATGAAAAAAAAACATATCTAGTAATTAGAGATAGAAAATCAAATTATGCTCAACAAACTATCTGAATGAAGTAATTTAGCATTTTTACGTCACCTAATGAACACCTGACATGTTAAGGTTTAGTTAAATATGGCGTTATAGTTAAAAGTGGCCGTAACGTCTTATTTAACTAAACCATAACATGTGAGGTGTTCTTTAGGTGACGTAAAAATGCTAAATTACTTCATTCAAATAGTTTGTTGAGCATAATTTGATTTTCTATCTCTAATTACCAGATATGTTTTTTTTTTCATTAGTGGCGCTAGTGTGCGGCGTAAACGCTCTTAATTAATTTGTAACTTGCATACCGTCTTAATATTTAAATCGGTAACGTTCCGTTTTACGCAAAACGTAAAAAGTGTTCCATTTCAATGTTGTGTAGTAGTGTTTGTGTAAGCGTTTGAACACAATAAATGTCTTTAAACCGAACGTGTAGCATTAAATGTTTTGGCTGTATAAGTCAAAATATTTATACAGTGGACGGGCAAGCTTATTTCCGAAAATAGCGAGCGGGCTGTCGGACGGAGAACGCCGCGCCGCCGCCGGCACCGAACAGAGGAAATGTATCTTTGATATAGTGCTTCAAGTTAAGTGAGTATTAGAATTAAACAGGGTACAGCGAGTCATATTCACTATTAGATACACGAAAATGAGAATTTGTATGGCTTTGAAGCAGCTTCTTGGTGACGAACGAAGAAAATTAAAATTTCGCCATACAAATCTTGTTTTCAGTATCATGATCAAAGGAAAATAAAACTCGCACCAGACACTTAGCTCTATAAACTATCACTGCATAAGAGCGTTTATGCCGTACAATAGCGCCGCCTATAAAAAAATATATCTAGTAAGTAAGTAATTAGAGATAGAAAATCAAATTATGCTCAACAAACTATTTGAATAAAGTAATTTAGCATTTTTACGTCACCTAATGAACATCTGACATGTTATGATTTAGTTAAATACGGCGTTAGAGTTAAAAGTGGCCGTTTTTAGCTGCATCGTCTTATTTAACTAAACCATAACATGTGAGGTGTTCTTTAGGTGACGTAAAAATGCTAAATTACTTCATTCAAATAGTTTGTTGAGCATAATTTGATTTTCTATCTCTAATTACCAGATATGTTTTTTTTTTCATTAGTGGCGCTAGTGTGCGGCGTAAACGCTCTTAATTAATTTGTAACTTGCATACCGTCTTAATATTTAAATCGGTAACGTTCCGTTTTACGCAAAACGTAAAAAGTGTTCCATTTCAATGTTGTGTAGTAGTGTTTGTGTAAGCGTTTGAACACAATAAATGTCTTTAAACCGAACGTGTAGCATTAAATGTTTTGGCTGTATAAGTCAAAATATTTATACAGTGGACGGGCAAGCTTATTTCCGAAAATAGCGAGCGGGCTGTCGGACGGAGAACGCCGCGCCGCCGCCGGCACCGAACAGAGGAAATGTATCTTTGATATAGTGCTTCAAGTTAAGTGAGTATTAGAATTAAACAGGGTACAGCGAGTCATATTCACTATTAGATACACGAAAATGAGAATTTGTATGGCTTTGAAGCAGCTTCTTGGTGACGAACGAAGAAAATTAAAATTTCGCCATACAAATCTTGTTTTCAGTATCATGATCAAAGGAAAATAAAACTCGCACCAGACACTTAGCTCTATAAACTATCACTGCATAAGAGCGTTTATGCCGTACAATAGCGCCGCCTATAAAAAAATATATCTAGTAAGTAAGTAATTAGAGATAGAAAATCAAATTATGCTCAACAAACTATTTGAATAAAGTAATTTAGCATTTTTACGTCACCTAATGAACATCTGACATGTTATGATTTAGTTAAATACGGCGTTAGAGTTAAAAGTGGCCGTTTTTAGCTGCATCGTCTTATTTAACTAAACCATAACATGTCAGATGTTCAATAAGTGCCGTAAAAATGCTTAATTACTTCAATTAAAATAGTTTGTTGAGCATAACTTGATTTTCTATCTATAATTACTAGATATGTTTTTTTTTCATTGGCGGCGCTAGTGTGCGGCGTAAACGCTCTTAACATCCATCATTGAAATGAAGTCGTCGCTACAATTGATGGTTATTGGCTTAATTGGCTTGCCAAATGCGGGTTTCTGATCTCAAACCCAAAAAAACCTGAACACACACTTTACCCAACTTGGAAATAGAACTCAGAACCTCCAGAATTCGCACTGAGCACTAGGTAAATAACTTGGTAAATATTAATTCTAATATTTGGTAAAGTATTTCTTTAGTAACACGAACCCCTTGATCTACAAAAAAAATATGCAAGTTATATCCATGGCATTGCAAAGCTGCGGTGACAGACAGCACAACAAAAGTATAAAAAAATTGGTGTGAACACATTACATAAGACACACGATTACATTTCATCATCAACATCAGCGCATTTTTATGTCCCCACTGCTGGAGCACGAGCCTTTCCTATGGATGGATAGGGAGAACGGGCCATAAACCACCACGCGGGCCCAGTGCGGATTGGTGGTTGTTAACGACTGCTAATGCAACCGGGACCAACGGTTTTACGTGCCTTCCGAATCACGGAGGAGCTCGAGATGATACATTTTTGGTCACCCATCCGATGACTGGCCTTTGCGATGGTTGCTTAACCTCAGCACTCGCAGACTGGGCGCGTTATCCCTGCGCCATCGAGCTCTTCCACATTACATTTTTTACATTTATTATTTATAAAAATGGTTAAAACCTATCACAATATTTGGGGAAAGCTGGTTAATTTAATAATACAGCGTTAATAATAAAACAAAAATTATTTATTATATTTAGTTTTCGATAAAAATGTCTTGGTTAGCTGGATAGTGCAGATTATCTCCTTATCTGAAACAAAAATGAAAGAGAATTTAGATATTTCATATTTTCTGAAATGAACATGTGGGCCACAAAATATGTGTGTATAACTCTGTTTAATCTAATTTGCTTTTTTAACAAAGTATAAGTAATATTTTTTTGCCTTGACATATTGCAGCAAAATCGTGTAGGTATCAAAGTTTTCTAAAATTAAAGTCTTATGTAAAAGAAACTAAAATATCCTTTTTTTATTACATATTACGAGCCGGTAAAGCCTTACAGTAACAAATTGCCTTTAAATGTAATGTGGTGTTATTTTACGCCATTCATCCGATGATTAATGAATGCCGCTCGAACTGCAAACACGCTCTAATACTGTATTCTATCTTACAAAACTGTCAAACGATTCACTATGCGACTTGTGACACAGTGTACCACTGTGCTACCAGTTGTGAAACGGTTGACGCTGTTGGTTTTTGCTTCTAGTAATCTCATTGCGGCCGAAGGTCGGTTCTCATCGTTTGCATAGGCGTTCGAACACCGAATTATAGAGTCACGACTTCTTTAATGTCATTTCAGTTCAGATGTTTCACTTTCTAATTGGGTTCGCAATGTTTGGTGCTACGAGTGTTATGACGGTTGTACACTATCGGGCGAGACAAGGGAGCCCACTGTACTATTTAATATGAGCATACATGTTCGTATGGACAAATCGACAAGCATTATTTGCACCAGACAGTAGTCAATATTTTTGTCTATATATTATATATGTCGTAGCCATATCGTAGATTTGCTCACTTCACGAAATGCTCGAGAATTTCATGAAATGGTCGCATTTCATGCTACTTCATGAAATGGTCAAACTTTGGTGATCATATCGTAAAATATTTACATTACTTACCCACCGTTAGAGGCACTGATATCGTGTACTTTTTGTGTCGATATAATCGATTTGTACAATCTTATGCTGCAAAAAATACTTAACCTAACCGACAGTAAGGATTTCCTACATTAATGATATGGCCAAACCTGGAAGGGCATGTCATCAAACGTTGACGCTTTAACGATATGATCAGTTTAAGCTGGGCATATCATGAAATACAACCATTCCATGAAATGGTCGATTACATCATTAAGATCCGGCCACGACATATACCTACGAGTATATAATAGACCTAAGCTACATGATAATGGGGTCCTTTATAAGAGGTAAGCACCTATGAAGAAGCAAGTTGCAGGTACGCAAGGGGTGGACGGCTAGTGCATCGCAATCCTGACAGATAAATCGGCTACAATATTTGCAGTAACGAATGTAATAGCAGAAAAAATAGCTAGTAGAAAAGTATTCAATGTTCTTTTGTTTAAAAAATTGCAGTCAAAATACATGATAATGGCAATGACGTCAAGCGGTCCCTTATAGATGTGGAAGAAGCAACTTGTAAGTTGGCAAAGGGACGGCTAGTGAACCAGAATCCAGCTCCATTAGCTAAACTCCGCTTCGTAGAGTGTAATCATTTGACAACACTTCGTTAAACAGGGCATTATTAAATTTGTACTTTTTATTTTTAAGTGCTAATTGCTGCACTGAAGCTAAATTAAATATTTATAAAATTTATAAAATACGGTGAAATAATTAAATACCTACCCGACCCAGCCAGGAATCGAACCAGGGTCTTCCGCAATCCGGGCGGCTGCACTGACCGCTATGCTACCGGGAAGGCTGACGTAAGCGCTGAATTTGTCACTGCTTTTTTAAAATTTTTGAGTGCTAAAAGCGGCACAGTGCGCCATCTATCCAACGGTCATTGCAACCGATGGCTATGCAGATTCATCTTCGCAGATGAAATACCACAAATTTGATAACAACGCTATAGTAAATTTTTACTTAAAAAATTAAACTCCTACCCGACCCAGCCAGGAGTCGAACCTGGGTCTTCCGCAATCCGGGCGGCTGCACTAACCGCTATACTACCGGGAAGGCTGACGTAAGCGCTGAATTTATTAATTCATTCATCAGGGCGTTATTAATTCTAGCGTAAAAAGTATGTGACAACTTATCTATAAGGTAATCTTACCTTTCTTTCCTAAATATCTATTTAGGCGCATGGTTTTACATTAACTGTTTAGCCCCTCCAGAATACCAATGTTGCAGCGGCCTCACGTCGCTGTGCATGAGGCTGGGGTCTAGTTGGCCACACTTTGTCTTCTGTTTTGTTTTTTATTGTGAACTAGCTGACCCGGCAAACTTCGTACCGCCTAACAGTCAATAAATGTCGTGTTACAGTTTAGCTGAACTTTATTTATGATTTTATGAAAGTAATGCAATTAATACAAAATTAATTGAGTTCACTACCTTATTAAAAAGGACAAAAAATGATTATTGTGGGTTATCCCTAAGAGATAGACATATACCATCGCTGACTTTTTTGTAGACCTTTTTAAGGTGTACAATACTGTAGTACATTATTTTGATCTACCTCGTAGGGTTCAGCCAGCGTTTGCAATGTAAGCGCAAAAAAATTTGAAACCTCTTAAGTTATCAGTGTTTCTCTATTATATTATGCATGCAATGCAGCATGTATTTTTACACATAAACCTTTCTCTTGAATCACTCTATCTATTAAAAAAAAACCGCATCAAAATCCGTTGCGTAGTTTTAAAGATCTAAGCATACATACATACATAGGGACAGCGGGAAGCGACTTTGTTTTATACTATGTAGTGATGATGAAGGTACTTTACTTACTTTACGTACTTTACCATCCATAGGGAAGGCTCGTGGCCCAGCAGTGGACAGGTGGTGCCCTGCCCTCCGACCGCCTAACCGATCGCTTTGACTACGCGTATAGTTTATGACGCCATCTTGTCACCTCGCATCGCCTATGAAAGCAATATCAAAAGCTAAAAGCTATAGCTTTCGATATTGCTTTCATAGGCGGCACGAAACGACAAGATGACGTCATAAACCACACAGGAAGTCAAAGCGATCGGTTAGGCGGTCGGACCCCAGGAGTGGTTTGTGGACACGTCACCGATTTAGGCCCCTCCAGAATACCAGCGTTGCAGCGGCTCTATGTCGCTGTAGCAGGTGCTGAGGCTGGGGCCTAGTTGGCCACACTTTGTCTTTTGTGTTTGTTTTGTATTGTTATTGTGTATATCGTGTAATTTTGTAATGTGTGGCAATAAATATATTTTCATTTCATTTCATTTTATTTCATTTCATTTCATTTATTCCATTTTCAGTGGGGGCAAAAAAATGAGCTGATGATGTAGGTACCTACATAGGATTTTTTTTTTTTCAATATTTTTTAACATATACCTACCTAATTATTTTTGTTGTACTTAGTGTGTGCCGACAAACGTATTCTTTTCTTTCTATTTTCTAATTAAAAAGTTGTAAAACATAAATGTGATGCGGTCTCTTCTTATTTCACACGAGAGTGTGCAACTGGCATTAGGGTATGCTACCTTGCTTGCATTAAATGTCGAACCGGATTCAATATTAAATATATAAGTTACTAAATATTTAGTCCCATTATTGGTGTTGACCTCGTTCACTGTTATTTATCGTGATCTAAGGCTCCGTTTTACGCATGGAGATGTTTATCTACAACTTTATGGTAAACCGACATGAAGTTTCAAAAGTCTGGAAATCCTACTACTTATATTAATATTTAAAAAACGTATGCCATTCTTATTCAATAGGGAATAAGAATGGCATACGTTTTTTTTTATATTTATATTGTTAGATTTATTTTCGTTTCTTTTAAGTCTTCAAAGTAAACACGTAAGTACTTAGCTATTAATTCGCAAAGAACCAAATTAATAATAAGTGATGATAACGGTCTACGAGTGCTGAGGTTAATCAACTTTCGCAAAGGCCGGTCATCGGATGGGTGACCAAAAACTTATCATTTCTAGCTCCTCCGTGCTACGGAAGGCACGTAAAGCCGTTGGTCCCGGCTGCATTAGCAGACGTTAACAACACTAATCGGCACTGGGCCCGCGTGGTGGTATATGGCTCGTTCTCCCTATCCATCCATAGGGAAGGCTCGTGCCCAAGCAGCGGGGACATAAAATGAGCTGATGATCAATGATAGGTATTAGTCGAAAATTTTTATTTACAGCTGCTAGTGCTTAGAAATATTTGATTTATTTTTTCTCTTTTATTAATACACTAGCGGCCCGCCCCGGTTTCGCACGTGTGTACTTTTTTTATAATATGGCCTATGTTACTCAGCGCTAATGTAGGTAGCCTTCTAATGGTGAAAGATTTTTTTAAATCGGTCCAGTAGTTTTCGAGTTTATTCGTTGCAAACATACATACATACATACACACATACATACATACATACATGCATGCATGCATACATACATACAACATACATACATTTATACATACATACATACATACATACATACATACATACATACATACATACATACATACATACATACATACATACATACATACATACATATTAGTATAGATGTGGATAACGTCGTAACTGTAAACTGGATGCAGAAATACCTCGATCGAAAAGGATGGCTAACGTGACAAGCCAAATGAGGTACCTGCTGAGTGTAGGCCACTTACCAGTATATAGGTATATAAAAGAGTGAAAAAGGAGTAAATAAATAAAAATAGTCATAATCATTATAAGTATTATATTAGTCCACTGCTGGACATAGGCCTTTCCAAGTGCACGCCACCGAGCACGATCCGCGGCTACTTTTATCCAGCTCTTGCCGGCCACCTTACGAAGATCGTCGCTCCACTTAGTCTGAGGGTCACCCACACTACCTTTGCGGATACACGGTCTCCATCCAAAGAACTGGTTTTCCAAAAAGGTAATTGGTAAGAAAATAGTCTTATTAAAATTTATTACATATTAGGTCCTTACCTATGAAATTGGAGTTTTGTATGAAGATTTTTTTATAAAATTTTACTTTTCGTACTAACGTTTTTTTAACTTTCTTAGCTTCTATTTATTTTAACACTACAAAAATTGTAAATAAGATAAAGATAAATTTTTATTGCTGTATAAAAACTTAGTCTAGATACAAAAGACTTATGTAAAGTAATTGGGGTTAGTGTATATAATATTATGTATTACGTAATACCTATGCTAAGCAATCAATATTGCCTGTGTATTAGGTATCTATCTAGAACAGAACGTTAGTGCTTATTCTACAATAAAACATTTACACAATAATAATGACTAACTATTTTAAATGCGGAACTGGAAAGTACTTGAATGATATTATTAATTGCTCTACTTAATTAGAATTTTCTAGATGGTCTAAAAATTATGTAATTACTAATAATAATTTCTCTGTGTCATCATATGTTTTCCCCTTTAGCCAATCTTGTACGGTTTTTTTACATTGTGCTTTGTTCATGGGGTAAATACATAAAGAAAAATTTAATCTGTTGTACAGAAAACTACTCAGATGACAAAAGAATCTGTGCGTGTTTGATCTTCTGAATCGCTCAGTAGAACAGACAATATCAGCACGTCTTCGGCTGGTTTCGAGCGCAGGGTTAAAGGGCATTAATGAGTGTTTTTTAGTGATTGTTAGTAATATGAAAAGCTGGCGTACGGATAGGACATCGCATTTGGTAAGGAGCTCTACCGTCGGGAAGCGTATTGGTCGGAATGTGCTGACTTTTAGAACTGCTCTCTGCGCTATTTCTAAGTTTATCATAATAGTTTTGTGTGCACCGCCCCATGATGTTATACAATATACAAATAATGACTGACAAAGTGTCAGATATATTGATTTTAGTAGACTACCGCATGCAACGTGCCGAAGATTTTTAAAGACGTAAATTAACTTTCTAACTCTAGATGTAAGGGCTTCAATATGTGGTTTAAATTTCAAATACTTATCAATTATTATCCCTAGGTATTTAATATTGTCAGTGCAGCTGAGCTTAGGGCAGGAGCAAGTGTCAGGCGAATCATTGCACAGATGGGCTGTTATTGAATGTGAGTTTGGGATAGGCTGGGATAGTGAATTATAGGAAAAAGTCATATATTTTGTTTTATCTATGTTAAGTGTCAGTAAGTTATTTCTAAGCCACTGAGTGACTGTATTAAATCCAGATTGAGCTAGTTTGTAAGCCTCGTTCCACGTGTCCGCGCTGAAGAGCAGAGCTGTGTCATCGGCATATGATATTATTTTTCCGCTTTTGGAAAGAGGAAGGAGGCATAAGTCGTTAATGTAGGTAAGAAATAGCAAGGGTCCTATAATGCTCCCTTGAGGAACACCATATTCAACATTCAGTTCATCACTCATAGTGTCATCTATCATAACACGTTGTGTCCGATTAGAAAAATAATCTTTGATGAGGTTATGTGGAACACCCCTTATACCAAGTTCATATAACTTCTCGAGAAGTATAGATACCGAAATCGTGTCAAATGCTTTTGCGAGATCAAGGAATATGACTAAGCACTTTTTTTGTGAGTCCAGTCGCCTTACAATATAGTCAGTGAGCTGATGTACTGCATCGTCAGTCGATCTGTCTGCTCTAAAACCGTATTGAGTAGCTGCTAAGAGTTTGTTATTTTCTAAGTATTTTACAAGTCTTTTATAAATGAGTCTTTCTAGGATCTTGGATATTGATGGCAGTATGGCTATGGGACGGTAGTTATTCAAACAACTATTATCTCCATTTTTATAAATAGGGTGAATAAGAGCCTTCTTCAATACATTAGGAAAGATTCCTTTTGCGAAGCATAAATTAAAAAGATATGTAAGCGGGGGAGTAAGTTTATCTTTAAATTTTTTATGAAAGCACTAGATATTTTATCAATTCCAGTGGCACAGTCATTTCTTAAAGTCATAATAATTTGTTCAATTTCGGTTTCGTCAGTGTCGAATAAGGCAAACGAGTGTAAAACTGGTAATTTGAAAGGGGGTGCTATACAGGAAAATGGCTGCATGTTACTGACTTTCGCTTTTGCAGCTAGGTTTTTCCCGATGTTGACAAAGAAATTGTTTACTCTGTTCAGGGAATGTGCAGGCGTAGCAGAATTTGCAATGAGTTTATGGGCTTTAGGTTTGGGCGGTTTGGTTTTAGTTGTGTAAGTAATGTTTTTGATGACTTTCCATAATTTCTTCTTGTCGTGACCCGCATTATGAATTTGACTTCTTTCATACTGTCGCTTTAATTTCTTTAACAAATTATTACAAAAATTCCGATATCTGTAATAAGTAATTTTATTTATTTCACTGTCTGGGTTTTTATTAAGTGTTCTGTGAAGTTTATCACGATGCTTAATGCAGCGTAATAGTCCAGGAGTTATCCAAGGTTTCATGATTTTATAATGGCGGGATAACAAAACAGTGCGTGTATTAGACTCAATTATTTTAGTTAAAGATGATAAAAGGTATTCGGTTGACTTATTAACGTCATCCGAGTTGTAAATAGTAGACAAGTCTAAGTGGCTAGGTCATGTGCCACTGACTCATATTGCAGCGTCGTATGTTTTACTTTTGCGTAAGACTTATCGTAGCGCTGTTGCAAACACAACAATAAGGAATTATGATCTGTCAAAGTAGATGTTAGTATAAAAGTTTTTAAAGGGATGTTTGTCTTGGCTAAATTATGATCTAAACAGTTTCTTTCTCTAGTAGGATGCAAATGAGTGGGTAGGTAACCTAAACAGGCTGTCTGAGTTAAATATTCTGATGAATTACGATCTATATTTCCGGGTTTTCTATCGATGTTTAAATCGCCCATGACAAATACATAAAAGTACACTCAAAGACTGTAAAAAGTTGGAAATATTATGATAAGAGGGAGAACGATATATAGCTACAATAGCGGTGTCATTGTTTATTTTTGCAATTAGACAGTTTGCATCTACTAGGTCAGGTTCATCTATAATTACCTTGCTCAAATTACTTTTAATGTACAATGTTACACCATCATTTTTTAAAATATTAGTTTTGTTAGTAGTGTATGAGACATAACCGGGTAATTGAGGAATACAAGAAGCTGTGGACAACCAGCACTCAGTCAGTACCATTATGTCAATTTCTACATTGATTTGACTAAGCAATGCTAACATACCATCAAAGTTACAATTAATGCTACGTATATTTTGTATAAAAATATTATGACTATGCTTAATATTACTGATAAACGACGAACATGTATGTGGCTCACAGACCAATGAGTCATATTCATATGAAGAGTCTAGTTCTTTAATAATGTCATGAGTTACATTACCCATCCTTGTGCTGCGTTAAACTATATGTGCGGCGCTCTAGGCGCCCTCATAGTCAATTGAACTCATGTATCGTGACTCAGCCATTTTTCTTGCTGGACACTGTTCATCCCCGGTTTTGTGGTGGCTGGGCTTGTTAAAGCGCTGGCACGTTGCACAGTTTGCGGGTTCTTGCTGTTTTGAGCATTCTTTTATTGAGTGACCGACGCGGCCGCAGTGCCCACACGTACTTTCGGTCTCACGGCAATATTTCGCCGAATGCCCATATTGTTGGCACTTGTAACATCTAGTCACAAATGTGTAATCTCTTACTGGGCAGGAAGTCCAATTGATAAAGACTCTTTCCTGATCAATGATAATTTTGCGAAGGTCAGAAGTTAGCTCCAGTACAAAGTTACAATGTGCCGCGTCTTTTTTACCTGATTTGTGGCTCAGTTTTATCGAGCTAAGGAACTTTTCGCGACCCAGGTGTTGATGCTTGTCCGAGATGTTTTGTTCATATAAGCATTCAAATAGGTCCTTCTCAGAAGTGGTGCCGGGTACTCCTAGCAATATAATTTTAGGCCTACGTTTTGTGGTCTCTTCCACTTGCAAACCTGAGCTTTTAAGCTTTTCGGAACGCTTTAACTTCTCGAGGTTGTCTTTTCCTTCGGTGCTGATTAATATACCTCCACCTTTGATCTTCCTCATCCCTCGGACATGTAATTTAAGTTCTTCCGGTTTGATGATGGTCTGAATGAGCTTCTTAGTCTCTTCGCTCGACTTATCTTTGCTAGCTGGATAAATAGCAATGGTACTGGTGCTGGGGGGTCGGATTACAGAACTATTTCTAGTTCTAACCACATCTGCGAAAGATATGCTGGGTGTCTGGGCCTTTGGAGCAGCGCGAATGCATTCTTTGATCACTTCGAGCTGATCGTCAAGTTGGGTAGAAGTCTCTTTTTGATCGGTCAAGGTCTTGATTGTTATTTGTGCTGTAATATATTTTTGTTTCAGCGATTGATACTGAACGGTCAGTTGAGATACACCTCCCATCACATTTCTGCTGACGGTGCTTATTTTCAGCTTTTGCTCTGTATTCAGTTTACTCTCGCCTGAAATTGTGCATATTTCGTTCAAGCACTGTTCAATGGAAGAGAGCCATTGCTGAATTTCGTGGGTCGATACAGCTTCGATCTTTGTTGGTCCTTCAGCTCCTTCAGTTGGTCTTTTCTGCGGTAATGGTGGTGGGCTCCTGCTAGTCCTCGTACTCCGGTTGAAGGGACTATCCATTATTGAATTAATATTCAATAAAACAACAGAACAACACTATTCTCAATATCTGCATGACTAACTTGCGTTGGCCTAGTTTTACGCGGACGTTACTTGACACAGATTTTAATTAATAGAAATTAATGTGTAAATAAAATTTAATTAGCAGATGGCACGTCCATCTGCAAGCGATGATGCTGATTCAATGTAGAGTAGTATGTTTGTTTCACTAGCTAAATATAGCAGACATTAAAAAGAAAAAAAAATAAAGTCCTTTCAAAGCAACAATGAAACAAAAGGACAGTTACGTTAAATAAAAAGTTAGTCGACTTAAAAAAAAAATTGGGCGATAAAGACACAAAATTAATAATCATTGTTATTGCTGAAGTCTAAGTAACATAGTCCTCATTAAAGGTGTATAATAATATTAACAACCGATATTGACATTTAGAAGTAATACGTGAGAAAAAACTCCAATTTAATTGGGTAAGGACCTATTATTATTAATAAAATATTCTTATTAAATAAGAATATTGATTATAAAGAAGTAACAGTATCCTACGAAATATTTCGCTTACTGAGAGACCAAACAACTGTAAAAAAAAAATTAAAAACATAAAATATTAAAAATAGTTAATGACGGTAGTTGTTGACATTGAATGCCCATTCAATTCAAATCAAGCCTTTGGCTTTCAAAGTAAAAAGTAAATAGTGTTGAATAATTTCGGCGGGCTAGTTAGAACCACGATAGCTCAATTGGGAGAGCACCTGACCCGGTATGTCAGAAGGGTGCGGGTTCAAATCCTGCTCGTGGAAATTTTTTCAACATTTGTGTTTTTGTAATTTGTTCGCAACAAAATTTGCGTTAAAAAATTATATAAACATTTTACAAACAACTGTAGTCAGAAAATCTTTTTGCAACTAACGGAACACTATGACAATAATGCTAGAGTAAATGTTGTCTGTGGTACGTCCTATTAATATCCGGGCCGGATATTCTCATTGCGTATTCCTTCTCCACACCAATGTCTATGGTTTTGTTTGGCTACAATTTAAAAGCTTGCTCTGAAAACTTATTGATATAGAGTCTTAGTTTTTTACCTTTATTTTAATATTTCAGTTCGCATGGTAGACGTTCTGTTGTCTTCAACATTATTTAACAAAAATATTATAAAATGTATTACTTTATGTTACAGGTAGACTGATCACGAACCACGAAATCTCTAGATAAATTAATAAGTAGGCAATCTAATCGTCATATATCAATATATACTTCCTTTGTATGAACTAAAGAAGTATTATCTATATTTAATATTATGAAGCGTTTGTTTGTTTGAACGCGCTAATCTCAGGAACTAATGGTTCGAATTAAAAAATATTTTTGTGTTGGATAGTTAATTTATCGAGAAAGGCTTTAGGCTATATAACATCACGTTGCGACCAATAGGAGCGAAGCATCAGCGAAAAATGTTTCAAAAACGGGAACAAGAGCCTAACAAATTAAAAATGCTGCCGAAAGTCACTATTCCACGCGGACGAAGTCGCGAGCACAACTAGTTTATTTATATAAAATGTAAGAGAAAATACTTTTACAAAAGAAATAGTATTAAGAAGATCACTCCAAAGAAGACCCTATTTCAATGATTATGGTGTTTCAAACATTTCTACGCTCACTACAAATATAGTGTACTAACAAAATTAATTCTTTGCATCTAGTAAAAATGTTCTACCTCCAACATATATATAACAAGCCACTTTCCTCTCGCCACTCGCTGCGACCAGCGTGTGGTAATTCAATAAAGATAATCCGGCAGATACGGCTGCGATATACATCTACAGAGCTGTACACATATAGGTATGTTGCTATGAGAACGGCGATATACACCACGATACTGAATAGGTATATGTTGCCATGTGAACGGACCAGTTGTTAAGCTGGCGTATGTGTGAACGCGTGATTACCAATTGGTTAGAAAGACACAGTTTCTGTTATTAAAACGGAGTAAAACCGTTCAATAATTATCAATTACAATACAGGGAGTAAGTAAGCTTCTGACATAACAAAACTTTCTGAATATAGATACTTAAAATAACATTTATCCTAACTTAAAATATTTCAGCTATATTGGTCCAAAAGTTTGGGCTGGGCGTTGATGAGTCAGTCAGTAAGTCCAGAACTTTCTTTTCGTATAAAAAATATCTTGTCTTGTAGTTGTAGATCTAGGTATTAAGTAAGTAAATAAATAGCCTATATATGTTGTCTTGTAGTTGTAAATCTAGGTACTAAGTAACTAAGTAAATAGCCTATATATCTTGTTGAGTTATGATCAGAAAGCCTAACTTGCAGAACGTCTTTAAAGCAAGACGTCTACAATGCTTAATAACTAAAATGCAGATAGCCTAACTTGCAGAACGTCTTTGAAGCAAAACGTCTACAATGCTTAGTTTTGTAGTTGTAGATCTAGGTACTAAGTAAGTAAGTAAATAGCCTATATATCTTGTTGAGTTATGATCAGAAAGCCTAACTTGCAGAACGTCTTTGAAGCAAAACGTCTACAATGCTTAGTTTTGTAGTTGTAGATCTAGGTACTAAGTAAGTAAGTAAATAGCCTATATATCTTGTCTTGTATTTGTAGATCTAGGTACTAAGTAAGTAAGTAAATAGCCTATATATCTTGTTGTAGTTGTAGATCTAGGTACTAAGTAAGTAAGTAAATAGCCTATATATCTTGTCTTGTAGTTGTAGATCTAGGTACTAAGTAAGTAAGTAAATAGCCTATATATCTTGTCTTGTAGTTGTAGATCTAGGTACTAAGTAAGTAAGTAAATAGCCTATATATCTTGTCTTGTAGTTGTAGATCTAGGTACTAAGTAAGTAAGTAAGTAAATAGCCCATAACTGTCCCACAGCTGGGCAAAGGCCTCCATCATTGAAATCAAGTACAAGACCTAGGTCTAGGTAGTGTCTAGTAAAGACATTTTTTGCGATCAAATGGTAACCTATTGTAGCTGGAAATGATATCTACTTACACTTTTTTGAAAAGTCGTAAACATACCCGTATAAGTAATATAATATGTCAAGTGTGTACGAGTAGAGTTTGAGTTCGGACGACCTCCTTGGTTCAGTGGTTTGTACACCGGTTTTCTTGGTGTCGCCATCTCTGAGGTCCCGGGTTCGATCCCCGGTCGGGTCAATTTAGAAATTACTGTTTTTCTAAATTGTCTCGGGTCTGGGTGTTTTCTACGTATAATAAGTATGTATTTAAGTATTTTAAGTATGTTTATCCATAGTGTAGTAACCATTTAGCGAGTTTCATAACAAAGCTTCTCTTGGGCTAGATAATTTGTGTGAGTGTAGGAATTTTTTTTTTATTTTTTTTTAATTTTTTAGTTATGCATGTCAGAGACAGGAAAAAAAAGTATGTAGTTAAGAATATAGAGTTCACAAATAAGTTTGCGTTACAGAAGCGTTTGTGTTGCGCGTTAGATGGCAACTAGTGCGCGTTAGCCTACGTGACTGCGCGTCGCACTTAAAACTACTTATACTAATAGCAATAATTATTGAGGTTACTAATTAATAACAATAAAATCAAAATACCAATGTTCGGTTGCTAACCGTACAAAGTGTATGACGAAGCGTTTTACCTTCAAAGACAGAAACCAATTATTTAGTAAAGACGCCTTAATATCAATCTTTTCAAAACTGTCAAAGGAGATGTATAATTTTGTATGGAGAAAATGCCAACACCTTGTACACAATACCGAAAGATAGCTAATGTATGAAATAAGCTTATTCGAAATGATTTTCTTCAATAAAAAATTTGAAAAACTATAGTAGGTTTTCAAATTTTTTCAATCAACCTTCATACCATAGGGATATTGTTTGTCAAAATTGTTTTTACAGCCTTAGTGAATATTTAAATTTTAATAAATAATTAATTAATACTATGTAATAATAATAATATGGATCTAGTAAATGTAAATTTTTAAATAAGTATAATAAATATATCGTAATAACTTTAGCCTAGGTATGTATGTATTATATTCTGTATGGATAAACTGTTGGTACTATTTATTATTTAAGAACTAGGTATATTGTACACAGTTATACAATAAATAATTTCTATTTCTATTTCTATTTCTATAGCAAATAAACAATTTATTTGATTTGATTTGATTTTAATAAATAAATGAATAGTTTTCATGTCAAAATTATCTGAAACACTAAGATAAATCAACTTTCGTGATGGCAGCAGCGGTATTCTGGCAATGTCAAGTAGCTGTCAAAACAACGTATACGTAACAACGTCTTTCGGTTCCTATTTTACATTTTTACATAGAAACGATAAAGCGTATTGAAGTATTAAGTAATTATTTTAACTGTTTTTTACATTATTATTTTTTGTAAATGTACAGGGTCTTAGCACAAAATTAAACATCTTCTTTCTTCAATTAATGTTCAACCATGTGCCATATAGGTAGGTACTTAAAGTTCAAAGTCTATTGAGCAAATATGACAAATTGATGTAGTCTGATGTAAGTACAGACGTGTATACCTACCTACCTAAAGCCTACGAGAGTGAATTCAAATGTTATGTAGATGGCGATAGATACGAACCGTTATGTACTACGATTAAATAAGTAATTGGCAATATGTTTTTTTTGGAGAGAGATTGCTGATTGCCTCTAACGGCATTTTCAGCATCACCGGGCTTTTTTGGGGGCGGCGAGGTACGTAAAGGGTACCTCAAGCCGTGTTGAAACGAATCACCTTCGGAGGATTTCTAGAGGGAACGGCATCGCACACTTAAACGTGCGCGTCTCCGAGCCCTGCTAGAGTCTCCGAAGGGTTCGGATCGGATCGGATTGGCAATATTATGTGGTCTCTGCAAGTCTGTGGGAGTCATAATATCGTTTATCTACACTAATGTTGTAACATTCTACTTATGTTTCCAATACTTGACTTATAATTACTACTGTTATAGCGCAGACAACAAAACACTCAATTTAAGCAATTTCACATGATGGTATAATATCCACATCGATATCGTAAAATCTCATTATAACATCAATAAAACGCGACCAATTAACCTGGCGAGCCTTATGTCAAAATCCTCATACAAGTTGTATAAAATTTTGATATAAGGCTGGCTTTTGAAAACAGTTGGGTTATACGTGAAAACTTCGTCGAAACTACTAAACTTACATACACAAAACTCTTTGGTAAGATCTTGTGCCAATTAAATAAAAAAAGAACAGCGCGCGCTCGCTCCTGATTGGCCCTGCGCGCGCAGCTGCGCTCTCATTGGTTAGATTTTAATGGCGGAAATTTGAACAATTATTATAAATAAACTATTGTCAGCTTTTACTCTTGTTGTTTGACTAATTGCATTAGTGAAGATAAAGTAGTGTATGCAACTGCATATAACACGGGTATTAAAACACTCGTTACTATTATGAAACTCGCTGCGCTCGTTTCATAAACTCACACTCGTGTTTTAATACCCTTCATTATATGACAGTTGCATAAACTACTATTTCCGAACGAAAAGGGTTCAGTTAGAATACATAGGCACTCACAAATTGACTTTGTGTAACTAGGTATAGACTTTTAAACTTTTGCGTTCGATTTAATTCAATTGTTCATTTAAATGATACTTTACTCTACTTTAATTCAATATTACAAAGTGGTGACGGTCAGCCCGTGACCTAGGCTTGCCTAAGATACCTACCTGTAGTAAATAGTTTGTTACTCTGTAAAAACATTGCCTTTGTGTACTCGTATAAGAAACTACAGCAGAATTTTGGGAGTCATGTAAAGATTTTTATCTACACTAATGTTGTAACATTCTACTTATGTTTCCAATACTTGACTTATAATTACTACTGTTATAGCGCAGACAACAAAACACTCAATTTAAGCAATTTCACATGATGGTATAATATCCACATCGATATCGTAAAATCTCATTATAACATCAATAAAACGCGACCAATTAACCTGGCGAGCCTTATGTCAAAATCCTCATACAAGTTGTATAAAATTTTGATATTAGGCTGGCTTTTGAAAACAGTTGGGTTATACGTGAAAACTTCGTCGAAACTACTAAACTTACATACACAAAACTCTTTGGTAAGATCTTGTGTGTCGCTCCTGATTGGCCCTGCGCGCGCAGCTGCGCTCTCATTGGTTAGATTTTAATGGCGGCAAGTTCACTGTGACAATACACGTACGCGTGAATTTAATGTTTCGCAATGTGTTTTGTTTTTAAAATACAAATTAAAAGTTAAAAATGGACAGCGACGATGATATTTGTACGCCTCCGGATATTCTAGAATTGGCAACAAAAGTAACTCACAATCTTTTGCCAGAAAAATCTAGAAAATTATATGAAAAAGAATTTAATAACTTTTTGGCATAGAAGATCGAAAAGAAAACTACATCATTTTCTGAAAATGTCATTCTTGTGTATCTCAAAGACCTCTCCGACAAATTCAAGCCATCTTCTATGTGGGCTAAATATTCTATGCTCAAGTCCACACTGAGTATCTACAACAATATTGATATCACGAAGTATTCAAAAGTCATAGCGTTCCTGAAACGCAGTTCAGAAGGACACAAGGAAAAAAAGTCCTTGACGTTTACATCAGGTCAAATAAAGATGTTCCTGAAAGATTCGCCAGATATTTTGTATCTTTTTGAAAAGGTAAGTGTATTTTAGTTCTGTTATTTAATCTACCTAGTACTTACGTACTGCACACGCAATTTATCTAGACACTCCGTTTAAGCGCTTTGTGTATAAATTAGGTAGTAGGTACCTACACTTTACTACTTCATAAATCATAGTTTTTGCCTTGGCTATGTACCTCAAGCTTATTATATCGTTTATTGTTACAGGTTGCACTAATCTTCGGCATAATGGGGGCATGCCGAAGGCAAGATCTATACAACATCCAGTTCGATGAAGTCTCTAACATAGACGACAGTACAATCATGGTGAAAGTTTCGAAAACAAAAACGAAAATAGATCGTTCTTTCATTGTGACGGGCAACTGCTATGCCGTATGTAAAAAATACATGGAACTTCGACCCACCTCCTGTCGAAACCCTGCCTTTTTCTTGAGCTATAGATCGGGGAAGTGCGTCGATCATAGAACTGGTATTAATAAATTTGGTGCTCTGGGAAAAACTATCGCAAGTTTTTTGAATCTGCCTAACCCAGCGTTGTACACGGGGCATTGCTTCCGGCGCACCTCGGCGACCCTTCTCATAGATAGCGGTGGTGATTTGACCGCACTGAAACGACACGGGGGGTGGAAGTCTTCTACTGTGGCTGAAAGCTACATTGATGAGTCTTTAATGAATAAAATTCAAGTCTCAAATACGATCTTGAACAGTATAGAAAACAAGACGAATGAAGTAATTAAAAATATTCCAACTCCGTCTACGAGCTCTACTGCTTGCCCCGCGACCGCTACAGCTGCTGGATCAATAATTAACATTAACTTTCAAAATTGTACCATCCAAAATTTGAACAATTATTATAAATAAACTATTGTCAGCTTTTACTCTTGTTGTTTGACTAATTGCATTAGTGAAGATAAAGTAGTGTATGCAACTGTATATAACACGGGTATTAAAACACTCGTTACTATTATGAAACTCGCTGCGCTCGTTTCATAAACTCACACTCGTGTTTTAATACCCTTCATTATATGACAGTTGCATAAACTACTATAATAAGACGACGACTCACTAATCTACTGTCTTTTGTTAAACATTTAACAGTTCGAATGAAGGAAAAAGTCTTTATACCTATCTATGTCTTTAAAGTCTCTTGTAATTATATCTAATACCTTTAAACGAGCAATTCTTGTTAAATATATAATCTGAATCTCGGAAACAGCTCCAACGATTTTCATGAAATTTAGTATACAGGGGGGGCGATAAATCGATCTAGCTAAGTTCCATTTTTAGAAAATTAAAAAATTAAAAAATTCCGAGCAAAGCTCGGTCATCCAGGTAGGTACTATAATAGCATTCTGGATGCAAAATTAAAAAATAATAGAAAATATTAAACCAAAACGGTTGAAAATAAGTATAAAAGGAGGAGTAACTATTAAATAGGAGGTGCAGCGGTCAAAGCGTTCCGGTAACGATGGTGTAAGTTAGCAGTTTTCTCAATTATCAAGCAAGGTTATGTGACTGAATAACTTAGGATTCCCACTAGTCAGTCCTTGCAAGAACATGGCAGTCATTAAAATCCAATAACCCGTATTAGTCTATCGTGGTAAGTTTACAACCTATGGGGAGGTTTTTGATCATATGGGAAGGCCTGAGCCCAACAGTGAGAATATTAAAGGCTGATATTAATAACAAATCTAAATTAATAAATCCCTCCGCATATAACCAACCGAACAAACAAAATGCATCGCTAACAAAGATTTGCATTCGAATTAATCACAAACCCTCAGGACTTATAAAATTTAATTCCGCCCCCGTGACAAGCTTTAATCACAACCCTCCATTAGCTAAGAACAGGGAATAATTTCATTAACATCCGCATATCCTTACGTATCCGTGACAGCGAGCGGATACGCGGATATTCCGCATCTATCATACATCTGGCCCCTTTGTTTCGGACATCACTGGCTGAACTAAGTGTTGGTAGGCGTCTAAACTGATATTAATGATTGGATTTGGTGATGTTATTAATGGTGTTAGTGAAAGTAGGATTGATTGAGTGACACGTGTATCCTGGACTTTATGTTTTGGATGGAGCATACGTAACTAATTCAAATTTGTATGGCCCGTTGTTGGATAGGTGTGCTGCCTAGTATAGTTGTTTCACGCATGCGTAGTGCTCAAGCAATTCTGACTAAGATAATGACGTTATGCTAGAATCTTTTAATTTGTCCATACAACAATAATCTGGCCAGTAATACGATTTCAGCCGATTCTTAACAAACTTTTAGAGTGTACAGTATGTTAAAATGGTATCGTGTGGTGAATTTAGAGTTTGTTTTAGTTGTAATATTGTGATTTAAAATATAGTTAAATCCCACTTTCTTTCCTGTTTCTTCATCATTTTAGTTAGTGTCCATTAGTTCTTCCCATTACTAATACTTTGTCGTTTTCATTTGTGTATAGGGGATTCAGGTACTACACAACCTACCCTTTTGGAAGGAAAGCTGCATTCTGAACCGGATATCGAATTATTATGATCATAAGTCTAGATACGGCCCACTTCTCATCTCAAAGGCCTTTATACATGGACACGAGCTATAACATGCCATGCCGACCGAATGCGGGTCTGTGGGTGTCAACGACTGGATAACATAAGCAACAGAACTATGAAACGGCTTAACGTGCCTTTCAATGCATGACAAATTTTAACTACCTAAGTAACCTAAATCGTTATTCTGCTAAAATTGTCGCATTTGTTTGGGGTTGCATCCCAGCTCAATATTTTCGATCTTAAGTTTTGTGATGTATTTTTGGATGTGGTCCGTTAATGTACCTAAGTAAATAAATAAATCAATCATCGACGTCTTACATTTATGAAGCACCACGCTTGCTTATTAATAACAACTAGGTGTCTGTGCGAGTTTTATTTGCCATTTGATAATCATCATCATTATCTCAGCCAAAAGACGTCCACTACTGGACAAAGGCCTCCCCCAAGAATCTCCACCACGACCGGTTTTGTGCTGCTCGCATCCAGATATGGATGCCATTAGTCATTATTATACATGCCATGCATGTTAGACATGCCATTTGATAACGTTAACAAAAACACAAATATGTATGGCATGGCATATCAGCGTCTCCGGTAACAAACGAGTTAAAACTCTGCCATACAAATTCGTGTTTCTATTAACGTTATCGGCTAGCAAATAAAACTCGAGCTTGCAGACCCTGTTCACTACTAACTACCCGTTCGTCTCAATAATCAATATGAGATAAGGAAGACGCAGACTTAAACCAAAATCCAACAAACAAGTGATGGAACGATTTATCTCCTACTTGGCTGTCCCAGATGAGATTGGATTCCATGAGTAGAACATTTGGGGTGATTCGAGTTGATAGTAAATGCTGTTTTGGTAGGCTCAGGGTATTACACAAGGTGCCGTTGAATCAATTACAGATATTTTGAGTACATACGTCACTTGTAATACAAAAAATTGAAGATTATTTATACACCAGTTTTCGAAAATATTATGAACGAATAAACGGAAAATGTATTAATTGACTATAAGTTAGATTACAGCAAACACCAACTGAATTGTGAGTGTCAGTTTTTCGGCAAATCTTAACTTAATAAAATATCCGCCTTAATGATACCCCATAAAAAGTTAGCCTAGCATTACAGTAAGTACTTAATAGATCTAATCAAAATCTTGTAATAAGTAAGAAAGGCTTTAAGTTTTTATACTGTGAAATCCTCATCTCGTTCATAAGGACCTGGGTGAATCTACAAATATTTTGCTATTTTGTTTCCGAATCGTCATTACCCTTATCACCGATTGTCGTTAAAATAGTTTGCATTTACAAGCTTGAAATTGTTATGTAAAATAATGAAGTACCTAGGTATAGTCAAACGTTTCTCATATTCGATTGCATACGTACCTACGGCTGGTAATGATGAAACTCGTGTGAGGAAGCGGACAGCGTCGAGAAAGCAACCGCATTACTTTTGTGGATTCACCGACATGCAGTGGTACCTGTATACTTTTTTAGAGCGTTTAAAGCGTTTATACTTAATGTTTCACAGAGTCCTTAGGTTGCTGATAGTATTTTTTTTCTGTATATTAACTATACCAACGTATGTCTGTATAGGTAATCTCCTTCTCGGTACAAAGTCTCCACCGTAGGGTTTACGAAGTCATGGCTTTGAATTGACGTTCGTAAACTTTTCATTTAGAATTATTTTTTTACTTTTTTTAATCGACTTAACACGTGGGCAGATAGCGTGTCGTCACAACAACCGTTACCCTACGTGTAGCGACAGTGTTGCCATCATGTAGATGTATTAGCTTGATATACATCGATGTGTCCCTACCAAAACAACTTGGCCTCCCCTGCCCTCTTCAACTTAAAGAGATTCAGCTAAACCAGGGGTGATTGCTAACAATCCGCAGCTCAAGCAGAATTGGTTAGTGTAGTTCGGCTTGAGGTGAGCGGTCCTATTGTCGTCGGCTATTGATTAATAACGCAGTTTATCTACAGATATGACAACAATGGTGTCTCAAACCCGACTGCCTTAATGCGTTCCACCTATAGGCTTTATTTACGTACCCCCCCTTGTATTTGACTTTACATGGTGTTCTATTGTTGCAGATATTATTTATGTGCATTATTATTAATGTAATTAACTCTGTTTGTTTTGCTTTGAAGCAGGTGACAATTGAAAAATAATGAATACTCAATAATGTAAGCGGGGTTGAGTAGATATGCAGGGGTGGATCAAAGAAGACTTTTTATCAATAAATAAATAGAAAATTTTAAAGTAGATCTTTGAAGTAATGTTAATTGTTGCCAGTAAAGGCTCTAATTTGTTCACTTTAATTAAGAAAAAGTATTTTAGTCCTTGTCGGTAGGTACCATTATATATTTATTCAACGTTAAAATCCCTTTCAATATTCGCTGCTGCATTTCTATTCATCCCAGTTTAGGTTACTCAATATTTTATTTTTTTAATCCATATTTTGTACCTCTACATAAGAAGGTATCAAACAAAAAGTACTTGATTTTAGACCCTGTATAATTATAAAAAATATTAATTGCATTATTTCGTAATATAGGTACTTTGTGTATTACTATAAATTTACTTTTATAATTAGCTTTAAAATTATTTTGTTTCTATTTTTCAGGTATCATCCAGTGCGATGCGGTGCGCGCGGTGACGTCGACCAAGATCTGAAAATATAAATATAAGTATAAATATTAAAAACTATAAATGTTGTTTTATCTTTTTTATTAATATCTTACCTACGTTTTTTTTATAAAATACAAATTTAGGAAATAGCAACGCAGAAAGAGAAGGGTTGTATAACAAAATTAAGCAACAGTCAAGTCGTTTTATTTTGAAACCGTGCCAATTGTAATTAACATCTGACCTTTCGGATGGCACAACGTCTTTGGTCCTGGGTTCCACACCCACTATCCCACTAAAATGTCTACGTACGTAACATGGCAGTCGTTAACACCCACTAACCTACAGCCGGCGCTTCCCATGCGCTATTAGCCATGTGGGAAGACAACCCGGGTCTTTGAATAATTCCTAAAATTTTCTTAAAGAACCATTTCTGGGTAATGCTTTTTTTTTCAGCTATTTTATCCTACATATTTTTTACATGTCTTTCATGAGTACAATAACTAAACAAACTCTGATGACGATGTAAAGGCCGTCTGAGGTTGGCCTCAACCAAAAGCAAACTCACAAAAAAAATCTGTTAAATTGGTTGTTTAAAAATATCAGCCTGTATGTGATCTGATGGACTGTCAGTTAAAAATTTGACAAAGAGTGTCGTCCTATTATATGCAAATGCTCACCCTTGTTCGTCAACTGATCATCATCTGGCTACTGTTCGGCTTGGTCTGGCCTTCTCATGTATGTCATCAGATATGAGCCTTCATTGGGTTAGATGACTGGTACGTCAGTCTGTTAGCTTGTGACATATTGATATGTATCGATGAAAAAATGGAGTGGTTTAGTAGCGTTACAGAAAAACTGAAACGAACGTTCTCATATGTATTTGTGTATTTATGTCATTGAGTTTTGTCGACAGGAAAGAACTGGCATCTGTTCCACAAGTTTACTTTTTAAAGAAGCCAGGGCAAAAATTAATTTGTAAATTTAAATTAAATTAAATTAATTTAAATTAAATTTGTAAATTTGTGGCAATAAATCATCATATAATTTTATCCATATAATACAAATTATTTTAATTATTTGATTGATGCGCCAAGTTTCAAGTTAGGTCAACTAGTATTAATCGATTAATGTTTCAACACAGTTTATCAATTCGATTCAAAATTCAATCGTGTTTCAATTTCATACTTTAAAAGTAAAGTTTAAGTGCTTATTAATGATAAATTTTAGGTTATGACGCCCTGCAATGACAAATGAAAATATTTTACTATTTTTGAATTAACTAATTATTAAAACTAGTGGTCGCCCAGTGGTTGAAATTCGACCGTAATTTTATTAAGGCTGCACGGATTGTATCATAAGCAGTGAAAAATTAAAAAAGATAGAATGTGAGTTGGGATTGGCATTAACAGACTTCGGCCGCTGCTCTTCCATTTTTGAAATTTTTGAAAAGAGTATATATACGTGTGTGTCAAATACATGGTAGTGTGTGTAATGTTTGTTTTATTGATATAATGTATTTTTATGCATAATTTAAAAAAAATATTAACATTCGGATAACCTTCTCTATAAAAACTATAAGTGTGCGAAATTTCATACTCCTCCGTCCGCGCAATTTTCGTAAAAAGGAGTACAAAGTTTTTGCTTCACGCATTAATATATAGATATTTGCATGAATCAAACTTGAAGTAGGTATATCTTATAACGTAACTGATATAAGACGTAGTTATTGGGTGTTAGCTAACACCCCCTCACATACGCCATGACGACATTCCTAATCAACACCTGCGCTGCATCGGGGAGACAAAACACAGACATGCGAGGGCGTGTTTCTTATCAGGTGTCAGGGGTAGGACGGCTGGTGAAGCATCCTTGTAGAATAGGACACGGATATCGTGTAAACACAAATCTAGTTTTTTCTTCCTTTAGTTGATGGCTTCGTACGATTAGCATATTTAGCCAGTGTGAAAGTAATTTTTCTTACAAGTAATACATAATGAATAAACAATATTCCCTTCCTGTATGATGATGATGAATGATAATAGAAATGAGAAGTAAGAAATGATATACCCCCAACCCCTTGAGTATCTCAGTAAAGATGTGAGGCTTTAATAAGACCTCACGCGGACTTTTTGAGAGAATTCGTAAAAAGTGACGTTACCCTGTTTTGTTTCATTTGCCAACACTCATGCACACTCACGAACACTTAACGGTTAATAATCCACCATTATTTCACATTAATATTCGACATAACACAAATTTTAGAAAATAAAACAAAACCGCAGACATGACTTCACTTTCCCGCCAAGAAACTATCTCTATTTTTAGGGTTCCGTACTCAAAGAGTAAAACGGAAAACCTATTACAAAGACTCCGCTGTCCGTCCGTCCGTCCGTCTGTCTGTCCGTCGGTCACCAGGCTGTAATTCATGGACCGTGATAGTTAGACAGTTGAAATTTTCACAGTTGATGTATTTTTGTTGCCGCTTTTCACAACAAATACTAAAAAACAAGAATAAAATAAATATTTAAGGGGGCTCCGATACAACAGACATGATTTTTTTGGCCGTTTTTATAGAAAACTAACTGACCGGCGGACTTCGTACAGCTTTAACAGTTTCCATGACAACAAATTGGCCCTCTTCTTTTTTTAGTATATGTGAACGAACTCCCGAATATTACAAACAACTTACCTATGTGTTATGTTTGCTGATGATGCTACACTTTCATACCCAATAATCAAAATGATAACATTAAATTTGAAAAAGAAATAATTAAAACTTTAAATGAAACCATATGTTTTCTATCATTAAATCAGACAGTAAATATTTCCAAAACAAAAGTAATACAATTTATATATTATAAAACAAATCAAATTAAACTAAAAATAACGTCTAAATACAAGTCAATAATCGAAATTGTGGATGAAATAAATTTCGTAGGTGTAAATATTGACTCACATCTAAATTGGAAGTTTCACCTAACTAAAATTAATAATAAAATATCGAGCTACTGCTATGCCCTATGTATAATTGCGGAAACATCATATGTAGAAGTAGCCAGAGCCGCCTACTTTGGCCAAGTTTATCCTCTTATTAATTATGGAGTTCTTTTCTGGGGAAACTCTCTTAACGTAAAATCTACCTTTATACTACAAAAGAAATGCTTGAGGACTATTTACAGTATGTCCTCTGATGACTCTGAGACATGTTTTTAGAGAAAAGGGTTATTTGACACTGACGGGTATTTATGTGTTAGAGATGGCTGTTTTTATAAAAAGCAATATTCAGTATTTTAAACGTAAAAGCACAAATAGTTGTAATTTGCTAAAGAGATATGCATATGCCTTGTTTTTACCAAATATTAATATTGCCCTGTATCACAAAATTGCCTATGTAACTGGTATCCAAATATGCAATGATCTGCCCTCAGATCAAAAAGCCTTAGTAAATTAAAGCTGTTTTAAAATTAAATTAAAGAGATGGCTTATAGATAAGGCGTTCTAATATTTCGGAACAAAAACAGCATAGTGGATAATTGCATGCCCGACTAGGGTAAATTGTTGTTCCCATTATTATATGCCTAACATCTGCTATGTATTTACACAATTTTAAGGCAATAAAAATGTATCTTATCTTATCTTATCAAAACAAACAAAACGTTGACAGTTTCCATGACAACAAAACAAACAAATCTTTCGTCCGCTTAAGAACACCCGTATACCATGAGGGACCCCTATAGCAGCGCTACCTCCGGATCCAATTATAAATCTAAACCATTCTCGAATTCACTTGAATACACACAGAAAATTTCATCCAATTCGGTCCAGCCGTTTAGAAGGAGTTCAGTAACATACACACGCACAGAAGATTTATATATATAACTAGCAGCCCGCTCGCGACTTCGTCCGCTTGAGTGAATATCTGTATCCTATAGAACCCTATGGCAGCACAGCGCCTATCAGGTCCAATTGTATGCATGTTTTATACATATAAACCTTCCTCTTGAATCACTCTATCTATTATAAAAAAACCTATCAAAATATGTTGCGAGCTAAGCATACATTAGGTACATAGGGACACCCTGCTACACACTACTTAAAGTTATTACTGACACCCCCACCAACCTTACGGTTATAAAGTTAGGTGTCAGACATCCTTACGCAAGCACAAGGGACCATCTACGTCAGGTCATAACACCAGATCAGAACACGCCGGTACGCATCCTTCATCCGGTACTTTTAAGACTAGTGTCCCGAGCTAGTTGCCCCGTGGACACGTATAGTCCACTACCTAATATCCAGATAGGTTACCGGAGCTGTAAGCTTGCTCACTTCATGTTGCACTAAGAGTACAACTCGCAGATACCACTGCTCGGGTCGTTAACTCTAAAGTCGACTACCAAATGTCCTCTTTGGTGGCGGAGTTGTAAGCCTCGGAGTTGTACTTCTCGGTACCCATCCAGGCATCTGATCAATTCCAAAATCCTACGCGGCTGATTAAACCGGAGGCTTTTGCATCTACTAGTTCTCCAGACTAGTGCCAGAGATGTTGGAGAAATACTCAATGATAATCACCGAGCAGAACAACCAACTATGGACAACTCACGTGCCTCGCAGATCCTTTCGCTTCAGGCCCCCTCCGGACCGCTACTCGGACCCGCTCGCTGTGCACGAAATGGAAGCCTGGCCAGACCTCAACCAGGCAGACGAACATTTACACTTCTATAGCTAATCACATGCCACCACGAGTCCAACCCATGTCCGGGGCCTGCCGGAGACGCCCGCGAAGGAATAACCGGAAGAGGGCCTAGGATCCGGAACTCCCGTGGTACCCTTGAAAAGACAGCCGGACCCGTAGTTCCAGCTGCCATACCCTACCTATCAGGGTCAGTAGATAGGGACATATACTTACATAGGGACACAACCCGCTATACACTACTTTAAAGTTTATACTGACACCCCCTACCAACCTTGCGGTTACAAAGTAGGTGTCAGAATAACCTTGCGCAAGCACAAGGGGTCCCTTGTGCTTGCGCAAGGTTATTCTGACACCTACTTTGTAGGGTGGGGTTTTAGATGGTCATCTACGTCAGGTCATAACGCCAGATCAGAACACGCCGGTACGCATCCTTCATCCAGTACTTTTAAGACTAGTGTATCAAGCTAGTCGCCCCGTGGACACGTATAGTCCACTACCTAATATCCAGATAGGTCACCGGAGCTGTAAGCTCGCTCACTTCTCGTTGCACTAAGAGCACAACTCGCAGTGTACCACTGCTTGGGCCGTCAGCTCTAAAGCCAACTACCAAATGTCCTCTTTGGTGGCGGAGTTGTAAGCACACTCACTTCTCGGTACTCATCCAGGCACCTGATCAATTCCAAATTCCTACGCGGCTGATAAAACCGGAGGCCTTTGCATCTAGCGGGCACCTCTACTAGTTCTCCAGACTAGTACCGGAGATGTTGGAGTAACTACTCAGTGAAAACCACCGAGCACCACACCAACTAAGGGTAACTCACGTACCCCGCAGATCTTTTCGCTTCAGGCCCCCTCCGGACCGCTACTAAGACCCGCTCGCTATGCACGAAATGGAAGCCTGGCCAGACCAACCAGGCAGACGAACATTCCCACTTCTATAGCTAACCACATGCCACCACGAGTCCAACCCATGTCCGGGGCCTGCTGGAGACGCCCGCGAAGGCATAACCGGCAGGGGGCCTAGAATCCGGAACTCCCGTGGTACCCTTGAAAAGACAGCCGGACCCGTAGTTCCAGCTGCCATACCCTATCTATCAGGGTCAGTAGATAGGGACAACATAGGGACAGACAGACAGCGGGAAGCGACTTTGTTTTATACTATGTAGTGAAGATGGTACGGAACCCTTCGTGCGCGAGTCTGACTCGCACTTGGCCGGTTTTTATATGTAATGTTATTAACTGTATTTTGTCGCAAAATAACGAGACCCGGAAAGCAAGGTTAGTATATACTTACCGCGATCAAGGAACGCACACATAGACCCCTTGGACGGACACGGATCTCGGAACCTCTGACCTCTGACTTTTGACCGCCTCTGTGGTCTAGTGGTTAAGACCACTGGTTTAGACCCAGAGGTCCCGGGTTCGATTCCTAGCGGGGGGTACATGTTGGTGTACTCGGTTTGGTTGGTGGGAGGACTTGTTTGCCCGCCTGGCTAGCTACCACCATCTTATCTAAATTTGTCGCCTTAACAATGCCAATGTTTGTAACATTGTTGTTGTGTTCCGGCAGCTAGATATAAGATAGCCAGTGCCTCACTAGTGAGGATTCCGGGTGAAGTGCACTTCCATCATTGGCCTTATCATTACTTAACATCAGGTGAGATCAAGGTTACTGTGCATACCCGTAAATATAAAAATAAAACGAGCGAGCCGTACAATAGTCGCATATGATGTGTAACATTTGACATCTCACCTTAGTATTAAGCAATTTTAACATTATATTCTGAAAAAAATGGGTCAGGTATTACATCATTTTATAACTATAAAATAAATACAGTGAATATTCATTAGAAGACATTTGATATATCAAAATGACCTTTGATAGTTAAACGACACAATATGTCACATATAATAATAATATGTTCTGTTAATAATTTCGATTTAAAATTTGCAAAACGGCCCGCGCTTGCGCGCATCCCCTTCTTCATGTTACACTGTTATACATACTTCCGTCCCATTTCACGAAATCACTCCCACCAATTGTTTAAATAGAAAGCGAGCGGAAAGATGTTACACATAAAAAAAACAGCTTGGAACAGTGCAAGCGCAGCTGTTGCGAGATTCCGTGTCCGTGAGAGGTCGTCTATGTGTGCGTCGCTCGAGCGCGTTTGACTGAAGCCTACCTTCTGTAGTCTTCTTAATACAAATATATTTCTTGCATACTAGCTGTCCCGGCAGACCTTGTTCTGCCCTATTTCTCTAAAACAAAGTTACATTGTTTTTTTTTTTGTTAATGGCTGCCCCGACAGATTTCGTTCTGTCAAAATTATCGGCCTGTCGCAGTCTAATAGAAATAAAATAACATTGAAAGACTTTAGTAATATCTAACGTGATGATATACGTTTTGTAATGTCATAAGGAACACGATAATTTTTGTTTGATTACTTGGCGCGTAAATAAATAAATATGACCTCTAATCAACTTGAAGGCATACCAAAGATAATCCTAACGCGCCTTTGTTATGTTTTGATTGACGTCAAATGTTTGACAGCTGGGGAGGGGACAGAGTGGTTTGTATGGGAAAAGAAAATTGTTGTTTATACTGTTTTCCTCGATTTTTTACGTTTTTCTTTCATTAAGAACTTTCCTCAGACTTCATCAAACACAACAAAAAAGAAATCAGCCATATCGGCTTAGCTGTTCTCGAGTTTTGCGATTAGCAACACATTTAGCGGTTCATTTTTATTTACATAGATTAAATGTACATAAAGATCTTATTCTAGGTAAAATGTAGGTGGCTTACAAACTTAATTACCCTTTTCAGGTACTGAAATTTTCTATAAATTAACATTAACAATTCAAATTATGAAAAGTCTAAACATTACGTTAAATATGGGTCAAAATATTCTGTTAAATTATAGAAGGCTTTTCCCATTAACCAGGTTAATCCTTTCAGTTCTAAGGGTAGATGATTAAAAACTTTTATTCCTGTAACAAATGCACTTTTGTAATGCATATTGTTATTGATCATTGATTGATTGACTCGGCCCAAATTGAAACATCTCCTTTGATAGTTAACTAATTACAGCATACGTGCAAATGGCCATAACATTTGTCTTTATAATGCTTAGCGAAATAAAAGTACATTACTTGTTTTGATTCCGATAATAAATAAATAAATAACTAAATAACTTTAATTTAATATTGTTACTCCCGAACCCTTTCCAGCTTGATTTGTTAATTAAGCTTTACGAGTACGTATGTATAAAATAAACTATAATTGTAGGCACTCAAAATCTAGTATTTTGTATGTTAAACTTGAAACATGTAAAATGTACATGGCTGTTTGAAGGCAAAATAAATTTAAAAAAGTAAATAAGTAAAAATAAATGAACTGGGCTTTATTCTAGTATTTTAGCAACCGTGTCTCTTGCCTGATTTTAATATCTGAACTTTTAGGGTCAAAACAAATTCTTAACGACTCATCGTTAAGAATGTCTCAACTTCACTGTTGCCTAGCATCGGATTGTATTTACAGTAATAATACGAATAGCAAGGACTAGACCTTGATATTTGCAAAATGTTATGATTGGAGGTCGAAGACGAAGTTGTTGACATTGATTAAGGATTACATTGGCTTGCAAAGTAAGTGGATAGTGATTAATAAATTGCAGAATCTAAAAGTGTAAATGCGAATGAATAAGAAAAAGTTTTTAATACTTTTTATTGTAGGTATTAAGGTTGAGTCATAATATAGGTACTTTATTTTCCTAACGTGGCAGCTGGTTATTAGCTCAGTTACATGTCAAGAAACATTGTGAATAAAATAAAACTAAAAAACCTATATGATAAAATGGTGTTTGTAAAAATTGGTTTCCGTTATAACCTATTCTCATTTAAAACGACAACGTGCCTTCAGCGCATATAATAATATACAGTACCAACCTGAATGCAACAGATTCAATACTAAATGCATTACGTATTATGTATTCTACATATGAAGTCTATTTGTTGGAGGCATAAAGATAGCGTGTCATCCGAGAAGTGCTCAGTATCAGCCGGCGCCGACGGGAAGCGGTGTAGCTGAGCATATATATATGCTAAGTGTATATATATACACACGTATATACACACATACAAGGTGGAGCTGAGATACGAGGTGAGAACAAGATTGTCGCTGGCGAGACTTGCTTTTATGTTACATGGGTGGTCGTGACAAAACCAATATGGCCCGATTTTAAGTCGTATTCTTACTTGAACAAAAAGTAAGTAGGTAAGTAATAATAAAACAATTTATAAAATAAAATTATTACCTAGACCTATGTAAGTCGTAAAAGTGAAATTGAAAGTCGCAAAGAGTTGTTTTGTGAAAGCGATTGAAAAAGTCTTAGGTATTAGTTGCACAGTGCATCAGAAGATGATGATGGTGATGATGATGATGATGATGATGATGATGATGATGATGATGATGATGATAAAATAGTAAAAGAATCCGCAAATGCTGCAACAACATACCTTGTATCTAATTAGAATATAATACACTACACTAATACTCATCAATTGGATGGAGGCCTTTGCCCTAAAGTGGGACAGCATTTATTAGGCTATAATTAACTTACTTATATGATTTTCAATGCAAAATAAGTAGGTTACAACTTAACCAAATTATCAGAGAGACTATACCCATAAAAAATCCTTTATCTTAAAACAATATTGAATTGTTTTAATTGAGTTGTCTAAAAGCATTCCACTCCGAGGAAATTGTGGAACTAATGATTACGAGATAATGCGTAAGAAATGGACGAAGGAAACGCTTCCCTACGTCTATTCTGAAAAAGCGAAAAAAGGTTTCGTGATGGAGAGACGAAAAAAAAGACCAAATTTCGTCTCAGGAGAGTAGAGCTGCAGAACCTGAGTGTGCCGCTGCAAAATAGAAAGATCTAAGAACACCAATGAGTAAAGGACATTTTTATTCTTAGCACGATAGAAGTAAGATTCACTTTCAATTGATTCTAAAGACAGATTAGTGACGTAAAGTCCTGACAAAGAAAAACGGTATATCCGTGACTGGTGTGAGCGAGAGGGCCGCTTAAAGGAGCGAGACCAAAATATGGCATTTTGATTAATAGGTAGCCATTGCTCAGAGCGGGCTGTGTACCATTGCTAAGTAATGACCACTCCATAAAGACATGGTTAAGGTTAAAAGAAAATTACTTTATCAACGCCTTGTTTTAAATAAATATCCTGTTTCAGGAAATATTATTGTTGTTTCCAATACAAGAAATTGAGATGTAGCCGAGATCAGCCGCCTTATTGATTGCTACACAAATGATTTATTATATTGTAGTCGTTTGTTTTCTTTATTCTTAAGTTTGTTTCGAATTAAGAAGTTCCGAGTTTTATTACCGTCATTAGGAGTTTGAATTGTATTAGAGGAGTCGCTTCGAGAATTGATTCGGTACGACATAATCATTAAGGAGAGTACAATAGAAAGTTTGACATCATAATTGTTATTGCGCCATTGAAACGTCATTCTTATGCAAATATGCTAGGAATGAACGAGACGCGATCTTCTCACATGGCAAAGGAACTATAACTATGGTATTATGTACCTAAAGCAACCATAAAGAGTTATAAAAAAAACAATAAAAAGGTAGGTAACTAAATTCAAATCGTGCGCCTATGACACTGGCATTGGTTAAAAAGGGTTAAGTCAGCTGTCAGATCGGTCTACCAGCCAGCCATGAGTAATGCGTCGAGATAATCTGTGACAGATTCGTCTTACCAAAAGCCGGCGGTTGACGCTGACTAATAATATTATTCAGACATTTTTCAACCTTGAGTGTTCGGTTCCTGCTTTAATTACCTGAATTCTCACAATGTGAGTGATACTTATCTTTATTTTTGTTTCTGTGACTTATTGGTGGTGGGATTGTGTTAAACTAAAATTGAGATATTTTTTTAAGACTGTGGGTACCTGTTTTCTAGTGAACTCTTAATGAAATTTGTAATTTAGATACTCACATTTTATAAAAAAACGTTAGAAACATAATAATATGAAAATATGAACAAACCTAATAATAATGAACCAGAAGAATGGAGAGATACTATAAAATCGGAAGTGCATAAAACTTTAATATGCAATTACATAAAATAATAAATAATATACATAACAATGTTGTAATAAATTTTAAGAAAGAATGCATTTATAAATTTATACGTAGTAACATAATGGTTTTAGGTAGTTGGAAGGTACCATGACCTTCCGGATTTTCTTATGTGATTTCTTGGTTTTACCCGTTTCTGGCTTTTCCAACATGATTTCGTACCGATATTGGCGCCATTTTTTATAATTTAGATGGTAATTTTCACGGGCGTCTCATTGTTCATGACCTACTTACTGCCACAAATGGCCAAAGGTCATAAAATCTACTTCACCCTTAAATTTGAGCTAGAAAAATTTGGAATCGAAAAGGCCGTTAAATCATATTCTCATCCCACCCAGTTGCTTATGGGGTTGTTGCTGGGCGACAACAGAATGTATCGACAACATGATTGTTCCATGCAGTGTGAGTACGGTCCCAGGATTACCGGATAATGGTGTGTCCATTCTGACTGGCCGCGTGCCGCATCGTGGTCTACCGGGCATAATCGATTACCAACACAACGTACTGCTTACAGTAGGCTTAGCCTTCCCCATGTAATGAGGAGCACCTGGCACTATACATACAGAATCATCTCAGTAACGTCCTATTTATAAATTATGTCTTAAACGTTTATTTTTGTTCTATATTTGCAAAAGTAGTCTATGTAATAGTATACATTATATTTGTTTATATAAGTATATTTATATAAATTGTATATATGTAGGCATATACTGTGCGTATTATAATATATTATTTTTATTTCTAAATTGTTGTCTTCACCCAATGAATGAATGCCTCAGGCATTGAGACCGCCATGTAATATATGTTGCAAAAGTTTTAAAATAAATAAATAAGTACAGGTGTTATGGTATATGTAAGATTAATGCTATTTCAATCGCACTATTTTTATAATGTTTAAGTAATTAGAATTATGGCTTATAATTGATTTTATGAAATTTTGCAATGCCAAAATGCATAAATTTTAGATATTGACAATATGATAAATATTTTTGGTCTATTTGGTTCTACATTAATGGAGAACATGCAATCAGTTCTGTTCAGGAACACTGCTTCGACAATCGGGGCAGGTGACAGAAAAGAGTAACGAATGCTAAATTCTCAACCATCTAAGTATCTATCTACTGTGACCAAGCCAGTACATAGCGGGTACAGTCGGCAGACCGCACCGCGCTGCAGACAAATATCGACGAATTAGCCGGTAATGGCGAAACCATTCCGACATAATATGCCTAATAAAATTCTGACAGAATAGTAGAACAAGAGCACGAAGACACGGTTCCCACGCACGCTTTACTAGGTACAGACATGGGCCTGGGCGTTTTTTCCTACCCCACGATACAATAAACACGAGCCAAAGACCTAGCAATTACAGGTGCCCTCGGGTTTTCAGCTCTCAAACGCCTAAGAAAACCTTATTTAAAGACGGGGAAGCGGATATTTAATGGCATTTCCACTAGAGACCTTGATAGGTATTTATAGATTGTCACTGTAGGTGCTTGAGGAACCTTTAATTTTTCGCTTCCCATAATTACAGGATAAGCTATAGGCAGCCAAAAACAATGCCTTTTAAGAAACAAGTATCGAATGCTTTATCCTAAAGCATCTACCTACATTAACCAAGCCAGTACATAGCGGGTACAATCGGCTGACCGCGCTGCGCCGCAGGCAAATAACAAGGAATTAGCCAGTAATGGCGAAAATATTTCAGCCTACGCCTATAAAAAATCAGACAGGTTAGTACTCGTAGAAGAAGAGCGCGAAGACCTGGTTCACACGCGCGGTGTTAACCAAGTGCAGACCAGACCAAGTGCAGAAGTGCGGTGTCCTGGGTGCTTTCTTCCTCTCCCACGACACGTTGAACCCGAGCCGAGGGCCTAGCCTGTACAGGTGCTCTCGGGTTTTCAGCTCTCGAACGCCTCACATAACCCTTTAGGCGAAGGAGGCACGCACGGTGGCTTAATGTCATCCATACTAGAAAATAGATATAGCCTAAAAATCTAGAAAGCTTCTGAGAATTGATAGATCACTACTGATTAAGGAATCTGAAATTTCTCGCTTCCCTTAAAATCCGGTTAAGCTATATCCTAAATCATCTGCCTACATTGACCAAGCCAGTACATAGCGGGTACAGTCGGCTGACCGCGTCGCGCCGCAGGCAAATGACGAGGAATTAGCCGGTAATGGCGAGACCATTCCGGCGACGACTTCACCTTACCGTACATAATTGATTACTACTGAACCCTTCGTCTTGTGTGATTTCATATCTATTGGAGCGGAAACATTTAAAATGTTAATAAGGTTTTTAAATGCCTCTATGGTTTAGACCTCTAATGTCAGACCTAGAGGTATTGTATTCGATTCACGTGCAGTGGGTGGTATCTATATAACATTTAGATTTCGTGGTTGAACTTGTTTTAAGTGGACTGTCGATCTTGCCTTTTTTTTCTTTTGGCATTGTAATTTTATTCCTGGTAGATATTTTATATTTAAAACTATTACTGAAAACTTATCTCTCAATCCTACTTAATTCAGCTATTAATTACGTCTAGACATTCCAACGTACAGATATCCGGTATCAATCAATGTCCCAATCAAATCCGCGTGAACGTATCACAAAGAAAAACACAAGAATGAACCGAGAGGCAGATTCAGGAGGGCCTGTCGTGCCTCTATCAATCACTAACAATATTTGCTATTGGCCTTAATCTGTGTGCCCCAACTTAGCCCTTGGAGACACACACACTATGCGACAAGAATCGACTCTCACGGAAATTATATTGATATTCAATACACAATAAATGGGGCCTGTCAAAAACTTGCTGTTCGCTCCTACGGTCATCCCTAAGCTATCTGTGTCATTTGCCATTGGTAACGCAGTGTCTCATCCCGTTCTACAACCCTCATCTGTAGGAGATAGAAAGAGATCGCTATAGTCAGCTAGTCCAGATCGCTTTTGTCAAGAGGACTGAGCTAATTTTTCATCATAGGGTCCCCGACAGTTACAAATGCGTCTCGAACTGTCTCCTTCTTTAATAATACTTTTATTTTTATTTTTTTTCAAGGGTCGCCCCTGACGAATGAAGATTTCCATCTGAACGCGAGGGAAAAATTGGAAGAAGCTCAAAATGCAATTTGTCCGACTAAACTCTTTAATGCCCGCCCAATTAGAAAATGGCGCGGATTTAAAAAAAGTGCGTGTTTATTTTTCTAAAATGTTGAGCGTGGCTCAAAATATATTTTTTGTTAGGGGTAATAATGAAAAATTCGTTGGAATTGCGTATCTACCGTGTATTATATATAGGTTATTATCCAGACGGCTCTAGTATAAATAAATTACTACTTTCTAAAGTTTTTGTTTTGGATTTCATCAAATTAATGATTGACTTTAGGAACTCAATAATTATTTTGATGAAATTCATTATGATAACCATCCATCCAATACTTATACGAGTGTTTATTCTTCTTACATGCTTATATCTGGAGCTCGTTATTATTAAATATCTAGTGTATGGATTTGACGTTTGTGCTCCTTGAAGAATTAATAATACTGATTACTTTTACCAACATATACATTTAGCAGTTTCTTCAAACGTGACGTCATACCTACACACAACCAACTGAACACCCTCCGCATTATAATTCGGCACCCCACCAGATCAGAGGCGACCGATCAATCACTGTACGGAACTGTCATGTTGGGTTTATGAGAAAAATCGTTGAGGACCCCTGCCTCCGTCCGTAAACAACACTTGCTTATAATGGAAAAGGGTATCGGAATATTAATATGTAATGCAGATATTGGCGGTCAAACTGATATGTGTAAAGATGTAGTAACTACGCCGATGGGGTGTGCCTTATGTTATGCCATTACGAAATTGAAAAAAAAACCTACTTTTAAATTGCTTGTTTCATAAGACACGATAGTGTATTATGTCATCCTTTTTGAAAATTTACTTGCGTAAAAATATAGAGAAAACGTGATATGTCTAGGCAGTGTATTGTCTAATCACGTATATTATTGCTTAAGCATCAAATTGTCTCTAGTACATAAATACTTTATTCACTAAACATAATATGCAAGACATCAAAATAATATTGAGATAACGTGAGTTTATGGATAGGATAGTTATGTTTTACCACTTAGCTCCTGGCATCTTTCATTCTGAGCATTGCATAACAACAAAATAATAACGTAATTTATCGCAATGATACTGGTTGGGAGCGACTCGTTTCATCGCTTACATAAAGAGAATTTCAAGGTATCCATTTCCTGAAACGAACCGAAAACGCAAAAACATTTTGAAGAAAATACTCCTCTTAGAAATCATTTGTCTAAGCATTGGAGGGGTCAATGCGACGCGCCGGTTCCCACGGTGAACCTTCTCAGATGAGCACACTTAATTTTGCAGCTACTGAACCAATAACTTCATCTATTGTAAGCCTTATTGTCTTAGAAGCAGTATCTGAGATAAAAGCTTCCGGCGAATCCCTAACGGCAAATGTAACTTTGCAAGGCAGTAGGTATTTCGAGAAAGTTCTCGTTAATCGCCCCAAAAAATATTTGCCGATTCAGCTCCCGGCTTTTTTGGCCGCTCTGATAAATGTGCCCGGAATATGTATCTGACGACTCAGGAGTAGTTCGGTTACAATTGTTTCATTAAGTGCTTTCTTTTCTCTTTTTCTGGGGCGGCACGGGTAGAAATGAGTTAATATGAACCAGCAAACATTTCAGTAGAATCCTAATTCGAGTAAGTATATCAAATACTATTATTTAACCAAAATTGTCGACTCTAAATTCTACAATCTCTTTCAATACAAACATGTTAATTAGTATGAGTTTAATATGTAGCAATGAAGCTCATTTTGATAAAGCTTAATTATTTCACGAATGCGATATCCTATGCAATAAATTTTTGAAACTTCTTTTAAGGGTGGGCCGACCAAAAAATGCCAAAAATGCAGTTACGGTTAAGTAAATATAATTGAAAATACTATCGTATTAAATGAACAAAATAAATATTTAGTATCATAGGGAACGTGTTTACAATTTGTCAGAACCATAAATTCATAACACGCTATAGTTTTTTCTACAATATCATTTAAAGTTGGGCAAAGATCATGAAAACGAGTGGCGGCGTTTAGTAGATTTCTTATAGTTTATCTAAATTATTGTACCTCTGATTTTGTCTAAACAATCATCAATGGATAAACTACAAATTGCTAGACTACATTTTTGATTCATCAAGTGGTTATTTAAATAATTATTTTTTATTAAGCACCTTAAATTCCCCATACAAAATTAGTATGGCCGCGCGGCATCAAATAAATTTGGACGACGACATTTCAAATAAAACATATGACACTTGTCACTTACGGACGGCGCACCCTTAAGTAAATTACTATTAGGTACCTATGAAATTGACCTTTTTTTCTCACTTATTAAAAGGTCTAAAAGTTCTAAAAGTCAATACCGGTTGTTAATATTATTAAACACCTTTAATTAGGACTATGTTACACAGGCTTCAGTAATAACAATGATTATTAATTTTGTGTCTATATCGCCCAATTATTTTTTAAATTGACTACTTTTTATGTTTGCGAAATTGTCTATTTGTTTCATTGTAGCGTTGAAGGGACTTGTTTTTTTTTTCTTTTTAATGTATGCTATATTTAGCTAGTGAAACAAACACACTACTCTACAATTTTTATAGTGTTAACATAAATAGATGCTAAGAATATTAAAAAACGTTAGTATGAAAAATAAAATTTTATAAAAAATCTTCATACAAAACGTCAATTTCATAGGTAAGGACTTAATATTAATATAAATTGTATTTTTTTTTATATAGGCAATCACTTGAACTAGGGTGATTATTAAGTCTTTTTTATGTCTAGACGAATATTAGAAAAGCTTTACTTGACTGAACTCAAACCTTTTCTCTTTTTAAATCATCACAAGTGTTAAAACGCTTTACTTATCCTAAGCCTAAGACTTACGGTCATTACTGACGGCCAGACAAAACTTTTTCTAGGCTACACCAGGCGGTCCAAAGACCTCGTCAGATCACCGAAAGTCTCAGAGTAATGGTCGAGGCGCGTAGCCCACGGCGTGCCGGATAGATATTGAAATTCAAATGGCCGACCGTGATTTAGTATTCATTTGACGTGATGGAGGCTTTACTTCGGTTTAGGTTTCGCCAGGCGTCGTCTTCTCGTACATCATAGCGCGCCACGCTTGAGATGTTAACGTGGGGGATGCACTGGGTGAAAATAATATATTTTTTAAATTAACGTTATCGAAGATTCACAACAGGTCAGCTTTTACCGAAATATGTATTGTTAAAATCGAGATAAATAACATTTGGACATCAGTTCATCAGAGGCTATTTACTTACATTTTACTAAATTAATGTGTCTTGTAAGGTTGCTGAGACGAGGTGAATGAAAATGAATGAGATGTTTTAGCTCTTTAACTCAAATAGTCAATGTACGTATATAACAAAAAATGTCGTTGAGTTAACAAAAAAGATGATTAAATCTTAAAGTTCTTACAACGTGATATCGGTTGATCTGTCGGTAAATTGTTAAGCTTCACATAAATGTAATAAATAATAGCTGAGCACAAGTTTGTTCCACTAGCTACCTTTAAATTTAAACTGCGTTTCTGCCTAACATCAGGTGGCCAGCCATTTGCCTGCTCATTTTTATAAAAAAAAATAGAAACCCAAACTCCCAGTGCACCACTGGAAGAATCCGGTTGACGGCGGCGTAATCCCAAAAGATTTCCACTTGGAGCGAGCATCAACTCGCGTCCCCCCCGCTACACATTCTAAATAATAAACAGGGACTACCCACTCTCACGCTCCGGAAATATCTTCGGACGAACGGGATTAGTTATCGGATCTTAGGTAAAAACGGTTAGGTGTACGGATAAAAGAAACAAAGGGAGCTTTTATATATTTAGTAAATAGATACAGGTAAATATAACATTGTGAGGATAGCCAAATCTGACAAAGACAAATCAAAAGGAGTTTCGGAGTCGTTACTGATGGAAACTAAAACGGTTTTATTAGATTATTTATATAAGTTCTATTTTTCTAGCTAGGAATCGACACAATTTCAGGAAGAAATACTTCATACTCAAAGTACTAACCGAAAGTGTCACTAATCAAGTTTTGGGAAATAACTACATACAGCAAACATATGTAAAGTAGTGTTTATTTTCAAAGTTATTTATTTATTCATATGCCTTCTAATAATTTTAGATGAGGGTAAACATAATACGTATCTAAACTTAAATTATTTGTCAAAAATCTAACGATGCAGTTTTAGTTTTTCTCCAAAATCGTCCATAGACTTCACACTTGAAAAATTCAGTTTGTATGTATAACGAATAAGCGCGAGCTGTAATGCTCGCGTTAACTTTATTTGATCAGATTCAGACGTTTACTTACAAATTAAGTGTGACAATCATGTGACAATAGTTTTATTGTGAAAACGGAGGTACAAAAACATTATATATTATCAGTAAATTTTAACAATATAATATAACTTGACAATCATCAACTGCACTAAAAACAACTAGTTGTGACATTTCTCATCTGTCGTCTGGACTGTACGTAAAAAGTTGGACATAGACGGACGTTAGCCGACCGAATCGCATTGACATTAGGTGCATAACGACCGCCATACGTTGCCGGGTGCTAAGCATCAATCGAAGGCCCGGGGGTGCAGGCCAAATGCATTAGACCAGCGCAAACAGCCAGCCTAGATTCTGGATGCTGAAATGTCGCTTCAGTGAGATCCAGCTCGAACTTTTTAGCGAAGACGTTAACTGACACTTTGTATTACAGACGCATTTTAGATCAAATGGAACATTATATAGAAACTTTTTCCATTTTAGACGTAGGTAGGACTGTTAAAACACAAATACTGCACAAATACTGAAATGTTACACTTTTTAGAATATCACGCTAACCTTGGATCTTCTGTGTTGGATCTACTGTAAATGTAGCACCACAATGCAATACCAAAAGTATGCAAAGTAGGTAAGTGGATATTGTTGATTTTGACTAAATTTGCAGGCATCAGATGCATCAATGTTATAACCTAATAAGTAGCTCGATTTCCAGAGAGTTCTGCAATCCTGTTTGAAACGCTTTTTGTGTATTTAAATTTCTACGGAAAATATTCCTATTACTAATGTTACTAACAGATTGTCAGATAATATTCGACGAATCCTACAAACTATTAAATCTTATAATTAGCATTCCACAGTCCTAACGTAGCATCTAGGAGCATGTAGGAAACACTCACAAGACTGGTTGAAGCATAAATCTGGCCAGGCGGCTCGGTCGCGCGGAAACTTTTTGAATTATTAGTTTTAATTTCCGGCAAAGATCCGCCGCGACCCCGTATCTGTCAGCGGCCATATACATCCGCGGGTAGGTACCCTGATACGGATTCGGATTTAATCAAGCGTGCTGTTAATTTTGCACGGTTAATTTTAGTATTTTATAATAATAGGTAGTGTTAGTATTCTATAATGTACGGATAAAGGTTAGAAATAGTGTAGCTAAAATGTCTAACGGTTATATACAAACTTCTTGATCTTGGTCAGCATTTTTTTAAGGAATCTTTGTGAATTATTAGTTTTAATTTTAGCTGATTTTCGTAAAATACTGCAGCTAAAATGTTTAACGGTTTTATACAAACTTCTTGGTGTCCTTTTTAAGCACTTTTTAAAGTAATCGTTCTGAATTCTTAGTTTTAATTTTCACGACCTAAGTACATCCGCGGGTAGGTACTCTGATATGGATTTGGATTCAATCAAGCGTTTTGCGCGCTTAGTTTTAGTATTCGGTTATTTTCTATAAAGGGGAGAGGCTAGGTATGTTTTAGACGGAGAAATACTGTAGCTAACATTTTAAACGGGGTTGAAAGCATAACTGGGTGCTAAGTGGTAGAATTATTTATTTATTTAATTACAGTCGGTAAGTTATAAACATTAAGTTGTTAACTATCTACCCCGTGGAAGATAAAATTGTATGTCTAAAAGACTAGATAAAAAAATATCTTGATTTAAAATTAGAGAGCTGTTTCCAGAGAGTCTATAGCTAAGATAAATAATGAGAGTAAGAATAAGTAAAACACGTGCTTTTATTAAAATTTAATTTTAACGCGCTCTTACAAAACATGATTATATGGGTTTTAGATGTTATAATAATTATGTTTGCTTTTAAAGATGTAAAATAATTATATCCATCGTGTTAAAATATTATAATTTTGATAATCCTTAATGCAAATCTGATATTTGATATTAAGACGAAAATTAAGACTCAATTATTATCTTTTAGGTATTTATTTTATTTATTTATTTATTTATTTATTGATTTACCAACATTTGTTTACACCAATTCATTTACACAAAAGAAATACATGCGCAAGTATTATTTCCAAGCGTAACAAACACTTATAGGTAAATACATCATTCGCAAACAACATGGACATAAAGTTTATAACTAACTTAGATAATATTATGTAAAACATTTTGTAATGTCAGACCGAAGTCTGTTAGGTGAGACAGATAAAACATCGAGTCCAGCACTACCACTAAATTCATTTACCAACTTGCAAAGTCTTGAAATAGGAGAATTAGACCCAAATACGGTTTTACGGAAAGGTGCACTAAAAAGGTTTATTTTATTTCTAGGGTATCTACCTGGAACGCGCAGTTTAAACCTGACCAGCAATTGAGGACAATCAATTCTATTGTTGAACAGTTTGGAGACGAACATCAAATCTATAACAGTTCTACGTTCTTCTAAGGAATTCATTTTAAAATAATTTAGCTGTTTTTTATAAGATGGCAGTATTTTCTTAGGGATATTTTCGGAATAGACTAGATGTCGCATAAACCTCTTTTGTACTCGCTCCAATTGGAGAGTATGAGTGGCGTAGTGTGGTCTCCATACAACGGTGCAGTACTCCAAAATGCTTCGACTGCTTTATACAGACCCAATTACAGCTCTGTGCCTTGTATAAGATATATATCTTATCTTAGTGGAGCTTGCTGAAGTTTTCCTCTCCCAGTAGCACTTCGACCCATCGAGATCTTTTGTGCAAAAAGATAAAAAAGAAATAAATATGGACACTCGTAGTTAACATACAAATTACTTCACCTGTATTCACATTAACAACCCCAACAGCAGCAACACAAGAGCGGAAGAAAGCCTACAATTAAACGTTGTCGAGTGGTAACAAATGAGATAGCACTGCAACTCCCGAAGGCACCTAACATTGTATCAGAGATCGGCAACATTCTTAGCACTCTATTAAGACTGTAGCGTTTATTATTGAATGGCCGCGTAATTACATACTGCACTCGCCACCGGGCGCGCCGCTGTTGACTCTACACTCTACCAGGTAAGATCGCATCGAGATATATGCAAATAATGAGTATGTGTTAATATGCGGCTGGCCATAGATAGGTTGAGACGTATACAGATTAGATAATGGCTGTTTTGTATTGGGATAAATATATTATAAACAGGAGACTTATTGTCATAAAAATATATAAAGATTTGTTGTATTTACATAGGTACTAAAATAAAATAAGTCAAAAATAGAAAAAATAGAGAGCAACATTTAGAAGGTATACAAGGTATAAAAGTAGAAAAATAATTTAAATTCTAAAAAGAACTTTATCGTTGTCTTGTTAAATGAAATAACCCTTATTTCTATAGTCTTTTAATTAAAAAGTTCACGTATTTAATCTAAATGCTAAGTTCTTTTTTATTGTCAATACATTGCTGAAATTAAAGTAACGATAAATAATAAGTATTTGATTAACACTTTTTTGCAGGCTTATTGTACCACTGATTAATTATTTGTAATAGTGGGGTATATATATCAGGTCGCCTAATTTTTTGTACTTCTAATTGGCAATAGCACACAAACGAATAGCCAAAATTTTTTCGCATAATTTCACTCTTCATAATCGTGTTTGGCCTAATTTCATTATGCCTAACTTTTTATCGCCATATTGTTATTTACCAAATGCGACATTTGGCGGAACAATTCGTAATCCCTAAAGTTTACAATTACTAAATATTAATTCATACAAAATTAGAAATCACAAAGTATAAGACCTATAAAAAAAAAAATTTTTGTATGGAGCTAGATTTCTGTAGTCTAATAAAAAAAAATAACCTCGACATTCAAGACAATCGCTACGCTGCGCTTCGCGATTGACTTAAATTTCTAACCTATCACGTGACCTACAGGAGTAGCTAGTATTTTTGAAACCGAACAATAACAATTAATATTAGATATGCTAAAGATCGAGCTTTTATATATTAAGCAAAATTGTCGTAATGCCAAAATAACGCTATGCCAATATACTTTAGGGTATTTCACATTATAGATCCTAAAATTAGGGTTTTTTCAATTCTTAGACCAAATTATAATGGTGGCAAAACAATTGTTAGGCGAAACAATAATTGTTTGTTTTAAGTTTAGGCCAACACGGTTTGGCCATGTAATATTAGGACTAAAATTTTTAGGCGAACCGAAGGGCACCCGTATAGTGATATAGGTAATGGATTGTCAAACATAAAAATAAATGACATCGTATAATAATAACTACCATTTTCCACGTAACTTATAAATAACAAAAAATGGAAGTGAAACCGATTTTTCCTCGCACATACCAATCCACGTTTAGCGGCAAGCGAAAAAATAGCTACCGATACAATACAAATAAAACCGGCCAGCCGATAGGATTAATAAATTTGTCTAGTGGAAACGCCACGCTTTCACCGTTCTCCCTTTTTGCGTGTGTTTCCACATTTTTCAAGTAATAAATCATATTTTTTCACCGGTGGCGCTTTTTGCGCTGCGTCCTTTCGGTTTGCTCGAGCGTGTTGTCATTTTTTTCACTCGGACATGGGAGTTTGCACTTGCCCGCTTCGCTTTTGTTTTGTACGAAATACTTTTGATAAATAGCGCCGGATGATGATTAGGTTGCGTACCCCTGACTTATTTCTATATAAAACTACCTATTGGCTTATTTTTTTACTCAATAATCTTAATAAAGTTCGTTGAACGACCATTTTCCGGTATTTATGATTAGCGGAACTTAAAGTTTCTTTAACTTTATTTCGATTTATAAAAGTTTTATTATAGCTGAGCTTTCTTTCTTGTCAGATATTTGATTAAATCAGGGCTACTATAATGCTTTATATAGTTACAAGTTAAAATTTTACTAGAAAAAATCAACCAGCTTCAGGAAGCTCGAGTGAGAATTGAACCCACGACCTTTGGATAACCGGTCCAATGCTCTGACCGCTGAGCTACCGAGACCCCAGAAGACTCCTTGAATTCTCCTTCTAGTAATTATTTATTTATTCTTTTAATAATTATTTATTTCAATTGACTATGGTAGCAAAATAATATAACAAATTGTTAAATCGATTGACTGTGAGTAATAAAGATAAAAATAAAATACCAACGTATAGTTAAATTTAAAAGAAAAAAACACAAATAACTGTTTAATGAAAAATATAAGAATAGTCACAACATACATAATTCCACAGCACGCAAACATGACAAACGCAGTTGCGTCGAGGGCGACGACGCGACGGAACGCTTAAAAATCATCGCTGTAAATTTCAATTTAGCTACCAAAACGAGAACAATTTAATTTAATTGCCAAACCATTAAGTTAAGTACAAAAATATTAGTCGCCACTAGCGTCGGGTATTAATAATGTCCCGCTATCAAAATAAAGAAATCAATGACGTATCTCTATCTTAAGGAAAAAATGGCGGAGACTCCGACATTAATACGTGGTCATAAATTAAAGCGTGGCTTAAAATTAAGACAACAAGGCTCTTTAATCTACAATAAATGGTCGTCGCTCTGAGACCGGTTCAAGAGATGGAGGCGCAAAATAAAAAAAGAAAATAATCCGGTCCGAGCAGGTCCAAAATATGATAGGCATCCATAATACAACATGGCCGCTAAGCTCCTATATCCTTCTCTGTCGCGCGCGCGGGACGTGTGTATGGCTGTCGCGCTTTATTAAGGTTGACCACATGTGGAGTGTTCCGCTAAGCCTAACCTTGATATCATACTCTCGAGTTTACGGGGTGTGCTCCAGCCATTTTTGTAAATTGATCACGTTGAGTGAAATGTGAATTTGAAAAATGTGAAATTTGAATTTAAAACAAACGCGGGTGTTTCATCTTACACCGTGTGGTAAGGGACCTTTAAAATATTAGATACACATGTTATAATTAAATATAATATATTTATAATATATATAATAAGCTTTTTTATCTTTGGTAATGATAAATTATTGATAAATAATGAAGGAATATGTTTTATATTACGATTTCTGCTTTTGCTTATAAATATATTTACTTGCAATATATAGACTTATTAATGTTTTAAATATGATATAAGACTTCCTGATTTTTTAAATAAATATGTTATCTTATTCTATGTTACCTCAAATATATTGTTTATGTACCTTTATGTATTCATTGTAATTCTTATTTCAAATCAGATAAAGGGCCAACCTGAAATAAAAATAACCTTTCTAAGGACATTTTTTAACAATTTAACATCCTGTATAAAGTCACCCCTCTCGCACCACGGACACAGCATTCCATTCTACAATATGACCAACACACCTTATAAATAATATCTCTTATGTGCGCTTACCTGTTGCCACGATTAAAAAAAATATATCTCGTTGACATCTTCCTCGCAGCCATATATCAATGTGTCCGAACGTAGATAATTTTATTTTATTAGGTATCGACATTTCTCCGGTAATTTATTTTCACTCTTTTGGGGTTTTATTTACACTTTTTTGGTATAAGTTATTTTGTATATAAATAAAACGAGTGTTCGATAGTGGGTTATGTAGCGGTTTGGGATAGAGGACATTTTAAAGCTGTCTTCTTCACCGTCAGAGATTATACTTTGTTGGTCATAAGTACTTTTAATATTTTAAAATGATTAATGATGTTTTATTATTTAGTATAAATTTTCTAACACCGTTATATCAACACTCAATTTATGAAGTTCTTTTTGATTATTATTTTTTGAGCTTCTATTTTTATATTCGGTATAGAGATGACCCTAATTTAATCAACACATATGATGCCACATCAATCTGCATTAAACACTGTCACTGGCAATATCGTATAACCGAACTCGCGCGAACACAAGAAAAGACTAAACTTGAAGTGAAATCGAAACCTTTGCGAATAATATTCAAATGCTCTAATCGGCAGGTGGTCATTGTTCTGTCACACTTCGCATACATTGTTTCTTGTGTGCATCGCAACAGTGTAAGAGCTATTGTACGGTGTACGGCTTTCACTTGCATTGATGTTTTGTAAAGTTCGTTTTCGATTTTTGAAATTTTCGCTATTCGTTTGTTTTGATGTTTTGCGGGCTCGGCGCGGTTGTAAATCAGGAAACACTTTCTTTGCGAAAGTACCTGTTACGATTTTGCACAGTCATGTGAAAAAGGGCTTTTGTTGAAATGAAGTATTGTAAAGGATTGAACGACAAATGAGGTTGGATTGTGTTTGAAGTTTTTTTGTTTTTGTGTTATACTCGTAGTTACTAAAGTTAACCCATTTGTCATGTTGTGATTAATTGCACCGTTTTGCGTTTAGTTAGGGTAAATTATTAGTTTATGGTACATTATTAGTTTATAGATGAAAATATCTGTAATAATATGTATTAAACAATTGATGTGTAAATTGAACAACCTTGTGAAGGTAAATTTGTTCAAAATTTACTTACGTGTACTTACATGTTTTATTTTTTTTTGGCCTCATTTGACGATACGTTTTTAATTAATCCTTAACTCTGAGTACCATACAGTTACTAAAGGTTATTTTATACACAAAGCGAAGCTATTACTGTAAAATCTTGGAATCAAAGACAAAAAAATATATTTTTCATAGCTTTCGTACACAAATAACCTTTACCATAACAAGTATGGTAAAAAAAATCATACGTTAATTTTAAATAAGAACCTACTATATTTATTAATATATTTAAATTAATAATTATTTAGGTACTTTAAATGAGTGAGTGAGTGATTATAGTAAGTAAGATATACTTTATGATAACCTGTGTTTGGTCACAAGTCGCTGCAGTCAATGTGTAAGTAGGATGTAATGTAATAACATTTTTATTATAATTTTCTAAAGTTTACACGAAATGAAACAGTATAATAATACTTATGTATAAATACTTCCGTTTACTTTATATTTTATGATATTGATGTCAGAATAAAGACCGTAAACATGTACCTTTTAATCGAAATGTAAAAATTAAATAAACGCAAAGATTCATATAAAATAAATACATAAATAAAATAAATAAATGTTTCCCACACTCACCAATTATCTAGCCCCAAGAAAAGCTTCCTTAAGAAACTCGAGAAATGGTTAACTAGACAACAGATAAACATACTTAATATACCTACTTAAATATATTCTTATTATACATAGGAAACACCCAGACCCGAAACAATTTAGAAAAACAGGTATTTCTAAATTGATCCGACAGGGGATCGAACCCGGGACCTCAGAGATGGCGACACCATTAAAACCGGTGCAAGCCACTAGACCAAGGAGGTCGTCAAAAATAAAATAAAATATAAAATGCAAATACATCAATAATTTAGCTAAATCTTTCAGAATCTTTTTCAACTGAATTTTTTTTTGAGAGATGTTAGCTTATTACCTCTGGGCAATTCCGCTTCGCCGGGCTTTTTTGAGGTTTTCTAGAACGGCATAGCGCACTAGTGCGTGTCCTAGGGTCGGGAGTAAAGTATCGCTTCGCAGTGCAGCACAGGCCTTCCCCGCTACTCATTATCGCGCCACGCCTGCAATAACAGATGGGCTTGCAGTTACTACTAAGATACGAATTAGCTATTAATAGCTATACATGTTCAACATTAATACGGTTTTGCTTCATTATAATATGAAGTTGTTGCGATGTTTTCTTCTTCAAGCCCAGTATGGGGTGGTGGGTTTAACGACTGCCATCTTACGATAACAACCGGGACAAACGGCTTGACGTGACTAAAAGGCACGTCAATCACGAAGGAACAACATATATTTTTATTAAAGGCAATACGAGAAATGCTTAACTTACAAAATCGCAGAATGCGCAAGACATAAGTATTCAAGCTTTTCAACGATAACAAGCGACAAGTATAATAGTAACTTTTTAAGTTTTAAAACAAAGTTTACAAACGTTTATAATAAAGAAAAGTAGATTCTCCTAACCCAAGTGTTACTACACTAGTATACATTTTAAAACTAGTTTATTGAAAAAGGGGTAAACTATTGCAGTCCAAAAAATAATCAAATCGATCGATTTTCGTTCACACACCACACGAAGTTCCGTCAGCGAGGCAGAATTGGTTTTTGGGTTCAGGTGTATACCGGCCAAAAGAAACAACGAAACGAAACATGTTTCGTTTGTACCGTTTCTCGGGCCAAACGGTTCGCCGCGTGAACTCAGTATTTCCTCCTTCTATTTTTTATCGGTCGCATATAAATTTTGAAAGCTACACGCTTGACCCGAAAGCAAGGGCAAGAAGAACAAAGCTTCTAATTCTATAGAAACACCATTATCTAATAACTTGATAGTCCATCCATCAACGCGTTCGAACGAAGCGCGTCCCCGGTGCTACGTCATTAATCAGAATCTATAAATATTACCACTGACACTAGCATGTGCTTTTTATGCCACGGCTGCTTTCGGGTTAACCTTTGCTCTATTAAAAAAAAATCAATTCCAAATTTAAAGTTTTAAAATTTGTGTTCTTAAAAATAACATCGCAAACTTATTTGGATCTCCAAATAGGTAGCTTTAAAACGGTAGTATAATTATTAATAGTATGTTAAGACTTAGCATTCCTCTAGCTCACAGCCAAGAGAAGGTGCAAAACCGTTCGTGCGAAAAGCACTAATAGACAACCATAATGAATTCGCTCAGGTCATATCGATATATTAGCTCGATAGTTTTATTAATCATTCGAATGATCGTTTAAGTAACCAATCCGAAAACGATTTGCCTGTCGTCGAACAACCGCTGCCGCGCGTAAATCGCCCTACGAACTAATGTGGTGCATTTCTAAAAGCATTAGCTGTAAGTGTCTGTACATAAAACTGATAGGTATCCGATACATTCAGCCGGATCATCAATCTGTTGGTGATTCAAATAACTCCGTACGTGCATCTAGTTCTGTTGAACTGAAAAAAAAAACGGAATTTTTACTTTGATCTGTGTCTAGTGAGGAGCGTAAATACGGTTGTAGTTGATTGCTGTAATAATGTTGATGCCTTCAGTGTGTTCCAGATATAGTGGGAATACTCCTAGTTTTTTTTGTATGAGAAAACTGACAGTAGGTACTTATATTAATTATGATTTTTGTCATTGATTGTCGAATTCCTAGTCTATGGTCTTATTTTACGCTATCCAGACTTTCAAGCGAATTCATTGTCATAGTTCATAAAACTTTTAATATACAAGTATTTAACCAACAATAACGAAATGGTATACTAAAATCACGCACGCACGACTTGTGTATCACAAGAGAGGTGCGAAACGTTATAATAGTCCCGAAACAAAACAGAGCGGTGTAAAAACAAAACACGACACAACAGTCAAAAATCAGTCTCAGGAAGCGAGATTATAATCGAACGTCAAGCAACATGTGAATAATTTCGTCCAATAATAGGGGGTCCAACCCTCCGGCGAGGCATGCGGGCATCCCAAGCATGTACTACGGCACGCAATCGTAGCGCGTTTCGTTATTGCACCGCGTGCCGATTGCTAGTACTGAACCATAGACTTACAACCAACGTAATTAGATTAGGACAAATTAAGCTGGCTTACTACTAGTTTAATTTTCTTAAAACGTTATTTCATAAGTTTGTGTATCTAAAATTTTTCCATTATATACATGCATATACAATAAGTTCTAAATGAGCTTTCTGCCGTAAACTTGATGTAAAACAGTTTTTTTAGCGTTAGTCCAAATTAAAGAATCAATTTTATTATTCAAACAAGAAGTTATTGATATGTTTCACTTAAGGAACCTGCAAATTTTAATAATAATATCTTATTAATTCGCTAATTCGTTTTATGTCAACACGTCTAAGTTTATTCTCTGATCCATTACTCTTCTTCTGCTTTGCGCAGATACCGTCGGGACTTTGAAACGTTAGTGTTTTGTTTCTATTTCGCAAAATATCACTTATTACTTGAAAATCAATCATTTGTTTTGAGTCACAATCATTTGTTTTATCAATGACGCTACCAGAGGCGCTTCTCTGTAAGTCTATGTTCCGCGCGTGTGTCGACAGTCATTTGTCACCATCGATCGCGGTCGCCATCACTCCTCCGCCTTGCTCAGACGTCGGGCATCTTACGCGTTCGCGTTTTGTTTCTCCTTACTGTGTTTTTGACAAACGGCAGATGAGTTTTGCATGTTATATGACAGAGAAATATCTGGCGGCCAATTAATGCGCTTGATTTGAACACGTTCAAATGTACTGTCGCGGTGCTGATGATTGCTATGCCACTTAGATCGGGGTCGAGTTGGGAAATGTCACTGTAGTTGCCTAAATATAGTACTTATATTATGTAACACGTTCTTATTCATTCTTTTAAAGTTAGTTAGTTACAGCCAAACTCATCCCGTTTGGCTTAAACTGAAAGTAAAACATTTCTTTAACATTTGATGACTTAAATGTCACCTTATAATAAAGATTAATGCAAAAAATATTGTCTATGGTAGTTTCCCCTTCAAGTCGCTCTGGGTCAGTGTGAGGGGTATTGTGGCCTGAATCTCCTCACGGCATGGGGGAAGGCTTTAGCTCAGCCATGATGATGATAGTATTTCGTTTAAAAACAGAGCTCCCGTAATATTTATTGCAGAGAAATTGGTTCATGAGGTGATAACACCATAGGTGCTGCATTAAATCATTATTTTCCTTAACACCGCGCCTGTGCAAATTACCATCAGCCAATTCGATTGTTTCGCGTGACCAGTTTAATTGCACGACTTTATCGATGAATCTGAACTCTCGATATCGCCCTCTTTCTCCTTTCTCGTAATAAAGAAAGAGAGGCAACTACACCAGAGTACGTGAATGAGGAAAATGGGCGTTCTGCACACGCTTATTCAGTGGAAATTATAGATTAACAACGTCAATCATTTACAATACCATTATTTCTTGATATTCGTGATCGATATTAAATAGCTGCAGTTACTTATTAATCAGCATTGCGATCAGTTTTTATGAGCCTAATAGCTTAATAGTATCTAATTACTTCAGTCGTAATAAATACGGAAGTCAGTACCATCTGCCTGACTCGTCAGTCGTGATAAATTGCACTTTTGAAAGATTAAGACATCTCACAAGCATGCTCTTTAGCGGTGAAGACTAGCTTCAATGAGTGTTCTTTGCGTTCTTTAATTAATTAATTAAGGCGAAACATATTAATACTTCTGTATAATTTAAAAAATGCATTTAAAAATACCAAACTTTTTTTTCAAAGAGCTGACGGGAAATAAAGAAACAATTTTGAAAATAGAACGTCATTCCAAATTTTCGGCATAAATCATAGCACGCAAAACGTTCGAATTAATTCTTACGCAACGCGCAATTTCTATAGCAAAAATTTCCTTTGTTGCCGCTTGAGCGGGCTGATTTCTTAAATAATGTCGGTTTGTGTAGGTAGGAGGGTCCCGGCCGCACAGGCATAGGCGAGCCTCGCCGCCATCAGTCTTACTCCGCGTGGACGCGCCTCGATTAGTCAACGCCTGCTGCAGAGACAAGTTCTCCGGCCTCCTCTGGGGAGCGAATCGATTGGGTAATCGATTCTAGTGAAGGAAGTATCGATTGTAGTTTTGTTTTGTTATAAAAGTTAGGTTAGTGTTGTATAAGGATTATAGTGTTGTAATAGAAGTACTGAGAGATTGAAATGATAATCTATTTTGGTTGACAGTATCACATGAAATTAATTGGACAGGGCTGAAAATAGGACTAAGGGATTGGATGACTACAGCATTATACAGCTTAATCTGGTTGTGCTATGTATGCTATGAGCGGCTTAAATAATTGGTAGACCAAACACATAATATGTTATAATTTGTCATAGTGTAAACAAATCCTACTTTCTTGTTTACACTTTGGTATTATTAGGAACAAGTAGGATATGTAATAGATAAATAAATAAATAAATAAATATAAATGAAGACATTTTTTTAAACACAGACATTTTGTTCTAATGTAATAGGTACGTCAATTTTTTTTAATAAAACAAACTGACGTGTCTCACACAAATCGTTATTTTGAGAAAGGAGATCCGACAGTTCAATTTCTCTATGGTAGGCGGTACAGAAGAAAATAAAATTATATAATGCACCTTGATAGCTCCGCGACCTCCTCGGTGGTCGGTCCTAGGGGTCACTCCGTTGGGCCAATCAGCTTAAAAGCTAGACATAAGCCGAACGAGGTAAACAGCATTATCGGGCCGTTGTATCCTAATCGCAGGCTAAGGCCTGACTTGAAATAGCCCCTTCACAAATTACTGTTGTTGAGAGTTAACTTTAAAAGGCTATGAAGATATAGCTCAGAATATAGTCTTGAGTTAAATATTTCGTAACAGCAAACAAGCTTCTAAAGTTACAGGATACAGTTAGTATAGTATACTTAATTATAGATAGTAGCATATAATTCATGAATTAGGCATAGGGAAGCTATGCACAAAATTAGTGTTGCACAGAGGGGCATGGAGCGCGCCATGCTTGGCATCACACTTTTGGACCGCGTCCCCAACACCGAAATCCGCAAGCGGACTAAAGTCCAAGATGCCAGCGAGCGGATATTGAGGCTCAAGTGGAGTTGGGCGGGACTCTTGGTCAGACGAAGTGACGACAGGTGGACCAGAAAGCTGACTGAGTGGTGGCCGAGAGACGGTTACAGAAGAAGGGGACGTCCACCGGCGAGATGGGTCGACGATATAACCAAGACCGTGGGTTGCACGTGGCCCAGAGTAGCGCAAGATCGAGGCGGATGGCACAAGCAAAGAGAGGCCTATGCCCAGCAGTAGGTCAGGAGGGGCTGATGATGATGATGATGAGTATATAATTAAAGAATGGGAGAAAAGAATTGCCCTTGCTGAGTGCCTTATTTTCTTGCCGGTTCTACTCAGTACAAGATTTTTCGTCTTGTGTAAAATTACGAACCGATGGCAAAATGACATTCAAACGAGCTATTTTGTAGCCTAAACAAATTAATTTATTTAAATTATGAATTTTAGGAGGCATACGTCATATATATTGTATAATTTGCTTGGATCACTCAAAGAGAGCTAAGAAATATTGCCAAAAATAACCTTATTATTTAAAATCATCTCTGTTATCCATCTGGTGTGTAGTTTCTATACCTGGTATGAACATCTTCATTGCAAATGAAACCAGACACGAATACTGGTACGGTAGATAATTTATATATAACTCCACCGCATGCGCCTTCCTTTTATTATTAAGACTAGGTGCTATTATTTTTTTACTTCCACAACAAACAACTCAATGAATGGCCAGCATAAATTTCAATATCTGCAATCGTTTAATTATAAGATAACAAATTCTCATAATTCCCATGTCACACTTACTGCTTCGGTGTGACTATTTTCCAGTTTGAAATTAATAAATTCTATTATCACTATAATTTTAACATCATTAACTATGTCTCTGTCACCACATCTATTATCGACTTTGCTATCGGAACGAGTTTCTCACTTCATGAATTTAATTTATCTATCCGTGAGCACTCTGTTCACCTTTATCAAAATTCATTACCTATATTTTATTCACGCACTCATCTGTTATCGCGAGTTTTCTCGCTGTGGCATTATAATGAAGAGTTTAAATTTAGGCGTAATGGTTGACCAATAAGATAAAAGCGAGAGGGCTATATGTGCAACGTTAAACGTACAGAGCACGTGGACTTTAAAGCTAAAGCTGTTAAGACGAGTTTGGTGATTCATAATGACCAGTTCCGTTGGTTTTCGGGTAATGACGGCCGCTTGGACGCCGCATACAAAGCAGCCGGCTACCAGAATAAAGTTATCTCGCGATACATCCTTAAATTAATGGGTAACTCGTTACTTGGGTATTGAGACGTTCGACACCGTTCGGGATCACTCAATGATTGGGAGTCATTGAACTTTTCAAAATAAACATGCAATTTCTTGTAAGTACAGTCAAAAGCTGGCTTATTAAAGTCAAGAATTTCACAAATTTCAGTAGTTTTAGAAGAATCTTAATTGATCTTGAACGTGTATTATTATGACTCTATGAGCCGTTAGTTTAACACTAACATTGCATTTGAAAAGTATGATTGTTTTGAGTAAGCAGAGCAGTGGTAAGAACTAATTATGATTTAAGTTCTCCTAATGTTTGCAAGATTTTCAAAATTGTAGCTTATGTAAAAAAAATATCAGGTACTCGCTCCAGTGCAAAGTTTTTTTCATATTCTCTCTGTACAACAATTTCCAATATCTTACCAGCCAGCGGTTATTATTTTAAATAATCGTTCGCTTGACCAGACATTTTTGCCATGGTTGCCCGCACGTCGGGGCGGTTAAACGTGCCTCGTGGTACGACAGGCCAAATGATAGTTTGTGTTGGTAAGTAAAAGACTTGGATACTTTTCAAACAGGGTGGTGATTTTAGAAGGTGTCTTGGTTATTTGATTTGATTTAAATGAATCAAGCCCTATTGCTTTAAGCAAATTTTGAACAGGTTATATTGGAAGTAGTAACGTAACGGTCATTTAAAAGGTGATTTTGAAATTGCTCGATTGAGAGTCAACCGTATCGATAAAAAATAAAGACTAATAAAATTAAAATTTATTAAGACAGTGTTGTGAATATTTAAAATAATCAGTAGTAGTAGTTATAGTGTAGTACCTAGTCAAGGTGTTATACAACTTTTAAGATTTGTCGTTTACACGTCATAATGATAAGTTGTGATCAAGCCCCCATCATGGTTAAGTCCACCTAACAATTTGCAAAGTATCTAAAAATCTAGTCGCCATAATAGGGCATTTCCACAATAGTTGTACGATCGGGCCGATCTCTATCGTGACCGCGGCCGATGTCTGCGGTGCAACACTATAATTTGCCAGTTTTCACCGCCTAGCCGCCTGTAATTTTGTAACAACGGGCCCGCTTGAAGACTTCATTTCGATACCTTTAACATTTTACTCGTTTTTTAACCCGACAATCATCGGCCTTGCTTACGCAACCACTATATAGGACGTCCTTTATTCACATGTAAATTTCAATGATGTTTTAAGTTTTCCAATGTTGCTTTTGAAAAACTAATCTGGTAACCAAATGTTCATTCAAATGCTAACAGCTCATTCGAAAAAAGCGTTCGAAATGTGCAAAGCATTGGTGGTATTTAAATGAAGCGTGCGTCATAAAACGTCGAAGAAACGTCACATAAATCATAAGAGCGTTTGAGACAAAGGCGCAGTAGGTGTAGTAGTGGAGTTTCTGAAATCAGGTCAGGATCACATGTGCCCGGCTATTGTGCAATCTTCCGGGCTCGAGGCGCCTTTTGTGCGATCCGCATCGGCATGCAAATTTTTTTGTTTTTGCGATTTCGAAAACCTGTTATTGTTCGGTTTTTGCTAGTGTCGTTGGGATCTATGCAGTTTCGCCGAGGCGGTATGAGCTTAATTTCAATAGTGAACGACTTTGGCCCCATTAGCTTTTGTGTCGGACGGTACTGCTGTGCTCTTTCAGATTAAAAAGGAAGCATTTTGAGTTAAAGTTAACACAATCTTACTGCGTTCAATTAAAAAGGAAATATTTTATATACAAAAAAAATATTACTTTTATTGGAATTAATAACTGTCTATATTTTTTAAGGAACATATTATATAAAATTTTACTTCTACATTTTAATTGACCTATGGTCACCTTATTTATAGTTCACCTTTGAACTAAAATGCTTATAATATAAGTCATGCTGTACCGTTAATTCCTCCGTAGTACAGTATCACTTCTATAGTGTCTCAAATCGAATTCGTGGGAAGTCGTACGCGTCCGACCGAACAAATCACCGTGTCACTTCATCCATTTACTTGCAAATTTCGCGCAAAACTGGAGAAAAAAGAACCCAAGGCAAAGGTACAAAAGTGCTCTATTCTAGTCGCCAAATGAATAATTACCTTTCACGTATCTCCTTTCAATCTGTGCTCGGCGATCGATCAGCGTCGCGCGAACTCTTTCAGACGCGTCACCCTTCGCCTCACAGGTAAAGCGCAATTAATTTCGAACATCCAAAATCAGTATTACATTAAATGCGTTATAAAAACCACGGTGCCTGCCGGTTTTTTCGCTGCCGCGTTTTCTTTTCCATTCAGATTTTTTTGACAGCACGAAAAATGAGACTCATTTATTTGACTCGTACACAATGTAGGACTGTTTGAGTACGAGTATTTGCTATAAATACACATTTTTCTCTACATCTCCTTCCTCCGTGGGGTGAACATTAGTCTCGTATGCGAAGGGAGTCTCACGTGTTCCTTTTGTTCGATTTCGAGATTTTAGGGGAGAACTGATAGTTTACTCTCATGGAATCCATCAAAATAATCGCATGCTCATGTATAATGGATATGGGTGTCAACAAAGTTTCGATTTTTAAACAACAGTCGGTATCAAAGGAGTATGAAATATTAGTTTGCACGAAACAACCGAGCAGGTATACAAGATTAATCTTTGTAACGGAAACGTAATTTTGGTTAATTGACATAAATAAAAGCCGGGAGGAATTATACAACTTATAGTGAAATTATTAATTCCTTCCGTCTCCTCGCATCCTTTTTACAACAAACTCGAGCGGAAATTTTATCGTGCGACTGTACATAACAATTATGAAATTCATCATAAATATTAACGTATGGACTTAACTCATTACCACAAACATTAAAGGCAATTGTTTCTTTATACTTTTTATGCGTTTCTTTTGTTTCACTGAGAGCCTTGCGCGACGCTATGTCATAGTTTCGGCGCGCCGTCATTTGTCAAGATTCACAAAGATGGTTATTCTATGCTCGATTTTTGAAGTTCTCCCATTGTTACTAGTTTTGTGCGCTGGTCGGCCGAAACATCGCCTCTTTGTTTGACAAATTGCTGAACATAAATACAACATTGTCTTTGCTCATTCGGTTGTAATTAGGTAGCACAATTCGCTCTCATGAATCGTTAATGAGACGGTTATGCAGCGAGACTCTTGAACAATAATGCGGTAAATCAATTTTACAATACGTTCAGTAATTTTACGCTTTGAACAGCGTGTAAAGACGACACGTGAATATGGAAGTCGCTGCTTGTCGCTGTTTTGCTTCATGGAGTTATTTTTAATCACTGTTTAACGGTTGCAAATAACTTACAAGTAAAGCAGTTATTATTTATATGTATAGTTATTTACTGTGAGAATACTGTACGAGTTCTATTTAGGTACTATACGATCACGTTAATTAATGAGACATTTGTATGGTAAAATTACAATTCACCTCATTTGTCGCCTGGAGGCGCTGCTTCACTGGCATACAAATTCTCTTTTACGTTAACGTCATCATCATCAGCTCATTTTATGTCCCCACTGCTGGGGCACGAGCCTTCTTTATGGATGGACAGGGAGAACGGACCATTAACCACCACGCGGGTCCAGTGCGGATTGGTGGTTGTTAACGACTGCAAATGCAGCCGGGACTAACGGCTTTACGTGCCTTCCGAAGCATGGAGGAGCTCGAGATGATACATTTTGGTCACCCATCCGATGACCGGCCTTTGCGAAAGTTGCTTTACCTCAGCACCCGCAGACCGGGCGCGTTAACCGCTGCGCTATCGAGCTCCTCCGAACTTACGTTAACGTGATCGAATAAAAAAAAGATTAAAATCATCACTTTGGTAAGACGAAGGCTGAAGATCAAAACCTTTTTAGTTATTTTGTTTCTAGACACGTTCAGTAATTTTGTAGTACAAACACCTGTAACTCATGCTAGGACATACATTCTATGTAAGACCTAACATGAATTACAAGTTCCCCCTTTCCCTTTTTTGTGTAAGGCAGAAATAGATGTGGGTACTTGTGTCTATCCTGATTCTGAATACTTTTCTTCTGCTACTCCAGTCTAACTAATCCAGTCTTGTTTTGAGCACTTTTGCACTTTGTCATAGCAACCGGCAATAACCTAAAGCTATTTCTTTCTTTAAGTAACGAAACATCTTATTGTGATATGGTACGAAAGTGTTCATCAGTGACATACGGACCGTATCTTGGGGGTTCAAGTTACTCGCGTCCGTAGGTTTACCCTTGAGACCCTACACGTGACCCCTGGGTGGTGCTAAATGAGTGACACTGTCTGAGTGGTAGAGCCACGCTGCGTTGCAGCACGAAATGGGCCGGCTCGCCCGGCGTAATACCACCCTCTCACAGAATATCGGCGTGAAACAACGGCACTCGTTGCTGTTGTGTTTCGTCCGGTGAGTGAAAGTACCGGAGGCCCATCTCTCACCCCTCCCCCCTCCCAATTCCTACTCCCTCCTCAAGATCCAACTCCTTCCTCAAGGTCGGCAACGCATCCACGATTGCTTTGGTTTTGCGGGTGTCCATGGGCGGCGGTGATTGCTTTCCATCAGGTGACCCGCCTGCTCGTTTGCCTCTTTTTAACATAAAAAAAAATCTCTTTATGCGAATCATAATAACTTTCAACACTTCTAGATGACAAACCTCAACTGAATTACCAGATGTTTAAAGTTCAAATAGGAAATTCTTATTCTAATCCAAAGTGTAATATCAATCAAGCCCCAAAGACATTTGTAGCCAACTCTCGGCGATTTGTCCAAATGAAAAATTAATTTCGCCGATGATTAAATATAATGGTGGGTAATAAAACTTAATCGTTGTTACCAACTTTTTACATCTTCTTCTTGTCTAAATTAATTTGTTTTAGCGGCAACGGGTTGTTACGAATTCTGGTTTTGTTTACCAACGCCTGTTTTATTGTTAGGGCTGTACTAGAAATTTGGGTTGCGGTGCGGTAGCCAAGCTAGTCTAAGTTTTGTAGTTTGTCCAACGGTATTAGAATCAGTGATTCCGAGTAAGATTTCTTAAGAAAAGTAAAGTCAACAGCCTATAACTGTCCCACTGCTGGACAAACGCCTCCATCATTTAAATCAAGTCATCACTACAATTGATGGGCAATGGCTTAATCGCCACGCTTGCCAAATGCGGGTTGGTGATCACAAACCCGGGCTATGCATCGAAAAATCCAAAATAAATTTTGCCCGACCTGGGAATTGAACCCGGGACTTTCGGGACCGAGCGCTCTGCCACTCGGCCATCGAGGTGTCTCTTAAGAGATTTCTTAAGGTGGATATATAATTGAAATCGGTTTATTTATTTCATTTTCAACACAAACAAAAAGATATCATTACATTACAATTTGAACATAACAGTTTTGAACTTGAACTAAATACTACCCTTAATAGTGTCGACAGCATGCTAGAATAAAAACAGTTGTTACAAAATAATGCCGTTTGTAATTTAATTGTTTGGTTTGTGGTTGTAAGTCCATCTGATTGTCTACCATCATCTTGTCTAATTTTGTAGACAGCCCTTACCGTTGGATCCTTAGCAAGTAAGGAATGTAAAAGCTAGGATAGTTAGCTTTTTATTATATTAGGTTGGGGGAAAAGTCTTTTCGCTTAAAGTATGTATGAACTTGTAATAAAAGTTTAAATTTTAAAGAAGATAATTCCAAATTCAAATTAGGAAAATGTGTGATTTTCATTTGTTTTTCTTACTGTCAAGATGAGTGAATCTCATGAAGAAATTCGATACATTTTAAAATTTTACTACATAAAAGGTAAAAATGCAACGCAAGCCGCAAAAAATTTGCAGTGTTTAAGGACCTAGTGCAGTGTCTGTGAGAGTAGCACAAATTTGGTTTAAGCGTTTTCAATCCGGAAATTTTGATGTCAAAGATGCACGTCGCTCTGGTCGCCCTATAACGGATAAAATGGATGGCATTTTTGAAAAAGTGGAGCAAGATCGGCATATCAGTAGTTACGACGTAGCTAAAGAACTGGGAATTGACCACAAAACAGTTTTAGCATTTGAAAAAAACTGGGTACACAAAAAAGCTCGATATTTGGGTACCTCACGAGCTTACTGAAAGAAACCTAATGAACCGTGTACTCATTTGTGATTCTTTATTACGACGTGATGAAACCGAACTATTTTTGAAGAAGCTGATAACTGGTGATGAAAAGTGGATTACGTACGACAAAAACGTGCGCAAAAGGTCGTGTTCAAAGGCTGGTCAGGCTTCACAGACTGTGGCGAAACCCGGGTTAACTCGCAACAAGGTGATGCTGTGTGTGTAGTGGGATTGGAAGGGCATTATTCATTATGAGCTGTTGCCACCAGGCAGGACCATCGATTCTGGACTCTACTGCGAACAACTGATGAGATTAAAGCAAGAAGTCGAGAGAAAGCGGCCGGAATTAATCATCAGAAGGGTTGTGGTTTTTCATCATGATAACGCTAGACCTCACACATCTTTAGTGTTAATGCATCCGCCGTATAGTCCTTACCTTGCACCTTCAGATTTCCACCTGTTTCGGCCCCTTCAGAATTCTTTAGCGGCAGTATCAGGTTAACATCACGAGAGGACTGCCAAAACCACTTGTCGCGTTATTTTGATCAGAAGCCCCAAAATTTCTATAGCAATGGGATCATGTCCCCATCTACAAGATGACAAAAAGTTATCGAGCAAAATGGCACCTACATACTTTTTAAATGTAAATATACTATATTAAAAATGTTTTGAATTTTCTTAAGAATTCGAAGTAACTTTTTTATTATGTCCCTATATGTTTTTGAAGTCTACTTAAGCAGTTAGTCTCGGTTTTCGTTGTATGATGGCAGTCGTTTACACTCATAGATTCTACTGGTCAGCATAATAGGACCTTATCTTTAAGGGAAGCCCTAAGCCCACTGTAGGACGTTTATAGGCTGATGATGACATGGTGAGTATTTCTGTCGACAATCTGATGATCATCTGATTTTCAAGGATTTCAAGGAAGGATAGGTAAACGCCGTACAAACATGCCATCGATACTATACTACTCATAACTAGAAACGCCACTTCATATTTAAAATGTTATGGTCTTTGTAGATACGTTTAATGTGTTAAACCTATTTAATGTGTTTTCCAAACGTTTATTACAAATGAAATTCTATTTTGCTATATTAATTTTATTAAACATTTTTTTTTAAATTTATTTATTTCTTTAACTAACAGTAGGTACATTGCATTTTATATTTTCTGCCAAACTGTGTAACAGTTTGTCGGCAGTTTATTTTAAAAAGCTAAATTGATTATTTCTGGGATGTGTAAATGTTATGTAATACATTAACTCGTCACATAGTAATACCACAGTCTATCTAACCTCTTCCTGTAATACTAATACTTGTGAATTATTGTCCATATTAGACCCTACCATACTTCAACTATGTCAATAATCTACTGAGGGCTCTGCCGACTTAAGGATCTGCTTAATTTTAAAGTATACATGTCACAAAACCCCGATTGGCCCCTGTATCCAAACACGATTTTTCAAGCCCGAATACCATCCCCGGCTTTAAGTAGAAGTCACCTCCATTGAAACCTGCGTACCGAAACAATCAGGTGACAGAATGAGATATGACATTTCGTAAAACAATGAGCGAGGATCCCGCCATAATAATGGGATGAAATATCTGCGGTAACAATTTATATTCTAACGCTCCGGATTCAACTTGACAATTTATTAATCAGACCGATTGCCTCCCTCACTGCGCGCTGCCTGCCTATTGTGAAAATATTGTCTCGCAAAACAATCCTTTGAATAATTAAGGATTTAAATTTTCATACCAACAAACAATAGAGCAAAACAATAAACGCCCTTCAAAGTGGACAAAGGCTGCCCTGTGAGTGGCGGGGGAGGCCGCTGCCCTTCTGTGCAGAAATTTTAATTTGAGGGTTACTTCGCGTTGCGTGTCTCGATGACCATTAACACATACTTAGCTATTAACACTGAACTGCAGTCATACAATTTCGGATTGGAGCTGGTAAAGTGTGATGTTTTTCGCAAGTCATTTGTTTTTTGTCTCGTTATTGAAAAGAAATGAGGTTTTTTTTGCCGTAAATAGGCTAGTTGACTAAATTTCAATAACTGCTTAATACTTTAGCTTATTATGCCTTTTATCGAAAATAAAGGTTTATTTATTTTTAATTGAGCATTTACATTATAAATTTCGCGTTTTAAAAAACCAATTTAAATTTGGCTCCAAAACGCACAAGACTATCATGGCGTCTTGAATGACGTCACGCCGTGCCAGACAAACCAAAGAGCTCAAAGTAACTTGTTGTTTACATAGGGAAACTGAGTGATCGTGTCTTCAATAATAGTTAGTTTTTAGCGTATAAAAATGAATTTCCCATATTATAAGTACTGTATAGTGCCCCAGTGTAATAGCACGACTATAAAAACGCCAAACAAGTTATTATTCTAAATAATAACTCATTTAGGTTATATGTTCCAAACAATGGAGAAATACGGAACATTCCAATATTGGAAAAAGTGGCTAAAACTTGCAAGAAGAGATGATGCTCATAGTTTATCAATATCAGGTTCAAGAATGTAATTTTATGAAGATCGTTTTGATGTAAGTATTTCACACAACACAGTCTATTACTTAAATTTGAACAAACTAGATGTGTTTTGTAGAATCTCTATTTTCCAAATAAATACATGAGTTCAGGTTAAGTTGTTTCACTTTTAGGATTAACGTTTTATTTTAGTTTTTTAATATTGTAATGTTACAAATAAACTCTTTTTATTATTCTAGTTGCCAAGTGATATGATTAATTATATGGATAGAGTATCACAAGTGACATGAAACCAGGTTGTATGCCAAGTAAATTTGGATGTCAAGACAGAAGAAAACGAACATGCAGCAGTACAGACGGCCATATATTCTAAAAAAACAAAGAAAGATGATAATAGCAGTGTCTGAATGAATCAAAAGAAAGTTGTACTCCAAGTTCTCCTCTAGATACTTCTGATACAAGTTCAAGTATGTATAATAAATAACAAACAATATACTTAAAGTTTGAAATGGCAAATAGCCAGTTATTAGCATTAAAAAGCTATTTTGTATTATTTCTTTTTCAGTTGAAACAGTTGGAGGAAATGTGCCAGAAATGTTATGTCAACAGTCAATAGATAAATCTGTTCAAGCATTTATAACCTACAAATTCAGATGTAAGGCTGTGCAAACCAATGTGAAATTGATAGATCAGGCATTATCATTAAAACCTTCTGTAACATCGAGGTCCACATACCCATTTAAAACTGTAACCGCTACAAAATCAAGTCCTTCTGTATCTGGTCTAAGCAAAATTGCAAAAAAATATATTTATTGAAGTACATTCAGACAGTGATATTTCTTTATATTACCATCTGTAGCTGCCAATAGTCCCTCACTATCAATGGCTTCACTACAAGTCAAATCATCTTCTGATTGTAGTGAATTAATCAAAGAAGACAAAAAAATAGAATCAACAAAGGCCATGTTGAATACAATTAAAAAAATTGAGAAAAAGCCAAGACTATACAGTCTGTAGTCTTACAATTAGTTGTTACCACTTTAATAAAAGATTGTATAAATGTTCACCCAATAACACCATATTTATTACTCTGTTTAAATAAAATAAGATTAGATAGTAAATTTAATCAGTTGTCAGATGATTATAGAATGACTCCATCGAGTCCATTAACACTCGCCACAAAGGAAGACTACATTTGCCACCCTCATGAATAAAAATGCTAAATCATAGCCCACATCATTATGGCTGTAAAAATATATAATAAATTACCGATCGAATTACATACTGAACCAAACTACAAAGTTTTTAAAACAAATTTAAAAAAGTTTTTGATAAATAAATGTTTTTACACTGTGGAGGAATACTTAACCATGCAATATGTTGATTTGTGATTACGTTTGGCGATCTGGGTAATATAATATAATATAATCTAATACAATTTATTGCCTTATTATACAATTTAATTCATAATATAATTTAAGCTTTAATATCAATTTTATATAAATATAGGTATATATTTTTATAACATATTGGATTATATAGTTAATATAAGTATTATTTGTTATACCTATACAAGGTGACTAAGTAATAAGGACACTATAACATTGTAAACACCATCTATGTACCACTTAGTTTGCAAATAAAAGTTTGAGTTTGAAAGTTTGAGTTTAAGTTTAAGTCAAAGTATACCATTTTCTTTATGAGTCTAAGGGTCTGTTTCACAATGTCTGATTAGGAGATACTTGGCAATTAAAGTGAAGTATTTGTATGGACTATCTGTCAAGTAAAGGCTAATGGGAACTTATAGATGGTGAAAGACGCCCTAAGCAAGATATTTAAAAAAAATATACCTATGATAGCCAGTGTCATGCGTCTTTTTACTGTGGAATTAGATAGTGCAATGATTAAAAGGTCCTTACCTATTTCATTCAGGCATAAGTATAATATGCAAAAGCTATCTAAGGCAGTAAATCAAGCTCTGACATGGTCAGAGTACAAAAAGCAAATACTATAAAGTACCTATTTAATATCCTGTACACCAAACTAACTAGTGAACTATACTTCTCCAGGATTCGGAGGCAGAATCACTGACACATGTTTAGTTGAATTGTGTGATTTTATGAAGACTTTAAAAAGTGGTATGTGTGTTATGCATAATGGCAGATAGGGGCTTTAAACATGTAGAACAATATTTTAAAAAAACAGGTTTTACACTAGTAAGACCTCCAAGTGTTGATAATAAAATAAAACTAAGGAAAAATATAAGATTGTTTTTTTATTTCAAATATGTTAAAAATTCAAAATCATTTATTCAGTTTAGGCTACAAATAGCTCTTATGAACTTCATTATGCCATCAGTTCGTAAGTCTACTCTGGGCGGTAGACTTTATACTGAGAAGAACTGGTAAGAAACTCAGCAAGTGTCAAGCTCTTTTCTCCCTTACAGCGTCAAAAGTATTGGAAAATGCCCTATCCTATAAGGACACTTTCCATCACAAATAAAAACACAAAATATAAAGGACAATCACACATGTTATAGAAAAACAAAAGAGAAAAATAATAATATTATCTAAGTTTGCAAATTTACATCAGTGACCAGTTAAAATTTTTACAATGTCATAGTACTATAAAAGGGCAAAAATTGTCTAAGAAAAAAAAACAAAGTTAATCTATAGTTAATAATAATAAAAATAATAGTATGCAAGAGCAGACCAGCCTCCAATTTTTTAGTTATATATTAGTTACAGTTCTAGTTCCAGACTTTGATAATATAACAATGGGTATACATTAATTTCCCAAAAGTTTAAAATTTATTATTAATCAAATTCTCAACATACTCAATATTGAATGCACATGATGAATAGCACTTAAAATCTCCACATTTTGATTTTCACTATAATCTGGGTAATTTCTCTTTTCTGTTAAATACATCAAGCTGCATTTGTGCATAATATTTTTCAGTAGCTTTTCCATTTTTTATATAAATTTTAAATGTGTTAGCATTAACAGGACATTTAATCTCGATTATGCCATCTTCAAATTCGTCTGGGGAACCAGCAATCATTGGTTATTTGGAATTTAATATCAGGCCACACTTATTTATCTTTTTCTTCATTTTTTTTACCACTGTTTTTCTTACCTCATTTTCTAGAAGACAGCCACGTTTCATAGAAGTAGTGTCTGGAATTTTACCACCTAATATGAGCGATAAAAGTGTGCCATCAGTAGTTTACATCTGCTAACTTCAAAGGCTTTTGAAGCCGTAATTCAACCATACCTTAGTTCAAACCATAGGCTGCTCTTAGATTGTTCTCTTGTTCTTCAACTCTCTGTATTAATGAAGGTGATATGTGAACTTTTTATAAAAATGCATCAACACATTTCTCTTTGAAATTACATATCAGTTGATGCATGGAGAGAGCCTTTTCTTCGCTTTGACAATAAGTGGTTTGATATTTTAAAAGTTCCCAGTTATTAATTTTTTTCTTAAATACCTCTTCCAAAAACTCCATTGAAACAGATGAATTTGCTGGCAACATGGGCCTGCCTTCGGACAAGTCTTTAGCTGTCATATATTTAAGGCTACTACCGACTCTAGACAGTTTAGATTTTCTCCAATGACATTCCACCGAAGTGCATGATGGTTCCTCACTTCTGCGATGAACCCACATAAGAAATGCTATTGCGTGTTTACATCCCCACTGTGAAGCTACGCAGTCTTGACATTGAACGGAGATAATAATATCATCTTCTTCATCAACAACCAGTGTGCATCCATATAGTATTGCATGAACCTTGTGTTCAGGACATGTTTTGCACTTTACAGTACAGTATGAAATATTATATAGCATTTAAGCTTAATAATTAATACTTTATAACATAACTTATGTTTACTTACAAGGAAGTTTTAACATTGCGAAATTCAGATGAGCAGAAGTCACTGTTCGACGCGAAAAAAATTCCAAGCATAACGGCATCGATTCTGGGCAAATTATGACTGTCGGCTTTGCTGAATCCAGATTCCATGGTGAGTTCTCTCTATTAGAACTAGCAAAAATTGTATCAACTTGATTTATTTGCTAAAAACCAAAATTTAGTAAGATAATTAACGATACTCGAACAACTCGAAACGTCAATGACATTGTCTTGCACGGCGTGACGTCACGGCTTTCTGATTGGTGTTCACTGTCACGTGACTAAAAGTTAATTTTTACGAAATTTATTTCTCTAAAATATTATTAATCTTTAACGCTTTTAACAATTAAAATTGTTTGTTGTCTTCTCCATGATATAATTAATCATTATAAACCCTTATCCATTATATTCATTCATAGTGGACACAAGCCTATTCATGGTGTTGACAGTATCATGCTTAATTTGAGAAATGAAATCAATCTGTTGTACTCTTGTCTAGGTAGTTATATGTAGAGGATGTTTATAATAATTTAAGTCCTTTTAAATTTTTAAATTACACTGACTTTTTTATTGCATTTATGTTACAGAAAACGTTCATATTTTTAAATAACATTATAAGAAATAAAACGAATACATTTGCTGCGTTTTAATTCGTCAAATACTATCTAATAAATGTATTATACTTTAACTTTTAATTAAATTCAATTGTAGATGCTTGTTAAGTTGATGGTTCCTATTAATACTAATTAGCGTCGCCAAGGTTATTGACCTTGCTTTTACTGCTTCACATTTTACCATAATAATATTTTTACTATTAAAAAGTCGAGTGTGGGAAAAGTTATTTTGTTATAAAGAACCAACTTAATTATTATTACTATGAAAAACTAAAGTTAAAATCATTGATTGTTATGTAGACAGCCGTTATTTATAAGCATAATCTTCTTTGTATTTACTGGTTACATTTTTAACATGATTAAAAAAAATATGGAAGTATGTGTTCAACAAATTGATTATGTGTACCTGACTTAATTAGAATTTATATCATACGTTTAGGATTAGTAGTATCGTATGATATTATTTACAGTTCGATTAATAAATTCTAAAGACACAATTTTGCTTTCTATACTTCTTAGTTAGCTCTTAATAATCTACATGAATCTATAAACACATAAAACTACTTGTGTTAAAACATTTAGAACATTAGTCTAATATAAAATGTTGTTAAACCTATTATGTATTTATAACTTTGTTAAGATTAATGTCTGTTGTGTAACCTAATAAATAAATTAATAAACAAAAAAGTTTTTAAAAAATTTTGAAAAAAAAAAAAAAATGACACCAATAAATAAAAAAAATAACGTAAATGTAAATCATGAGAAATGTTTACAAAGCGGCTTGGAAACAAAATTCTCAAAATTATTAACTTAAACCAAAAACAACAATTAAAGTGAGAACTTAATTTCTAGTTTTATACAGAAATCAATTAAGGCCACCATCGGTACTCTGACACATGTCGGCCCCACTTCCCTCAGCTTTTTCCATAACGACCTGTGAGCCCCTCCCTTCTTTAGAGAGAAAAGCATAATCCATCACCGTACGTCACCCCTATTTTGGCATTCCCCCTCCCGCTCTAACGTACGCACGCACAGACCTTGCCTCTCCTTCCCACCCGCTAGGGGTAGTTTCTCTCAGTCGCTGCTTGACGGGTGATCATTTTTCTTGTGGCGCGTTCAATCATCGCGTCACTATCGCCCTCCCTCTTTGTCAAGGGCCTGTTTTATTTGCGTCCCGCTCGCACGGGCCCTTCCTGTCTTTCTGTGTGTCCCTTATTTTCTGTTAGCGATGCGTGTTCCACAACGTGCCCGCCGACCAAATATGGCGTCTTTTGTGTTTGATTTTGACGTTTTAATTTTTGTTAATAAAGCGGTCGGCTTTAATTGTGCGGCCTCTCGTAATTTGCATTTTTCACCAGACGGGTCGAGCGCTATATAAAGCTTTTAAGTTTAGGTATGTTTTAAAATGCGATACGATTTAATTTAATTGGCACCTCTATAGTATTTTAAACGATCAATAATTAGACATTTAATTAATTGTTTTTACATTTTAATTGTAGTGCTTTTAATTCAGATAGAATTTTAAAGGATGAATATGTCACGACTACAGTCACGGGTACTCCGTTTAGAAGCGTATGCAAATGCATTGAGTTTGCTAGGCGTTTATAGAACAAGAAATATTTTTACATAAACCATAATTTTAAGTTTTGTTTTTTTATTTAAATCATTCCCATCTAATAATAGGTATATATTAGTGCAGAAAACTTTAATAAAAACGATAGGCTCGTTTATTTGATCATAATTTCAACCGGAATCCTCAACTACTGTAAATCTAGCTAGAATATCCATAAAAATACAATAGTAAATAATTTTGCAGATTTTTAACAAAAATATTACAATAAATCACTTTAAACACAGTCAAACAATATTACTTTTAAACACGACAATAATACCTTTATACACGGCAATATTAAACTTTAATTATGTTAAAAAAAATTGCGTCTTCAGTTAAGCTTGGTATTGATTTAATTTACACTTATTTCACTGTACGCTTACTTATCCTATGGCTAAAGTTATACTTACTAAATAATTTCTAATAAATGATTTCTCTTATATTCTTAAATATACTGTACATCCGAACAATCGTCGCATTGTCTTCTCGGCGAACAGTGAGACTGTCTGCGATGCGCTGCCATGGATTAGTTTGTCACAGTATCTCTATCTACCTATAAGAGCGTACTTACATGCGACGAGTTTCTGTCTGCCATTTTCACATCATAAATATTATTATGAATCATGAATTATTTGTATTTATTTTAAAGGGTTCGTTTTGATATGTAATGTTACTTCCTTATGACTCTTAAAGAAATGTTGAGTTCTTCGTAGCACTTTAAGCTAGATCCAATTTGATATCGTAAGAGAGCAGTCAATAAATCCACTCGCATTTGATTTGCGCGGTGGGTTACTGCCTAATCTTCCCATTGCTTGTGTTATTCATGTGGGAAGTAGTCCTATCAGGAGTTCGTTTACAAGCCGATGAAAATGTAATCATCTACATCGGCTTGTAAACGAACTCCTCATACAAAAATTTGTATGTGTCTCACCAATGGATAAACAGGAACGAATAAACTCGGCATGGTCATTTTCGTTGTAAACTATACAACTAGAAGATTAGAGTAAAAACTTGTAAAATAGATAAAGTAATCTACAATTTTTGCATGTACTATGCTGCTCTTTATATTATCTTCTTTACGTCCTCTGACCGCCCAGTCTTTGCCAGTGTTAGGAAAATCCTCGTGAATTGACAGAGAGACACAATACTTGAACTTTTACAATCAGGTGAACGCTTATGTCGCAAAATATCAACTATTAATTTTTTTTTAATAACATAATTTAGGCCGTCTTTAGTTTTTTTAAACTGCTTCTTTTTATATTTTTAAGTCTTATGTGTCCTGCAAGGCAATGGCCTTCTCTTTTCTACTTCCATTTTCCCTACCTACAGCAGTGGTCTACCTTGTGCTTTGAAAGGCACGTAAAGCCGTTGGTTCCATCTGCAATAGCAGTCGTTAACATCCACCAATCCGCACTGAGCCCGGGTGTCGGTTTATTGCCCGTTCTCCTTATCCAACTATATATAAGGAAGGCTCATGCCTCAGCAGTGGGGACATAAAAATGAGCTGAGGACAATGATGATAGCAATATCAATCTTTTATTTCTGAGATAAGAAAAGAAAATTATCACCTTTCATATTCAACTCACTAAAGCAGTTATTTATACAAAGTAAGGAGTGGCGTAATATAAATTTTATTTATCATTTGATCAATTAAAAGAAAACGATAATTTGTATCGCAAAATTGCAACTCACCTCGTTTGTTACCAGGCGGCGTGGCTGTGCGTCTAGAACTCTAACACAGCTCCGCTCCGTTCTGTTCCTTTCTGCCTCAATGAAGTGTCAACATCAGAAAGTTGTTTTTTCTGGCCTTTTCGCTTGTACTACACTCATGCAGTTTACCCAAGTCGTCGCGCGGGGGCCGCCCGACCGGCCGGCCGGTTAGATTGAATTGTCGGAATATTTGAATTTGAATTCCATCACATAAACTACGCTTACTTACTCATTCCTTATTATATCTATCTATTACTTGTAAGTTATTTTTGAAAATGATCACCTATTTTAATTCATGATCCTCATTGAAATGAAACAACTTTTACGTATCTACTCGCGTTTATTTTTAGAAAACAATATGTCATGATCCTCCGCTATCAGGCGTCAATTCGGACTGAACGCTTTCGGACATTGGCCTTCTCCAAATGCTTCTACTTCTTTCTATCGCCAGCCACCCTCATTCAGTTGTTGCTGGCTAGATGTTTAATATGATATATTTTATTATATTATATTATATCACCTATTCTATTCTATTATAGTTAACTAATTAAAACAGATGATATAAAATGTACTATAGCTTTTGTTCACCACTCGGTCACGTTAACAAAAACGAAAATTGGTATTGCAAAATTGCAATTCACCGAGATTTTAATATCATACAAACTTTCGATCTCGCACTAGGCATTCAGAAGACAGTTTTCTCTGCCCATTTCGCTTGTACTGCACTCGTGCAGTTTAGCCGTGTCGCCGCGCGGAGGCCGGTCCTGTAGATTGACTTGTCGGAATATTTGAATTTTAATCCCGCGCGGGCATCGCATAAACACCGTTCACTCATTCATGAGCCAATGTGAGCTCTACCTAATGCCAGGGAGTTTGGATTTTAATTGGCAATCGCTGAAGTAATATTATTATTATATTTATCGCCGCTGCGAATGTTTTATTATTTTTGGTGTGAAGCTGTTTTTGTAATGCAAATGTTTAACAGCACTAACGTGTTGTCATATTTTTACATTCGCTTGGTCGACTGTCAGATTAGACTTTTTATGAAGTGTTTTTTTTAAATATTTTTAAACAATGCTGTTATTATCTATTATAATAGACAGCGTACGTGTAGTTCCTGTTACTTAGTAAAACTCTAAGATCATTTGTATAGCATTAAGTTGGCTGTGTGATATTCTTTTACAATAAAAAAAAAATAAAACTTATTATTATTTTGGAACTTAAACCTTAGTAAAGTATTATTAAAGTAAGGTCACTCTCGGTTTTTGATTCACCTTGATTATAGGTACCGCCTTTCACTATTAGTAGATACGATTTTTTTTTGTATCGATACGTGTAGTGTGGCAGCGCCTTAACGACGTCATTTGAAAAGGAGCGGACGAAGCGAGCGGACCAATAATATCTAGTCAGCTGTTTTCATTGGTTTGCTTTATATTATTTAGGTATAAATTTTTAATTATAGTTTTTTGTTATTATTAGAATCAGTTTCGAATATACCTATGTAATTCCATGAGCGGGATTTAAACCTACACCTCTACACCTTCTGACAAGCTAAAGTACCAATTATGCTATTGCTAAGCTAAGCTGCATTCAACTATATCACTATCCATATGCTTTTGAAGCCAAATCCCTTTTTAAATTATGTGATGATGATAAACTCCTTTCTTTAATATTTAGTATTCTTTCAGATTTACAAGCCGATGTTGACTGACAAGGATGCAGAAATCATTGCCGAATAGAAGAGCAGGTAAGAAGATTTTAAATTAACTATTTATTTTTATCCTATCATCGTATATCGTTAAGGATGTTAATTTATATCACGAAATGCTGGCTGGTTCGATATCTGCGCCAGCACAAAAACTAATTCAATAAAAATACGATATGGCACTGTCATTGTCACGTCTTAATAAGTCACAAATAAAAAAAAAATAGAATTGAAAAGTAATGATTCAATACCATAAGCTCATGAGAAATTAATGCCAACGTATGAAAACATACGGTTTTAGACAAAAAACTATAGATAAACCAATAAGGCGTACCAATAAGACAAAATAAATTATAATTCTTATACGATTTTATCTCGTAACTGTAGAAGACTTCTACTTCGTTTTCAAAATCTTAAGATTTCGATCTCCTATGTAAATAAAGTGAATTATTTTTTTATCATTTTGAATTTAGCATTCACAATGCTTTAAATAGTTACAGGATAAAATATTACTAGAAAATAAAACAAACAGCCTCATGAAACTCGAGTGGAATCTTGTTTTCAATTTTTTATTCGACTGTACTTTGTACGTATGTGCGAGTTGACGACATAAATAATAGGTAAAATCAAAAGGTGTATCTCGCACATCTGTGCGAGTTTAAAGTGTGCGAGTTGACGAATACCTCAATCGAACCCACGACCGATACTGCTGGATTGCAGCGTAAATCACAAACTATTACAAAAAATCAACGAGTCTTCTGGGACTCGGTAGCTCAGAGCATTGGACCAGTAAGGTCGTTGGTTCGATTCCCACTCGAGCTTTCTGATTCTGAGGCTGCTTGATTTTTTCTAGTAATATTTTATTTTGTAAAGTGTATGCTTTTTTAATACTTTAGACTTTTGGACGAACATTTGTAATTTTGTCAATTCAAATGCTGCTTAAACCTATAGATAATAACTACACTCAAACGTTAAATGACACTTTCCTATTTGGTTATATAGTGACATTGTTTTAATTGTGTCCTCTTTATACCTAATTCTGTCCAATGAGAACAAAACATGTAAGCCTATTTTAATTCACATTTTTTTATTTATCTATGTCTATACAAGAACTTCAAACAACCACAGAGTATCTAACACAAGTCTGTGGTAAGCCGTATCACATAAGGTGCTCAACAGCTCAGCCTTCTTTTGTTTTTGTTTTTCTCCGCAATCAGGCCAGGAAGGGAAACTACTCCGCTAATCCGATTTTTTCTTTTGATAGATACGGGGAAGAGATAGTGGGTCCATTAGTGGTACAAGCCTGAGTAAAGAGCCGACACCGGTTGTCTGAGCGTCGCCGACGTCCTGCTCACAATATAAATATTCAATGGGGTTTGAATATGTTAATGCACCAACTCCTCATTGGGTTGTAGATTGCGCAGTCGTTTTTATCTTATACGACATTTAACTCTGTAATTCAATTTACCATATTTGCATAATGTCTCTTTTCTGGAGTAGGTGAATATGGAAATCTTTTGGGGGTAGCAGTTCGCCTCTCCGCGTGACAATGATCGATGTTTCTGTTATGTATTTTTTTCTTCGTTTTTGTTTTATTTCGCGGTGCGCTTATTAATCGGTTTCCATTAATAATGTTTTCGTTTGCTTTGTCAGGCATGCGAAACTTCAATTTGAATTGTTGCAACGTAATATTAATAATACAACTTAAAAACTTTTAAAGGGTTTTAAGTTAACAATGAGCTAAGACGATCCCCAACTTATGCAGATGTGTGAAATAGATTTTAGTACAGGTTACGTGTTTTTTATTTAAATCGAGAGTAATTTAACTGAAATTGACAAATGTTTTTAAATCCTGTAACGACGACACGATTCAAGTTTATTTACGTTTACCGTAAATATTTATTGATAGCGTTTTTAATTTTTCTCTAAACAATAGCAAGTCACCTATTAGTGAGAATTATTTCAGACGTTTTGCCTTGCTAACTTTCAGATGTAGGTGCAATGAATGTACCTATCTATTATTTCTAGAGTGATACCTTTCAAATAATACCTTTTACAATAATATAATTTGATAAATATCGCATCCACGTGGTATGGTATACAAAGTTTTATAATACAATATGGCTTAGTGGCGAAATTTAGTTTCCCACCATCCATGGTATGCGATTAAAACGGCTGTGCTAAACACACGGATTTAAAACAGAGCAACCACAAAAATCCATTAACAACAAAAAAAAATATCATAACAAGTCAACAAAGAGAAGCGGAAATAAAAACCTACACTACGGCTGTGCCTACACTGAAATCGCGACCCACGCGATCCGTCCACCAGAAAAAAAAGGTTTCATCACACAGTCGTATAGGCAAATGGAGATATCTAGTATTAATCGCGCTCTAAGGCTCACAAAGCCGTGAAATATGAGTTGCTCGTACCTCACAATAGGTACGTCTTCATCATGAGTCCATTGTTTTTTTTCGACAACACGCGTTGGATTGTTTTCCTGCGTCGAGAGTTGGGAAACGTGTATCGTATATGCTCATTTGTTTAAGAGCTTCGATGTAGAAACTAAATAGCTTCACTTGTTTATTTCGCTGTTGAAAGCTTGTGCTATCTAATGAAGACAAGGCGATAGTAGGTAAACATTTGGTGCTTATAAAATAAAATAAAAGAGCTGGTTAGGTAATAAAGGTAGTCTCTACTAATGGAACAGTATAGTTTTAAGAGTACACTAGTAATTTAAAATAATAAAAAGTAATAAATGCAAGTCTATACGATTAAAACGTCAATCGGAAAATAAATAAACATGAAAGTAAAGACTGTTAGACATGAAATAAATACTTGAGACATCTTAAGTTTCGTGCGTAGGAAGGCCAATCTCCCTATGTGAAAGTCTGGAGCCCAGTAATGGGAAGTGTATAAGCTTAAAAATGATTTTATATCATGATTTTTTTTCCGGTAACTGTGTAGCTCTTACCCCCTTATTCATAAAAACTATATATGCATTATTTAGTTAAATATTGTTTTGTCAACGTCACACAAGCGTCATTTTGAATTTGAGAAAAAGAGACAAACAATGTTTAACTAAATAATGCTTAAATAGTTTTTATGAATAAGGGGGTTAGTCTTTATCTCACCTAGTAAGTGACGATAAGGCCGAGCTAGAAGAATTTAACCCGGAATCCTTCATCATCATCATCATCATCTCAGCCAAAAGACGTCCACTGCTGGACAAAGGCAATCAATCAATTCAATCAATCCCGGAATCCTTATTCACTGAAAACTTCGTAAGATTAAAAAGGAAAGGGAATTACTTAGGAAAGAAATTATAAACATTATTCGATAGTGAGATAAAAGTGACAAAGAGACATACATGCTCTTAAACAAATAAACTTTTAAAATATTTTTTTGGGTGTCATTATGTTAACATACCCAAATAGTATTATCTTTCATATGCCTATATTTAATATTGCGTGTTTACTAAAAAAATTTTTACCCTTAAACAAAGCACTCCAGCTAATATATATATACTAGCAGCATCCAATCCACCTGTGCCTCGTACACTTACTTATATATAATATATAGGTATATATGTATATAAAATCCACGTACAAAGTCGCGGCACAATAGAGCGCGCTCTCCATCCCGTTATCAATCTACCATGATGCCATCTGTGACGTAGCCATTACTCAATTTCGTACAAAAGGACCGCCTAAAAGAATTCAAACAAGCGTTGAGGAACTTCGGATAGAGACGCCTGTCGTTCGGCGGTTTTATACCTATTTCTGTGTGTTAGAAACGCTTGTTTAAAATTATTAGTTGAAACGTTTAATTTAGATACCTACGTGGAAGAGAAAGAGTTTGTAATAAGTTTTTAATGTGGTTTGTTTAATGTTCTTAATGTTTAGAGCATGGTTTAATGCTCGTCTTAATGTTACGGGTGTGATTTTGACATTTAGGCAACTAAAGTTTTCTATAATTCGAAATTCTGATTCACGTGTATTCTGGATATGACTCGATTTTATTTATTTTAATCCCTCCTTGCGCAAAGCTCAAAGAAACATTATACCAATTGAGCTACATATCAATAACAAATTAGATGGTCTTTTTAGTGTTTTAGCTAGTAATTTGATCGTTTAATGGATTTAACGAAACGCTCGATAGGTACCCAAAAAATATTTGATTCGGCACCCGAAAATACAGCGACAACAGCCACATAATCCCAATTTTGGGCACTGTTGCAGTATGTTGGTACCACTGAATGATAATTTAAATTCATTCTCTCCACCGCCCGCGCCATCATTTGGACAAATGCTACGTCATTTGTCCAAGGGACTGAGGTGCGGGGCAAGAGGGATATACTCCAAAGGCTTCCAGCCAAAACTGATCTTATCACCGTTTCAATAAGCCACATTTTCGTGTAAGTCACCATGATCTGATTCCAAAAACTTCTGGTTCTGTGACCGTAAGCAACATCAGTCTCTAAGCTGTAGATGGAAAAGTGTATTTGGGCTTGCCCTCAACAAATCTCATTTTGTAAGCTTCCGAAAACATTACCTCAATGAAAAATGGAACTTAAAAAGTATGTATATTGGTCTCTTTTTGGTTGACAAACTTTCTTTTCAATGTCTATTGAATTAAAACTTTCCGTATTTGCACTACGTTACTAATTAAATAAATTATTTATCTTATTGTGAGGTCATTAATCAATACAGATCACGGAAATCAAAAGCCTCTATCAGCAGCATCTTCAGCTTCTGTATTACGCATAAAATGTATGGATATTGAGTTATGATTTGTATAATATGACAAATTGTAAGTAAACATACATTAAACAAGTAATTATTTTTGAGCTTCAAAAATGTATTTAGTATGTAGAACTTTAAAAAGGTTAGATAGCCTTTTTATGTAATATCACAGATAAGTTGTTATATCTTGCAATTATAAGTTTCTTGCAAAAGTAACAGCATTATTTTCCTATTAACAAAAGAAAATTACCAACAAACATTGAAAATACAATGGGGTGCAAAATAATAGAATTCCGGAAAATACCGTATTAATGATCGTCCATTTGTTCGAGTGAAATAAATTTGATGAAATTAAAAAACAGTATGAATAATGATTACCCTGTGGCCTGTGGCAAGTTCGCTTCTGGTCTGCTACCCAATTATATAAAAGTAAAACATGTGGGGTATTTAACAAATCACTTTTTCATACAAAGCCATTAGTGTTTTGTCTGGCCTTGAGAATCTTGGCTTTAGAACATTCAATAAGGACAATGATCAAAAAACTAGGAAACTATTTCATTGACAGAGGTGGTTCAGACAGCCGTAGGTACGCACGAAACTTATTCATGGGAACCATCTTCTTCAGGTCTTAACGCTAATCTGAACAGAGAGACGTTCTTCGTCCGATCCTCTTAAGACTCAGTAGTGTTATATATCCCATTGTATAACTGAGTTGCCCCTTAGACATAGTGGTAGAGGGTGGACCCTTAGAGAGTGTACTATTCATAGTCAAGAGCAAGGCTATTCATAGTGGACTATTCATAGTCCACTCTCTATTTTCTTGATAGGTGACCAGGGCTGTCGTCGTCACACGAATAGCTATTTCTGCCGTTATCAACATTGTTTTTCGTTCCTGTGTTTCAAATAGTCCCAATTTGTAGGATACTGATTATAGGCGTAGAGGCATAGGAGCTCGAGCTTCAGGGTCGGCAGGGAGCGTGATGGAGGAGTCCCTTGGACTCTTGATTGGCGATGCCTTTGATTGCGCTTTCCATCAGGCTTGGGTATGCATGTTTTCTAATTAAGTAACACCCTGCTACACACTACTTAAAGTTTATACTGACACCCCCCACCAACCTTACGGTTATAAAGTTAGGTGTCAGACATCCTTACGCAAGCACAAGGGACCATCTACGTCAAGTCATAACGCCAGATCAGAACACGCCGGTACGCATCCTTCATCCGGTTCTTTAAGACTATTGTCCCGAGCTAGTTGCCCCGTGGACACGTATAGTCCACTACCTAATATCCAGAAGGTTACCGGAGCTGTAAGCTCGTTCACTTCTCGTTGTACTAAGAGTACAACTCGCATCTGCGAGTGGTATCTACCACTGCGTATTATGTAACAATCCAATTAAGTAACAGAAAAAATCATTCAAATCCTCCTACAAGTGGGGTAATCGGTATACCCTACCCCTACATATACCCAAAAAAACTTCTTCTTCTATGGTTAGATCTCTCCTTATCGACGCCGCGCCAGTTTAAAGTTTTACAAAGTTTGGTTAAAAGTCAAAAGCCTTGCGAGTATTATAGCCTCTATCTTATTGACATCCTTTTAAAAATGTCTTAAAATTTATATAAAATTCAATATGACAAAATACTTTAGCTCCGATATTTTTTTTATTTCGCTTAAATCCTTCCCCCGGCCTGTAAAGTAAAGTTTTTTTGGCGTAGCAACCCCAAATTTCGGCAAAAGCAATCTAGTGGGCCGCCTTGGGATTAGCCGTTTCTTTTTTATTTCACCTAATTGTGTTCGTGCCCAAGAGATGGGGTGATGTGTCGCGAGTCTGCCGCTGCGCTGATACCAAAATCAAAGAAACTAAAAATGTACAGAGACGGACAGCACATTCTTTTCTTAAATAATATCTGATAAAAAAATAAAAATAAATGTTAAAAAGGGTTAGATCATGAGTTTCGATAACTATTTATATAAAATCTTTCGTAAGAAGTATTATCCACGTTAAACAATTAATGTAGAATTTTTAAAGTAAAAGAAACGCAATAAATAGAAGATTGCCAATGTTGGTGGATACCTGCAAAAATAATTATAATTTTTGTTTAATGTTCAGATTGTGATAGATATGTAAAGCATTAATTCGGAATTGAAAACAGAAAAAGAACAGTTACGCATTATACCTAAATATAAAATAAGCATGGGCAAAGGTGGTGTTATTTCTTAAAGCGATCTCTTACAGACAACAATTGGTTTAAGGACCTCAGAAGAAGATAAAGATGGTACGAAAATACTAAATTCCTATTGTTTCATTCGCTTTTAATTCGTTTTAACCTAACAGCCTTAGATTAACATTTGACCTATCAATTAATTAATAAAAAACAATTGGACAGAAAGGGACAACTGCATAATTCCACCAACAAAAAAACAGCTTGATTAAAACTAAATGGCATCTACGATAGACCCAACACAACGAAAAATATTCAACAACAATTTACATACAGATCCGTATCTGTACATACCGAACGAACAGAGAAAATGTTATTCCAAAAGGATACTACGGCCCTGGCCGCGAGAGGCGCCCTCGCCGCGAGTGACACTGACGGATCGGGGGGCATTAGTCATAGTCGAGCCCCCCCCCTCGTGCCCCCCACCGACCCCTATATACCCCTGTTTATTTACTTTTTGTAACGGTATTGATGTTTAATTATAGAGCGCCCCTAATGTAACAACTCGCCTAATTTTGGCGTAATGTTTTCGTTGTAATTTTTCATTGAACAAACTTTGATGCGGCTACTATTTTTAGCGTGTAGTCATTTGACTTTGAACCGGATTTTAAATTGTTTTATTCGAGATATGCACTATTCATAGCAACTTCACATTTCCATGAATGTACGTATTAATTCCCTAACTTCTTTGTTAGCTGTAAGTATTGCTAAAAAGTCAATCACCAACGTTCTATTTCAGAGTAGTTGAAACATAAACTGTTATTAGTTAATGACCAGTCTTGATCACTCTTGATACTTGTAGTATCTTGTGTCTAAATACAATAGTTATTACGCTCAAAGTTAACAATTTAAATAAAAAAATTTGACATTAATTTTTTAAATCTATCGTAGATTGCATATGAATTAGTTTGTACTAAACCCTGTCAAGTTTTCAAGACCAAACCATCTTTATCTAACAGTCTGTTTGCCTAACAAATTAAAAATCAAACTCCAAGATCACCATCAATCATTGATTCCATCACCGGGCGTTACCTGCCATCAGCCACCTTATCACACGGGGGTGATTAATGAGTGCTGCCTATCTGTTAATTAAGATTTTCGCGGCTCCCGCTCTTAGACGGATGCCGGCAATTTAACTTGAGTTTGGAGTTGACATCACCTACGCGCGGAATTTGAGATCAATCATTTGACGCTTGGCGTTTGATTTCAATAAGGTTATGTAGAGGGAAGCGTATGTGTGAATAAAATATTATGGTTTTTAGCGACCATTTAAAAAAAAATTGAATATTAGTGTTGATGAGGGAAGGGAATCAATAAGGCTCAGCGTAAGGAAACAAGAAATATAATAAAATAAAGTAAATACAAACCAAACAGATAGAGAAGACAGCTACCGAAAAAGTGAAGTTATTATAAAAGCATAGACAAAAGCACCGGCCCGATGGCCAGTTTGCAACAATTAGTTTAGCTTTATTTTTGAAGTTAAGTGTGAAATGATATGTATAATAAACCCCCTTTTTTCAACATTTGTAACTCTTCACTTACTTATTATTATGTTTATTTGTTAATTTAAAACAAATTTATAGTCCTACGTAGGTATGTTTAACATTGAATTGTTATCTAACTTAAAAAAAATTGACTTCTTTATGTCTCGAGACAATTTTCCATCGATAATATTTTTTCTTTTTTTTCTCGATAAAACTGAAAAAATTGACATTCATTTGTTTGCAAGCAAACAGTATGACAAATCGACTAAAGTTTTTTGTTCGTGCATTACATTCCTCTCTAGTGCAGTCACGAAGTGTATCAGCGATAGGTCGATCGCCGATAGAGTCCGGATCTGGCCCCTCGTTTGTCAAACGCGTGCATTAAGGGCAACTTGAGCAAGGGGATTTGGACCTAAGTGTGGCCCTGGATGATTTGCTCAATGAACATTTTAAAGAAAGAAATTTAATGTTTACTAACATAATATTTTAGTTATGTTTTATTTTATGTTTTACTTTACGTACCTAAAGCATTTTAAATATATTAAATAAAACCTATTGAATAAAAAAAAACCTTTATGTTAACTTTCTTAAGTTTACGCAAAAACTTTATGCAGATTTACTCGCGTTATTTATAATAAAACTGCTATTATATACTGTGATAAATAAGAAATCAATCATCCACAACGACAAGAAAACTATATGCGTTTAACTCCTTATATACTTACTTCTGCACGTTTTATGCGTTAAATTAATATATTAATTGAAATAGGAGACAAATATGTACCTATATGACACTTTCAAATATTTTTTTTAAATTAATGATATTATACTATCAATACCACATAGATAAGGCATCAGCAAAGTTCAGTAAAAGTATATACGCATGTTGGTCATTAAATGACGATTCAAAAATGCCATGTAAAATCCGTAACAGCGCGATTATAACAACATTACCGGATAGATACAAACTTATCACGACCGCCAATCAGAAACGAGAACTCGAAATAAATCGATGTTACATCCAATCATTATTCCACGTCAGGATCGACTCAATTAAAATATCGTTAATGTTCAAAAACTATTTGAAAATCAACCTTATAATGCACAACTGTGGGTTGCATTTCGATTTATTTCCCTTTCTACCTTGCAATGGTCATTATGTTAAATGTAGTATAGTATGAAACCACGAAATCCCCGTGTCGGAATCGACATAAAGGCAAAATAAACAGTCTGTGGTACCGCGGTGGACGTTTTAAAATAAAATAAGACGGTCATTATAAAAATATCAAGGCAAATGGTCACAGTGAGACTGCATCTACCTTTAATGCAAAGAACTACCATTTTGGGGTAAAGTCATGTAATTATGGTTGAGTTTACACTGTTAAATTATTTTCAATTGTTTACACAGATTGGTCAAGCATATGCATTGAAAAGTATATGTAGGTACCTACACATTACGTATACAATCGTTCAAAAACTGACTCTAAGGTTGAACTGAAAGTTGTCAATAACATGGTTTTAAGCGATAATAGACCTTACTGTTTAATAACACGACACACGAGTGTTAAGTTACAACCTCAATTGTCAATTTCAAGGTGTTGGTGAAATTTTTGTAGCTTTTTTTTTAAACCGACACTATACAGAATCTAAAACACAAACCTTTAAGTACTCTTGGCAGTTATAATAACAGTAAGTAGTAGCGGTATTAGCCTATACATCCCTTTTCCATGTCCCACTGTTGGGAAAAGGCCTTTGAAATCAAGCTATCATTACAATTAGTAAGTAGTACAAAGTAGTTATTCTTAGTTAAGTTTCATTTAATTAATTAAGTAGCTTTTTAATAGCCATTTTTTTTAATTTTAAATGTTAATGTCTGCTCTTCAACCTGTATAGGTACTATAGTCAAGAAATTGTTTTTTTTTGAGTGTATTCTCTTTTGAATAGTTTAATGTTTTCGTAAAATAATATTTTTTTTTTTTTTTTTTACGAAAACATTAAACTATTCAAAAGAGAATACACTCAAAAAAAAAACAATTTCTTGACTATAGTACCTATACAGGTTGAAGAGCAGACATTAACATTTAAAATTAAAAAAATGGCTATTAAAAAGCTACTTAATTAATTAAATAGGTACTATAGTCAAGAAATTGTTTTTTTTTTTGAGTGTATTCTCTTTTGAATAGTTTAATGTTTTCGTAAAATAATATATTTTTGATAGAAATGTTTTAAAGAAATCACATCCGGCACCAAAACATTGTAGATTATGAAATAATTATACACAGTTTCACGTAAATACTTAAGTACCTATTTATTAAAGTATGTTTACTAATCAAACTTTTGATATCATAAAAACTTGATGAAACCACCTAAAAACAATATTTATTTGATTAATTGTTAACGTGCCTGTGGCGACAAGTGTCTGTTGACAGATTGATCCTATTGGCTACTAGGCATAACCGGCAAATGCGCCGGAAATTTCAAATAATAACGGATACAGCTATACTGTACGGTTTTACCTCGGTATACGGTTTTGTACGGGTCCCCCCTACTATGTATACCTACTTAACTATAACCTGTGGAAAGCGGGCTATAACCTTCCACCCTGGCTCAAAGTAAGTTGGTAGGTTTTAACGACTGCCATTTTTCGACAACAACAACCAGGACAAAACTTTTAACATACCTCCCAAAGCACGGAAAACTTCAAGATATTATTAATTTTATGACCCATCATATAACTCAACATTTCAAAAGTTACTTAACTCGCAAGACCGAAACCCCAACACGATCAAGCTCCTCAACAATATCATCACTTGCCAATCGCCATGCGGAAAGCACTCTCCCAACCCAATTCCCTTTTTTTTCCAAAAATGATTTACCCGAAAACAGAAAATTTCTCTCCATTGCGATGATATTTTAAAAAAGAAATATTTACACCGAACCACCGCTATGTTATCCTTGTGTACAAGCGATAAATTACTTGTAATTTCGTACTTGGGTGATACCTGAGCAGTGAAAAAACACGAGACGTATAGACGTCTTGGAGCGTCGCAAATTACGGTCATCATCTTCTCATCAGCGGCGTGGGTAAGCGTTGATGTATAGAAGGTGAGATGGAGGGTACCTACTGGGAGACAAACATTGTGGCTGTGGGGTGAGGTATTCTGCCTACGTAAATTTTTCGCTGAGAGGACAGTGTCGTGTTTTATATAGGTAGTAAGTAGGGTAGGTAACACGCTAGTACTTGTAATACCCACTGCTGTTTACTGTTTTCTGTAGTGAAAATTTGAAGACCAATGTACCGTCTTAATACATATCAGTTTCTTCGTTAGTTTACCAATTACAGATTATGTTATTTGTTATATTGACTCAGGAAAATTAAATAACTGTTTTGGCTGAACTCTAATGGATATTATTGGAAACCATATTATAGACACTGTATTCACACTATAAATGAAAACATCATCATCATCATCAGCTTATACTAGTCCACTGCTGGACATAGGCCTCTCCAAGTGCACGTCTCTGAGCACGATCCGCGGCTACTCTAATCCAGCTCTTGCCAGCCACCTTACGAAGATCGTCGCTCCACCTGTATCGTCTATAGGTATTAGGTAGTTCTATCTTTTGTCTCAATCAAAACATTGAGATAACAATACGAATGTCCGTTTTCTTTCAACAAACAAAGTGAGCCCAACTCACTTTAAGTACATAGATACCTAAGTATTATTCTCAATAGCATAATAATATTTAGCTTCGCGAACCAAAACTCTTGTTATACCGAGACGACAAATATACTTTTGTCTCCTCTGTTAATCACGATGTCACCGTTTACTCTTTGGTATTAATATGAGCACTTCTGTGTCAGAGTGAGTTAGTTGGCTTAAAGAGTAAATGGGCGTTCAGTGTTAGGTTTTAAACCCCCACTAAAGTTGAAGCCAGGCAACAAACAAATTACGGGGAAATGAAATCTACATCACCGTAATACAGCACATTACAAACGTACAGCGTTACAGCATCGCTACTCTGTGTTAACAGGTTCACTGTCCCGCAGACAACATATGGTCCGATAACAATTGATTTAACCATTGTTATAAGTTTTGGACAGTGAACCTGTTTAAGGCTGGTATTGTTAAGACATTTCACCACACCAAGTTGCAAAGCACTCGGCCCGATACCCGAAGATTCCAGGTTCAATTCCCAGGTCGGGCAAAAGTGTGTGTTCGGATTTTTCGATGCAAAACCCGGGTTGGTGATCATCAACCCGCATTTGGCAAGCGTGGTCATTAAGCCATTAATTACCCATCACTTGTAATGATTACTTGATTTCAATGATGGAGGTTTTTGCTCCAGCAGTGGGATAGCCTTACTTACTTATACTTACTTTATTTTATTCACTTGTTTTATTTTGTGTAAATATTCTACCTGTAATATTAACTTTAAATCGTAAGCATCAACTGAGTCTAATGATTTTTTAATTACAAATGAATTACTAAACATCAACATCAGCCTGACGTACTGGGCACAGTCTTGTCACATGAACAAAATCATAGTGATATTGGGTCATACATAGCCCAAACACGCTGGCTTATGCGAGTAAGTAAGTTTTATCGACTGCGATCTCACGACAAATACTGGGACCAAAACGGGTCAACGTGCCTTCAGCAGCGCGGAGGAGCTCAGGACAATTTAGTTTGGCCACCCATCCGGTAAGCCTCCACCCCCACGACCCGGTCAACTCGAGCCGAGGTCCGAGCCTTTAGAGGTGCCCTCGGGTTGTTCCGCTCCCCGATCCGATCCGAACCCCTCGGAGAATCTAGTAGGGCACGGGGATACGCACTAGTGCGAGATGCCGTTCCCTCTAGAAAACCTCTGACGGTGATTCGTTTCACACGGCTTGAGGAACCCTTTAAGTTTCTCGCCGCCCCCAAAAACCCGGTGAAGCTGAAAATGCAGTCTGAGGCAATACGTAAACTCTCTCAAAATTACCGGTAAGCCAGAGTTGTGTAAATAAGTAGTTTAACTTCGCAACCCGTTATGGTTGGTGTTATTGTCCAAATTCACCATTAGTACTCACGATGTCTGTGTAACTGATCCTACAAGTGCAACGATTTATAAGCTGACGATATGTTACGCAGGTTAAGCAACTTTTGCGAAGGCCGGTCATCGGATAGGTGACCAAAAATTTATCATCTCGAGCTTTCCGTGCTCCGGAAGGCACGTAAAGCCGTTGGTCCCGGCTGCATTAGCAGTCGTGAACAACCACCAATCCGCATGCCCGCGTGGTGTATGGCCCGTTCTCCCTATCCATCAATAGGGAAGGCTCGTGCCCCAGCAGTGAGGACATACAAAGAGCTGATGATGTTAGATATTAGGTATGTAGGATAGTGGCAGAGTTTGACAGGATCCAGTGATCGACATTTTATCCTTTAACAATTAAAAGTAGGGGTTAGCAACTGGCTTTAGTCTTCAGCAATAATTGAACGAAAGTCTTTGACCAGTGGGTGTTGCCAGTGATGACATACGGAACTGAGACGTGGTCGCTCACTATGGGCCTCATAAAAAGACTCAAGGTCACTCAAAGAGCAATGGAAAGGGCTATGCTAGGGGTTACTCTGCGTGATCGAATCAGGAATGAGGAGATCCGCAGAAGAACAAAGGTAACCGACATAGCCCGAAGAGTTGCTAAGTGGCAGTGGGCAGGGCACATTGCTCGCAGGACTGATGGCCGCTGGGGCGGGATAGTCCTGGAGTGGCGACCGCGTACCGGAAAGCGCAGTGAGGGCAGGCCTCCAACAAGGTGGACCGACGATCTGGTGAAGGTCGTGGGAAGCCGCTGGATGCGAGCAGCACAAAACCGGTCGTTGTGGAGACCCTTGGGGGAGGCCTTTGTCCAGCAGTGGACGTCTTTTGGCTGAGATGATGATGATGAATAATTAAATACAGACTATGTGCTTCTTAGGTGTCATCCCATAAAATTTCAATGAAAACCAATGTTAGTTTTTGGAGACGAAAACTGGTGTTGATCGTTGAACGAAATGGCTGGACCGATTTGGCTAATTTTTATTTTGAAATATTTGTGGAAGTTCAGGGAAGGTTTAAATGGTGAGAAACATTATAATAAGTAACGGAAAATACTAAAATTTTCGACCATTTAATTTTCCAATACAAAATGTTCCTAGCTGTGAAATATTTTTGATGTCTTTTGTTTTATAAGAAATAAAAAATTGTCACTTGGTTGTCAAATATTTATAATACAATAACAGAATAGAATACAAAACAGTTCTGTTTCAGAAATAAAAAAACTGTAAAAGTGTAATAGTGTCAGTTGGTTGTCGAAAAAAGAAAAAAAAAATTCAAGACGTTTATTAATATTTTTCGCAAATATATGTAGGTGGTACGAAATTAACCGGGTCATCTAGTTTGTCTATAAATAATATGTAAAAAGAGAAGCTCTGGCTGACTGAAGGATTATCAACGATGCACAGGTAACTAGCCGCTGAACCGACCTAACGTAGGACAATAAACGCTGAAGTTTTGCATTCAGGTCCCTTTCATGAAGTAGGCTAGAGATATGACAGTGTTTTTCAAAATTTGGTATACTAGTGTTTACGTGAGTGAAGTCACGGGCGGTCGCTAATACATGCATAAGTTAGAAGCCTTACCGTGTCATACAGACAAATGTTACAATTACTTTTAAAACGCGTAATAAATATTAGAAAGGTGGCAGAGCGGGCGACGGTGACTAATCTGTGCGCACGCGCGTCGAATTGGAATGACGTTGAAACAATCGTGTCTATTCACGCTTTAAGGTAGCCGTTGGTGGTAGACTTGCTACGAGGAGTCAGAATGGGGAAGGTGGTTCCGTAGAGTTCGTGTGTGTACTAGAAAATAGGATTTGCCCATCTTGTACTTATTTTAAAAGTGAATGGAAGTAAGCTAATAAGTATGCTGAAGTAAAAAGAAATAAGTGATAAAAATATATATTATACCAAAAACGTGTTGAATTGTCTCATTTTCTGGCACACAATAACGTGAACTTTATTAAACGTCATTTATTACGTTTTCAATATTCAAACTTAACATTTAAGTATCAATTGAGAATAAGCTACCTGATAATTAAAAATATTATGTTTAATAACGAAAAAGTATTTAATTAACTTCTTTGGCGCCTCGAAATTGTTAGCACATATTTTTTTATGGATCAGTTAAATCTACACCCACTTACTCCTACAGGGCGTTATAACACCCACGACATATACCCTCAATTAAAAAATATTAAAAATGAATTGTGACTTCTATTTCTATTCTTATGTCAATTAGTAGGTATCGTGCAGGTGTGGTGACTATATTTTTTGGATATCGAACTGTTTTACACATTTGAAAGTAAGAAAGTGCTGATATCTCAAGATGTCTGCAAGAAGGTATGTTTTTATCATACTTTTAACTAAAAATTAAAAATTATCAACATATATTTATAAGAGTAGAATAGTTAGCTATAAATAAGTGCAATGTTTTTTTATTACTTTATACAATATTACTGCCTTATTTTTACGTAAAATTATAGCGGGTGTTATAACACCCGGTAGGAGAATGGACGTCTATCCTACTTTACTACTATATTAGATTGCAACGGCGAAAGTTTTTGAAACTGGATGAAATGATAGAGGCATTGGAGATGGCTGACGTCGACGACGAACCACTTCCCAATACTTTTTCCACCCGAAAATGCAAACGCAGACGTGACTGATGAAGATTCGGGTGACGAAGATTGTGTAAACTAACATAATCTTCCAGGTAATTGGACTTATATCAATAGTACTTGTGCAAATATTGTATTTTATATAATAACCTATTTGAGTTATTCAAAAAATAAGTAATAAACTTTGCTGAGTTAGGTACCCAACTAAGAGTGGAAGCTGAAATGGCCTACAATGAGTCATCATCTGAAGATTGTCTGAGAACCCAGGGGATATCCTCGTGTGCAAGTGGAATGATAATAGTGTGGTTACAGTTGCTTCAAACGTGGGCACAGTCGAACCATTGCATAAGGCTAAACACTTTTCACAACAGTTGAAAAAGTATATTCAAATTGATCAACCTTCCCTAATAAAAAAATATAATGAAAACATGTGAGGAGTTGATCGTTCTGATCAAAATATCAGTCTTTACCGCACTTCGATACGAAGAAAGAAGTGGTATTTTCCCTTGATTGCCCACTGTTTGGATATGGCAGTACACAACGCTTGGCAGCTATATAAGCGTGATAAAGGGGAGTATAATCATCTCACTTTTCGAAGATCTGTAGCTAGAAGTTTGTTGGAAACCTACAAAAGTGACGGAAAGCGTGGGCCAAGTTGTACACCTGCTGGTCATATAGAAACTTCTCGATATGATAAAATCGATCATATTATGATTGATTTGATTACAATGAAAAACAGCTCAGGTGCACCATATGCAAAACAAAAACTAATTACATTTGCAAAAAATGTCAAGTACATTTACATGCAAAATATTGTTTTATTGTATATCATACAAATTAGCTGAATACTAACTAGGTATATTACTTGATTAGAAAGCCTAAATAAAGTAAAAAGATTTAAATAAAAACAAACGAATCTATCTTTTGTTTCATTCTTTAGTATCATAATTCTTCACGTACAACTAGCCATAATACTTGTAAGTATTGGTGGCATTCTCCTACAGGGTGTTATAACACCCACCATTTTTCGGCTTTTCCAGATAATTAGGATTTTTTCCAGTATTTTTCCAGAGAAGTTGGTGACAATTTTACCAACATATAATAAAATTATAATAATCTGAGAAGAAAAATAGTTTTAGGAGTATCTGGGTTTAAATTAATTACCTATACCAATATGTATAATAAAGCTGAAGAGTTTGATTTTTGTTTCAACGTGCTACTTTCTAGAACCAGGGATTGGAAAAAATATTTTTGTATTTGATAGCCTTAACTTTTGTGGAAGGCTATAATAGGCTATTTAAAATCAAGCTATGACCCTTAAAAAATGTTAGAAAAAACGCTAAGCGAATACAAAGTACAGTCAACAGCAAAAGTAGATGATGTTTGCTAGATTTCAAAATTAAGTTTCATAATTCATAATTCATTTATTTGCACTAAAACACGGTATAAAAAGTTAGTACAAAATAAGTAGTGTAGTACAAACACGTTTAGCCAAATCAAAAAGGCATGCAAATACAACACAATTTGAAAAGTATTGCAGAAAATTACTAGACACATTAACATCATTCACAAATAAAATTTCGATAGTGTAAGTCGGTATTTTCTATACAACTGCAGTCAAAGTCGGCAGGTGTACTAGTAGACACTCGAAGGTTTTTCGATATGCGTTTAAAAAGTTTTGATTTTCATAATGATTTCATATTTTGAAACTTTGACCAATCATCAGCTGACCTTTGCTGTTGACTGTACTACTAGCGCATTCGGGCGACGTGACGTCAGGGAACAGCTAGTTATAGGTACCTATTTTGGGTGTTGCACCTTATCTTTGTGTATCATTGTGAGGAGTCGATGGCGCAGTGGTTGACGCGCCCGGTCTGACAGTGCTTATGGTCAGCAACTTTCGCAAAGTTCATCGGATTGCCGACCAAAAAATTATCATCTCAAGCTCCTCCGTGCTTCGGAAGACACGTAAAGCCGTTGGTCCCGGCTGCATTAGCAGTCGTTAACAACCACCAATACGCACTGGTCCCGCGTGGTGGTTTGCGGCCCGTTCTCCCTATACATCTATAGGGTAAGCTCGTGCTCGAACAGTGGGTACGTAAAATGAGCTGATGATGAAACACTAAGTAAATACCCTCCACATTTTCTGTTCAAGAGTAATTTCTCCGCTGACCCCTAAAATACACCCGAAGCCTAATGTCGTAGTTTTTACGCGTCGACCAGTAGTTGCGTAGAAAAACGTAAATTACAAAAACAGATTGACGGTGAAAAAGAGGGCGGCCGCCGGGTCATTAGCGCCGGCCAATGGTCGTTACCTAAAAGTCATTAGCGTCAACTTTTACCGTAATTTGACGTATATAGGTACCTACCGACCGGAGAGGAAAAAAGGGCATACCTATATTATACGAGTATGTATACGCGAGACGAGAATTCCCATTATAATAATTTATGTAAAAGAACCAATTTTGTGTTATTAACACAGCTCCCGATGATTGTATGATGGGGCCGTCGCGAAATTGTTCTTTACGAAAAAACATCTATTTTAAAAACATCTTAAGTATAATAATATTATAATTTTGCGTCCGCATTTTCATACGATCTAAGGGGGGCGGGCTTATAATCACAATTCATATGCATTACGGTGTTTAATGCGAGCTATTGAGGTGTAGCCATTTTAATGTTATCGCAAAAAGTGAGACCACTTCGCCGTTCGATGTGATGTGATGGGACCATTAAATTATCTTTTGTAATTATTTTTTTACGAAAATAATGAAGCGCGACGAGATGCAAAGATTTCTTTGGATTGGTTTTATCGTCAGTCTATAAGCGTCCCACTGTTGGGCTTAAGGTGTCCCACATATACTGACGACATAAAGAGATTTAAACATCCATGCAACATATAGGCTACCATCTTAAGATAACAATTGTATAGGCTATCATGATCATCATCTCAGCCAAAAGACGTCCACTGCTGGACAAAGACCTCCCCCAAGGATCTCCACAACGACCGGTTTTGTGCTGCTCGCATCCAGCGGCTTCCCACGACCTTCACCAGATCGTCGGTCCACCTTGTTGGAGGCCTGCCCACACTGCGTGTAGGATATCAATATTATTAAATAATTACATACTACAATAAATACATAATTCATCGTAGTACCTACAGCATTTTTAAACCACTTAGGTTTGTTTCATTGATTGTGTTATGTAGATCGACGGGTACATGAACGAATTTATAGATAGGTAGGTATTTATAAACTGTAAAGTAAAAAAGTAGGTTACTAAGATTAGTAGATTATTAGTAGATTTATGTAGATACATAAATTATTAAGTACACAATTTTGGTTTCAAAAGAAGAGAAAGGCCTGAGGGAGCGGCTTTGAAGAGCTTTATCATATACTATTCGGTTGCTTTGAGTTCCTTTCAGAAGATGTTTTGAGTTGACCAACTATCTTAAAATCACGCCATTACGTAAGCTGCTAAGCATGTGTGATCTGATCACTACCCGGGTGTCTGGTGCGACTTTTATTTGCCATTTGCTCTTATTCCCTTAGCTAGACAGAAGCATGCCACTTAAGGTAAAGTTCTGTAACCGTATGCGCGGATTGCAAGCGCAAATATTGCGTGATGTGGTGTTGTATTCAAGCACTCATAGTATGATGCGAGATTTTTAAATTGATAAATAAATTATTTGAGAATAAAATCAACCCAGAGCAACTCGCCTGGCTAGCTACCACCATCAGATATAACACTTGGTTCAATAAGTCCTGAGACTAAATTCAAAAACAAAGTTTTTTTTGATAAAATAATTTTTTATTCATCAACATATTTAGTCTCCTTCAACTGCAATACTCTCTCCAACGCTTTTCTAACTTTTCTATTCCATGAGTGTAGAAAGATTTATCTTTGGCTTTAAAATAAGCCTCCGTTGCTGCGATAACTTCACCATTTGAGTCAAATTTCTTGCACTGGAGCATTTTTTTAAGTCTGCAAACAGCCAGTAATCACTGGGGACCAAATCTGTAAAATACGGTGGATGAGGAAGTAATTCGAAGCCCAATTCGTTTAGTTTGGCCATCGTTATCATGGACTTGTGACACGGCGCATTGTCCTGGTGAAATAACTTTTTTTTCTTTGTTTGAGACCGTTTTTCCGCAATTACGTACTTTAATCGCTCCAATAATCCCATGTAATGTTCGCCATTTATATGTTTCCCTCTGTCAAGGTATTCAATAAAGAGTATTCCATGCACATCCCAAGGCCATAACCTTCCCGGCAGATCGTTGTGTCTTCGGCCGCTTCGGGCGGCTTTCACCGACCGCTCTTCACTCTGCTGACTGCCGTTTGGATTCCGGAGTGAAATGGTGAAGCCATGTTTCATCCATTGTCACATACCGACGCAAAAAATCCTTTTTATTTCTATTAAACAGTGCGAAACAGCGCTCTGAATCATACGTTGTCGCGTCTGCTAACAATTGATCAAACAATTGTTAGCAGACGCGGCACCTAGGCGTGCTAGGCGTGGAGGCTAGTGCGTCTTCCTTCGGGTACGCGTGCATTCTGGTCTCTCGCCAAGGCTGTCTTGGGGAATTTCTGTCGACCGTCACTTCCACCACTGCACAAGACCGATGATTGCCTTGCCCATACTGCAAAAGAGAAAGCCGATCTCTTGGGTACTCTTTTCGCATCAAACTCGACCTTGGACGATGGGGAAAACTCGCCACCAACAATACCGCATTGCGCTTGTTCTATGCCAAACGTTCGGTTCCTGCAAAGGTCAGTTCGTAAGGCTCTTTTTTCCCTTGACATTCATAAGTCGAGTGGGCCTGATGCAGTCCCTCCCATTGTGCTTCGGACGTGTGCTCCTGAGTTGGCGCCGGTTCTAACGCGCCTCTTCCGGCTCTCTTACACGACTGGCGTTGTCCCGAGTTCTTGGAAGACAGCCCTTGTCCACCCGATTCCCAAAAAAGGTGATCGCTCAGATCCGTCCAACTACAGGCCTATAGCCATCACCTCTTTGCTCTCTAAAGTAATGGAGTCCATTACAAACTGCCAGCTCTTGAGGTACCTAGAAGAGAATCAGCTACTAAGCGATCGCCAGTACGGCTTTCGCCGCGGTCGTTCGGCTGGTGATCTTTTAGTGTACCTCACTCACCGATGGGCGGAGGCAGTCGAAAGGAAAGGGGAGGCACTGGCAGTTAGCTTGGACATAGCGAAAGCCTTCGACAGGGTATGGCACAGGGCTCTTCTCTCGAAACTTCCGTCATACGGGCTCCCTGAGAAATTGTGTGCGTGGGTCGCCAGCTTTCTTTCTGGGCGTAGCATCAAAGTCGTAGTTGACGGATAATGCTCTGACCTGAAACCCGTGAATGCTGGAGTCCCGCAGGGGTGTGTGCTGTCGCCTACACTGTTTCTTCTGCATATCAATGACATGTTGCATAATAACAGCATTCATTGCTATGCAGACGACAGTACTGGGGATACGCTTTACACCGGATGTACTAATATTTCTCTGGAAAGCGTCATCGAGAACCGGAATAAACTTGTGACTGACACTGAGAACATGTTAAGTCATGTCTCGAATTGGGGCCGACTTAATCTAGTCCATTTTAACCCTTCCAAAACACAAGTTTGCGTGTTTACCGCTAAAAAACATCCCTTCGTCGTATCTCTAAACTTTGAAGGAGCTCCCCTTGATACCAAACCGACCATTGGAATCCTTGGCGTCGATATTTCGAGTGACGTTCAATTTCGCGGTCATTTGGAAGGTAAAGCTAAATTAGCTTCGAAAAAGCTGGGTGTGCTCAATAGAGCGGGACAGTATTTCACGCCGACCCATCGCTTACAGCTTTACAAAGCACAGGTCAGGCCTCATATGGAATACTGTTCCCATCTTTGGGCTGGAGCGCCCCAGTACCAACTCCTCCCATTTGACCGCATTCAACGCAGAGCTGCTCGAGTTGTCGGCGACGTGGTAACCTCTGGTCGGCTCGATCCACTGGCCCTTCGGAGAGACGTTGCATCTCTCTGTATATATTATCGCCTTTATCATGGGGAGTGCTCTGAGGAATTGTTCGGTTTGATCCCTGCCGCTGATTTCCTTCACCGCACTACACGCAATCGACTGTCTTTCCATCCACACCATCTTGATGGATGGCGATCTACTACTGTGCGTTTCTCACGTAATTTTTTACCACGAACTACAGTGCTGTGGAACCAGCTCTCAGCGGCGGTATTTCCGGACCAATATGACTTAGGAATCTTCAAGAAACGAGCCTATTCCTTCCTTAAAGGCCGGCAACGCATCTGCGATTCCTCTGGTTTTGCGGGTGTCCATAGGCGGCGGTGATTGCTTTCCATCAGGTGACCCGCCTGCTCGTTTGCCTCCTTCTGATATATTAAAAAAAAAAAAAAACCTATTTGGAAAAAAGCTTTTTCATGGCCAAATTTTGATGTAAAATAGTGAAAATACTACCAGTTGAAATCTTCACCATCTCAGCTGTCTCGCGGACTTTTACCTTTCGATCTTCCTTCACGATTTCCAGGACTTGGTTGATGTTTTGTTGAGTCACTGCTTTGTTTGGACGACCAGGGCGCTCAGCGACTTTTGTGCCCATACGACCGCGTTTGAATTCGGCATACTACCGACAAATGGTTGGTTTAGATCAGTGGTTCTTAACCTTTTAGCCGTGAGGGACCATTTCACCAAATATCTGTCTTGCCAGGGACCACCCAGTTATTTTACATCACGCACGTGAAGGTTGTCAAGTCACTTTTATTGTTGATCACGATTACGATGGCTTCGCGGACCACTTGGAATGCCTTCTGGGATCACCAGTGGTCCGCGGACCACCGGATAAGAACCACTGGTTTAGATAGAGCAGATTCCGGATAACACTTTATAAGCTGTGCTTGAACGGTGTTATTTCTCATTAGCAAACAATGTTTTATCAACACACGAAACTCGTTTTTTCCATTGTTTTCGGAATTAAAAAAGTAGCGTCACTTAAATATATATATTTAAATTGTTCGATTTTCAAAAAAAAATAAAACATATCATTTGATGGCCGGTAGTTTCTAAAAATCTAACATACTAAGCATCATCTCAAGTCTCGGGACTTGGATTCCGTTTGAACTGAGCCTCCACTTTTGGCCTTATTATCCCTTAACATTAAAGAGATGAAGGCCAAGAGTTACTCGCAAATGCATGAAAAAAATCTTTGTGCAAAATTATTTATTTTTGAATTTGATATTCGGTAATAACATTAAATAGCTGTATTGCAACGTAAAGTCAAGTCAAAGTCAAATAATTTTTATTAAAATAAACTTTAGAAAAGTGCTTTTGAATCGTCCAAAAATTTTTTTACCTACTACGAATACTCATTCAGGACGTCTATTTTTTAGCTGTGGAGAAGAATGGGCGCAAGAAACTCCACAGCTTTAATATAATATGTAACGACATTTACAAAATTATATGCCTTTACCAAGTTATACCTACAAGTTTAAAAAACCGTAACAATATTTTAAATTAGAAAAATCTGTTGGAGTGATTGGAGCATTTTAAACCCATGCTATTTTGTCCTCAATGTAATCAGACACTTAATAATAAGCTTTTTTATAAAGCTTTTCTTTAATGGCGATTTTAAATTTATTAATATCAAGTTTACTTGGAACTTTATTGTAAAAACGTACACAAAGGCCTCTAAATGAATTATTTACTTAGTGGAGCCTAGTATAAGGTACTGCTAGTTTGTTTTTATTTCTAGCGTTTACATTGTAAATCACTGTTTTTAGAAAAAGTTTCAATCTATTTAATAAAAATCAATTGCTGTTCGTTTGTCTCGTTAAAACTCGAGAATGGCTGGACCGATTTGGCTAATTTTGATTTTGAAATATTTGTGGAAGTTCAGGAAAGGTTTAAGCGATGAGAAACATAAATAATAAGCAACGGAAAATACTAAAAACGACAATTTAATTTTCCAATACAAAATGATTTGTTTGTTTCGTTGTCATGGAAACTGTGTCCGCCGGGTCAGCTAGTATTTTTATAAACATACATTAGGTTCTCGTAAATATAAGGTAATGTAAGGCACAATACTTACAGCATGGCTTTTTTTATTCTAGCCATCACGCGACTATCAAAGCAAAAGTAAGAATAATTGATACCATAAAGTATTTCATAGCAAAAACTCTAATAGCCCATGGTAAATCTATTAATGTTTCTTGCAATGTTTCCTGCTGTTTCTAGACATTCATTGGCTGGTGGTGATGGTGACTTTTTGCTGCGCCGTTGCGTTGCGTACCGATTGTTCTAATTACGCGGCACCATTACAGTAATGCCTTATAATAGGGCGATTTGTAATAGCCACGCCGTCGGCTCTCAATGAGGTGTGGAAATACACCGTTTTGTGGTGCGCGCTGAAAGCAAGGAAATTGGGCTTGAGGCATAGGCTGTTGCGGCTACTTAAATAAGTTACCTATCGATAAAATTTGTTAAGACAAAATTGTAGAAATATAAGATGAAACTGGTTTTTTGTTGTTGTATGAAAATAAATATAATGTTTAACTGGAATTGACGCCAAATATAGGTATGCCTAGAGTGCTGAGTAGGTTTAAAGTATACAATGAACATTAAATGTAATTAAAACAGTGTAAGTTTTATTTAAAATAAATAGATAGACAGCAATAGAAACTGTTTTGAGTTGTATATTGAAATTTAGTTTAATGTAATATTATAACAGTACCTACGGGTGTGTGTGGTAGGTGACTAAGTTTAAGTGTCGCTTGACTCGCTGTCATCTCCTACCTTGCACCACACCTGAAAAGTGCATTATTGTTACACCGCCGACATCGCAGCCGGCCAGCGTCGTGCGGTTTAGAAACCGATGGCGTCTCATCAGCGCTAATACGTTTCCTGCAACTGAGCTGTAATTGAGCTGGTTAAATGTGCCGAGCCATTTAATATTTGTCGTAATTGCTTATATCGAGCCGGTGATGAATTGGATTGCGTGACGATTTTGCGTATTATTTTTTGGAATTTTCATGTCGAAAGTTGTGTTGATATCAAACTTACGGAACTGTTTATTTGACTTAAGCTTTTAGCCTATTGAAGAATATTATGGGTTGTCTGCTCTTAGTGAAGGAGAAAGCTTGGTAGTCGCTTAAGGGTGCGCCGACCAAAAAAGACAAAAGTGTTGTCACGGTTAAGTTGATATATGATGAAAAAACTATCGTATTACATAAGCAAAATATATATTTAGTATCAAAGGGAACGTGTTTACAATTAGTCCAATCCATAAACTCATAATACACTATAGTTTTCTCTACAATATCATTTAAAGTTGGGCAAAAATCATGAAAACGTGTGGCGGCGTTTAGTTGATATCTTATTAGTTCATCTAAATTATTATACCTCTAATTATGTCTAAACAATCGCCAATAACTACAAATCGTCCGTCTCACATTTTCGATTTATCGAGCGTTTTTTTAAATTATTATTTTTGAAATTAACACGTCAAATTCCCCTTACAAAATTAGTATAGCTGCGCAGCATCAAATAAATATGGACGAAGACATTTCAAATAAAATATTAGACACCTGTCACTTACTGTCCTTTTATGACGATGTAAGGGAGAAAAGAGCTGGACACTTGCTGAGTTTCTTGCCGGTTCTTCTCAGTACAAGATCTCCCGCCCAGAGTACATAGATATACGAACCGATGGCATAATGACGTTCATAAGAGCTATTTGCAGCCTAAACTGAATAAATGATTTTGAATTTTGAATTTTTGAATTTTACTGACGGCGCACCCTTAAAATCTAGTGAGGTATGAAAACGCCTTTACAAAGGGGATCGAGCCTAAGAAAACCTACAAGGATGTTTGACAAAATTTTTTTCATCATCATCACCATCGTCATCTCAGCCAAAATGACGTCCACTGCTGGACAATGGCCTCCCTCAAGGATAAATCACTTTGAGGGGAATTTGCCATAATCGCCACGCTTGGCAGGCGGGTTGGCGATCGCAGTAGGGTGAGAATAATAATAATAGAGAGACGCTGCTGCCCATCCTCTGGAATGGTCCCATAGTCGCCTTCTACGACACCCACGGGAAGAGATGGGGTGGTGCAATTCTTTATCCCCGGCACCACTCGGGGGAATATTTTATTATTTTAAATATTTTTTTTTTAAATTTTACTATGAAAGGTTGAGTCGTCATCATCATCATCGCCCTTTAAACACAAAATAAGGAGACTGCCGAAGGAAAGCTTCATACAAACGCGTTCGAGCAAAGCACACATATTATACCCTTTGCAAGAACACAGATCTCGGAACAGTTCGGAACAGTCCAATAGCGCAGTTGTTGCGAGATTCCGTGGCCGTGAGTGGTTGTCTGTGTGTACAGTCAACAGCAAATGTAGATGATGTTTACTAAATTACAAAATTAAGTTTCAATAGTGTAAATCGGTATTTTCTATATAACTACAGTCAAAGTCTGCAGGTACTAGTAGACACTCGAAGTTTTTTCGATATGCGTTTAAAAGGTTTTGATTTTTATACTGATTTCAAATTTTTAAACTTGACCAATCATCAGTTAGTTTTGCTGTTTGCTTTGCTGACAAAGGCCTCCCCCAAGAATCTCCACAACGACCGGTTTTGTGCTGCTCGCATCCAGCGCCTTCCCGCGACCTTCACCAGACCGTCGGTCCACCTTGTTGGAGGCCTGCCCACACTGCACTTTCCGGTACGCGGTCGCCACTCCAAGACTATCCCGCCCCAGCGGCCATCAGTCCTGCGAGCAATGTGCCCTGCCCACTGCCACTTGAGCTTAGCAACTCTTCGGGCTATGTCGGTTACCTTTGTTCTTCTGCGGATCTCCTCATTTCTGATTCGATCACGCAGAGAAACCCCGAGCATAACCCTCTTTATTGCTCTTTGTGTGACCTTGAGCCTTTTTATGAGGCCCATAGTGAGCGACCACGTCTCAGTCCCGTATGTCATCACTGGCAACACACACTGGTAAAAGACTTTCGTCTTGAGACACTGCGGTATATCGGATGAGAAGATATTTCGTAGCTTACCTTTGCTGTTGACTGTAAGTTTTGGGTAAGTTTATTACCTTCTGTTTCTCATGATATTTCGTGCTTTAAACGTCCCAATACTAATCTCAGGCCCTTCTACATGTTGACGGGAATATCGGGCTTTGGTACTACTGAAGATACTTAAAACGATGTTGTGCACTCTAAATGTTTCATCAAACAACGACATCAAAGACAAAGAAAAAAATATATATCTCATATCGTTGTCATATGAGCACCAAAGAAAGACATCAGTGCATGAAAAAACAAAAACGATCCGGCACTTTCAGCTGTCTATTGTCAACGTTAACAGTCATCATCGATCGTCAATTCATTTGTTTCACCGAACGCCAATTGCAGAGATACCAATGCCGAAAACTTCAGCTGGCAAGACGATTAATACGCAACTCGCGGAGTCGTCATGATTAATCGCTTTAAAAATGGAACCCGTCTGCTCCCGACGAGTGAGTTCGTCATCGCAGGGCTGACAGTTTCGTCACATATAATAATTAGTCCGCGAAAGACTAACGAGCAACAGAGTTGTGACGTTAGGGCTGTCGCGACGTGAAACAAAGACAGCTGCTTGTCTCTTACGAACAGTGTTAGCAGTTGTAGTTTTTACGTCCTTCACTGCTGGCATCAGGCTGGCCTATATGAATAATAGCTCATAGAGCGATCAAGCTATCGACGCTACTACGCCAACCCAATGAGACCTGTAAAACTTTAATGAATATAACAACAACAAAGACAGGCCGCTAAATGTGCCTTCTAAAGCAAGAATTCAATTCAAATCACATTATTCTTAAGGAATATTGTACAATTGTGTTAAAAATATGAATATAAGAAAACTAGAAATAAATTAAAAGTAAAATTTATATATAATTAGGTAAAAAGTACCTAAATAAATATTAATCAATTCAATTAAATTATACCATGTCAAAATCTGACGTAAAAACACTACATTAAACTTAACTACCTACCGATTCTCAATATACTTTATATTTCCAAAAATAATACTCTAATATTTACGAAATTGAATGGAATTACAACAAACCACACTACCATGTTTTTTAACTATAGATTCTAGCCAATAAATTTGAACATTTCAAAATCAGTTATCGCACACTGTTAACACTAACTCTTCGGTGGCATCCCTGAGTAGGCAAGGGTTGTCACTAACGAGTCTACAGCGCGCGGCCGTTAGCCAAATGCGGGCCGACCCGAAAATCCACTTAGCCGACTTGCGGCTGAAAGGGTTCCAGCCACTGGGCATGCCGCTCAAAAACTGGCGGGTACAATTACGGGTTGAATAAAAATACTGAAATATTTTTATATTACATTTGAAAAAGCTACACTTTTAAATATTTTAAATATTTTTTTTCGATTATCTAATTTATGAAAACCATTTGCAAAGCTATAGTCAGCTAGCAATCTCCAATCTTGGTGTTGCTCTAATTTTGCAAACGAGTAACAGTTAATGCGTACTAGAATCTAAGTGGATACCACCGCTCTTTCTAATTAGTACCTACGAGATGCTCTAGAACGTCTAAAGCTTTTAAACTGAACTAAGTAGAATTTCGTCGCCCAGTGGTCAAAATTAACCGTAATTTTGTTAAGGCTGCACGGGTAGTATCCTAAGCAATGAAAAATTAAAAAGATAGAATGTGAGTTTGGATTGGCATTGACAGATTTCAGCCGCTCCTCCTCCATTTTTGAAATTTTTGAAAAGAGTATATATGCGTGTGTGTCAAATATATGGTAGTGTGTGTAATGTTTGTTTTATTGATTTAATGTATTTATTATGCATAATTTAAAAAAATATATTAACATTGTGTACTCCTTCTCTATATAAACTATAAATGTGCGAAATTTCATACTCCTCCGTCCGATCAATTTTCGTAAAAAGGGGTACAAAGCTTTTGCTTCACGTTCTAATATATAGATTCTTTTACTGATAAATAGAATGCTACATAACCTGCGGGTAAGGTAGCCTATAATTTATTTAAAAAAAAAATTCTTTATGTAATCTCAATGCGGACGCAGTCGGGAGTAAAGTGCTAGTTTCAAATAAACAGAGGTGCAAAATTATTTCTCAAAAAACCATAGACAAAGTTCTACTGACACATGCATAAAGACTTTACCTCAACCTCTAAGGCTGTCAGCAATGGAGGGTTATTAAAACTTAATATTTCTGCCAGGTGCTCCACGTAGCAAATATTTGCCGTGAAGTTTTCGGAATACGTCTTTGTTTAACGTTGAAGAGTTAATTATCTCTTTCTGAGTTTTTACTTCCTGAGATTTGATTAATGCAGGGTGGCCTATTTATAAACTACTAGCGGCCGTTCGCGGTTTCACCCGCGTGGTTCCCGTTTCCGTGGGAATATTGGGATAAAAAGTATCCTATGTTTTAATCCAGGTTATAAACTATCTGTATGCCGAATTTCATCCAAATCCATTCATCCGTTGCAGCGTGAAGAAGCAACAAATATACACACAAACATACACACAAACTTTCGCAATTATAATATTAGTGTGATTATTTATCTATGATATTAGCAAGAAATTACAAATCCAGCTTACTTTATGCTTTGACTTGCTCACTTATGAGTGGTTTTAACTATTGAAAAAGAAATATAAAATGCGCAGACGCCTACATATCGATCTATCCAAAACTGTCAAATTTGAAGGAGGCGGCAGGAAGAGGTTGCGATGTACTTCTACTACGACCAAATTATTCGCCTTAAGGAGCGTCCTCACTGAGAGCATTCTTACCCCAGCATTTGTAAACGAGTAATCGCCAGCGAGCAACAAATTATGCCCAGCGAACTAAACATTCACTTTCGTGCAAAACTATGAACGTTCGAGTCGAACATCCGAGCTTGGAGCATTCGAATACTAAATGTTAATAATATATATTTTTTGTTATAAAAATTGACATTGACAAAAACACGATAATACCAAATACGATAGACCAAGAAGGTCATGATTAAGAAACTGTTCCTTGCTTACAAATGGTGGCCAGTGATATTCCTACATACATACCATTCGTTCATTTCATTATCTGAGTACTCGCTTTCGAGCGTTTTGTTTGCGTGAACATTCGAATGCGAGCCATTTCCGCGAACAGCGTTGCGACATCCACACCGGCCGAAGTTCGTGCTCGCGTGTAAACTTTGTAACGCTCGGCTCAACGTCCACACCACTCGAACATTAAACGCCGAATGCTCATTACACGCGAATGCTCTCAGTGAGGACGCGTCTTAGTGCGAACAAGACTTAAGCGCTTCTTCTGTACCCGCTCTGCTTGTATATTATGTACCTTTGTATATTATGTTCGGAGGTAATACTTTTTGTTTTTTTAAACAAAAAGTCCTACCTCCGAAAACAAAACACTACCTACACATACCGCCAAATTGCCACCAGCCGGAGTCGATACACTCCCCGACCAATCGCCACGTCATCAAAATGCTAATCGGCGAAGTGCGCTCGAAACTACATTATACGCGGATGCTCATCTTTGGCCTTATGGTCACTTACCATCTACGAGTAGTGAGCTTGTGAGATAAAGCGTCTCCGTTGTTCCGTAAAAAAAAACAAAAAACTAGGTACTATCACCGAAAACAAAACACAACCTACACATACCGCCAAATTGCCGCCAGCCGGAGCCGATACACTCCCCGACCAATCGTCACGACATCAAAATGCTAATCGGCGAAGTGCGCTCGAAACTACATTATGCTCGGATGCTCAGCTGCTTTTACAACGGAAGATAACAACCCGCGCCCAGGGAGCGCGGCGCAAACTTTTAATTGGCGTGCCATTACGACGGACTGAGCCACTAAACGATTTGTGGTGTAGCACCGCTCTCTTGAGGTTTTAATTCCTCTCTCACCTCTGCTTGTATATTATGTACCTTTGTATATGTTGCCATGTTTGTGCGCTCTTCTGTATCAGGTGCAAATGTTGTTAAAAGTAAAGGGTAAAGTTCGAAGCTTATAAGGAGCAATTTTATTTCATAATTATTGAATAATTCCTCGATCGGTATTTGAAGCCAAAGATATCGTAGTTGCTAATTTATCGTTAATTTTCCTTAATAAGTATTTAATAAATTGTACATCTTCTGTGAAGATTATACTAAATTCTCAAACGCAACCATAACGGATATTTGAATTTGTTTATTTCTTCTTTAACTATTCGGATGCTATTAAAATCTTTCAAGTGACTATTATACTTGACAACCCAGAATGCTCAGCTTTCATTAGTTGATTGATGAACATTAAATCTGAGAACCAGAGCATAATAATTAGTTGCAAGCGCACTTTGCCTGTTAGTAACTTTATTTGATTATTTGATTTTCATGTGTTTTAGTTGACAGTCAATGTTGATTGGTTAGTGCCAGTAGAGGAGAGCGGTGGTGACATAGCAACGATCATCTTATTAGAGCTAATTAGCTAAGTTGAGCCTGGTAGCTGGCATAAGACAGATGTCGTTACAACCTACCAACGTATATTGGCCAGTCACTGGAATAGGGCCTGAAATCCCCATATGCTATTTGTTCACATAAAGTCCTGAGCCCAACATTGTGACATTTGACAAGATGATAATGTCTCTTTAATATTATGTCAGATCGAATTTGAAACAGGATAAGTCTCGAGCGAGAGCAAAGGTTTCGATATCTTCAAAAGTATTTCATATTAGGTACCTACTTGTTTGAAAACCATTCGCTGTGGATTCCACAAGAACAATCTCACTTCGCACGGCGTGTCGTCCGTTAATGGCGACTCGTTACCGCTACAAATCTCCGACATTACAACGTATTAAAACTCGAAAACTTCACGCGGGCTACCATTTGGCTTCAAAAACTTTCTTGCGTCACAATCATTTAAATTCAAGTCTCGAAAACGTCAAGAGCCAACCGTCTGTAGAAATTTTGGGGTGCTGGAAAACATTACATTTCGAGTATGAAGCCTGAGAATTAGAACTTGTTTAGATCATCTGTTCAACCAAACAGAAAAAGCTCGATGATGCACGCAGTGGTTATAGTGTAGTTTTCCGTTTGCAATTGCTGAAATTATGGCGACGACGCATTGGAAATTTACGAGGCGGGGATCTTGATTTTGCCCAACAATTACAAAACATATGAAAGTGATATTTGATGACATGATTTCTCATTTAATTGACTTCATTTTGCTAGTTGCAGAAACGCGATTTGTCAACTTTTATAACAGAGAAAAAAATATCAAAGTAACCTCTTTTAAAACATAGATTTGCATTTTACAGGCAAACCAGGCCGATTTAAGCATCTAAATTTTTTTAGTAGATTAGTCTTAACAAACACTTCAATATTGTATTAGTTCATTTTTTTAAAATAATTTATAGTTTTAATTTGAAGGAAAAAAAACAGTTTTCAACAACGCTCCGTATGAGATTTATTGTTTAGCGGTGCGTCGCCTTAAACAACTTTCGCAAAGGCCCGTTATTAGATGGGTGACCAAAAATGTATCATGTCGAGCCCCTGCGTGCTTCTGGAGGCACGAAAAGCCGTTGGCCCCGACTGCATTAGCAGTCATTAACATCCACCAATCCGCACTGGGCCTGCGTCACCGCTGTCGTGGTTTATGGCCTGTTGTTCTTGTGGTGTTTTCATCCATAGGGAAGGCTGGGGACTTCAAAATGAGCTGGTGATGCTGATGAATCAACCATCATCAACATCACTGAGCTGAGCTCAGGCCTTCACACATGAACAAAAGCATGATGAGATTGAGCAATAACCCACCACGCTGCCGCTGGTCGAATGCTGATCCAGTCAACCCGAGGCGAGGTCCCAGCCTTTAGAGACATGTCGGATTAGCAGCTCTTGATCCGATCACCTTTAGTACCTATTAGACACGCTAGCAATACCCTCTAGAAACACTCTGAGAACAGCTTGAGGAACCTTTTAAAATTTAGACCGCATTCATAACGTCCGCTTACGCTGTAAAGGCCACAGGCAGCCTACAGCAATTTCTTTTTCATATCTAATTTCTACTCCTAGAAACCTAGATATAACTTACTTTTGACTACTTACAGAATTTTAAAAACCGAATGCAATACGTTATACTTAACGCGTATAAAAATAAAAAATAAAACTGCAATAAAAAAAATCTGCTACATTTTTGCGCATGTAAACAATTTTATTTGCCAGTGGCGCCAATCCGTAGATTTTATTTTGCAACCCTTAGTGGCGGAGGGTTGAAAATAGTACGAAACGATGTGCATAGATGGCGTAACGCACTGAATTGTTCGACGTCATCGCGCCGTCTAACTCCGAGAAATCTTAACAGATGGCGTTGGTAGTTCGTGTGATTAATTACGTCATTAGAAACGATCACGCTTACACTCGTAGCAACAACAGACGTGGAAGTATCGGCAGGTAGGGCATTTTTTAAATTACCAATTCATTAAGTTTTGAGGATTGAATAGTAAAGAAAGAAAATACTTACGAACAAATTATTAGTTCAGAAGCAATATTATTATCCACAATCAATTAAGTAGGTAGTAAAAAGTTCGTTGTGATTTTTCAAACTTACTTTATTTTTTTATCTGACTTGATTTTTTTTTGGAATTCGGGCAACGTGGAATAATAATAACATGTTTTTTTTGCAATTTACACGTACTTTGCAAAAGTCAGCAAGTAACCAAAACATATCAACATATGAGGAGCTTGATGGCATAGTGGTTAACGCGCCGATCTGCAATTGCTAAGGTTAAGTAACTTTTGCACAGGTCGGTCATCGGATGGGTGACCAAAATTTTGTTCCTTCCGAACTCCTCCTTGCTTCGGAAGGCAAGAAAGGTCGTTAGAATAGAATATAATAGAATAGGTATTTATTTGACTAACACTGTACAATCAACATTCATAAACAAAAGGAAAAGTTAATAAAAAAATAATAATAATGTGCAAAATATATATAAATTTCACTTTAAACAAAAAGAATGTAAAATAATTAAAAAATCAAAATAAAACAGTACATTGTCGAGTTATGTAGCTGCATGCACAGTGTCACCAAACAGAGTCTGCACTCAGCATGATCTACGGATTATACGTAGCGCTGATTTTCAGTACAACCCTTGATCGTTGGTTCTGGCCTTCTGGCTGCATTAGCAGTCGTTAACAACTACTAACCCGCACAGTGCTGGTTTATGGCCTGTTCTCCTTATCTATCCAGGGGAAGGCTCGTGAGTTATGAAATGAAATGATTTGGTGATGATTAAAAATATTCAATAGAAACAACGACGTCTAAAGTATGTTTTCCAAAATACATATTATAAATTGGTCGCCTCTATTAACGGCGCGAGCGCCGGCTGTGAGAGATTAGACACGCTAGCCGGAACAATTTTTTAATATCCCCAAACAAGGAAAGCGAGGCGGTTGTGTATTGGAAACATGTGGATACGACGTAAGACAATTAATTTTAATATTAAAATCACTACATACAAGTTTTGAGATAAGCTAACTACTTAAGCATACTGGGTGAAATGCGCTACATTCGGCCTTACTGTCATCGATCGGTGTGATAAACACAAGACGAATTTGCGTTGTGTAATAAAAATAACCACACAGGTCTTTGTCCATCGTGGTTATTTATGGTCTAATGTGTCTTTGTGCTCTAAACTTAAGAACTTGTTCCGTGTTTATTTATTTTTATGGATACATCTATTAACTTTCTTTTAATACTGCAGCCATTAAAGAAGGATGTGAGGTATATGTCTAAAACGTACGTTTGAAAGGTACTAGAGCCAGTAAATTTACCAAGCGTAGAGGCATAAGGCATAAGAACTAAAGCTGCAATACCCTTGGTCTTGAAAACGTTCATAGACTACGGTGGCCGCTTTCCATCAAGCGGTATGCTTGCCTATTGACTCAAAAACATAATAATTCATTATGGTTAATCAAGAAATCAAAAAAATATTTTGTAAATATTTTTTACTTTCGGTTTCAAAAATTAGTTACCATTACCAGTGACTTTGAATAAGATTGAGAAGGAGCACTCGTAATTAGTACCATAGCGTGAGAATTAGTCACCGGTTATAAAACCGCACTTCTAATATCAAAGTCAAAGTCAAAGTGATGTATTTAAGTGTACAAAAAGGTCTTATAAATGTTATCAAACAAACAGAAGTCTTAATCGATACCCGATGTACTAATATTGACCTTATGAAATCCCAATAATGTTCACACAATAAATTACTGTTATGATCGATGACTGATTTAATATGTCAGGCAACAATTAATACGGAGGTCGGGATCAGAATAAAAGTGTCATGTTTCTCAGACATCGTAATTTTTTTTTCTAATTATAACACAAAAGTCTCTTTTCTCTTTTCTTCATTCCACGTAAGGAAATATTAGCGGGCGTCAACGACAAGAGGTCTTTAATCATTGGTGGTCAATGGGTTAAACAAGACCACTAAAAATCCACTTTATTGTTTTTAACAGAAATAATCATTTTGGGAATCAATACTTAGCATCCTACAGGATGCTAAGTACGACTACTGTTATTCCAAAAATATCGATTATATTACAGTATCATTAAAACGTGTAAGGATCGAGTTCCTTATACCTGGCAACATTTTTAACAGACAAGATGGACGTTGACTGATGAAACAGATAAATCAATGTATCGACTTATTAAAACTGACATTAATGTGCGTGTACCAAAATCTATTTGAATAAAGTCGTTGAGTGTTTAAAAATAATAAAGTTTTAATTAACTTTATTTTCTAAGTTAAAAGATTACGCAAATCGGAAAAAAGACAAAGTGTGTGTTTTGTTGTTCGCAAAAGTCATATCCACGCAAAGCGATCGTCTGAAGGACATTAACAGTTCGGCAGCGAGTTTGACGCCAATACGCGTCGCCAGAATTAGCATACACACTCGACGACGACGCCTGCACTTGTCACCGCTGCCTGCCAATAACAACCACGCTCCATATACATTGCTCTATTGCTTACTTAGCCCTGAAAGAATTAATGGAAATAGATGATGAAGAGGTTCGTTCTAAAGAGCCAAAATTGACTTAAATCGCGATAGCGTGAAATAAATAATTATGGAGGAACATCTAAGAAAAATAATATGTGGTATTGAGTGGAGAGAAGAGATGTAGTAGGGGCACTCCTTAGATTGAAACCCTGTCAACGGTTCAAAACGTCATTCATTACCTAATGTAGAACCAAATGTATAATAAACACGAGTAGATAAAAATTGTTTCATTTCAATGTACTTATAAGTGTTTTCCAAGTGTTTTTAACGCCTCGGTGGCCGAGTAGCAGAGCGCTCGGTCCGATACCCGAAGGTCCCGGGTTCAATTCCCAGGTCGGGCAAAATGTATTTCGGATTTTTCGATGTACTTTAGCCCGGGTTTGTATTAATTGTAGCGATGACTTGATTTCAATGATGGAGGCCTTTGCCCAGCAGTGGGACAATTATAGGCTGTTTACTTTATAAGTGTTTGCGTAAAGGGTTATAATTTTTTTTAAAGTTCTCACGGTAAATTATTCCAGCTCACTTGAAGTCCAAACGTAAAAGCAACTGGTGCAGCGTGAAAACATCGTAGCATCAGTCAGCCTTACCCTGCCGGCTCAAAAGGTGCCTTTTCACTTTCAACCTTGTATTGAACAACAAATAAAATTCCTCAATATAATACTTAATAATACCACACAATCTTGTCTCCTCTCCGCCCATCTTCGCTTTGATGGACACTTAACTCTCGATTCCGAAGCGAACGCTTCAGAGAATCTAGGATGGGACGGGAACACGGTTATGTGATGCCATCCCCTTTAGAAATCTTCTGAGAATGTTGACTTACGTCTTGAGAAACCTATATTTTCTCGTCGCCTCTAAAGGCTCTTTCAAAATAAACGTTTCGTGTCGGACCGCAGCCGAGCGTTTCCATAAAAAACGCCAGCCGCACGACAACCGCACAACTGTTATGATATGGAACGCAGTGCGAACGCACAGCAGCGGTCGGACACGAAACGCCTAACTTGAAAGAGTCGTTCTGGTTACACTGTGAAGGCAATGGACAGCCAATAGCAATCACTTTTCAAAAGAAAAATTTATTTAACAACCAGGACCAAACGCCTTAACTTGCCTTCTACAAACGTGTTATGACAAGAAGCTCAAATACACTGGCCTGCAAAATTAAGTATCACACTTTTAAAATTGCAATAACTTTTTAAGTACACAAGATATACTTTCGAAACAAAAAGGAAAATGTTACTAATGTATAATTTACTTTAGTTTTAAAGAAAGCTGATAAAAATTGCTGCAAAACGTTTTTTATTTTAAAATCTCTAACTTCTATAGTTTAGAAAATAAATAAATATTAAAAGTATACATCAGATATTAAGCTCGTCACTGATTTGTTTCTCTCAGCTATTAAACACTGAACTGCAAACTGTAGCAAATATTTATTTTTTACTGACAAAGCCTTAGAAAACGGGGGGAATGGTACCAAACACGGATTTCCAATTAAGTAAAGGCCTGATTGGCAGGTCGTTAGTCATTGGCTGAATGTGGGCGGACTCGCCCGGTACGTACCAATGTTCACGATCGCTGATTGATGACTGAGTGTGTTTAAAACAGGTGTTATACCTATAGGTGACAGAATTGTTTGTTTAGCACCTACATTGACTGATGCAAATGGCATAGCGGTTAGGTAATATACTACGTGTATACTTAAAAAGGATTTGTCGTAATTTTTTTTACAATTTATCACTTAAAATGTTTTTGTTTTGTTTATATAATTTTTAAAGCAAATTTTGTTGCGAACAAATTACAAATGTTGAAAAAATTTCTTTTGATTGATTAGGGAATTTTTTTTCCCTAATCAATCAAAAGAACGTTGTTACTTGAAAGCGCAGTGTGGGCAGGCCTCCAACAAGGTGGACCGACGATCTGGTGAAGGTCGCGGGAAGCCGCTGGATGCGAGCAGCACGAAACCGGTCGTTGTGGAGATCCTTGGGGGAGGCCTTTTCCAGCAGTGGACGTCTTTTGGCTGAGATGATGATGATGAACGTCGTAACAGTTTATTACCATGCCTGCCAAACGCGGGTTAGTGGTTAGATCTGTGGCTAGCCAAATATCCGAACACATACTTTGTCTGATCTGGGATCCAGGACCTCCTGGGATCCTGGGATCTGATCCAGGACCTCTGGATATCACGCCGAGTGCTCTACCACCCGGCCACCAAGGCTTACCCTGCTTTTATTTATTAATACTAATACTAATTAATCTATATAAATAAAAATGAATCGCTAAATGTGTTGCTAATCGCAAAACTCGAGAACGGTTGAACCGATTTGGCTGATTTCTTTTTTGTTGTGTTTGATGAAGTCTGAGGAAGGTTCTTATGGAGAGAAAAAACGTAAAAAATACAAGGAAAATAGTAAAAACAACAATTTTCTTTTCCCATACAAACCACTCTCTACTGGGCCGATTTAAAAAGTTCTTTCACCATTAGAATGCTACATTAGCGCTGAGTAACATAAGGCTATAATATAAAAATATGTCCACCCGTGCGAAGCAGGGACGGGTTGCTAGTAATAAATATTTATAATTATTAATACTATTACTAATTATAATTTAACACACTAATTACCAAAGCAATTAACTTTGTCGGACAGAATCACAAAAATCACAATGTGATTTTTGTGATTCTGTAAAAAACTGTGTATCTATATAGAAACACAGTTTTTTTCACTTCCAACATTTCGCCACGCCGCCGCTCGTTAATTACGATACCTAGAGGCCACAAAGAACTGTCTCCGTACAAAACATGATTGATCGCCAGTTCGACGGCAGTGAAGATATCGTGGATAGAGAAACATTAAGTGTATTCCTATGTCGGCCGTGATATCATTTTCATAGGGCCCTGTCAAGGTTCTTGCGTTCCCCTACAATTTGGCAAACAGAAACATACGTGGAGTGGTTCGTCAATATATTTTTTTATGTATCGTACGTTGAACCCGATAGCCAGGGTCGCCAACACAATACCACAAATAGGTGCTAAATGACATCTGAAAAAGTGCTAGATAAATATGGATTTTCAAAAATAGTGCTAGTTTTTTTGGACTTGAAATAAAATAATAATATATTTATAATTAATAAAATAACATTATGTAAAATGAAAAAAAAAAATTATAAGCAAAATGTAGCAGTAATAATTATTTTAAATCTATATCCAGTCATCTTCACTGTCGTATCTGTATTCGCTGCCGTGTTTTCTTCTCCTTGTACTGCCACCGTTGAAGTGGATGGTTGTTCACGATGACTTTCAACCGATTTTTTTAATTGAAATGTGTACATTTCTTTTTTGCCTATTTTATTATTAATATCTCGGGGAAATCACTTACCCATAGAGGTCTCACACAAGTGTCTCCTGACGTAAGATGCAAGATACTTTTTGGACACCTAAGTGTCTCCTGACGTTTGAATGGATTAGTACCTACTATTTAGTGCCAGATTTAGGTACTGTATGCTGTTATTTCGTGCTGGACTCATGAAAATAGTGCTAAATCTAGCACCAAAAGTGCTAAGTTGGCAACAAAGCGCAGCGGCTAGCGCGTTCGATCTGTGATCTTCTAAGTTAAGTAACTTTCACAGCGCAAGGTTACTAGATTGGTGACCAATTTAAAATATCACGTTCTCCTCCTTGCTACGAATGGCATGTTATAACTGTTGGTCCCTGTGGTTGTCGTACTTTTCGAAGCGAGAAGAGCTCGAGAAATGATTTAGTTATCCATTCGGGGACCCCATTGGAGAAAGACGATCAGTCTACATGAAGAATATGTCTTAATGATAATTATGAATACACTTTAAAATGTAATTCTTTACAGACGAAGCTTCATACAGTTGCCAATGATAGCGATAACGGTACTAGGAGCCGAGATCACATGGCTTCGGTGCTAAGTTATTCGTGGTGGCGAGCTTTCGTTGTTACGTGATTCGTATTAGTAAACTTACGGGGACGTAGTATTCGATGTTACACTTTTCGAAGTCAGGTATCACACTCGAGCTGAAATAGAAAGTAAGTTTGCTTCACGATTTGTGGCCGAACGTACCATCTTCAGCACCTTCTCTTGCAAGAAGATGGTGCTGTATTAATTAACTAATGCTAAAAACTTTTTAACCCTTTAATGGGCAGAGCATGTTGAAATTTTTCATTGGTTTTCGACCTTATTTTATGGTAATTAAGTTAAAATTATGGTGTCCAATATATCGTCAGAGCCCTATAAAGGGCTTCACCCATCTTCTTCCATCATCATCATCTTCTCCCATCAATTGATGGGTAATGGCTTAAGCCATTACCCATCAATTGTAGTGATGACTTGATTTCAATGATGAAGACCTTTGCCCAGCAGTGGGATAGTTATTGGGTATTTATTACTTATTACTACTACTAAAGACTTTTTAATAATGTTATTTATGATTGCGGGGTCAACCGCACAAGCGCTAGCGGGATGATCTCTTTGCCTTTAGACAGCCCTTTGAGAAACCCTTGCCCAGCTGAGGGATGAAATGGCCATCATCTAATGTTTCCTGATAATCTTTTATTTATTTTATTGTTACACCAACAAAGTAAACACCATTACATTAAAAAACATTGCATAAATAAGACGCTTGATAAGTGTCACCTCAATTATAGGTGTAAACTACATGCATGCAAAAGTGTAAAAGCAAAAATCACAAAATTATGCTAAATTTAAGATAATAATAATTTAATTAACAATAAAAAATATAATTTAACAAAAGTAATAATAATAATAACCTAATAAGTAATTAAATTAGCAATGGAAAATATAATTTAATTTAACAAAAGTAATAATCAAAATAATTTAGTTCAAGAATAATAATAATTAAAATAATTTAATTTGACAATAATAATTATTATTGAAACATAAAACAAAACTTACTGCAGGTGTGTTTATAAATTAAATTGTGACATTTTTAAAAACTCAAATAGATTAAATTCACGCTTGACAGGAAACGACTGAGGTCGCCTACGCGTGTGTTCGCAAGCGGACTATTTCTGCAATATTGCATTTTATACCATTGAGTCTTACTCTCTAAATAGCTATTAAAAAGTGTTTAACCTCCTTTTGATATTGTTTTTTTTTATTGTTGTTATTTTATAAAAAAAATACATACCGGTCTATTCGATGGCTTCCCTATTCTGACCACTCAAACACCGCCACACAGTAAGGCGTCGGAAAAAACACGAACGATTCAATACACCAATACCAATCGCTCGCTTTGAATAGTGGAAAATAAAGATCGCTGGAACTCAACATGAAGAAATTACATTTCTTACCCATTTTGCAGTACTTTTTGATCGTCTCTGTGGTGTAATGGTAAAACCTACATTTCTAGATCCAAGTAGGATACAATGTGGGAAGTTTGGAGCGTGAAAGAGGTCCTTACTTTCTAGGGAAGAACGGCTAATACCCTAGTAACAGCCCTAGCGCCCTAACAGCCCTAGCCCTGCCCATAAAGTTAATAAATACACATATAAATAAATAAGGATGCTTGTACCAGTCGACCTAAGGTAACAAGCGGAAAGTGGAAGGAATAAGGTATAAGGATGGATTTTCTCACTGCCAGTCAAGCAGGCTCACAGGACTGATCAGATATCTGACGGCTAAAGGTGTCTTGGCCACAGTGAGAGGATTCGTAGGCGATGGTAGATAAACAGAATCACAACACGTCTGAAGTCTGGTTACTAATGTGATTTATTTTAATTTTACATGCTATTTTATATCAATTTATTTATTTATATATGCTGTATTTATTTGCTGACAATGCGGTAGTTCTTCTTCACAATCAATCTTGTATTACTTACGTGATGTGCTGAGACTGCGTATCCGTACTTCCGTAAGTCAATTACGTGATCGCTGAGAGTGCACGTTCGCCGTTAATGCATGTTTACGGCACGTAAACACCATTATCAAACGAGTAACACCGCCTAAAATTTTGGTATTGAACCTTTCGTTTGCTTAGATTCGTCCTCAAACAATTAGTGCCTTACAAATAAACAAAGAATAAGGTCCAAATCCACCCATGCGTACGAAGCGTTTTGCGTCCACGTTTTTCTTACGTACCGCAAAGCTGTGGAACTCCTTGCCTCGGTCTGTGTTTCCTATCAAATATAATATTGGGGTCTTCAAATCACGAGTGAATCGGTACCTTATGGGCAAGCATGTTACATCGTAGGCTACATCATCACTTACCATCAGGTGAGATAGTAGTCAAATGCAAGACTATCGAATTATAAAAAATAAAAAAAGAATAGTTATTCCGTGTTTTGTCTCTTTTACTCTAATTTGAAATGACGTTTACATGACAGGAACAAAACACGGAGTAACTATTCGGACCTTGTTCTGTGTTTATTTGTAATGGACTTAAAATTCTATTGTGTCTGTATTCACAGCAGACGATGAAGACGGTCACTTGAATGTTAAGCTGCAAGTTTATATCACACTTCTTTCGTTACCTCTTCAGTTCTATACTCAGTTGCGACGTGATAGAGGAACAAGCAAATACTCTGTCAGTTTTACCTCACTTTCAAATTTTTATATTACAATCACTGTCGAAAGTAGCACAATCAGATAAGCAATAAGGAACTTTGGAGGAATTTTAGGAAGTTTTTGTACACAAATAGAACACAATAATTAACATCATGATAACGGACCCTGAAAAGGGTTCGAAACGTCAGGATGAAATAATAACTATGTAAAACGAACGCCTAAAGAATATTGTTTACGTAAACTTTTAAAAACAGCATATTTAGGTATTTACTACAATTTTGTTAGATCGTTTTCTTTTATCTCGTGATAGAGTTTCCGAAGAAGAAAGAGATTCAATAATAAATCCCAAAAAATACTGAACCACCACTTAGAATGGTCGTTCAGGGAATTGGCCGTAAGTGACCGGATTCCAATAAAATACCAAAGAAAAATGTTACATAATTTAAAATGAAAAAACAACAACATTAGTTTGTCAAAGTACCTAGTGATCTATAGAAATGGTCTATGAAAATGTGTGTTGATGTTAATCCGCAAGTTTTCCCGTTTAATTTTACATCTGGCCACATTTCTGAAATGATATAGACCCCGTAAATCAGTCGCCAGTATTTTTCTTGGACAGTCCACGGTGCGCTGTTTTGTTTGCGATCACGCACGCCCTGTCACTTCTACTCCTCTCCTGATTTATGTCAGTCGTGTTTTTTTTAATTCCTTTCTATGAGCTATTTTCATTTTTTGAAAAGCAGTTTAAAATGTTTTAGTTTTAATTGTGAATTTTCTATTTTTCACATTTGTTTTGGCTACTTTAATGAGTAAGTTAGGGTCTATACATGAATCGCTGCTATGCCATTTGGCATAGATCGAATCGACAGTGGATCGATGACTATTAACATAGAAAAAGGTTACTTACACAAATGAGTTCTGTTACTTTAGATAATAAAATAATTTAATTAAAATAAATAAAGTCGCACCCTGTGGTCGCACCATTAGTTATGATTTTCTGAAGTAGATTTGTCTAAGATTAAAGTAGCTGGCGTAACTGAATACTAAGATTTTGTAGAGACGACTAGCATCCACGTTGAAGTTATAGTTGACTGTTTAGTTTTTAAAGAAACTTTGTAGAACTTGTCAAAACGTTTTTCTTTCATTGAAATTGCATAGCACAAGCGAACTATAACATCACTATTATGTGTGTGTTAGTGCATATTTACTTTACTACTTTTTAGTTTATTAAAATTGTTTAATCTTTTCCAAAAATCCTACTAATATTATAAACGGGAATGTTTGTAAATATGAATGTTTGTTACTCTTTCACGTAAAAACTACTGAATGGATTTGGATGAAATTCGGCATACAGATAGTTTATAACCGGGAATAACACATAGGATACTTTTTATCCAGATGTTCCCACGGGAACGGCAACCACGCGGGTAAAACCGCGAGCGGCCACTAGTGGTATATATTATGAAGAATAGTTATGGTGAACACCAACACCTCAGTCTCCCTGTAACCACGGACCCTGCAAAGGGTTTGAAACGTCAGGATAAACATTAAACAAGTAATGTGTAAAATTAAACGCAAGTAGATCCGTAAAAGTTGTTTCATTTCAATATGGTGAAATCATTTGTATAATTAAACATTTTTGATATCAACATCCAATTTGACGAAGATATTTGATTTCAAAATGATTTAATCTGTTTATGCAACAAAAATATAGCTCGAATGTCTTTACGCCACCATCGGTTTGTAAGTCTAAAGGGCGCCGGGCGGTCTCGTTCTCGTATTGAGAAGAACCCGTAATGAAATCAGAAACAGCATTTCTTTTTTCCCTTTCTTCACAGTGTTAAATATTAGAAAACACACTTAAAACATTGTATACAATAACAATGTGTGCAAAAGATAATTGCGATAATTAAACTTTGAAAGCTTTCTCTAGCGATATCCCGGTTTCTACAGCTAAAAAGTTTTAATTCAACGTTTTAGAGAATCTTTATGACGTTGCTGGTAGAAGAGTAATTATTGTTATTCTAATGGATCGCGGCGTTCTGAACATTCCCCATTGTAAGAGTCCAGGATCGAAGGCCTGATTAATGGTGGTGCAGCGAGGGAACATTAGGGAGCGGCGTACACTGCGGCTTTTGCATACCGTTGAAGTTGAATAAACTATATAATAATATGTGTATTTTATTCCAGTACCTACAGGGAAGTTCAATCAGTTACACAACAATGAGTTTAAAGTAGATAAAGATCTGGCTAACAATAACTAACCATACCGAGTACATATACTAGTTTTCAGTATCATCTATAAAAACTTTATCTAAATGTAAATTTACAAAAAAATTGTAAATAAAAATATTGTCAAAGAAAAACATTATTGTACATACTTTTTTCATGCTGCTATTAACTTACAACCCTTAAACTTGTATCAATGCTATAATATTAGTCTTAATCTCATAATTTTATTAATAACGGCATTGAAACTAGTCTAAGTACGTATCAGTTAAGTCTGATTGTCGTAGACCATTACGTGCTTACGATTCACGCTATGGTGTCTGTAGTATTCTACATTGACTTGATAAACATACGTACGAATCATACACCCTGTGAAACTCTAATATATTGAATAAATTACCAGCAGTTACTAAATATATAAAAAGGACAGAAGATAGACAGATAATGTGATTGCTTATTTACACCAGCCATTTAAATTCTTTAAAATAACTTATACAAATAAAACAAATATTACAGCCGGTCAATCTTTTTGCTTCTAAGCAGACCACCAGACGGATGGTGAGAACTGAGAGACACTATAAAATAAGAAATACCATTTAGTATAAATAGTATAATTTCACAATTTAGTATAACAATTTCAGAGCAAGTGGCCCCTTACGATGGTATCGGCACATAATGCCGCCGAGAGATTATGCCGTACAGCTGACCGGCTGATGTTTGTTTGCCAATTCGACGGCCATGGGGTGACCTGTCATTAAAGTTGCCGTCGACGTTTGGTCTGTAACATAGAGGTAGGCAACAAAACAAATTAATTTATTCCAATTTTATACTAAATCAGCTTAATGGCTCTACACTATGCTAGGTGAAATTTTACTGTCCCACTCGCGTGTATTTACATACCATTAATATTCAAAAATTAAAAACCATTAATTCAGTCTATGCTACAAGTATACTTTAACTTTGTTTTTTTTAGACAATTTTTGACTTAGTACACTGTCACATTTGAAAATTGAAATTGGTACACCTGATGTAATTTTTGCAAACGTAGATATTTTTTTATTTTGTTGTTTTTTTGTGTGTTGTGATATTGTCCTTCATTTTTAGTGTGTTTATTGGTGATGAAAATGTGTCCTTTCATGATAGGGCATTTCCAATATTTTTTGACGCTGTAAGGGAGAAAAGAGCTTGACACTTGCTGAGTTTCTTGCCGGTTCTTCTCAGTACAAGGTCTCCCGCCCAGAGTAGACTTACGAACCGATGGCGTAATGACGTTCATAAGAGCTATTTGTAGCCTAAACTGAACAAATGATTTTGAATTGAATTGAAATAATGTTATTCTATAAGCGTTTTTATTAACACTTTTTTATTATCACATTTCATAGGGATGTTTTCACATATTTAAATATGAAACTTCAAGGTAACTCCTCAGAACCTACGAACAGACAGATAGGCGAGTACGTTTAAAATACACTTTGGCACGCGTAACATGGCTAGTGTGACGAACGAGCGGCGCGACACCGATAAAAAACACAAAACAAGCTTATTACTACAACAAAAGGCACAAAAAGGCGACGACAGACCTCTATTCACCATTAAAAAACAGCCAGCAACAATTGTCGAAACCTTTAAAAGTCGCCGATACATTGTATGAAAACAAAATCCAAATTTTCACTTGTTTAAGAAGTAGTGATTACCCTGAAATTGGTTTGTCGTGTTTTAAGAAGGCTTGTCGTAAAACATTGGTCAAAGTCTTCCAAACAAAGAGGTTGCGATTTTCGCAAAAACTTGTATGTAAAGGATGGACGCAGCAATAAACATTTTTGTTTGTTTGTCGGCTGCTTTGAAAATGTTAGGTCGGGAACGAACATGGGATTTTTGTAACTTTTGAAAAGTGTTACCGTGAATTTCGTTGAAATATTGAAATATTGAGAAATATTGTTGATCACATTATGAACTCCTTATCCCTATCCATAGTTTACCAGCAATTGTATTTTCCATCAAAAAGGTTCAGTTTAAAAGTTGATTAGATAGGGTTAAACTCAAACTGCTTAGTATAGGTACCTAAGGAATCTTTTAGAATACCCGACGTTTCAGTCGAAATGTATACATCCCGGTCATAGCCAAGATTAGATGTAAGTATGGTATCTATTTAGGTATTTATCTTGTTATTACCTAGCTTTGTTTAACCGTAAAATATTGCTACATGCTCTTAGTTATACTTACATTAACCATCAAAATTTTTACATGTAGGAGTTAGTGTAAACATTTATTGGAAAGTAAAATAAAATAAGGAAACGTGTTTTGTCACAATAGTTTCAACAAAGTAAAACATAGACACGCCACTAGTAAACAGACAGACAACAATCAAAGGTCTTTGTCTCGTCTCGTGTGGACTGGTGTACAGTTAAAGCGGTGAATTTGGAGATTTACGACCACCGTTACAGCGAGCAAACGGGACCGACCGGGAACCGGCGTTCCGGCTGCAACGCTCCATGATAAAGCAACTCTTTATTAACCAACGCAAGCGCGTCATACGAAAGCTTTGACGGTAAGTTTTCAAAATTACTGACTACAAGAGCAGCTTGATGGCTCAGCGGCTGGCGTGTTCTGATTGCAATCTTGCAAATTAAAAATTACTTTCGAAATATATCGAGGAGTTCCTCCCTGCTTTGGTAGGTACAGTTGTTATTGTAAGATCGCAGGGTCGTTAAAACCCAACAAACTACCTTTGTTAAGGTGGGTTATTATGACCCAATCTAAATATGGTTTTAGTAATATTGTTCATGTAAGTAAGGCCTGATAAGTTGATGATGATAATTTTTTTTATGAATTATAATCAAATTAGTTTTAGTAAAAACTTATTAAATCCGTTTAATCTATGTTACCTGTATTATGTTTAGGTAGGTGTATTTTTTACTATAATATAATAAATTTTTTTCACAACTAAACTTCAAACATCACAAAAAATATACACGGCGTCCTTCTAGCAAATTCGCAAGCTCAAGGCAGGTAGACACTTTACGGCGGCGCGCGGCGTCGCGTCGGCACCTCAAAGGATCCGACTAGAAAGCGCTTTATTGTTTTAGCACCCCCAATAAACGGGAAAAAGCATGTCTGTTTTACAAGCCGCCTTCTGTTTGATGATATCGCCTCGTTCGGAATTTGAACGAACAATGAAGTTTGAAACAATTGTTTTTTTTTCTTTTTACTTTTTTCTTGTGACTCCCACGAACTGATTTCTGCAGTCTAGTTATCCGACCTCCTTATCCTTATCTGTAAGGACCTTTGATTGTCGATGCTAGTTTATGATGTGAGAATAATGGAAACAAAATTTTAATTTTAAATTCTTTGCTAAAATGTAGATTGTGTTTTTTTATGTGTACAATAAAGTATTTTATTTTATTTTATTCTAAAATAACGCTCAGGTACACAATAGCAGCAGGTATGCAATATGTTATAATGTCCTTTTGTGATTCCCGACACCATGGACTAGATATTATTTAGTCCATGCCGCCACGAAATATTCAGTAACTAGAATTGGTTTTATTGACCATACAATAAATAATATTGTTAGTTTCCTCGTGGTTTATTACTAGATACCTACCCTGTATTAATTAGATACCTATATTATTTATGTCGTGACACATTAGGAACTGTTTTTTAATATATTTTTAGTGTACGTCTACACAAGGAACGCCTTGCTAAGTTTCTTGCCGGTTCTTCTCGTTACAGCCCTGTGCAGACTTATACGATACAATGACATAGTGACATTATAAGAGCTATTATGTAGCCTAAACTAAATAAACGATTTTATTTTTTATTTTTTAAAATTTTTAAACTTGAAAGCCCTTTGTTTTCCTGGGGTTTCTTATTTATCAGTAAATAATTTAATATCCCGTGGACATGCCTTTATTGGAGCGTGCAGTTATAAGTTAAGCTGCTGTGCGAATTACCTACAGAACCTTCTTGTTAGTGAAAAACCTTGTATTTAGCGTACCATTACGATGCTGTCATCGTAATGAAAAGTTTTAGGATTTGATAGAGATAGCAGAAGTTAAACGTATATTTTAGAATTTTTGTATAAAACATGGTCAATGAAACTTAGCAGCCACATTTCGGCCGAGTCCGTGCACATTCCGACTTACAATTACTATACAAAGGTTTTCTAAAAACGACAGATGTCTATTTTTTTTTCGCACGTACCATAAATTAGAGAAAAAGATCCAAAGTAAATATGAACAGAAAAGCCCCGCGGCAAAACCAAATACGAAATATTCTGAATAAGCCATCGATTGATTTCGCAAGATTAATGGTAGCACATTGTCAGCTACACAGTATGACGAGCGTGCGCCAAAGTTGCGCAACAAAATTAGCCTCTATTACCAAACCGTCAAGACCTAACGATTTTCATTTTTGAAATTCTTTTTGAATTGACGACGCCATGAATGATGTTACAGTGTTAAATGAATTTTTCGACATATAACCTCAGGCATAGAGCCTAAATTTGAAGCTTAAAATAAAATCATTGTACGTCCCTTTGTATTTGAAATTTTAAACTTAGGGTCGATAGAAATTGATTTCGGAATTCAGTGTGAAATCGAAATAAAAGATTTTTAATTTGAAATCACGTAACCATAACGGGTGCTTTACGCTTAATCTGGCTTTTATTGAACATTTATTTGTTTGGTTTTAAAAACATATAAAAATTGAGGTCAAATATTGTTATCATTAGGTCGCATTAAATGTAATGGGTTGAGTTTAATTTTGATTGATGCATATTTAAATGGAAGTTTGACAGTATGGATTTGCGAGTAGCATTGCGTGTGTTATACATTCGTTTTTAACAAGGTGTACTTTTCAATACTATATCAAAAGAAATTATAATTTGTATTTCAAGCATTTTTTAACGTATTGAATAAACAAAATAATGATAATTAATTCTTTTGTGTTTTGTATTGAAAAATATTTATATGCAAGACTAATTTAGTTTTTCTAAAAATAGAGTTTAGGTACCTTTTTTACAAAGATTATACTTATCTTCAATAATGACTTAAAACTATATTGCCAATTTGCGAATATTGAAAAAGCCAATTTGGCAAATTACAAAATCCAATTCCCGTCTATCCAATATGACAAAATGGTGTTTCACATAACTTACAAGTACAATGTAGAGTCGTACACAATTAACCAGTGGGTGCACGCGTGTCCCAACAGATGTGTGACTTTAGGAGGTGTGTACTCGACACACTGTGCATATGTCGCTCGCCCCGCCATTGGGTGCTCAAAACTGCGAACGTAGAGTGACGGTGCGAAAACTAGAGTATGTAGAGATTGTAGAGTGACTCTTAGTTTTGGTTGGTAAGCTTTTTAAAAATGTATCCGAATATAATAATAATACTTACTACCGACTTACTTTATATTATTTTATCCTGCCGATAAGAAAGCATTTTCTAGTAATATTGATTTTTATTAAAAACATATTATTACATGTAGGTTTAGGGTTTCTCTTAATAAGAAATATTATTACTATTATTAATAGTAATAATATTAACATCCTGTGTATCTGTAGTCGGGCATGAAGGGTATGAGGTCAAAGAAATAACAGGCTATACTATTATATACTTAGTACTTATAAATTCTGCATTAGTTTAACATTGTCGAGTTTGAAAGGAACTAGATCCAATGAAACTACGGGGCATAGAACTAATTTATAAACATAAGAAGTGAATCTTCAGAGTCGACGAGACCCTTGGTGTTGCAAGTAAATGAACTGTGGCCACACTTTCCATCATTGCAATACTCTACGATCTGGCTTCTAAACAGAGCGACCAGCAAGCAAATTCTCTGTTCATTGCGCGGTCATAACGCTCACCCCACAACGGTTAATTAGCACAAAACGCTATGTATTAGGAATTCGCTTAGCGCGCCATCCGCCAGTCGCTTTTTTCGTGACCAGGCCGTTAAAAAGGACTTAGGGACTGGCAATGCGTAAGATATACGTTTAGTAGTACCATTAAGGGGACAAAGTCTCAGTTGCCAACTCAATAAAAAAATTCTATAAAATATTCATAGCTTAGCTAAACCTATGACGGTTATCTTTAGAAACATCAACGGTATCAAAGTCGCGAATCAGTGCTACGCCGCACGCGCACGTCTCACACTGCGCCATTGTGCGAGCCCCGACCCCCGATACCCCCGATTGAACTGTTACGACGCGTGAGTTATGTTCACCCGAATGTTATACAGCGTGATGCCTGTTTTGACAGACTTAAAGTCTTCGATCGCCGCAAAATAAGAGTCGTTAACCTTCGAAAAGCAAATCCTTGGAACTATTAGGTCGAAAGGACGGGTAGTTACTGAAATAGATCTAAACGGTAAATAAAATAACTAAGAAGGTTGCTGATGGCCTCAGACGGCTTCTTTTGGGGTCACCGGACTTTTATGAGGACGGCGAGAACCTTAAATGGTTCCTTAAACCGAAAAAAAACACCATCAGAGGGTTTCACTTGCTAAATACATTTTTAATAGTTTTAAAATGTATTTAGCAAATGTCAGCCAAGATAGTGTCAGCCAGCCAGTATTTTTTTATAATATAAGGGTTCTTTCAAGTTAGACGTTTATTGTCGTACGACTGCCGCACGTTTGCACTGCGTTCCATATTAAAACAGTCGTGCGGCTGTCGTGCGGCTGTCGTGCGGCTGTCGTGCGGCTGTCGTGCGGCTGGCGTTTAATATGAAACCGAACGGCAGCGCGACACGAAACGTCTAAATTGAAAGAGCAGTAAGACAACATTGAGTTTAATGTTTTAAATTAAACCAAATACCATGTCATATTATGCCTCAGAACAATAAATAAAGCTATATTCTGGGCATTATGCCTAACTATTTGACATTACCTTGCTTATCCTATCATGTGTCAAACGACCTATGATGTAAAATGCATCTGCGATCATAAGACTTGCTAACATCGACATGATACCAGTACAATAACGAATAATTTAAATTAGTAATTAAATGATTGGTTTGTGGAATCAAGCACTTTATAAATAATGACTTTACCGGTGATCTTTCTTGTCCTTTTAAGGATCCCCAACATTAGGGTAAAATAAAATGTATGATTAGCACGAGAAGTATTTCACTGCAAGGAATTAGTGTTTTGAGAATAGTTATTAAGGCGACGCAATGGAAATTTACGTGGCGGGGATCTTGATTTTTCCCTACAATTACAAAACATATGTAAGTGATATTTGATGACATGATTTTTCATTTAATTGACTTCATTTTGCTAGTTGCAGAAACGCGATTTGTCAACTTTTATAACAGAGAAAAAATATCAAAGTAACCTCTTTTAAAACATAGATTTGCATCTTACAGGCAAACCAGACCGATTTAAGCATCTAAATTTTCTTAGTAGATTAGTCTTAACACACACTTCAATATTGTGGTTAATTTTTTTTAAATAATTTGTAGTTCTAATTTGAAGGAAAAAAATACAGTTTTTCTTATGGTACGGGGCGGGGCGCAAACGCTCCGTATGAGATTTATTGTTTAGCGGTGCGTCGCCTTAAATACAGCTTTTATGATAAAAGTTAACTAAACTTAGCACGTTATTTATCTGCATTTTTAAAGTCTTAGAAACTAAGCTTCATATTTTAACTACCTCATATTATCTGAACATGTGCATTACATTTATTAATAAAAATGTAAATACAAAAATCATCCCCCTATGTAACTAAAATGAAACACAGTGACACACATACGTGGCTTTACACTAAACCAATAATAGAATAAAATCAATCTATACACCCTCTATAACTCACACAAATACAAACCAATCAATGATTTTCCTATGCGTACACGCACGCATACACATAATAAGTATGGCATTGTAAACATTTATAGATATTTGCGAGCTTTTCCGTAGACCGCGTTATTATGCCGTCTTTATCACTCTTGTTACATTCAACGAGCAGAAGGGACATTAGAAAGAGACACCGCTACCGGTTTACAGCTTTGCGAAGGGACAATGGCGACGCTATTGTTGAAAGTACCCTAAACTTTTTTTAGGTCACATAAAAGTATTACATCTGTGAGGGACGTGCCGACTGTTTGAACTTACTGCATTCGTTTCGCAGTCAACCCAGGAGACGGAACATCGACTCCCACGCAGGCAAGTCTAGTGTCCAGTATAGTGAAATAAGTGTTTTTAAGTGACTTTTAGATGACACAATGTCGTCGGTAGCGACTAGTAACCGTGCTAATGAAATGTGGAACAACTGTGCAGATGTGAACAATCCAAGTGCGAAAGAAGTGAAACATTATAGCTATGGTCAATATCCAGTGACGTCAGCGAATCCTTACAATTATTCTAACAATTTTTACCCTTCAAACTGTGACTACTCTAACATACATAGTAACGGACACGGTGCGATGCCATACGGAAGCAATCATAATGACGGAGTAGTGAAAGCAGAACCAAATAATTGGCATGGGTATGATTCAAATTACATGCATGACAATCACGCTAATATAGATTTGATAAACAAATGGAGAGAAATGAATTATTATACGCAGCAACAACAACTAGGGAATTATGGTTACGAACAAAAGGTTAATGCACTAAAGAGTCAGGCGGTATCAGATAATAGAAGTGAAGATGCCAGATCTATAAACTCTCCTAATCAATGCAGTGTATCAGAGATGAATTACGGCTCTCCACAAAGCGTATCGAGTATCAAGCCAGTGTCTCCAGAACAAGAAGACTCTCCAAATCTTAGAGCGTTATTGACGAAACCAAAGACTAAAAAGTCTATGCCTTACTTTGTAAAATGTGACAAACCGTATGCGCAAGAAATGCTGCAACGAATGATGTACCCCACAGATGATGGTGATTGGGAAAAAAATAATGAGGTTTCGTCTGAGAAGGAATGCAATTTGTCGCAATTTCACGGTGGATTTGATGGTGAGGGTCAAACGTCAATCAAAAGCAAAGGTGCCGTTGGTGGGGCGGTCGCAAAAGAAGGCGCATCGTCATCGCTAGAGCCGGAGTCTTGTCAGGCAGTGACAAGGGTCGAAGCAGGCGGGGACAATGCGGATTACGCTGAGAACAAAATGGCCGCTGCTGCCGAGGCACAGGGGTACTACCCGTGGATGAAGAGTGTGAACGGTATGTTGAACAAAATGCTCTGATTTTTTTCACTATATTTTAGGTATTCTTTATGAAAATAATAATTAACTAACACAAGCAAATTATATTAAATTATATAGGTAGGTACTTCTCATTTTATTCGTAGAAAATTATTGTTAATGTAAAATGTTAATAATGTTTTTATTTCTTTACAGGCGACGATAAGAAAGAAGGTTCGAAAAGAACGAGGCAAACCTACACCCGTTTCCAAACTTTGGAACTAGAAAAGGAGTTCCATTTCAATAAATATTTATCTAGAAGACGCAGGATAGAAGTTTCACATGCTTTAGGCTTAACAGAGAGGCAGATTAAGATATGGTTCCAGAATAGAAGGATGAAGGCGAAGAAAGATGGGAAGCTGACGGCTTCACCTGACCCTTATGGTGCTGATGATATGCCTGTCCCAAAATTAGGGATTGTGTCTGAATATATGGACAATAGAAATAATATGGCAGGGCTTCCAGACCAGTATTCAAACTATCCAATGACCCCAATGGTTAATTTAGGCCCAACAAACATTCCCAATAATATGCCAACAAACTACATGATTCCGTCTTACGGCGGAATGATTCCAAAAAAGTGACGTAGGCACTTTAATTAAATATTATTTATCTAATTTTGATTTGTACATAAATGTCTAATAATAATGCTAATGTTAGTTGTTAGTTTTAAAATTGATTTATATTTATTGTAAGTAACCAGGGTGATTTATATTAGCTAAGTCAGTAAGTAACAGCTCAATAGTTGTAATGTTAATAATTATTTTAACAAAATGGTTCCTATATAGCATTAATAAAGAGAAATAGATTTCTAAAATACTTAGTGACAGCTATTTTTAAGGTTGATTATTTATGAAAATGTTTATACTTCTCTAGTCAATCCAAGGGCGCTATTAATAAAGAGGAGTTATGATTCCTGAATATTGTTTATTTATTTTAATATTTTTGATATATTATTTTAACCCTACATATTGTTCAGAATCCCAAATTCTTTGCATTCATTACCGACAAAATTAAATAAGTACTCAAATTAATATTGATTTATAATTTAACAAAATATTAGTTAATATATTTGATTATAACAACTTGTCTGCTAAATATTTTACTTCAGAACCATTTGCAAAAGTATGAACGCATTCAGTTGAAATATTATTTAAAATATTCCTTGTGCCATTTGATTTGATTTTGACATGAAAGTGTTTTTAAAACACCAGTTTATAGGGCTCAGTTTTATGACTTAACACAACACAAACATTCTTTAGTTTTTAGATTTGCTATTCAATAATTTGCTAGTGTCAGTTATATAGTTAATATTTTCTTAAATAGTTACGGTAGCTTATAACTTTATTTGTATTTCTAAAATATTTTTGATTTTTTTTTAAATTACAAAACTTTTTAACTTCACTATTATATTCAAAACCCATGCGTAACAACAGTAGCCGCACAGTAACAACAATCCGTCATAAAACCTCTAAGTTGCAAACAAAATATTTGCAAAAACAACCCGCGCCAACAGTAAACAATATTCTTAACCCTTCAGCGCCCACAGTTGCAAAGACCAGTTGACTGCCATTATTCCCTGTATTACTCCCCTGGGACTCACTGTAAATGTGCAAATGTTGACACTTTGTCAAGATTTTGACATGTTTTGACTGGTTATTGGATTTGGTCGGCTCGTGAAGGATACTGCTGAGTAATCCTGTTTGGGGTAAGCTACCTGCCTGTTGAGATACTGAATTTTTAAGCTGTAAAGTAGCTTTAAACGTATTGTTAAAATACCACCTTTTTATATTCATTTAATAAATAAAATGGACTTACTGAAATATTGGCGTATTTGACGAGATATGCATAAAGATTATAACTTTGCTTTGGTGAGTACAATAAAGAGTTCGCTTTTTAATAATTACATACTATTAAAAGACAATTAAAATATAAAATTGGTAATATTAAGAACAACTTTGTCATTTTAGACTGCGGACGAAAAAATACACCAGTTTTTTGTCTGTGTTATGAAAGGCTTTTCCTAAGCTATTGAGTAAGAATCATTGTACTGGTTGGTGAGAGCTAGCATCTGCCTTAAAAATGAATAACATAACATTACGTTATGTATTCCGAATGAAGCTTTTGGTATATAAAACTATAAAGTGTAACAAATGTTAGATCACAAACTGAATATAATTGATATATACATTAAATATATCAAATGCTTATGTGTTGGGATAGCCGGTGTAGTCCAGAGGTTAAGCTAATGGTCTCAGACTCAGAGCTTCCGAATTCGATTCCCAGCGTACAAAGTATTGTGCTTGGACTGCTTGGTTTGGTCGGTTTTTTTTAAGAGAGATTGCGGATTGTTTTAACCTTTTTACCGCCAACAACTTCTATAGAAGTTCGAGATTTTCGTGCCGTCCACGCCAGCACTTCTATAGCAGTTCTTCTTTGTACCTACTTTATTAAAATACATTTATACGTTGGAGTACAGCGGGACATCGCGTGCAGGATAGTTGGGCGGTGAAAAGGTTAAACGGCATTTTCAGCGTCACCGGGCTTTTTTGGGGGCGGCGAGGTACGTAAAGGGTACCTTAAGCCTGGTTGAAACGAATCACCTTCAGAGGTTTTCTAGAGGGAACGGCATCGCACACTTAAAAGTGCGCGGCCCCGTGCCCTACTAGATTCTCCGAAGGGTTCGGATCGGATCGGTGTTTGGTCGGTGGTATGACTGGTCAAGCTGGCGAGCTTCCACCGATCGCCATAACAACAATGCTAGTAGGTTATTGTTGTATTCCGACATATAGCTATAAGATATCCTGTTCCTCATTAGTAGATTCCGGGTCAAGTGAGATTTATTCACTGTCTTTATAGTTGCTTAATATCAGTTGAGATAAAGGCTTATCCGTTGGCCTTTTACTTGTAAGGGTTTGTAATTAGCTTTAAGATTTTACATAGTTCAATACTTTTAGTAGGTATAAATAGCTGTAAACCTTCCATAATAAATAAATATATACTTATATATAAAAACATATAAACAAAAATAACATTATTACAAATATTTATTAAAAATCAATAATAGTAGTTTATGAAACTGTCATATAATGAAGGGTATTAAAACACGAGTGTGAGTTTATGAAACGAGCGCAGCGAGTTTCATAATAGTAACGAGTGTTTTAATACCCGTGTTATATGCAGTTGCATACACTACTTTATCTTCACTAATGCAATTAGTCAAACAACAAGAGTAAAAGCTGACAATAGTTTATTTATAATAATTGTTCAAATTTTGGATGGTACAATTTTGAAAGTTAATGTTAATTATTGATCCAGCAGCTGTAGCGGTCGCGGGGCAAGCAGTAGAGCTCGTAGACGGAGTTGGAATATTTATAATTACTTCATTCGTCTTGTTTTCTATACTGTTCAAGATCGTATTTGAGACTTGAATTTTATTCATTAAAGACTCATCATTTTTTATTCATTATAGCTTTCAGCCACAGTAGAAGACTTCCACCCCCCGTGTCGTTTCAGTGCGGTCAAATCACCACCGCTATCTATGAGAAGGGTCGCCGAGGTGCGCCGGAAGCAATGCCCCGTGTACAACGCTGGGTTAGGCAGATTCAAAAAACTTGCGATAGTTTTTCCCAGAGCACCAAATTTATTAATACCAGTTCTTTGATCGACGCACTTCCCCGATCTATAGCTCAAGAAAAAGGCAGGGTTTCGACAGGGGGTGGGTCGAAGTTCCATGTATTTTTTACATACGGCATAGCAGTTGCCCGTCACAACGAAAGAACGATCTATTTTCGTTTTTGTTTTCGAAACTTTCACCATGATTGTACTGTCGTCTATGTTAGAGACTTCATCGAACTGGATGTTGTATAGCTCTTGCCTTCGGCATGCCCCATTATGCCGAAGATTAGTGCAACCTGTAACAATAAACGATATAATAAGCTTGAGGTACATAGCCAAGGCAAAAACTATGATTTATGAAGTAGTAAAGTGTAGGTACCTACTACCTAATTTATACACAAAGCGCTTAAACGGAGTGTCTAGATAACTTGCGTGTGTAGTACGTAAGTACTAGGTAGATTAAATAACAGAACTAAAATACACTTACCTTTTCAAAAAGATACAAAATATCTGGTGAATCTTTCAGGAACATCTTTATTTGACCTGATGTAAACGTCAAGGACTTTTTTTCCTTGTGTCCTTCTGAACTGCGTTTCAGGAACGCTATGACTTTTGAATACTTCGTAATATCAATATTGTTGTAGATACTCAGTGTGGACTTGAGCATAGAATATTTAGCCCACATAGAAGATGGCTTGAATTTGTCGGAGAGGTCTTTGAGATACACAAGAATGACATTTTCAGAAAATGATGTAGTTTTCTTTTCGATCTTCCATGCCAAAAAGTTATTATATTCTTTTTCATATAATTTTCTAGATTTTTCTGGCAAAAGATTGTGAGTTACTTTTGTTGCCAATTCTAGAATATCCGGAGGCGTACAAATATCATCGTCGCTGTCCATTTTTAACTTTTAATTTGTATTATAAAAACAAAACACATTGCGAAACATTAAATTCACGCGTACGTGTATTGTCACAGTGAACTTGCCGCTATTAAAATCTAACCAATGAGAGCGCAGGGGCCAATCAGGAGCGAGCGCGCGCTGTTCTTTTTTTATTTAATTGTCACAAGATCTTACCAAAGAGTTTTGTGTATGTAAGTTTAGTAGTTTCGACGAAGTTTTCACGTATAACCCAACTGTTTTCAAAAGCCAGCCTAATATCAAAATTTTATACAACTTGTATGAGGATTTTGACATAAGGCTCGCCAGGTTAATTGGTCGCGTTTTATTGATGTTATAATGAGATTTTACGATATCGATGTGGATATTATACCATCATGTGAAATTGCTTAAATTGAGTGTTTTGTTGTCTGCGCTATAACAGTAGTAATTATAAGTCAAGTATTGGAAACATAAGTAGAATGTTACAACATTAGTGTAGATAAACTAACTTTAAAGAATATATTCGGGATAGTTACTAACCTCACACCTAAAATACCATAGAATTAGAAAGTGGACCCTCTTGCGTCTGAATAAAAATAACAATGGGCTGCGAGTGAACGGGACAAAAGATATTGCAAACAGTAAGCGAGAAAGAGAAGAGTTTAACCATCCCCTTGGCGTAGGGCCAGTTTGCAGGGGTACGCATGCGCGGCCGACATTTATACAAAATGGCTACTTGTGTTGGGTCGCATTTCATTTTATTTTTATAAAATTTTGAGTTACTCTCTGTAATTGAGCCTACCTATAGATAAAAAAACAAGAGAAAGGCTGGATATATAGTAAAACGAGAAAGAAATCGTGATTTCCATGAAAACTGTCAGGTGAGTACCGTAATTTACATTTTGAGGTTATATTGTCATACGTAGGTGGTGAATACTGTATGAGATATTGCGATACTAAAACAAAACACTATACGGATCTACTTGCATCTATTTTTAATATTATTGTAACTTTCCAGTAGTAGAAGTAAGTAGAGATTCATATTATTATTGTGCCGAAAACTAAAGGTAACAATTTGTCATACTAATAATATTTTGTGTTGGTGTGAATAATTTATTTATCTTGTGACTTAGTTAAATTCTATCTAAACACAAATCATAAAAAATTTTTTTACTTATTATACTATATAAGCACGTATTTGCAGAAACGATGAAAGTAAGCATTAAGGATGATATTGTTTTGATTTTATTAATAGCTTCAATTTTCTATAGGCCAGTGGTAACATCTTACTTACCTAAGTTATTTCATAAGTCGTTACGTTACAGTAAAACATTTCTGTAAACTGTTAACGTTAGATATAAAATTATTTGACATAACCAGTGGATAAGTAGTGAATAGTTAGTCGACAATAGCTATTTCACTTTGGAAAATGTATTTTTACATATCATTATTTTAGTAGACTTACAATTTAATTATAAGTAAGAGATTAAAGCACATATTTAGGTTTACGTCTTCCTGATACATTTGTGTTCACTTGTCTATAAGGTGTGCTATAAATGGAGCTTTTTGTTACGTCACAAATTCATAATTTACGACAAAATGATTACCCAAAACAGTTACAAGCCAAATTACAATAAAAATACAAAACACGTGCTGAGATTCCTAGTCCACTGGAGCGAACCAAACGCTATACTTCTACAATAAAAACAAAATGTTTGATTGCTTGTCTGACTCAAACAAGAGCGTTTCACTAACGACACACCGGAGCCTTACCCGCCACAACCGTTGAACCATTCCCAAAATTAAAGCCATTCAATTTTAGTCATTAACTTTGAGCAATCAAGACTTACTGTCAATTCTCCGGCTCGCCACCATAACTCTGTAAGCCCATACATTGAATAAGTCGCTTGAATGGCGTCTCTAATTAATCCTAACGTCGAACGTTCATTGAAGCTGGATCAAAAGAAACCTTCTAATGGATATTTGAATGCCGCGATAGTATGTATTTACCTTTGGATCGGATTAAAGGGCTTGAGGAACGCTGTGAGTCATTCGAGTATAGGTTAGCGCTAGAAATTTGAGAAATAAGCGAGAGTTCATCTCGACTTCTTATACATATATTTACTAGCAAATGGTATATGGGTACGCCCAACCGCACAACATATTTGCGGAGATGTCAAGGTGTTGTTATGTTCTAGGTGTAACCTGGTGTTGTTTTTAATCTGACATTAAATCCCTAGTAACTAGTAACGGCAGATGACTTGTTAGATGTCATATTGAAATGAAAAACACTTTCACAATCTATTTGGTTTGGTATGCAAGTTGCAAATAAATTATGAGACTACGAAAACTTCAGTCTCCCTGAGGTGAAACGCTATTCAGGATAAAATCAATTAGGTAAACAATTTACTTCGTTTACAGATTTACAAAGTAAATTAAACTAAGTACTTAAAACTTTACTCTTAAATCCTAAATCTAATTCTATTTATAAATAAAAAAATTGCTTCATCCCCAGAATAATGTAAAAATTTTATGCAAGTAATTTTTTTTTTTATTTATTTAAGGCACATTTACAGACAACAGATAGAAAACATACAAAAATACATTTATGTACAGTTAATAAGATATATCCGTGCCCAATTACACAAGTGCGCAGCGTTTACTTTTAACTTACCAAATAACAAAGCAATTAATATTAGGTTAAACAAAGTTTGGTAACATAAAATTAAGTTAAATAAATGTTAAATTTTTATTTATTAAAAAGTGTTAAATTAAATTTAAATTAATTTTTGTTAGTTATTTGAAAAGTGTTTCATTGCCATTGTGTTTTGGTCGCTTTAATTTTTGGAAATAATATGAGATAGCTTATATTTCGCACAAGGTAATACACCTAATGCCAAAAGACGTCCTTTTGTAGTAAACAATCGAGATTCACCTCATCTCTAGCTCATTCTACGTCCCCACTACCACTACTGTGGCACGAACCATGAAAATATGAAAATATGGCAATCCAAATGGAAGGTTCACAGAAAACACAAGATAAAGCAACTTTTGTCTGTCGTATCTGTTTCACTTATTGTTAAACAAGAAAAGTCCCTATTAAAAAATATATACCTTTATATTTTATAACTTTTTTAATATTATTTTTTTGTTCAACTTTAGAACAACAATCCGTTGCTAGATAAATAACTTTACTATTATTATTTTTTATTACTCGCTTTCTCCAAATATTGGAGTTAGTTTTATCCATTTTTTTTCATATAAGTTCTCGCTTTTATTCCTCTCGCATTTTTATTCTACATACAACACATTCATTCATCGTCCGTCATTCCATGGTAATGGGTCGTGCTTTGCAATTTACTTTTCCTATTCTAATCTATCTATCCGTTTTTTTATTTAATTGAACATTAGTAAGATGCGGGGTTAAAACGTTTTTCAATTTGGGTTTTACATATTATGGCTCTAGTCTTTACAATAATTTCTTTGCTTATATCTATCTTAACTTATAAACATTATATTTCCTTTTTTTAATTTATATCTACTATGTATAACGTAGCTTGAAACACTAAAACCAATTTTGTTCGAGATATCTACATTTGTGCCTCTACAATCGTTGTAAGGTACAATTCGTTTAAGCTACCGTGTGATCCGCGATTACGCCCCAAAATCCGCCAAGAAATATGTATCAACACAGAAATGGGATGCGAAAATTTTAATCGATCCCCAGCCAAATCACCCCCGTCCATTGATCGGGCGATCTGCTCCCGACGACGTCACTGGAGCGTTGTTGATAAATGGCGGCCGCCAACAATGCGTCTGCAGATTCTTTTGTTGATCCGCTTTTTGTATGGCCGCTGATGTTACGGGACGTGGACGCGACGTGGCCGTGACGTGGACGAGCTGCGTGCTGGTAACTTTTTGTCTCATTATCTGTGTGCACAATTTGTTATTGTTTTTCAATGTAATAGGTAATAATAGGTATTCAATCGCCTCGGTCTAGAGGTTTAGCCCACCGGTCTCAAATCCAGAAGTCCCGGGTTCGATTCCCAGTGGCAGGTACTCATATTATTTGTATACTTGGTTTGGTTGGCAATAGGACTTGTTTGTCAGCATTACCTTTCCCTAAATATGTCACCATAACAATGATTGTAGCATTGTTGTGTTCCGGCAGCTAAAGATAAGATAGCCAGTGCCTTGGTAGTTGAGGATACCCGGTAAATTGCGCTACCACCTTCGGTTTTATCATCACCTATCATCAGTTGAGACGAAGGTCAGTGCTAAACCGTAACTATTTAAAAAAATATAATAATATCTTAATCTACCTTTTTCAGGTTGCTAATATTAAGGAGCTTTCGTAACACCGGGGCACCAGATGGGTGACCTTTTTGAAGGCACAATAAGCCGTCGGGTTCCGGTAGTTGCTTTGGGAAAGCGTGGTGGGTTAAGACGACCCGATCTCTCCATTATTATTCAGGAAGGCTTGATACTAAATATGACAATCCTAATAATATTATAAACGCGAAAGTTTGTAAGTATGGATGTTTGTTACTCTTTCACGTAAAAGTTACTGAATGGATTTGGATGAAATTCGGCATACAGATAGTTTATAACCGGGAATAACACATAGAATACTTTTTATCCAAATATTCCCACGGAACGGGAACCACGCGGGTGAAACCGGGAACCACGCGGGTGAGACCGCCAGCGGCTACTAGTACTTTACATTATAATATTTTAAAAATGTTAGTAACCGAAAGAAAATTACGTTAACGTTACCATTGAATTCCGAGCCTCTTAAGGCAGTAATAATATAACTAAAAATTCATCACAATGTTGTACCCTTAGTGCCTTACCTACAAATAAACAAAGGAGAAACTTCGAATTTGGCCTGTGCTTCGAATAAATATTCCGTCATGTAACCGTTATTTCAAATTAGAGTAAAAGAGACACATAAACTTAGTACCAATGTTATAACACGCAAACGCAAAGAAACATTATCTATACTAATATTATAAAGCTGAAGAGTTTGTTTGTTTGTTTGTTTGTTTGTTTGTTTGTTTGAACGCGCTAATCTCAGGAACTACTGGTTCGAATTGAATAATTCTTTTTGTGTTGGATAGTCCATTTATCGAGGAAGGCTTTAGGCTATATAACATCACGCTGCGACCAATTGGAGCGAAGCATCAGTGAAAAATGTTGCAAAAACGGGAAAAGAGCCTAAAAAATTAAAAATGCTGCCGAAAGTCACTATTCCACGCGGACGAAGTCGCGAGCACAGCTAGTTATTAATAAAATTTTGAATACGCTTTTCTACAAGTGCACTACCAAACTTCAAACACGATGTTATCTACAGATACCATATCATAACATGCTCCGTTTAAACTTGACCTTAATATACCTTAAACATAAAGTGTTATGTCACTTTTTATCTGTTAACAGCGTGTTCACTCACATTAATATTAATTGCTCGCTTCTTTATAATTACTATGTAATTTATGCCCGTTGATAAGGCGGCTTTGATCGTCCGGTACGGTATAGCATCTGTTACTGATAAAAGCCTCATAATGACTTGCTCTTTGAAGTAATTTGATGTAAGATTTATTCCTTTCTCCGCGGGGCAAAACACTTTGAATAATAATAATTTACTTTCTTGTTTGATTTTTGTTTTAAAGATTGTCGGCACACTAAAAGGTATTTAAATTCCGTCGATAGCAAGCGATAAAACTTAAACCTGCGAAGCCATTAAAAAACCATAAAAAACCATTTTTCAAAAATCTACTATTACAAAAACATTAAAGACAGTACATATTATATTATGTTATTAAAATCCTCGTCTACATTTTATAGGCAAATTTTCAGGTCCAAAGGATCTAGGTTAGGTAATTAGTCAGCCAGTGAGTGAGCCAGGACTATACCTATCACATGTATATACCTACTTTTTATGTGTATTACATAAACATTTACCTGTCACCTGACTTCCAAACCAATTAAAATTATAATATAGTTTTAAGCAGGTATATCACAACGGAGTGCACCCCACATAATGCGAAAAGACGACCAGGTAGACCAAGACGAAGATGGCGGGACGACCTTGCATGATGCTGCAGGGGACCGGAAGATGTGGGGAGACTTATGCCTACGAGTGGGACAGTTATGGCTGACTTAATAATAAAAATAATAATATACCAACTAGCATAAATTGTAATGTAGGTAGGCATATACTGCTCAATTTACATTAAACGCACGGTATGATATGTAAAAACAGTAGTAGGTAATAGCAATGTGCAATGTGCAAGACGATTACATGGACAATTAGAGCGATCGGCCGCTACCGTATAATGGCGGTTATTAAGCCGGCCAATTCAACGCCTTTGCGAAAATCGGTAATGACTCAATTTACGAGGCCCGTAGTTTTTGCGATACAAGCTTCTGTTGAGTGGCTCATTATATTGAATCGATTTTATTGATCATCTCGTGTTTTTTTGCGCGGTCAATATAATTTAAGTTGATGGTATGTTTGCGTTGCGGTAAGAGCATATAAGTTTCAGTACCTAGGTATCAGTAGAACTTTATAGTATTTCTGAAATGAAAAGTCGCAGATAAATATTTGCTGTCCACACTTGAGAACTCATCCAAGGCCCAAGATTTTAATCAATAAACAGTTTCAATGTCTATTTAGGCATATTTAATAGTTATTTTTAAAAATAAATAAACCTTTGACATTTTCCAGAAAAAACACGTTTCATTTTCAAGAAACACAACATAACTTAAAAAAAGAAACAAAAGAATAGCAATATGTCGTTGTCCTCCATGGGAAAACGGTACTAATAAACCGCTATTTCAATAAAATTTCTATCTAAAGCCAAATTGTCTTGTTTAAATGTAATAGTTCATTCACGAGCTTAAAGTACGAAAGAAAAAATACTGTATCTGAAACTAAACGTAAAACTTGTACGCTGCCATCGCTACAAAAATAAAATTGTCAGTCACAGTTCAAATCAAAACGTAACGTCATTTACCTGACCTTAACGTAACATGACGTTCCAGGGAACAGCGAAATGTCGATTGTCCGGCCGTTTTACAAAGACCTCAGGCGTTATTTAGACAAAGTGTAGTTTCGTGAGAGGTTGCAAGGTCTGCGGGATCAAGTGTGGGTGGTGTGGTATCGGCGTCAATGTCACTTATGTGTTCAACCCGCCGAGTGGATGGAGGAAATGATGGATGGCGGAACAAGCGGGCCGTCGCTGTAACTGTTTGGGATTGTATAGAGCTGTTTTTACCGATTGTTGAAGTATTTGATGTAGCAAAGTGAATGTTGTCATAAATATATTTTTTCAAAGGTGGGTTTCATGGCAATCTGATGATACCAATAATTTTAGAATGTATTGGTTACTGAAATTTACACTAACACATTGAAATAAATCACTCATATAATGCAACGGCAGGACAGACATGTAAAATAAATGCGTCTAGATCCATAGTGTTAACTTTTTTAAGTGTTTTCATACATTTTAAAAATACTTACAACTAAATAAAATAAAAGTTTTTTAGCTTAACCAATAGAGATGGATAAAATATTTGAAAAGTTACAGGTTTTTGGGTTGGGTTGGGTAGTGTTTGTTTTTCGGGTGTAAAGGTTTAATAGGAAAGAATAGAATAGAATAGAATAGAAATATATTTATTGTCTTTCTACATTTTTATATAAAAGATAAGAAAATCTACAGTACAAACAATACAATTAATACTTAAAAACCTATTTATATAAAAATAATTTATGAAAAATAAAATAAGAAAAGACAAAAGGAAATGGCTCAGCCTAAGTTAGTTGAGGCCTAGACCTTAACCAACGCTGTTTTTCAGCCACTCCCTGTACTCTAAGATGTCAAAAGAGTTTGCCAATAGTGTTTGCCAAGAGGACATACATGTTTCCACATTAATTTTGCATACAAATTTTTACAGATTCCACACAAATCTAAAAACCAACAATAAATAAGTGCTCGCGTGTGTCAATAGCATAGGTCGATGTGCTGTATTTTGATGGGATATTATACCGTACATGTCGCTGGATTTGCTAGGGGTAAAGAAAAGAAGTCTTTTAGGGCCAGGTTGTTGTGGTAAGATCTTTTTAAATCTTCCGCGGCAATTTGTTTACAGAGTAAAGCCATTTTATAATACTTCTTAAATGTTGATGTACTAACTTTATTACGGAGTGGCGGTGGGAGATCGTTCCATATTTTTGCCGCGTTAAACCTAAAACATCCCCTATATCGTGCAGTTTTATGAGCTGGGATCTTGAGCTGATTTTGAGTGGTAGAACGCAGATTCTTTTTGCAAGTGTCCTTATTAAAAGTTAATTTCTTAAACAAGTATATTGGATCCTTGTTCCATATAACTTTTTGAACCAAGCTTGCATATTGAAGCTCTCGTCGGGCATTCATATTAAGCATTTTATATTTATTTAAATACGGAGTTATATGGTCACGCTTTGGTATTGTAAAACAGAACCGAACACAAGAGTTTTGCACCCGTTGTACAGCCCTCTCTGAACTAGCGTTCAGCCTGGGTCCGTAAACAGTACTGCAGTAGTTAAATGGGGACAACACAAGTAGGTCAACCAACTGAATCCGCAACTGCTCCTTAATGTAAGGCCTAATTTTGTATAGCGCTTTTAATTTGAAGAAAGCTCCTTTGATTTTGTTGTTTATGTGTTGGGTGTATTTTTGCTCTCCATCCAATATTATGCCTAAATTGCGTGTATCTGTAACATTCTCCACGACCGTGTTATTTATTTTTATAGAAATGCCACAATCGATGACTCGTTTGATTTGGTTTTTTGTTCCCAAGATAAGCATTTTGGACTTGTCTGGGTTCAATGATAATGAATTTTGTTGAGACCATTCCCAAATGCGCTGTAAGTCACTATTAATTTTGATAACAGCTTTTTCCATGTCTGTGCTGTTAAAAGAATAATATACTTGTGTATCGTCAGCATAAAGATGATATTGGCACGCTTTTATATGTCCCGGAAGGTCAGACGTAAATATTGAGAACAAAATTGGACTTAAAATGGACCCCTGTGGCACGCCTCGCTGGAGTTTCTGAACTGTAGAAATCTTTTTCTCACCGTCAGGAGCCTCAACTACAACCACTTGTTCTCTATCCGTTAGAAATGATTTGATTTCATTGCAGAGTGTCTTCAGAGAAGCCATAGTGGTGCAATTTATTGATAAGTAGTTCCTGGTGTAAACAGTCGAACGCCCTAGAGTAGTCAAGAAGAACCATAACACTGCTTTGCCCACTGTCCGAAGCTTCTGTAAGGTCATCTGTGACTTTCAGTAGAGCAGTTTCTGTGCCGTGACTTTTACGGAATCCAGACTGTAATTTTGGTATTATGTCTATTGTGTGTAGGTAATTTTGCATTTGATCCAAGACAACTTTTTCCAAAACCTTAGACAAAACTGGCAGTATGGAAATCGGCCGAAGATCTTTAAGATCTTTGATCGTATTAACTTTTGGAAAACTTTTGGAAAGAAACTGAAACCACGCTAGCCAATAGCGTAAGGCAGAAAAACTATTAACAGTATTGATAATTGTACATTATAATTATTAAAAAGTGGGAATGTAAACGTTTCTAAATAATGTTTACCATTTTTACAAAATCTCCGATATTTCTTCGTTTTTCGAGCTACTTACTGGAGTACCTACTTTGGCCGGTTGATTTTATTGAACTTTTCATAAATCATTATTTAAGCAATCTTATTTAATTAGAAAAAGTTGATCTGTTTATTGTGAATACAATAATTATTGTAAATCTCGAAAAAGAAAATTGAAACATACTCAGCGTTGTATCAGCTCTTAAGATATCCCAATTTTCCAGCGCGCTCGGCCGACCCTCCGCGCGCACGAATTCCAAATTGTTTTTGACTGACAGCTAAATGTAAGTTAGCATTGTTTGAGCGACGCACCGCAGCCCTGGTTGGTCGGCTCTCCCAATAATTGTTTCACGAGCCAATACAGGCTATTTCAGTTTGATATTGTAGTAACAAAAATTAAAACTATTCTGTTAACTTTGAGAAGCGTGAAGGCTTCATTGCGATACTGAAATGGATGAAATATTTAACATGTTAAGCCAGTATTTTGTTTTTTATTATAATTTCTTGATAATAATTTTGACTGATGGCTAAAATGGAGCATTTTTAATCTTGATGTTTCTGATGTCTTTTAATGACGACCGTATTCTTTAACTTAACTTTGTTTACAGCATGGGATGCTTGCTTCCTTATAAAAAATGCTTACATACAGTACCAACTTAAGTAAATGTGTCGTGTTTTTTTGTGTACAGGCACATAAGAAATAGCACAGGCCGCTATACTAAAATTTGATACATTTTAAAATTTTCTGGTTTCGCTTAAAACCGGCGAAATCACTCGCTTAGACTTACGCTGAATGAAATCAACCATATTAATGACATAATAATTAATTGTGATACCTACAAAATATTATTTTTATACGCATAAAATAATAGTGATAAAAGTCATAAAATGGTAATATAAGCTTGGTTATCGTGTTTATTATTTTCCTAAATGTAACTGTTCTAATTTATTGTGAAACTGATCTTTATAGTCGCGTTGATTTCACAGACAAACAATATGTAACACGTGAATGGAACTGCTTAAGAAAATAGGGTTGAAAATTAATTAAAAGTAAGTGTCCATTCTTTGGATTCTTCACAAAAGTCGGTGGCTGCGCGATTGACGGGCAAACAAAACAAAAGTTCCCTCACTGAAAATACGACGGAAGTTCCCCGGCTTTTTATGTACTAAGAAATCTCATTAAAACGAGCACTTGGTTTTGTTACGTACTCCATCTTTTTATCAGATTTTAAATATCATTCGTGTTTAGATAAAGCTTTTATTTTAGATGAGATACAATAAAAATATATTATTTTTTGGTATTTTAAATCTATACTAATATTATAAAGAGGAAAGCTTTGTATGTATGTATGTTTACAACGAGTAAACTCAAAAACTACTGGACTTATTTAAAAAAATCTTTCACCATTAGAATGCTACATTAGCGCTGAGTAACATAGGCTATATTGAAAAAAAGAAAGAAAAGTACACCCGTGCGAAGCCGGGGCGGGCCGTTAGTATGTAATATAGAAAAATTGTGTCAGACTATTTATTTATGCGAGCTTAAATTAAAAATATGTGCTTGTGTACACAATTATAAATACCAAAAAATTAAGTCAAGAAAACAAAATTAAAATTTATGAATATTTTTTTATGAATCTAGTTACTTCTCCCTGCGTTTTCTTAAGAATACGGATATAACAATGAAAGTTCATGTTTTGTTTCAGATAAACAGCAAGCGGAGGATTCGAAGTGAAGCGAAGCGGTCTTTCTAATATAAATTTCTCAAAAATATAACAGTGTTTTATTTATCATTGTTGTAAGAGACAATTAGTATTTGTATTGGCGGAAACACTTGCAACTTCATAGCGGAATGTAAAAAGGAATATGTCATAGAAGTTATATTACTTAAATTGGTTTTGTATAAAACATATTCATGTGTAAAATATTTGTAAACTTGTAGGAGTGTTGACTTAAAAAAAACCGACCAACGTCACCTTTTTATAATCTTTTTTGTTTTGATAGTGTTTAAGGTAAATGTCATTTAACAACCATCATCCATATTTACCACCACCGAAGAAAAATCTGACTAACAACAGACCTAGCACTTCGTCACTGGCACTCTTACATACTTAGGCTGGCTTGCACAAAAACTAACTAAATGCGTTTAGCGCTAAACACGTTGAAAATGTCATTCCATTACTGTCATTTGTTAGAACTTGAAAGAAACAGAATGTCACTTTAAACATGTTTAGCGCTAAACGCATTTAGTGAGTTTTTGTGCAAGCCAGCCTAAATCTTCAAAAATTAACACAACTGTTTTTCCTCACACAAAATTTAAAGAGAAACAGCACATATTTCGTAAACGGCATCTAACACACCCCAACGCCCAATGTTAACATTCCAACGCAAAGATACAAGGAATGCTATTAAGTACACATGTACTTAATAACATCACGCGCTGTCAAAGTGTTAAGCGGTATTGTAAGGTCGCCGGCGAGTTCGTTTGACAAGGGCCGACAGAATGACTAATGGTGTTCAACTCTCACTTTCTGAGACGATGGGGATTCCGAGACTAGCCAAAATTAAAAACAATTGACGTACAGTTTTTCTTTTTTTGGCTTCGATGTTGCTGGTATTTCGTGTGCCTTCTATTAATAATAGTTTATGGTATCAATATTAGTCGCAGAACTGATAACCGTTGGGGTAAACCTGTTCTCGAGTGGAGACCGCGTATCGGCAAACGTAGTGTAGGACGCCCTCAGACTAGGTGGAGCGACGATCTTCGCAAGGTGGCTGGCAAGAGCTGGATGAGAGTAGCCGCGGGTCGTGCTCGGTGGTGTGCACTTGAAGAGGCAGCAGTCCAGCAGTGGACTAATATCGGCTGCTGATAAATATTGATTGAAATAGCAGTATGGCCTGACTTGCGAAATGCCGTGGGTTCGAGTCTTACATTGAGATTGTAAAGGCGGAACAAAAAATAAATCGTTTCCTATCAAAAAAATGTTGTAGGTAGGTACTACGTAGTTATTCTGTTGTTATGTACGAAAAACACGAGCCATGAGTACCATACTCGTTGTATAGTTTTTCAAAATAGTGGATAAAAGATATTGTTATTGTCGAGCGATCAACTGTGCAGCTTAATGAAGCTTGACGACCTCCTTGGTCGAGTGGCTTGCACACCTGTTTTCATGGTGTCGCCACCTCTGAGGTCCCGGGTTCGATCCCCGGTCGGATCAATTTAGAAATACCTGTTTTTCTAAATTGTTTCGGGTCTGGGTGTTTCCTAGGTATAATAAGTATGTATTTAAGTATATTAAGTATGTTTATCCGTTGTCTAGTTAACCATTTTAACAAGTTTCTTAAGGAAGCTTTTCTTGGGGCTAGATAATTGGTGTGAGTGTGGGAAACATTTATTTTATTTATTTTTTATTTTATTTAATCTGAAAGGTTTACACTATAGGCGCTCAGGCCTATATTAAATAGCAGTTAGATAGCTCGAATTGCAGTCGTAAGACTGCACCCTTCAGATAGCAGTTGGAAATACCGGCCCAAGTTTCTGAAGCACGGAGGAAAATCAGGGTCAGCACTTTTGGTCACCCATCCGGGTACTGACCGCGCTGATGTTGCTTCACTTTTGTTCTTGAGATGAGTACAACCTTAGTGATGATGAGTATACTTAACTTGAAGTAAGGCGAAGGGATGAGTTAAACAATAACAATTTGATTATTAAGATACATTTAACGTTCAAACATTTTCGGTGTTATAAATAAGATGTCCGACACTTTGAATAAGATAAAAAGGAGCACTTGCAATTGATATCCTCTTCTTCCTCCTCTTCCTTGGTCGAGCGAGTGGTTTGTACACCGGTTTTCATGGTGACGTCATCTCTGAGGTCCCGTGTTCGATCCCCGGTCAGGTCAATTTAGAAATTATTGTTTTTCAAAATTGTCTCGTATCTAGGTGTGGTCTGGGTGATTTTTATGTATAATAAGTAGGTATGTATTTAAGTATTTTAAGTATGTTTATCCGTTGTCTAGTAACCATTTAATGAGTTTCATAACGAAGCTTCTCTTGGGCTAGATAATTGGTGTGAGTGTAGGAAAATTTATTTATTTATTAAGCGTGATAATTAGTCACTGGTTCAAATTCGCCCACTTTTCACACTTTTCTTTTCACAATTCACTGTATCCAAGAAAAAGTCACAAAAAAAGACCTTCGTATGTCATAAATAGAAAGAGCCTAATTTATTATAATTTACCTATATATCCTATCAAAATTATCGTATAGTATGGTTATATTACGCCAGGTGCACTAAGACAAAACCACCACCAACGCTACCAACGACAAAGCTACCACTGAACAAATAAGATGTTTCTAATGGCGACTGTATTTTTACTGTCGAAAGAAAATTCTGGCGAAACGAACATCCGACGAAACCAATATCTGGCGAAATATAGATCTGTCAAAACAGAAAAAACTCAACAAATCAAGTAGGTATATAGTAGGAATTGAACTCGGAACCCCTGAGTATGAGGCCGGTTGTCTTACCACTAGGCTACAGAGGCGACTACAGTAATGTGTCCACATTTTTTAAGATTCTATGTTCTCACATGAATTGAGACACTTTGTTAATGACTTTGTTTTTACAAGCTTTTATGTACTTGCAATGTATGTAAGTATGTTTGTTTGGGTGGAATCTTATAACTCAATTTTGAAGCAGATGTCTTCAACCGATTGAGCTAAGATTTTGCATACATGTTCAGTTCGGATGACAATGCATGGTTAATTGTGTGACGTCATTCTAAAACCAAGATGGCGGACTAATTATTTTTAATGCATTCCTACAATATGGGTATCAAATGAAAGGGCTTGCTGAGAATAACTCTAAAAATAAAGTGACGTCACTCTAAATCTAATATGGCGGACTTCTAAAGCTTGAAACTCAATTTTGAAGCAGATATCTTCAACCGATTGAGCTGAAATTTTGTATACACGTTTAGTTTGGATGACAATGCCTGCTGGTCAAGCCTTAAGTAGAGCCTTAAGTAAGGCCTTAAGTAGGGTAAAATCGTTAAAAGGTCAATTAAAAATTAAAGGGTTATTGAAGAGCTAGACTGTTCGAAATTAACCGGCAAACGACCTTGCAACAATGATGCATTGAATGAGATGAACACACTGAGAAACGTGTCCAGTGATAACTAAAAAGTTAAAAATAAATTAAAAGTAAAAATCTTCTTAAAAACCAAGCTTTTATTTAAATGCGCTAAAAAAAAATTTTTACTTTAGAACTTTTACTATCAACTTATAACGTCATTACACAATTATTTATATGATATAAAAGCTTGTCGCTTGATTTACTTGTGTAGATAAACAAGTAAATTAAATGTCTTGATGTGATTGAATTTAACAACTTATTAAAATTTTCAATCTAAGTAAACACGAGCACCTACTTAAATCTCGCGACAACCTTTTATTATCATATAAATTGTGTAATGACGTTATAAGTTGATAGTAAAAGTTTTAAAGTAAGTAAAAGGTTTTTTTAGCGCATTTAAATAAAAGCTTGCATTTTAAAAAGGTTTTTGCTTTTAATTTTTTATCTAGAGGCTAATAGGTAGTATCTCACAGAACCATGTCGCTCTATTTTATTAATATTGCCATGGTTTTAACTCGTAAGTTGACAGTAGTATCTTTGACAAGGTATAAAAGTGCTGTGGGAAAAGAACCTTAATAATAATGTCACTAATAAAAAATAATACCTTGTAATATTTTCAATTCTAAAAAACTTTGAGGCAGACTACTTACACCAGTCTACATCCTATTTTTCTTTTTTAAGTTATTCTTTTTAATATACTTTGGACTCAATGTATTACAATTAAATAAAGCTATAACAGCGCCATCTTTACGCCGGCAGCACACGCAACAGGTTTCACATGTAAAGCTGTGAGTCGTAGCGTGATGGCGCCACTGTAGCGGCTAGTATTGCTACGAGAAGAAAAGCTCTACGAAAAGTTTTTGGCGTTGGTTGTCATACCTTTTGCAGGTAGAAAACAGATACTATACTATTATGAAAATATACACTTTGAACATTATCAACGGTATGTAAGTTTTAATCTAATTATGAGACGACCAAAATCTTTGTGGTCACGGACCCTGTGAAGGGTTCGAAACGTCAGTATAAAGTAATCACACTAATATTATAAATGCGAAAGTTTGTGTGTATGTTCGATATTTGTTGCTTCTTCAAGCTGCAATGGAAGGATGGATTTGGATGAAATTCGGCATACAGATAGTTTATAACCTGGAATAACACAGGATACTTTTATCCCGATATTCCCACGGGAACGGGAACCACGCGGGTGAAACCGCGAGCGGCCGCTAGTATGTAAAATAAGGACAAGTCAATTGGTAAGAAGGGTTTCATTCGTAAACTAAAGTAAATATTAAAATTTTAATAAATTTTCTACTTTTGCCTCCTCCTTGATGGCCCAGTGGCAAAACGCTCGGCCCGATACCCGAAGGCTCTGGGTTCAATTCCCAGGTAGGGCAAAGTGTGTTTCGGATGTTTCGATGCATAGTCCGGTTTTGTGTGATGACCGACCCTCATTTGGTAAGCGATTGAGTGGTTAGGCTTACCCTTCAATTGTAGCGATGACTTGATTTCAATGATTGACACCGTTGCCCAGCAGTTGAACAGTATATAGGCTATTTACATACTTAAAACTCTACTTTGTCAGCTATTCCTACCCTATGTGTGGTAGTGGGATACACTGCCAATAGTCGATAATTTCAACAATGATCTCTTTTTGCGGAGCAGGATTTTGAAGAAGCAAACAATCCTGGAAGACTTACTATATTTAAATAAAAAAAAGCGAAGGTCACTGTCTTTTTATTGCTTTATTTATTTTTACTTCTATTTTTATGCTAGAGCAACTTATTTATAAAAAAAAATAAAAAAAAAATGTTTATTTTTCCAATCACAAAATAGGTCAATTTGACTAAGGCTTATTTATTTATTTATTTATTAAGGTACACCAACAGCATAACATGTACTTACTTTCTAATATTAAAATACTAACTAAATGCACAGTTCTTACATGAATGCCTATAATAGGTATACACAACATTTGTTATTACATATGGATGTTTATAAGAAAATATAAAAAAAAAATATGGAAACTGTGTAAAAACACAAAAAAGAAAAGAAACAAAAGAGACAACAAACACAAAGAAGAAAGAGAATCAAATTATTTGAACATGCACATTTACATCTCTGCACATCCAATGAGTTTCAGCAGTTTTCTCCGATTATTAACTATTAATTAACATAGTATCCTATATTTGTGAGAGACTGGTGCCTGATAAAGGTTTCCCAAGGTGGCCCAATGGCGCAGTGGTTAACGCGCTCGCTCTGCGATTGCTGAAGTTTAGCCACTTTCGCAAAGGCCGGTAATCAGATGGAAAAAAAAAGTAATAACTCGTGCTCCTCCGTGCTTCGGAAGGCGTTGGTCCCTACTGCAATAGCAGTCGTTAACAACCCGAATCCACTCTGGGCTCACGTGGTAGTTTATGGCTCGTTTTCCCTATCCAACCATAGGGAAGGCTTGTACCCCACCAGTGGGGACATAAAATGAGCTGAAGGTGTGAGGGCTTGTTAGTCCGCCGGACTAGCTACCACCATCTTACTTATTTGGTCGCTTTTTTATCACCGTCCGAACCTTCTGATATGACTCCTGTGATACAAACGAACAACTCTTACTATGGGACCAACTCCCTAACTCGAAAATAAAATTCAGCTGTTCCATACAATACATCAATAATCATTCGACCAAAATGTTTGGAACAGCTGAATTTTATTTTCGAATTAGGGAGTTGGTCCACCCCGCTACACACGACTTTAAAGTTTATACTGACATCCCCCACCAACCTTACGGTTATAAAGTTAGGTGTAAGACATCCTTACGCAAGCACAAGGGACCATCTACGTCAGGTCATAACGCCAGATCAGAACACGCCGGTACGCATCCTTCATCCGGTCCTTTTAAGACTAGTGTCTCGAGTTAGTTGCCCCGTGGACACGTATAGTCCACTACCTAATATCCAGATAGGTTACCGGAGCTGTAAGTTTGCTCACTTCTCGTTGCACTAAGAGTACAACTCGCAAATTCCATTGCTTGGGTCGTCAACTCTAAAGTCGACTACCAAAATGTCGACTACCAAAATGAAATGTCCTCTTTGGTGGCGGAGTGGTAAGTCCACACCCATCCAGGCACCTGATCAATTCCAAAATCCTACGCGGCTGATTTAACGGAGACTTTGCATCTAGCGGGCGCCACTACTAATTCTCCAGACTATTGCCGGAGATGTTGGAAGCCTACTCAACTCAAGGAGTTGGTCCAATAGTAAGAGTTCTCCGTTTGTACCACGGGAGTCATCTCAGAAGGTTTAGACGGTGATAAAAAGTCAACCTGTAGGTACCTATATGTCGCCATAGCATGAATGTTTGTAGAATTGTTGTGTTCTGGCAGCTAGAAATAACATAGCTAATGTCTCAGTAGTCGAGGGTTCCGGGTGAAGTGGGCTTCCACCTTCGGCTTTAACTTTACTTTACATCAGATGAGAGGAAGGCCAAGTGCTAACCCGTAAGATATGAATAAAAAAACTAGCAATTTTCGTATCTGTGGTGGCAGCCAAAGTACATTAAGAAAATGATAGCGAAGTTCGAAAATAATAAAATGTATGAAACTTCTTGGCGGGAAAGTGAAGCGTCATGTCTGCGGTTTTGTCTTATTTTCCAAAATTTGTGTTATGTCTAATATTAATGTGAAATAATGGTGGATTATTAACCGTTAAGTGTTCGTGAGTGTGCATAAGTGTTGGCAAATGAAACAAAATAGTGCAACGTCACTTTTCAAATTCTCTCAAGAAGCTCGCGTGAGGACTTAGTAAAGCCCCACATCTTTACTGAGATACTCGAGGGGTTGGGGGGTATATCATTTCTCACTTCCCATTTCTGATATCATTCATCATCATTTAAGGAAATATTGTTTATTTAAGTATTACTTGTACGAAAAATTACTTTGACACTGGCTAAATGTGCTAATCGCACAAAGCCATCAACTAAAAGAAAAAAAAATGTATGGGATTGACATAAGATTGACCACGTGATTTAGCGGCTAATGTCAATCCCATACATTATATTCTTTTCGAACTTCGCTATCGTTTTCTTAATGTTACTTTGGTTACCGCCACAGGTCCAGATTGTAAACACAAAAATAACATAAATAAAGTAACTCCTGTACGGGTATACTTAGTCGATTCATGAAATGATGCTCTTCGCACGATCATAAGGAAGCAGATAAGTAGTCCAATTCGAAAGATGTCCAGAGGAGCTTCTTTTGGATTTACCGAGAATTTTATGACCTTTTACCTGTTTAGGTAAAAGCTTTCTGTCAAACATGTTTAATGATTACTTAATTACCATAAATGACTCTACTTATCTGTGAAAATATAGGTAGAGCCTGCTGGGTGAATTGAGAAGGAATATGGTTCAATGAAGTTTTTTGATTACTTATTTATCTTTGTTTATTCGACGACCTCCTTGGTCGAGTGGTTTGTACACCGGTTTTCATGGTGTCGCTATCACTGAGGTCCCGGGTTCAATCCCCAGTCGGGTCAATTTAGAAATTATTGTTTTTCTAAATTGTCTCGGGTCTGGGTGTTTTCTATGTATAATAGGTATGTATTTAAGTATTTTAAGTATGTTTATCCGTTGTTTAGTAACCATAATACGAATTTCATAACGAAGCTTCTCTTGGACTAGATAATTGGTGTGAGTGTAGGAAAGTTTATTAAGTTTATTATTATTATGTTTATTTAACTTTTCTGTGTCCTGTCCTGATCTCCGTTCCACTCCTGAATGAAGTACTGTGCAGAGTTCTGATTCGAAGTCTAACTAATTAAAATTCTTATTAGACATTTTTACCTGTGTACCTTTCCAGCAAGATTATACTTAGACCCTATTCATTTCAGAACAGAGACTAAAGTTAAACCTAATTTTAAATAGATACTGACTGACTTTTGTTGATAAAGACAGATAGTTTAGTCCGCGTATTAGAATATCATCAGGGAATCTGTTTTATCGTTGCATGTGGGTATTACAAGATATTATAATGTTGATGAGTTTAATAGAATCTAACATGATACCTGTAGGGCACTACAATAAATGAAAAATAAAATTTACCTATGACAGACGTGGAAATTGATTCCTACTTGTTTTAAAAGAAGCACTTGGCTTTCATCTGTCATATAATACGTAACTATATATAGTGACGTATTATAGGTATACCTAAGAGCGAAGGGTTATGCCCTGAGGATCTCATTCCCCGAGGATCTTGTCCCGGAGGATCTCGAATGCGATAAATGTGATACATTTACTTTGTTATTTTTTTCTATTGTGTTTAACTTGTACCGTTAACAAAAAAATCATTATAAATAAGTATATATCTTTGTAATTAGTATTTAAAATAAATGTTAGATCATAGTTTTAAAACACAATTTACTTATGAAAAATTAAAAAAAAGCTACAATATGACCAAATAATTCTTAACAAATGACATTTTATAATTGATGACTACAATAATTATTTCAAATTCTGGAATCACAGCCGGGCGAGAGGGTTGTAATAATAATAATAATAAATTTTTATTTGCATAGAACATGGTATGTAAAAAACGGAAGCAGGTAAAAACCAGATATAACAAACAATAAAGCCAGTGCGGCTGGATGGGCAGTGTATATGCCTATCTCTCTTACTCTTGCGACGTAATTGTAATTGTATCTCTTTCACGTATACTAAGTAATTGCTAATGCTATTTGCAACCATTTTTGCAACTGATAAGAAAGTTCAGTGTGTCAATCCAACATGTCGGAAGCAGGTCCATCTAAAGGGCGCGAGCGCAATTACCAATTTACGAAAAACCGATTGGGTGGAAAGTGGTTATTACATGCCGGGCATGCCTATGTCTTATTAAGACAGAATAAAAATTCAAGTATTGTGTGGACCTGCAGTAATAAAAGAAAATTTAAATGTGGTGGTGCAGTAAAATTGGACACTGAAAGTGACTTTGTAATAATACAATCAAATCACAATATACTACAATGTGTACCAGACTTTTTCAAAAATGAAGTGCGTGTGACAGTCAATCAATTGAGTGAAGAAGTGTGCATAAATTATCAACCAGTTCAGCAAGTTTAAGAAAAAAGAATGACCACATTAAAATTAGACCAATTTATAATTATCCTTAATTTTTAAAAGACTGATTATTGTATTTTAAGATCTTTAAAGTTAAGTATCATAATTTTAATACGTATTTTTTAATAATTGATATTTTTTTATGTTTTGAAAAGACTACATAATTGAAAATGATGATATTGTTTTTTTTTACTAAAGTTGATTATTTATAATTATTATCCTTATTTTTTAAAAGACTGATTGTTGTATTTTAAGATTTTTAAAGTTAAGTGTCATAATTTTAATACGTATTTTTTAATAATTTATATTTTTTTATGTTTTGAAAAGACTACTTAATTAAAAATGTTGATATTGTTTTTTTTACTAAAATTGAGTATTAATAATAAATAAACCTAATTTATTGTAATATTTAAAATAAATATTATATGTTATAATTAACATTTGAAAATGACTGCGTGTCTTAATGCATAATTTAGACAATCTTTTTAAGTAAATTATCTCTGTATTAAACGTCATTTTTAAATAATGTTTATTTTACATGAAGACTGATTGAAAAGTTACAATTGTATTTTTTGTATCACAAAAAGAAATATTGTGATAATAAATCAACCTGTGATTACTTTGTCTGACTTGTTTTATTAAATATTACTATAAGTATTAAAATTTTATTGACCACTTTTTCTACTGACGGTTCTTTTAAGCTAAACGTAGTATTGATTAAGTTCATGAAGATAAAACAAATCGAGATCCTCCGGGACAAGATCCTCGGGGAATGAGATCCTCAGGGCATAACCCAGAGCGAAGGGTCTATAGCAAGACTCATCTACTCAGGAACTACCTATCTTACTTATACCTAAGTGTCAGAACACGACAATTCTCATCTCATTTTTTTGGTATGGCGTTTTGAGTCGTAACCGCAACCGGTGTTCTAAAGGTGGAGACTGACAGGAGCATTTTGTTGCATAGCATTCGCATGGTCAGTACAGTGAGCCGAGCCGCTATGTTATTTTATATGTCAGCCAGCAATGACGTTTAAGCTCGCCGCAAATTACGGTTACGTTACTATGATCGCTCCAGCCAGTCGCCACCATTATAACTTACTAGTTAATGTTAAAACGCATAATGGAGTACTCTCCATTATGCGTTTTCCGGTACGCGCTCAATACTCGGAAACGCAGTGTGAGCAGGCCTCCAATAAAGTGGACCGACGATCTGGTAAAGGTCGCCGGTAGATAAGATGGCCAGGTGGACAAACAAGCCCTACCACCAACCAAGCAGAGTACCTACATGTACCTACCCCCGCTGGGAATCGAACCCGGGACCTCTGGGTCTGACACCGGTGGTCTTAACCACTAGTCCACAAAGGCAATTAGATTTGAATTTTGGCGGCATCGCTATATCTGTATGGATAACCAACTATTTATTTTTTCTTTTCTATGGAAGAGATATTAAACTGCTGGACTCAACTGCTTTCGAAAGGTTGAATAGGCTTAAAACGTCTGAGTGCTGAATTTTTTATATCTTTTCAAGGTGCCCCTTGATGCCACCAGAATGACCTTGATGACTTACCGTTTGATAGATGAAAAAAATCCTTTGTAAGTTAATTAGAGAATTCAGTTTACATAGGTACCTAAGTACAATCAACAGCAAAAGTAGATACTTAATGTTTGCTAGATTTCAAAATTAAGTTTCGATAGTGTAAGTCGATATTTTCTATATAATTACAGTCTGCAGTCTGCAGGTACTAGTAGACACTCGAAGGTTTATCGATATCCGTTAAAAAGTTTTGATTTTCATACTGATTTCATATTTTGAAACTTGACCAATCATTAGTTACCTTTGCTGTTGACTGTACCTAAGACTTTGAAATTACAATGTATATAAAATATTTAAGCAGCAATGCCATGTCTGTCACTGGAGACCAAATTAATATACCTATTTCTAAGCAAGTCTTTCGTGCTTCGGGTCGGGAGGCATGCAAAGCAGTTAGCTTTGGTTTTTGTTGTAAGATGGCACTTATTAAAACCAACACCCAGGTCCCAAAATATAATGTGGGAAGACTTGAGCCCAGTACTGGGACGCTGATAGACCAATGATAATGATTTTTGAGATTATAGGTATTTTTTTAAATCATAAAAGTAACCGTTAAAAGTAAAAGATTCCAGATTTACACACACACATTTAATTTGTACGAGAAAAAGCGAAGAATAATTTTCAAGAAAAAACTTTTCAACAACGCGAAGTTTAAAGTTTCTTCAGCACACTAGCACCCCACTTTGACGGTGCCGCACCGCTCCGCCAATCAGCGGGCGCGATCTCACGCAGTAGGCCACACCCCCCGCCGCTGCATTACGCATGCTTCCACTGCAGCGCAACTTGGATGCAATAGCCGTCTCCCTCACTCCGCCGTTTAAAACAGCGTGCGGTAGAGACGGCGATACTATGCTGCTATGATTTCATGCAAATTTTTTTGTTCACTTGCAAATTAAGTGTTGCATAAAGTAATTAGGTACCTATTATAATGTGGTATCACGTTTGGTCCAATGGTTAAGAAAGAGAAGCGTGACACGGGAGTTTAAAGGTTTAGGTTTAAAGGTAGTAATTATTGATTATTGTTGAATGGTTTAGTCATTATGTTGTATTAAGCGGTTTCCTTTTCGCGCCATTGTAGTAGCATGTTATGTAAGAGATCGCTAGATCGTCATTTATATCAAAAAATATAAAAGAAAAATGACTGGTTCTGTTTTTTTTTGCATTTCCGTTTATTATAGAGACTACTTAAGATAGTAAAACGACTTAAAATAAGAAAAAATATACGAAGTGCTGAAAAAATTTCCAAGAGCGGGATTCGAACCCGCACCCCATGACATGCCGGGTCAGGTGCACTACCAACTATGCTATCGTGTCTCGATAGCATAGTTGTTAGTGTAACACTTTGTTTTTTTTCACATTGTAATTTGTTCGCAACAATATTTGCGTAAAATTATATGTATTAATCATTGTTTCCATGACAACAAAACAAACAAATCATTCGTCCGCTTAAGAACACCCGTAAGTATCCTGATGGACCCCTATAGCAGCGCCTGAAGACTTAAAATACTCATATTACTTACTTATAAACCACTAAAATTAAAGTGTCTACGTAAAATCTTAACAGGAAGAGAAGTTCTTTCAGATAAACCTACTAACTATTCTAAAAACTTATTTGGATTGTAAACAAACATAAGAAACAATAGATAATAAACCTCAAAGGTTCGAAAATTTTTATTTTTATACCAGAGGACTGCCCATTAAAAAGAGCAGCAATATTAAAATTTCATAAAACATTGGCACTGGTACTTACGTACGAATCATTTGCAAAAATAGAACAAAGAAATGTGTCGTATCTTCTTCTACTATTATTATGTCAGTATCAAACAATATATTAACATATTTTTTAAAAACACTTCGTATGTATTTTGTGTAGGTACTTAGGTATTAAATTTATTCCAAGTGACTAAGTTTATCGTTCTTATAGGGCTGACTGAAGAGGTAGTGGTATGACCCTTAAAGTTTCCATTAAATTATACCACAGGCGACTGACGTTTTAAAAACACGATTTTAATTTGTTTATTTTGTAGATATTTATAACATAGTAAGTATACAATACAAACAATAACCTAAGATAACATCTATAACATTCCAATATTGTTAGAAAACCAAAATCTTATCAGAAACACATTTACTGGTATCTATATCTACACAGACATACATTTTCCGAATACCAAACCCGACACAGATATATCTTCCTAGGAAAAAATACACATTTTCAATCCTTAGACATAATTAAATACCAATAAACGGTGTTTGAATAAACATGACTTCTTGCGTCTCTATTACACGGGAGAGATAGAAAAGGGAGGTGAGATTCACCCTCAGGTCGTAAATTACTTTGGAGCCAGCAGGCGAAGTCTGAATTATGTTGAATTATGTGTAAGCAACATGTGTGTCGCGTGACCGGGTTACTATTGAGCTGTAATAAATATCTTTGGTTGTATAGTGGAAGGCTTTAATATGTCTATAGGGTTAAGGTAAAAAAAATGGATAATTTTCTAAGGATAAGTATACAACAGTGTACTCGCGTCTGGACTCCATTTCCACTTAACATCAGATAAGATGGAGTCATTTGCCGAGCTAACAAAAAAAAAGAAATGTTGAAGGAGGACGTAGCCTGGTGCAGCGTAAGACCGAGTTAAGTGGAAGTGGTGTTAAACTGTGGATAGTAATGATTTGGTACCACCATGTTGACGTCAGTTGTTGTGTCCTCTAGAAGCTAGCCCAAAATTCCTCGAGAAGCTAGTTTCTCAACCATTCAGGAAGTAGCTTTTTTAGTGATTGAGGATCTTCGGCTTTATCAGCACTTAATCTGTCGTCTGCTGTGAATTCAGACACAATAGAATTTTAATTGTTTGTAGGACGGCTCTGGCACTAAGCAGATGAAAAGTTAAAATTAGATTAGTTCAAGTTTTTATTATGCTATTTATACAGTATTAACAGCCAAGTAAGAAATGCTTCACAGAATGCACCTTTCAACAAATAGTTTGTGTAGGGCATTTGGAGAGCAAACGGAATCAATGCAGCACCTACTGTGTGACTGCGACTCTCTGGCTAGAAAAAGAATGGGACTCCTGGGGTCGGCCTATCCGGAACCAGACGACTTCAGGCTCTTCGCTCTTAAGGACGTTGCCAAACTTATGGCATCTATCTTTGCAGAGGAGGAAGAGTGAAAGGATGGGGTTGCACAAAAGATCCCAATGGGTCGAAGTGTTACTGGGAAGTGGAAACCTCGGCAGGGCCCACTAAGATAAGGTAAGATAACAGCCAAGTAATATGTATTCACAATAAACGCATACTACTTAAATCCCAATGATGATAGAAACTCTAGAGTCGTTTACAAAATATTGGTGAGAGTTTGAGCGAATTGAAATATAAAAGTTCAAACTTTTTATCTACGATTAACGATTCACTGGCACTTTTTTGTTATTTTAATGCACCTACCGTGTGATATGATGGTCTCATTTCCGCTTCGTTTGATTACACTGCGTTGACTCGTAGTTACGAAAGATTACTAACTGTAAAACATTTTTTTTCTGCCAAAAGAGAAATTTAATTTTGTCTATGTTTGTAGGACAAAGTAGGTAGACAATGAAAGCTGTAATTTAGAGAATCATTTCTAACTTTAATAATACTGATATTTATTTTAGGTTTTATGTAATACTAATATCTATGAATTTCGTAATAAGTAAAGCTACTCTATTAAAGGTATAATAATAAGGTCGGTCGTGATGTGTAGAAACACTACCACTGGCTGAAGATGATGACGATACTACAAAACCGTACGAAGAATACTCACACTGTTCATGTATCTATGGAATTCCATTACCTTCCTGGAACTCCCCATTATCTCTAAAAATTTGTATTATAAACTAATTTATCTGTAACTGTTATAAAATACAAACGAATAAAGCTGCAAGCCATCCTTTGTAGTCAAAAAAAAATAATAATAATATTTATTAGAAATTCCTAAGCATGCCTGCTACCACAGTAGCTCATAAATTGAAATCAAAATTAATAATCAAAACGACTTCACACAGCCAGGCACAGTCAATTAACATAATTACACTCCCAAACTTGACCTCAAAAGAGGCAAGTTTTCCAGTGAGGACAGTAAAAATCCGTATAACACAACGATCAGTCAAGTCGGTGCGTTCGTAACTGGTACTCGGTAATTAGCACGTAATTATAATTAAAGCTCGTAGTGCCAGACAAATGTGCGTCGTTACAAGTGATGTACTGCCCGCTTTGAATGCTACTGATAACAACTATTTGGTTGCGTCAAAATATTTATTTGATGATTTAGGGCTTAAAGCAAGTTGTACGCTAGACGTTTTTCTTAAGCTTCTCCTTGTGATAATTTATCTGACGATGCATTTGATTGCCTATCTAAGATTGGTTATGTTTTTGCAAGGAAGTGTTTCATTTTCTCGAAGAATTAGCAAAATCGAACGAAAGGCGAATATTTGATTCGCTTATTTCGGGAAGAAGGACTCTTTAACTTACGACAGGGGGATCATCACTACTTGAAGTGTGTTTATAATATTTATTAATTGTGTAATATACCTATGTGTTTCTTGGTCATCAATGTTTATTTTATTTTCTTAACTATGAACCGCTCGGTCATCATCTCACTTGGTGGTAGGTGCAGAAATGACCAAAGGTGAAAGCGCAATTCACTTGGATTCCTCAACCAATGACGAGCTGCCTGTCTTATCTCTAACTGTAGTTACCCAACGATGTTACTAAGACTACTGATAGGACAACATACTTAACTAACTTAAAACCAGCTTCTATCTTAACGTCATGCATCAATGTGAAAAGTACATAGAGCAACAACGCTAAACGCAATCACTTTTGACTTTTAAGTAATCTCAATCTTATATAATAATAGCGTAAGCCGATCTTTGGCCCAGTGATTATGGGATGATAGCTGCATATAAAAAATCAGTTATGGTCTCATTCTGAAGAGCTCCAGCCGTAGATGTGCAGAAAAATAAAGAAACCTGTCATAGGTTTCGAAATTCCAAACAATCTGTTGAATAAACGCGAAGTTGTGCGGGCGACCCACTAGTATTGCATTGAATCGCTATTTACAAAAAGTATGTCATAATAAAAACAAGTTTAGAGTTATACTGATAAGTCGTTTTCAGTGCGATATCACAGTACCTATTTATGTTAACGTTGAGTGAATAAATGCTCTGAAATTAGTAGTAACTAGGTTGGTACTGTAGTGATCGGGACTGCTTGGAGGGGCGAACTTACTGGCAGCCGTCGGGTTCTGACTTCGAATATAAAATAAGACGACACGCGGTGAAAACAAAAGAAGAGGGACTTGGGCATCAACCGCGGGAGCGGCGACATTCTTTTAATTATTATATTCATGTTTTTCTGATAATACCAATATAATATTAATCGCTCCAAGTGTTTCTCTAACCTGCTACGCTTCTCCCATTTAAGTGACGACCCCTCTGGTCATTACAGTACCACGAATTCTTTTGCGTGTATTTTAGATACATCGTTTTAGTTTACATCATCAAACTTTTATTAGAGTGACGACATGAGATAAAAAGGTGGTAAACGAAAGAAAAGTTGGCAAAGTTCTTTGCTAACCTATTCGTGATAAGGGGCTTGACTTCATCGCCACTTACCATCAGCTGAAATAAAGGACAAATGCTTCCTTTTAGTGGAAAAAAACAAAGACAGTCACTCTCTCATTAACCCTGTGACTGGTAGAGCATACCCTATACGCTTTTAAGCGATTTTCAATCTTATTGCATGTTTTTTCAGTCAGTCAATAAATCTCGAGCTAAAAAATTAAACCTATAACAAATAGCTATAACAAATATAACAAATAGCTATAGGGCATGTGGAGAGAAAACGGAGTCAATGCAGCACCTACTGTGTGACTGCGACTCTCTGGCTAGGAAAAGAATGGGACTCCTGGGGTCGGCCTATCCGAAACCGGAGGACTTCAGGTTATTTGCTCTTAAGGACGTTGCCAGACTTATGGCATCTATCTTTACAGAAGAGGAAGTTTGAAAGGATGGGGTTGCACAAAAGATCCCGATAGGTCGAAGTGTTACTGACAGAAGGAAACCTCAGCAGGCCCCACTAAGATAAGTAAGATAAACATATAAAAAGCTAAAATACTACTTTATCTGCATCTGTCAAGACAATTTGCTGATAATTGACAATTTACTATCGAAGTTGTACAGTCACAGTCCTTTTCATCGTTCCTAATACAGAATGGTGTTAGGAAGTGGTATCATTGGTACTGAAAATTTTAAACCATACATTACAGATGCAACATTCAAAAGCTATAACTCTTCGCGGTGAGTGCTTAGCGGCTTCCCCGACCAGGGACAGCCGCCATCCGTCAAGGCCCTCACATGACATGAAGTTTAAAAATGGCACGTCTCTCTACTAAGCAATCATCATTAATGTTATTATGATAATGTGCAACGGCTTGGGAGTTCACATTATTTTTATGAACGCTAATATTAAACATTATCATCATAATCATCAGCCTAGAATTCAACAATGTTGTATGCAAGCCCTCCCATGAAGACAACGGTACAATTTTGCATGTAAAATATTCAAAACGTAGGTAAATGGTATTCGGTTTCGTTTCGTAAATAAGGCAAAGATTTGAAAGGAAAAAGACACGTTGGGTGATGGTGGAAAAAGTGGTTGCAGAACATCTGGGTGTCCTGGATCACCAGCGTCCAACAACTGTTCCGTCTCGTTATTGACAAAGAGACACAGAATAAAAAAGAATGAATATTCTGGATAAATTATGCTGCTTGCTGCTGCTGCAGACCAGCAGCTGCAGCGTAACTAGAAGGATTTGAGAACGAACCGCCAGGTTTTATGACCTAGGACGAGCGTAAGGCCCGAAAGTTCAAACACAAGAAATTGGGTGCCGAACGGCACCGCTAGGACATAATGGGTTAAGGAAGGAATAGGCTCGTTTTTTGAAGATCCCTAAGTCGTAATGGTCCGGAAATACCGCCGCTGATAGCTGGTTTCACAGAACTGTAGTTCATGGTAAAAAAATACGTGAGAAACGCACAGTAGTAAACCGCTATCTATCAAGATGGTGTGGATGGAAAGACACTCGATTGCGTGTAGTGCGGTGAAGGAAATCAGCGGCATTGATGCTTAAGATGAAACTACAATAAAAGTTAAAATTTAGTATCTTTATACTCAAAATGTTGTAAATGCAGGAAAAAGTTATATATCAGAAACTGCTCTCAAGCTACCTACAGTATACAATAGTTCATCATCAACATAGCAAATAGACAAAATAAATCATATAATTAGACAGTCATATTTAAACTGCCTTTAACCAAAGACATTATTTCTCAAAGCGTTTACATAACCATAGTTTCATCATTTTGTAAGCAACAGACAGTTTTATTTAAAAACTCAAATAAACTCAGTAAGACGTCAAGTCCTTAACATATGAGGTGTCTCCGCCTCAGCAGACTAGGACAAAATGCGTCTAGGAATTATATCTTTTGACGTCCCTTTATTAATATGTACTGTCTTCGTTGTACTCCAAGACTCAAGCAGGCAATTTGTAAAAGAGCTTAAAGGTGTACGTTTAGCTGTTGTGTGGAAATAATGAAGACATCTAGACATCTAAATCGTCAATATACCCTTAGTATAGGTAAGTATTTTTTATGTTTTATTTTCATATAAAAAACTGCTTTGTCAAAATATATATGTAAACTGACAAACCTAAAGTTATTACGTTTCATTTAATAAACAGATACCTATTATATCTAAAATCCGATCGATAAAAATCACTTACCCAAAAACACAGTTTCCAAAGAAACTGAATCACTCGCGACTGTCAAACCAGAAAAAAATGGGAAGCCATCGCGATAATCGTTTCGGAACTAAAACAAAATTCCACAACGCCAATCGTGCCATCCATAATCATCAATCGGTCCATTGAAATCGGATACGTGTTGCCGTGTACCCTAATTACGCTAATCGGAGGAGCGGGCGGGACAGCGGGTCGGCATAAGCGGCAGCGGCAGCGGGAGCGCACACGTGGCGAGGCTCAGGTGCGGCCCGCCCCCCGCCCCGCCCGCTCCGCTTGACGCGCTCAAGCCGACCGCTCACCTCATAGTCAGACGCGCACTGCACTCGACGCTCGAACGCCGGGAAAACACGAGCCGTTTTCCGCCGCGACGATACGCGCTCGAACTTTTCGTTATTCGAACGCTATCGAATTTTATTTTTAAAAAGTCTTGCAACCTTTTTTGAGCGGACTAAGTTTAGATTTTGGAAAAAGTTTTGCTTTGCTTATTTAAATTATAGATTTAGTTTTTTTTATACGTTAAATTACGATTATTAGTGAAAAGTGTTTTGGAAAACTTAAACTTGTGTGGGGATGTAAGTGATTTCTCTTCGACTCTTTTGGTTGTGATTTGTAGTAAAGTTGGCTGTTACCGCTGTTTCGGCACTCTTACATTGTTGTTAAAGTGAGTATCACTTTTTTTACTTCCATTACCTATTAAAACCTTATTTAAAAAACTTTTGTCACAAAACAGAAGTAATTGTAAAGAAAATTATCGCCAATTGATACAATTCTGATTGAAAAGGCGAGCAGTCGTAAAATCAAAGCGTGTCGCCGTAAATCTCCTAGAACTTTGTGGATTTAGACTGTCCACTTGTCACGGGGCATTAAAAGTTATTATACGCTAAGCTTCCCGTATCAACGCCTATTAAAATAATAAGCTACTGATACAAGATTGAATCTATTTTAAAATACAATGTGACTATTATTATTTAAAGTCCGTTGCATTCGTCGTTCTAAACGTTTTAAACTTTCCTATTTCTTTCTTGTTTATATTTAAATAACACCATATTTTGTATCTAATAAAATAATATTATAATGATATAATATATATTATAATACACTTCTGAAAAACAGTCAAATAAAACATTTTATTTACAATATATTATAATGGCTACTTTTCCTTTATTATTAAACTACTTACAACTTTAATATTTATTGTTAATATACAATCTATCACAGTTATCTATGTCAATTCATTTAAAATAAATCATCTTAGCTAAACCTTCAGAAAATATAGACATAAAACCAATAATAATTATTCATCTCATCAAACACCAATAAAAAGAAAACGAGTAGATCAGCCTAACCTCTCTACATTGAATCGCAGAACAATAAAACCTATCAAACAGTCGTATCAAAATTAAAACAGTATTCTAAGCCCCTCATCAAAGGATGTCTGGGAATAAACCGAAAGTATAACGAAACAAGAAATAAACCAACTTAAAATAAAAGAAAAGTTTCGTTCGGCCCATTTAATGCTTACCGGACGGGAGTGACAAAATTTTGAACTGAAATAACCGGCACATGTGTCTTCATGTCACAATGCAACAGAAACAATGCGATAGCTATTCGTAGTAATTAAAATTAGCAAGCGGCACTCGATTGTTTTTAAAGTACGAGCACTCACTTGTTTTCAAATACTACACTCACTTGTTTTTTAAGAACTAGTCAATTGTTTTTAATTCTTTTGATTGGCGGATTCAGGGTTATTTGTCTACGATAGTCGAATTGATAGCTAAGAGCGAATTTTGCTGCTGAGAGCGTCAAAAATGGTATTAATTGTATCAGAAAGTTTAAAACAACTGGCTCATGTATTTTGTGATAAGGAGATGTGTAGAGACTAGAGATAAAAGATCTAACTAAAGCAATTAATAATAGGATTGCTAATAAGTGTTGGTATTTTTATACAACTTCTGCAGCTTTCAAAGTCTTGAATCATCAGTTCAATTTATCAAAAATTAAATTAGGGAAATTGATCTTCTGTTGTCCTTAATTTTTTCTTAAAAATAAGTAAGAGTACTATTGCTATTACAGTGAATCTAGTTTATTTGTTAGGTCCTTTCGAAAATTAGTAAACAATTTCGGTTCAGTTAGATTTTCCATAAGGAATCTTTAAAGTATCTTTTCAAGTTTGATAACAATTTCAAGAAAATGGTAATGAATAATTTCCGTATAACAAATACACATTGAACTGTTTTTGATTAGGTTTTTCGACATGATTTTAGCTAACAGTTCAAGAGTATTTTGAAATTGCTTTAAACATTTGCAAAAACACTGCATTTCTTGTTTATTTCTGACCTAACTAAAAATAACATCTTCTGTCGAAAGATCGAGTTATATTTGATAGATATCTAGACGATACAAATCTATTTTTGCACTTGAGTTGAGGTTGTACGGGATCTTCTGAATATAGTATGAGCAGAAAGTTTCATAAAGTCTAAATGTTTTCACTTTAGTGAAATAGTTCCTCATTTTATAGATAACATTTAGTTAGTAACATAAAGAAGCGTAAAGCTAGTAAACTTTCTACTACAAACTGATATAATTTGAAAACTGAATTACTTTTAACCGATTGTCACTACGAGTATGCGCTATAAAACTAATACGCCAAACTTTTTATCTGTTTTAGTATTTAAAAACAAAAGATACAATTTTCTTTTTATAAAAAACATCTGAACATCAAAGCTACAAGTACTCGATTCGCAACATTCGAAATATTCGAATGTCGCGCCAAAATTCACACATTCATCAAACAAGCAAACGCGAGCGCATCAAATAAACCGGGCACACAATGACTGCTAATTTGCTCATAAAGATGTATGCACTCGGTGGAGTTCATAAATTCGGGCCGAGTCACATTCGGCCTACCGCTTACACCCATAAACCTCGGCGGACACTTTTATGGGCCCGACCACGTGGCGGAGGCGGATTTTTTCCGCACTTGTCTTGACATCTGTACCGTGTGTTAGGAAGTCGAAAATTAATTTATTGTTTCAGAATAGACCGCCGGCGCATTGCGTCGTAAGTTATGTAACTTGCAAAAAACATATTGTAAAGTTACAGGGCAAGCTTTACGTGTTGAGTTGAGATTAACTTTTTTAACTTGTACGATATGTCTTTCGCTATGTGGGACAAATTGATTGATTGATTGGATGTATTAAGAATCGTGTATTGAAATATTATAGAAATACATCCAGAAATGACTTAAACACATGGTGTATCGAAGCAGAAATATTATTACTTAATTACATCACCCTAAAATATATGAACAGTCTTAAGTTTTCAAACACTCTCAACGCAATAGCAATAGCAAAGTTGTATACATTTTAGACTTAAAAATATTATTGTGCACAAAAATCTCTCCAATTAAAAATATAATACAAATCTGTCAAAATTATCTTTACAGCAAGCAATGTCTTATTCGCATCATCGCTCTTTGTTTAATTGAATCGTTGTACAACTTCATAAAATGTAATAAAACATTCATCTCCGACAACGAGGCCACACACTTGACCAACTAATGCGTCTCATTTTATCACAGGACCATCAATCAAGCCACTCCTCGGGACAATTGGAGCGGGCAAAGGCAGCACTTAACATGTCCGACTAGACTATTCACGGTTCGTCCGAACGATGACAACAGCTGAGTGAAAATTGAGAGAGAGGATAAAGCACTCTGTTACCGATGAACGAGTTAAACTACAACGCAGGAATGAGCTCCTACCAATTCGTGAACTCCCTGGCGTCCTGCTATGGGAACCAGGCGCCGGGCCGCACCGGCACACCGGTGGAGCAAGCCGGCCACCCGGGGCTGCCGACGCCTGGAGCAGACTACTACAACCCAAATGCAGCCGCGTCCGCTTATCCGAACGCGTGCTATTCCCCTCCGCAAGTCGGTCATCATTATCCACAACATCCGTACGCGGCCCCCGCAGCAGGAGCGCATATGCAGCCGCAAACAATGATTGATTACACCCAACTGCACCCACAGAGATTGGGCAGCACGGCCACCCATATGCACCAACATTCGAATCCCAGCCCTGGAGCACTTTCACCAAACTTAATGTCTACACCACCCAGCCAGCCGGGTGGAGCCAGTTGTAAATTTGCTGACTCCACCTCCACAACTGGTGTGGCTTCTCCTCAAGACCTTTCAACGTCATCCGGACCAGGAAGAACTTCGCCAGGCTTTGGAGCTGTCGGTGGACAGAATTCTAGTGGAAGTACTAGCACGAAGCTAGGGCTGACCACTCCTATTGCGTCTCCCGTGGAGCATAAAGCCAATGTGAATCAGAACATTTCCAGCCCTGCGTCGAGCACATCAAGCAACGAAAGCAATGAGGCTAACAACTCTAGTTCAACTAACTCCAAAAATGCGAAGTCCTCCTCGAACACGCAAGCGAACCCGCCGCAGATATATCCTTGGATGAAGCGTGTACACCTAGGACAAAGTGAGTAAATACTTTCCTGTGTTCTTTTTCAACCGATTTGCATAGGCTTTTAATGATAGCGGTTGGAGATAATGGTTTCTTAGTGCGGGAACAATCAATTTTATGAACGGCTCGATTCACACTTTTTTATCGGCGGGCGTGAAATTGTAAAGCAGCTCGGTTTCTTCATCGTAACTAATATCGGTAGCCGTGACCACGCCTTCCTTGAAAACCAACAGTTTGATGTAACAGAACAAACTATCCATCAATTGAGTTCCGAGGTGGAGACAAAACAAATTATATATCTATTTATAAAGCATTAGCATGCATTAATGTCGGATCGATATGACTGGCTGATGGATGGTGTCCATAATAAGTCATAATGGCTTTGTCGGGCGCTTACTGAACATCCGAAGGCTTTATTCTTCTCGTCTCCTAATGACGGGGAAAGTTCCCGTCACGGTGACGCGTGTTTTGACTGATCCTAACCTTCTGGTGTTGAGCGTGAATTGGGCTATTCAGAGGTTAATCTATTTTAAATTGAATATTGGGTGTCAGGTGTTAACTATTTGTTTTGTATGATAAATATTTTTCTTATAATTTTTCTACATTTATTGAGTTGATTGAACAATTGTCTTCAATTTAAAATATAAAATAAAATAAAAAATTATATTGTTTTTGATAAGAAATGATTTTGTCTCTATAAATAGATAATATTACCTTAAATGATACATTTCGAAATACTCTTAATTTACCTAACAGTCTGAGACATTTTAAACCTTAAACTTTTTAAACACGTTGTTAACTTTAAGCTACCTATAAAACTATGAAGCGAACTATCATCTAGCCAAGCTAGTATCAATAAGCTTTCTATTGTTACATCGATTCACCAAAAATAGCCTAGACGAACTCCTCCCTTGCGTATTGAAGAAAAAAAAAACAATATACCAGTAATAATAGCGACGTGGCTTGGCGTCGCGAAACAACAGCTTGTAGCCACGTCACGGGATAAAGACAAGCGCAGATGTTCGTATGTTCCTCATTCTCGGAAACTGCACTGACTTTGTTATGTCTTCGTGATATGTGTCTTTCGATTCGACCTTGTTTTTAATTGGCCTCCTTCGTTAATAGCCAAGTCATGTGATGTGACAGGTGCGAACTCTTGTGGATGTGTTGTGTCTTGCCACGTGACTAATTCTCTGCGGACGCATCTGGACAATTAGATTCTTTTATGCCTAATATTGTGTCACTAGTACCTACCTACGAGTATTTGTTTTATGAAGTACTATGGTCTGTTTGAGTTAAGGTTCTTGTTATTTTTAAAATCTTAACTTACTCGATAGTAGTTCTATTGCGTTTTGTATTGGATAGTCAAGCATGCAAATACAAAACTGCTTATTGTAGTTATTAAAAACTGCAAAGAGCGAATCATTCTCGCGCCGTACAGGTACCTATCCGTAGTCTAAACGGATGCACAAATTGTAAACGCAGTACACTTACTGCGTTTATGATTTGTACGACAGTAAAATAATTAGATTATGTAAACTGTCTTGCAGCTCAGCGGGACTGTAAAGCCCTTCATCTTTAAAATCAAGTTAAATTTTATGGGTGTTTTTTAAAGTCAATTCAATCAAAATATCACAACCAATAAGTAGGAATTATATTGGCGTCAAAGCTATCTACAGGCACGGAGAGAGGTTCTAGCGCTGATAAGCTGTGAGTAAAGTTACTCTGACAAACATAACGAAACTATGAAGGCTTAAGTTCTACGAATCCTAAAAACATCATAAGTCAATAGTTAAACGGAAGTAATAATTTTGCAGACATAATATTATCAAACAAAACTGCTAATGCTGTCTGGTTGTTTGTACAGATAAATAGCTTTTAGCTGTATAAAGCAATTAATAACGTTAACACACGTGAACGGTCAAACCCTTCTGTTGCGAAGTACACGTTGGTTGTTATGACAAAGGCTTATTAAAATGTAAAATTCAACTGTTAGGCACGCCACACGCATCTGTTCATACAATCGAAAGGCGCGGCTGTTGTGAAAAACTTTTCACAATATATCATTTTCTTAAGTTATTCCGGAACTAAGAACAGCAGAAAGTTGTTTCTTCATGTTTAAAATTGTAAATGAGTGTGTAGTTTTCATTAACCGCTTCGCTAATGCGGATTCTTAAGTTTACAAAATAAACTATTTTGTTGATCAATGTTAGTTTAGGTAAGTAGTAGCCTGTCTATATTCTAGGACTTGATGAGTTAGTATTGGCAGAAAACGATGTACCTAATCAACTGTTTGATCAGCTGATACCACTTCAATAACATTTGCAAAAGGCACTACAATCTCTAACAATGAAGGCTCTTCACTTTTCTTTTTTTTCAAACCGTGTATTAATAATGATAAAAGCGTAAATCGCATTATAAGAAACGTCATTTTATTCCATATCTCGTAAGGCTTACATTGCTCAGTAAATATAAGGCTCTCCGGTCTTTTTGTTTCCTTCAAAACGTAATTCGCATCATCAGAAGCGACATTTCACTCCATATCTCGTATGGTACGTCGCTTAGACCTATCAACATTCGCAACAATTTAACTTTCAACAGAATTTATAGCATTTCAAAATTTTGTATATTCAATTAGTTGCCACTGCAAACTAATGTGGTGGCACCGCAATCGCAAGAGTGCAGGAAACCCAGTATGCAAAGCTGAACGCTTAGTGTTGAGGTCGCGACCCTTCCATGTTAGGACGCCATAACTCAGTCGAAGCAACCGACTTGAGTGCGTGCAGAGCAACTTATAAGATTTCAATAGAGTGATATTTTGTTCTGTTCCGTCTGGTTGTAAGTTAGTTGGAATTATTGTTATTGTATATCAATAAGACTCCAAGTCGTTTAATAGTCCTTAGAATTTATTAGAAAATTGAGTCTCCTTACATAAGGGCTCATTAAAGTCACTCGAATCTCAAAACTACGACTTTAGTCTGTAAGAGAATAATTAAGAACTAGAGTTAAGTCTTCTTGCCTTAAAACTCGTTATAGGACTCGAAACTAAGGATATTTCCTTAGTTTCGAGTGAGAGAGAGTCCAGTCCTGAAGAGAGGCATAAAGTACTGTTACTAGAAGAGAAAGAACTTGAAGGACTCGAGTCTATCCCAACGCTAGTTGTGACACGTGATAGTTATAACGCTATTATACGGCAGGATAATTAGGAATTTACTAAAGTCTTATCTCACTTACCGTCAGTTAAGAAGTTAGATGAGCTCATGGCTAAAAAACAATTGTTAAAATACCACAACATTACCCAAAAAATATGATAAATACAAATTTTAAATTTTAGTTGTTTTTTATGCGAATATCGTTATAGCTAACGCTCTTATCTGGAAAGAGAGTAATGGATCAATTAGTGTGATATCTAAGTAATTGTTATTTAAGAAATTTGAATAACACATCGTTCATATAAATTTTGAAATCGTTTTGCATCTCTATGTTCTGTACTCAATTCTACTTTACTGATTATTGTCAAAGCAGTTATCAACTTCATACAGAAACTTAGTCTATATTTATAAATATTAGTTGGACGACCGCCGTAGCCGAGTGGCTTGCACGCCGGACTTTGGGCGGCGCTAACTCTGAGGTCCCGGGTTCGATTCCCGGTCGGCTCAATGTACTTACTACTACTTGTGTAACTTTTCTATATTGTGTCGGGTCTGGGTGGTTGTGGTACCGTCGTTGTTTCTGATTTCTATAAAACGAGTGGTTTAGCTACTTACCTTGGGATCAGAACAATGTATGTGATGTTGTCTAATATTTACCTATTTATTTATTTATTTATGTTGAAAAACTATAATACTACAGAAATATTGAATTCGTGCAAAATTCTTTTAATATTTGCCTGTATCAGAGAAGGTGATGGTAGTGAATACATTTTATCTACTCTGTGGTGATAGGTACTAATGTGACACTATTAAAACTCCTTAATAGGAGATATTTCAAGTTTGTATGGACACTGGGTTAAGTTTTTGTACAGGTAAAATAAAATAATAATCAATTACTTACAAACATAATTTTTTCATGCTTTATTTTGTGGTCCAAAGCATTTTAAAATATTATGTGACATTTCAAATTCAACAATGGCGAACGTCAGTCAATGTCATTTTGACCATATGAGTTTGACGTCCTAATCACGGCTTATTTTCATGTTTTATCTCAATAACTTAAACTCTCCTATCCTAGTTTGTTTATGGCTAAACTTCTTCATACACAAGTAAACTCTAAATATACGATTTTTAAGTTCCAATGTCGAGTGGCGAGCGCGATCGAATTCGATCGCTTAGGGTTTGACGGAAGTTCGCCCGCGATCGGATTCGATCTCTTAGAATCTAAAAGGATCTCATAAGCGATTTTTAAATTCTTGAGAATTTTGCAAATAAAAATACTAAGTAATAATTTCGTTTATTAACACTGGTTAATCTTTATTTCTGTTTTTGAACGTGTTATGTTTTAAATATGGTCTAAATTCGTCACAACAACATTTATAAACCAAAAAATTAGTAGATAAATAATTTTATTTTTATTAATCTGATAATCCTTGTATTTATTCCTATTTTTTGAAGTACTGTACACAGACTCGGCCCAAATTGAAACATATCTCTTTTACAAATAGTACTATCATCATCATCATCATCAGCCTATACTAGCCCACTGCTGGACATAATAGTACTATAGCCTTTCTATATTAACCACCATCAATTAGCCTACCCCATATTCGCCCCGTGTTTTGTTATCTAGTCTCAATTTGAAAGTAGGACTTCCATAAGCGGTTGTATTATCCAATTGTGAATTAACAACATGTTTCGAAGATAGAGGGAAACAGCGCAGTTTATGATTTACCTCGCTTCTTCCGCGATACCACAATAAAGATGAAAAGCACGCGAAACGAGCCAGTTTACAAAATATCTTTGCACCATTTAACGTAAGCCGTACTATTATGAGCAGGCACCACTCATTTATGATTCAATCTATGCAACGTGTAATAAGCAGTTACCAATCTATTAAAGTAATTTATTCGGATTTAATTGAATGCAATTTGGGATAGTGATAGGTTCTGGTCAAGTTGGTTTTGTGGATAAATACTTGTTTTTTTTCTAGTTTATGAGTTTATGCCTTTAAAATCTATCGCATTTTGTAAATTATTGTATAATATTTATGTAAACTTTTGAGCTGATTTTTTAACCATTAAACCAACCTGATTAAACCAAACCTGATTTTTTAACAATTTTACCAATAAAAATTCTTCAAATTCAGCAAAATCTCATAAATTACCTACCTTTTCTGTTTAAATATAGCCCTAATTATTTGTCCTAGATAACAATCCAATAAAATACAAATAATTGTCTTTACTTCCCTAGAACCGTATACTTGGGGGCCATAATTTATAATTTTGTATATGAACATTTTTATGACTAAATAAGTAATACTGATAGGTATTATGACTAATGCCTCGGAGTCGGTAACGTGCAAGTCATTATAAGCGCCAATAGGCTACGGTAATTGATTACCATTAGGCCAACCGGAAAAGTTGGTATTAGAACTTCTTAGTGTCTGCATAAAATGAGTGACCACGCAACATAGCCACTAACATCTGATAGTGACTATTTTAAAATACAGCTAACTAATTTAATTTGCAGTCCAATTTGCATACAAATTTGTCACTAAAATCACATTATATTATTTAGACAACTCCGCCCACACCAGTTTACCGATTAAAATCCATCTCGCATAAGCAAAGATACACGTTCCCATATCTAAACATGTACACGAAACTTGCAACTTGCTTCCTATGACAAACTATAGTGAAAAAAAAACAAAACAGAATCTCTCTTTAGCTCATCCAGCGCCATCTATCTCCGTCGAGCCCTACCTGTCCGTGCTTTTACCAGCGATTAGTAAATAAATAACGAATTAAATTCCACTAAAGATTAGTGGCGGAGTCACCGTTCGCTCATACATAAATCAAGCCGTTGGCCCGGTGGACCGAGGTAAATTATGACTCAAATAATATTATGCTAAAGTAGGATGGCCGTATCATACCAAATCTCCGGGACATGTTTTTAAAATTACCTATTTTAATGAGCGTATCGGCATCCAACAATTATGCAAACATATCGCGTAAAGGAAAATTATGTGGGAGGCACGATGTTATGATGACCAATTAAATGCATGGCGGTGTGCAGCGTTGACGGCCGTAAAATGCATGAGTTATTACTGAAGAAGCTGCCAATTATCAATTTTCGCGAGTCGTTGAAAGAATACTCTGTGTTGTTCATTTCATAACCTGAAATGGAAATACGAAATAATCTTATGAAGATATTTAAGAAGCTAATCACTATTGCCTTATTGTAATAGAATGTAGGTATACGTTATTATTATATATATTGGCATGGCTTTGTTACGAAATCAGAACTATTTTCTTAAATTTTACTGAACATTAAATTCTGAATTTAAAACAGGCTAATCGTAATTAGTATCATATTTATTTTTATATTCGAAAGTATGTCGGCCTTAACGTCAAAAAGATAGGCGTGCTTGTGCAATTGTGTGATGGGCATGCTCGAGACAGTTCGTGACGACGACTTTAAAGTTCCTTGCTACTTTTGGCCAGAGCACCAACGCAAAATATTGAAACACGAATGATCTTAAAAATAAACGGATGGAAATGAACAATAATGTTAGTAGCGTTGTTGTATTCAGGCAGTTAGAGCTAAGAAATAAAGTCCTAAAACCTCAAGTTTAATATAACAGGTAAACTGCACTTACACCCTCGGTCTTTTTGTGTTTTACTTTCCAGTTAGATAAAGGCCAAGCGCTACCTAAAGGTAAAATAAAAACATAAGATATCCCAAATTATTGCTAACGTATGGCGAACCTACACTATAGACATGCTGCATACTACGACCGCCACTTTAATATACAGTTCTTGCTTATACTTTGACGCTTTTTATAATTACATATTATTACAGGACTAAAAGCGGTTTGTTATTGCAAAACGCAGCGAAATTGGAGTAACTAAACGTTTAGTGCTAAAAGTATCCAGTTTTTAACTAAGGAATTTCCTGCGTTTTGACTTTATATGGAAATTAGAATTATGTATTATCAACACTCACGAATTCACGATAATTCGTGTTGTTTGTTGTCGGTCTAGGCATAAAATATAGCTATTTATTTACCATAGATATCTCATTAGTCTGACATATTAATATAGCATCTATCTATAGTAATATTATAAAGAGGAAACCTTTGTATTTTTGTATGTATGTTTGTAACGAATAAACTCAAAAACTACTAAACCGATTTAAAAATTCTTTCACCATTAGAATGCTACATTAGCGTTGAGTAACAAAGGCTATATTAAAAAAAAATATAGAGCTAAATATAATTAATTTATATAATTTTTAATGCAAATTTTGTTGCGAACAAATTACAAAAACACAAATGTTGAAAAAAAAATCCACGAGCAGGATTTGAACCCGCACCCTTCTGACATACCGGGTCAGGTGCTCTCACAATTGAGCTATCGTGGTTCTAACCAGCTCGCCGAAAGAAGCCCGCAGAAGGGTGCGGGTTCAAATCCTGCTCGTGGAATTTTTTTTTCAACATTTGTGTTTTTTTTAATATAGAGCTTTTAATTCATTTGGTTTCTAAAGATATTACAATATTTAAAAAACTATTTACTATCATCAGTATCACCATCATCATCATCGCCCAATCTGCTGGTTACAAAATGATTTCACACGAATTATAGCACATGGGGGATTACGGGCCATATCAATCCACGCTCGCCAAATGCAGGTTGGGCTTCAACGATCATCGCTATTTTATCAAAAAACCAGTACCAACGGTTAAAACGCCTTGCAAAGCATGTAGTTTGAGAAATTTTAATTTGGTCACTAATCCGTTGACTCGTCTATGCGAAAGTTGCTTAACTTGTAAGATTGCAATTAAATACCCTTTACACTAATATTAATTTTAACAAAAACATTCAATTGCAATGTCATGTACAATTAAGTATGTAGTACTACCTGTAGTATGTACCTTCTTACATAATTTTTTTTTAGTTACCTAATTTTTTAGTATGTACTTGAGAGGTTGTCAAACCAAAATGTCGCAGTATAAATACCAAAATGACTCACAGTTAGTAAGTAGGTAGTTTGTTAGCTATATTTACTAATAATATATTTAATTCGCGATCCATACAAAGATAACATCGAAGCACGAACAAGGCAAGCCAAGCATTCCCAAACGAGACTCCGCCTGATACTAATACCGCAGTAATGTAGCTACCGACTAATGCTGAGAGTTTACACACTTAACGCAATAGCCATAAGAGTCAATATTCTATGGTAACGTTTCGATTCGAATTTTACCTTTACGCCGGTTATCTACTACAATTATTCTCGTTTCGGTGCTTTTAAGTGGAGATTAGAGAAATAATTTTGTATTTTATACATTTTGCAATGTGGAACTGTAATAATATGAACAAGAAACAGAACAGAAAAGTATAAACGTATGTATTAGTTTTTCATAACAATTCTTATTGAAAAATAAATTTAATAAAATATTTTGTAAAAAAAATTTTTATTAAGTACTTATACAAATCTCTATAGGTACTTACTAGTATGTACCTAAGTTGTATTGCTTTAGTCATTATTATTGTTATCTATACTAATATATAATCTATACTAATATATAAAGCTGAAGAGTTTGTTTGTTTGTTTGTTTGTTTGAACGCGCTAATCTCAGGAACTACTGGTTCGAATTGAATTATTCTTTTTGTGTTGGATAGTCCATTTATCGAGGAAGGCTTTAGGCTATATAACATCACGCTGCGACTAATAGGAGCGAAGCATCAGTGAAAAATGTTGCAAAAACGGGAAAAGAGCCTAAAAAATTAAAAATGCTGCCGAAAGTCACTATTCCACGCGGACGAAGTCGCGAGCACAGCTAGTCACTAAATATAGGTATCATAATTATATTTGTAAAACATTATTTCGCCATAGCATCTCAACATAATTCAAAAATTGTTATTTCCATAAACGAGTATTCAAACACAAACATCGCCTATTAATAATACTAATTAAGCGAACTCTATCACCTAATTAAGAATATAACTCCTCCCCTTTTATTGTGCCTCTTTACATACCACGGAACCGGTCTTACGGGGCCGTTCTAAAATATGCAGAGAGGGTTCACAAAAATAAAATTACGAAGAGTGGTCAGCAAAAAAAGTAAATAAGTTGAGTCGGTTCGGCGCGGTTGGCTGCCCGCTGCAATGGCGGTGATTTGCAAACTCATGCCAAACGTTGCAAGCTCGTAATATTATTAGAAGTATTGAAAACGGCAGCGTCGTTTTTAAACTACTTTGTGGCTAATGGCTTTTTCAATACGTAGATAGGACTTATCATACGAACGGTACAGTTTTTGTGAAAATGTGTTGTAGTTTCCGTGTTTTTTAGTAGTACAGATATGTCATGCTGCCCCATGGCTGCAATGGCGGTGATTTCCAAACTCATGCTAAACTTTGCATCGCCTCGTAGTATTATTAGAAGTATTGAAAAAGGTAGCGTAAATTTATTTTTTGCTAAGATCACGGATGTGTTTTCAATAAGTATGTAGATATAAGTATGTATGTATAACGAAAGGTAGGTACAGATTTGATAAAAATGTGTTGTCGTTTTTAGGGTTCCGTACCCAAAGGGTAAAACGGGACCCTCTTTTACTAAGACTCCGCTGTCTGTCCGTCTGTCTGTCTGTCTGTCCGTCTGTCACGAGGCTGTATCTCATGAACAGTGATAGTTAGACAGTTAAAATTTTCACAAATGATGTATTGCTGTTGCCGCTATAACAACAAATACTAAAAAACAGAGTAAAATAAACATTTTTATAAATAAAGTCAAAGTCAAAGTCAAAGTCAAATATTCTTTAATCAAATAAACTTTAGAAAAGTGCTTTTGAATCGTCCATATTTTTTTTACCTACTACCCATTCAGGACGTCTATTTTTTAGCTGTGGAGAAGAATATATAGATTGGTTAGCAAAATAGGAAAAAAATGAATCGTTTCGGCGCGGTTTACTGCCCGCTGCAATGGCGGTGATTTGCAAACTCATGCCAAACGTTGCAAAAGTTATTAAAAGTATTGAAAACGGCAGCGTCGTTTTTAAATTACTTTGTAGCTAAGGCCTATGTCAATACGTAGACAGAACTAATCTAAAAAGTACAGTTTTAATGAAAATGCGTTGTAGTTCTTATCGTTTCTAGTAGATACTCCTAGTACTAGTATGTCACGATGCCCACTGCAATGGCGGTGATGTGCAAATTCATGCCAAACATTGCATCGGCTCGTAGTATTATTAGAAGTATTGAAAATAGATTGAATTAATAAGTCTACACCACAGTTGTCACGTAAATATGTTGTCGTTTTCTGTCTTTGACGTAGTACAGGTTATATAAATAAATGTTTCCCACACTCAAACCAATTATCTAGCCCCAAGAAAAGCTTACTTAAGAAACTCGATAAATCGATAACTAGACAACGGATAAACCTACTTAATGTATTTAAATACATACTTATTATACATAGGAAACACCCAGACCCGAAATAATATAGAAAAATAAGTATTTCTAAACTGATCCGACCGGGGATCGAATCCGGGACCTCAGAGATAGCGACACCATGAAAACCGGTGTACAAGCCACTCGACCAAGGAGGCCGTCAATAATATATATATACTTCTATACAAAAGGTAACGTCTGTGACTTTGTTTGTTTGTATGTCGGGGCTAATCTATGGAACTACTACTGGTCCTATTCCAGGAATTATTAAACTGATAGAATGCTATATACCTTGTGGGTAACATGTACTATATAAAGTCATGCTAAACGTTGAATCGGCTCCTAGTATTTAAGAAGTATTGAAAACGGAAGCGTTAATTTTTACTTTGTAAAATACCTAGATAGAACTAATAAAGTTGTGTATACATTAGAACAGGTTTACATACATTTGTGTGCAGTTTAGATTACTGACGTAAACAGACGTAAAAAAGCGTGTTAGCTTATTAAAAATTAAATTATTAAATTAAAAAAGTGATGCACGTAATATTATATAAAATTGTGTTGCTTCACAGAAAAAATAGCGAATTACGGTTTGCAACTTACGCTAGCTACTCATACAATATATGTTTGTCGTTAATTCAATCACTATTTAAATATCTGTGGTTTTATTAGACTACCATTTTCATTTTGAATATGGAAATTCGATGATAACTTTAACCAAATGCTATTGTAGTATAAAAAGGTTGTTTTCTAACTACCTACATACTGATATAGGAGTGTCAGTGTAGACGCTTGACTCGCTATTGTGCGAGTATTAGGATTAGGACGTGGCCCACGATTGGTTGCCGACTCCTCCTCACAATGGCGACAGGGATTTTGCAGACTCATGTTGAATAGTGCGTTATACGAGCTATGTACTACTGATGTGGGTAAAGAAGCGGTTTGTTCTTTATGTACTCTATTAAAGTTTAAATCTTGTTATAAGTATAAAATTAAAAGACTTAGGAAAATTAAAATAAATAAAAGTTTGTCAGAGATATTATTAAAACGTGACGAAAGCTACATAACAACGTAATTATTTTACTTAAATACTTACCCAACCAATTGAAAAAAAAATCAAGTCATATATTCCTCCATAATAATCCTCCATTTTACTTATAAAATAAACGGCTTTGTCTATAGAATGAAACATAAAAATGTCCCTCGTCTATCATTTAGTTTAATGGTAGAATTAAATAAGAACACTTTATTGGACTAAAAAACAAAAATACACACGCTAAAATAAATATTAACAGGTAGGTACTAAGAACAGGGTTTTTGTTCAGTTCCAAAAGATACATAACAAGTATAGTAACTGTACCATCGATATCATCAAAAAATTTTAAAAATAAACTCCCACCCTGTGAACACAGCAAAGTAAAAGTACAGTTCGCAAAGGGAATAGCTAAGCCGCTCCCTAGGGATGTTCCAACTTCAATTATTGATGGCAACTTTTAGCCTCTATAAAATATAGGGGAGATACCACCATTTCTCATCTGGTTTACCTTTAAATAACTTGTAATGCTGTATTGGTTTTTTCGCCGAGTAATTTATACTAGATGTTACATGTAGTTATTGCACGGTGAGACTTCGTTACGTTAATAAAACGCGTCCAAATTGTTAGCTTTGTGAATATGTAATTAGCAGGTGCTAACGATACGCGATCGATCTTGTTGGCTCACTCATACTGATGAGTTAAGGATCTCACACTTTAATATAGCTAATGGCAATTTATCTCAACAACCAAATACAGGTTTTAATTGAAACAAAATGTGAATTTTTAATTTTAGCATTTAATCACCAATAAAAGACTTTAGATCGTAAAGCAGTTCTATAATTATCATTTAATTAGCTTCGTCTTCAGTAGCACAAATGGTTTCCATTCAATAAACGAGTAGAACAGGCATTGAAAAAATCTAGTAAAAAAAGTATTAATACTGAAGTGTTTTGGTTTTTAGTCGTTCTTCTGCGTGTTTTTTTGCACAACAATAGTTGGAGTTGGAGGGCCCATGAGTGCCACAGGCAATGTTCCCGAAGGCACGTTCTTGTCTCGTCAATTACATATACCTTACCACTCTACCATAACATAGCATTTAATACATCAGCAACAATCAATTAAAATTGATCCAATTATTTTTTTTTTTATTGATAATCAACAACGCTTAACGGTGTCGGGTACACGCATCGTGCCACGTTTTTATTTAATAATTGTAGTTTACCCTTTATTCTTGCTAAACTGCTATAGTATTTTTTGTACTATGTTCTTCTCGCCTTCGTCTCACCTTACTGTAAGAAAAGATAAGACAGATGGTGTGCCACCTTCAACCTCATCCGTATTTAACCCGGAGTTCTCAACCGGCAAGGGACTGACTATCTTATCTCCGACTGAAAGAATATTGTTGTACAGCGGTATACTTAGTTAAGATAACGGTAGCTTTCTCGAGAGACTTAAAACCAGCCCCACTACTAACCAAACCGAGCATAATTAGGTCCCAGATTGGTCTGCCTACCAGAGTTTAGAGGCAGCTTAAAGCCGCCTCTAAACTCTAGTAGAGTCTTTGCAAGAGTTGTTACCTAGATGAGTGACCAAATATCAGTCACTAAGCACCTTCAACGTATCTATGACCGAGTGGCATAACACTCGGCTTGATACCCGAAGGTCGCGGGTTCGATTCCCAGGCCGAGCAAAGTGTGTTTCGGCATCTGACAAGCGTGGTGGTTAAGCCATTACCCATCAAATGTGGCGATAACTTGATTTCAGTGATGGAGGCCTTTGCCCAGCAGTGGGACAGTCATAGGCAGATGTAATCGTGACAGTTCATCATCAGAATATAAACAAAGCTGGTGTAAGGAATTCACACATTATACATTTGATATAATATATGGTCACAATCCATCACGCTCGCTTCATGCGGATTGATAGTTGATGGAAACTTTATCAAATACTAGCGGCCGCTCGCGGTTTACCCCCGCGTAGTTCCCGTTCCCGTGGGAATATCGGGATAAGATCCTATGTTTTAGTCCAGGTCATAAACTATCTGTATGCCAAATTTCATCCAAATCCATCCATCCGTTGCAGCGTGAAGAAGCAACAAATGTACACACATACATACATACATACACACAAACTTTCACATTTATAATAACAGTGTGATAATGTAACCGTTATATTTTTTACAATTTTATAAATAATTATATAGAATACCTAAGACAACATAACACATAAAGCTGCATGCAATTAAAATTTTATAATAACTGCGTTCGTATTTTAATTTCGTTTCAATAAGCCATGTCAGCTTGCAGACACTGATTAAGTTCCATAAGGGCTCCTCTGTGCGGACGCGTTGCGCTTGCGCAGGCATTAGCATAAGAATCCTGGCCCGTTACTCAGACTTGGACATTTGCAAGTGTATGAGCTTTAATTGTCTATTCCTTCACTTGATTAAAACTGCGATATATCATCCGGTTTTATATTAATAACAATAACTCGCAGTAAATAGTTAAAGCTCGAGTTCATTGAGAACAAAACATATCATTATGTATCGTGCAATAAGCAGTAAGAATCGCTTTACAATGAAATCATCATCAGCTCATTTTATGTCCCCACTGCTGGGGCACGAGCCTTCTCTAAGGATGGATAGGGAAAACGGGCCATAAACCACCACGCGGGCTTAGTGCGGGTTGGTGGTTGTTAACGACTGCTAATGCAGCCGGGACCAACGGCTTTACGTGCCTTCCGAAGCACGGAGGAACTGGAGCTGGTATATTTTTGATCACCCCATCCGATGACCGGAAATACTGAAATACTGAAAATAAAATCTAACATAATTAAGGTTTAGCGTCTAGTTGATCTTAAAATGATTCAATTTGTTGTGCGTTTGCTGGAAAGATACTACCATACCATAACCATGTACGAGTAAAACAAATTTTTCGTAAAAATAATTACCTATGCATAAACTGAAAAAAGATACCTAATTATGTCATCAATAAAATAAAACACACTTCATTTGTCGTATTCCAACACTAAAGACAAATTAAAACAATGACACCACTTTACGGTTGAGTAAGACACGTTAAAAGAGTTATTACAAAATATTGCAAAAATTAAAAAAGCGTCGGCATGTGATTTCGCTATAATCTCAATCAACAGAAAACCGAAGACAAACGTTACAGTGAAACTCGAACACCCGAATCTGATAAAAAAAACTTACTGCTTTCTCCACACAAAGAATCTCTATTAAGGAATCAGAACGTCACACACAATGTCCCGATTGTTGCAGCGATGTGAGGAGAACGTCTTCATCTCGTGTCAACAGCAAAAAACAATTATAATACACCGTTATTGCTGTCAAATGTGGTATAATGGTCACATAATGGTTAACACTGCAATTGTTTTCGTGGCCATAAATAACCTTTTTACAAAAGATTCGCGGTTTCCTTAAAAGCTAAACGGGCTGATAAACATTTTTTTTTCCACCTCCTCGTCGACTCGAGCCGACTTTCCTGCGGCGGTGCCTATAAATATTAATACAATCAAATGTTTTGACATGGGCCTTTTTTAAGCTTTATCTTGTACCTTCGCTTATTTTTTTGTGAGCGCCGATCTCGTTTTTATTTCGTGTTAATTTGGACAGCGAATTCGGTCTTTTAACAGATCGTAAAGTACGTAGACTGGCTAATGGCGCCAGGTGCCTTTTTGGACCATTTAGGGTGGAATTCTTCAATAATGCTAAAAGCATGATGGTGTGCGTTTTGGTAGACTTCATTTGTAGAAGCGAGCGATTGTTATATGATTTATGTCAATGCAATGGAGCTTTATAAAGATTTTTTATTAATATTGACTTAAATAATAAAAAAAATATAATACATAATAGTATTGTGATAAAAAAATGTATGTTTAGAAAAAAAAATACTTTACAATGTAATAATGCAGTAATGTTTTCTTAGAATAGAGATATTAACTGGCTCATAAAAGTTTCTCACTATTTCTATTTCATATTTTAGTGTTATGTCAGCTCATCCAGCAATTTTAATTCAGAGTAAGTTTAATGACATTAATCACACACAAAGTAAATTAGCATAGCTGTGAACATTACATTTATTATTTTTAAAATAAAAACATAAATCTTTACGGCGACTAAAGTCTATAGTACAAACACCCACTACTTAAGATGAGCTCAAACGATTGTAGTCTTACACTGAATAGCAATACGACTTATTTCAGACTATTACATTCGTATCATGTTTGGTTTCGACAAGATCTGATCAAAGTATCTAAAATGGTCACAGTTAGTGGGTTAACCACTTTAAATTGTCATCTGTTTGATTTATTTCTGTTTCTTTTGCGGCCAACACATTTTTTGTGTAAGTTTCTTAGTTTTAATCTACTGCTTTGATATTTTAGGAACGGTGCTTTCCTTAATTCTGTGGCAGTTGATTCTCATCTTTTTTTCTCTTTAAACTGTAATTAAAACTTACTTGAGTAACCTCACTTATGCTACCGTAAACAGCGAGAGATAGATTCAATACTTTTTTCGCCAAAAACAGCCTTTTCTCTCCAACTCATAGTAGCTGTGTCATGCTATACCGTGTTCTGTTATGAAAGGTATAAGAATCAGTAAAATTAAGGGACATAGAGGCATAATTAAAGGTAAAGCTTGAAGAATTGGTATCGCCTGAGCTATATCTATGGTGTTACAAGCGTCAATAGGCTCATCATCATCAGCCTATAAGCAGGTCTTCCCACACGATCATTAGCTCATGGAGAGATCAGGCTGTAACCCACAATGCTAGCCCCATAAAAGCTGATGAATTTTATCGAATTCTTTCTTACGACAACAACCAGAACCAACGGTTTAACGTGCCTTCTGAACCACGAAGGTTTGGTATCCCATAAACAAGCCAGCTTTTGCGACATTTCGCACTATCGAACCCAACAGGGGCGTCTCAGTGAACCGTTCGTAAACTGTAATCATTCGCGGAGTCCGTAAATAATTGCGCTGAGCGGACCCGGTTTTTGTCGGCCGCTCTGCGCCGGCGCAGGTAATATAGTCATAAATTTCCATAACCGCCACTCGATCTTATCAAGCATAATTTTAATTTGATTTCGGAACCACACGTGTTGAGGTCGTTTGATTCACGAGTTATGATCGTAGGTATAATGTTGGCGTAGTTATCGCTTCGGGGAATAGCTCAGCGAAATTATGAAAGAAGCCGCAGTCCGCGGAAGCCGTAGGTAATCATTTAAAGTTTATGCTATTTTTTTACAATCAAAGGATAATTCCTCTATAGTAATAGATATATAAAGTACTTTAAACTCGAATAAAAATAAACATACACATCATGCAGAATGAAAATTTAAGGTCATTGTAACATTGTAACATACGACAATTTCTTCATCATCCTGTAAATATCCCACTGCTGTTGGGTTAAGTCCTTCCCACGGCGAGATTGAACTAAAACTGGGCATTATGTTTCAAACTCCCAAACCCACTTAACCGCTTAATACCAGTATGGTAGATTTAGATATAACATCATACATACTCCTTCTTAAAAAAATATGATAGTTTTCCTTCAGGAGTTTGAGGGTAATATTCATTAAGTGAATTTAAAAGAATTCTGCTCCACTGCTCTTTAACGATATGATGAATGACTGTGAACAGACGGTCATTCGTTTTTTCGACATACTACACACGAAAGTCAAGCATCTAATATGAATCATAATCGCAACAGATATTAATATGACTAACACTATTCCCACAGTGAAATCAAAAGCTTATCACAAATGATTGTCATTCGTAATCAATAACCACAAATCGCTCTAATGATACCTTTAACAAAACACGTCACGCCTCTAAGCGTAGCAATGTAGTAGGTATATCAGACAATAATAAATCATTAAATTCATAATATTGATATGATATAAGACAGAAAAACTCTTACACCGTAGTGTAAGTCTTAAACACTGTTTGTAACGGTAGATATTGCTATTATAATATGTAATGTCTCACGATCGATATTGGTACGTTTATTTTTATTGTTTTTATTTAGGGTTTTATTCATTTTGTCATAAAGATCTATTACTCTTTTTTTATTTCGTTTAGTTACCAGAAGTATGGAGAGAGTTTTGGGGGAGACTTTGCCAAGCAGCGAAACGAAATAGGCTTACACAAAAAAAGTCTGTAAGTCGATATTTGCAACATCACACAAATGTGTAATAAAATTCATAATCTTTAAATGTTACTTACTCTACAAAAATGTTTATCAAACATCTATGAACATTTTACATTTTATTGTTCTTGTAAATGTGTATTTTGGTCAGGTGTAACAGTGTGATAGGCGGCCTCACAAAAACCGTAACTGACCATTGCTTTCGAAACTACAATTTACAACGCACAGTTCCTATTATCCACTATCAAACTCTAATCCATTTATCAACGCTTTTGTTTACGATACACGCGTATCATCGACTATTAATTATAATGCGTTCTTCACTTCGAACTTTGACGTTCTCGCTGTGTGACAGACTGGAGATAAGAATTTTAATGTTACCCGATACTCTACTTGTCATTCAGCTGTTATTGGAAAACAAATGGTATCCCTCATCGGTAGAGTTCATAATGCATTGAGTTGAACAATTTGAAACAGCAAAAGAATTGGTGTTGTACTGTTTGGAAATTGGGTACATTTTTGAATTGTTATTAGAGAATTTTTGAATACTTTGACGGCGCTTGGAGTTGAGAATTTTGATGGATGCGCTTATAATTGTTTCTGTATCGATTATGTCATTGATAATGTAAGGACTATTGCTCATTCTCCTAATGATGTGGAAGCGGAAGAGTATTCCGAGTAAAACCCTAAATGTCAGTGTAATGTCACTATTAATTTGAGAGCTGTCAAAACATCTGTCAGCGCATAGCGCGGCGTCTGCTCGTTCTGTAGTCGATGTAATTAAATTCATTAGAGCGTGTTAGATTTAATGGTCGGATTGGCATTCGCACCTTCATCTGCTGCATTATCCACGTAATTCTTAGAAAGGTTAGTTGAGCTATTTATATTTACTTTGTACTTATGCCTAGTTTTCTTTGTAGCACTAGGTTTTGTATCTATTTGTATTGAAAATATTTAAAAAAAAATTGTAAATATTCTGTTTTAATTGGGTCTGGGGTCCTGGTCTCTTACAAATTGGGTGACCGCTCCTATTGGACTACCGGACAATTCCATGATTGCGGATTTGATATCACAAAAGATCTTGAGTGGGTGTAATTTTTATTTAAGTATATTGATCGAATAAAGCAATTTGTAGATCTATACAAATTATTACTAATTCAATAACATCAAAATAAAGTCGAAAACTTGAGTTCGCTTGTACAGCTAAAGGAAAATCAATAAGACCCTTTCGTTAAATTTTCGCTAAAATTATCGGCACCGTATAAACCAGCCGAGCAACGAACCGTAACGGAATTTAAATAGTCCTAAGACTTCAGTCCCGGTACCCAGGCGCACCGTTCTACAACATAAAAGGTTTATGTCCACTGATAGTTTAGCAAATTTACATTTTAACTTCGTACAAATAAAGTTCAATGTTGATAAAAAGATCTCTAGAAACAATTACGATTTTTGATAATTGCCACACTAGACTTTATACATATTCAACTGAGTTAATAGGGAGCGTTTTTTGTTTTATCAATAACACGCCAACTCATTAATGTTTATTGATAACACTATTATTCTTGATCTTGATTGTCCTGCGACACGGTCATTCTGAGCCTAACCTTTATAGGTGCCCTTTGATTTTCCGCTCTGGACAAACGTTCCTTAAAATTTAGTTAATTATGGGGGATCCTGATGTGATGTCAACTTTTGAGAATCTTCCAGGGTCAGTTTTAATCCCAAAAATATTCCCATATACGACTGATTCACTTAAAAGAGTAACACAGTTTCCAAAAACTAAATAACAACTAAATCTCTAAAATATTCCTATTTAAAAACGGAATTTATGAAAAACATTTTAATCAATTTCACATTTTTGAACGACCAGAACAAAAAAGCATTCGCTTACATGAGTAGTTCGCCATAAAAACTATTAAGGTCAATAGAAAATATCGACACGTATTGCCCTCCCTGGAGGGCGAGCCCTCAGCGGCAGCGAGCCGGCAGCGAGCTGCCGAGACATGTCTGGAGTCAGGGCTTGACAGAACATGCCCAGTGACAGGGGTCGACGTGTCCAATTCATTAATTCTTGAGCAGGTTTGATGAATCGCTCACTAATCAAACATTACGCTTAGTGTAGGGCACTGTAGGGCGCATATTATATTCTTAAATCTATAAAAATTTTAAACATAGAGCTCAGTGGCATGTATAGGGAGTCCAGCAGTGGACTTTCATGGAATAACCATGATGACGAAGATCATTTAAAAGTTTATATATGTAAATAAGTATTTGGAAATAGATGGAAAATTATAAAATATTTCAAAAAAATTTTGAAGAATTATTTTGTCGATTTATAATATTAAGGTCTTTAAAAAAATGTCCAATATTCCTAACACAATTGTTCCACTCGATATTAATTTCTTAAATGAGAGGCAAACGACTCCGCTCTGCCTGAAGATAAGCAGATACGGAGTCTAGATGCAAAAGAAGCCGCTTCTTCACACTTCGTTTAAATGATCCCATGTTGTAGGAGGGATCCCATTATGTGTTCTAGGAGAGCATTCCATTCTTTGCTGATGCGACAAAGAAATGATTCACCAAATCTTTTCGATCGTGATACTAGTTATAGTAAGTATACTAGTTTATTTAATGTATTTATTTATTTTACACTTTGCAACAAAATATTACATGGCGGACTTAATGCCTGAGGCATTTTCTAACAGTCTACCATAGGGGTGGTGCAGAAATGACATGGGAGGTGCAAATTATACTGCTGGTGCTAGTTGTTATACTGTAACTCTCTAAACGTAGGAATTGATCCTCAATTCCCTGCGACACCGTGCTCTAAGACACGTATTGACGGGGGTTGACGCGCCACTTCATTTGCCCTCTTGAACTGATCAATGGTCTTACGTTGTGCATTGTGCGCTGCTATTTGCTGCTTAGGTCTAATACGGGCAATAGCAAAATACATTATGCAAAAATTAAAAGTTTATTCTTATTTTTATCTTTTTTATTTTGTCATAGATTTAAAAGAAAACAAACTGAAATGTTTGCTCTTCGTTTATATCTTATTTTTGATTAAATTTATTTGTATTTAAGTTTCCAATGTATCATAATCAGGCTCAAGGAATTAATTCACATGAACATGTAGGCTGTTTACTTACTTACTTACTTATGTAGTTTAAATACTAATCTACTTATCTATAAACTTAACTTTAAAATTTAAAATTGTATTAACTGCTTTTATTCTATCTAGTCGTGATACTCATTGTTATACCGTTGTTATGCCTTAAAAGTTAACTCTGCCAACGAATTTTCGTAAAAAGTAATAAACGTAAAATTCATTTTTTGAAATGTCTCTTAAAACCTTCGTCGTGATAAATGAGCAGACATAATGAGTACGTACGTACACAGCCGTACTCTTAAAGCAATTAAATACATTAAAGGGCGACTCTCTCAGTTTAAAAAGCAGTATTAATGTAATTGCGAAATTGCAAGGAGCGCACATTAAAATTACATCGGACATTTAACGGCTGGTCATCGTATCATTATGATAATAACTACTAATATACCTTATGGCGTCTTTAATTTTTAATACCTTACAACCGTACATTTAATGTAAATATTATAAGTTTAAGGTCAAATAGGTCTCTGTAATGCCACACTAGTAAGTAATGATATCGATAGCCATTGTTATTCTTAATGAAACCACAGTGCAGTAGAAATAGAAGAGTAAACAGTTGAACTGGTCACAAAAAAACAAACGATAAAAAAGTATCTAACTGGTGCATTTTTTACTCTTTAACTAATGAATGATTGTTTTTATAGCCCACCCAAGTAGTAAAACCTACTTGAGCTGTATTAGCAATAACCACTTGAGAATAAAAAATAAGTAATGTTGTAAGTAACATTTCTAGCAAATGTTAATACGTCCAGTTGTTAAAATTTTCATAATCACTGTAGAGACGCCGTTTGCATATAAATTACCTTAGTTAAGTGCTAACTAGTGGACACAGATACTTACTCATTAATTTAAGTTAGTTTAAAAGTCTTAATATTGTATTCATAGTAATTTTTCTCTTATTAAAAACAAGTAGTAATTAACCAAAAGGTGATATTTATTTAAAAATATTAACACGCCATGTTCACAAGTTACGGCTTACCAATTTGTACTGTGTCGCAACTACCCCAACCGCACAGTGGGGCGAAACGCGTCCGCGGAGGAAGCAAACTGACAATTATTAATGGTTATATGGAAAAAAAATATTGTTGCGTTTGCGTTTCCCCAGCTTTTAAAGCGCAATAAACATTGCGCAATTAAAACGCCAATAGCAGATTGATGGCTTGATTAATTACAGTGGAAAAAGTTTCGTGTTACAAATCAAGCCTCTATTTTATATGCTTTACATAAAATCTGAACGTAATCCTTAAAAACATGATATAGGATATAATATGTTCTATAGGTTCTATTCTACATTCCTTAAACGCATTGAGAAGTAAACAAAATAGTAAATAGTTTCCTATAACACAACGCACTGCATCCAACAAATATTAAACGTACACCGCACAACACGAAACGAGTTGTTAAGCTTTCGCTAAGTTTATCTTTTAACGATCTTCGCATGTAATGAAAAACATGCGATTTCCTGGTCTGCTGCGTTTATTAGGTGTTGTAAGAAACTTAGATCACGCATTACACCAACCAGCTATCCAGAGGTTTAATTATAAGATACAAGACTTGAATAAAGGGCATAGTCAACGCGATTGCAAAACAACGCGCTATCTGAATCTGATAGATTTATGGATCAATGCATATAGAATTGCATAGCAAATGGCAGCCAATTAAAATGGCGGCGATGGGTTGTCACTCTGTAATTGGTTAATTATTATCGGGGGCTGGGCGTGATCGCACGTGCAGGCTACCTAGGCTAAAGCTGCCGTAAAGGTATGTGTATCATTGCCTATACTACAGACTTGTATAGCGAAGGTGTTACTTTTATGGCATGGTGGCAATTTTTATTTTTATTGACACAAATATAGTGTAGCATACAAAAAAAAATGTTTAAAAGTAAATTATTTTTTTTTGTACCAGGGATTTCCGCAAAATAACGCCTGATTCCATTAATTGTCTGGTGAAGCCTAGTAAAGTTTGGTGGTTTCTTTTATTGTATTTTTTATAAGTTTTATTATTAAATTTCATGTACCTACCTTTATTTGTGCCTTTATGTATACAATTATGACTAGGTACCTTTTAGGTAATTTATCGGTAATAATTTTACTGGCCCATATTAGGCCAGCGTTGTTAGTTACGGCCTGATCTGCCCATATGCGACTGTTCATGTTGGAAAGCTTAAGTTCAACAGTGGGGTATTTTTTTATTTTTATAAGGACACATTACAGGCAACAGTTAAAAAAAAGTAGCACAATTTTTATGAAAAAACCATAAACCATCACCTAAAAACATGCATCCCTGACATGAGTATAATTTAATGGTTTTACATATTGAGATATTAGCTATATTGGTGTCATAAGGCCATGAATATTATATTATAATATTATTTTATTTTAGGTATTTTGTTCAATCAAATAGGGTCCTGAGGCTCTTCTTGAGGACATTTGAACTAGAGGTAAAAATATTTATGTCATGATTACTTTGAGCCAACTCGTTGTATTAGCAACACATACGAACTATGGGGTTGTAAAATGAAGTATTATTGCGGTATAGGTACCTGAAGAGAAAATAATTTATGACTACGAGTTCTGTTAAAAGTGTTAATTTATATGCTAATGATGAGTTACATTTCATGTTGTACAAATTATCTTCTGAGATGACGAAAAAATAAATGTTTATATAATTTTTAACGCAAATTTTGTTGCGAACAAGCTACAAAAACACAAATGTTGAAAAAATTTCCACGAGCAGGTTTTGAAGCTGCACCCTTCTGACATACCGGGTCAAAGTAAAAAGTAAATAGTGTTGAATAATTTCGGCGGGCTGGTTAGAACCACGATAGCTCAATTGGAAGAGCACCTGACCCGGTATGTCAGAAGGGTGCAGGTTCAAACCCTGCTCGTGGAAAATTTTTTTCAACATTTGTGTTTTTGAAATTTGTTCGCAACAAAAATTGCGTTAAAAATTATATAAACATTTATAAATAGCTTGCCTACTTCTTAACTGATCTTTAGTATTTGTAAAAATATTATGATCGGATGTTAATGACGGTAGTTGTTAACATTGAATGGGCGCCTTTGGCTTTCAAAGTAAAAAGTAAATAGTGTTGAATAATTTCGGCGGGCTGGTTAGAACCACGATAGCTCAATTGGAAGAGCACCTGACCCGGTATGTCAGAAGGGTGCAGGTTCAAACCCTGCTCGTGGAAATTTTTTCAACATTTGTGTTTTTGACGAAAAAATGTTTGAAAAAAAAAACATTTACAAAATAACATTACAATAGAAATGTTATTAAGCAATTGTCACGTATTTAATTTTCGTTCGTAGCATAACTAAGCATAGTGTTGGTTCCAAACACATCATTATTTGTATGATTAATGTATCATGTCCCAGGGGAGAGCTAGGTGGCGACTATAATGTTCATTCAATTCGTAATTATGCGTTCATCGTTAATATTTTTTCTAAGGCCGATATGAATAGGTAATCGCTTTATAAAACTAAGCACCCTTCACGGAGGGAATAGGAATGGGGATATACTCAATTAACGTGCTGAATGTTTATAGCTTTTAGTTTTCGAAATTATAAATAAATTTGTCTTCTTAAGCGAATGGGGGCTTGATATAGCCTGAACACGTCTAGTAGTGGATAGGTATAGATGATTATGAAGCTAATTAGTCACCAAACTGTAATTTTATTTTTTATATTTATTCTGAAAAAATATTTGCTTCCAAATAGACACCCCGTAGTTTATCCGAGGAAACAACGTTAGTTTATTGACACATATAACTATTTTGTTTACAATTTCACACTATACAATCACACTAACAAAAAAACACAACAAAAACAAAACAACAAAATCACACTAATATAATAAATACAAAATGCGAAAGTTTGTGTGTATATATGTGTGTATATTTGTTGCTTCTTCACGCTGCAACGGATGGATGGATTTGGATGAAATTTGGCATACAGATAGTTTATAACCTGGATTAAAACATAGGATTTTTTATCCCGATACTCCCACGGGAACGGGAACCACGCGGGTAAAACTGCGAACGGCCGCTATTAGTAATATAATGCTTAGTTGATTCACAGTAAAGTTTGCGCTTAGATTAGGTTATTTGTTATTCTTTTGTTTAGTTTGTTGTCACACCTCACATCTCACTCAAAGAGCTCAAAAGTCAACTGTTGTTAGTTAGTCAACTTGCTTAATGCATAACATTGAGTAAAAAGTATTAACCATCAAAAGTTTTAGTAAATTCCTTTACCTATATTGCAGTAGACATCATAACAATGCCCAGTGGTTTACACTTACGAACATGTAGTCAAAATATTTCCAACTACGGAATCGAGATAGGCAGAGATCTAAATACCGACGTTGCACATCCGACGATAAGTTTGTTTTGAAATGTCGTGAGTGGAGAGCCGATCGTTTCGTATCATGATGAACACGGTGCGTGTTATGTAACGTTTTATGAAATTAACAGTTTTTTCGTAAAGTAATTTTTTTGTGCGTATAAAGATGACTGTTCATCTCTTCACTTTACGTTGTTATGAAATTATTCAACTAGATGAGAGAATCTGTTTTGTCTCTATGACGTTTATTATTTTTACATAGCAGATGCGTACTTGGACACACAAAATAAATGTTCACATTTTAGAGTAATTTCTTATTCTTCACATATTGCAATTTTTTTTTATTTTTGCTCTATTTATAGGCATACTTGCCTTTATCGTGACAAATTTTTAGCTTTTGTATTTTAAAGAAATATTTTACGAGACGTATGGAAACATTTAGCTGAGGTTATTGCCCAGCAGTGGGACGACATAGGTAAAAAAAGATTCCTTCCAAAGTATCGGCATTATAAAATTCCCGAATAATATTTATAACAGTCCCCCTTTTCTCTGTAACTTACATGCCATCGCTACCGTTTAAAGACACGTCAGTTACTGCGTAAAACTTAATAACATCTAAGATCATGATGGAATGCGTAGTTTTCACACTAGAGGCCGGAAGTAGCAGCTGATCAGGCAGCTATGTACGAGGTGCGCAGTAAAGTTGATGTTCATTTCGAAATTTCGAAATGGATTTAGTAAAGAGAAGCGCGCCTGTGCTGTCACTCGTTGTCAACGCGAACGCAGCCCCTGTGCTCAGAAAGACGGATTAAATATATCCACATGCTAAGATGAAGAGCCGCCGTAATATGGATACGATTCGCAGTTATTACTCAATTAATCTTGTTTCATAGCAGTAGATTACACTATTAGTAACTCATGATATATATCGACATTTAAATAATTTGTTAATGCCCACAGTTTATCAGTGTAATTGATTTTGAAAGAATACTAGCTTAATATTATGGACTTGAGAAATGCATTTCGTTATTTGCAACGTAAAACATGTCATGCTATAAATGAATTGGAATATTAATTGCCGCCTATAACCACCAATTAATAAACACGAAGCGTGAAAAAATATTACATTAAATGATGGTACTTACGGCTGTAGTAAACGGAACCACGAAACACACTCTCCCTGAATTCAGTAATTCTCTTTTCGTAATAGTTAATAAAGTGTAACAATTTAAACATAAACCATCTCTTTCCCCTCAGTTGGCTCATCAGTCGGCCAACGAATTAGTCGGTGTCACTAGAATAATATACAATAAGGAGCCGGTGCTTCGCAGCGCCGTCGCATAAATCGCTCAACACGACCGAGCAATGTTTGTATGGAGATTTCTTTCGACGGTAACCCGCCTGCCGTGTAGTGGCCTTTATCTAGCATTAAATTAATGTTTGAAATTGATAAACGCTCGCGCTTTTTCAACCTCGCGCCGGCCGACGATCGTCGATTGTTTTACAAGTCTATTATTGTCCCACTTTTACTTACTACACTGTGTCATTGTTAAGCGGAGTCCCACAGATAAGACCCACACTGTTCGTATGATCATAACCAAATTGCCTAGTAGGCCCTATGATATCATGGTCTATTCCTGGCCTATTGTAACGTATATGTACATCCGCGCCAGCCTTGGTATTTACACGGTTTAAAAGCGTATTCGTTTGTTTTGCATTAACAACGATGCTTAGTGCATTCATTATGTTTGCACGGTGGGTTCTTTTGCAACGTCTTTTAGTGGCGTTCCCTTTTATGGGGCAGCCCTGTTACGAATTCACCGCAAGTGGCCTCTTTAAAACAACATGTTTCGCTGCAAAGTAACAAAGCATATCCCCCGCAGACATTATAAATCAAAGTCTGTGCGAAAATTACCAAATGCTGCAAACGTTCGCGTGCATAGCCACGGCAAGGTCACTTGCATTGTTGCCCAAAAAAGTTTCGTCGACGAATTGTCCGAAGAAAGTTTGAATAGGCTTTCTTTGCGAATGTCACAGTAATTAATGTGCTAATGCGTCGGGTATAAAGGGCTATTCTACTTTTACTTTTAATAATAAGAGCAATAATGACCGGTTTTGTTGGTAAAGATTTTTTGGAAATTTGCATGGGTTGGACCCACCGCCGGCAGGTAGTGTCTTGTAATCGGTCGATTTGTCTTATTGTCGAAATGTCGTTTGTTTGTGCGCAGTGACCGCGACTGTGCTCGAGATAAAACTCATAAATTATTGGAGACGGAAGGTGTTTGTATCGTTCGCCGCCAGAGGTGTGGCCTTCTAAATTTGGAGATGCAATCGATGTTGATTCACTTTTATTCTATCGTACTTTGGAGCACTTTCGTTTATTTGACGGGCTTTACAACGTGTGAGTTAATATTTTCAATATAAAAGTTACAAATTGAATTTGTCATATAAATAGGTATAAATCTTTCAGTCTGTTCAAATTTGTAAAAGCTCTCAAATATTGTTTTATTACGTTTACATAAACAAGAAAAACAACATATCTTTAAGTCAGTGAATAGCAATTTATATTTAAATACTCTCATTATTTCTAAAACAATTTGTTGTCCATTTATAAGTAGAACATAAAATATTTAAATTTCAATATCAATCGCATACTTAACCATACTTCCAACAGCATCCTTATTAATCATCTAATACTATGAATAATCTAAAACAGATTGGACGACATTAAAAAGCTATCGAACACGGACATTAAATATATAAAGCGTAAGACAACAGTATCGACAAACGTGCCCAGTTAAGTTATAAATAAAGGGGGCACCCACCTATAACTCGTCCGACCAGATTTATGATGAAATTAATATTCAATTAGCTTTCCGCACATGATGCCGTTTCGTTGGGCGTATGTATTATTAAATTTAATTTATGGCATCTTTTACTGGGCGATATTTTTTAAATTATTGCTGGTCTCACGGCGTCCGTGGTAATTGTGTTGCGATCAATTTGGCGGATCAGACGTGTCTAGATTTTTCTGTTTTTTTTTTAAATATTATATCTTCCGATTATTCCACTAGTCATAACAATGCTGGTTATTGCGTTTTAAGTATGAAATATATTGTAAACAGAAGCGGCTTACGACAGTAGTGTTAATCAAATTATTTATTAGGTTTGCGTTTTGGTGATCTTGGTGATGACTTGGTGCTTGTAAATTTCTAACTGTCGGAACACAATAATGCTACTAATACTGATGTTATGGCGAGAAACTTAATAAGACGGCAGTAAAAAAATCATTATTCAATATTCAAAATCATTTGTTCAGTTTAGGCTACTAGTTCTTGTGAATGTCAATATGCCATCGGTTCGTAAGTCTACACAGGGCGGAAGTTCTTGTACTGAGAAGAACCGGCAAGAAACTCAGCAAGTCTCAAGCTCGTTTCTCCCTTACAGCGTCAAAAATATTGGAAAATGTTCTATCTAGCAGGACACTTTCCATTACAAATAAACACACATAATATAAAAGACAACCACAACATGTAAAAAAACAAAATAAAAAATCTAAGTTAACAAATTTACATCAGGTAAAAGTTTCAATTTCCACAATGTCTTTCAGTACAGCTAGCAGCAAAAACAAAGTCAAACTAAAGCGAATAATACTAAAAATAAGATAAGTATGCAAGAGCAGACCAGCCTCTACAGGCGGCACCCGTTCACGAGTATGACATAATGTGTCATACTCGTGAACGGGTGCCGCATAAGGACGAAGCATTATGCTTCGCTCAACCATATATTTAGGGAACGTAATGACCCGACGCACACTCCACCACCGCAGAGACAAAGAGAGCATGACACACTTAAGATACTCTAAATAAAAACTTAATGATCTATTTAACGCAACGCTGTTTGTTATCTGTAGGACACTGCTGATAAAGGCTATCATATCAGTATAAAAATTATATAAATTAATTTTATTATTTTGATACAAATAGAGTATAATGTGTTTTTTATAATAACCAAGCTGTTTTATCAACTGAATATTATTTGACTGTATAATAACCTTTTTTAAGTAATGAAGACTTCACATGTTTTTAGTAGCTATTCAAAACCCGGGAGTTTTTGGATCTGTGACTGGTATTGGTATACCTCTGTGATCCATAGAGGCGGTTGAGCTGTAACTCGATAAAAGGAAATTATGTTCCCCATCAACCTATCAAGCTTCTTAGGTTTACATTTCATCTCACCTAATATGTGTATAGTCTCATTAGTAGATGAGATGAGACATGAATGAACGAGAATTAGTATAGCCCAAGATGTTGCAAGCTAGTGACTGAACAGCCTAACCATGATATGATTATGATACCTACGAAAGACTATTTAGAGACTATTCTTCTTTGCCTCCAAGAGGACTATCGTGATCTCTTGTTCCGATTTGCTTCACTTTGTTCGCGTTCAATTGAAATCACAACGCCAATGTGTGGGCATAGGATTGTTATGAACGTTTCTCAAATGGTAATACAGGCGTCTGATATAACTCAACTTATGATTAACCCATAACTGCTAAGTCATGTGACTTGTGGTCTCACCCCCATGATGTCATGGGGGTGAGACCACCAGTTTAACAGAGGTCCCGGGTTCGATTTTCAGTTTGTTTATTGTAGGGACTCGGATTTTTGGTGCAGGGATGGGCAACTACGGCCCGCGGGCCATCTCCGGCCCGTGAATGATCGAAGTCCGGCCCGCGACCATCAAACAAAATTTCAAGTGCGTGTGTGTTTCAGAAAATGCATATCTATCAATATTTTTATTTCACAAAAAAAAGTATTTATTTATTGAAAAAATACAGCAAAACATTCAATAGCCTGGCCCGCCATAGATTTTGTTAGTAAATATTGTCACGCGAATGAAAAAGTCGAAAAAAAAATAAAAAAAAATCGGTCGTTGTGGAGATCCTTGGGGGAGGCCTTTGTCCAGCAGTGGACGTCTTTTGGCTGAGATGATGATTATGATGATGAATGAAAAAGTTTGCCCATCCCTGTTTGGTGGTTGTATAAGTCCACCTGTCTAGCTACCACCATCTTCTATAAGTCTATCGCTATAAAACTACAACTCAATTCTGGCGAATTGTTCCTAGTAGGTTAAGGATTCTGGATGAAGATTGCTTCCACTATTAGCCTCATCTTCACATACCATCTAAGTAGATGAAGGAGTAGCGCTGAGACGTTAATTATTTAAAAATATATGGCCACCCATCTGAACACTGACTTCTGCAATCATTGTTTTATATTGGCATAACTATTTATTGTAGGCCAAGACCAAATCCGTCAGATTAACTCTGCAGTATAGTTTATTATGGCTCTCTGGTTATAGTTCTCCCTATCCATCCATAGGAAAAGCTCGTATTCCAGCAGTGGGGACATTATGAGCTGATGATGATAATAGTTTATAGCACGAACGCTATGCGTTCAAGACCTATTATATACATTGCAATTTGAAACGCAAATACGTTTACCTACATCCTAGAAAATATCACAAACTTTTTTGTCCGCATACGCAATTAACATTATAACTTATAGAGCCACCATAATAAATCACGAATGACTGTAGGCATTCCCTCATAGCAAGGTTTGTTCTTACTTCCTACAGATACAAGTAAACCGACATTGTACAAAAAAACAAACCAATCTCGACTCTAAAATGTTGTGTATAAAGTTTATGATTACTGCAACAAGCTCGGTTGGTAACTACCACTTTGGTAGGTCGAACTAAACGTAGATAGATAGATCATTAGTCTTCGAGATAAGCGATCTGAGCTATACATAATATAATCAACTAGGCCGTATCACATTAGACTAATATATGCCAGATGTAGACGACAACTTGTCATGAGTAATATGAGCCAAAAATATGTTATAGCTGGTTAATACGTGTGAATCCTTTTCATTGAGATGTATTTTAGGTGATAGTATGTTTACTATTGACAATATTATTAAGCATTCCGATGGTTTTGTACTTGTAAATTTGATGTATCTTGGCTCACCGTGCAGTTCATCGTCGTTGATGATTTTTGGTATACAGTAGTTTTAGTAATTGGCTTGAACTAGTCGTTTTATACATAAATTTTATCTTATCTTACAAATTTTTGAAACAGATAACTATTTTATACGAGAATTTTCAAATCATAAGAACCATTTAAAATGCCATAGCAATTAATGAGTAAGTAAGTCTTGAGATACCAGCATACTATTATTATTATGCTGGTAGTATGCTGGTAGTTCCTTTTCAACTTCAAATGTCCAATCCTCAACGTTTGATTCTTCTACTCGTAATAATCCAATTGAAATCACAATCTTTAGATAAAAGAGCATCAATAAATTTGGCACCACGCGAGACACTAACATTTAAGCCTTATTTTTCTTTTGTTTTATGAATAAGAAAATAATTTACATATTTTGAATTATGAAGCCATCGTTACCAAACTTAAAAAATCTCTTAACTGACAGAAGATCTCAACAAAACTGAGAGTATCTGAAAACTAACGCTGTTTGAGATTGAGCACATGCTGAGCTAGTTCCAATTGCTTTGCTCTTATACAGTATAATGTTATTTTGTATATAATTGGTTGAAAAGTAGCAATAAACATTTTACTTTAGTTCTTAGGCGCAATGTAATACGTACTCTTTCAATGCTCAGTTACAAAGCAACAGGCACTCGCATTTACAAAAAAGCGACAAGAACGGTAGGTCCATACAAAGTGGAACAAACAGCCGAGATTGAGCCGGCTAGCACTGAAATAGATCAACGAAAAAGCTCCAATAAGAATTTATCAACGGCGCCGACTGAGCGCGCCGCCGCGCGCGCACCTAGATTTATGGCGTGTTATGTAAATCTGTACAAGATATTAGTGTCCTTAATATTTCTACGTCGCGATTAGTGCACACCACCAACGTGAGCAATCTCCGATGGAGTTGCGGTTCCGATAATTGCGATGAGGTTATAGTGAGTATCCTTTAGACCAGATGATCTTGATATTTAGTTGATTTTGTTCAGCGCTATATATAAAGCCAGCCAGATAAGCTACTTATAATGCTTGGTTAAATTTAGTATTTAGTATTCTGAACGATAATAGGATCTTTGTGTTTGGTTGATTGTGTAGAGCGCAGTCTTATTAATTTTTACAATGTTATACGAATAACTAGTAAGTTGTACGTCTTGATAGTGTTACTAAACTATAAAATTTACTTTTTAGTATCTAAATCCAATTTGTAAATACTTATAGAGATTGATTGCTATGTTGAATTGTTGTAATATAGTATATAAAGTTTCTACATAATATATAAACATTTCACGGCACGTTTGTATTAATTTACATATTATTCATGGCTACAGAGTCTTCCTGTAACCACGGACACTGCAATATATCGAAATGTCAGGGTAAAGTACAATGTGAAATAAAAGCAAGTGGGTCAGCATATAAGCCTCATTTTTTAAAAGATTATTGTTAATGCTCTAGTAACACATTAATAACAGTCCTGTAAATCTACTAGAAACCTAATATGTTTGTGTTTTGTATGGGTTCACGATAGTAGTCCATTAGAGCTAGTTTGAACCATGATTTCTTGCATCAACCCAAGCATTTGAAATGAATGAAGTGAAATGAAATAAATGAAATGAAATGAAAATAATTTTTTTCATTTAATAATTATGTTCTTGTTCCCCGCTCGCAGTGCAGCCGCACCCTAACGCGGCAAGCATCGTGCACGGTCGAATTCCAATCGGACAATCTTCGGATCCTCTTTACGGACTGGAAACTGCGCTCGCGCAAGATCATTGCTCTGTTACTGTAGTGATTTCAGTGTATTAGCAAATTAATGTACCGATATCTGTAGATATTTAAACAAGCGTCTGAGTAAGAACAGATATTGTTATATTTACTTTAATATATGATTTCATTATGCCGTGATGAGACTTAGTGGCTCTATTTCTTTTGTTATTATTTCGCTGTTTTGTGGTATTTTTCTTGTTGTTACCTATAGTTTTGCTTAACGATAATCAGATTGTTGTTTAATTAGAATTTAATTATGGGTCATTTATAGGCTTTTTTTTCTAAGTTTTCCAGGCTTATACATAAATAACCAACAGACAAACAAGAAGAAGAAAAGAATGTGCACTTTATTATTTTTTAAATAAATTTAATTTTAAATAAATTTATTTTGGCCACATTACTTAATATTTTTTTTACATAAGTTAGTAAGTATATAATTTTTAAACCATGAGTGCTTATATTTTGTTATAAACACATGTGGTTGACAACACGCCGTGTCAAAATTTTCTCGAAATTAATATATTTACCTACGATAACAAAATGCAATGGATTACAATTTTAGGTTCAAACGTGGACAGACAATACATTAGCTACCTACCGCTGTATTGGCGTGTCACAAAACTTGTGACGAGAAACATACTAAATAGCCCTCAAATATATGACTGTTAAACTTAATAATCGTGAGGCAACGAGCCAAATCATAACGAGTGGCGACTATGAGCCTCTGACATTTGAGCGGTACCCGCTAGCGGTCGGATGATGACATAATTTGAAACATGCGCTCTAGCTCGCCTGTAATACATCATCGTGTTTGGAACGCCACCGCACTTCAGAGTCGTGTGTGGTGAGATCGTAAATAATTGTGATGCCGCGAAACTGTTCTAGATAGGCAAAAGAATTTATTATGATTTTTGCCCTTTTTTTAGGTGAAAACTAGAGACTGCCTACGAATTTGTTGGTATTATCATTCATATATTGTTATACTTAGGTGATTTCGAAATAAAATGTAGACTATGTTACTTAGGGATAGTGTAAGTCTATATTGATGGAATCATTTTTTAAATCAATGCTACTTGTTCAGATGTTACCCCATACAAACAACATATTTTTTTTATTATTATTATAATTAGAAAATGGTTAAATGTTTTCCAATTATCATCACAGCTAAAATAAATAGAAGTAAGTACTGAAGCTTTGTTATTTCTACATATCATGTCTTATTACGATTAGTCCTAAGTATTGTCAATAATATAAAACCCTAAGATTTCGAATGAAATCGAGCTTACAAATTCTCCAATTCTCTGCAAAGAATGCTTTAGCGCGATCCATAACATTCAACTCTACAAATTAGAAAAGCGACTATCAATAAAATCTTTTACATTCTGTTATAAAAAAAATTGTACCTAAGAGACGCCATCAAGGATTAAAAAAGTGTGCCCGCAGGATTAACTAAATCAAAAGTTTCTTAAAGTGTCACCCTGGGACTAGCTGACACATGGCAGAGATAGTTCGCCCGAGATATCGGAGCAAAAAAGCGCCCTTGATAAAATACTCTATGGTAGCTTCAAAGAGTTAGGTCTTAAGATAATATGTTAAAGATACTCAGATAATTAAGGAGGCATAGTACCGTAATGGTCTTTTAAAAGGTACCTTATTACACAATCACTAGGCCTATATTTATGTGAAGGCTAACAGTTGCTAAAGTCACGACTGTCTGCTTAGTAGTTCGTAAGCAAATTGCACGTTTGCCGCACCAACTAGTTGAAAGGCTTAAATTACTAAAAAGGGTAGCGTATAGTTATCTGAGAATTGGAAAAATGGCATGCCTCTCTCCGTGTTGTACATTATTTGATTTTCACATTGATAAAGTAGTCAAAACTAAAACAAAAGATTAAACAAAAATAAAAGAACGCAACTATAGACGTTCTTTTTGTTTAGCAGTATGAAATAAACTATTGACTGACAGTAGATATGAAGTGGCTAGCAAGAGAAACGGTCAAAATTCTTATGTCAAACACCACCTTGCGAGTGTCAGTCATTTTGTCATTTCCAAGTCACGGAACGATCGCACGCTAGTGTTTTGTCTTTCAACAGGTGAAGGCGGTGGTATGAGTAGATTCATGGCTTTATTTTACATAAGTACTTTGGATGAAGTTATCTATTCTAAACGAACGAACGATATTTTGTTTGCAAAGTAAGTTAGCAACTTTTTGAGTTATTGCTTTCAACTTTGATAAATAGTTTATGCAACCCTGACTGAATAACTTAAAACGGATGTGTATTTTCCTATGCAAGATACGAGTTTATTTAGTATTTGCAAAGCATCGGATGAAAATACGCTATCTAAATAAGATTAGACATTAATATTCTTTTAGTACATCTGTAATTAAGAAATACTCTTACTTAACTGCCTCTGTAATCTGACCATCGGTTTTAAATTCTAGGTTCGAATCATAGTGAGGGATATTTAGAGCTTCTTTTGAGCCCGCTTTTTTAAGTCTAAAGCCATAATGACAATTTTTACAACATTGTTTTAAGATGCCAGGTCATGACTGTTTCAGGATTGCGGGTAAAGTGCACTTCCACCTTATTCCTCTTTCTCCCTCTTAACAAATTTCGGATGTTCCCAATGTCGACATCAGCCTGATCTCGACAATTAATTCTGGTAGTTCAATAACATCTCAATAATGTTATTGAGATGTTATTGAACTACCAGAATTGAGACCCAGGTATCCCAATCGAAGTTCCTAAGTTGTGAAATAAAAACAAAACTACAAAATCAAAAAGTACTGACTCTTTCCTCCAACATATCTTTTTCACGTTGCAACGTCACCTTCTTGAGGTGTCAAAGAGCAAGCATTACGAAGCCTTATTTCAAATTCACCGAGACTGCATGATAAATGTGTCTGTTCAGACATTGAATATTGTAGGATGACCTGTTTGACAATGCACTGACTGCCAATAAGCAGGCAGATGTTATTCATTCACGGGCTAGACTCCATGGCAACTGGTTATATTAAATAATCGCGATATACTTCTGTAGTCTTTGCATATTATGAATCCAAGAAACATAGGTAGTCATCGTCGACACTCTACTATTGGACTTCGGACTTCCAGATTTTTCGGGAGGGGTCTGGAGGATCTATGACTGTATATTTGCCAGTCCCTCCCTTAACAGAGGAGCATGATATATACATATATATCAATTTGGTCATCCATTCGCATCCCATCCCTTGCTATGGCGAAAATAGTTAAACATTCATGCAAATCATTTCTTCCTACACTATCAAGTTCTTCAATTTAGCTACTAAAATACACAGAAATTATGAAAAAAAAAATATTATTGTTTATTTATATTTTAAAATAGTGTCGTTTTTTTCAATCATCATCATAATCTTCATCGTCTTGTAAACGTCCCACTTTTAGGTGAACGCAGGAGTGGGGCGTGCGCCAATAGTTTGTGCGAGAAGGCCAAAGGGCCTTACACATAATGCACATGGTTAGTTTGGGCCATAACCTAACCTACATAATGCTGGCCCAAAGTGGGTTCTTGGCTTCTAAGAACTGCCATCTTACGAAAGTAACAGTTGGTCTCAGTAAACAGTTAAGCAAGTTTTGCTTACCGAGCCTTCCAATCCACGAAAAGCTACGAAATTATTTAATCTGGGATCACAGAATGGGTCACCCATTCTGTGATCCGGCTTTGCGAAAGTTGCTTAACTTAAAAGATTATCAACCTGATACATTGTTATTATTTCTATAGATTATTATAAGTACTTTACATGGCCGAATGTATTCAAATCCTCTCATCCAAATCGTCTCTATATTTCCTTAGACTTTATTTTTCTTATTTTATAATTTATTTTATTTTTACCCATTTTTAAGCTTAATTTGTTGGCCGAGTGACTTCGCCCGGCCTGATATGTGGAAGTCCTGGGTTCAATTCCCAACCAAAGTGTGTTTCGATTTTTTCTATGCATAACCCGAATTTGGCAAGCATGATGATTAAGCCAATACTTATCAATTGTAGCAATTACTCAATTTCAGTCATGGAAGCCTTTTGCCCAGTAGTTGTTTGTGACGTAACATAATGTTAAAATTACAAAAACATTAAATGATCTTTCAACAGAGCGTTACTTCAAGCATTTTGCGTCATTTACAACTACGCATCTGACTTTTTTTTAAATATTTAACGCAACGCATAAATCTCGAATACCGGCGTTTCTACTTTTAATTTCGTGTTATTAACGTAAATTTATTACGACGATACAAGATTATGATACTAAGAACCTCACATAAAATCATGTAAAACAATTTGGGTGATCCGTATAACACAAAACACTCAAAAAACAGAAGGTAAGCTAGCTTCATATCTACATACTGTAAGGAGTTTATATGCAGCTCATAGTAAAATCTAGTTTGATTTATTTGTATGTAAACCTCTTTAGTTTGGATGAGTATTGGAATCATCGATAAGTAATTAAAAAGGTTTGCAATGGTGTGACACAGTCGCAGACAGTAGTAGTCAGGAGCTAGACAGCCCAGCTAAGAGCCGAGGTGCTCGGAGATCAGTAATGTTGTAATAAAGTTTAATTATGAATACACAAAGTTAAAGTAAAAGTCGTCTCATCATTTCACCCACACCCACAATACCTACCGAGCAGGAGCAACGCACACATAGTTCCTCTCATCATCAGCTCATTTCAAGTCCCCACTGCTGGGTCACGAGCCTTCCCTATGGATGGATAGGAAGAACCAGCCATAAACCACCACACGGGCCCAGTGCGGATTGGTAGTTGTTAACGATTGCTAAAGCAGCCGGGACCAACGGCTTTACGTGCCTTCCGAAGCACGGAGGAGCTGGAGATGATAAATTTTTGGTCGAATATCCGATGACCGGTCTTTGCGAAGTTGCTTAACCTCAGCACTCGCAGACCGGGCGCGTTAAGGCGAGAGTTTCCAAAAAAACGGTGTTTTTAAATGAGTTTTATTCGAAATGTATAAGGATTTTAAATCCAAAAAAAAATATGTTATTCATTGGCCTGTTATTTTCACGATATTTTACAATTTCCTGCATCGAATATAATATCAAACATACGTCTTACTAATAATCTTATTATAATTTTATTCAGGCTATACACCGTTTCAGACAAAGAAAAATATACCAAACCAATTGTCTTTGAATATGTAATAGTTGGCGGCCATTATAATTTAAATAATAAGTAAACGTTTAATAAAATTCACATTATTGCCAAATTCGACGCTCGTGCCATCATTCAGTCTCGAGCGGAACGCCTTGGAAATCTCACAGTCGAAAACGCTCGCGTTAACCACTGCGCCATCGAGCTCCTCACTGACACGGAATCTAGGCCTATCTCAAACCAGTCCTAGCGCAACTGTTCCGAGACTTCGTGTTCGTGAGAGGTTGACTATGTTTTTTTTTGGAAAGAGTTTGCTTATTGCGTCAGACGGCATTTTCAGCTTCACCGGGCTTGTTTGGGGGCGGTGAGAAACTTAAAGGATTCCTCAAGCCGTGTGAAACGAATCACCTTCGGAGGTTTTCTAGAGGGATCAGCATCATGTCGTGCCCTACTAGATTCTCCGAAGGGTTCGGATCGGATCGAACAACCCGAGGGCGCTTTGAAAGGCTCGGACCTTGGCTCGGGTTGACCGGGCCGTGATGGTGGAGAGAAGCGCCCAGGTACATGTCTGTACCTTGTATAGAGCGCGTGTGAGCCGGTTCCTCGTACCCTTGTTCTACGAGTATGGTGTCTTGGGCCTAAACTAGTGTGCATGTTTAGTGTTTTCTGTAAATGTGTAGTGGTGTTTGTTTATAGCTTTATAGCTTACCTTCTGCTGTCTCCTTATTTTTTTGCGTATGCGCTACTCATATGTCACAGAGTATAACTGACACTTTTATAGCTTGTATACTGTTTTCATCTAGATATCGTAAGTCATGTGCTCTTTGATATTTTATCGCCAAACATTTTTATGATGGCATATAGGCGTTGTGCTATTCAAATGCTCAATTTAATAGTAGTCATAAAAATACGCGGACAGAATTAGTTTGATATTACAAAATGGTATTTTTGTATTTGCAGTGCTATTTTTAAATCGAAAAGGACACTCGTGAAAGTGACTGTTTCAGATGAGGCTCGAACCCACGACGTCGTAATGGCGTTCTTACATAAAATATCACGTGTCGAAATCGGGCCATAACCCATTACTCTGTTCCAAGTCGTGGCAGTAACGCCTATGCCATCTTATTAAAATAACCGAGACCAACGGCTTAACGGGCCTTTATTTTTATTTTTCCCTTCACCCAGTGTTCATAACCAACGAAGAAGTGGCTATCTTATATCTAACTGTTGTAACAACAAATGTAGAAACATTGATGTTTTGGCGACATAGATAAATAAGATGGTGTAAGTTAAGTTAAGGTAGTTACCACCATATTATCTAAAATGTCGCCATAACATCAATATTAGTTGCATTGTTGTATTCCGGCAACTAGATATAAGTTAGCAATTTCTCCAGTAGTTGAGAATTTCGAGTGAAGTTTTTTTTTTTTACTTGGCATGGCAAATGACTCCACTCCACCTGATGTTAAGTGGAATGGAAACGGAGTCCAGACGCAAGGACAACTGGTGCAGCGTGAAAACAACGCAGCATCAGTCACCCTCACCCTGCCGGCCCACAAGGTGCTTCTTCACGCCTCGTTTAAAGGACCCCATGTCATAGTAAAGAGGGAAAACGTGTGCTGGTAGACTAGGGTGTGTGTAGGTGTGGTGGTTCTTTTGGAGTGCGACAAAGAAACGAGTCACCAAATTTCTTTGTGCGCGATGGAATATTCGAGACAGTACAGCGGTGACTCCGGAGAGCAGCACGCGTACTCCTATGGAGTAAGGGAGAAGGTGGGATAAGGTCATAGAGTTCTTCAGAGCACTCGCCGTGGTATAAGCGGTAGAAGACGCTGAGTGACGCTATATCTCTACGCAATTGCAGGGGTTCGAGAGTATTAGTGACCTCTGCATTGCCGATAATGCGTATAGCACGCCGCTGCAAGGCATCGAGGAGGTACTTTGCGGAACCGTCCCAGACGTGCGAGCAATACTCCACACAAGACCGCACCTGCGTCTTGTACAAAAGGCACAACTGATCTGGCGTGAAGTTTTGCCGCACCCTGTTCAGGACACCGAGTTTACATGAGTTTGCCCTCCCACCTTCGGCCTTCTGATCACTTAACATAAGGTGGGATGATGGCCCGTGCTTATCCGTACGGAGTATAAAAAACTTTGCAGCTGTCCATAAATAGTAAGATATACAAAATGGCATCTGTAATCATGAGTTAGAACTGTTTATACCAGTGTTATGAAGGGGTTAGGCATCTACTGTAGAACGGGTTTACTTTAGAATAAAACTTTCCTTAAACTTTCCTACACTCACACCAATTATCTAGCCCAAGAGAAGCTTCGTTATGAAACTGGTTAAATGGTTACTAGACAACGGATAAACATACTTAAAATACTTAAATACATACTTATTATACATAGAAAACACCCGGACCCGAGACCCGTTTTAGAAAAACAATAAATTCTTAATTGACCCGACCGAGGATCGAACCCGGGACCTCAGAGATGGCGATACCATGAAAACCGGTGTACAAACCACTCGACCAAGGAGGTCGTCAAATCTCAAGAATCAAGGGTAACATTGATAGTTGCTCCAGATTCTTAAGTAGCTAATCTAACTAGATCCGAGATCATGGCGAAGGCTGACATGTGATAATAAATATCGAATTATTGTACTTATTTCTGTAAAGCTTGACATTAATTAACTAGGCCAGCTCATGTAGGAAGAAGAGCCCGATACCGAAGTGGTTAATACCTGCGATTGCTAAGGTGGAGCAACTTTCGTCAATGCTGGTCATCTGATAGGTGACCAAAAATTTATCATCTCGAGCTCTTCTTTGCTTCGGAAATCGGAAGGCACTGAAAGCTTTGGTTTCGGCTGTTGTACAGTACGTACAGCAGTTGTACACAACCACCAATCTGCACTGAGGTCACGTCGGTAGTGGTTTTTGGTGGCCAGTTCTCCATATCTGTCTATAAAGAAAGCTCGCGCACCAGCAGTAGAGATATAAAATAAGTTGGTGATGATCTGATGTAGGAAGCCCAGTATCTTTATTTTAAACCAAAAGAAACGCCAGAAATATTGGAGACATCTTTCCCAGCTGTGGATGTTGCGAAAGTTTTTGAGATTTCACGATCGTTACCCGAACATTCAAAGAAACAGTTACGCTTTATGGATCTCCTTCAAATTTATGTAGATCTAAAAATTTCCGTACATCACAAAACATTCATGACAAATGGAGACAAATGACCGGCACTTGTTTCTGTCGCCATCAGTCTATTTTACATACATACATCCAATATCTTTAGCCTCATTTCTCACTTGTCTGATTTGTGTATTGTGAAGCATATAAGTATATTCCGTGCTTTGGAAAGCACGTTAAGTCGTTGGTCCCGGCTGCATTAGCAGTTAACAACCACCGATCTGCACTGGGCCCGCGTGGTGGTTTATGGCCCGTTCTCCCTATCCATCCATAGGGAAGATTCGTGCCCCAGCAGTAGGGACATAAAATGATCTGGTGATGATGAAGCATCCTACATAGATCTCACTGCTGGTATTTGACCTGGAGTGTTAGCAGTTACTGATCATAAAGACGGCTTATACTAGGTGTTAATGAGATGAATTTAATTAAAGGCCTTGTTTCTGCTTTTTCAAAACGTCCGTAAACACTTACTTACTTATTGGCTGGTTCTGTCCTTTTCACTATAGGCCAAATGTCGAGACAAGACGTATCAAGACACGATTGTGGTTTTAAAATAGCAGAATGGAAGTTCCGATGGCTAGTAACGTAAAGCCAAAGGTGGAAAGAAGTTCTCACAAAAATATCAACTCTTGAGAGACTGGCCATCTTATCTCCAACTTAGTTGTAGGTTCCACAGTCTTAGATAAGATGATGGTAGCATAGACGGCCTAGAAGAAGTCGTATCACCAAACCGAGCACTATTCGGAATGAAAAGAACCTGGAACCTCTTGTGCTGAAATTGGTTGTCTTACCACTAGACCACGAAGAAGGATAAAATGTATTGTACTAGTATCTCATAACGACAACCTTAATTTATCAATTCTTTACCACTTAAACAACTTTATACTCGAAGTTTTTTAATAGATCGTGATTTTGATTTACATACGCCTGACAAAGTACTAGACAAAACTCATGTTGTATTAGACAAATTATAATAATTTAAGAAATGACTGATAATATTCAGTATAGGTATTGCGTAAAATTTATCTCCAGACGGTAGCTGCTTTAGATTTCAAATTTTAAGTCTCATCCATAGGTAATGCCATGTCATTCGTTTAAAATTCGACCATGCAATATGTCTAGACTGAGGAACACGGAATATCAATGGTCTGTGACCTAGAATTACATTTAGATATGAAAAAAGGTCGGTTACTTTTCCTTGAGCCTATACGAACACAATGTTTTAAATGTATCTATGCAGCCGTTTGTATACCTACCTATTTTTCTTTTGTTTTATATAATTACGGTAATTTGTTAATTGGAATACTAGTACCTATTATTAATAAAACAATTATTAAAAAGAAATCCTTAATGACATATTGTCTTGATTGAAATTATAGTGTGACATTTATCATCTTATATCATTATCAGACTAGAAACGTCCTACTGCGGGCTCAAGTCTCCCCATATGAACAAAAGTATATGGGCAGATTTGACCAAAACTCACCACGTCCATTTCGGATATGTTTCTAACGAATTTAGTGTTACAACAACCAGAACCAACACCTTGACGGCAGCGGCTCCTGAAGCTTGGAAGATCTCGAGAATTGGGTCATCCATCCCGATATCAGCTTTTGCAAAGGTTGCTTAAGATGCATGATCGCAACGTGGTAGATGATGCACCATCAAGCTCCTCGTTGAGTCTGTCTAGTAGTTTAAAATTCATTGTAATATTGAAACGTGTCATGGACTCGGAGACCAGTGGCGGTAGCCAAAGTTACATTAAGAAAACGATAGCGAAGTTTGAAAAGAGTAAAATGTATGGGATTGACATAAGATTGACCACGTGATTTAGCGCGGCTTATGTCAATCCCATACCTTTTATTATTTTTGAACTTCGTTATCGTTTTCTTAATGTTACTTTGGCTAAGCCTACAGACCAGACGATAATCCGTTTGCTTCAAGTTACTAACTTACTAGACAAGAGGACTGCTTTTGTTCACCATGTACTTCACCATCACCTTTCAGATTGACCTAAATTACTGGAAAAGCCTGGCCGAAAATCCCAATTTGTGGCGAAAAACTGTTGCTATCGAAAAACTTGCCAATGATAACGTCTGGTTTGACTACTAACTCGAAAGTAAGCAGTAAGACACGAACGTGAGGTTAGCCTCGCTTCGACTGTGCTATTTTGAATCTAAGTAGAGATTTACTATAGACATAGCCTTTCAATTTAGCCAAAAACATTGTTGTCATTGGTGTTATCTATTTACACTCAATGTCGTTAATAATATAAAGGTTGACTTTTTTATCACCGTCCAAACCTTCTGAGATAACTCCCGTGATACAAACGAACAACACTTACTATTGGACCAACTCTCTAACTCGAAAATAAAATTCAGCTGTTCCATACATTTTGATAGAATGAATATTGATGTTTTTAAGTCAACCTTTATATTAATAACGACATTGAGTGTAAATAAATAAATAACACCAATGACAACAATGTTTTTGGCTAAATTGAAAGGCTATCACTATAGTAAACCTCTACTTAGATTCAAAATAGCACAGTCGAAGCGAGGCTAACCTCACGTTCGTGTCTTACTGCTCACTTTTGAGCTATAGTAGTCAAACCAGACGTTATCATTGGCAAGTATTTCGATAGCAATAGTTTTTCGCCACAAATTGGGATTTTTGGCCAGGCTTTTCCAGTAGTTTCGAGTAAACAGGACTCGTAGATAGGTACTTGTGTTGCGGAACTGAATAGAAATATTTAAAAGAGATAAGTTAATTTATAAAAAATATCGTGTCTCATTACCCTGACTAAGGTACTATGAGATTATTCTCCCAATAATAATAATAATAATGACCTTTTATGGTCAGAATCAGAATCAAGATACTGAGTCAGAATTAGCAACGTTTATAAATATCAAAATAGAGTTCCGGGTATTTTGTCTATCGAAGTTGTTTCTTTAAGATAGTTTTATTATAAATAAATAAATAAACTTTCCTATCACACCAATTATCTAGCCCAAGAGAAGCTTTGTTATGAAACTCGTTAAATAAATAAATGGTTACTAGACAACGGATAAATATCTTATTATACATAGAAAGCACCCAGACCCGAGACAATTTAAAAAAACAATAATTGCTAAATTGACCCGACCGGGGATCGAACCCGGGACTTCAGAGATGGCGACACCATGAAAACCGGTGTACAAACCACTCGACCAAAGAGGTCGTCACACGTTCACTCTAGTGCCTAAGTAAATATAATTTCTTGACGCTATCTCAATCATATTTCGAAAGTAAATAAGAGCAATAATGATGTACGACAATGTTTTTGGCAAAATTTAAAGGCTTTCGCTATAGGAAACCTCCACTTCTCTCACTCTCCTCCTCCTCCGTTAAGTTTGCTTACTAGACATGTTGAACTATACATTATTAAAATCATAAGAAAATACCACGGTATCGTAAAGGATCTTACATTACATACCGTATGCGATTAAACTTTAATAATAGGTCCTTACCTATGAAATTGACGTTTTTTCGCACTTATTAATAGGTGTATTACTTCTAAATGTCAAAACCGGTTGTTAATATTATTATACACCTTTAATTAGGACTATGTTACTTAGGCTTCAGTAATAACAATGATTATTCATTTTGTGTCTTTGTCGCCCAATTTTTTTTTTAAATTGATTTCTTTTTTTTTTCGGGGATTTGACCTTTTGTTTCATTGTAGCTTTGAAGGGTCTTGATTTTTTTTTCGTTTTAATGTCTGCTATATTTAGCCATTGAAACAAACACACTACTCTACAATTTTTATAGTATTAACATAAATAGTTGCTAAGAAAATTAACGAAACGTTAGTATGAAAAATAAAAATTTATAAAAAATCTTCATACAAAACGGTAATTTCATAGGTAAGGACCTAATATAATGTTTAATTAGACTATGTTCGTGTAAATTTATATTTTTTATTGTACCAAAATGTCAAGGTATTTGAACAGTTAGTACCTATCAATTAGTATGATGCTTACTTTCTATCTCATATTAGTGTGTTAAAAACATCAATAAAATTTGAACTTTTATAATTATTATGAACATTCAAGTAACATTTCAAACGAATTTACCGCGACTTCGGAAAGTTTAATACTGTTATCCAATAAGTTATTCTATGTTAAGCTAGAATTTCAGATCATTAATTATGAAACTTTGATTCTAACCTGATATTCAGTTTAAAACTGGTGAATGAAAAATAAAAAACCCGCTGGAGAAAAATTTTATAATAAATAGGTCACATGGATTTTAATTTTGTTTAATATATAGTAGTAGGTAGAACTTTGAAGATATCTCTTCAAAGTTCCTATATTTTAATAGCGGCATTCGTAGATTTTTATAAATCTATATAGTCTGTGCTACAAAATTTTAAATTTCTATTCAGCTGGTAACATTTTACTTGCATAGATGCAAAGTCCAAGACATTTGTACTGTCCCTCGGTTTTATTCAATGTCCATATCTATTGACGTTCCGCTATTTTGACGTTAACTTGTTGCTTTGCACTTTTCCACTCACTGTTTGAATTTAAGCAAATTTAAATTAGAAACTTGATGTGAACGTTTAATCAACATCACGGCATTATTCGTGTATTCACATTGAAATTCAAATATCGCCGTATTGCGTCCATTCGTTTCGTTTCTGTACAAGGATTATGTTAAAATAATGCTGTCAGCCTGTTGTTTGTGCATCAGGCTGTCACTAACATTTCAATCGCGTAGGGTTTTTGCCGCGGCTCCACTTGTCGTCCCTTACATCGAGGAGCATCGCATATTTATATTCTCTTAAACATCTTTATTGACGCGGGCTTGACAGCCTGGACGGAATAAGTTAAAGTATTGGGCGCTTCTACTGAATCTATTAAAGCTTTTTTCCGTCATTCTCCAATTGTGTAACAGAATTAATACATTTTTGATATTATTACACCTTTTTCTACGTATTACATTGACGACGTATTAATGTACTCATGAACATAAAGCGTACGTAAAACCTTTATTTCAACAGTCAATGCTGCTTAAAGTAACGTAACAAATGACACTGTTTAATTTGGTAGACACACTTGAGACAGGTCTCATATCGATCACGAACCGCTGGCGGACTGCCAAACCGGCCCAAGTGGTGGGCCGCACTGCCGACACGCCGTGACAGGTGCGGCATTCAACCCATGACTTGAACGCCACTGCCATAGCGCGCGCGCAGCCCTCCTTTGATTTCCCAGTAACAGCTCTCGAGTACACATCATTCCTTGCATTCTTACCAATGCAAAGGCTTAGACAAACGAGATGCGTAATTTTGTTTTATTGCAGTCTCGGTGTTTTAAATAACGTCCCATAATAAAATATTACATCGAAAACATGACAAAGTTTTCCTTGGCCGTATTAATACGCACAAACAGGAACACGTCCGTGCCAAGACAATCACCAGAGGTGGTGTCATAATGTGGCGAGCAGAACGATATAAATAAAGAAAAATGAGACAGCTCAGGGAAATAAATTTAAATTAATTGTGCAATACTATTTGGGTTTCTGCATAGAATTCTCTTTCTGAATCGAGCGTGTTGCCGCGAGCTGTACATCACAATCGAGCAAGCGTGGCAAGCCACGAAGTCGATCGAGCCAACTATTCATTGGCGCTCAAACGAACATTCAGATCTAAATATTAACGCGCCTCGCTTTTGCGACTAGAATAATCCTTAACGAATGTTGTGCAATGAAAAATCATTCAATCATCTATCCTTTGACACAAACTAACGTCAAACATTATTCAATTTCAGGTACAGTGAACGCGAACGGTGAAACGAAGCGCCAGAGGACATCATACACTCGGTATCAGACGCTGGAGCTGGAGAAGGAGTTCCACTTCAACCGATACCTGACGCGAAGGAGACGGATCGAGATTGCGCACGCGCTGTGCCTCACCGAGAGGCAGATCAAGATCTGGTTCCAAAACAGACGCATGAAGTGGAAGAAAGAACACAAGATGGCGTCGATGAATATCGTCCCGTATCATATGAATCCGTATGGCCACCCATACCAGTTCGATCTTCATCCTAGCCAGTTTGCGCATCTCTCCGCATAGGATCAGTGGAATTTTTCGAACAGCGGATAACTGATTTACTGAACTAGACAGTCGCCCGTTTAGTAACGGGGTTATGTGTGACGTCAATAACTTCTCTGCGAAATTATCGATGTTACAGTAACCAGACTGGATCGGTTATTCGCTGCTTGAAAAATTTATTTAGTATAGCCCAATTTTGTTATTGTTGTTGAGACTTTATAAGTGACTGTAAAGACAAAGTGTTTGTGCTGCAAAGTTCTTAGAAAGAAAGTGAAAGTGATTATAATGAAAAAACGCATCATATTAACTAAAAAGCATTTGATGATGGACTTCACAAATTGAAACTATAAGCAAGCTAAATAGTGTAAGCGATAAGTAAATATCAATCAGTATTTCTCATTATTTTGACTATTTTGTAATAATGACAAGATAATGTTAAAACAATGAGATATTGAATCACTATTTACAAATCAATATAATTATTTGTGAAGAAAAAACAAATTATCAACTGCTGAAGTTTAAACTTAAAAGTAGAAAGAATTTTACCTAGTCATAAGATGTATTTGGATTTGCGTGTTGATCCTAAAAATGTAAAAGTGAAAGAATGGAATATCGAATAGTGTACATTGTGATGGCTAGACTTAAGGTATTAATTTAACAATTACAGTAACTGGTACAATTGAAACGAAAACTTTTATCACATTAGCCGTCACACCAATAACAAATTCGGAAATGTACAGGGATAGAGTAAAACTTGGTGAATCCAAACAATATAATTTTAAAACAAAGAGTGTATCAAAACTATTTAGGTCATGATGTAACTACTATTAAACATAAATTAGGGAGGGCTTGTAAAAGCGCTGTGAAATTAAATTAATAGGAAGTATAAGCTCAGTAACTGTGAATAAGTAGATATTCCTCTTTTTAATTGATGTAAATATAACGAAATGGTCGTTTATTATTTTAGGTACGATAAAAAGTTTAATATATTTCAGTAAACTTCCCGAAGAACTGTTTTATGTTCCTGTCTTTAGTTGTAAATATTGAGATATTTATCATATTGAAAATACGGTATACGATTTGTAATTTAACAATGTTAAGGTACCTTTAAAATAGTAATTTTTCTAAAGTTTCCACAAACGATACCAATTGAATGTGGCTCTAGCTACGTACTTTAAAATCTTTAATGTCGTATATGTATAATGTACTTAATATGATAAGTGATTTTGTTTTAATTCTTCCTACAATTGTTTCAACAATAAATATTTTTCGTTGCGGCGATACAATAATATGATCGCCCAAGGTTTTGTTATCACATTCATTAGAATTGTCGTGGTCAACTGTGATATTTTTTTAAATTTTATTCTTAAGTGTAACAGCACATTTTGGTTCATGTTTTGACTTTCTTCACGAGTATGTCTGGAGTGCTATTTTTGGTTTCCTTGGCTGGTTCATTTGTTGTATTATTTATTGTTTGTAAATATTAGATATATCACTTAGTGTAACTGAATAAAATAATGTTCAAATCTTAATACGTACCTAATAAGTTAAAAATCATCACTTAATTTCGCTTGTAATGTGAACTTTACTGTGCAATCGGAGGTGGCTTATTTTTCTTAAACTGATTCTTCCTCATTTTTGATTATTTGTAAATATTTCTTGATTTAGTTGTGTTATTTCTTTTTAACTGAATATAAATATGTTTATCGTTCATTCCAATTTAAATGAGAACTCTAGAAAAGTAGCAACTTGATCATTTAAATTATTGTATTGTATTAATAAATTGTATTGAATCCGAGAAATTGGTGAAGATGATAAAATAAATTATGAGGATAACTTGTGTTTCACTACCGCCGTATAATATTAATGTTATCCTTTTAATTATTAGTCAATAAATATCTTACAGATTTATAAAATAATTCATGTTCATTTCCATTCAAAATTAATAGTACAAACGCCTGCACATCGACCTATCCAAAACTGTCAGACTTCTTCAATAAATTTTCAACCATATGGCAAACACACAAAGTTCAAGGTCCATTGAGGAGCTTTGACAGTTTGTGCTAGTCAGACGTGCAGACTGTGTACATAGATTAAAGAGGACCGGTAGTGGTGACGATAATAGGCATGATGACTGATTTTCAAAAACTGTACTATAACATTCTAATGCATCTAATATTTCCATAAAAAATATTATTTTTGTGAAAAATTAGGATTTTTTATATTAGGATAGTCGAAGTTCCAAGTATGAAATAAAGTGACATTTCCATCGGCGTACATAGAGATGACGTAATTCGATCTGATTGGTGTTCAACTTATCATGGCGGATTGCTGTATTTTGTAGTTTTATTTTATAAAATAAATTAACAATCTTAAAATAAATATTTATTTAATAATCTATTATTTATGTTACAAACACATGGTTTTAGTGACTTTTTGTTACTGTCATCATGCCTATGTTCAGGAATGGACCTCTGCAGGTGGAGGATTATATGATGATGACATAGTTTAATTATGTTTGCTGTCGAACATAGGTTTTTTATTATAAGTATCTAGTAATTTATTAGCTTTTCAAAATGTGCCAAGAATTTTGAAATTATTATAACAGTCAGACGAAAATCAGTAGGTATATAATTTATAGCCAAACAGACGCGAGGAGAAGCAGCCTGCGAGCTGAGAAGGTGGTTACAAAGCCGCTGTGGCTAATGGCGCCACAAAACGGAGGCGAGTAAAAGTTCTTATGCTCAAGACAAGAGCCTTAAATAAATAAAATATTAATATCAAATCTTTTTTAAAAGTTTATGAGTGGTAAAGATGTTCATGTGAACCAAAGTAGACCTTAGGCATTTTATCAGTGTGTGTTACAGACATTTCATGTTTAATAGCTGACCAAACTCTTGAATTATTATTATCAAAATGAATTTGTAAGGATTGGATGAGTTCGTTTCGTTATTAACATTCTGGAATTAAGTATACCTGTTTATAAAAATTTGGTCCTAACAAAAGGTAAAGTGATTACAAGAAATTTCACTACTGCTGTCTATCGATAGCTACCAAGGCATTGATTCCCCAAATGCTGTAACTGCAAGCGCCAGCTAGACGCCGCTCGATTTGAAGCCAGTATTGAGCTATGATAAATGATTGCTGAGCAGTGACATGACAGCCGAAGCTGAGGGGAGCTACCACGTGCCGCCAACAAAGGAGTGTAAAAATGTGAAGGTTGCCCTAGTTTGTAGGTCGGAGCTGCGTATTGGCTGGACCTATAAATCATCCTGTCTGAATATTTCGCTTTATGGCACGTTTTGATACACAGTAGGTATTTGCGTACGAAAATATTCTGTCAGATTTTGGGAATGCAATCGATGTGGAAAAAGATGTTTCTATTAAAACGGCAAAAGTCTTCTCAATTCAAAGTCTAGTAGTAACGTAAAAATCAAGTAATCCTGTTGAACATTTCAAAGACATTTAATCAACTCATTTAAATTTGTAAATTTTTAGAAATATGATCATGAAAATTGTTAAAATTTTAAGAATTCTACTTGTACATAAACAAAATGTCGATGCCACAAACCAGAACTGCAAGCATCCCAACAATGCTCTTAACGGACCCGAGGCATCAACCGATGGGTATCAGGCATGTCCTGTTGCGTTACAATGAGTAATATTATTAATGTACGTCTGTCCGTCCGATTGTGGAGACCGCTGGACGGCTCAGATACCTCGCATTAAGGTGTGTTACGTGTCGCGAATCATTTTTCAATGTACTCTTGCGACCGTTTTGACAATTTCTGATAAAACTCCTTGTACAGTTTTTTGAGTAATAGTGGCGGGGGAGCAGGTTGAAGGCTCAGATATTAGAGGATTAATCGTCTGTTACGAAATTTGTCAGATTTGTTAATGTTTTCTGGTTAGTTGGACACTTTCTGCCTCTCTGTCGGCTAGTGTACTAATAACTACTAAACCACTTACCTCCATTCAATCGATCTTTATAATATGTACCTGGCTATGTTAAAATATAAAATAACTCTTTAGGTTACTCTACAATCACACATAATGGCTGGTGCTAACGATTGCCATTTCACGACAACAACCTAGATTAACGATTTATAGTGGCTAATTTCACAGGTTTGTCTGAGTTCCGGATCTTTATCTGGATAACTGCATCTCACACTCATTTTACAGGAACACTATACAAAAATATTAGATGATGATTCTGCTTCGCAAACGTAGACGTAAAAAAAATCAAAAAAGCGAATTGATTAATGGAATAGCTTCTTGAAAAGCCATAACGCGTCAACAGAAGACAATATCTTTCAGACGTTATCTGTCGCTATCAGTGACCTAGACGCACCGACTTAGTAGGGATCCTAACGCATGCTAGACGATTTAATGCCTTACCTGTCCAATGGTCATCTGTAGCTTTAGAAAATAATATTGGCTAATTATTTGAGTCGTCGCTTACCAACATCGCATTTCGCAACTTTTTACGACTAATAATTCAAAACAACTCTGAACATAGTCCCTGGATTAGATTGTACGCACTGACACTGGTTACCTCCTGCCAACTTATCTCAGTCTCAAAGCTATATACAATCTGTATTGGCATGCACTGTACAAACTTTAGGGGTGGATTCTACACTCAAATATACATAATAAAAAAATACTTAAAAAATTCCAAGCTCAATAGTTTCGAAATAGCAGCCTTTTTTATTTTATTGTCTTCGATTTTTGCAGGTGCTAAAAAGGTGAAATTAGTCGCAAGTAAATAACAATCAGTAAAGTAGCCAAAAGTTCGAACATCAATAGGACAAAAAAAACAAATATGTTGCTTTTCAACACCAAAATTGATGAAAAAACACAAAGTAACCAATTTACTACGTGGAATTTGGAATTTTTTTAATTTTTTTTATCATGTATATTTGAGTATAGAATCCACCCCTAAAGTTTGTACAGTGCATGCCAATACAGATTGTATATTTATGTAATAAATTTTACAAGCATTTTTGTGTTTTGACAGTTAGTCGTAGCCAGTTTTTCTATGGTTGAGGATTCCGGAAGTAGTTGGCTTATGCTTACCTGCGGCCTTTTCTTCTCTTACCATCAGATAAGGTTAAGGCTAAGCTATACCTCGTTGCTGAGTTAAAAAATAATACTTTTAGAACGGATGACTACGTATCTTTCAGTTTGGAACTGTTGGATAAAGGACATCATCATTGAAATCAAGTCATCTCTACATTGATGGGTTTTGAACTAATCGTAATGCTTGCCAAACGCGGGTTGGTCATCGATAAATCTCCAACCACACTATGCCCGACCTGGAAATTTAACCCTGGACCTCCGGATATAGGCCCGTATCACTCGGCCACCGAGTTGACATAAAGACTAAAGCTATGTTATTTATTTAATAAAAAGAAAACTAAATATAGCTAGAGCACTTAGAAAACTTAAAATATGAACATATAAATATGTGTAATATGACATTATAAATATTCGTATTTATAATGTCAGCTCGAATCAGACTTAATGTTTTATAAAGAAATGGTTGAATGAAATGTATTTGTTACCGCTTTCCATACAAATATGAATCACCACATAACAAGGTGCGCTACGATCAATAATATTGAAGTCTTGATTGATGGATCCCACATGCGATTGTGTTTCGTCTTCTTTCATAAATAAATATTATTTTATTGACTGAGGGGACACACACTTTAAAGAATTTAAAAAATAGGATCGAGATCCTAATCGAGATGCCTTCGCCTCTAAGTAACTATAAGTTCAGTAGGAAGACCATATCCGAACAGAATCGACTTTGGGGTTAATAGGGCAGAAGCCTTTGAAAATGGTAAAAAGTGAAACAAAATCATACTAGAATGAAAACCATTGGAAATGGAAGAGAATATAACAAAAAGAAAAGGAAAAATAATTTACGGGCGATCTGAGGTCGGGAAGTGGAAGGGGGAGGGGGTTTAAGGGTAAAAAACGGTTTATCTCGATTTCCGGCAAAACTACAAATCCCATGGAAAAAAGTTAAATTGCAAAATGGTAGGTAATAAAAAGATCTACAACTTTTGTATGTGCACTTTTTTCACATATCCTCAAAATTTATATAAAAAATTCAAATAACAAAGTTTTTGGTTATGTAAAAAAAGTGTACATACAAAAGTTGTAGATGTTTTTATTATCTACAACTTTGCTATTAACTTTTTTCCATAGGACTTGTAGTTTTGCCGGAAATCGTGATAAACCTGTTTTACCCTTAAACCCCCCCCCCCCCCCCCTCCTCTACTTTCCGACCTCAGATCGCTTATTTTTCCTTTAATTTTTGTTATATTCTCTTCCATTTCCAATGGGATTAATCCTACATATGATTTTGTTTGGTTTCAAAAATTATCGACACTGGGTATTTAAGTGGTTACACGGTCTCGGATTCAAGAGGTCAAAGTCAAAGTTAACATTTTTATTCAAATAAACTTTAGGAAAGTGCTTTTGAATCGTCCAAACATTTTTTTACCTACTACCCATTCAGGACGTCTATTTCTTAGCTGTGGAGAAGAATGGGCGCAAGAAACTCCACAGCTTTAATATGTAACGACATTTAGGTACAAAATTTATATGCCATTACCAAGTTAGACAAGTTTAAAATAACTTAACAATATTTTTTTTAATAAATTAGAAATACCTGCTGGAGTGATTGGAGCATTTTAAACCCATGCTGTTTTGTCTTCAATGTAATCATACACTTTTTAACCGACTTCAAAAAAAGGAGGAGGTTATCAATTCGACTGTATTTTTTTTTGTTTTTTTTTATGTTTGTTACCTCAAAACTTTCGACTGGGTGAACCGATTTTGATGATTCCTTCTTTGTTTGAAAGCTGGTGCTTCCAGTGTGGTTAATTTGGTCCAGTTCTGATGATGGGATCCTCAAGGAATTAAGGGAACTCCTCGAATATTGTAGGCATACCTACTGCGATTTTGGTATTTAAAAAAATAAGTCAAGCATTTGCATTCAGAAAGTATCATTTGATGAAGTGTAACTGATAAAAAGACCACAGATTGCCATCGGAACTCCTCAATAATAAGTATTTCACGGGTGGCGATAAAATATCTCGATTAAGATAGTTAAGCGACTATGACGAAGTAAAAGAAGACAGGCACCGAAACTCAGTTTTTGATTTCCTACTTTGAGATAGGCGTTTCTCGTTTTCTTCGCTTGTCTCATTTAAACGGCGCTGTCTCATACGAGCAGCGTGTTTAGTAGGTCTACCCATATTCGCTTTTGATAAATAGATCGAAACGAATCACTAAAAAGCAAGAAATAAACAAAAATTTTAACAAAAAAAAAGACCGACTCCAAAAAATTTTGACTGATAAAATTGCACTAAAAAGTAAAAAATAAGCGTTAGACTTATATAGACAATAACTTTATTAAGAAAATATATAGGTATAATATATAGGTACAATTATTGTTACTTTTGGAGTCGGTGCCAGCCAAGGTAACTTTAATATACCTAAACATTTAACGACATACTATATTATAATCATAATAGTACATTCAATCTTATGCATGAAATTTTGACTACAAACGCGGACTGGCACCGGCTTCAAAAACTTCGTTGGCTGGCACCGGCCCCAAAAATAACAATAATTGTACCTATATATTATACCTATATATTTTCTTAATAAAGTTATTGTCTATATAAGTCTAACGCTTATTTTTTACTTTTTAGTGCAATTTTATCAGTCAAATTTTTTGGAGTCGGTCTTTTTTTTTGTTAAAATTTTTATTAAGCTTTTTTATAAAGTTTTTCTTTAATGGTAATTTTAAATTTATTAATATAAAGTTTTTGAATATTACTTGGAACTTTATTGTAAAAAGTACACACAGACCTTTAAATGAATTATTTACCTTGTAGAGCCTAGTTTATACTAGGCTTAGACTAGACTAGTACCTTATGGTACTGCTAGTTTGTTTTAATTTTAGTGAATATCACTGTTTTTAGAAAAAGTTTTAAATTTTTTTATAATTTTTCCTTGGTAATTTGTCCTTGGTTCAATTTCCAGCGGGGAGTTTATTGAACTCTGTGTGGTTAGTGGTAAGGCTCTGATGAATGAGAGTAACCACGGATCGTGCTCAGTGGTGTGCAATTGGAGAGGCCAATGCCCAGCAGTGGACTAGTATAGGCTGATGTTGATGATGATGATGAAGGCTCTGACGCTGTTGACAGATATAAGTAAGATTAACTAAATCTGTCACCATAACAACACAATGTAGTATGGTAAGTAGCATTGTTGTGTTCAGGCAATTAGAGGTAATGTATCTGGTTCCTAAGTAGTTGACTATTCCGAGTGAAGGGTCTTTCAACCTTGGCCTTATCGTAATTTAACATATGTGAGATGAAAGCTAAGTGCTTCCCTATAATAAATAAAAATCTTACATAGATATTGTATGCTACTATACAACGTGGAACAAAAACGTGTGGTCAAAATGAAAAGATCCAAAGTGTATCCCATCTAGAACTTGTATGTGTTGTTATTAAGACATAATTATTAACTTTAATTTGTCATTCAATGGTTAATGAAATATTTATATTTGTGAAGTGATGCGCGTCAGGCACGCATAAGCAAGCAACAGTGATCATAAATGTTAGTACAAAGAGGTTACTAAACCACTAGGGCTGTGACTGGTTTATTTTGATGTGACGTCACAATAGAAATATTTCATTAAAAATTGCATAACAAATTAAACTTAATAATAATCTCTTACAAACTCTGCGCACAAGATCTAGATTGGATACTTTGTGGATATTTTTATTTTGATTACACCTTTCTGTTAGGTACACGTTATATACAAATACAAAAAGCTCGATGGCGCAGAGGTTAAGCAGCTTTCGCAAAGGCAGATCATCGGATGAGTGACGAAAAAATGTCAAATCGAGCTCCTGCGTGCTTTGAATGGCACATAAAGCCGTTGGCCCCGGCTACATCAGTAGTCGTTAACAACCACCAATCCGCACTGGGCTGGCGGCGGCGTGGTGGTGTTTGGCCTGTTCTCCCTATCTATCCATAGGGAAGGCTCGTACCCTAGCAGTGGGGACATAAAATGAGCTGATGATAAAATGAGTACATTTTATTTTCTATGCTTTTAAATTGACAATACTGCGGAATTTTAACATCACTACAGTTGTATACAATGCGAAATTCAGTACCTATAGATTTTCATAATGTTACAGCAAATACCTAGATTTACTATAGTTTATTGTGTGTTAGGTAGCTCGCAAAGAGAGCTGTATCTCTGAAACTAGGTACAGTCAGTTTCCAAAAATCTGCCACTTATAGAATGATACAATCCTTGCATTGGCTATATTTTATTTTGATTAAAAAAATATTAATTTTCCGTACAAAATTAATATTTTTCGTTTTGACTTTACATAATTCATGTAAAGTGTTAGTTGTAGAATAATAAGAGTACTAGTGTTTATAGCTCTGATGAGTTTGTCTTTCTTTAGAATGTTACATTCGATTAAGGTTATCTACGTACGTAGACAACAACAACACACAGTGCCTACATACCTACATTGAGCCTGCTTTTAATCCTCCTCTGAACAAATCACAGCTAATATTGCATTAACTTATTATCGAAATCACACATTTTAAAAGAGCATTTTCCTTACTAAAATGACTATTACAAATAGTCATTTTAAACAATGCTTTGAAAAGAACATTGTTTTAAATGACTATTTATAATATTTATTCGTGAAACCCGACCTCTACACAAACTATGATAAACTTCAAATTAAATTCAAAGCATACAAGCGTGCCCACTAGCGCCACCTACTTATTTTAGAATGAACTACTACAAAACGTTGTCTGAAATGAAAGCCTACGTGCTACGTGGTGCCGCATTTTTAATAGCAATGCTAGTCTCGGTTTAACGTATGAAAAAAGAGTCGTTTCGAGAGTTTTTCAAGAGTCAATAAATTGTTTTATCAATATTAATCAGCCAAAAACAATAAAAGCTTCACTCCTAAAAAAAAATATGTACCAAAGCCTTAAATAAAACTTTGATACAGCGCTTTTCTACGGTACTAACTTGGTAGATGGTTCTTGTAGAAGTCGACGTAATGTTTCTATCCGGCGCTAGATGGCGCAAGCTGAAAAGCAGCTAGGGCAAAGCAGACAGCGATGGTAGTGATTCGGAAGCTTCAGTGAGCTTTCAAAGAGCTCGGGATGTCATTCTATCGAGACGCATTCCTTGTAATTTTTACATTTTGCAGTTTTGCTTGTATTTGTTTGAAGTGACATTGGGAGAAATGGTCAGGTAAGTGATTTTAATGCTTGTTCATTATGATACAACCATTTTTTCAAACGATTGGCAACATGAAATGCAATTTTGTTGCACACATTGTCATGGCGATAGTATGGATTAATGAACTCCGTGATACAGAGTACTTGTGTGAGCTTACAGGGCGGGCTTATGTCACCTTTTTCGGGATTTGCGCAAGGCAACGATGCTTTTTATTGATAACGCAGATGATGTACTACATTTTTATGTACTTACGTAATTTTGTTGAGATTTTTTTACTATATTTATTTTATTTGATTATATTGTCATAATTGGTAAAAATTTAATAAAGTTTTGTTTTCTACGATCGATTTTAAGAATAATGCCAGTTTAAAAAAAACTATAAATTTACAAAAATAAATATGTAAGTACTAAATAATAATAAATAAAAATTTCAAATAAAAAGCTCATAAACTTTAAAATGGTATAATCCCTTTTCCGTTAGGAGAGTTTATACCTACATTTGAAATATTTTATAAAATTATGATATTTTTAAATTCTTTTTATATTATTTTTAACTCAATTGTACATATAATAAGGCGGGGCTTCTACAGTAAACACGGCTACCTATTCAAAACACTAATACTACATAAGCCGGTATAATCCAATAGTTCCAATCTTAATCCTATTTCACCAAAAAAATCCTTTCATAGTTAGTGAGCCAACAGTAAGTAATCCTGTAAACTAAATCGGCGATTGTGTGTTGAGACTTTTCGCATAAAAACTGCTTGCTCGAGATTTATACCTGGCCTCCATGAATGGCGATACCTTTGTCCAAAGATCGGTCGTTTAAAAAAAAGAAAAAAGCATGGCCGATGCAAAGGCACCTTTGCGCATGCGCGCGGCCTGGACCTGCGCATTCTGATCGAACGAATTTTGGTTAGCGTCATGGGAAATACTAAGGGTTTTCGATCGAGCAAAAAATGACAGGGGTAGGGGATTAGTGATGTTCTATTTCTTAATATTATGAAGTTTGGCAATGGTTGTATATAAAGTGATTCTTGCTAAAACGGAGCTGTGCTACTTTTTGTCATATCCTTCTTTAATTTTATATTTTATTGAAAAACTGTTTAGTAATTATTTCTATTATAAGGTAGGTACTTATTTTTATCAAACGAAAAAGATAAATAGAAAGATAATATTTTATTGCAACGCCATAAAAAACAATTAATAAAAATTTTGGTTGTCTTATAAATTAACAGCGATTTTTGCAATACAAGCAGTAGTTACCAAACAAAAATCTTCGCTTGGTATCGATAGCGTTTTTTTGTATTCATAACTTTCCCTGGAACCTATATTATCATGAAATGTAACAACTAAAGACATTATTTCCTAGTATCTATCGTATGACAAACAAATAATGATCAACTATTATGCCTCTCTACGAATTTTATTACTATTATTCCTATCTATCTTGAATCTTAAACAAGCAAAAAATATATTTTTAAACTTCAAACAACAATGAATGTTGTAAAATGGAAGCAAACGGAGAAACTTGAGCCGCCGATGTGCCGATCTGCCGATGTCAGAACATTCAAAGGGGGAGATTAAATTGAAATTCCTTTTTTGAATTCACCAATAAGGGGAGGGGTGGAGCAGGATTGGCTGCGCGCGTCCGAGCAAAATAATCCGACGACGGCTGATTGACATGGGAGCATGCATATTTGTGTAGATAATTTCAAAAGAATTTCGTTCGAATTTCCAATTATCTAACGTTGGAAAGGTTTGGCTATGTACTTTTTGCTGTGTGACCTAACTTTGACTTTTTTTGAACTTAAGTTACATTTTCTATAATGTTGATTACAACTAAATAAGTACTTACTTACATGGTCAATAATACTTCATAATTCTGTCATCAATAGACAAACACAATCTGAAATATTTACAAACATGTGTAATAAAACTATTATTATTTAATAATTTTTATTTAAAGGAAAGTTACAGGACAAACTTATAACAAAACTAAATTTAATCGATACTCAACTTTTGTATAAATCAGACTAATGAACAGATTTAAACCTACATACAAATATTCTTAAAATATTTGATAGGAAAAAATAAGTTTACGCATTGAAGTGAAACACTATTTATGCATCCCTTGCGTTTATTATTAAATTATTTTACTTACAAATTAGTTATGAGACGACCAACTACTGTCTCCGTCTAACCAAAAACCCTGCAAAGGGTTCAAAATATTAGGAAACTTGTAAATTTGCGTTTACTACTTCTATATTAAAAGTGTTTCTTATAAAAAGTATACAAGTTAGTATTGAGATATTTATGCGCATGCGCCACAGCTGTAAAACATGTTTGCCACTCGTATTGTCTCCAACTAACAGAATAAATAGAAAATCAATAGAGCTAAGCAACGCTAAATCATCAATATTGTTCGTTTGCTAGCATCAACTGCTGTTTGACATAAAGTTTAACACAAATGCGATAACTTTCGATTGCGGAGTCGGCACGCGACGTTGCGCGGCACTGCAAAGTATCGATTCACTGATTCAAATATTTTGTTTTATGTAAATTTCGAATTTCGATCGAAATTTAAATGATTGCTTATACTGTCGTTTTTTTTAAACAAGCGTTGCTTTCTTTATACAGCGTCTTCTTTTGTTTATTGTGTTTTCTACTTTATTTGTTTTCGAATTGAATGCTATAACTAGTTTTATAGAAAAGAAAAATGAACTTTTGTAATAAAGGTAGTTTAGAATGTTTCGTGTGGACTCAAGAAAGTCCACCATCTCACTCACTATTCATTGTAAAAATTATGTTAGTTACTTAGAAAATTTTTTTCGAGTATGTTTACTCCACAAGCATGTTTTAACCGCTTTATGGTAAGCGTTCATATAAAACTGAGACATGTAACACCTTGGGTATAACTCGCACACTGTCGACCCTTAGACCAAAGTCAGTTATAAATGCCACTAGGCCCTACAAATTTTTACTTAATGTTATATCATTACATTACATTCAAAGTCAAAGTCAGAGTCAAAAATTTTTATTCAAAAAAACTTACGAAAAGTGCTTTTGAATCGTCCATATTTTTTTTACCTACTACAAATTCATTACCATTCAAACGGCACCACAGCAGAATACTGGCTGTATGGTGGCCGACGCATTATGAGTATGGGAACTCTTTACAAAGTAATGCGAGATGTTATTCGTTTTAATACTGTCAAAAGATCAAATACCGATCTAAATATTATAACAGAACCACGCCTTAACTTGTTACAAGCACTAGATTGCCCAATCTCAATGATAAAAACACAAGTAGTTGGGCGTTGTTTTCAATATGTGATATTGGCGTCCTAATTGCGTGAGGCATAGAGTTGGTTTTGTATTGTTGTTGCGATCATAGAGAATGTATTGAGTCACCCGGCCGTGAACATGAGACAACATATGGCATCTTGTTAGTTGGACATAGCCACCGCCGGACGGACGTGTCTGCTGGGTATGTAAGGCGGCGTTAACACTGGTAGGGATTTTTAATATTTGATGCGTTTTTTATTAAATGGTGATTTTAGTAAGATCGCCTTGAGGACAATAGGGAAAAATATGGGAGTTGAACCGTCCCATGTATATTAAAACTATAAAATAGAATACTTTTTTATAATTAAAAATCAACTTTACATATTAAATCATTTCTTGAACGTCACAATCTGTGTTTAATATCTAATACCCTTAAAAGAGCAATTCTTGTATATATGTTCTGAATCTCGGAAACGGCTCCAACGATTTTCATGAAGTTTGGTATGCAGATGGTTTCAGGGGCGATAAATCGATCTAGCTAGGTTTCATTCTTAGAAAATTACCAAAAAAAAAACGGCATCCAGGTACTTCGTTTTTAATTGATTAATTTAAATTGTAATTTTTGAATATCTGGTATGAATTAGAAAAATATATATGGAAGTAAATCTGAAATAAGTTTTAATTATTATTTTAATTTAAAGTTATATTAAACCATGACTTTAAATCTAAAAGGTTGATACTTTGTCCTAGCAAGAGCTTATGTACCTACCACTGGATTAAGCATTTTATGTAAATACTCACTAATACAAGCCTCGTTCAAATTGGTTTTTACAAAAGTGATCATAATCTAATAACTTGAGTTAACCCTAGAAAGGAAAGAGGGATGTGCTTTCACCCCGCCTTTTCTAAGAATAACTGATACCTTATTAATTATTAAATTACTTGCTCATCAAAAATTATCCTACCCCAATGTTTCTATCAATATAGCCTAGCTATTTTGGTAGCAAGGAGTCGCGATTTTAAATAGATATATAAACAGATAGATAGGTCATTCTTTTATTGCAACAAAATAATAGAAAAATGTACGTATAAATAATTAAAAATGGGACACACGGAAAGCACCAGCTTTCAAATAAAGAAAGAATCATAAAATTCGGTTCACCCAGTCGAAAGTTCTGAGGTAACAAACATTAAAAAAAAATACAGTCGAATTGATAACCTCCTCCTTTTTTTGAAGTCGGTTAAAAATTGTTACAATTTTTATTTGTTTTTTATTAATACGAATGGACTTACACTAAAGTTGTGACCTAAAAATAACAAAATTTTAATAAAAACGATAACTAAATTAATACTAAATTTAATATAATAATAACTAAATTTAACGATAGAAAAAAGAGTTTAGGTACTTATTTCTTAATTCTGTAATAAATTTTTAAAGAAATATATAAAATGAAAAACATAATTCAGACTATAGTAGCACATTTACATTACATTACATTCAAAAAACTAAAAATATCCAAGGTACAAACTTTAACATGTTAAACCATTTTTTTGCAATGAATTTTTCTCAAATAAAAATTATTTGTAAGTATGATCATGTAATGAAGAAAGCATTCTTAATGAAGTAAAACTTATCTTAAAAAGATTAATGGGTAAGTTACTGTTATGTTATTCAAGTTTTTTTTAAATTTATTTTCCTAATAGTACCAAGGCTTACAAAACATTTTATTTATTAATTACACAGTAGAAAAAGAAGATAAACAATTATTTTAAAGCTTAAGTTCTGAGTTAGAAAGCTGATGTTTCATTTCTGGACAATAAATCACGTATAACGTTTCAATTTGAAAATAAAGAGTTAATTAAACGAGATGCTTGCAGTATTTTTCAATTTCAAATTCAAAGCCTTTTATTAGCTAACGCAAAGAAAGGTATTTTATTTGATAAATGATATTGCTTAAATTAACTATTTTTAACAGTCCCACGTGCAGCGTGTCTTTGGACACAAAGGCAACAAAGGCCTATTTTTTCGAAAAAAAATATTATAAATATAAGTTTTTACATATAAATCACACCAATTGCTCTCAGTATATTAAAATATATTTGGGTTCGCCGTGAACACACCTTTACAGTTAAGCTGGTTGATTACGTCACTGCCCGCGTCGCCTATGCTAACGGTTTCACTGTCGATATTTTGTAATATTACTGGTTTTTTTTGGATGGGCCCAAACTACATGTATAACTATTGAGTTTAGCCGACTCGCCACGGACTCGCCCCATAAAAATGAAAGTGTGAGCGTAGTATGATATGATTGATATATTACTAATTTGAGACCATGAATTTGTTATGTGATAATAATATAGTTAGAAAAAATATGTCTTAAATCTTTTACAGGCTATGCTTGTTTAAAACTGGGTGTCATTTTTTGTAGTCATATTTAAACACTAGCGGCGGCTCGCGGTTTCACCCGCGTGTGTTTCACCCGCGTGGTAATATCGGGATAAAAAGTATTCTATGTTTTAATCCAGGTTATAAACTATCTGTATGATATATTTCATCCAAATCCATCCAATCATTGCAGCGTGAAGAAGCAACAAATATATACACATACATACACACAAACTTACGCATTTATAATATTAATGTGATAATTGGAGGACCAGTTGTTGTTATATTTAGACTTAGTCGACTATTAATTTGTAAAATACATTTTACTCTTCAATTTGTAATTTTAATATTAGGTCCTTACCTATGAAATTGACGTTTTGTATGAAGATTTTTTAATTTTCTTAGCATCTATTTATGTTAACGCTAAAAATGTAGAGTTTATTTCACTAACATAATATAGCAGACATTAAAAAGAAAAAAAATCAAGAACCTTCAAAGCTACAATGAAACAAAAGGTCAATTCCGCAATCAAAAAAGAAGTCAATTTAAAAAAAAATTGGGCGATAAAGACACAAAATTAATAATCGTTGATAGTACTGAAGCCTAAGTTACATAGTCCTAATTAAAGATGTATAATAATATTAACAACCGGAAACGCCAATTTCATAGGTAAGGACCTAACATTTAATGTTTTGTTTTGTATTTTTATTTTATTACTTATATTTAAATGTTTCTGCTCGCCTCGCCTCGCCTCGGTGACCGAGCGGCAGAGCGCTCGGCCCGATACCCGAAGGTCTCAGGTTCAACACCCAGGTCGGGCAAAGTGTGTTTCGCATTTTTCGATGAATAGCCCGGGTTTGTGATCGATCACCAACCCGCATTTGGCAAGCGTGGTGATTAAGCCATCACCCATCAACTGTAGCGATGACTTGATTTCAATGATGGAAGCCTTTGCCCAGCAGTGGGACAGTTATAGGCTATTTACTTTACTTAATTACTTAAATTTTCTGTATAAAATGTAAATAATAATTAATTTAATAAAAAGTCAACTGAAATAAAAAAAAGGTTTTTTTTCATTGTTAAATAAATACCTACATAAATAGAAATAAACAGATATCCGTTTAGGTGTTTTATTAATATTTATGCAAGTACCTATATGTACTCGCATATATTTTACATACCTAGGTATTGTTTTTCCTGGCGTTTGTGATGTTGGAACTCTTTTAATATTTAAAAAAGATTAATCGTGGTCATATCAAAACTAATTTGTTGCAAAGCATTGTATTTTTATAATCGGGAGCGTTTGTCTCTCTGTAAATAATCTAAACTGCTTCAGAAAGCTGGTCGATGATCTTTGGACCCAATTTCTGTAGTAAGACAGACAACTTCTGCTGACGAGTCGCCCAGCTGGCTACCGAGTGGAGGTTCGAGCTCCTTTGGGATCTTCGGATCACTGTTCTGTATCCACTAAAGTGCCTCTGGCCCCGCTAACGCCTTCAGCGGTATCGAAGCGCCAGATTTAGCACTACTCGTCGGCAGACTGGGATGGTATGCGGGATTATTTCGCATCCGTTCCTTGGGGGCTGCGCTGCTTCAGTGGGAAGGACCCGACAGCTAGTACGACTGCAGTTGTTGATGAGATAGTTTTAGGGATGGAATACTATATTCCGCACTCCTATCTCATCAGCAAAGGCAGGCGCAACCGATGGTTCAACCGCGAGTGTGCCAACGCTGTTGATAACAAGCAGGCGGCATATCGCGCTTGGATCCGGGGTAAAGCTCTTGGGGATCCCGTAACCCGCTCGCTGAAAGCAGCCTCTATTAATGCTACCAAGTCCTGTAAAAGAGCTTACATTTGAGCAGATGCCCAGCGCGTTGCACGAGTCGGCCAAGAACTACTGACGCATCCTACGGGCAGCCGTAGCTGCTGGCATCTGGCAAAAGCCATGCAATCGAACTTCTGCCAACCCTCGCTGCCACCATTGAGATGTCCTTACGGAACTTTAGCTCACAAGCCGCAGAAGAAGGTCGATCTCCTGGCCAAACTCTTTGCGGCTAACTCCCGAGTCGATGACTGCAGTGCACAGCCACCTACAATTTCTCACTGTGGCTACACAATACCCGATTTTAAAATCAGACAGTGTGACGTCCGTGTGGAGCTGCAGTCAATCGATGTTCACAAAGCCATTGGCCCTGATGGCATCCCTCCAATAGTCCTAAAAATATGTGCAGCGGAGTTGTCCCCCGTGTTAAAGCGCCTTTACCGTCTCTCGCTCTCTTCAAATTGTGTGCCGGAATCTTGGAGAGAGATTAATGTGCAACGGGTCCCCAAAAAAGGAGATCGGTCAGATCCATCGAATTACCGCCCTATAGCCGTAACTTCAGTTTTGTGCAAAGTAATGGAGCGCATTTTAAATAAACAACTTGTCCACTACCTAGAAGAACACTCCATAATTCACGATCGCCAATACGGGTTTCGGCCGAAGTGGTCAACGGATGATCTTCTAGCGTACGTCGCACATCTCTAGGGTGAGGCTATTGACAAGCGTGGTGAGTCGGTGGCTGTTAGCCTCGACATAAAGGCATAAGGCATTTGATCGGGTCTGGCACAAAGCTCTTCTCTCCAAGCGGGCATACGGTCTGCCTGCACAGTTCTGCAACTGGGTCGCTGGCTTCCTGCACGAGCGTAGAATCCGTGTCCTGTCTGATGAATGCGTTTCGCGGCTCATGTCAGTGAACGCTGGTGTCCCTCAAGGTTTCATTCTGTCCCCTACGTTGTTTCTTCTGCATATCAATGATATGCTTCCACTTGGAAATATTCATTGCTATGCAGATGATAGTACAGTGCACGGTGGGTATAACGGTCACCCTGTGGCTGGGCGAGTCGAGACTGAAGAGAAACGAGTCAATCTTGTCATTGAGCTCAATCGGGTATTGGACCTCATATCTATTTAGGGTCCAATAATCTTGTTGAGTTAAATGCCATGAAAACACAGGTATGTGCGTTTACGGCCAAAAAGTCACCATTCCTTCCCCTTCCAACTCTTCAGGGCACATTTCTAAGCCTGTAAAGTAATATCAACATGCTCGGTATGACGATTCGCTGTGATCTGAATCTAAAGAACTACATCGAAGGCGTGAACAAAACAGCCTCACGAAAACTCGGTGTCCTGAACAGAGTGCAGCGATTCTTTACGCCTGACCAGTTGTGTCTTTCTCAGGTACGGTCTTGCGTGGAGTATTGCTCGCACATCTGGGACGGTTCCGCAAAGTACCTTCTCGATGCCTTAGACAGATTGCAGCGTCGCGCTATACGCATTATCGGCAATGCAGAGGTCACTAATACTCTCGAACCCCTGCAATTGCGTAGAGATATAGCGTCACTCAGCGTTTTCTATCGCTTATACCACGGCGAGTGCTCTGAAGAACTGTTTGACCTTATTGCACCTTCTCCCTTCCTCCATAGGAGTACACGTGCTGCTCTCCGGAGTCATCGCTTCACTGTCACACATATCCCATCGCGCACAATGAAATTTGGTGACTCGTTTCTTTGTCGCACCTCCAAAAGATGGAATAGTCTACCAGCACACGTTTTCCCTCCTTCCTATGATATGGGGTCCTTCATACGAGGCGTGAAAAAGCACCTTGTGGCCGGCAGAGTGAGGTTGACTGATGCAGCGTTGTTTTCACGCTGCACCAGTTGTCTTCGCGTCTGGACTCCATTTCCACTTAACATCAGGTGGTATGGAGTCATTTGCCGTGCTAGGTATAAAAATAAAAAAAAACAACAGTCGTTGAAACCCACCAATGCGTAAGCTATTATGGTGATTTTTTTATTTGCTATTTTTCTTGTGGGAATATTAATACGTTAAAATAATACTTATATATTTTCTATTGTTAACATTTACGCACGCAGCACCTTTAAATACGTATAATTTATATAATTATAACCAAGGGCTTTATTTGTTCTCCAATGCCTTCTTTGTATATCTTTAAGTCTTATTAAATTCACCCTACAGTTCCATGTTGTACTTGAACAAAGAGCACAGATAGACAGGTAATTTTCAAATATTGTTGCATTGCTCCCTATTACGAATAAACTGCTTACCACTCGAGAAATTCCATATACAGTGTATTTGGAAATCCTGTATAATCCCGAATATGGCAGATAGGGCACCGTTCATAGAACCCCGGCAAATGTTTGGTTTATTTCAAACTTTTAACTTTTTTTTATTAAGTATATTCCGAATATTTTTATAGCCTATGTCACTTCCACAGTCAAAACAAATCTAACGACACCTCATATGTTAAAATCCGCCATGCCGTTTGGGCTGTAGAGCGTGCCAAAGAAATAGATAGACATACATACATACATACATACATACATACATACATACATACATACATACATACATACATACATACATACATACATACATACATACATACATACATATATACATACATACATACATACATACACTCGAAAACATAACCCTCCTGACGCAGTCGGGTAAAAAACACCAGATGTCCGAGATATTAAGGTTCTTTGTTACTAAGTAAAATTGTAAAGTGACAACCCTAGGTTAAGCTGATACATTGTTCTTGGTCGTCAATCTCATGGTCAAACATAAACAGAAGTCGAAACATTGCAGGAATGATCAAAAATATTTTAATTGATTATTAATATAGTTGAAAGAATCTATTGTGTAGTAAAAATTAGTGTTTAAATATGATACTAGCAGCTTTAATATAAAATTTAAAATTTAATATAATCCATATATTTAAAATTAACTTCCACGACGACTAACTACTATAGTTTGGGAGAGGATTCTCCTTTATAAATTTCTTTTCTTTCATGTACTTATTTATTTATTATTACATTAAAACATTTCAGTATAAACCAAAGCGACGCTCATTTTAAAAAAGGACACCAATTTCATAGTTCTCGCTCTCAGACTAAGACTCAGACTAATTGGCTAGTATCATAAAATAAATTTGAGTTTTTTTTATGGAAAAGTAAATCTTCATAAATATGATTTTGTATGTTACCACGGAGTTATTTATACTTGGTTACATAGCTATGGTTATGTTTCGGGATTATGCACATAATTATTACCAAACACCCTGTTTAAAGCAGTGCTTCTCAACATCCTAAATTGGTCCTGGAATGGATGAGCGAAGTTACCCTGAAGTCCGCTAGGGGTAGCAAGTTCTGCCGTTAGTCGCATCTGTTGCTCGGAGATGTCAGCCATTTTGTGAGATCCCATTGAATTGCGGAGTGGAACTAGCTGACAATGAAGATGTCTGAAATATTAAACTTATTAAATTATTACGATGTATCGGGATTGGTTTCCCAATAGATCGCAGAGCGTATCTTTCATTGATGAACACGGATATTTCTTCATGAGTCTTAAATTTTTATGTACTTTTTATGTTTGCTTCTTTAGGCTACCGAACTGGCAACCAATCATGACCCGTCTGTTAGACCAATCACTGCAGTTACAGAGCTATTGCTCTGTATGCTATTGTACATGGGGAAATTGAGCCATATTCAACCAACCTGGCCGCAATACAGGTTACTGGGATTTTTAAGTACTGACATCAAATATTTATAAAATAGGTACAGTAAAAAAATTTATTGTAAAGTTGACGGACATCAAATTCAAATTTAAAATTATTTATTGCATGCTGCATTGTTGTACATATTAATTAAATAAATAGGTATAAAAGGTGTTAACAAAGAAAAAATGTAGCGCCTCGTAAGGGCATAGCTAACAGAGGGAGTTTAGATAACGTACCTATGTAGGTAGTACTACTGTATATATGTAATTTAAACATTAAATAAATCGCAACAACCAGGACCGTATTATTGTTTCTTCGAAGGATGAAGGAACACAGAACTTTAAATCTGGCCATAAGGGTTTGGCCCAACATGTTGCTCCGCTACTCATTTTTTTTTGGGATATACATCCAGATTTTGCTAGAGTATGCTTGGCAATTAGTCTGAGAGCGAGAACTATGAACTTGGTGTCCTTATTTAAAATGAGCGTCGCTTTGGTTTATACTGAAATGTTTTATTGTAATAATAAATAAATAAGTACATAAAAGAAAAGAAATTGATAAAGGAAATTCCTCTCCCAAACTATAGTAGTTAGTCATCGTGGAAGTTCATTTTAATTATATGGATTATATTAAATTTTATATTAAAGCTGCTAGTATCATAATTATACTCTAATTTTTACTACACAACAGATTCTTTCAACTATATTTATAATCAGTAGGATTCAGAACCCCTCGTCCCGTCGTTTATCAACCAGTTAATTTAAAAAAAAACGCAAATTTCCTATCTGATTTTACTTAAGCCCCACCAACATAAACTGTACACCTTTTTGGCCAAAAACATTGAACGTGAAGCTACAACCAGAGAGCGTATTAAAAAAGTTCCACCAACAATAACTTAGGAATCCCCAATTGGCTTTGTAATTTCACAGGTGGCCGGCTTAATCTAACTTGGACTGTTGCCAGCCTAGCTGGCTGTTGCTATCACCAACTTTTATGGTGACAACCACAATGTGGCAACCAAATTTAAAGGACTTTATATTTGAACGAGATGTTTTATACTTCTTTTTGTTTGTTTATTCTCGATGGCGCAGTGGTAAACCGTGTAATAAGTGGTAGTGTACAATTGTTCCCCCGTGATTTCAATGTTGGTTAATGTAACAGCATTCTCGCCTCACCTTTGCCCGACGAGGATGCTGGAGAGTTTGGTAAATGTGATTATTGGTAATAGAGAATATGTAAATTTGTTTTGTGTTGTAAAAATCCTTTGATTTTTACGAAAACATTTCTCGTTTTCGTAGACTGTTAAGAGAAACCTAACTTTAATTAATATGTATATTTTCAACCTGATTTTGATGTTAGTTTTGTATCGATATTTAGTTTTTTTCTTTTCCTTTCGCACTGTTGTTCAACAAACCGTTATTTTTGTACAAGTTAGCAGTGGAAACTTTAAATGCTACTGTATTTTTTTTAATTGTTTATATGTGTGATATAAAGCTGTATATTTCCTTATTAAAATAAAATAAAAATAAAATTAAAAATTAAAAAAAGTGGTACTGGTGGTGTATTATGTGGTACCCGGTTTGCGATTACTAAGGTTAAGAAATTTTCGCAAAGGTCGGTTATCGGACGGGTGACCATGTGTCATACTGAGCTCCTCCGTGCTTCAGAAGGAACGTAAAACTATTGGTTGCATCCGGCTGCATTAGCAGTTGTACCAACCACCAATTCGCGCTGGGCCCGCGTGGTGGTTTATACCTACTTACTCGTTCTCACTATGCTCGCTCTCACTGTGCTCGTCCTCACTATTCATCCAAAGGGAAGGGTCGTGCCCCAGCAGTGCGGATATAAAATGGTTGGTGATGATTCGTTTACTCTACAGCGGGGAAGAGCTAGGCCTTAATCTTAATTGACGGTAAGTGATATCGTCACTTACCGTCAGTTGAGATGAAGCCCGAAGTTTAAAGCGCACTTCAATCAGAATAATGAACTACTAAGAAACTGGCAATACTAACATTGCTGTTGGCGATGAACTAACATGTGATGATGGTTAATAGCCAGGCAATTTTAAGTCTTATCGCCAATAGAACCTAACCTCTTAGAACAACTTACACTCTAGGAATCTAACCCCATATGGGTGGTCTTATTACTTGACCACCACTTTTTTGTTTTGAAGTGATAGTAATATCAAAAATATAATCGAAAACTCTATTGGTAGCGTTTGCGTAATATAAAAACCAATTCAGTAATTTAAATGTCGGTTTCCGGCACGTGTAAAGTTTTTTTAATCTGTGTCTAGCATCCGGTAACTTGAATGTGGCTGCAGCACGTAAAATGCAAAGAGTCTTCTATTTATCCAGCATAAAGTCTAAATATTTAAATAACCCCCTTCGTCTAGGCATTTCCATACTGCAGTCTAGGTGAAGCAATTTAAAATCTATTCCTTTAAACATACTTACCATTTCTGAAAATCATCCCTTCTCGCTTCGTTATGAGGTCTCGGGAGCTTGTTAACCCCGAGGTGGGGAAAGCAAATTTGCGGAGTGGGGGGGCGGGGCGGGGTGTGACGTAGGCCTGTCTGCCGCCATTCGCACTTCCCTGCGCGGTGCCACTGCCCCACGCTCGTTTCAAGCTCCATTCCACGGTGAGTTCCATTTTTAAATTTTGGTTTTTTCGAAATATTAGCCTTTGCTTTTCTTTTCTCAACGAGATGTGCAAGTTTTTCATTTGTTACAGCAACAAACCTCTTTTTTTATTCTGGTAATAAAAATATTTTTTATTAGAATTTTGTTTTATAAAACCTCTTTTCTTTTCTTTTTTAGTTTCTTCGTAAAAAGTTTTTTTAGCCCCGAGACCTCTTTTTGGATTGAATAAAAAATAAACTGTGATTTGTGTAAATGTTGATGTTTCTAGTGATAACCTTAGAATAGTTCGTTTGCGATAGTTAAATTATAATTCACATCAATTGAATACAAATTTTCAATTGCAGACGGAGCTTTCACGGGACTGCAGCTAATCGATGTAACCATGGTGAGTTTCATTATTAGCTAAACATTTGAACTTGTCTATGGCAACGACCCCCTTCGATACATTACTAACTACCATTTTACTTTTCGAATACTTTTCAATAAACTTAAATGATTTTGATGTTAGTCAACAATTGAAATTCTTTTTAAGCTGCCGTAAAACAGAAAATGTCTCGCTTACTAGCAAGTAGCGATTACTTAACTAGTATTTACCTACAGTACTTTTTGTATGTATGAATTGTTTATTCGTGTAATAATGCTTTTTGCACATGATCTTAAAAGTGTTAACACAGTGTTATCACGTATATTTGAAAAAAAAAATAACTAGGGAGGCTCATAAAATGAATATATGATTAAAATACCTATATATAAAATGTTTATATAATTTTTAACGCAAATTTAAATTTTTATACCACCAAATTTAACTTAAAATACCATACCATTACCATTAAATTTAAATACCATACGATAGCTCAATTGGAAGAGCACCTGACCCGGTATGTCAGAAGGGTGCGAGTTCAAATCCTGCTCGTGGAAATTTTTTCAACATTAGTATTTTTTTTAAACCTATATATATCAAGATAATAATTTTTATTAATCTTATATTATTTTTATTATTATTATTAGTCTTATATGCATTACATTAGTCTCTTTATACCTATCTAATATTGTAGTTAGTTATATAAGATCTCACTCAGTAAAGAGTAGAGCACGGTTTATTATCTGTTTGAATTTAGGTATCGTTGTATTATTGATGTAGTTCTAGTCCTAGAGCAAACTATGTTTACGTTCGTCTAGGTTATTTGTGGCTTTTGGAAATAGTATATAATACCTTTTTTTAATTTATTATAAGTAATTATTTATTTACTAGTATTAGTATTTCATAATGCTAGCAAGACTTTCATTAGTCCTGTACTAAATTATGTTGACTATTAATAACCCTTCCAGAAGACTATTACGTTTGTGTTAAGTATGGGTTTGAATCAGTACTGTAGTTAATGAGGTATGGGCATTGAACGATGATTTGTCGCATTCAACCAGATCATCTCGGCACTTCACTTTACTTATACAGGGTGACTTTTTTATCATCGTTCAAACTTCTATCATATCTATCATATCACCGTCAAGACTTCCCTGTGTGGTGCCGGGGATAAAGAATTGCACCACCCCATCTCTTCCCGTGGGTGTCGTAAAAGCCGTCTAAGGGACCATTGCAGAGGATGGGCAGCAGCATCTCTCTGAGGTTCCTCAACCTACTGTGATCGCCAACCCGCCTGCCAAGCGTGGCGATTACGGCAAATACCTCTCATATCCTTGGGGAAGGCCTTTGTCCAGCAGTGGATGTCTTTTGGCTGAGATGAGATAATGATGAAACCTTCTGAAATGACTCCCGTGATACAAACGAACAACTTCATTATATTTTGGTCGAATGAATATTGATATTTTGTATGGAACAGCTGAATTTTATTTTCGAGTTAGGGAGTTGGTCCAATAGTAAGAGTTGTTCGTTTGTATCACGGGTCATCTCAGAAGGTTTGGACGGTGATAAAAAAGTCACCCTGTATACCAACTAGCATACATTTTAGATTGCATTCAGTGGTGCACAATGAATACAAACAACATCATCAACGTCATCATTAGCCTAGGTATACTAGTCCACTGCTGGACATAGGCCTCTCCAAGTGCACGCCATCGAGCACGATCCGCGGCTACTCTCATCCAGCTCTTGCCAGCCACCTTGGGAAGATCGTCGCTCCACTTAGTCTGAGGGCGTCCTACACTACGTTTGCTGATACTTACCCATTTATTTACTTTTTACACGTTTTTAATTTGATCATTAGAATTTAAGATCAGCAACTGGTTTTAGACTTTAGCTAAATTTATATGGTACCTAAAGATTACATGCTTCCTAGTTGGTATTCTGTAAAGTTTCAATGAAATTTTATGTTAAAATATTTTTGTTTTGTTATAATTTTTAACGCAAATATTGTTGCAAACAAATTTACAAAAACACAAATAAATGTTGAAAAAATTTCCACGAGCAAGATTTGAACCTGCACCCTTCTGACATACCGGGTCAGGTGCTCTCCCAATTGAGCTATCATGGTTCTAACCAGCCCGCCGAAATACAACAAATTTTTTCAACATTTGTGTTTTTGTAAATTCTATGTTATTTTTTGGTGACGAAAACTGGCGAAGGGCACTTGGTTACTGTGTTGTAGACTGGTGCCATCTATCCTTGTTTGAATAGTATAACAATAGTTACAAACACCACTGTTTAATGGACATGCTCTCTACACACACAAATAAATCGTTTTAATTTTTTTACTGTATGATACATTTATTAAAGTACTAGCTGACCCGGCGGACTTCGTTCTGCTTTGACAGTTTTCATGACAACAAAACAAACAAATAATTTTGTATTGGAAAGTTAAATTGTCGTTTTTAGTATTTTCCGTTACTTATTATTTATATTTCTCATCGCTTAAACCTTCCCTGAACTTCCACAAATATTTCAAAATCAAAAATAGCCAAATCGGTCTAGCCATTCTCGAGTTTTAGCGAGACAAACGAACAGCGATTGATTTTTATATACCTATATAGATTATTGTGGCTCAGTTTTGTTACCGAAACGTGATTCGTTCAACAAAAGATTTCTTCAGGTTTGATATTCTTGGGATTATGCTAATGTCGCGACCCCCGTATAACGGGGAACCTCCAAATGTATTGGGGATATTGAAACCAACCACTGACTGAAATAGCGTTTTTTTATTTCCACAAGCATTTTATTGCATCAAGGATTTATGTAAGAAGTACCGATCGACGACCGTTCGGCCTTTGAAGGATTTTTATTCTTAACTTTGCTGGATTTCAAGGAAATTCCTTACTTACCGATTTTTCGGTCTTAAGATTAATCTTATCAGTTTCATATCGCAATAAACAACAAATTTAGTTTGAATATGAGTCGTAATTTTGTTATTTGTTGGGTACATAATAGGTAGGATTGGATCGGATTGATAAGTTGAACATAATTTTTGAAAAACAGAAAAAATCTAGAAATAAATTACTAAAACAAATTATACTACTATTAGGACGATAGGTATACTTTTCATCTAGACTTTAAAAAAAGTTGTAATTAGGTATGTAATGTAAGCTTAAGACTGATGATCCCGATAGGATTTGGTTAGGTATTACCCGATCTACAAGTAGCTTGCTTATATTAGAAAACTTGAGCCTAGTGAGACGTTTTAGGTTGACAATGATGCTGTTATAATATCGTATCATCACTTGCCTCTTTTGCACTGACAATTATAGTTATTGCATCATTATATACGACAAACATATAAAACATATGTAATTCAGAAAATAAGCTAAACATAATTAACAACTAGCTACACTCCCAATTTTATTTGCCGGTCGCAGCGTCCATACAAAAGGCTCGTAAAACAATCCCAATTGTACGTGTAGGTATCAAGAACACTTCATCCGAGGCCCGCCTGCCCATAGGACATTCAAATCGGGAATTGTATTATTTTTATTGTATTATTTACGTTATTGGGGTACCACGGAGTGTGCGCGCGTCGCCCCGCACGCCCGCACCAGTCGATAACGCCGAGCGCAGTACGCATGTGCGGAACCGCGCCGATAATATTCTGATTTCTCCTTTTATACATGCTAATGCGTGTTATCAAAAAAGGTCTGACCTTTGTGTCGCCCTCTTTAGGTGTTTGACAAATACCCATTATCTGTGCGGTCCTTTCGTCGAGTCTACGCAACTTAATGTCCCTTATCAAAATAAGGGTTATGACGCACGTTTACGATCGGCAATAATCAGATGATTATGCTTTAATGGTGGTAATGATAAGGCTCGCTTACGATCGTAAAGTTTAAGGGGTTTAACGTTGGTTTGGCTGAAGATGGGTGACCGAAAATGTTTGAACACTTCCGGTTTGGGAAAACACTTTGAACGAACCATATTTAAGCTTTTATTGAGGCTATGCTGAGTGTAGTTGTGAAAAGTTTGTAATTATGACATACTAGCAGCCGCTCGCGGTTTCACCCGCGTGGTCCCCGTTCCCGTAAGAATATCGGGACAAAAAGTATTCTATGTTTTAATCCAGGTTATAAACTATCTGTATGCCGAATTCCATCCAAATCCATCCATCCGTTGTAGCGTGAAGAAGCAACACATACATACACACAAACTTTCGCATTTATAATATTATTGTAATAATGAATCCTGTTATTCCAAAATGTGGACTAACACAGATACTATTTCATCTGCCTTTAATAGAAAAATGAGATAACATCAGTTCTAAACCAGGTGTGACCTTTCAGCAGACCCTTGTTTATTTATTTATTAAGCAAACAAATGCAAGTCATTGCTAGATAATGATATGTAATTATACATGAATTTAGAGATTAGATTTTAGATTTATTATGCGTGCTAAACAAATCTTTTTAGTGACTTTAAGGACTCATATACTCAATACTAGTTATGATAAGTTTATTTATATACTGTCTTACTGTCGGTAGTGACTAATTCTTAATCATCTCGCTTGAAAAGCGAATATTCGAAACAGACTGCCTGACCCGGGAAAATCCAGAGAGAAAAGATTTCTTCCCTGTCTCCCTGCAACTACGAACCTTTTAAAGGATTCAAAACGTCAGCATAAAATCTAATCTTATTATATACAATTCTTCCCTACCTACGTGTGTACAGACTGGACTGGAACAGCTTGTCTGGCAACCACTGGTGCCTTTAGAACCACTCCAACGGCAGCGCTGGATGTCCTTACAGACCTTTCACCCCTGCACATTGCAATAGAAACAGAGGCAAAGAAAGCGTTACATAGACTATAGGTAGCCGGACTATGGGACGCATCTAAACCTCTGACCAGACACACAAAATGGGAACCGTGCGATAAAATATCCCCCATATTCATGTTTGAAAAGAAATTTAAGTTCCAACCAGGAGACGAATGGAAACGAAGACCACCGTCTCCGGAAAAAGACAGCGCTATCTGGTATACCTACGATCGAAAAATTAAGTCAGGCACAGGTGCAGGCGTCTATAATAACGACTTCAAGCATAGTCAAAGCATGGGAAAATTTGCCACTGTTTTACCAAGCAGAAACTTTCGCAATTCTTCTATGCACAAAGAAGAATATAGAGTTAGCTATGAAAAAGCGCAATATATTCATCCTGAGTGACAGCAAGCTGCGCTCAAGTCACTCATATCGCCCCGAATCGACTCTGACCTTGTTCTGGAAACCACAAAAGCTTTAAACCAGCTAGGTGGACATAACAAGGTGCGATTGATCCAGATCAATCCCCATGGGTCCCTGGCCATAATAATATAGGAATCCACGGCAACGAGGTGGCGGATGCACTTGCCAAGGAGGGTTCAGAGACCCAGCTTATTGGTCCTGAGTCGTTCGTGGCACTTGCACCAAGTATCATTAACAAGGCCTTAAAAGATTACATCGAAAACAGGCACGGCATCGAATGGAAAGAGCAGCCGGGTATAAAACACTCCAAATCCTTCCTAGGTGAAAACGCCTTAGGACGGAGTAAGATCATATGCGAAGGCAGTAGAAGACAGGCCCGATTAACCATCGGTGCCTTGACAGGGCACTATGCCACAAAACAAACGCTTTACAGAATGCACCTTTCAACAAATAGTTTGTGTAGGGCATGTGGAGAGGAAATGGAGTCAATGCAGCACCTATTGTGTGACTGCGACTCTCTGGCTAGGAAAAGAATGGGACTCCTGGGGTCGGCCTATCCGAAACCGGAGGACTTCAGCCTCCTCGCTCTTAAGGACGTTGCCAAAACTTATGGCATCTATCTTTACAGAGGAGGAAGAGTGAAAGGACGGGGTTGCACAAAAGATCCCAGTGGGTCGATGTGTTACTGGGAGAGGGAAACCTCAGCAGGCCCCACTAAGATAAGATAAGATGCGACTGGACCGATTTAGATGATTTTTTTGTGTGTTGATGGGTCCCTGTAGGTATAGTAAATTCGCAATTGGACCCGGTAGATGGTTTTGTAATAGAGTTGTAGGAATTAGCTAGTAGTATCTAAAATGGTTGCGTTAATTTTTAGATTCTTAATTTTTTGCGTAATCCTTAGAAAACCATAAGTTTTGTTACTTAAATTGGATGGATACACACTTCCTCTTAATAAAGTTATTAAGTCAAAATTAGTTTAACGTGAAAATCTCTCAGCTTAGAAGCTAATAATCACAAACATATTATGTACACAGTGCAGCAACAGAAATTAGTGATTAATTAATTATTGTGCCATTAACAAAGTTAATAAGCTGCCATGTTCAATGGACCTACACGCAATAATTTTGATTTATGTTAGTAATTTATATCGGCAACGACTATATGAAGATAGTAGGGTTCAAAATATGTTTGGTGGATACTTTCATACTTATTGCTTACGCCAAGCCACCATAGGTATTCTCTATAGGTATTCTGCTTTGCTGTGTTCTGGCTTGATGGATATAAGGTATATGTAATTTTCTTGAATGTTAAGGCTTAAGGATCGGCAACACGCAAATTATGGCCAAGATTTCAATCTAGGAAAAAGTTATTTTAAATCGTAACATTTATATCAAAACTTAAAAACGCACTTTAAAAAAGACGACTTGCCCTCGCAAGTCTTTTTTTTAAATTATTTCGGAAAAATTATAGCACTATCAGACCTCGAACCCGAAAAAGAGTGCTTCTGGCATTCCGAACCAGGTTCCATAACAATCACGAAAGCTTGGTAGATGGTAATAAGTAAGTAAAACCCACTTTTGTTTCGAAAAATGTTGACAGTTTCTCCCTTGAAGCGTATTCGGCATTTTTAAATAGGCTCTAATATAACATCTTAAGGTTCAAATTCATATGTCACGAAACCCAAAGACTTTTACGAACTAGATAAAAAATGAGGGACACCGTAGCAAACAGCGGACCCCGAAGGGAACGCTGTCGTGACAAAGTTGTATCAAAATTGACGTATTTTTATGACTTGTCTAAGTTATTTTCATTATCATTAAAACTTCGAAAGTTCATAAACAGCCCTGTAAATAAATAACGGTAGCGAATATCGCGTGTCACAGAATATTTATGTTTGAATAAACGCCGCTAGGTTGTGCCGAGACAGAAGATGTCATTTCGTTTTTACCTGAAGTTGTATAATAATTTCGATTTGTATGATTGTAGGGTTCCTGCCTAGAACCCTTCTGCATGACTACTGTTATGAGCATAGATTAAATAGATTAATGTTATATGTATATCACGTGACCATTGTCATAAAACGTCATGAGTCTATGGACGGGCCGGACATGGATGGCTGGCCAAGATGGCTATGGCTTTGGTTAACTATTTGTGTGTCTTCTAATAAAACCAAGTCTAATTATAGTCCCGTGTTATTATTTATATAATACACCAACCAACACAACTACCACCCCTTATCTTGTAATGTACATATTGTACATAATAAGTCTAGACGACTACATCTTAGCCTCTGTGAATATAACTTCTTCTTAAAGTTAAGTAATATCTTTAACATCAATGTAACATGGTGCATGTTGATATTTTTGTAAATAGTGAAATATTTTCCATAAAATAAAGGCCAGATCATGAAGCATGAATGTATGAAGAAATAAATGTGAGGAGAAGCGAAAGGTTATGTAAGAATCGCAGCAAGTGGCAGGAAGTGGTCTCTGCGGACCCCTTTGGGAAGTTGGCGAGCTTTATGTATGTAGGTATGTATATAGTTACTTTTAATATTAATTATAGGTAAGTAGTTAAAACAAATATGATTGAAAGGTTCATAAAACTGCCACAAGCCCTATAATCCCTGTTTGCGACTGGATTGACGCTCTTCCCGCCTTCCTTCCTGTTTCCGAATGCGCTAAATGACAGGCGCGAAATAAAGATAAGATAAGACTGAAATAGATCATCCTAACGAGGTTACCCAAAAGTTTAATATTTTTAGAATCTCATGACTCTTGATTGAAAAGGCAGATACAAAACCTGACGCCAGATATTAATAGAAGCATTTACAACGATCCAAACTGCAACCACCATGAATTAAACGCGACAATAAATTTACTGTACAGATAATCCCGGTTATCTAACTTAAACACAGCTTTATCAGCTACCCGTTAAACAGGTGACAAACAAACAGACATAATCTAGTGATACGATATTATAACGTGAACGCAAACATTTGATCGGGCAGCTTCCGTCGACCTAATCTCGTCGGAGATAAATTCTGTATAAAATTAGATAGCAGGTCATTAAAATATCGTTGGCAATCTTATCTGTTAATGTGCCACACCGTTTAGATGGCCGTAATAAAAATGTATTTTCCTAAGCTAGGCAGTAGGTTTAACGCAAACTCGCGCGCTCAGAAGTTTTAGACACTTGGTTATTCTAGTTTTGTTTCACAGAAAGTATACTAAATGTAACAATATCTTTTTGACAATGAATAATATGCAGAAATAAATTACATAATCTATTATTACTTTGTCCTATCGAGTTTTGAGTTATGAGTTCTCTACGTGTAAACCGTAATAGATAACATGACATCACATCCGCAGCGTCACTCCATGCCCGTTACGTGCTACGTCTGTCACCCATCCGGCTATAAGTTCTAACCATATACATAGTATTTGACCACTCGTACTTTTTCTCTGTCTATGACTGATGCACTTATGGGTGGGTATACCGCAGTAATTTGTAAAACAACGTTTCAAAAGTCAAAATTGTAGTAGGCAAACGTCCGGTTACAAAAAAAAAGAAAGTTACGTTATAAATAGTGACTCGGCAAAAAGTAACTGCGGTGTGGATGCACCTTTATACATTGATATTGTTAGCGATACCCTTCTGTCTGTTGCGCTTTAATAAATTATGTTCTCTTCGTAACTCTACAAGCAGCCGACACCGAAAGTTGTACCGGAAATGAGCATTTGTCAGAACGAACAACATAAACATAAAGAAGACAAATTTGGCGAGTGAATTCGCGTATAGGAAAAATATATGTACGAAGTTTAATAAGAAGGCAGGATGCGAACAATAAATCCTGTGTCAGTGACCCCGTGACTTGAATACGCTAATTCTGTTATAGCAAACGTGTTTCATATAAAACATATTCATATGGCACAATCAACATTTGGTGTGTTTTATAGCTAGTCTCAATTAAAATGATATCAAGCCTAAAATTACGGACTCACACGTAAAATTTTACTTAGCCCAAAATTAAGGCGAGCACGATTCTAAGCGATGAAATGTTTCTGTCCATTCCCAAAAAGGCCGGCGACGTAGCAATGTGGCAAAAATGTCGTTCAATTTATGCCCAAATTTTAGTCGGGACCGGTCCCTTTTTGTTGGCATCTGCGCGCCTTGCCAAAGCTCCAGACAGCTCCACCCTAAAAACCGTTTAGACGTAACTCTTACCCTCTCACCCCCCAGTCAAATCGCATAGCGCTCTCTCTGTCTAAAGTTCGAAGCAGGACCTGTCGCCCGTCCCCTTTTCGCACGTGCGTTTGCATTGTTCTATCCTTTCTGGCTCGTAGTCGCTCGTGTATATCCGCTTCCCACACGAGGCGGCCATGATGGTGGGACTGTCAAGTCAACGCCAGTTTCGCGCGTATAGGACAGGATAAACAAGGTCCCTTTCCATCTCAGAAAGAATTTTACAAAATTCCAAAAAGCGGTGTTAATTGTGTGTATTTTAATTTATTGCTAATTAAATTTTTCGGCTATAATTTCAGATGGAGTCTTGTCTTTTTGGAGTGATTCGCTGTTGTATGAGGTTGGCGATTGCACTTCCAGATTCGGTAAGTGCCTTAGTAATTACTTTATTTCTGATTTATGATTATGTTAATATTTCTCATTGCGGTCTATTGAGTTTTGTTGGCGCTTCTCCAAATACAATATTCAGCCCATGTTATTAACATCCACAATAAATTAGAATTCAGCCTTTCCTTATCTCATAAAGAAATAAAATTATTTAGTCATAACTGGCAATAACCCCGAAATATTTGATGATATCTGTGGATCGTTGAAACGTAACGCGAATTTTGAACAGGAACTTAACATTTTGAAGATAAATTACACAAAAGAAACTTCAACTGTTTCCAAAATGCTGAGGCGTTGTTACAAATTTACCATTCAAGTACCGAAGGCCCGGGTTTTATGGGCCAGTTTTATGTCTTGCGTATTTGAGGCACCCGAGGAATGGACAATGGGCTCCGTGTACAATTTCAAAAGACAAAATGTTCCTGGTAATTGCTTTTACACTTGACGGCAATCTGTAAGCTTTATTATAGACCATTCGGCAACTTTTTGTTGGGTTTTGGAATTTGTATAGGTACTGCTGAGTTACCATTTTGAATTTATAAAATTAACGATACTCAAGAGTAGTTAGATCTAAGTATCGTCAATTTTATGACATACGTCATTGCCAGTTTGATTAAACTATAAAGAGTAGTGCCCTTACCTACCTAAACTGTAAAGATAATGTAACATTAAATACAATAGTCGTATAGGAAAGTCGATAACCACTATCCCTGAATATGCTAATACCAAATATCAAATACTACTAGTAGAGGAAATCGTCATTGCGTTAACTCTTAACTACCTATGATATTAGAGATGATAAATATAGTTAAACTCATGATCTTCTAATTAATTACATGAACTTATTTTGAAACTAACATCGTCATTAACATTAGAATAATTTTAAAATTAACATAATTTTGTGTTGAATATTAAAATTTGGCTTTTTTCCGATCCGATTATTTACTATAAAAATAAGAAATCGAAGATGAAAAAACAGTTTCATTTACACATTAGTACCTATTTACTTATTATTTAACATATAAATTCTCTTTTAAAGCGCTACCTCTTTTCTTGACAGCAGCTGTGCACACAATTATTGTAAATAATCTATCTGTTGCCATTGTCTAGCTCCAAACATATTCAATGGCATAAATGCAAATGACTACTTCACTGGCAGACACCCACATGATATTAAATAAACGGCTTGCTGTCATACATCTTTTCATTTTAAAATCGTCTGTTACAACAGTTATTGTCACCGTAGTTCACGGTTCTAACTTAACTTTTTGTTTAATTAAATATTTCATAGTACCTATGTTTAGTAAGTTAAATATTTCGAGCTTTCATTAAGTAATTTTACTTTTAATAAATGAATAGCTAAGTAGGTTTATTCGACGCTTGAATATTATGGATATGGCCCAGCTAATTAATTAATTAATGTAGCCAAAACGTAATCTAACTAATCTTAGATTTATTTTCATGCTGTTGTTGAATCGTGTAAAATAAATAAGAGCTTATTTAAAATTCCATCGTAGATACCCCTTCCGTTATAAACTATCCATTAAACAAAAGAAAGCCGAAACGAAAACCTTTCCTTTTGATCAATTAACATCTTCGTGAACAATAATTTGGTCATTAGCGCCTTCATACTCATCCAGTTCATTTAGATCTTCCGGTATTCCAATCGCATTATTTCCTAACTTCGTGGTTGGCACATTCGTATCGTCTCGCGTAAACAGTCAACAATTATGCATAGTCGACTAACAAAACGTGTAAATGGAGCAATTACCGCTATGAATGTAGGCTGCCGTACAATTAGTAGCCTGCTAATAGTTTTCATCACCAAGACTTCTAGCGATACGCTCTATGAGAACACATCATACCGAGGTCGGCTCTCGTGGTGGTCGCATCGTTCCATTGTAGTAAATTTAACAAAAACAAAACGTAATTTTTAACTTTGTTTTCGTTCAGTTCGAAATTTAAAATGTTTGCTTTTTATTTTTTTTCAGTTTTGATTCAATTCGGTGTGCTTTTTGGACCAGATGTTAGGTGAGCATATAGTTTTTATTTAAAATACCAATAGTTTTAAGGAGAGATGCGTCAGTATTGGCTTCGTGTACTACGCAAAACACTCTCTCATTTAGGCGTTCACAATGAGGCGGAGTTCACTTCTCGGGTCAAGTGTAAATGTTTGTCATTTTTAACAACTCTTGTCGTCAGTACTTACATACCATGTAATTCACCTATCTCAAATTTTCATCATTTAGTTTCGTATTCGGTAAATTTTAGTTACGTTCACAGATTGTTTAAGTATATGGTATTATAGCGTGATATCACTAACTGTCCGTGAAGTTAAATTTATTTGGCATATCTAGGTCACAAGTGCAGGCTTCCCGGGTGGAAACACATTATGTGGCCCTGCATTTATAGCACGAGAAATTTATGCTAACGACTACAAAGCAATTTTCAAGGATATAAGTGGTTGCTACAAAGCGTTAGTTTTAGAACGATCAATAAATTTAACTGCAAGTGATTGTACATACTTACTTTATAAATGTTAAAAGAATTTCAGACTTTGTAGGTTGACTTTAGGGTAAAATAGTGGAGCCATTTTTGTCTTGATACTTGAAATAGTCCTTAGGATATTTTCTTGAACTTGACGCTTAGTAGGTAATATTTTTTTGTTATCTTTTTATTATGTCTGATCACTAGTTTATTTAGTTTTAATGAACGATTTAATGACAAGTACTTTTATCATTGTATAAAACTAAAAATGAATTTGTTTTCTACAATTCTTTGGCCAAAGTCCAAAAACTGAGATTTATTTATTTTTTTATAACTTTTTTATCATTATATAACAAGGGTTATAGATATCATGTCATGTCATTTGTTAAAATTTTACTACCTATGCTAATAAAGTACAAAGTCCTACAGTTGATTTATTTCTGGGGAAACGATTACCTATTTTAAAATGTTGATCTTACATTTTCGATTTATACCTACATTGAATCAAACATCTCAGGACTGGCTTAGCAACTAGTGGGCTGAGCGCTCAACAGATTTGTTCAACAGCTGCTGTATGCCTAACATAAGAGGAGCTCCTGGTTTCCTCCTAATATGTGCAAGCAGTTGTTTGCGTAACTGGCTGGCCGGGTAGGGTAGGTCTGCGTAGTCTGGTTGGTTAGGGTCCTGTTCATTCGGTTCCCGGCTGGGGGCGGCGCTCATTGCCCGCTTCCCGAGCGCATGCGCCTCCGCGCCCCCTGACCCAGTTGCGATCGCGGATAGCCTCGTTACGCCAAGGTTGCCGAATCAACTGACGAATTCGCGGGCTCAGACGTGGTGACGCGACGCCGTGGACGGGCGAGTTTAAATATAGAATCGATTCCAAACTTATAAGGAGTCATTAAATTTTTCCATTTTTGTTACTGCGTCATCGTGACTGTCGATTGTTTGGTCGTCTTTTCCCTTCGCTTCTCTATGAACGATAGGACTGTTTTAAAGTCATTAAATTTCCTTTGTTAATGTGTGCTCTGTTTGATGAGTGGTTTTTATTTGAGCTCTGGATAGCGTACCATCTTTTATTGGTTTCAATTCAAACATCCTGTGTAGTGTTTTAAAATGAAAATAGCTTCGCTTACTGACTCAACAATGGCGACGACGGTTGTATTAATTTGGTTATTTGCGTTGATTTCAATATCTAAATTTTATAAACGTTTCATATTAATATAGAAAACGCATAATCTTTAGATAGTGAGTCATGGCTTAGTTAACTTACACGTGCGTGCAACGTAGTTGTGCAACCATTGCGGATTGCATTATTAGAAACGACAAAATTATGTTCAAAAATTAGCATACACTATCTAAAACATATGCTCCTTCCGTCAACGACGCAGTACTTATTTCCAAAGCAGCTTTCTCCATATATTTCTACGTCCTCGACGTCTTGCATTGTGTAATGTTGTTTGAGCCGTGACGACCATATTGTCAGCGTGTTTATTTTAAGCCATAGATACACTTGTGAGTGATAGATCATGATTAGTCTGTTACACGGCTAATAAAAAGCAAAAACCGGATAATGGTGATGGAAAGATTGGGACGCGATGACAATGTTAATTTTGATGGATCGCTGTTTTGACAATAGTGTCATAATAGTTGTCTGGGCGGTCTACGTATTTTGTCGTAATTGCAGTATTAGAAACTTGTTTTTAATTATTTTTTTAGGAACAAGAATATATATTTAATTTTTTTTTTGTAGTGTGCTTTTTTATAATTGGTGTTTTGTCTTTTTCCAGGTCTACCTGCCGTCAGCCGGTACGAAGGAAGCGAATGGATACAGAGAAGTTATTTTTTTATCTTATTTATTTTGAACTTATAAACTACATATTATTAATTATTTAAAAAGAAAATACTTAAGAAGTAGGTTTTTTTTGCAAAACTTTTGGTATTTTATAATAATTTCTATCTATCGCACGATATTACTCTTTGTATATGTTAATCTCATTAGGATATCGTTTATTTGAATAAAATGTATACCTATCTATTTGTCGAAAACCGAGATAGTTGCTATCTCATCTAGCATTTTGAGTCATATTGAGTTCGGATCAATACGCATTATAGTGCTGAATTTAAAAACAACACAATTTACTATGAATAACGTGTTTATTTAACAGGACACCAACAAACAGGCAGAGTAATCGTTTCTTTCATAATATTATCTATTAGAGATAGTATTATCTCTAATTAGATAGTACCTAATATATTTTTTCAAATCAATACTCACTAGTTAAAAAAAAATTAGGACTTGATGCAAAAAATTGCAGAACATAAATAAATTAAAAATTGTAGCTTCAAAAAGAAGAAAATAGTCATTTCACTATCATCATCAGCAACGACAGCTTTCCTCGACCCTCTGCTAGGCATAAGCTTCCATTCACTTCGATCACACATGTTATTTAAAACTTAACGTCTTTAAACATTATTATGTTGGTAGTTACCGTCTCAAGCTATACAATTTTCTATATGTTAAGTTTACGCGAGTTATGCTAGACATTGGAGAAACAATAAGACGTATTGTTTTCAAAACTTTATGAGACCACTAAATTAATATGTGCTTACTAAATTGATTTAATCTACTTCAACACTTCTACGGATATCTCGCGTTTATTTCAACACTTCTACGGATATCTCGCGTTTATTTCAACACTTCTACGGATATCTCGCGTTTATTTCAACACTTCTACGGATATCTCGCGTTTATTTCAACACTTCTACGGATATCTCGCGTTTATTTCAACACTTCTACGGATATCTCGCGTTTATTTTACATACTTACTATTTTAGGACGCTACTAAGACCTACAAAGACCTAAAGTGTTAAATAAGCGAATAAGCGAGCTAAATGTTTCCAGATATTCTCAAAAGAACCTACAGCATTCTCAGCATCTATTAAACTTAGTGTCATGAAACACAAAATTATAAAACCTAAAAATCTATTCAGTGGTTTTTCCAGTTATAGATTTTTTTTACAATGCAAGCCTTTAGTTTTACGGTCGTCTCGAACATAACCCGCCACCCTAGCTGCGGATATGCATTATGCCCTATAGGCTTTAAATCTAATGCCTGCCCCACACGGCCATCCAACCCTCCAACGGTTCGTTCCGTCGACTGTGTAATAGGTGGTTCGCGCAAGTTCGCCCGAGTTCAGCCGAGCCCGGATAGCCGGCTTGCAGATCGATCGGGTTCACATAGGTTCAGGATTGCGACTTTTGAGTCTCACTCGTTACAAGATCGCTGGATCTTTAAAATCATATAGACTTTACGTAAGTATTATATGATAGAGACACCTAACAATTCGTAAATTATTTACAATAACATTAGGTAATGGAATAAGGCGGTACTTACTTTGCGCAAACATATTTTTGTAGCATACAAAATGCAATTAAAATAATATGTAAGTATGTTGTGTTAATTTGTAAATTTATGCAAATATAGAATTAGAAATAAATGCAATAAATTCTGCATCTTCAGGCTAGAAGGGTGCTTGCATTTGTTTTTGGAAAGAATTTGTTTATTGCGTAACCGGACTTTTTTGGGGGCGGCGAGTAACTTAGAGTTTCTCAAGCTGTGTGATCGGAATACCGTCAGAGGGAATGACATCACGTGCTAGTGCATGCCCCCTTTCCCTACTAGATCGCCTCTAAAGGTTAGGACCTCGGCTTGCATTAACGGTGTTTGCATGCTACATCCAATTTATGCCCAAACGAAAACGTTAGCGGCATTAACACTGCGTATTATTTTAATTGCATTTTTTTATCGTTCCAGAATTATGTGATGATGATGATAATGATGATTTTTGTGTAAAGGAAGTTCAAAAAATTCTGCTCTCTCTGATCCAGTGTGTATCAAAATTTAATATTTTAACTAGCGTTCAATTAATTGGAGACACAAAATTCTACAAACATGTCACAATAATCACCGGTGACTTATGATGATGACGACACTAATAACATTTGTAGTTATTTTGGGAGAATTATATTACATTGGTTCATAAATTACAATTCTTGTACAAACACCTTGTATACCATATTTAATATTGGAGGGTTAGTAAATAGTGTTTAGCCAGCGTAAGAGTATTTATTTATGTAAAGTATATTTATTGTTCTAAAAATAACTTATAACAAATCGACTTTAACTTACCAGCCAGCTTGCCTGTTGGCGACCGGTGTTTCCCATTTCCAGATATCAAGATCAACATTTGGTGTCCCCAGGCACCAATATGTTTAGCCAGCGTTAAAGTATTTATATAAGTAAAGAATATTTATTGTTCTAAAAATAACTTATAACAAATCGACTTTAACTTACCAGCCAGCTTGCCTGTTGGCGACCGGTGTTTCCCATTTCCAGATATCAAGATCAACATTTGGTGTCCCCAGGCACCAATATTAGTGCCCTACATCTACCCTGTAGATCCGAATTTGTTTGAAGTGAGGCGACAAATTCGGTTCTAGAGAGGTTTGTGTGGTGCATGCACGGCAACTTTCAAGTCAATCGCAGATTATGATGGCTGATATGAAGAGACGAAGATTTTTACGAAGATATTTGCTGTAAAACTGTTTGTGTGTATAAATTAACAAATTGTTTTATCCTACTGTGGTGTAGATGTAAATAACAACACCAGTTTCACTTTACTTTGTGTCATCATCATAATCATCATCATCTCAGCCAAAAGACGTCCACTGCTGGACAAAGGCCTTTACTTTGTGTATTAGCATTAAATTGTTACAGTATAATATAAATCGATGCTGATGATCGATGGGCTATCTAGCTCTTGTCTACCACTGTCTGCGACTGTGTCAAAACGTTGCAAACCTTTTTAATTACTTATTCGATGATTCCAATACTCATCCAAACTAAAGGCTTACATACAAATAAATTAAACTAACTTTTACACAACCTATTGCATACATCTTTTCATGCTTTGGTGATCCAAGTTACGGTGCTCTAATGGGGTCTGACGCAAACTCTTTAGGATATGACCACGGATGGTAGGTACAACTTGGCCGAAACGTCGGACATTTTAAAAAGTATGCCTAGAGTTTTTGTTAAACCCCATTATAAGATTGTTATTATTAATTTGTATTTATATCTTGTACCAAAATCTTAAATCTATAGAAATCTATGGCTTAACTTGCCTGTTACATCCTTATACTAACTTATCTCAGTGGTTTGAAGTTGATAGAGACTTACATCTAAAGTCAAAGATAAAGTAAAAAATCTGTGCCAAACTTACTACTACTTACTTTGGTACTTTTGTTTTTAAAATGACTTCATCATAAGTCAGATCACACTGATCTCAAATATTCTTATATGATATGAACAGGCCCCAGGCTAATCTTAATTTACCGTAACCAAACGCTGTTAACTATTGTTGTTTGTTATTTAAAACTTTTCTATATATTCAAGTGATTCCAAAAATGTGTGCCTATTATATTGATAGCACAGGCAGCTTGGACCTTTTTGATTATAGTCTTTTTTAAAGTGTTCGAAACTGTTTAAATACAAGAACTCTCTGTTTCTATGTATGCAGAATTTGTATTTTGATTGACTTTTTAATGAATTCTTTGTTTATTTCTCGTGTTGTTGTGTTTCTTTTGCACCTTTGTACAGTTCAGTGGTGTTCGGTGCAGTGTCCCAATATCCACGCCACATTTCGTAAGTTGATCGTTGCGAACATAACTACGGTTCACTTGCGAATTTGTGTACGATGTCGTCCCTGACGATGGACACTGTGACATTTGCACCGCAACTAGCATACACTTTAACTGACACTCCAGCAGACACTAAGGTAGTGGCGCCAGCGTTCAACAATTTTAGACCACTATTCGACACATTTTTCATTGTAAAAAAGTTTGGTCATCATCGAAAAATTTGGTCGTCATCGAAAAATTTGGTCGTTATCGAAATTTTTCGGAATGATAGCTAGGAAGTAAGTGGTCGGTATTTATTTGTATTTATTGTGGTCGGTGTAAAATCAGAGTTTCTCCCGTGTTCTTTTAGCAATAACACGTGTTGTGAGACTCCATTTTAATTCAAACTACCGTACAATAAACGTGCTTTAAAAATATAAAAATTTGGTCGTCATCGTAATTTTTCGGAATGACAGCTAGGAAGTGGTCGGTATTTATTTGTATTTATTGTAGTCGGTATAAAATCAGAGTTTCTCCCGTGTACTTTTAGCAACAACACGTATTGTGAGACTCCATTTTAATTCAATCTACCGTACAACACTAAACGTACTTTTAAAATATATACCACTTGAGATTGGCTAAATGATAAAATGATATGATAAATGATACCAATTGCTGACCCCAAGTTTTAACTATTAAAGGAAAACATGTCAATCACTGGGTCCTGTCGAGCACTGGCGCCCTTACCTGTTTAATACTTATTTAATTTTGTATAACATATTTCTAAAAACACTGTTATCAATAAATATTTTGTATTTGTAATTTGTTAGCCATTGATGACCGATGACCACTTTGAGGATTCAAAATTTCTTTCAAACAACTTTACAAGTACAGTCAGCAATAAAAGTACCTCAATGCTTTAATACTTTATTAAAGTAGGTAAGTATTTAATCGAACACCTCAAGTTATGTTATTAGGTATGACACGATAATAAAATGTTTAACTACTTTCGTTGCTGACCTGAATGTGTGACTGTTTCTTGTATGAGTGAATCACAGTTAAAATGTGCCTCCTTTTCAGCGCAGCGTGAGTACCTGTAATTGACCGATGTAATTTTTAGGTTTCTATAGGTTTTTCACAGTAGGTCTTAATCACACAATGTTACAGGTTACAGTCTAGAATAGAAACGCAGAATAGAATAGCAGCCTAACTCAGCAAATGCCAAGCAGCGTGGACACCCAACGCTGGGCTTCTGTGGCTACCTTTAGCGAGGAAGTACCGCTATGCGACCCACACACCATATAAACAAACACCTATTTTAATTACATACTAGATATTATAATAGGTCTTTACCTATGAAATTGCCGTTTTGGATAAAGATTTTTTATACAGTTTTATTTTTCATACTAACGTTTTTTTAATTTTCTAAGCATCTATTTATTGTAACACTATAAAAATTGTAGAGTATTGTGTTTGTTTCACTAGCTAAATATTGCAGATATTAAAAAGAAAAAAATCAAGTCCCTTCAAAGCTACAATGAAACAAAAAGACAATTCCGCGAACAAAAAAGTTAGTCAATTTAAAAAAAAAATTAAGTGATAAAGACACAAAATGAATAATCATTGTTAGTCCTGAAGCCTAAGTAACATAGTCCTAATTGAAGGTGTATAACAATATTAACAACCGGTATTGACTTTTAGAAGTAATACACCTATTAATAAGTGAGAAAAAAACGGCAATTTCATAGGTAAAGACCTATTATAATTTAAAAATAAACATAATTGTATTATACTAAGATTGAAAATACTGTAACTTTATTATATTCTACTCGTATCTGTCCAAAGGAAATGCAAATTCAAAACTGTCGCGAGTATACTTTGTTGAGTTTTTTGCCAGTTGTTCTCAGTTTAATGTCTCCTTCCGTAGACTTACGAGCCGATGGCGTAGTGACTTTAGTAATGGCTCAAATGTAGCCTAAAAATAATAACATTTTAAATGGTAAAGAGATATGTTTATATTCTATTTAACAATTCATTTTACAATGATGTGTTTTTTTTAAAGCTGTAATTATCAAATGTAAACAGTGTCATGACACCACAAAACAAATGTATATTTTATTCTTGAAATTATTTTAAATTTAAATATGGCATCTGCGGAAGACCAGCGTCGTGGTTAACACGAGGACATATGCTGAGCGGAAACCAATTTGGTATATGCAAAAGTGATTTTCCTGTGTTTTGAATGTATATGTGTAAATGTAACAAATAAAGATTTATTATATTCTATTCTATTCTATTCTAAACATATTTACAAGAAATAGGTACACTACATTGTATTTCTCATTTTCTTCTTGAACTATCCCTTTAGCGGCAATTATATAATAATATATTAAGGTAACTATTACAATTCTAAGCTTTACCATAACAATAGTATAAGTCAAGAAAAATAACGTACCCAGAAAATACTAAAACAATACGTTAAATCTTTGTAATACATTGTATTGAATATTAAAAGTTGTTATGTTAGTAAATGGATCAAACTGAATATTCCGTGTCTCATTTCTTATTACCTAAATACTTATTACAATAAAATAATTTGCCAAAAACATTAAGGCACTGTTCTAGAACTGTTACAAGAAACTCTTGCATGTTAATGGAAAATCTGTGACATTTTGTAACTTTTCTATGGGCATATTATCATTGAATCCAACTGGATATCAACCATTGGCTTTCTTGAATCTTTTGCAATGCAAACAATTATTACTTACACTTACTTTCTATAAACCTTCTATTTATGTAAGTATACCTAATTACAAGTTATTGGCAATGATTGTGTTTTGTCATGGGAATCTAGAAAAACAGGACAGGGCGCTATGGCGCTCATTAGGGGAGGCCTATGTCCAGCAGTGGACTAATATAGGCCAATGATGATGATGATGATGATGATGATGGGAATCTAGTTTTTTGATATAGATATAGATATTTGATAGCACAACGCAATTTACAATTGAAACAGAATTTATACCTAAATCTATGAAAGCTATTTTTAAAGTAACTACGTCAAGGGCGGCCTCTGGGTTTTAGTGTTTTACAAGACATAGGTATAGTATAAAAATAGATGTCATCATCTGCACCAAAATGTGTAGCATTACCAAATTAATATTTATGCAAGTTTCACAGTATAATCAATACATCGAAAAGCATGACGCCAAAACGAAACAACTACAATCCGAAAGCGTCGCGCCGCGCCGTAGCGCATTGCTACTGAAGCTTTACATTTACAAATCTACTCGCCACTAGATGGCGTTACTCTACTTTAAAATAAGACAACTTAAATACAGTAGTTTTTCCCACCAGACGGCGCTGTATGAATTTTATTCTACAAAACCAAAGAGAGTACATACATTTTAAAATTGCTGTATAATGCAATACGAGCTATTTTAAAAATATGTTTATTGTTCTCATAATTCAAAACTTTAAATTATGTTGTTTAATCAAAAGCTAAAATGCTAGGTACTCATACCTAGGTACCTAATCACTCCTACATAATAATATTGCAATATGTGACTGTTGCCTGATAGAATAAAAATAAAATTTGTTTGTCGGTTGTCATGACATAAGTAAAGAAAATAGGATTTTAAAACAAAGTTTTAGTATGATATAAAATTAAAGTAAGACATCAAAAAAGCATACTTTTATTTACTATTGATATCTTTTTATAAATACTTTTAATATCAAAAAACCTAAGCTATTTCTAGTACAATTTTACAGAGCGGACCGAGCAAGTACCAGGAATGTATAAGGAGAGAGGAAGATTAATGGGCAGCGGTCCGACCGCGAGCGTTTGACAAGCGCAGGTGTGCTATTTTCATAATTGGCCGACCCGCGCCCTTTCGGCTTTCGGGAAACTTGGTGTGTCTTGAGATATGAGGTGCATTAGACTATATTAGGAGTATTATTGCCTATATAGAATTCGATGAAAACACTAAGCAAACTCACGCTGAGAGTCAGTTTTTTTAATCTTTAGACTATACCTATTAGGAGTATAAATGCCTATATAGAATTCAATGAAAACGCCAAGCAAATGCTTGCTAGGAGTCGCTATTTTTTTATAAAGTCGTAGAACAAATTTGTATGTACGGTAGTGGAAACAATGTTCGACAGAAACCTGTGATCGACCTTTTATTCCTTTAATCATTTATAATCATCATAATCAGCCCACATCAGTCCACTGCTGGACATAGGCCTCTCCCAATGCATGCCAATGAGCCCGATCTTCGGCTACTTTCATCCAACCACTTTCAGCCACTTTGCGTATATTGTCGCTCCACCGCGCCGGAGGGCGTCCTACACTACGTCTGCCGAGTCGCGGTCTCCACTCTAGAACACGTCTACCCCAACGGTTATCGGTCCTGCGCCTTATATGACCAGCCCATTGCCACTTCAGCTTGCTAATTCTAAGAGCTATGTCAGTAATTTTGGTTCTCTGGCGAATTACTTCGTTCCGGATTCCGATTCCTTAGAGTAACTTTATAATAAGGATCAGCAACTGATCCTAGTCTTTAGCAACAGCCACGGTATAGGATATCTAAACAAATGCTTTTATTTGTCACTTCTAGCAACGTTATAGGGCAGTCTCAAGTGGAGGAGACTGGGATATTTAAAAATGTAAGTCCCCTCCACTGGTGACACGGGGGACAACTGGGAGATTTTTATAAAAAAAACCCAGTTGTCCCTCAAGGGGACAAACGCCAGAAGGGACTACTGGGATACACTGCAGTTGAATACGGACTGCTTCCTAGCTGTCGTCCTGTAATATTTCAATCAAAATCTATACTAACTTGAAGATATTATAGATTACTAGCTGACCCAGCGGACACGAAGTCCGCTTTGACAGTTTCCATGACAACAATACAAACAAATCATTTTATATTGGAAAAATTTCAAGAACTAAAAAAAAATTTGGGGTGGACTACTCTTATCACTAAGAAAAATAGATTACGACCTATGAGATCTACCGAACATACATGTAAAATAGATTACGACCTATGAGATCTACCGAACATACATGTAAAATAGATTACGACCTATGAGATCTACCGAACATACATGTAAAATTTCATAAAAATCGATCGAGCCGTTTCGGAGGAGTATGGCAACTAACATTTGACACGAGAATTTTATATTTATACTCGTAGAAGACTAGTGGCCGCTCGCGGTTTCACCCGCGTGATTCCCGGTTTCACCCGCGTGGTTCCCGTTCCCGTAGGAATATCAAATAAAAAGTATCCTATGTGTTATTCCCGGTTATAAACTATCTGTATGCCGAATTTCAACCAAATCCATTCAGTAGTTTTTACGTGAAAGAGCAACAAACATCCATACTTACAAACTTTCGCGTATATATTTTGATTGAAATATTACAGGATGACACCTAGGAAGCAGTCCGTATTTAATTGTTGCTAAGACTAGAATCAGTTGCTGATACTTATTCTAAATGATTAAATGAAAAAAGGTCGATCACTTGTTGATAATTTGGCGATGAAAACTGTGTTAAAACTGGGCTTAAAATGCCAAATACGGGTGCCACTACCTTAGCAATTGAATTATAACCTCATTATGATCAGCCTATCCTCTTTTCAGTTATCTTAGACCACAAACAGTCCCACTTATTAATTAGTAATAGGTAGTTATAGTAAAAAGGATTACGTGGTGAGTATAACTAAAGTCCTATAGTAATCTTAGTATAACCAACCATCACACTACATGGGATCACATCAATTCAATACATCGCCATACTGCAAATATTAACAAATTTAAGATTAAAATGACAATTTAAAATTTTATTTTATTTATTTTAGATAAGTTTAACTTTTTCCTTTTGTTCCTTTTGTCTTCTGTTTTACTCTCAGTTATATTATACTTATATAACATTGTATTTTTTTTTAAATAGACTTTTTATTAGCGCCCTTTATCATCAGCTACCTATTCAGTCAGTAACAAAGCCTATTTCCATGTTAACTAGCGCTCTATATCATTTTACATAATCCTAGACAAACTTCATTATTCAGCACCAAAGCCAAGAACCAGACAATCTCGAGTTGGACACGAAATCTGACACGCAGGGCTCACCTACACCAAATGAGCTCGATTAATCACAGCCCAGAACTTGCTTCACTTGCTTTAACTTAAGCACTCCTAGACACATGGTCGAGGACTAAAGCCTTTGCATCTGTGCCAAAACTAACGATCTTGTGTTAAAAAATCTCAAAGGAAGATGTTACTTTGGTGTTACTCGAAATTTGGACCGAGAGATATTTTATCGAGTGATTTTTCAAACCCGTTTGCTTTTTGTAAACTCTAAAAATAGTTATTGTGATATATTTCTACAAGGTCAAGGTGGGGTCCTTTAAACAAGGCGTGAAGAAGCATCTTGTGAGCCGGCAGAGTGAGGTTGACTGATGCTGCGTTGTTTTCATGCTGCACCAGTTGTCTTCGCGTCTGGACTCCATTTCCACTTAACATCAGGTGGTATGGAGACATTTGCCGGGCTAGGTATAAAAAAATTATAAAAAAAGTGGACCAACGATCTGGTAAAGGTCGCGAGAAGCCGCTGGATGCGAGCAGCACAAAACCGGTCGTTGTGGAAATCCATTGGGAAGACCTTTGTCCAGCAGTGGACGTCTTTGACTGAGATGATATTGATGATGACGATATATTTCTTATCAGAGTATGTAAATTACTACTAACAAATTTGAATAAAACAGAGGATTTAAAGAGACCGCAAATTAAATGACGATTACGATAATTTTACAATAAAGACTCGCTTTTTATTAGATTGTTTGTTATAAATAATGGTACATCGTGTCGGAGTGATTACAATCGTTGTGTATTTATCTTACTTGTGAGAATGATTATTTATCTGAGATTGATAAGTCAAGCTCGAAGGACATAAAACATGCCTTAGTACTTTAGTAGTTTCTACAGGTACCTACGTATATAATACAAACAACTGAGTACGTGACAATATAATTATTATTATCTATGAAAAGTCTACACAGCCTGAGTGACCAGTGTTTTTTAATATATTTATTTTATTTTTATTTTTAATTCAGAGTTTGTCTGTAAATACTTACAAACAGAAGGCATAGTGACATTCATAAGAGCTACGCTATTAATAAGCCTTAACTGAATAAATGATTTAGAATTTTGAATTAAATTACATTTAAAATATAAGCTGCTATTTATTAAAATATATCGTCTTTCATGATAGACTTGAAATACACGGCAAATTGAATATATAAACATTAAACATTTTAGAGCACCAAATTCCAAATATCACACGCAACACTTTCGCATGCGAAGTCGATCGACACCAAAATAGTGATGCCTACCGAAAAAATTGTGTAACTGAACCGACGCATTGAAAGCAGGAAGGGCGCCGTCAAAAATTACTATTATACCCGCCACATAATTAATGAACTGCTTATTCAAATACATTTAAAACTATTATTCATACCGTTTAGGTTTGAAATGTTCCGACCATTTCTTTGAAAGGACTCCTTAAGGTTATTAATTAAAAATGTTACCTTATGCGATTTTTAAATGGCTCCATCTCGGTTGAGGCGGAACGAATGTCGAGGGTAAATATTTTTGTTATAAGTACTTCACCTTATAGGTAAAGTATTATTATTGAGACAATTTGAGTACAAGTTACGAGTAGGTATTTTGATTGTAATCTGTAATAAATATATACTGTATACGGTTAACATTAAACGTATACCTGATCATATCCTCTTTGTATGAGAAACGAAGAAAACAAAAATTATTGAATACCTCAAGTATTTTGTTAATATACAAAAAAATATATCAACGATAATTAGTTTCAAAACCTAAGTCATCATCATCAGCTCGTTTTGTGTCCCCACTGCTGGGACACGAGCCTTCGGGGGCATAATGGATAGGAAGAATGGGCCATAAACTACCACGCGGGCTCAGTGCGGATTGGTGGAAAAACCTAAGTGTAAGTAATTAAATAATTCATATACCTACTTCTTGTCTGCCAACCAACAGCCATACAAAAGAAGAATCTAAGATCTTACAAGTATAAGAATCGTACTAAAAGCTCGATCTCCTTATATGACCAGCCATGTAGACCTCCCCTACGTGTGTTTTCTGTATATCCTCAATGCAGCCTAGCCAATCCTCGTCAGGCCAAGTCATGATGGCTAAGAAAGATTTCCTGGTGATTTTCGCTACTTCTTCTTGATTTTTTCGTTATTTAACTATTAGATATTTGACTTTCTTTTGTATTGGTAGATATATATTTTATTAAGGTAACTGAGCAGCCTAATGGCGAAGTAGCTTGCCCGTTCATGTTGTAATATTGCATTTATAATGCTTTGGATAACCGTATTCAAATTTGACACTTAGCGCCAGTCTTTCACAATCTACATATCTTTACGCACCAAATATTGTTTTCCTTACTTAAAGTCTAAGTTTGCATACATACTTACTCTCACGTCCTCCTTTTTGAGTATACATGCTGTTACATACATTGTTACTCAGATTATAGAGCAATAGCTTGTAATAATATATCCAAGTGCTACCGGGAGAGCAAAACTAAGATAAGATTAAAAACTGGGATAAGCCTAGAATCAGCGAAATTGTTTTAGAAGACTGCCTTATATAGTACCTACTAGCTGTACCCAGACCCACCGCGTCGCATCACGTTGCCCGAATGCGCTAGTAGGTACTTCATATTTGCTAAGCGTTTTTTCTGACTTTGCTCAGCTCTTAAGGGTCATAGCCTGATGTTACATAGCCTATAGCCTTCCACAAAAATTGTGCTATCAAATGGAAAAATATTTTTTTAAATCCGACTGATAGTTCTAGAGATTATCGCGTTCAAACAAAAAAGCAAACTCTTCAGCTTTGTATAGACGATAGCAACATGGGAATCGACTGCTGCTTCTAACACCCATGTATTGGAAGTTTCACACGGTTTCATTATCGCCCATAGAAATTGCGTTTCTCGTAGAAAACCCATTGTTATTTGCTTTTGGCACACGCTTTTGGCACCGATCGTTACAGAAGGGTTGGAATTGGGACGATAGACTGTCAACTGTAATCCGGGATCAGGAATTATGCTTATGTACGGCTTAAAATTATAGCTAAATGTATTTGGGGATTCTCGATGTATATACGCCGTACTATGTCGCCTTTGATGTAGATAAAATAAATACTAAAACATTTGTGATGTTTGTTTAAATACTTATTAGTTCGTACACAACGACAAAGTTGAACTTTTTAGAGTATACAGTTGGCTTAGCCAAAGTAATATTAAGAAAACGATAGCGAAGTTCGAAAATAATAAAATGTATGGGATTGACATAAGCCGCGCTAAATCACGTGGTCAATCTTATTTATACTTGTTTTCTTAATGTTACTTTGGCTACCGCCCCTGGTAAAGTAAGTTAATTCTAGGGGTAACCCTAGAATCAGATTTCTTCCAGCAGAGTTAGATACACACTGTTAACACAGTCAATACATTCATAGCGTACATCCAACATAGCAAAGGAACAAAAAAAAATTGATTTCGTGTAGGTATGTAGGTATAACCTAAAGAGGTCTAATGGGAGTACTGTTTTACCAAACGGTGTTATCTAGTTAATTAGTAATATTTCCATAGGGAAGGCTCGTGTCCCAGCAGTGGGGACTTTAAAAAGTTTGCTGGCGGTAGTGGCGGCGTTATTATTATACTACGAATGCAATAATTTCTTACTGCATGACCGCTGAAAAATTACAGTCATGATCATTCATAGACGGAAAACAATTTGACGATAAAAACGTCAGCCACAAATGATGACCGAAAAAAACAATAATATTGTTCAATAAGCGGCATCTGGCTCAGCTTGTGCTGCTTGCTATATCACACGCATTCATGAAAAAAATTGGAAAGACTAATTTTAAATATCTGACTGAAAATAATATCTGTCCAACGTCTTATGTTTTTACGAAAATATTTTTTTTAATGTTGCTTATAGTGATTCTATAGCAGGAGCGTTAGTTTTCAGCCTGATCCAGTATCTAGCTATGAAAAGTCTGTTGTGAGCAGAGCGTGCAACTAAAACTCGGGATTACGTATACAAAAATGTATGTCGTATACATATGTGTAATACGCGATGTATACAGTAGGTATACGGAATTTGTAGCGGGCACCACAGGCAAGAGTGCGGTGTGTGCAGAGCGTGCAACTAAAACTCGTGATTAATGGTGAGCTGACGGCGGGCGCCGGCCGACGACTGCGGGCGCGCTGCGGGCATAGAACAGCTACGGTGCAGACAGGACTAATGACTACTGACATTTCTTATTAAGAAACATAACTTACAAACAAGAACCAAAGCGTTCTGAAGCGAACCAAGAACATACTTACTTAACCAATTAAAAAAGTATATTCAAAAGCGCAGAGGAAGTTTTCGAACTACTAGCTGCCACCGTCGCGTACCTATCTGCTATCGCACCTTCCGCCAAGGCACAGAGCTCACCCCCATATCCTTGATATCTGGAAGCACAAAACAACGCGTTTTCGCGTTCGTTCCTGCTTCTCCCTTCAAAGGTGTTTCCCGTGCGCTCTAACATGTAATTCTCATAAAGCGTATAATTAGGGCTCTTACAGTAGGTAACGATAAAGTAGCTCCCATCAGGTGGCTCGCCTGTACGTTTGCCGTCTTTTAGTAAAAAAACGATGTCTTCTAATTGAGAGCTCATGACAACAAGCCTATGAATGCTGACAACATTACCCCTTTGGATTGCCAGGCATATTCATAGTCATATAATTAAAATTGAAAAAAGTGTAATTTAAGCAGACAAGGCTACGTGGAGTCGGTTTTGCCGCGTTTCGTTTCTGTCACTGACTTTCGTAGTCAGCATTACCGAAAACAACGTATCAACATTATTAGACAATATTTTGAATCTTTTGAAAGTTCAATTTTAATTATATGAAACGATACGTCCTGTCGATTTGTGCTCATAGAAAATAAATTAAAATATTTTTTTTATTTTTAAGAAAGTCCAGACAGCGGAATGGCCAAAAAATATTTGATTAGTTGCTGTGCTTTATTTTAAAAAAATGCCCTTTAAAACGATGTTTTATTCAATCACATAAATAAGAAATAAATCATTTGTCAAGTAATACGTTTTAAAATGAAAGTTGGTCAGGTACTTCTTTTTTAAAGTGAACTGTTTGTCAAATAATACGTTTTCAAATAAAAGTTTGTTAGGTTTTATTTTTTAAATTGTATTGTTTGACAAACTTTTCGTTGTATAATAATGAATTGACAAATCATGTTTTTGACTGTCGTTGGTTGTAAAGTGAAAATTTGTAAAGTAGTTTTTGGTGAAATGGATGGACCCCTTATAAAAGGCATAGGAAACAGTAATAACTCGAATATTTTGCAAGCCATTAAATAAAACAATAAAGTCAAATATCAAAAACCTATAAAAGAGAAATAAACGGAAATTCAAAATATGAAACACTTAAGTTAGGCATAAACAGAGAGTCGCATCTGCAGTTCTGCACCGTTCACGCAATACTCTATGACACTACTAAATCGTTTCTCCAGGACTTGATTAAAAGTTCGCTGTGCAATGTTGCAATGGGATTTCGATATGGAAACTTTATTGTTACAAGTCTCAAGACGAGCGTTGTAAACAAAGGTCTGTATTATATTGTTTATTGTGTGGTGACTAACATAACTAGTTATTGCGAAACTCTGAATTATCAAATAATAGAAACTGTCTATTTAACTACAACTGTTTAGTAGGCTTAGCACGATCTTCTGTCGAAATCTTTAAAAAAAGTCGTGATACTGCCATGAATTCTATAAAGAGGCATCTTTCAACTGATATAGTTCTTTAATTACCACAGTTGCACAGTACCAATTTCGATAGTAATATTTTTTTTACGGTAACAAGTTTTCCAACACAAATGCAGGACGCTTAGATGATATGCAACGCTTTACTACAAACGAAACCTAAAACGAATCTTAAGTGTCGTTCCTAAGTACACTAGGTTAGTAGCCATAATACTAATCATCATCAGCTCATTTTGTCTCCACTGTTGGGGCACGGGCCTTCCCTATGGATGAATAGGGAAAACAGGCCATAAACCACCACGCGGGCCCAGTGCGGATTGGTGATTGTTAACGACTGCTAATGCAGCCGGGACCAACGCCTTTACGTGCCTTCCGAAGCATGGAGGAGCTCGAGATAATACATTTTTGGTCACCCATCCGATGACAGGCCTTTGCGAAAGTTGCTTAACCTCAGCACTCGCAGACCGGGCGCGTTAACCGCTGCGCCACTGCTATTACTAATATATATTTTATTTACTGACTTTGTAGTTGTTAAATATCTTTCTGTATCTCATCCTAAGAAATCCAATCAGGTTTCCTGGTCGAGCCCAGGAAAGGTATTCACCATTAGATCACATAAACGAAAACTGGAATTTGTATATCATCAAAACAGAGCCTGGTGCAGTCGAGGTAGTTACAATTTTACATTCAAAGTCGTAAATTCAAATTCAAATTCAAATTCAAAAACATTTATTCTAATATAAAAAAGTTACTAACATAGAATATGTTAAATACTAACACATTGAGTCTAGGTCCCTTTAATAAATAGATATTTTATATTCTGTTATATTCTTTTACTTTAGACTAAAATGCTACGTCAAGTAGGACCCAGTTCAAAATGTGAACTGCAACACCGATTATCGACCTACCCTATGGATGGATAGGTAGAAAGGGCCATAAACCACCACGCGGGCTCAGTGGATTGGCGGTTGTTAACGACTGCTAATGCAGCCGGGACTTTACATGCCTTCCAAGGCACTGAGAAGCTCGAGAAGACAAGTTTTTGGTCACCCATCCATGTTATAAATAATAATATTTCTATATATACAGTGGTTATGGTATGATGTATGTCATCGATACAGCGAGTGTAATCTATTGACAAACGAAGAAACTTGAAAATTTGCCATACAAATTTTCGTTTTCGTTAACTTGATCGCATGGTTGAATTGGGACTTTCTAGGAATTTTTTTTCTCTTGATAGCCATACCAAGAGTCGACTTGTAATTTATTTATTTATTTATTTATTTATTTAATTATTTTAATTAATACGGATAAATCCAATTACATTAATTAACAATACCATACAATAATACAATAATACAATACCTTATAAATGGATTACAAAATAAAATAATAGTAAAAATAATCAAAGAAATTAACCAAAACACAGTCATACATCACGCTCACAAAACCTCAAGCATACTGACATAATATACGTGAGTCCATCCGCAAAGAGGTCAATTTCCGGATTATCATCCAAAAGAGCGTTGAGCGCTGCGAGGATACGCGGGATAGGTGACGCAGGAGAATGCCTCTGAACATTCAGTCCGCCGTTTGCTGTATTTTTGCAATAAAGAATAAATAAATAAATAAATAGTGAAAATACTCGTACTATAGGCACTCAGAACCTTGATGTTGTACTAAGCCAAGACTAGGATATCACCCCAATTGGCACTGTCTACCGCTGATACAGTACAATGATTAAGCACAGCAACATTGTCAGACGAACAAGGGTTAACCCGCTGACTCACGACTGGGAGTATCGAACGGTAGTTAACGGCTGCCGCGCCATATGGGGGGTTTGATTCTCGGTTTTATTATTAAACTTTTTTTTGTTTTGATCTATACCTTAACCCTACTTACCAATTGCTTTTGGGAAGTAGTGAAAGTACTACGTATAGGAAAAGTCCTATAGTATGTTTTTGAAGGTTTATTTTGTATAGCGCTATTTTTATAATTAGGTTGTAAAGGTTATTAGAGGTTATTCAAATGACTAAAATTTACTCTTTGAACATTAAATGGAAAATCTCCTGATAATAAAAGTTTAACTGAAACATCAGTAATTTTAAAAGATATGCCTAGTGTGCTTCAAATTCAAATTATTTATTTGTAATAAATGTGGCAGGTACATTACATAGGTGGAACAGGTTAGGTTGAGCATCGCACATTAAGCTAAAGTATTAGCATACAAATATTTAGTTAATATAATAAAAAGTTAAAAATAACTTAAACTAACTAAACTTAAACTAAGAAATTTCAGTTAAGCCTCGTTTAAAAATGTTACATACATGTGGCATGCTATAAATTATTTGATTAATTTATTATAATTTGTCAAATAGTTTCAAAAGAAAACGAGTGAATATAATTCGGGATGGTAGTTCTAATGATCTCTTGTACTAAACCTTTTTGCAAATAATCTTGACAACTTTTGGATGAGTAAGTTTGAAGGAATTGAAAAAATTTTGGTATCTACCATAATACAAAGCTTGCCAAAATCTCATTCAATCTAGGTACAAAGAAATGCATCAATTTGCATGCGACCGTCTACGTATTCGTGCAAAAAGCATTAGCTTTCTTTGTAGAGCAACGATTCGCCTCCCCAGAAGCAGTGGTTGATTTATTGCCTCTATACAACCCTTTTGCGATTTGAAACAACAACAACTACCGTTCTGTTACACTTTTTGACAGTTTACTTTTTAATTTACGGTGCACACATAGGTGGTCTCCTCCGGCCGTTCTGCAAGTCACCAGTCTTTGTAGGTCAGTTACTGTTTTCCTACATATCGACACAATAATGGCGGCTTGACACCGCACCTCAAACTTTGCTGTTAAATGCGATGAGTTTCAGTTTCGAACAAGCGACTGTGGTGTTTCAGTTCGCTGAAAATTTTCTCTTGCAATGATTTAAATATTATTATTATTTTAAAATAGCATTCATTGTCATCAGTCTAAGAATTTTCTACTACTACTACGGTCGAAGCTTTCCATATGGACAGTTAGTTCACACGCCTGCAAATCAGACTACCTACCACAAATTGTCAAATTTCCTCAAAAGACTTTGAACTTTAGCTCTATGATATTATGGTTGACTATTTATTGAAGAAATTTGGTAGTTTTGATAAACTGATGTGCAGGCGTCCATACTAGTAGTATCTGGGTACTCGGGAGATCGGTTCATAATACACCACGCTGGCCCAAGGCGAGAAAGTGACGATTTGCATCTTATGACAACAATTGAGACCAATGGCTCAATATGCCTTCCGAAGCAAGAAAAAGACATAATACAAATCATTATCCTCATCCTCATCATCTCAGCCAAAAGACGTCCACTACTGGACAAAAACCAAAATACAAATACTCGTACGTAAAATAAGATGTATGAATTTTAGATCAACTATGGCCCATTATTAAATATAAAATAATTCTTAATTACGTTTTTCTACGTAATTTTGTCTGATGTCACTAGAAAGCACTCCTTATATTTAGCACGCTAATGTGTAATTTATTAAATTTATGTATGACGTTAGCTGTACAAACCTAGGTAAATAGACTAGGTATAACACTCTTTTGATAAATACATTTTACCCATAGTAAAACAAACCTTTTGCTCAAACATTACGCGGAAACAATTAAATAGATTAAATTAAATTGTAACATTGCTAAAGCTTACATGACGAGAGCAAAAAAAAACAATATGTTATTTCGAAAATATAATAACTTTTCAAGAGATGGCAGATTTAAGACTATATGAACGTTCAAGTTACTTTGTGTTTAAGTTATATTTGTATAGCATTGGTTGTTACTTCTCGGCAAGATTTTTCATCGGGAAATAGGTTGATGTTTATATTAGCTCGGTCTAGAATCCTATGCAAAACTTTGACTCTGTTATTTTAAAACATCCACAATCCCACAATCTTGTGTCAGTGATTGATTGATTTTGATAAATATCAAAATCAGGCTACCGACAAGATATTACATTAGTAGAATTGAGACCAAGTTTCTTAGTTTCTAGATCCAAATTGAATTTCAAACATTCAATTTATATTAAATAGCTAGTTGCTGCACGCATTTGTCATTTTATAGACACTGCCAGCCATTTTATATGCACCAACACGTAGAGTTTGAGCACCGCTGTCCGCCTGGCATTTTCGACAATGGCCCACTAATGACCGTCTTAACATTCAAATCGCCCACGCCCGGCCGCCTTTTGTCTCCTGGAACACCGTGTTTTTCATTCGGCCATTTTTCAAACAGCACGATACGGATAAACAAAATTGGCAAGCTCTAGTTCGTCCTTCATAGCAATCGGTTCAGTATATATTGCTAACGAGATGCCATGATACGTAATAAGGCATCATGTAACTTCTATATATTTCGAATCGTTTTTGAATTCCGAAATATATATTCGAAACAAAACGCTATCGGAAGACAGAAATAACAACTATTAGTTCGTTTAATTATACCTGCCTTCTTAGATAAGACTAACGAATAACAGAACTAAGCTACCTTTTTTTTAATTGAAGTTGATTTATCCGTCCTTTTCTATATCCGTATAAGGAACTCCGAAATAATCACCACATGATTGAAGGATGTAGGTCGTCGGGTTGTCTTGAACGCTTGGTTGCGACATAAAAAGCATTGAAGGAAGGTGATTGGTTCATGGGCATATTGGGCATTAAGACTCGTTGTTTTGCTACCGTTGATTAGAGACTATAGTTTAGCACGCGAAGTTTACGTAAGACTCGAGTAACTACATGTTCGCGGAACTTTGATCCTATGCATGCGTCAACCGTTAGGGAATGTTAGTTATCAGCTATTGAAGTAACAAGTTCTATTATTTTCTGCCGCCTCTGTGGTTAGATCACTCTGATCTTGGACTCAGATGTCCCGGGTTCTTGGGTTTTTTTATGGCAGGGATCGTAAGTCCGCCTTGGCAAGCCAGTCCTAACCATGTTATAAAAACAACAATGTTAATTGTAAGGAGAGTTTTCATATTCGGCTTTATTGTTCTTTACCGCAGCACATAAAATAAAGACCAATACTCAAGAAACACCATTTAACCTAAAAAATTATTACATAAGTCCCCACCGCGAAAATTAAAAGATTTGTATCAATCCATACATTGTATAGAATCATAAAACTGTAGCTAGTTGTAGAGCTGGTCTTGACAGCATAGCTTAGTAAAACTGTTAACGCCTTGATCATTATGAACTAGAAAAATATAAAGAATGGACACAAAACACTAGTTACCATTCTACTAACCTTTTACTTACCAAAAAGACGATTTAAAAAAAGCCTGCCATATATTATATACGCATGAGGACAAATTGATATGTCATATCATCATGAATTCAGTCACGTTTGACGTCGTAAGCTGCAGAATCCTGCATCTATCCACCAAGGTTACACCATTTTAAAGTCGCTCGCCTATGCGATTGGCCTGCCATAAAAATAAATGTCTTTGAACTTTATTCAAGGAATTTCCAACTATTTCCTTGTGCATTTGAACGTATGCTAGCATGACATCGTAGCCATGTGCCGTCCGAAACTATTAATCATTGAGACAACAGTTCCGATCTTACTAATAATAATCGTAGAATAACGAAAACTCACATTTAGTTCAGTTCATTAACAGGCGGTTTGTTTATGTGTCTAAAAATAAGTGTTATGACGAGAGGCATGATTATTTTTAGAGCTTCTCAATGATTTTAGCTAGAGAAAAGTTATTTAACATCATACGCGAATGAAAAAACAATTTTTTTGTACAAAACGTCAGGTTAAAATTTATTTAAATCAATGTGTAAAATAAACGTAATTAAAACTTTAGAAAACCATACCAATTTTTTTATTATTAATTGTATGTATTATTATATTTATACATTTATTTATTTATAATATACCTAGTGCCAGACAATAACTACAAACTAATACCAATTAAATAGTAATTAAAAACTAAAACCGAATAAAACTTTAACAAAATTCACTTGTATTGATTCTTTTTTAAAGAACGTAAGTACGCAGCGCGCTTCAAAACGTAAAGGTAATCTGTGTATATCGTTGTTGGTCACATAATTAGTAATAAGTTAGTTTATAAAACCGTTTGTATATATTACGTATATTGTATAGCCGTTTGTTATCCCAAATAAACTAAAATACATATGCTAACAGCGTTTCATCACTGCATACCGATTTAAAAGTAAACACTACAAAATCGTATAACTCGCATGCTTGAGCATTGAATAAATGAAGATTAATGTTTACCTTTCTTTAGGTAAAACGACAATGTATCATTAAAAGCGAACCTACCTTTGCACCAAACGAAAACACATTTGCCCTCACAATACTGTGCAAAGAGACGTTTAAAAAGTATCGGAATCCACGAAAAAATGTGAGAATCTCACCGACAACATCATTAACTACGAATGTCTAAGTTAAATTGTATTGTCGATGCGAAAATGGGAAAGCCGCCGCCGCCGCCGCTCTGTCGGCCCGCACCGTTCAATAGTGCAATTTTACGCGTCATAAAACATCACCGTTCCGTAAGTCCAAAAGTTTCGATCCAGGACAAAAATGAGTCGATCTGTTGGCGGGCGTATCGGATAAAATTAATCGATTTGTTTTCTTAAAACGAAATCGTTTTATTTTTGACGTGGGATTGAGGGGTATTGATGACATCTGCTGTCATTCTTTGAGATTTTTTTTGCATTAAAAATGTAATCATTATTTACTTTAGTAAATGTTTGTTAATATATATGCTAGACTTATACATATTTAGCTAGTGCACTATAAACTCTGTCACGAAACAAAAATAAATTCATTCAAATTGTTTGTTTTTTTTTACTTAGACATATTTTATGATAATCTTATTAACGACTTTCTTCCCATTATTGTGTCATTATCACCAAGGACCTCTCTATGTGACTATAAAGTTTGCTAACACAAACTCAAAACAGCTACAACTAACAACTTTTTTGTGTATTCAATGTATACTTACGAGAAAATTTGAGCGAAACTGTGAGCTAGATTACATATTATATTTGTAGACAACAACTATCCATTTAGAAGACAGTCGTGATCTTCATAGACAAAATATAACAAAATACATTTGCTACACAATTCAGAAAACGCTTAACCAACAGCCCCCGAATTGGAAACGGCCATCATACTTTCCGGAGGCAGAGCACGGAATTCGGGTGTTAATACCTTAATTCCCATCGGACGAGTGGTCATTCTACCCCTAATCCAGTAAAGCAGTCCAATCAACACTTCTCGGAGGGCACGGGACCCGTGGGGATCATTGTAGTATACAGTTTGGGTACAGGACGGGACGCGCGACGAATTGTGAGGGTGGTGGAAGAAAAACGATCTTGTTTTATGAGGATGGGGATAGCGATTGCAATTTTACATTTATTGTACTGTTGGATATGTAGTGTTGTTGATTTACTTTATGGTTGATAAATAATGATACTTAGTAATCACAAAAAAATCCTCCAAGAGCAACCTTGTGAATGCTAAAAGCTGTCAGTTCGTAATTTCAGCACATTGTTTTAAAGGTACTGAGAAAAATCGACAAGAAACTCTGTAGGGTATTTCTGTCTCTTCCTTTCTTTTACATTTTCAAATAATTAAAACGCATTAGATACTTAAACGAAAAAAAGGAAAAAAAAATATTTCAAAAATCCTTTTAATGAAATTATTGCAATGTGTAAACTGAAATAATTAGTTTTGCTTTATTCATTCTAACTGTACGTCAACTAACAGTAATGATTACTTTAAAATGTATAATGTTTCATTGTATAATTGCCTTTAACAACAATGAACTAAGTACTTTTTATAGGTACTAAGTAATCATTAACCTTAAGTGAGTATCCGCCATTAATTGCCGTTGAAAAATTAAACCAACTTTAACGTCCAACCTCAGGTAACGACTGACCCCTTTTAATTAATCGTGTTTGTGTCCAGGGGCCGCATAGCGCATTAAGCCACCGCTTTTCATCGGCAAGTACTCTTTTCGCCCTCTACAAGAAAATCCCCATAGTCCAGTATTGTCGAGTCCTATTCCACGTAGGGTAAAGCCACTAAAGAGCACGCACAACAAAGAGTACCGCAGTGCTACTAATTGAATAATATTAAATCTGTGAGCAACTACTTGCCTTTGACATAACGTGTGCATGGAGTCAATACAGTACGTAGTATTTAATAATCACATGAATGTGTAATTACCAATAGGAGTAAATATTAGGTTGGGGAAAGTCTTTTCGCATATAGTATGTATGAACTTGTAATAATATCTCTTTGGCTATATTATTTGTATCTGGCTGGTTTTGGTATCATCAAAAGTTTAAATTTTGAAGAAGATAACTCCAAATTCAAATTAGGAGAATGTGTGATTTTCATTTGATTTTCTTACTGTCAAGATGAGTGAATCTAATGAAGAAATTTGATACATTTTAAAATTTTACTACAAAAAAGGTAAAAATGCAACGCAAGCCGCGAAAAAAATCTGCAATGTTTATGGACCTTGTGCAGTGTATGTGAGACTAGCACTGGTTTAAGCGTTTTCAAACCGGAAATTTTGATGTCAAAGATGCACGTCGCTCTAGACGCCCTATTAAGGGTAAAATGGATGCCATTTTTGAAAAAGTGGAACAAGATCGGCATATCAGTAGTTACGACGTAGCTGTAGAACTGGGAATATACCACAAAACAGTTTTGGAGCAATTGAAAAAAAATGGTTACACAATAAAGCTCAATATTTGGGTATCCCCATTGTTTAATAATATTATTAAACATGATAGATTTCATACGGCCACACTTAAGTTGCTTTTTTGTGCTGGCAACTTTTTTCTTCCTCTTCCAATATGGTGATAAAACGTGCAAGTTGTGTCTATAAAAGTAAATCAATTTTGGTAATAAAACCAGTGGTAAAAGTTTCAGCTGCATTTTAATTTACATGTAGCTTGGTGGTCCTTCGAGATTAACAAAGAATCAGCGAGTGTGGTGTGTTATCTTGTGAATAGAAAATCTGCAATTCATCGGAGGTACTTCTTACTACTACGCAAGGGCGACGCGCGAAGCGTCAATTCGGCGGGCGCAAGTGATTGACAGATCTGTACTGCTGCCAACATAACAAACAGCTACGCTGCGCAACTCGCTTCATCTATAAGCGGGCGCATCGTCTCGTACGTCGTGCGTCGCATCCTTAACTGCGCAAGGTTGCCGGTCCGTTTTCCGGTTTTGTCGGTGGTGGTCTCGAAAGTTGTCTGTCACACTGATCACGTCACAAGAATTCCACGAGGTTATTTGCCGGCAATAACGGCAGATTATTGCAAATTATATTTATGGAAGTATTATTAGTGCATCCAGAGTTTACTTCTATCATCCACTACCTTATTTCACGGCTATAGCGTGAAAATCACTCCAATCCAAAGCACGTGCGTAGTAGGTACCTGGTGCTTATTTGTTCTTCAATAGAATGGCGCCACCGATGGTGGGAAAAGAAATGACGATGACGAAGGAGGAGGACAAGGAAAAGCTAAAAAAGTTGCGTCTATCACGCTCGCAGCTTAAAGGTATGGTTACTCGGATTGAAAATTACGTCAGTGATCCTATCAACTTGACAACCGCAAACACCGAGATGCTTGAGGCGCGGAAGGAAAAGCTAATCGACACCTTTAAGTCGTACGAACAAATTCAGCTCGACATTCTGGCTCTCGATGAAACGGATTCTGAAAACATGTCCATCCTCGAAGAAAAATACTTCAATGTTGTTTCCAAACTGAACATCACCCTCAAAAATTGTAATGCACACGAGAAAAAGCAGTGTAGTAACGTTGCAACATCTAAATTACCAAATATAGAGGTACCAACCTTTGATGGGAGGCGCTTGATTTACTAAAGAAGAGATTTGACAACAAAGCACGGATTATCACTCATCATATAAATAAAATTTTAGAGCTGCCTTCAATGCAAAAAGGTACAGCGGCCTCTATAAGGACGTTCATTTCTGAGGTGCAACAACAATTATATGCACTCAAGAATTTACAACAACCTATAAATAAATGGGACATGTTACTCATTTCTATTTTACAAAAGAAGTTAGATCAATATACTAACAGAGCATATCAATTAGATCGTGACTCGGATTCACTCCCTACTATGGAGGAATTCATATCATTTTTGGAAAAGCGCGCTATAGCACTTGAAGATAGTCACACTAGCAATACAGAAGTAAAAAGGCCTTATGCCAACAAAGTAACCAATTTTGCTGCAAAAAATTTTTCATGTACCTATTGTAATTCTTCCAGCCATGCTATTTATGGATGCCCAACATTCAAAACGGCACCTATAGATGACCGTATTGGGTTTGTGAAGAAGCATGACATCTGCAGCATTTGTTTAAAAACTCACAATAGTAAGTGTAAATTTAACTTTTTATGTAAGGTGTGTAAGGCAAAGCATAATACTCTGCTCCATAAAGAATGTATTAAGACCACAGAGCCAGCGGTGGCTATGCATTCAAATACCACTTCTATAAATATTTTTTTGCCTACTATAAAGGTAAAATTGGTGGATAATCATGGCCGTGATATTGTTGTCAAAGCTCTTCTTGATACGGGCAGTCAAGCTTCCTTTGCAACCGACCAATTGATTGAAAGGTTAGGCATAAAACCAAAATGTCAAATTTCTAATATTATAAGCATTGGTAATAAAAACAATAAAATAAATAAATATGTAAACATCACAGTGCATTCCCCCTCTAACAATGTGCAATCAAATGTTAAATGTAATGTTGTTCATTCTATTACATCCCGCCTGCCACAGAATGAGATTGATATTTCAAATTTAAATATTCCTCTCCATGTAAAGCTTGCTGATGGTGACTTCAATACTCCGTCTGAAATATCACTTCTGTTCGGTGCAGACTTCTATTTTAACATTTTACTTGATGGACATTTGAAACTTCAAAATGGTCTAGTATTGCAAAACACTATGTTTGGGTATATTATAGGTGGTAATGTTAATATGAACAAAATGTCACAGCCAAATGACTTGGTGATAAACTTTGCAATAAATGACCATAAGAAGTTAGAGGATGTAATGGAACAATTTTGGCTAGCTGAGGCTCCCCCTCAACCTGTTACTAAAATACCTATAGAACATCAAAAGGTTGAAGAAATTTTTCAAAATACTATGATACTTAATGAAAATAAATTTCAAGTTGATATACCATTAGCTAATGACCTAAATGATTTACAGATTGGAGATTCATTTTCAGTTGCCTTTCAAAGATTTCTCTCTTTAGAGAAGAAATTTAAACAAAATCCTATGTATTTGGAACTATATAAAAGGTTTATAGATGAGTACATATCGCTGGGGCATGCCAAGGCTGTGGACATTGGTGAGTACGATATCCAAAATGGACCTGTTTATTTCTTGGCTCATCATGCTGTGTTAAATGATAAAAGCCCTACAACAAAATTGCGTGTAGTCTTTGATGGTGGAATGAAATCCTTGGAAGGAAAGTCATTAAATGACTTTATGTTGAACGGCCCAGTAGTACAGAGTGAACTTTTTGATATTTTTATTTTATGGAGAACCTTTATGTATACATTAACATGTGATATTGCTAAGATGTTTCGTTGCATTAACATAAATCCATCACAAACTAGTTTACAAAATATTCTCTGGCGCGATCATCCTAATAAAGGCCTAACCTGTTTACAATTACAAACAGTCACATATGGCTTAAAGGCTTCCACTTTTTTGGCCACTCGCTGCTTGATAGAGCTGGCTCTTCGTTATAGGGAGCATTATCCACTTGCAGCCAACGCTATGCTTACTAGTACATATACTGATGATATTATTTGCGGAACTGACAAGAAAGAACAATTAGAACAGTTAAAGTTTGAACTCATCAACTTGCTCCTTAAAGGTGGTTTCTCACTACATAAGTGGGCATCAAACTACATGCCAATTCTTGATAACCTACCTGATAGTAAAAAATATTTTGAAAACCTTGATATAAGTGGGAATAACATAGTAAAAACTTTAGGTTTGCAATGTGATGTGTTAAAGGATCAGCTGATATTCAAAGGTCCAGATACAGATGTTTATGAAATTAATACCAAACGAAAAGTACTAAGCTATATAGGGAAAATTTTTGACCCATTAGGTCTCATTGGACCAATAATAGTTATTGCTAAGTTGTTTATGCAAACTTTGTGGTCTATGAATGTAAGCTGGGACACTATATTGACCCAAGACCATTTAAAGGTTTGGCAACATTTTTTAATTAATCTAAAGGAAATGGGCAATGTAACCATTCCAAGGGGAGTAAGTTCAAATACAATATTTTCTATTGAACTGGTGGGGTATGCAGATGCTTCTATAAAGGCTTTAGGATGCTGTTTATATTTGAGAATCAACAATTCTGATGGAACAGTTTCTAATAAGTTGCTATGCTCCAAATCAAAAGTAGCTCCTCTTAAAAAGACTGTAACGATACCACGCTTGGAATTAAATAGTGCTTTACTTTTGTCACAAGTTGCTAATAGAGTACATAATATATATAAACATAAATACAAAAACTTAAAAGTTTGGCTTTACAGTGACTCTCAGATTGTTTTGGCATGGATAGCATCCAATAATACAAAATTAAATTCATATGTTTCAAGTAGAGTTCAGCAGATAAATAACTTAACTAAAGAATTTGTTTGGACACATGTTAACACAAAAAGTAATCCTGCTGACTTGTTATCGAGAGGCTGTCTTCCTCAAAAATTGAAGTGCAATGAGCTATGGTGGCAAGGCCCTCGGGAGCTATCTGATCCGGGATTTAAACACTCTGTAGCTAACATTAAACAGCCTTTACTGTTACCTAGTGACAGTGAGGAAACTGATTCATTTTGTGGTGTAATGAAATGTGACATTAGTGAAGATACTACTGAAAACTTTGTCATTAAACTTATTAAAAGATTCTCTAATATTATTAGGCTTCAAAGAGTTCTAGCTTACATTTTGCGTTTTTACAATAATTCTAAAGGTGTTAATAAAAAAATCATTGGTTCTTTGACACCCGCTGAGCTCAATAATGCCATGACTATACTTATAAAAGGTGTTCAAAGATTTCATTTTGAATATGAATTAGAATCTATTATGAGAGGTTCGGCAATTAAAACAAATTTGTCTAATCTCCATCCTTTTGTAGATAAATATGGTGTCCTTCGTGTTGGAGGCCGCCTTCAAAATGCTGAAAACATTTCTTATGAAAAAATTCATCCGATAATACTGCCAAAAACATCTCACTTTACATATATTATTATTCACAAGGAGCACATGCGCCTTCACCATGCTGGCGCTAAATTAGTTCTTAGCTCCCTATCGCAAAGATTTTGGCTTATAAGTGGCATACGGGAAGTCAAAAAGGTGGTCAACAAATGTATTAAATGTGCTAAACTTAAAGCTGCAGCTTCTATGCAACTTATGGGTTCCCTACCTATAGATAGAGTAACTCCCACAAGACCTTTTCAAGTGACAGGGGTTGACTTCTGTGGTCCGTTCAATGTAAAGGTATCGAGAATTAGAAAACCTATTATTACCAAGGGCTACATTGCAATCTTTGTTTGTTTTTCAACGAAGGCCATACACATGGAGCTAGTCAGCGACTTAACTACTGACGCATTTTTGGCATGCCTCAAGCGGTTCTTCTCAAGGAGGGGAATGCCTGTTAGAATTTATTGTGACAATGCCAAAACATTTAAAGGGGCAAAGAATGAATTAAATAAACTTTATGAACTGTTTTCATCTCGGACTCATGTAGACAATGTGGAAAACTATTGTGTATCTAATTATGTAGAATTTAAGTTCATACCTGCATACTCACCTGAGTTTGGGGGCTTGTGGGAAGCAGGGGTCAAAAGTTTTAAATATCACTTTAAAAGGATAGTGGGAAACATTAATTTAACATTTGAAGGTCTATACACAGTTATTACAGAAATTGAAGCAATACTAAATTCCAGACCTCTGCTCCCCACAAGCTCAGATATTTCTAGTTATGATTACCTTACGCCTGGGCACTTCCTCATAGGTACGCCTATGATGAATTACCCAGAAGTGGACCTCTCAAGTAAAAATATTGACAGATTAAAATTTTGGCAAATGTTGTCCAAAATCAAACAAGATTTATGGAAAGTCTGGTCAAGGGATTATCTTACACAATTACAAAGTAGACCTAAATGGAAACAGTCACATACAAATTTAAAAGAAGGTGATTTAGTAATTGTTCGCTATGATAATTCTGCACCTTTAAGCTGGCCTATGGCTAGAATTGTTAAGACCATCCCTGGTCCGGATGGAAGGGTAAGGGTAGCTGAAATAAAAATGTCTAATAATAAAAAATATGTAAGATCTTTTAGAAAATTGTGCCCATTGCCGATCTGAATGGTTACCTAGTCAGCCTTCTGTCTGTATTAATGTAAGTACTTTTATTATTGTTAAGCTCCTAGTTAAGATATTAGATATGTGTAGCTACCTGCATTCTGATGAATGCTCTGTATTGTGTATTTCAACAATAAACTTAAGTACCTTATGCCTTTAAGCTTTAGTTACATAGAGTTAAAACAATGATTACAAAATTTAAAAAAAAAAAAATTGTTACTTAAGTAATCTATTTCAGTTATGTTTAAATATTAAAATTATATAACCTGGCCTGGCCCAACTATGTTTAATAATATTATTAAACATGATAGATTTCATACGGCCACACTTAAGTTGCTTTTTTGTGCTGGCAACTTTTTTCTTCCTCTTCCAATATGGTGATAAAACGTGCAAGTTGTGTCTATAAAAGTAAATCAATTTTGGTAATAAAACCAGTGGTAAAAGTTTCAGCTGCATTTTAATTTACACCCATCTCTTCTCTTGGGGGTCGTAAAAGCCGACTAAGGGACCATTCCAGAGGATGGGCAGCAGCATCTCTCTGAGGTTACCCTCAACCTACTGCGATCGCCAACCCGCCTGCCAAGCGTGGCGATTACGGCAAATACCCCTCATATCCTTGGGGAAGGTCTTTGTCCAGCAGTGGACGTCTTTTGGCTGAGATGATGATGATGATGATGAACGCTAGACCTCACACATCTTTAGCCACTCAGCAAAACTTAAGAGAGTTTGGCTGGGAGGTGTTAATGCATCCGCCGTATAGTCCTGACCTTGCATCTTCAGATTTCCTCCTGTCGGTCTCTTCAGAATTCTTTAGGCAGTGTCAGGTTAACATCACGAGAGGACTGCCAAAACCATTTGTCGCGGTAAGTATTTTGATCAGAAGCCCCAAAATTTCTATAGCAATGGGAGCATGTCTCTACCTGCAAGATGGCAAAAATTTATCGAACAAAATGGCACCTACATACTTTAGTTAAATGTAAATAAACTGTATTAAAAAATGTTTTGAATTTTCTTAAAAAATATACAATTTTTAAACTTTCGCGTTCCATAATTAAACAAATTTAAAGAAGAAGGGTATAAAGAAGGTATGATACCTTTTTACTAATTAGTTTGCGTTAATCCCCGTTTAAATTTGTTTTCTTAAAAAATGCGAAGAAACTTTTTCCCTAACCTATTAGAATTGCGTATAGGAATACGTACTCTTTGGTAGTGCGTAGGTACTTTTTGGTGGCTTTACACTAATCCTTAGCACAAGGTAAGAGGACCCACAGAAGGTAAGCTTACATGCCGCGCTCGAGCACCGTACAAATATACCTTCTCACGGACACAGAATCTTGGAACAGCTCGGCAGCCTTATTACCGATCTTTAAATGACAGTCACAGTCACAGCAACCAGCAATTAATCGCTACCAAAACACATATTGTGGTAGAGCCACGCTGCGTTGCAGCACGAAATGGGCCGGCTCGCCTGGCGTAACACCACCCTCTCACAGATTATCGGCGTGAAACAATGGCACTCGTTGCTGTTGTGTTTCGTCCGGTGAGTGAAAGTACCGGAGGCCGATCTCTTACCCAATTCCTACTCCTTCCTCAAGATCCAACTCCTTCCTCAAGGCCGGCAACGCATATGCGATTACTTTGGTTTTGGTGATTACTTTTCATCAGGTGACGGTCTCGTTTGCCTCCTTTTAATATTAAAAAAAAATCGTATTACGGAACGTAGAACGTTACGATAGCGCCCAGAGCGAGCGATTGACGAACTAAAAGTGCATGACGGCGCTATAGAATAAACAAACCGTTTGTAGTAACCGCACCTAGTAGCAGTCACGTTTATTTTTATTATTATTAGAACGCCATTCTTTTACTAAATAATAGTAAATGTTCTTAAGGCTAATACAATTTTCCTAATCTATTTACATACTATACTATTTAAGTACAAATTGCTTACCTACTTAAATTTAAAACACCTTATTATTATATTGTTACACACATATTTATACACATTTTATACAATGACTTACGTAGCAGTCGCGTTGCCATTGTACAATCAGCAACTTGTTCCTTTTCTTCGGTAATACTCGTAAGCCTGCGGATCAGTCCGAGCGTAGCTGTTGCTAGAATCCGTGTCCGTGAAAGCTCGGCATCACTGTCGGCTGTAGTACGGTCGCGTATTACTGCAGTACTTTGGCCTTGTCTCTCGGCGGGATAGCGACTCCATAGAGCGGCTGATCATACAAGGAAAAGTGGACGGGGACCAGATTACGTGCCAGGTCACCTATGCGCTGGACTGACCAAGTAAAACCCGCAATAGGGTACCACGTATCTGACTGTGCATGACAGTCTACCAACAGGGAGAGATAGCGGAAGGTCGTGCGGAGAGCTGTGTACGCCTAAACCACTGAAATTGACGACTTAAAGTGACCACGATCGCTCTGCTAAGAGCGAATAAATAGGGAAGAAGAGAGAGGTTGTCTATGTTGTTCGAGCGCATTTGTTCATACAAATACGCTTGAACAACATAGTCGTAAGCTTCATAACCTTCTGTGGGTGTTCTTATTTTGTGTACTTAGTGCCCTGGGGAGAGAGAGAGAGTTAGGGCAGTTGGGGCTAAGTGATAATGGTCGGTGAGTTTTGTGATATACAGTAAGGTTGTGGCCACCTGATGAAAGGCGGGCTTTAATTGAATTAAAGATTGGTGATAAAGGGCTTTTAATGTAAGCGAGGTCGCCGGCCGGGGCGGGCGGTGACATTTCATTAAGGGATGGCTATTGATTTTCAACGGTATGCACGCTATCGGCTGGAGCGTTAGGTATTGTATTATTAATTCTCACATTTATACGTTTTTAGGTATATTTATTACCGTAATCGTATTGATTTGTACGCTTTTCTTATTTTTAAGTTTAATTGAAGATGTTAAGTGCAAAGTACCTTTTAAGTTTTTTTTTTATTTGCAACATATCGTGATCCCCAACATCTACCCGATTGACTACTGACGCTTACAACAGAAAATGGATGAATGTGTGGATCATAGCGAGTGAAAACCTGGCGTATCTCTGCCACTGAAATGCTACTGACAGAACAGAACTGACTGCATGAACTGCCTCTGAAATGCAGGCATGATACTTAACATATTATGTAATGTATGTACTATGTATTGAAGAACTCCTAATAATTAACCCACAGAGAATTTTCTTACCCTTACAAAACTACCTACTTGTAAATCTGCTGCACACTTTCTTATGAAGCTTTATTTAGTACTTGTACGTAAGTAAATACCTACGTACTGCGTCATAACATCTACATAGTTATTTCCTAAATATAAGTATTTTTTTTTATAAAACAGCAATAAAAATAACTTCTTGACGTTTTAATTTTGTGTAATATATTAATGTTCAAAAAAAAAAATCATGTCCACTTGTTACCAATCACAGCAAGACACAAATCATTATTTTTACAAATTATTTAAGACTAGCGGCCGCTCGCGGTTTCACCCGCGTGGTTCCCGTTCCCGTAGAAATATCGGGATAAAAAGTATTTTATGTGTTAATCCAGGTTATAAACTATCTGTATGTCGAATTTCATCCAAATCCATTCAGTAGTTTTTACGTGAAAGAGTCACAAACATCCATCCATACTTACAAACTTTCGCGTTTATAATATTAGTAGGATAACATTGGTACAAAAACCCACACATACATTGTGTTAATACATTATAATTCCAACAGGATAAATAAACTTTCATCGTACAAATAGTAAATATCATCAATCTCCTAACGGAATTGGTGGAGCCATCTCGAAGTAGCTACACAGAGACACTAACGCGCTTGCAAAATAAATGAATAATCCACAACACATTTATTTTAACTAATTCAGTTAGCTAACGGGCCTTCAATCATGCCCGAGCATCCGTTCATATGATTAAATTTCGCTACGAAATTGATGGCGGCTACATGAGGTCACGCCTTTCACACCTTATATAGAACTTGTTCTATATTCATTAAAGTGTTGTTGAAAAACTCGTCTGAATCACAATATTAGACCCAGAAGGTAAGGACCCCATTTTTTTTCTTTTTTGGAGAGAGATTTCTGAATGCCTCAGATAGCATTTTCAGCTTCACCGGGCTTGTTTGGGGGCGGCGAGTAACTTAAAGGGTTCCTCAAGCCGTGTGAAACGAATCACCTTCGGAGGTTTTTAGAGGAACCGGCATCACACACTTAAAAGTGCGTATCCCCGTGCCCTACTAGATTCTCCGAAGGGGTCGGATCGGATCGGGGGGCGGAACAACCCGAGGGCGCCTCTGAAGGCTCGGACCTCGACTCGGGTGGACCGGGCCGTGGTGGAGGAGAGAAGCGCCCAGGTACGTGTCTGTACCTGTATAGAGCGCGTGTGAGACGGTTCGTTGTACCCTTGTTCTACGAGTACGGTGTCTGGGTCTAAAGTAGTGTGCATGTTTAGTGTATTCTGTAAATGTGTAGTGGCATTTAGAGGATCGGGCGGGGATAGACCTCATGCTCGTACAGTCAACAGCAAAAGTAGATGATGATGTTTACTAGATTTCAAAATTAAGTTTCAATAGTGTAAGTCGGTATTTTCTATATAACTACAGTCAAAGTCTGCAGGTACTAGTAGACACTCGAAGGTTTTTCGATATGCGTTTAAAAATGTTTGATTTTCATACTGATTTCATATTTTGAAACTTGACTTATCATCAGTTACCTTTGCTGTTGACTGTACACGGATCTTGGAACAGTCCAAGCGTAGCTGATGCGAGATGCCGTGCCCGTGAGAGGTGGTGGAGCTCGATGGCGCAGCGGTTAACGCGCTCGGTCTGCCAGTGCGGAGGTTAAGCAACTTTCGCAAAGGCCGATCATCGGATGGGTGACCAAACATTTATCATCTCAAGCTCCTCCTTGCTTCGGAAGGCACGTAAAGCCGTTGGTCCCGGCTGCTTTAGCAGTAGTTAATAACCACCAATCCGCACTGGGCCTGCGTGGTGGTTTATGGCCCGTTCTGCTTATCCATCCATAGATAAGGCTCGTGCCCCAGCAGTGGGGACATAAAAGGGGCTGATGATGAGGGGTGGTCTATGTGTGGGTTGCTATGAAGCGTACCTTCTGCAGTCTCCTTATGTTGTGCATTGAATGGAAAAGGAAACAGTCGGTGTGGCAACGCGTTTCGACACACGATGGAAACTGGCTGTCAGTCAAAATTATTGGATTCAGTGCCCGTTGACGGGTTTGTTTTGTGGCTACTTAATAATGGTCGTGCAAAGCGGTCGTGAGCAACCATTTAGTTGTCGATAACTTGGAGACTTGGCTTTAGCAATCTTTAGAAAGTATAAGTGTTACTGTGTACTTATATGTTATTTCTCAGTCAATATACTTTATTGAGGTGTTTTGTGTTTTTGATGTGTAACATCTTTCCTCTTGCTTTCATGTAATTTATGGGAGGATTTCGTAAAATGGAACGGAAGTGTGTAACAGGAAGTTGGGGAAGCGCGCAAGCGCGCGCCATTTGATTTGCCGAATGAGCGCGCGGTGGTAAGTAGAGTTGGCCATCGGATGGTACTAACCAATCGGGAAAGCGCGCGCTATTTTATTTGACGAATGAGCGCGCGGTATTGCATTACTCTTAGTGTCAATTAAATAAAATACAATTTTCATTAAAAATAATTATTCTTTTGATTTGACAATCGGACAACGAGAAAACAGTTCGCTACAATATCATATTAAATCTATTAATATGATATTACGCTACCGCGTGTCAAGCCAAGTTCAAGCTAACAGAACTGGCGAGCCGCACCGTGTGTAATATTACAGGAACCATTTGGAGCCACTTTTGACCCCCTCATAACTCAAAAACATGTCAAATTTGGCTCGTATATTGAGACTTGCAACGCCTCGGTGGCCGAGTGGCAGAGCGCTCGGCCCGATACCCGAAGGTCCCGGGTTCAATTCCCAGGTCGGGCAAAATGTATTTCGGATTTTTCGATGCATAGCCCGGGTTTGTGATCACCAACCCGCACTTGGCAAGCGTGGTGATTAAGCCATTACCCATCAATTGTAGCGATGACTTGATTTCAATGATGGAGGCCTTTGCCCAGCAGTGGGACAATTATAGGCTGTTTACTTACTTACTACTTACTTTATTGAGACTTGCGAGATACCTAAGTGCTCCAAATTTCATAAACACATTATATTTTCAGTAAGCAACCATGATGAATAAATGTGTGTGCTTAAATCTTGATGATTTTCGGGTCCACGAACACGACTACGGCAACTAGTTATATATCATTATATTTTTTACAAGTGTTGCTATTAAGTTTTACATAAAAAAGACCGTGAAACATTATATCTATATATATATTATATAGTTATTTTACTTTTATTTTTTTATCTGTAAGAAGGACAATCGTATTGCATCGTGCTCTAACACATTTAAAAAAAATTAAACGAATGTAGGCATCAACAGCTTTTTTGTAACGGTGTTGCATATAAAAATTATATTTAACACTGTTACCCATAGTTTCACAGCTTCATCATCATCATAGGTAATCAATCAGTCCACTACAGGACATAGGCCTCTCCCAATACATGCCACTGGGCCCAATCTTCGACTCTCCTCATCCAACCGCTGTCAGCAACTATTTTACAACATAGCAATTAAAATTATAAGTTGTATGTATGTTGAGGAGCTCGATGGCGCAGTGGTTAACGCGCCATGTCTATGAATGTTAAGGTTAAGCATCTTTCGCAAAGGCCCCAAAAATTAATCATCTCGAGCTCCTCCGTGCTTCCGAAGGCACGTAAAGCCGTTGGTCCCGGCTGCAATAGCAGTCGTTCACAACCACTAATCCGCACTGGGCCCGCGTGGTGGTTTATGGCTCGTTCTCCCTATCCATCAATAGGGAATGTTTGTACCCCAGCAGTGAGGACATAAAATGAGCTGATGATGATGATGATGTATGTTACACCTGATTCCATGTAATTTCCTATTCTAGTATACAAACGGGTTGTGTTAGGTTGGGGCCCTAAATTATGATGATGATGATAATGTTTTAGGTATGAAGATTTTTACCCAAGTGCTAGAATAGTAAGAGAGGAAATATACGTAATTTCAGCTACCGGACTACCATGATTCATACTTAATATTAAATTACTGATTATCACACGAACGGAAGCCACCGCGCTTATATGGTTAACATTGCTACACCACCGATCAATCACCACACAGTGAACAGTAATTAAATATTCCAATTTGAGATTTTGATAGTTTTGTGATGGCGAAACGTGGAATTGTATCTTTAGGAGGTGTGGATGGACCGAACGGAAATTCGTGTTATTATTGTCGGTCATAAAGTATTCAGTTTAAAAAGGTTTACATTTCTTAATCACTTTAAAAATTGAGTATCCGCCTTGACTTTATAAAAAGGTTCACGTCTGTAGTCTCGAAAATATGATTTTACAGAGATTTTACGCATTCAACACAAGCATCTATCCACCCGGCTACCGGCAATTCATAATTTCATTTATAATGGAACGCGAATATTTAGAAGTGCGTTATTAACAATAACAATTGAAAGAGCATAATAACAAAATAGTGACGGATGCTTGTTTCTGCTTTGCGCTCTGGATATACGAGTAAACGATAAACTTAAGAGTACGTATTATTTAGAGCACGTGGCGGAAGGTTCAAAATTCGTCCAGTGGTCGAAATCTGGCAGGAAAGGCATCGGCTTTGCACTCTGGATATATAAATACAGAAGAAACGTACCTTCATGTAGAGTACATAACGTTCTTAGCATGTGGCGGTAGGCTCAGCAGTCAGTCAGACTTTGACCACGGCCTCTGTAATGTCAGGTAAGTTTACAAAGCCCGATTTGTTTAATTCGTGGCGATAACAATTGAAAGAGCCAAATAACAAAACAGTGACGGATGTTCGTTTCGTCAGGAAAGGCATCTGCTTTGCGCTCTAGATATACGAATAAAGGATAATCGTACCTTCCACAAGAGTACAGGTATAGCATTCGTAGCATGTGACTTAGCAGTCAGTCAGCCTGTAATCACGGCCTCTGCAACTTCGGGTAAGTTTACAAAGCCCGATTCATTTAATTCGTGGCGATAACAATAGAAAGAGCAGAATAACAAAACAGTGGCAGATGTTCGTTTCGTCAGGAATGGTATCTGCTTTGCGCTCTGGATATACGAATAAAGGATAAACGTACCATCTACAAAAGTACATAACATTCGTAGCATGTGGCGGAAGGCTCAGCAGCCAGTTAGTCTGTGATCACGGCCTCTGCAACTTCAAGTAAGTTTACAAAGCCCGATTCGTTTAATTCGTGGCGATAACAATAGAAAGAGCAGAATAACAAAACAGTGACGGATGTTCGTTTCGTCAGGAAAGGCATCTGCTTTGCGCTCTGGATATACGAATAAAGGATAAACGTACCTTCTACAAGAGTACATAGCATTCGTAGCATGTGGCGGAAGGCTCGGCGGGCGGCGAGCCCAGCGGGGCGCCTTCGGTCAAATTGAAAAACAATCTCCCACCATTTTCGCTCGCCGAACGTAATAAATCTATGTACAAAAATTCTACACGTTATTTATGAAATCTATCCGACAGTGCGCTCTATCGGACTGTTGTGGTGGCCGTTTTAAAACATCAACCTTTGACGGTGTCGGAATTTTTTATTTTTTATAACGTTTTTGTGAAAAAAAAAAAAGAAATATAGTGTCTGTTTTAAAATATTCAAATTTTGTATCACGTTGCTAGTATTTATAGAATAAAAATATTGCGTCTCGTTAATGTCTCCGAGGTAGGTAGTAGGTACATAACTGAGACTGACACATGAAATAATAAGAATCCGAAAATTCGTCACTGTTGCATGCGCCATGATCATGGATGTACTGATATAATGCATTGTACAGTCACTAAAATACAAGATATAAACAGAGACAAAAAACCAAGCTTAATATTTTTATATAATTTTATTTTGTTACACAATAACTAATTTTAAGGTGAGATAAGGTAGTTTTGCTAATAATATAAGTAACGCTACTTAAAACTATTTATCAGTCTTGTTTTGTCCTTTAATCATCATAAAGTGTAATTAAAAATAACTAATTTAAATATTTACCATCTTTATATTCAAACTACAATCATATTTTAATATTCAAAACAAATATAAAATTTTAATAACATTTTTAAACCTTACACAATCCACTAAAAGACCTTAATGTCACTCAACGATTCAAGATCAGGCTACGAGTATAAATTAGAATAGTTATGCTAAAAATAGCATTTTCTAAACGTTTGCCTAAATTTTTTTCTCAACCTTGCTTTATCTTCCAATCATCAGACGTGTGTATTACTTATTAACTGAATTAAATATTACCAGAATCAATCATAAAACTGATATCACATTTAAATATCAAAAAAAGCATACCTAACCTACAAAATATTAATGTATTTTTAATTACGTTATATAAAAATTACACATTCCACGTTGATATACGACCTTCATATGTCACTACCTCTTTAACACAACGATATCATTTAAGTGAATATTAAAAAGCAATTTCGGTATGCAAATGAGTATGGCCAAACGTGTACGCGGCACCAATGACCATTGTGGGATTAATTGCATTAATCATGACCAGTGACAGCTATTACATTTTTGGTGCCCGACTTTTGGTCCCGGGACTACACGACAAAGTCGCGCTCGGTAAATAAAACAATAGAACAATATTCCGTTTCATAACAACAATTGCTGTTGTGTTTCGTCTGTCTAATCCGTTATGGAATCGTTGTTAGCCGAATGAAACTAAATGTACTATTCATGGATTTAAAGACAATAGAGAGTTGAAATTAAAGAGATCAAACTTAACCAACGTGAAACGAAGAGATCTAACTATGTAGGTACTTAAATTTATTGTATCATCGGGTTACTGCAAAAACTCTTTGAGAAAACAATTATTTATATTAATTTCTTTGATCGTATTTGATAGATAGGTTGATAGATATATGTTATTATAAGAATGGGCGCTATAATAAATAAAATATTCCTCTCATGGTTATGAAATGATGGAATAAGGCATCGAAAACATCTAATAGGTACCAAATAGTTGTTAATGTCACAAAATGATTTGAAAAAAAGATTGTTCGCAATAAAATTTGTGTAATAAATAACCATACCTAGTCACATAATGAATTCTTGCAGTATGCCGACGGTATATTGTTTAGGAGTGTTTTTGAGGAGCTCGTTGGCGCAGTGGTCAACGCGCCCGGTCTGCGAGTGCTGAGGATAAGCAACTATCGCAAAGGCCAGTCATCGGATGGGTCACCAAAAATGTAGCATCTCGAGCTCCTCCGTGCTTCGGAAGACACGTAAAGCCGTTGGTCCCGGCTGCATTAGCAGTCGTTAACAACCACCAATCCGCACTGGGCCCGCGTGGTGGTTTATGGACCGTTCTCCCTATCCAATCATAGGGAAGGCTCGTGCCCCAGCAGTGGGGACGTAAAAGGAGCTGATGATGATGATGATGATATTGTTTAAGTTTATTGTATAACTATTATTCTATTAAACCTCAAAGTTTCTCTTTGTCCGCAGTAACAGCAGTGGGAGGCACAGTTTCATTTCAGTGGCTTGGCAGAAGTTTGGTTTGGGCATCCGGTGATCAGGCATTGCGACAGTTGCTTAGAGCATAATCGTAATTCTTCTATACTATATAATACTCCTAATTTTTCAAGCTTGATTCATTATGACATATTATACTTAGTGGCATAGCGGCAAAGCACTCGACGTCCGGGGTTCTTCCAGTTCGGGCAAAGTGTGTTTCGAGTTTTGTCGATAGAGGTGTCCGCCAGGGCTGCGATCTGGCTCCGACTCTGTTTGGAATATACTTCTCGCTAATTCTACAAGCAGCTTTTTCGATAAGTACAATCGAACCAACTGAATCCTGACCCACCATAAGCTTATTTTGCTAAACCCCTTAAATGCAAGTAGGTCGAAATTCGCTTGAAGAATTATTTCCTTGGTAACGAACTTGTTATCATTTGATTAGACACTGACATTTACTGAGTGCACTGTTAAATAAATCGGACAATATCGACTAAGCTCGTATATGAAAAAGAAGAGATGATGTTACTGTCTTTATCTGTATTACGTAGGTAAGTATAGGAAGTTTTCTACGAACGTAATGGTGCCACTTCACTTGGCCGTATTAAATTTGCTCAACTATTAGTCGCATTTATTTCTCTAGAATATAAAATCAAAAATAATGCAGTCATGTTTGGGCAAATACGGCCAAGTGAAGTGCCAGCATTAACTTTAGATTACAGGTTTCAATCACGTCATTCCTATAAGTATTTTAAGGACAGAAACATGCCATTCTTGGTCTTTCAAGCTATATAAGTAAAAAGAGTAATAAAATTTGTGAAATGAAAAAAAACTTTATTTAATCTTTAACAAAACTAATTTAAATTATAAGATTCAGTATCTAAAACCTAGTGTGTGCACCATGGTTATCGATAACGGCTTGTAATCGGTCACGCATTGACCCTATTAGACGACTGCAAATGTCGCTGTCTCTCAAGTAATCCCAAATTTCGTTACAATGTTGCTCAATTGCTTCCTTTGTTCTCTCGTTTCTGTTATCCCACAATTGGACCATCAAACCCCACAAATTTTCTATTGGGTTGAGGTCTGGGGATCTACTCGGCCATGGAATCAAAGTAACTTCATCATTATGCAGATCAAACCAATTTGAGACTACCCTGGCAGTATGCACTCGACAGTTGTCATGAACGTAGGAAAATACTGGCACATCTTCACGCGGGTAAACTGTTCGCACTGTCGGTAACATAGATTCTTCTAATAGATCGACATACTTCATTGCGTTTTGCCGAGAAGAAATATGGACAAGCTCACCTACTCCTCCGATACCCATCCACGCCCACATATTCGCTGAAATTCGACCGGATAACTGATTAGGCACGACGTGATCTTCTGTGTACCGCGTGTTATCGTAACGCCACAAAGTTAAGCGACCGTGTTGAGAAGATCGAAATGTTTTTTCGTCTGTAAATATAGTGTTAGTCCAGTCGTAGTCTAAATAAGCGTTTGTAAAATTCCTTCTCGCTGTTTTATGATCATCCGTTAAGGCTACTTTCTCAGCATAATGTCTGTAATGCAGTCCAGTGCCGTGCAAATAATTTCTAATAGTTTGTAGACAGACGTCATGTTGTGCCGCAAAATATCGGGTGGGAGTAAAAGGATGTTCTTCGTAATGGTGTTGCATGTCCACTCTTTGTTCGTTCGTGAGTCGGCGAACGCCGTGGTTATGACGTCGTCTGTCCTCAAAGATGCCCTCTTCGGCGTGCCGTCTGATCCAGGTCCTCACTGTATTCCGAGAAATATTCAATTCGCGGGATATTTCCCGTATGCCATAGCCTTCCTCACTTAAGACTACAATCCGAGCTCTTTGTTCTTCTAAATTAGCCATTATTAAAAATTATTAAGCATTTTACTATTTAATTTCTATTTTTTCACATTGACTGACAACTTGACATAATATGACACACTTGTAGAACACCCCATTTTTTAAATTTATTTTTTCCATCATCAAAAAGTTTAGGTTAAATAAGCGAGAACCAGCTCGATATTCAAACAATGACTGTATATGTGTGAAATGTGGTTTTATGGCAATGATAACAAAGGTTAAAATTGCATAGGTCTGCGACCTGTATTGACGTAATTTTATTAGTACCTAAAACGTCGTAAGTGCATTATACGCGATAGATCTTACAAGTTTGAAAGTTTCAAACGAATTATCAGGCAAGTGGGTCATGATTCAGTTGGTTCGATTGTACATATCTCTTCAAACCGTACATGGCAAGCGTTTTATAAAGCACATACCAATCAACTATAGCAAATGACTTGATTACTACAATGGAGGTATACCATAATACAGTATACGGGCTAATTACAAACTATTTTATTACTCACATATAAGTGCTTGGCCTTCATGTCTACTGATGTGAAGAAATAATAAGGCCGAAAATGGAAGCGTACTTCAACTGCAACCCTCAACTACTAAGACACTGGCTATCTTATCTTCAGCTGCCGGAACATAACTATGCTACGAACATTGATGATGGTAAAACTAAATATACATCAAATATACATTATTTTCAAATCATAGAACCACTAACCTATAAGACCTACCTATGTGTATGTAACTACAAAAAAAAATTGATTGTACAGTAAATTGCGAATACGGCAAATACCTCCATGATTATTTGGGGGAGGTCTTTGTCCAGCAGTGGACGTCTTTTGGCTGAGATGATGATGATGATGATGTACAGTAAAGAGAGGGGTCTTATAAAACAGGTTTTTTTTTCAAACTTAACAGAAGAGACCCACACATTTGTAAAAAAAACTACTTGTAGTGAAAAATAAAAATATTTTAGTTTTTTTTTTAATTTGATTAAAATAAATGGTAACTAGCCAGACAGACAAACAGGCCTACCACCAACCATACATAACTACTTACTAACTAACTACTTACTAAAACCTCCACGCGAGCCCAAAGCGGATTGGTGGTTGTTAACGACTGCTAATGCAGAGGACCAACGGCTTTATATGCCTTCCGAACCACAGAGCTGGAAATTATAAATTTTTGGTCACCCATCCGATGACCGGCCTTTGCGAAAGTTGTTTAACCTTAACAATCGCAAACCGACTGTGCCATCGATATCCTTACTTACCAAAATAGTTATATTAATCGACCAAAGAACATCATAGCACTTAGGATAGACGAGGGCTAATGTCTTAAGCAACTACCGCTTGCAGTCTTAATCTGCAGTCTAATGGCGTTGTCGTAAGTAAATAAAGTTTTTACATAAAACACTTATGTCTATCGGAGCTCAAAAACAGGAAGATCGATTAAATTTTAAAAGCGTTGATCCATTAGCAAGATGGTGCTCGCTTTAATGACTTCATCACACAATCACCATAATGTTGAGACGCTTTAAGAGAATTGAAAATTATATTGCGTTTAACTTAATGTGGGTAACTTACTTATTGTAACTTAAAGTCTGCGGTGTAAATTCTGAAAAGTTTAAACAGCAATTTTAACGTAATATTATGGGTACGTATTATAATGCCGAAGTTCAAAATACCGAATTTCACAAGACCTATGAATGGAAGGTCGAATTTTAAAATGCCGAATGTTTTTAAGACCGAAAGTTTAAAATATCGAAAGTTCAAAAGACCGAAAGTATACAATCCCGAAGATTTATTTACCTACAGCTGAAATACCTACCTAGTTTTTCACTCATTGTACAATGGGATACGTATCATAATGTATAAAATTAAAATATATAAGTTTACAATGCATAAGTTCAAAATAAGTAAATTGAGAAAATGATTGAGTATACTAGCTGCCCTACTTCTGTAGGTCACGTGATAGGTTAGAATTTCGAGGTTTTATTTTATTTTATTAGACAACAGAAAGAGTTTCTTTTAGGAAATTTTTGCTTTCTGTTGTCTAATAAAAAAAAATAACCTCGAAATTCAAGACAATCACGACAATTCACGTGACCTACAGGAATAGTATGTACGTATGTAATAGTATACGTAATGTAAATCTACCCTCGCTGTAAAAAGTTACTTTCGTTATTCTAATTTTCGGCATTTTGAACTTTCGGTCTTTTCAAAAAAGAGACATATCGAACTTCGGTATATCGGGTATAGGTATTTCGTATTTTCGGTATTTTGATTTTCGATGTTTTAAGCATAGGGATTTTAGTTGTCGGTATTATGAAATTTCGGCATTATAATACTTACCCAATATTATGTATAAAAGTAGCCTATGTATGCATGAGATTCATTACACAATGCCAACCGCTAAGACTCTGCAAGAGAAACTGATAACAAACCATAGTTGTGTTTGTTTGTTAGTGTATACTTGATCTCGGAACTAGGTGTCCTAAGTTCGATTCTCAGTTTCCAGTGGCATGCGTTACATATATGTTTACATTTGTATCTAGACGGCTTAGCTATCTACCACTTTCTTATTTACGTTCGATGGCCATAACAATATTATTAGTTTATTGTTGTTGTCAGACAGTTAAATTGAAGATAGCCAGCTAAGCAGTAGGAACGAACGACGTAGAAAGAACTTTCATCTCCACCCTTATCATCACTTCACATCAATAAGACTTCAACGACCAAAAACATTCAGACGAAGTAGTCAATTTTCAATTAAAAAACAACACAGTTTAGAGTCCACCAAGAAAAGTGTAGATTGTTTTTTATGTTCTCTACTAACTGGGATATCGAAACATATGAAAGCTTTAAGCACTCGCGTTGTAGATTAAAAATATTATGCTTTACATTAAAAAAGATACATTTTACCAAATTACAGTAATTTAGTTTCGCAACGAGGCGTTGGCATTCTCACATTTTAACACGATGATGTGTATATTAAACACCAGGTATGTAAATTATAATACCGTTAGTACATAATTGACGTTTAAATGTGCGAAAGAAGCTGATAGTTTGATGGTGAAAAACTCGTTAAAATGTATTATTTATGGGATCTTGAGCATTGAGGACGTTTCTTATAAAGACTTTTCTACCTGCTATACTGAAGCTAATTAATCGATTCATCACATTATCATCACCAGCTCATTCCCTCAGTGCCTTGACACTGATGAATAAGATGATAAGACCAATGATGGGAGCGCACTTCACCCAGGATCCTCAACTAGTGAGGCACTGGCTATCTTATCTCTAGCTTCCGGAACATAACAATACAACACCAACCCAACCGAGTTCTATGCACATTAGTTACACTTTCTGCCATATTCGGGACTCATTTTATGTCCCTACAACATTGTAGGGCAAATGCATTCATGTTGTACATAATATACAGGTTTAAAAAAAGATAAAAAAGAAGCAAACATGACCCTGCAAGGGAAAGGCACAGCAAGTGCATTATATATAAAATTACGGTACTTATTATTAAATTAAATTTATAGAACATTATTATAACAAATTCTTAAAATCTACATTCAATAAAAACAATCCTATTATTAACAATCAACAAGGATAATTATCTATATTATCTATATTATTAATATTATAAAGCTGAAAAGTTTGTTTGTTTGAATGCGCTAATCTCAGGAACTACTGGTTCGAATTGAAAAATTCTTTTTGTGTTGGAAAAGAATTTTTCAAAAGATTTTTTTTTATCGATAAATATCGAGGAAGGCATTAGGCTATATAACACCACGCTGCGACCAATAGGAAGGAAGCATCAATGAAAAATGTTGCAAAAACGGGAACAAGAGCCTAAAAAATTAAAAATGCTGCCGAAAGTCACTATTCCACGCGGACCAAGTCGTGAGCACAGCTAGTTATAATATAAATCCATAAAAAAAATATTATCAATTATTTTATAATGCTGGGATACGAGGCTTCCCTATAGATGGATAGGAAAAACGGGACCAACAACTACCACGCGGGTCCAATGTGGATTGGTGATTGTTGACGACCGTTAATGCAGCTAGGACCAATTGCTTTAGGTAATAAATTAATAATAAAAAAAAATAATATAAAAAATTAATAATAATTTAAACACCCATAGGATGACCGGCCTTTGCGAAATTTGCTTAACCTCCGCAATCGCAAACAGGGCGCGTTAACCACTGCGCCATCGAGCTTCTCATTAAATTTACCGATTATATCAAAATATTTTATGATTAAAAGTCCATCAACGTCACTATTTTTTTAAAGTATCTTTTCTTAATTCCCAAAATCACCTGTTCTTATCCTTACTAGACAGTTCTTAAAATGCTACTTTCCCAAGTTCGCCTCTGTGAAATAAAAAATGCAAACTAAGGGTCAGGAAAGTAAAATAAGAATCAAAACAATAACTACAAAATTGGAACATACAAGAAATAAAAAATAAAAATTCAGCATCCTCGCTATTCGGGTTGCCAGTCTCTCTTGGTCACTTAATGTTTCACAATATTTTGATAATGCAAGCATAATTTGTGACCAGTTATCAAATGAAAAATCAAAATCAGTGTAGGTGTCACGGAGTGCATTGAGGTGCCGCAGAGCCTGCAGAGGTCATATAGCTCAAAATAGCCAATTCTCATAAAGCCCATATCTTAAAAATTCTCTAGCTAGCCTTTAGGTATTGTTTGCCATATAGCTCTGGCTAGTGCTCCTGCGCTAGATTCTCCTCACGAATATGTCAGGGACCGTAAACCTTCTCCATTATTATGAGCACGCAGCTACGTACTCTTGCAATACCAAAGGTATTCGTGGCGTAGGCTCGCGCTCTCGATTGGCTCCGCCGTGTAAGGAGTCGCTCAACCATCAATTACGCTCGATTGTAACGGAGATCAAAGAGCCGGCGCCGGCGCGCGCGCAACATGTAAATTATGATAGCAACCATTAAGGCGTGCGTGAAAATTTGAAGGAGTAAATTGAGGTAAAGACTTTTTCGACAAGATGATGCCTTCTTTTTTCTTTTTGATAGTTGCATTCTTTGTAGTGCAAACTTTTTGATGTCTAATCAAGATTTTTTATACAGATATGATAAGTTTTTACATATTTTTTAACAAGTTAAAGTGCTGCCTTAAGCATACTCCAGGGCAAAAAGCGAATGCGGGTTATGTGAGATCAACCTCCACTTCCCTCGCCTAGTTACCGGGGGAAGGGAGGCCTACCAATTAAAAACCTAACCTTTGCTATTAGGATGGTTGAAGACCACGCGCGGGAAACACCGATTTGAGCCTACCCATATAGTAAGCTAAACTTTGTTTCAGCCGGCATTGTTTGACTAAACCATCGTCTATCGATACTGACGAAAACCAAAAATTACAACGATTATTTTAGCCTTTAAAGACCAGTTGATTCCAAATGTAGGTTAACTCCAAATGGGTTTCTATAGTCACAAAACAAAGCCACCAGTCGTGAGGCACCAAGCTGCTTTGATATATTCCCCAATGCAGAATCGTGCGCCGCGCCAAGCTCTATGATTGATAATGCGTACGCGCATCATCGAGAAACATCACAGATAACTCAACCTCATTTCTGATCCAAAGAGTTTTTATTTATATAAAGTATGTGTTTCAAAAAATTCAAATATTCACAATAAATTGATTAGCTTAACATTCGTAATGACAGGCAATAAATTCCATATTTTGAATGAGTTTGATTGATTGATTTATTCAATTTCTTCGTTGGTATAACTGTTTGTGTGAGAATGTAAGAAGATACCGCGGGTTCATGTGGGTTGATGGAAAACATGTAAATCATTGGAATGCTTACTCCTTGCTAATTATTTATGATAATTTTTCTTATTCCGATATAAGTAGCATTGTGGTAATTTTTTAAGCATATTTAATCTGGGAACGAAGTCTTGATAAGTAAAATGGTGCGTTTTTATCTATTTAATTGTTGTAAAGAAAAAACTTAACTAGAGTTAATAAACCTAATTTGACGTTATAAACGAAAAATATGAAAAAAAGAAAAAAATATAAAGATTTAGTAGGTACCTGCTTTTTTAAATAAGTCGAGCTAGTCAAAAAAGACCTAAATTGAGCAATCAAACTTCATGGTCAGAAAAAAAACATTGTCATTGTCACTTTCCAATCATCGCTGAAACTAATTAACGACTTAGCGTCCATTTTTCTCGATGGCCCGATTACACGCGAAATGCCCGTGACCAAAAACAAGTGAATGGCGGGCATGTTTACAAACATCCTAACCTAGGCTAATGATGAACGACAGGGCGCACTCGAAGGTAATCAGCGGGCCGTTGACCCCTGATAATGACTGGCCAATGACGATGCATGTACCGGGCACGTGGCCCACACCGGTTCACTTACGTTTTTTGGCAGTGGTGTGAGCAGAGCAGATGCGATGCTCTTTTGTTACGCGCAGCTCGCAGCTCGATGAAAAATTGTAATTTTTGAATATGGAAGCTGCAGGTTTGTGATTAAAATATTTGTTGCACTGGCTGAAAATAATAAAGAGTTTTTGAAATTGGAACGCAGTGTGTACTAATAACTATAAAAATGTTTATTCGAGTCTTTTGTACCCAATTAACCACTAGGAGTACTTACCCCCTTATTTATAAAAACTATTATTTTTTAAAGTTTACGCGAACACTACACATTGAAATGAAACAGCTTTTGCGGATCTACTCGCGTTTGTGTACACATTACTTATTTAATGTTTATCCTGACGTTTCGAACCCTTTGCAGAGTCCGTCGTCACAGGGAGACTGAGGTGTTGGTCGTCTCATAATTAGTGAGTTCCGTTTTACGCAGAAAGAGCTTACAGTATCTTTTGTTCTGGCAGTATGGTGTTGGGGCTGGGATTTAATATTTTGTATGATGGGATCCCAGGCTGGTGGTAGATTCCAACCATCTTCTCTATTAAAATTAGGATGTTTTTAATTTCAAAAGCCTCGCATATCATCCTAGGAATGAATCGTTGTTCTCTAGCAAGTATTTGTGGTTTATCAAATCTGATGTAATGGTTGGGCCCCACTAGGGAATGTTATGCTTGACGTCGCGAAAACAAGTCTGCAGTAGTCGTAATCTGCAGTCTAGCACCTGGATCCCATCATACAAAATATTAAATCCCAGCCCCAACACCATACAGCCAGACCAAAAGATACTGTAAGCTCTTTCTGCGTAAAACACTGATTAAGTTTTAATGAGGGTATACAAGCTCCCAACTAATTATGAGACGACCAACACCTCGGTCTCCCTGTGACCACGAACCCTTTTTTTTTTTTTTTTGTTTTCCCAGGGGATGTCATTACGACTACCGGACCTTGAAGAGGCACCCGGTTATGTAGGACTCGCCCGTCCGCCTTTCCACACCCACTGACAAGGAGAGAGGCTCCAAGTCAGCTGCCAGGAAGAAGTCCCGGCTGGGAGGGCGAGACGGAGGGGAATACCCACTAAACCCCTGGAGGCCCACAATCCGAAGCTTAAGGCTGAGGTGGCAGTCACGGGACACTTCCACTGGGGATTAACCACGCGAAGGCCACCCCGTCGCCCGTGTGCCAACCTATGACCGCTAGGCGGTCATGCGCCGACACACGGGCGACTCTGCGCACGGCACCAACACCAACTGCATACCCACCCTTTTCTGGGCATGCGGACACCACAACAACAACACATACAGCAAACAAGCAAACATACAAACAAGCAAAACAGCAACACAGTTAAACTAATCCGGGACCCCTCATGCTCACTCTGTCGTCGACATCGCTCGCATGTAGGGTCCCGCATCAGTCACACCAAGACAAATCACAAACACTGGACGACACAACTTGTCGTCCATCGACAACCCCGGGGGCATCTGGGGTGCTATAACAAGATAGCCATTCCGATGCCCCCCCTACTTTGGTTCCTGCCACACAACTTCCAGGACCACAAAAATCCGCGCCTCACTGCGCTCTCACGCCCCTCACTTGTGTGGCCGGAGGCCGGCACTCCCTACTACCCATGATATGCTCATGGGGCAGCGCCGCCTCGGCACACACCAGGCAGTGAAGCGGCCCAGTGCATGCTCCCGCTTGATGGCCGTCCATGCCACAGCGGAAGCAGCACCCCGCTCTGTCCTTCTCTGAAGGGCACATTGGCCGCGTGTGGCCCATCCCCATGCACTTGTAACAGCGCATGGGTTTGGGTCCAAACACCTCCACTTTGGCCAAGTGCCACCCCCCCAACTGCAGTCCCTCCATGATGGCAAGTTTCTCCGCCGCCTTCACAGGGCATTGGACCAACACCGATGCGGAGCCACTCGGGCCGCATGAGTTGACCAACACCTCAGTCTCCCTACGACCACGGGCCCTGCAAAGGGTTCGAAACGTCAGGATAAACATTAAATAAGTTTTGTGTAAAATAAACGCGAGTAGATCCGTAAAAGTTGTTTCATTTCATAAAAAACTATTTAGGCATTATTTAGTTAAACATTGTTTTGTCAACGTCACACATAAGTCATTTTGAATTTGAGAAAAAGAGACAAAACAATTATTAACTAAATAATGCTTAAATAGTTTTTATGAATAAGGGAGTTAGTGTTTATGCGAATGCGCTATTTCTCTTCATCATCATCATCATCATCTCAGCCAAAAGACGTCCACTGCTGGACAAAGGCCTCCCCCAAGGATCTCCAAAACGACCGGTTTAATTCTCTTAATCTATGAAAAATGTAAGAGCATAGAAATAATGAAGATGTTAGAGCAAATATATTTAATTAAATAGAGTTAGATACTATTTATTTCAATTAACATCAATTGGCATTCCTAAATACTACATTTTGCTTTACACATTCCCACATCTCAATAAATGTCAGAGAGAATTAAGAGAAATGCTGGCGACGATGACATTCTAAAAACAAAGTGTGCGCACAAATTGAATGATACACAAAATTGTTGATAGTTTATAACGATAGTGGTGTCATGATTTGAGCTTGGTGATAGGATTCTACCCACTATTTCTGACAGGATAGCACTTATACTCAATACTGCTGCCAAGCAGCACAGATTTCCATTGCTGCGGTCTGGTGTCATCCAGTCAGATGACAGTGCATACAAACGTAACGGGTGAACGGCGGCGACTCGACATGCGAATTCTTAAAACAAATTTAAACGGGAATTAACGCAAACTAATTAGTAAAAAGGTATCATACCTTCTTTATACCCGACGTTTCGACCGAGTTACAACGGCCGTGGTCCCGTTTAAATTTGTTTTAACTATGGAACGCGAAAGTTTAAAAGTGTATATGCGAATTCTTTCTCCATTGGTCGGTCGAAACGCTCACCGCACTAAGGTTAATTGGCATCATTGCCAGCTCATTTTCATGTCCTGAGGCATGTGCTGAGGCAAGAGCCTTCCTTATGGATGGATATGGCGAACAGGCCACAAACCACCACGCGGGCCCATTGCGGATTGGTGCTTGTTAACGACTGCTAATGCAGCCGAGAGCAATGTATATGCCCTCTGAAGCACGGAGGAGTTGAAGATAATACATTTTTAGTCAACGTCCGATGACCGGCCTTTCCGAAATTGCTTGAGCGCTTTAACCACTGCACCATCGAGCTCATCTGGAGCTGAGCTGAAGCTTTAGCGTTAGCAAAATGCGTTGGAACGTTGGAGTCACAAGCGTCCATGGGCTGTAACCTACTCATGATTCTAAAGTTTTTTTTTTTGATGTTAAAAGGAGACAAACGATCAGGCGGGTCACCTGATGGAAAGTAATCACCGCCGCCCATGGACACCCGTAAAACCAAAGTAATCGCTGATGCGTTGCCAACCTTGAGGAAGGAGTTGGATCTTGAGGAGGGAGTAGGAATTGGGAAGGGGGAGGGGTGAGAGATGGGCCTCCGGTGCTTTCACTCCCCGGACGAAACACAACAGCAACGAGTGCCGTTGTTTCACGCCGATATTCTGTGAGAGAGTGGTATTACGCCGGGTGAGCCGGCCCATATTATGCTGCAACGCAGCGTGGCTCTACCACTCAGACAGTGTCACTCATTTAGCACCACCCAGGGGTCACGTGTAGGGTCTCAAGGGTAAACCTACGGACTCGAGTAACTTTAACCCCCAAAAAGTTATATACCCCGTTAAGTCTCTCTTTCCGTTTCTACCATGACGACCGATTCTAAGTTTTTGTTGACACGTTTCCGCTTTATATTTTTAGTACCTACCTGGGTGACTTGATTTTCTTTTTGGTAATTTTCTAAAAATGAAACCTAGCTAGATCGATTTATTGCCCCCGAAACCCCCTGCATACTAAATTTTATGAAAATCGTTGGAGCCGTTTCCGAGATTCAGATTATATACAGGTTGACTTTTTATCAAATATATGTATATAAAATAAAATTCGTATCGAAAATAAAATTCAGCTGTTCCATACAAGACCAAAATGTCCATTCATTTTGGTCGAATGAATATTGGATGTTTTGCTGAATTTTATTTTCGAGTTAGGGAGTTGGTCCATTACTAAGAGTTGTACATTTGTATCACGGGAGTCACTCAGAAGTTTTGGACGGTGATAAAAAAGTGAGCCTGTATATACATATTACAAGAATTGCTCGTTTAAAGGTATTAGATACAGGTTTATATCAATTTAATTTTTCAATTATCAACTTCGTTACCCGCCGTGGTGCCTATAGAATCATTCAGCCGTGCCGCCCTGTCCATCAGTTTGATTATAAGACGTACAACACAATGGCGGGATTAGACAGTAGCGACGCGTTCACGGGTCACATGGGGGCAGAAAGTGATATTCGTGTGAGTACGAGTCGAGATTTCCAATGGTAGGTACATGGTGGAGTTCTATTGTTCTATATGAACGTACTGACGCTCGATTTTGCTTTAGTACGAACCTACTACTATTAAATAAGAGGTATTTGAGGATTTGTTTGTTTGACGAAAGTAATCTCTGGAACTACTGGTCTAATTTCAATAATCTTTTCATGGATAAAATGATATAGCCCTTGCGTGTAACATAGGCTATATTTTATTTTGATAAAAATCAAGTTTTATACGATAAAATATGAAATCAACGTGAACGAAGTCGCGTGCAAAGTGTTTTATTTTATAAATATGTTGGCAAATGAGTCCGCTCTACCTGATATTAAGCAGAAGCAGATACCAAATACGAGGACAACTAGAGAAGCAGGGTTGTGCCCCACTAGCCGTCCTCACCTTCATCACCAGCTCATAATGTCCCCACTGCTGGGGCCCACTGCCCCACGAGCCTTCCCTACCTATTGATGGATAGGGAGAACGGGCCATAAACCAGCACGCGGGCCCAGTGCTGATTGGTGGTTGTTAACGACTGCGACTGCTAATGCAGCCGGGAGCCAAGGAGTAAGCCGTTGGTCCCGGCTGCATTAGCAGTCGCGACCAACGGCTTTACGTGCCTTCCGAAGCACGAACGAGCTCAAGATAATAAATTTTTGGTCACCCATCCAATGACCGGCCTTTGCGAAAGTTGCTTAACGTCAGCAATCGCAGACCGGGCGCCCATGCCAACCCGCAAATTGCTTTTTCACACCTCGGTTCAAGGACCCCATGTTGTGGAAGGAGGAATTACGTGTTCTGAGAAAGCATTCCATTTTAATGGTGGCTTTTTTTTATTGAAAGAGTTTGCTGATTGCCACAAACGGCATTTTCAGCTTCACCGGGTTTGCTTGGGGGTGGCGAGAAACTTAAAGGGTTCCTCAAGCCTTGTGAAACGAATCATCTTCGGAGGTTTTCTAGAGGGAACGGCATCACGCACTAGTGCGTGTCCCCGTGCCCTACTAGATTCTCCGAAGGGTTCGGATCGGATCGGGGAGCGGAACAACTCGAGGGAACCTCTAAAGGCTCGGACTTCAGCTCGGGTTGTGGTGGTGGAGAGAAGCGCCCAGGTACATGTCTGTATCTGGTATAGAGCGCGTGTGAACCGGTTCGTCGTACCATTGTTCTACGAGTACGGTGTCTTGGGCCTAAACTAGTGCGTTAGTGTATTCTGTAAATGTGAAGTGGCATTTAGAGGATCGGGCTTTTATGGTGGTGCTATAAAGAAATTACGGCGCAGTGGTAGTCGGTCTGCGATTGCTGTAGTTATGCCGCTTTGCTTAAGACCGGTCGTGGGATAACTGCGTCACCTCGAGCTCCACCGTGCTTCGGAAGACACGTAAAGCCTACGTTGGTCCCAGCTGTTTTGGGACCCGCGTGATGGTTTATGACTCGTTCTCCCTGTGCTGCTCTCATCGATATGAATGGCTCCTGCCTCAGCAGACGACTTCCTACATGAATCGTTGCTTAAAGTAGTTCGGGCCATATCTCACTATGCTGGCCCAATGCAGGTTGGTTTTAACGAGTGACCACCTGCCTAACTTGATTTCCAAAGCAGGAAGGAGGGTGGAACATATTTTTATTTGTTTACCCATCCGAGGAACCGGCATTGCGAAAGTGTTTAAACTTACACGATCACAACCCAATGGCGTCCATCAAGCTTTGTCATAAACATTGTCATTTTAATCAGCCTATTCTTTTATAAGTTAACAATGAAGAGCATTAGAAATCCCTTAGCTGTAAATACGGCGAGTGAACCCACCTCCCATTGTTTTTACATTGTTTTTGTTGCAAACCCTAAAAAACTTCTTGTTCGAGGTTAATTAAAAACATTTGAAAAAGTTAATCAGTACAATATTAAAATGTTTGTTACCTTCAGAATTAAATTTGAAGATCAAATATATTAGTTTGTATGAATAAAATTATTGTTCAACCAAAAATGACCTCAAAATCTCGAATTGTCATTGGCGCATTTAGCAGTCCCAACATGGCGGCCGTTATTTGTAGTTATTGGCTCAAATTGGTATGTCCGTCTTCATAAAGGAAGCCGTCACATTAAATCCCGCTGCTTGTATTATACCGCTCTTTCAATATAATTTGCTGATTTTATCCAATAAAGTGTTGTTGAAACTTATTTCAGTGTATTATTATTATAGTGTTATAGTATACATTATTAGTATTAAATTATATATATTATTATAGTTCTGCCTAGACAAAAGCAGGTTCATTACATTTCAAAGGAGTTCTAACATTATTTGGGTCAATTTTTTTTAAAATCATTAAAAAAATGTAATAGACCCAAAATGTAAATATATGTTTTTCCCGGGTGCTCACAAGCTCTTTAAAGATATTTCTATAGAATTTGTAGAAACCACCCGGGACCCCAGAGCTAGCAGCTACTTGGGCCAGCGTATAAGCAAAGCTGCTAGATTACTGGGCACTATGCCTGATGGGAATGATTTAGGGCAATTTTTTTATTTATTGTTAGAAGTAATTATAGTTTTTAGCTTTTATAAGTTTAATTTAAGTAGTTTAATTTACTTGTTATGGTAGTTACATTTAAACATTAAAATGAAAATTATACTTCATCATTATCATCATCATCTCAGCCAAAAGACGTCCACTGCTGGACAAAGGCCTCCCCCAAGGATTAAAATTACATTTAAGCTAATAGATTATGTTTGCACCACGCAATTGGATTTGTACAGTGAGTAACGATTTCTATGTAAGGTTGCTGCTTAGTACCAATGTCAAATAGCTAAGTGAACACGCTAGCAAGATCTGAATCTAGATTTGATTGGTCAATGTTGGAGCTAAGATTATGTTGGATATATGGTATTTTTTCGTCGACATTTTGCCGTTTATATTATTATATACGTGGGTGCTACCCCAACCATCTTAAAATGGTAGCCATTTTTATTTTGCACAAAAGCGGACAAAGTGTATCCATAGACTAAGTAGCTACTGATCTACGAGTTCTACAGAAGAAGAGAGATCTTAATTAATAGCTAAAGAAATACGAAATAAATGTTTCAATAGCAGACAGAAAAATTACAATGAAAAATAAGTTAGTAAGTAGGCTAAAGCTCACATAATATTTTTTTATATTTATATCGTATCGATTTAAACATATAAACAATATCTCTCTGTAAAAATGTACTTTTCACTACTAGCCAACGACAAATAATCTGGCCCAAGAATTCTGGGAGTTCCTTAACTACGGCAGAACAGAATCGTGAGTATGACAGAATTTTAAGCTTGCTCTATATCATACAGTCTTTTTTTTGCACTAGCAGACAATGACTCTTATAAATCATACCAGAATTTTCTTCTTTTTATATCAACCGTCTCCCACAACGCAACATAATCCCACATATCAAAAAATCTTGTCACAGCAAAGTACGTATAATGCGGCTTAAATCCGCATTTCCATAAGCATACTTCTATGAAATCATTGGGCGTCTTTATAGACACAATCGGATATCAAGCGGCGCGACTGACATGTAAATCGTGATCGACCCGGGACTCGAACCGGCTACCACGCACTACCGGTGCCACTGATCTGACTCAGCAGTTTTCGCCACACCTGCCGCTTTCTAGCCCACAACCTTTAGTATCGTAGAAAATTGGACTTTAAATCTCGGTGCGTAAAATAAGCTTTTCAACCGCAACGTAGGGTAAAAGATGTTTGAACAGTTTGAAGCTCGGATACGAGATAACGATATCGTATTATTGTTAATTAGGGTATCGATAAATTTGTTACGCCATGTGTTTAGTAAGGGAGACAGATTTTTGAATCAATATACTTTTCAACAATCAAGCAATACAGCTAGTAAACTAAAATATGATTCCATCAACAACGTCATCAGCATGTGCACAGCATGGGCACAGGTTTTACGACATGGACATAACAAAAAGCTTACACATTCATCCGTTTTATAAAAAAGAATTAAATACTTTTTGGAACACATTGTATCTGGCATTTCCGTTTCTTAACATAAAAAGGTTGTATGGGTTGTACATTCGCATAGGCAGAGTTCCCACAACGAGAGAATACATAGACAACGTTCCATTTACAAAAATACTTAAAAGTCTACAACAATCGACCTTCGTCAAACTTTATCTACCGCGTTCATATAATCATATACCTTTGCCGGGTAAGGATTTTTTCGAGCATAATTCCTTGATCCTCTTAATACCAAAAAAAAGTAAAGATGATATTTTTAATCTAACATTTTGAAAGATTGACAGGTCGGTCCGTTCCCGCCGCGCCGCGGGCTCGTATCAGGTAAAAACTTTGATTAAAAATGTTTCAGCGAAAGAACGAAGGTCGGGGTAGATGCTATCTACGACGGTTCTCTTTTCATATTCATGATGCGATTTTTTACTACATTTTTGACAGCTTGCAACTGTAAATGGTAATTTTCCGATATCTAGTGCGTTTATGTAGTCAGCTCGGATTTAAATTAAGTTGATTATTCTGGCAAAATTTTACTATAATGTACTTACTTTAAGTACTTACATATTGAATACCTAATGCATCGCTGTGTTCTCTACTCACAACCGTTTGTTTGTTAAGTCGTTAAATATTAGATCTTTCTCAGATAGTTTTTTGTTTCAAATCTACAACTAGGAAGCACCTGACCCTAATGGTACGTGATAGCAATTGAATAATATTATTGTTTGGTTTTAAAGCTTAGCTGAAGGTAGAAGCGTACTTATCCGCCCGGATTTCTTAACAATTTTTTAATTGTTAAGATTTTTTTTATTACTAGTAGATTATTATTGTTACCTTATCAGACGATACCTACGTATGTGCAGGTTTAAAAAGATAACATAAAAAAAATTACTACTAAATTACTTGATACTTAAAAGGAGTCTATTTTTAATAGAACATAATGTTGTAGTCAAAATCATACGTTTTCTTTTAAAAACTAAATAAACATATTTAGAAGTCGTATAACTTATTTCATATGGCCATGTCTATTTTGACGATACTTTAACTCGAAAATACCTACCATCGTAAACATCACAAACAAACGTGGGGTGCACTGGCTGGCAGCCATTTCGGGACGCATTCAAAACGGTCGAGGGTTCTTCGAAAAAAATATCGAACTAAAACCATCCCCTAAAATTATTTTAGTGAAAAGAAAGGAACTTAATACAGTCCCCACCATGCCTCCCTTAGGCGCGCCCCTCGGTGTGGATGTGTGAGTGTATGTGTGTGGATGTGTGCGTGCCCTACGAAAGGAGCGGCTGACAGCTGCGCGTGGGAGCGCGAAAGTGTTGTTACATTTATTTGGAGGAGTTTTATTTTATTTTATATGAGAATAATATATTTGAAGGAGGATCTGAACATATTGATACCAACGTGGCGAAACGAATGTCTTTTATTAAATTTACTCATCATCAGCTCACTTTATGACCCCACTGCTGGGACACGAGCCTTCCCTATAAATGGATAGGGAGAACAGGCCATAAACCACAACGCGGGCTCAGTGCGGATTGGTGGTTGTTAACGACTGCGAATGCAGCCGGGACCAACGGCTTTACGTGCCTTCCGAAGCACGGAGGAGCTCGAGATGATACATTTTTGGTCACCCATCCGATGACCAGCCTTTGCGAAAGTTGCTTAACCTCTGACCGGGCGCGTTAACCATTGCGCCATCGAGCTCTTCAAATCAAATTGACTAGCATAGTTTTATTCTTACACCAATATAATATAAGAGTATTGCTTAGTGATAATGAGTTAATCTCTTAATAAAAGCATTTTTTGCGAAAACATACTGCTTTGGAGTTTTATGTACTCTAAATCCGTATTCTGACTATATCAAAAGGTTTTTAAATGTAAAAGAGTGATGTTATGGGTGCGGGTTTTCTTGTTAACACTGTCAAATTACAAACCGGTATCTTTTCGCGTAAATAGATTGTAATTGTACCAGTAGAAATTGTAACTATGTTATCCTTGTATAATATTAATGACTTTATTCTGTGGAGGTAATAATTAATATTTACTTCATTCATCGCCAACAAGTTAAATGAAGTGTGTGATAAAAAGAAAATTATAGGTAACATAATGTATAAGAGTTATTCGTCAACTCGCACACTTTTAAACTCGTCGAGATGGCACCTTTTGATTGTACCTATTATTTGTGTCGTCAACTCGCACATACGTACTAAGTACAGTTGAATAAAAAATTTGAAAACAAGATTAAGGTAATAATTTGAAAATAACTAACTGTTTGCTACCCAAAATAAGTATACGGCGGGGGCGCCGTGCCGGTCTGCGCTGCGACTCCACAAGATGTATTTCCGGAAACTTGCATAAATGACCGTTTTTTTCACTTTTCAAGAAGTTAGTGGCGAAAAGCTCACGAAATCTGCACTGGCTCGAAAACACATAAAGTGTAGGTACTGTTTTGGCACATATACCCAGGGAATATATTGGCAGTGGTTGGTTATACATTAAGTCGTTATGTCTAAATGATGAAAGAATTGTTAAAGGAAATGTTCCATTTTTGTATGGAGGCTGGGCCCCCTAATTTTTACAGTGATAAAATTATATTTTATGATAAGAGCACAAAATAAGAAACCTTTCCATGTATATCTTTTTTAAACATACCCAAACATTGTTGTATTATATATTATAAAAGGTCAGATAATAAAAATTCATAAAATAGCAAACTTTTTCTACCTTGGCAACTTCGCTTTTCTAATGTCTTGACGACTTCGTGAAGTGAACTGTCAATGTCAGATGTTAAATCTTATTTTTTAAATTAGTAATGCAATGGTAATATTCATTACAGCCGTCAACCGCATGGTTTCATTTTCAGGAAATTGCATTGAATCCTTAAAATACCTTTTAGAATGTATAAATAAGTTCAGCAATATATAATAAACACTTAAAACTTTCATTAGGACCCAAAAATAATAAGAAAAGCTTGATGAAGAAAACAAGATTTCAAGTTTTAAAATATTTTTTTAAATTATGTTGGGTGGTTTTTATATTTTTTTCTTTTTGGAAACATCATCTCAGAAGGCAGATCTATCAGACAAGCATCACTCCAAAATTGTAATAAAATAAGGGCCCAAAAACGAACATCTCCTTTACTGATTATTTCGTAGATACTGGTTAATATAAAATTTATTGTTTGTTGTTTATTATTTGTTATTATCAAGAAGATGATTATTATCAAACGTTGTATTTAAAAAGGGCTAATATCACAACAAAAGAAAAAAGAAACATGTGATATCGATGAGCATATCAATACCACAAAAAAGTGTGGAACTATGTGTCCAGCAGCTTGTTGTTTGATATAAAATATGATTGATGTATGATTTTAAAATTTAGATTTTTGAAGACTGATTTTGCACTATTATATGGTAATTTTTGTAATTTTATATTATTATATTATATTTTAGACTTTCGCGTTGCGTTTTCCATAATTGATGTTTTATATTTATTATATTTTTATATGATTATATTATAATTATTGTTTTATATTATTTTATTATATAATATTATTATTGATATAATATAAAAAAAAATGATTATAATACTTTAAATATTTTTTTGTTTTATTTTGTTTAATCATAACTGTCTGGTATTAAACATTTAAGGATTATAACTTTTTCCAAACCTTTTTGTAATTAACTGTACATGATTACCTCAGTTTTTAACTGTTGTGCGAGTTGATGACATAAATAATAGGTAAAATCAAGAGGAGACATCTCGCACACCTGTGCGAGTTTAAAGTGTGCGAGTTGACGAACAACTCATGTATAAATATCAATGCTTCATCATCAGTGTGGCAACCTTAAACAAAAACTTCAACACATTTATGTTTAAAAATACTGTTACATAATAATATGCGATTGTTTTGTAGTTAAAAAATAATTAAACAATTCGCAAAATTGCAGACAGAAAAAAGTAATTAAAAACTTGAAGCTTGAAGCAATAACTGATTTATCCACTAAACATAATAAGTCGTCGTTATACGTTACCGAATAATAATTACTGATAAAAAAGTTGTATATTCTATTAAAAGAAATAATAAACAAGCCAAGTCAAAACTTTCGTTCTCCCGTACCGCGCAGTGCCGTACCGGGCGGGCGCGGCGGCGCGGCGTCGGGAAATCAACACATACATCACCGCCATCATACACACACATACACACACCCTCGCTGAAGGGCATAAAAGCTTGGCCGACTGACTACCGTCGCCAAGATGTATTATACAATCTTATGTACGTCTACTCTATGTATTACTGTATGTGCTTGCTCCAATATCCTTCTTTCTCAAAATTCATTTAACGTTTTTTTCGTTATGTAAGTAGGTACTAAGTTGGTATATTAGGTAGTTGGAACCATTTATTTCTCGAGCTTGGTTAATCTACTAAAAATACAATCATTAATTTTATTTAATTAGACATAATGATACTAATAAGTTATTGTTTTATTACATGAAACAGTTACACAATTTTTTATGTTAGTAATAAATCTCTTTGTTTGTCATTAATTAGCTTAGAACTATAAAAAACGGAAACTGTAGATAACAGTCAAACATAATTTTTATTTTTTATTCTTTAAGAAAAGTTAGAGCTTACCTTATTAGAGTTAATTTGAAAAAGGATTCTCGTACAAAATTTCCATTGCAAGATATTTGTCTATACAATAAATCCATTTATGCGTTGCTAAGGACTGTACGAAGCTCTATCAAGCTCTACAATCACGCCAAAGACAAAATTGACCGAATTCATAAACTTACACACGTCAAAATAGTTGAACAATGCCTATGTACTGCCTAAGAGGAAACAATAATGAAATAGTATCTGTAAATAAGTTATAAGATATTGATATCACGAGTTGCTGTAACTTATGTTGGTAATCCAAAATAAAATAAAAAAATAAGATTCTCGAAAAACCTTGGATTTTTATAACATATTAAGCTTGCCATCTTTTAATAATTGTGATTATTTAAAATAAAATTTGATGGTGTAAGACTTTTCCAATATGTATATCTAATTTAATCTATCTAATGTAAATATACTAATAACATATCTCCTGTATTCTAAGCACTCACAATCCAATAAAATATCAATCCAAAGTAAAGAAATCCAGTGTTTCCCTCCCCCTATGTGTCGTCTCACGTACGTTTCTGCAGCTCTCAAATAACTCGACTATGGATTACACATGCGAGGACTTGTACCACCCTATGAAGAAATATTACAGTCTAAAACAGAGGACTTAGCGATACATCCACTCACCAACAACTTGATCGATGCAGTTTAAAGAAACAAACATTTAAAGTGAATCTAGGATCTATTTTCGTACGAAGAGAAAAGTATTTGCCAAAATAACTTTTCCAACATGACCATGAGGCAAACCTTTCTGTAGTGTTAAAACAATTTCATGACTTATGTATGACCTGTATGACCTGTATGACCTGTTATATATGATCTGTGATGTAAATACACAGCGTCTGTCCTCGATCTGCATGCAACGCGTAGTGAGATATTTCAGTCATGTTGCACGAAGAGGTGCAGATAACCTTGAACGACTGATGGTGACGGGAAAAATAGAAGGTAAAAGACCCAGAGGCCGGAGCCCAAAGCGATGGTCAGACCAGATCTCCGAAAATCTGGAGATGCCCGTCAGCGCCGCACTCGATCAAGCAACTGAGCGCAACCGATGGAGACAGCTGGTTGACCGGATGAAGCGGAGTCACGATCCTCAGCAGTGAGAAAACGATTAGAAAGAGTATGACCTGTAAAGGTCTACATTGAATAAACGATTTGACTTTGACTTTGAATACTGGCTGATGCTGGCTGAAAATGGTTTTTGAGAAAAATAAATCATTTGACTTTCTATCATTTAAAGTTCTTTTTCACTGTGAATATCAACAATGACTTTACTGCTGTTTTCTGAATGTTAATCGTATCCTTCCTACAAAAAACATAACATCATAGTGCAAAAGAAAATACCTAAACACACCAATCTAGCTACTCAACCCAAGACCTATAGATATTGGGTCGAGTGCTTTGTCACTTGGCCATAAATACTACATTACACTACGGGATAAAGAATCAGTGTCGCAAAAATATATCTCCAAAACAATTCACAGGGGCAATATGTTTATCACTTGCACCACATCAGAGATATGCCTCATATTTGCAAAGGGTGCCAACCTACCCTAAAGCGTCTACGAAGGATGTATTGAAATTTGTCGTCTTGCAGGCACGCCTCGCTTCCAAACTATGGCTTGGAGTGTCGAGGCTTGCCATAAAGTTATTGACTCTTGGAATATTACTATTCTATACGCGTCGTGTTTTGTTTAGATATTATTTTGATGACGCATAGGTCATAGGAAGTGTACTTCTTTAGGTAATTAGGGAGCATTTTCGAGCCTTTCGATCCTTTTTAGATCCCGTAAAAGTAAGGTAGAAAATAAATGTCTTTGCTGACTTTCTTTTCGGTTATGATCAATAGCTAAAGAGCTATAGATTTATAAACCGATGGCGTAACGAATTTGCGAGCGATGATGAACTAAAATTGTAACCTATCATATAAGTATATTGAATAATTTGACAAACCAAGTGCTTTTAAGAAAGTATAGATTGATAATTAAATTTCTAAGGTATTTTTGTTACCTTTTTTGAGTTTATTACGTTTATGTTTATTATTTAAAAAATACATACAGAAGAGTATACGTACTTTAAGAGAAAACTATTATGTGTTATATTGTATAGTGTATTCTAGTTTCAATATATTATAAAAACTTGTTTTATTATTTACAGGAAAATTTGTTGCGACGCTGAAAGCTAAGTGACTTACCTGTTTCTTACTTCCGCATTGGCTGATGTATGATCAAATTAATAGTTTCCGTTAAGCCGTTGATCCCGGTTGATGCTGTAAGATGGCAGTCCACTTTGTGCTGGCGTAGTAAAACCTATGAAATAAATAACATCGACTGAAAAAAATTTGGTAAGTTGTCTTGAGACCACACCGGCAGAGCAAAACTATTTATTTATCTTTTTTATTTATACTGAACTAGTGACTAACTACATAAGTAACGAAGATACTTACTTTGATTCTTAATCATTTCGTACAACTTAAAGACATTATATGGTGGAATAAGAAACTCACACATCACGAACCCTGGAACATAACTCTCCTTAATAATGGCACTTAGATTTATACATAAAGATTGACAATTCGTATTTACATTATAGAATTGTCAATCATTCTTACTAAACAACCTGTACGTATGTATTCTGCATGCTCACAGTTTCAAAAGCCCAAACCGAAACCCACGACATCGCAGCCGACATTCTTTTGTCACTCAAAACAAAAGACTACTCATCCTTGGTATCCGACGAAATAAAAATTAAACGCATTGTCTGATTACTTAAAGCGCCGCCAGTTCCGCCAAGTCACCGGGCCCGCTTCCCAAAGCGATCCCCCGGGAGCTCACCTGCCAAATGCTTCTAGATTGAGAGCGCTTTTACTTCACTACTTTAGCAGCAAGGCCTTTAGAGGATTGGTCAGATACGGGGTAGCGGTCAAAGGCGCCGATTCCGTTGAGGAATGGGATATTGACAGCGGTGTTTTTTTTTTTCAGAACATGGAAATGCTTTGTCTTTATCTCGGTTTTTTTAAGGAAGGTATTGGCTGTGGCATCCTTTCGCCTTTACAGCATAACTGAGATGTTTTTGTTTTGTTTATATAATTTTTAACGCAAATTTTGTTGCGAACAAATAACAAAAACACAAATGTTGAAAAAATTTCCACGACCAGGATTTGAACCTGCACCCTTCTGACATAGCGGGTCAGGTGCTCTTCCAATTGAGCTATCGTGGTTCTAACCAGCCCGCCGAAATTATTGTATACTATTTACTTTTTTACTTTGAAAGCCAAAGGCGCCTATTAAATGTCAACAACTACCGTGAGGCCTATGTCCAGCTGTAGACTAGTTTAGGCTGATGATGATGATGATGATGAATGTTCTCGAATGGAAAAAAGCGCTCGGCGCGATAACATCCGATCATAATATTTTTACAAAAAATAAAGATCAGTTAAGAATGACCCCCCCCTTCAACCCCCCAACATCATGACTTGTTTTTGTTTTGTTTATATAATTTTTAACGCAAATTGTGTTGCAAACAATATTTTTTTTTGCATTTTAGTTTAAAAGCGGCGAAAAATTTTGGCTTTTTAAGGCAGTGACTGCATAATGGCTGCTTTTGGGTGCTTGCATCACGCAAGCATCTATATAATAGTACTTCACTGAATTCTATTTTGAGTCGGATAGCGAGATGAAAAGTCCGAAGATCCCTCTAGTCTAGAGACTTTGGCTTGGGTTGACTGCATCGTCATTATCATACCTGATGGTAAGTGACGATAAGGATGAAGATAGAAGCGCACTCCACCCGCAATCCTATAACTCAGGAACCTACAATCTTACCTCTAAACCAAAAAAAAGAGAAAACGTTTCTATCAAAACAACACGCTTGAAGAATAAAACAAAACAATAATTCTTGGAATCACATTTCACCCGAATTACGACGTCTATCAATAACAGGTCAGGATACATGATGGGTTCCCCTCGCTCCTCCCCAGTCCCCATCGCTGATGCTGACGAATGGAGCTGACATGCCGATGTGAAGTTTGTTGAGTTGTTTGATGTCTTGTCAATGCTTGAGTATATTGTTAAGAGGGATAGAGGTTCGTTTCAGTCGTATTTTTTGTTTGTTGCAGGTATATTTCGTTTGTTGAAATAATTAAGTACTTATAATATTTATTTTATAACAAAACTTATATAAATAATATATGTTTTTTTAAGTATTAGTCTGGCAAGGAAAGTCTGCTCCGATAGTCTTAACCTTATCTCTCCAATAATACTTACTCTAACTAGCTGACCGGCGGACTTCGTACCGCTTTGACAGTTTCCATGACAACAAAACAAACAAATCATTCGTCCGCTTAAGAACACCCGTAGCCCATGATGGACCCCTATAGCAGGGCCACCTACCGGGTCCACTTGTAAATCTAAACCATTCTCGAATCCACTTGAACACACACAAAATTTCATCCAAATCGGTCCAGCCGTTTTGAAGGAGTTCAATAACATACACAGCACACGCACAGAAGATTTTTATATATAAAGATTGTGTGCCTAATTTGGTGTAATTAGTATTTTTTATCTTTCTCGTATGAACAAAAAGCGTAACAAATACTTACTCATTGACGTAATGTTTGTTTACATTATTATAAAATAGAATAATAATTAATGACTAAGAATGATAAATATTACCGCATATCAGGCCACTGCTGGTCCTACTAATGCATCAAGCTCGATCTTTGGGTCTTCTCATCCTACTGCTAGCAACAGAAAGAGCACAAAACTGTCTTTAGTTGATAGAAGTTGTTTAGTCTCTCCATATGCAAAAACCATCGAAGAATAATGGAAATTACTGTTAAATCGCTACTGTATGCATCGACAATGGAGGCCCAAGGGAAGACCTTAGTACCTAGCGGCAGGCTACTGAACCATAAATCCGTCAACGGAGTCGGTAGCAAATCCTGTTATATTTGCATACAAACTATAACAATGACTTTTTGTACACGAATCTGCCAGAATCTTGACTCTTTGATGCTCCGATACAAAAAAAGGGTTATTGTTGATTTGGCAAAATCTTGTGACTAATTTGCGACGTTTTTTTGCAGTCTTTTGTGTGACGACGTTTTTGTAGTCGCCTTTATAGTTTTCAAAGTGGCGTGTCATGCGTCTGCAGTTTTAGTAATATTATAATTGTTAAATACAAAAACAATCATCTCACAAAAACTAACGAATTTTTACTACGTCACAAAACATGTAAAGTAGGTACGTAAAGTTATTGTCCTTTCTTCTGAACAAATTGTTTTGATTCTCTGTATGCATACTATATTTACTAGCTCGCACATGATTAACTGATATCTTCTTGGACTTACCACATTTGATTATGATGTAAAAAAATAGTTCAATTTTAGACGTTTTAAGAGAAAAGGTTTCGCTTATCACAACTAGACACAATAAATGACGTAAATCAACACGCATCGTATACTAAACTTCTCGTTATACACTTCAATCTCGAGATGTTACATTATTGTCAATATTTAACATTTTCAAGACAGTATAACACTAATTGGGTATCAACGCAAATCCAGACTACAAAAACAAATGAAATAGAGGTAAAGGCAAAATGTCTATCAAGTATCAAGTGCGAGATGCGACCTACACGACCTACAATGCGTTGGCAATTGTTTAGTTAGGTACCCCTTCAAAGTACTTACATCAACATTTCGAAACAGAGAAAAAGAGAATATCATTGCGACTTGAAACAAAACACAATCAGCATCCAAAGTCGATGATAAAACCGTGTTGTCCGGTGTCAGGCCCGTGTACCGAAGATACGCGTTGCGTGCGGCCGGACAATGAGCCGCGGACATTGATTGATGGCCTCGCATTCAACGAATACATTACGATTTTTGCTTTCATTTCGTTCGATACGAGTGTCACAAGGTTATGATATCGAAGCGATGGTTACGGATGATCGGATGTAGGCGTTCGCCGATGTGAACTTCGTGGTGTGTGAGAGTAAAACCTTATTTTGTTTTAGCGAATGACGACTTACTCATCTTAAGTGTATTTTTAGCGTTGACCTATAATTAGAAATGTTTTTGAGTTGTTTACTCAGTTTCTCATGATGGTAACTTGTAATGCCAAATATAGAAAAAAAATAAGATACAGTTTTGACTCATCTCGTACTTACCTACGTCTTCCATCGTTATATTATTTTATGTTTTACCTATATCGTTTTCTAACTCATTTCACTATTTTATTTCTGTATCTCTCTGTTTTTATTCAGGCTTACCTATAATGATTCAACTAATGTTTTTTATTCTTACAGTTTCCATCAAATCCGATGAATTAGTAAGTTTTATATTAACCAAAAGATCTATAACAGCTTTGCTAATCTGTAAAAAAAAAGAGTAGAAGGGCATTCTTGTGTCCCAAAAGTATTGATTTTCCCTAAATTAAATCAATACTTAAAATATCAAAGGTCTTAAAGGACGTTTTAGTTAATGTACTTTAAGCCCTTTGACTTCGACTTTGAAATATCTTGCTTTTGGGAATAAAATGAACACAATAAGCACGTTATTACTATATTTATTGGTTTCGTATTCACATTTCTCTTATTTTAGTTACAAAACAATTTCTCCCGAGTAAAATAAAATTCCATATTTTGTACCTAATTCTAAGTCATTGTCTACATCACAAAAGTTTGTTTGCATTTCTGTTCAATATTGTTTATTAGGTAATCGATAACAAATAGGAAAAAATCCAATGACAATATTGGTTAATAAAGATTATTAAAGTTTTACATTTCATTATTTTACATCATTGAAAATACTATTTGAATATAATACATTGTTACATAATTTAAAGCGACTAAACAAATAAATGGAATTCAAAAATAAATAAATTTACATACAGATAATTAAAAGTTCCAGAATATTACTAGTAGTGTTTACTAGTATTACGGGGAAACGGGGTAGTATTACGGGGTAATCCTTTCAAAGCGTTTTATAAAATAGTGAGATTAGGTTAATCATAATAATTGTGGTACATTGAACTTAGTAGCTGAGTACTCATGCTATTAAAGCAAAATCAAACGTTCGTTACAAGTTTTATTTTTTTATTGAAGAAAAGTATATTTGAGTGTGAAAGGAGGAATAAATTAATTTAAGTCCATGTTATTTCCATTATAAGTAACTATTTTGTTATTTTGATTTTAAATTGTTTTGTCTACTTATTTTCGTAGACTTGAATGGTAACATTTTATTAGAAAAACAGTGATATTGTTTATACAATTCCTCTAAAAGCAACAATACTGCATTCCAAATTTCATTAATTCTAATTCAGATTCTTTTAATTCACGACAATGACTTATATTAAAATGTACAAACCAAACACTCAGATGTTTATGTCTACCCTAAAATAATATTAATCACACTTTTTGACATTGTAAAGTTTTCCCCTTAACTATCCAAACATCGAAATATGACTGGTTACGCTAGGAATACTTACACATGTTACTGTTATCTTAAGTTAGTTAAAATTAAGCATCACTTTATTACATTATGTTATCGACACAAAGGAATGGTTGTTACAGAAGGTCCAACTGTGAAAATATATGTTCTTCTTTACACTTAGATTATAAGGCGGTCAGACCGTAGTCTGATTTGATGACTGGCTGGTTGGTTGGCAAGCCTGTGCCACAACCAGCGTTGCCAACCGGAGAGCCGTGGGCTGCCAGGCTGGCCACCATGGCCGGGTCCATCCCCGCATGCATACTCATCATGTGCAGATGGTGCGGAGTCATCGCGTGACCAGCATTCATTTGATTCGCATGCGACATCGGACTAATCGCTGGATCATGCGACAGATTCTGTTGACCAACACAGTGCAAGTCATTCATTATGTTGTCTGTAACGTTCTCTATGCTGTCGGGCCTACCGTTGTTGTTCGATTTCTTCTTGTCATTATTATTCGTATTCTTATTCGATCTACTCTTTGGTGCTTTTGCCGTGGTCGTGGTGACACCGGCCGGATTCGTTTTTCTCCTCACGTTTTTGGTGTTCGGCAATTTGTTGTCCTTCTTCCATTTCATGCGCCTGTTCTGGAACCAGATTTTGATTTGCCGCTCCGACAAGACTAGGGTGTGCGCAATCTCTATCCGTCTTCTCCTGGTCAGATACCGGTTGTAATGGAACTCTTTCTCCAGCTCTAGTATCTGGTGTCTTGTGTACGCTGTGCGTTGTCGTTTTGGCTCCATTCCCGGCTGGAACGATCCGTTGGCTGTAAAAGAAAGTAACATTTTATTATCACTAAAACGACAATTTCTAAAATGAAAGGGAAAAAGTTGCTACTCGAGAATTTTTTGTTGCAAAGAAACGACGTCAGATGTGATTTTCACATCATTGTCTCATAGTGACGTGTAAAGCTAGATCATTTCTAATTATGAGGTAAAGGGTATTAAGCGACCATATTATTGAAATAAAGTGGATATTCTAATAATATATATATATGTAATAATGTTACAGGTTCTTCCACAAACAACAACAAACAAAGACAAACTTTTCAGAAGATTGAAACCTACACTGATACTATACCTACGTGGCGTAGAGATACCAAATCTTTTTAGTTCTATAAAACCAAACCACACCAGAACGAAAAAGGTTGGTAATGCTTTTTAGGTCGCCAACATGGACAGACTGATAAATTAGTCTAAACAGTTCCCATCATCAAAGCACCTGCATTGCAGCTTTGTAATCATAGAACTAACATGTTGGCCGCTATGTCCATCGAGCTTCTCGCGATAACGTCAATTCACCATTAATTTTGCCCTGGCTTAGTAGGCTTCGTATCGGAAAACAGCGCACGTGAGAGAACACCTGAATAATGCATGTGGCAACCCTGAGAGACTTAATTAATGTGCATAATAATTAGACATGCACGTTCATGAGCTTCCTTTTTGTTTTGATTAATTGAGTCCAGCAAATTAGATCGTTTTTCAAACAATATGCCGTAGAGAGAGGAGCCATCGATAAATGAGCGATGGTTATAACCAGGTGCCTAGGAGCATAGCTTAATTACAAGCAAATTGATTGATGGCGCAATAATAATCTTGAAGTTATTAAGACACGCTTTATTTGTTTATGTTTTCTATTGTAAAGTAATTTTGGCGAAATGTGTTGCATTTGTTTTTGGGAAAACAGGATGTAATTATTGTTTGCTTTTAATTAGTATAGTTAACGCCTCGATGGCTGAGTGGCTAAGCGCTCGACCCGATACCCGAAGGTCCCAGGTTCAATTCCCAGGTCGGGCAGTGTGTTTCGGATTTTTCGATGCATAGCCTGGATTTGCAATCACCAACCCGCATTTGGCAAACGTGGTAATTAATTTCAATGATGGAGGCCTTTGCCCAGCAGTGGAACTGGTATAGTTATAAAAACAGAAATGTTGAAAAAATTTCCACGAGCAGGGTTTGAACCTGCACCCTTCTGACATACCGAGTCAGGTGCTCTTCCAATTGAGCTATCGTGGTTCTAACCAGCCAGCCGAAATTATTCAACACTATTTACTTTTTTACTTTGAAAGCCAAAGGCGCCCATTCAATGTTAACAACTACCGTCATTAACATCCGATCATATTATTTTTACAAATACTAAAGATCAGTTAAGAAGTAGGCAAGCTATTTATAAATGTTTATATAATTTTTAACGCAAATTTTGTTGCGAACAAATTACAAAAACACAAATGTTGAAAAAATTTCCACGAGCAGGGTTTGAACCTGCACCCTTCTGACATACGTTTTTGTAATTTGTTCGCAACAAAATTTGCGTTAAAAATTGTATAAACATTTGGTATAGTTATATTAAGACTTTTTGTTACAAATAGTCTGCTTAGACCTTTACAGTGTTACCGGATTCATGGGCGACGAGAAACTTGGTAATTCTTTTAATAGTAGCCGAAGAAAGTTAGATAGATTTCAAGGGTCGGCATCACGTGTGGATGACTCTTAATTCTCCAGGGCATACGAGTCAGGTGTCGAATATATACTAAGTAGGTAACACTCAAAAGGGCGGGGAGGTTTTTGCCCAGGAGTGGGACACTTGCGACTAAAATAATCTTATAGCAATGATTCGTAGGAGCTCTAATGCGAGTATATTGTACCCAATTAAAGTTTGACAACTTTGATACAAATTCATCAGATGGAAGTTTTTGCGTGATAATGCACGAGGATATGTAGATACAGACTGTAAGACAGATAGACAGGCACATATACTAATGTAAGTACAGATCAAACCCAGTAACAGATCCAAAAAAGTACCTGAAGAATGACATTACAATTATTTGAACCCTTGATATTGAAAACGGATTGAGGCGCCTAATAGAGTCATGGATGACAATAGCTTCATTTCCAACTACAAAATAAAGTTACTTACGAAGGAAAGTTCAATGTAATTTCCTTTTCTTATTGCTTCCAAGGAAATTGCTTTTGTATCAAAGTAATTTTGAAGGAGAGACTTTGTAAAGGCATTATGATAAGTCATTCTCTAATAAATATGTTTTCATGAAAGTTGGCTACAGTTGCTTGTATTGACCGTTATTCTACGACAAACTTGTGTGATTGTGATCTGTAGAAGAGTAAATTAAAAGGTTGAATTATTTTTAGTACTCATGTTCTCTCCAAAATTCAACCTGCCCAAAATTTTGGCCGCCTTGGTCGTCATGTAAAAATGACCTTTGAAAAAGTTTAAAGATGAATGGGAATTGTGTTAAAAGAGTTTCAAATTAAACAAAAACATAATAAGTGTGTAGAAAATTTAACAAAACGATAATTACTAGCGAAATCGAATAATCTTCACGCCAAGAACTCATTAAGCCGATAAGGAGAACCTATCAGATAATACCAACGGAATTGTGGAACTAAAACAAAAAGGCAGCACAGATACCTATCTTGCTATCTACAGTAGGCATGTAAGCTACAAGTTCCGCCCACACTGGTGTGAGAGAGACGGATATAGGACGCCAGTGGGATCGTCTGGAATTTCTTTGAGAATCTCCGCGGTTGGTATGTGCGGTCGGCGAGATTTCAAGTGGTCACACTGACAAACCCACAGTGATCCGGGTCCACTTTACTTAGGTACCTACATAATTTGCTATTGACTTAAGGAAAATACGTAGAAGAAATATTCCGTGCTTTGGTTGTATTCAGGGAAAATATTAATGATACTAACACAACGTCCGACTTGGTATGTGAACAAACAGTACGAATACAATCATTACTGTTATTATTTTTCTGATTTCGTTTTTCTTCTGAAGGCTATTATTATTAGGTTATTGTTTATATATTTTCTTTCTGTTCAATATGCTGTTCAACGTGGGTATAAAGATTGTCACTGTCTTAAATGAAAATCGATTCCTCGCCTTCGATTTGAGGATCTCTGCTTTTGAACGTCTTTTTACCTTAAGATCCACCTCCTGATCACTCCTGCGGCACCACGATTTGAAATGTATTATATTATGTACTTGTTATATATTTAATGATTTTCAGAAATATGTAAATTTTATATTGGTACTAGCTGACCCGGCAAACATTGTTTTACCAATTATTTCTAGGAAATTTGTCGGGTAGAAAAAAAATTCTAACTTAGTGTAAGTGTGTGAGGATGTGGTATATGAGTGAAAGAGGATTGGAGCGCTGTGAACGATGACGGTATATAAAAATAACATAACACTAAACATTTATCTTTTTACTTTATTCTAATTTAATTATTATAATTTGAGGAACTCGGTGGCGCAGTGTTTAACGCGCCCGGTCTGCGAGTGCTGAGATTAAGCAACTTTCGCAAAGGCCGGTCACCGGATGGGTGACCAAAAGTGTATCATCTCGAGCTCCTTCGTGCTTCGGAAAGCACGTAAAGCCGTTGGTCCCGGTTGCATTAGCAGTCGTTAACAACCACCAATCTGCACTGGGCCCGCGTGGTGGTTTAAAAGCCCGTTCTCCCTATCCAACCATATGTAGGCAAGGCTCGTGCCCCAGCAGTGGGGACATAAAATGAGCGGATGATGATTATAATTTATTCCTTTAAATATAAGAATAAGAATAAGAATAAGAAACATTTATATATAAAAAAATATAATATATATATATATATAAATCAAATATCATTAATTACGACAATAACACAAACAAACAATATCAATCCATTAATGCTACAGTGTGTATAATATTTTTTGTTAGCCCATCTATAGCTAACACCTTAGCTAACACAAACAAACTGGATGGTTTGCCCACTCGAGAGCATGCCGCGTACAATTTTCCGTGTCAAAAACATGGTGTGCTCAAATCTAAGCCACAAACAGACATCGTTTGACCTTGGGACTTATTGATAGTAATTCCTACTCCGTGCTGTTTACTGGGTGAGAAGTGACACCGGTAGACGCTCGGCGGAGACAGAGAACTGATCAAGTGTTTAAAATGGCTATAAAAAATAGGGGTTGGTGATAGAAAAGTGAAAACTTAGGGTTGTATGTATTTTTTAATGCCACATAATAAAAAAAAAATAAAAAATTTCTTTTGAGGTGGACACCCCTTATCACTTAGAGGTTTGAAAAATAAATAGTAGCCGATTCTCAGACTTACTGAATATGCATAAAAAATTTCATAAGAATCGGTCAAGCCGTTTCGGAGGAGTATGGGAACGAACATTGTGACACGAGAATTTTATATATTAGATTAGAGAGTGTTATATTCCTGATTGATGTAAGATTTGTAAGTAAGTAAGTTAACACCAATATAACTCGGTGAATTTGCACAGGAAGCTCGACATGAATGTCGCCTAGAAATGCGTTGATTAACGCCCGCATTATTCAGTATGCCGAAGAGCTCAAATTGAATAATTCTGTATACGCAGCAAGTGAGTAGGGGAAAGAGCGATGTTGTCCATCGAATATTTAAAACAACTACACCCACCCACTGTCTGTCACCCAGTGGTCGAAATTCGACCGTAGTTTTATTAAGGCCGTCATTTTTTTCTTTTTTTTTCTTTTGACAGCTGTCAAAACAAGTAAACGTAATTTTTTTAAATAATTAATAAAAAATATTAATATTCTGTGCTCCTGCTCTATATAAACTTTATGTGAGTGAAATTTCGTACTCCTCCGTCCGCGCAATTTTCGTAAAAAGGGGTACAAATTTTTTTCTTCACGTATTAATATATAGATAATGCACATAGCCAGGTCTAATACCCACTATTCAATAGTCGCCTTTTGATTCCCTTTAGCTGCGAGTTACAATAAAAATTAAAAAGTGATTTATATCCTAACATCTACATCATAAAGACCATTAATGCGTACAACAACTTATAATTAAACGTCGTCAACTGCGAAACGAGATAGCCGGCTACCGGTCCGTGCTCCATCTTCGCTTCGTTACTCGTATCACGTCATCGGACGAGGACAATCTGATTGAATTACCGACTGCCCGACCGATGTGTGGTCTCATAACCGATCTGTTAATCTCGAGTCGATCTCGAGACGCATGCGCTATCTGGGACCACCTGGGCCCTCATTACGTACTCCTTATAGATCGAAACTTCCATGTCGCGTAGTTATCAGTGAACAATGTTGTATAAGACAGGTGTCGATAAGAAAACTCCTTTTTAAAAGCATACGTATATGATACTGGCAATTTCTTTCGTTTTCAATCAAAATAACCGATTCATTAGTAAATTTTGCTTTTTATTTTTAAGTGCTAATTGCTGCACTAAAGATGAATTAAATATTTATAAAATAGAGTGAAAAAATTAAATGCCCGACCCAGCCAGGAATTGAACCTGGGTCTTCCGCAATCCAGGCGGCTGCACTGACCATTATTGTTTTATATTATTTTTGCTTGCTTTTAGCGGCACAGTGTCATCTATCCAACGGTTATTGCAACCGATGGCTATGCAGATTCATCTTTACAGATGAAGTACAACAAATTTGATAACACAACGCTATAGTAAATTTTACTTTTTATTTTTAAGTGCTAATTGCTGCACTGAAGCTGAATTAAATATTTATAAAATACAGTGAAAAAATTAAATGCCAACCCGACCCAGCCAGGAATCGAACCTTCAGTGCTTACGTCAGCTTTCCCGGTAACATAATGGTCAGTGCAGCCGCCCGGATTGCGGAAGACCCAGGTTCGATTCCTAGCTGGGTCGGGTAGGCATTTAATTTTTTCACTGTACTTTATAAATATTCGGTTCATTAGTACTTACTTAACTCTTGACTCTTGATGCGAATAACTTTGTTGCGTCACCCACTAATCAAAACATTGTCCGCCATAGCGTTCGTATGCATAGCCTTCGTTTCTGTCGCTTCGCTTAAGAGTTAATTTGGAATTTGTTGTATACAATATGCGCATAATTTACGGCAATTTCAATTGTACGAGCTGTCAACATTACAAGAATTATTACAGTGACTAAAAGCTTGCGCGATAATGACTGTATTGACGTGAAGACTACATGAAAAATGAGTTATCCTTTCTGGTTTCGATGTAATCTTTTATTGATACGAAGTCTGCCATGAAAAAGACATCACAGTGTCGGTCATTTATTTGATAATTTTTCATAACGGTTAAGTACGAAATGAATGAGCATTAAGTTTTTGCAAACGATTTTTAATATGGGTACTTACATAGAAATCAGTCTATGTTGTTTTGTGAATAAAACAGTTAATTTATCAGTAAATTACTGCTAGATGAACTAGATTTTGTTATCTTTCGAAATTAGAAATGATTCTATTTAGCCTGTATTTTTCTCTACATTTTTTAATAGTAAATACTTTGATGACTGCAAATAATGATACAAATAGCTAAATCTAATCATGAGTTCTAATAAATCGTTCATTCAATGTAACCTTTCAAATATTCAAATCACAAAATTAAATTGTATAAGAGGTAGCTTAGAAAACTCAAACTTTTTGGCACTTGTTCTGTGCTTAATTTATTGTTTTATTATTATTATTATTATTAACAAGTGCCGGAAATTAAAATAAAATATATTTGTGTATAAAGAATATAAGTCATTAATTCAAAGACATACAATGAAATTGGATATCATTATAACTTTAAATAATAATTGGAACGTTATAAAGATATTTTTTAGATTATTTAATAATACCTAAATAGCATCCAGTATCACCTTTAGAAGGGCTTGAGGCTTGCAAAGGAAGCAACTCTCAGGTATACATACTGACGATTTGAAAAAAATAGAGACAGGCTTTATTATAAACACCGGCTACGTTTGCTTAAATAGAGGCTCCAATCAACCGTATAGATACCTAAGGCAAAAATTGTTAAAGAAAATATTTTTATTTTATTTTATGTATTAATATTATATTTTGTTCCTTTTCAGTCGTCAACAGTTCTTGGAATTAGGACTTGTGCTGATCAACAACATCAATAATAACTACTATTACTGCACAGCTTTATTTAGAAGTAAAGACATTTATAAATTTTTATGTCAACTAGTAGTTGGTAAAACTAACAATTTGCAAAAATAATATTTGTATAGAAACAATTGGTTTGTAAAAAGAATGACAATTTGCTAAAAATAATTTTGTGAAACGTTGTTTATAGAAACGAGTTGTTTGTAGAAATATTTGTTTGTTAAATATATACATTGCGAAACGTTGTTTATATAAAGATATTTTGTCAAAAATAATTTGTCTAACTAGAGATCTATTTTAATAGACAAATAGCTTATTTTGTTTTTGGGTTCAGTTGGCTGTAACTCAGGGCTCATAAACTCGGTGAATCACAGAAGTAAGACATGGGAACACGCTTTTGACATGCTGATCTCCAGAATCTTATTAGTTAGGTATGTCTGAGAAACTACCAAGTACACCTTTTCGAACTACGCTATAAAAACGCTAATTTTTTCTAAGTTCTTTCTTCAATATAATTTCTTAGGATGGTTTTCAAGCCATTCCTAATATTGGGCCCTTACCTATGAAATTTACGATTTTTTTTCAGATATTAATAGGTGTAGGTATTACTTCTAAAAGTCAATCCCGTTTGTTAATATTATACACTTTTAATTAGGACTATGTTACTTAGGCTTCAGTTAAAACAACGATTATTAATTTTGTGTCTTTATCGCCCAATTTTTTTTTTTAAATTGACTTCTTTTTTTGTTCGCGGAATTGACCTTTTGTTTCATTGTAGCTTTGAAGGGTCTTGTTTTTTTTTCTTTTTAACCTTTTTTACCGCCAACAACTTCTATAGAAGTTCGAGATTTTCGTGCTGTCCACGCCAGCACTTCTATAAAAGTTCTTCTTTGTACCTACTTTATTAAAATACATTTTTGCGTTGGCGTACAGCGGGGCATCGCGTGCAGGATAGTTGCGCGGTGAAAAGGTTAATATCTGCTATATTTAGCTCGTGAGACAAACACAATTTTTATAGTGTCAACATATATAGATGCTAAGAATATTAAAAAAAGTTAGTCTGAAAAATATAATTTTATAAAAAATCTTCATACAAAACGTCAGTTTCATAGGTATTATTTCATTATTTCATAGGTCTACACAGCTAAACAAAGCAGGGCTTCTAAAAGCTTATCTTGGTGAAAATGCTGTTGGAAGTTTATTTTTTCTAGGAATGTTTTCAGAGAATCCAACGTAAGGAGATATAAAATTTTATGTAAATTAATTAATGGATTGTTTTTGTAGTTTCTTTCTACAATTGCTATTGCACGTTTATGATGACCTCAGTGAAATTATGAAACTAGAGCAAAATCTGAAGACAGATTCTTAAGAACTATACTCTCATTGATACTAGAATTGAAATATCGCGAGGTAGGTGTCGTATGCAGCGCTTTGGGCCTGCCTCACTTAAAGGCCATACTGACATCGATGAAAACCTTTGCTGAGCTGATTTAGGTCTTAAGGCGACGCATCGCTAAACAATAAATCTCATACGGAGCGTTTGCACCCCGTATCATAAGAAAAACTGTTTTTTTCCTTCAAATTAAAACTACAAATTAATAAAAAAAAATGAACTACAATATTGAAGTGTGTGTTAAGACTAATCTACTAAGAAAATTTAGATGTTTAAATCGGTCTGGTTTGCCTGTGAAATGCGAATCTATGTTTTAAAAGAGGTTACTTTGATATTTTTTTCTCTGTTATAAAAGTTGAAAAATCGTGTTTCTGCAACTAACAAAATGAAGTCAATTAAATGAAAAATCATGTCATCAAATATCACTTTCATATGTTTTGTAATTGTTGGGAAAAATCAAGATCCCCGCCACGTAAATTTCCAATGCGTCGCCTTAAGGCAGGAGAGTCCGTCATGGTTTCCACCACTTTTTCGAGCGTGGGGAATATAACATAATTTCCAAAGAGGATGCTAAGGTTCCATATTGGGTTTTTCAGAAGTTCATACCTACTATCAAAAATATGCTTTATATTTTCTCTTTATTAACCAGAATTTCACTTTATTGGTGACCTTTGTACCTAGTATGGGCAAAGCTAAATAGCTGTATCAAGTTTTGATGAAGCTACTTAAGTAAGTAGATACACAAAATTTATTAGTCAGTTAGTAAGCTTGTTCACAATGGAATGCATAGTTCCCTAGGGATTGACCGCAACGGTTAACAAAGTTCTTGTGGATTATATTGTCTGTGATTTGACTTTTGTTTGCTAAGTTAACTTTTCTGTCAATTAATTTCTTTGACGAGGGATATATTATATTAAATCTATTATAAAAATAGTTAACGTTATCACATTTTTTTAAACTTTTTAATTTTATAAATCTGCTGCCTTTTTTAAACAACTTCTAAATTTTATCATCATCATCATCATCGTCATCATCATCAGCCTACACTAACCCAGTGCTGGACATAATCTACTTAATTTTACTCTTTTACAAAACTTTCTATGCTTGAGAAACATACGTAGTGAGTTATAAGATATTATAAACAACAAGCTAGGTGGACATCACAAGGTGAGATTGATATGGGAATCCATGGCAACGAGATTGCGGATGCACTTGCCAGGGAGGGCTCGGAGACCCAGCTCATTGGTCCTGAGCCGTTCGTGACACTTGCACCAAGTACCATTAACAAGGCCTTAAAAGATCACATCGTAAACAGGCACAGCATCGAATGGAAATAGCAGCCGGGTATGAAACACTCCAAATCCTTCCTAGGCGAAAACGCCTTAGGGCGGAGTAAGTTCATATGCGAAGGCAGTAGAAGGCAGGCCCGATTAACCATCAGTGCCTTGACAGGGCACTAATGCCACAAAACAAATGCTTCACAGAATGCATCTATCAACAAATAGCTTGTGTAGGGCATGTGGAGAGGAAACTGAGTCAATGCATCACCTACTGTGTGACTGCCACTCTCTGGCTACGAAAAGAATGGGACTCCTGGGGTCGGCATATCCGAAACCGGAGGACTTCAGGCTCTTCGCTCTTAAGGACGGACGTTGCCAAGCTTATGGCATTCCTTACAGAGGAAGAAGAGTGAAAGGATGGGGTTACACAAAAGATCCCGATGGGTCGAAGTGTTACTGCGAGAGTGTTACATTAAGATAAGATAAGATAAGTATAGATGCACAAAACTTAGTAGTCAGTTATATAGTAGGCTTGTTCACAATGGAATGCATAGTTCGCCAGGGACGGTTACCAAAGTTCTTGTGGATTATATTGTCTGTGATTTGACTTTTGTTTGCTAAGTTAACTTTTCTGTCAATTAATTTCTTTGACAAGGGGTATATTATATTAAGTCTATCATAAAAATAGTTTGCGTTATCATATTTTTTTAAACTTTTTAATTTTATAAATCTGCTGCCCTTTTTTTATACAACTTCTATATTTTATCATCCTCATCATCATCATCATCAGCGTAGGCTGATAGTTAGTGTAGACTAACCCAGTTCTGGACATAATCTACAGAATTCTACTGTTTTATAAATCTTTATAGGCTTGAGAAACATACGTAGTGAGTTAAAAGATATTATAAAAATTAGGTAAATAAATCACTGATATTTGTCTTTTTTGCTAAGACACAATACTTTATTAATTGCATAAATAAGACAAGTAAAATACTGGGTACACACTACAGGCATAATATCGAAAGCTTCAGTGCGCGTGTAAGTAACACTCAAAACAAAAACAAACTACGAGCTATCAACATCACTTCCATATAAAAATCATAACTTTGAAGCATAATAACACTATTAACACATTTGAGACTGCTTATAAATGTATGTAAATGTTTTAACTAATTAAGCATTAATGTTTTTATTCTATATTCGTCTTTTTTTTGTTAACCAAACAATTAACAACAAAGTGTATTTTACCTTTTTTCACGTATTAATTTGAGTCCTCCCTTTTCGAATTATAATAGCGAATAACAAATGAATATCAAAGAAAGAGTCTCCAAAAAAAGAAACGCATGCAAAGAACAGAAAAAAAATCACTAGATATCGATAATCTCCAAGTCGAATTCTCGACCACAAACCACTATTTAAAAGCTATAAAAATAAATGACACTCATTAAGGTCGAGTGTTGGAACGGTGGGGTCCCATTGTCGCGTAAAAAGGTCCTGGCGTCTTCAACCAAAGTTACTAATGACGGCGCATTAGTAAACTGTCACAACACATCAAAAGGACACACGCTCAAAGATTCGGTATAGCTACTCAAAAACGTTTCAAAGCGTTATTGATCACTCGCAATTTGTTAATTTCTTTTATACCATGGCGAACGTCCGCCACTAAAAATAATTTTGTAGCACTTTTGTTGTGATGCGCCAAACGGTGCATCAATGTCGTCGTATTAATCTTAACACGATTTAAAGTATTCTCGTATTTATCATACCGTTTTTGTAGTCCTTTACCTGTGTTTAGTTCGTATACAAACAGATCTTTAAAGTGACAACAATTAAACGGTGGTTGTTGGATAACAAGAGAGCGATTAATTACATCGGCTTTAGTACTAACTTTATAGTAAAATGAAAATAAAAGTTAAAGAAAGTTTTACTTTTGTCATTAAATGTAAAATGTTCCTTATTAGTGTTTTTATTTTCATATTAAACATTGTTATACAGAAACCACAAACATAGCCCGAAGAGTTGCTAAGCTCAAGTGGCAGTGGGCAGGGCACATTGCTCGCAGGAGTGATGGCCGCTGGGGCGGGATAGTTCTTGAGTGGCGACCGCGTACCGGAAGGCGCAGTGTGGGCAGGCCTCCAACAAGGTGGACCTACGATCAGGTGAAGGTCGCGGGAAGCCGCTGGATGCGAGCAGCACAAAACCGGTCGTGGTGGAGATCCTTAGAGAGATCTTTGTCCAGCAGTGGACGTCTTTTGGCTGAGATGATGATGATGATGTTGGTATAACCAGTATATACTTTTGTCTCAAATTAATGATTGGGTAGGAATGGTGATTTGTTGTCGTAAACAAACAATCAAGTTTTATCAGTAATAAACTTGGTTACAGTAATTGCGGTACCCCATTTAGGTAGGTATGCCGTTTGTAACCTATTGTTCAATAATAAAATCAGGAGCTTGATGGCGCAGTGGTTAACGTGCCCGTTCTGCGATTGCTGACGTTAAACAACTTTCGCGAAGACTGGTCTTCGGATGGGTTACCAAAAATGTATCATCTCGAGCTCCGTCGTGCTTTGGAAGGCACAGCCGTTAGTCCTGGCTGCATTAGCAGTCCAATAGGCATTAGGCTCACCCGCGTGGTGGTTTATGACCTGTTCTTCCTATCCATCCGTAGGGAAGGCTCATGCCCTAGCAGTGGGGACATATAATGAGCTGGTGCTGATGAAAATTCTTACGTTTCTCCCTGAGTCTCCTTCAGCTGTTACGCGCCTATAATGTCCCGCGGGTGCCGTACTGTCTGAATAGCAAGGTATGATCAGCTGGATGCATATCATTGATATGCAAATGAAATAGAGAATTGTAGAACTGCGCCAATAGGTAAACCGTCGTTTGCTTTCATGAACTACGAAGCTTAGCCATCTGAAACGACCAGGATTCAAAGTTAAAAAAAAAAGTCACCTATGTCACCAGTATGTCAGGAAGCTTAGAGACAAACTTTGTGAAGATCGTGTCGTATACCTTAGCAATATAAAATTATAGCCAGTGATACGGCCTCGATAGCTTCACCCCTAAGATGTGTTACACAGAAGATCACCCGAAACCTTTATTGAAGATCATTAATTAAGGAGTGATTAAGATAAGAGATCAGCTGATTATCAGGTCTAAGAACTTTCTCATAGGAATAACAATTCTTAGAGGTTATGTATCTTAGAGTTTATAAAGTGCCAGTAAGGGCTAGCAAAATCTACGTTGCACTACTTTATTCAGACGCCAGTTCCTACAAAAGCTCGTAGGATATACGATAGTCTTTAGGCCTTCTTGTAGGACTAGAAAGCTTTGCTGCTTTAGGAGTTTAACCCGGCGAGAGTGTGGCAGGGTATGTCATACCCACCATGTTCATTATTTGCGTATATTTTTTGTGCGTGACCTTCAAACGTGTTGTCCTTTTGAGTAGCTGGAATTACAGGGATGCGGGAGGGGATAGTGGCGTGATCACATTGTCGCGGCCGCCTGCGCTCGAGTTACACGCTTGCAAACTGCGTTCGGGTATGTGACACCCTGCCACATAGCAGGTGTATGTATTTCATGACAAAAACTTTCATTGCTTTTACTAATATTTCTACTTATTTTCTTTGTTTAATTGCAGATTTAAATAAATAATAACTTTCCTGGTCGTTATATAAGATGTGGAGATTGCCCAAACAAAAAGGATCAGAAGACAAGATACTCATGTGCAAGCTGTGCAAAGGCTATTTGTATGAAGCATGTAACGTTTCTTTGCAAAAATTGCGCTGATTTCAACTCCAGTTCCTAAGATGTTCCTATGATTTTTTGCTATATTTTTTAGTTTATAATGTTAAGTATTTCATATTCTATCGTAATATTGAGATTTTTTTTCATAAAACTTGTTTTCTTTTCGTCACTTTTAGTTTTTATGAGACTGAAAATTTTTGTTTGAAATTTAGACTGAATTATTTCCATTTAAGAAAAGAAGTAAAAATTTTAAAAAATTCGCAATTTCTTTATTCTCATTGCGTTGTAATATGATTTTCTTATTAAAAAAATAAATAAATAATATAAAACTTTTTATTATACAAGTTTTATAGGCAATTTTGCATATGGGTACGTCATGCCCTGCCACATAGTTCTTGTTACATTTTCTCACCACACTCTCGCCGGGTTAAATTTCTAAATACCTGTAAGTGCGACTCCTGATTTGAAATCCTAGCGATTTGACTGCCGCCTGTTTGGTATCAACAACATTATCATAATCTCTATTGTCCTGTAGTAAACTTTGCTCTCCTGTCAAATTTTATTTCTACCTTAATCACTTCTGTAATACCTCTAACTGAGGCAGTACTGGTCCCTAGGGATTGCAACGAAATATACGCACATACCGACTCGAAGTAACTACCAAGGCAATGTTTATTCACTGCAGTTTCTGAGGCTTTGCCTTGCCGCAGGCATGCTTTGGTAGATAACAAGCAATGGTCTCGTGGTGCCCAAGCCCAAGAATATGGTTCAACAGACAGTGTGCTTCACTGAATCTAAGAACCTGGTAGACGATCTGATGCATCTACCAGCGTACTAGTGATAAGGAATTCTTCGTAACGGGCCATGCTATATTTTAGCAATTTGTAGTGAGTCTTGAAGTCGCCAAAAACACCGATGGAACTGCTCCTGTGCATTGCCCGCTGCCTGACTAAGTTAAACAATCCTCGAGCTGTTTCGGTCGTCTAGTTGCGACTAAAACGTACTTTGCTTTTGATTGGTTGTAAAAATCTATTGGCTATGGCGATAATTTAAACAAAAATAAAGTCTATTATATTGTTGTTGGTGTAAAAAGTTATTGTTATTATCACATACATAAGCATCTGCTATTTTGCTTGTAATAGTCACACTTAGTCAGACAAAACGTTTATTGAAATTGCACATTTGTTTATAGGTATATATATATACGAGATATATATCTCTCTCTTTTCGGCATATGCTCGGTATAAACAGTTTTGTTTTGGTAATTATCAATTGATATGAAGAAATACAATAAATGCATAATGAAATATTGAAATAAACAAAGCAGGCGCATAATTTTGTTAAATTATGCACCTAATTTGACATTATCTACTGCACATTTAAAAAAATATTACCATCGGGATTAGTATTACCAAAGTGCTATCGCGTAGGTACTCAACAACAACAAAAACATGATACAAATCCGAATAACAGTTTTTTCTAAAGTTTAAAGCTAATAACTATACTCACATGCGCCAGCGACGTGAATCTTCTTCATCCACGGATATATGACCCTGTCAGTATTATCAGAACATATAGAGGAGTCGTCGTCTTCAACTGGCGGACTATCAAGAAGTAATCTCTCGTCATCAATTTCTGACACGGGTGACCCCTCTCGGCCTAATGCATGGAGTTTTCTACCAGCAGGCGCCGCTTCTTCTATATGCCTTTCCAATCTCAGACCTAATTCTGCAAGACCCGGTGCAACTTCTCCATTATGGGAAGGAACGTATCCATGGTCTGCGTCTGATGGATGCGAGGGCTCCGGTGGTCTAGGAGGAGGAGCAACTGGAGGATGCTGAGGCAAAGGATGGTAGTAACCTCCATACCCGTAACCTGTGCCGATTTGGACTGGTGCGTACTGGTGCTGATAGCCATATTGAAGGTGTTGGTGTTGGTAGTATTCTCCCGGTGGTATGTAGTCGGCTTGACTGTACTCTTCGGAGGGTGGGAACTTGGGGTCCGGCTGCGGCTGGTACCCGCCGTTCATGAGGAAGGAGCTCATGATGGGCGTGGTCGAGTCGGCGCATCACCTCGCGCTCGCGCCTGCTAATATGGCCGCCATTCAGTGACCATACGGGCGCATTTTAACACAAGAATGTCCAATTTTTACACAAAATTTCTGTACACTATTTTGTGAGGTTAACAAATTGATTTCACTAGAGTTATTATGTGGGTAGCTTTCACGTATTACTTTCCAGAAGATATTGCAATAACATTTAAAGAATAGATTTTAGTGCTTGTTAATAAAAAACGAATATAAGTTTCTTATAAAGAATGTTCTTTATTTCGCTATTGAAATTGCACAGGTATAGTCACTTCAAACATGCCACTTCTCTTGTTCGACAGTATTTTGTTTCTTGTTACTCAGATGCAAATTGTTTTTAATCACTCACATATCTAAAATACAACACACAATATCATTAAAGTCCTATTAATTGGACCAACACAAACTTTAAAGTTCTCTAGCGAATACACAGTTTTTACTAACAATAAATTTATTGCAGAGTCATTTGATTTATCACTTTTTGATAATAAACAAAGGAGTTAAAGGCGCGCTATCCTGCGACGACATTTTGAGACAATATACACTGACTGCCCGACACGCTAGCGCACTCTGTCACTTTAAGGACTCCTATACATGTTCATCAATTTTTACATACCACCTTCCATTTTTAAGGCGGAGCTGTTCTTATTCTACCACATTCAGACTTTTTTTTTTTCAAAAACAAGCTTTATTTGCAATGTGGTAAGAACCATATTCCCTTGACAATGCAGACTTAAGCATTAAACCGCAACAATAACGTTCCCCCTTCCACTTGTAAATAAACCAATACGTGCGACTGAAATAGAAGTATCAACGGCGGTCGAGAACAAAAAGGGGAAGGCTATAGCTGTTCCTTTTACGCAGTAGAGCATTTGTATACGAGTAGAAGAGACAAAAGTTTACATCGGCTTTATAGCGTGGAGGAGATTAAGAAGCTGCTTTAATAATAATACAGAATGAACAGAATATGGTGTCTGTTTCTAACTACATGGGTGTTTTAAATATTTAATATGCAATATTCTACTTTTAATAAGGGGACAGTTGATTACCATGCACGGTAAAGTAAAATTAAAAGTCGCTGAAGCTTTAGAGCAATTCATTTCTATTAAATTTGGTAAAAAATGTTTTTTATTTTTTTCTTAGTCTTGATAATTTTGTTTTAAATAGACTCATTGAGAATATGAAAAACAAAAGCTTGGAAAGTTGGTAAAATATCACTGTTAAATTAATTCCTAAAAGAGAAAGTGGCTTTGACATATGAAATGCAAGAAATAGACCACACATATGAAATAGGTCTTTAAAACTAATATTAGGTACCTTGTCAGTATCTTTTTCAGAATCTAAATTAAAATTGAAAAATTACTTTAAACTTAATTTCTCAGACGTCACAATTATACCTATAACATTTTTAGCTTTCAGAATTTCAGAAAGAGTAGATTTATAGTTGTTTTACCATACAAAGTGGACACACTTGTCAATCCATTAACCCTACGTACTAATTGGTATTAATTGTGTTAATTAGTTGGTCCGATCAAAACGAGTGCTACTCATAATAACAGATGACATACTGTAACTTCAGCTTGTTTTATTTGAAACTTTGAAACTTAGGTAACTACTCAAATAATATAAATAGTTCTGTTTTTTTAAAGTAAATTTTAGTCGACATTGCACGTCGTGGCAACCTGTAATTAAGATGACACTTACGCATTAAGTTTATGTTATTTCCTATAATTTTTACTTGTACCAGTGTCTATCTTGTCGGTTGTCCTAATAAATAAAAATAAAAAAGCTTCAGTTCATATTCATTAGATACTTATCTGCACATTTAGTTTCTGCATTGTCATGTTATTACCTATCAGTAGTTTAGTTTAAGATTCTTATAATATAAAATTTCTTGCTTACTTACTTTCATATGAACATAATTTCAGTAGGTAGGTATTATTATATTCACATTTTTTAGTATCACACATTGTATATTCTTTTTGTATCAGTTAACTCCGTTGCAACGGTCTGATGTAGGTAAATAAATATACTTACAACGCCAGGGGATAGGAGGGCGCAAATTGGTTTGCTATAGTAAATTTATTGGTTACTTTCGAGTTGTGAACTGTGTTTCTTTAAGAATTGGTAACCTTAACAATGCCTAACCAAAATTTGTGTGAATTTTTGATAGCTGATCAATTTGATTATAAATACAATTTCAATGGTAAAATTATCTTTATGTCATTTTTATTTGAAGAAAGTGACCTCTCGACGACCAATTATCAAACTGAGAACTAAAAATAATAAAAAAAGTAAAACGATTGGCAATTGTCTTACACGTCACTCAAACGAGCACTTATTCCGAAGACACTAAAGGACACACTCGCCCAACCGTGTAATCCACATAATCGGTACCAACACCAACTAACACACGAACAAAAACAAAGCTTCAAATCATGCCTATCATGTAACGTAAGCTTGTACTGCTCACCGACAAGGGAGCCGACTGAGCAGCAAATAAACAAAAATGTCCGGTGATTTTATTGAATTAGGCGATCACAATGGTACGAGCACCGTCGCGGACGTTTCTGCTGAGTCAGGGCTTCCAAGCGGCTGCAGACACAAAAGGTGGTAACACCCGATCAATGGGCGTTTGATCAATAAATAGACGTGTTTCTCCGACTATTTAAATGGACTACGGAGATTTGGAAATGTATTGTGTTCTAGTTCTGGTGATAAGACGAAAACAAGTGAACGCTAGATATACAAAAAAGTCTGTGGTTTTAGAACCACACAGTTTCACTGTCACTGTCATACAATGTCTGATTGCTCCTTGCTTTGGAAGGCACATGAAGCCGCAGTCGAAAGAACTATTTGGGCCAGTGTGTGGCAGATTAATCTAAAATTAAATAATCGATTAATCTAAATTTTCCTTTTTTTTTTGTGCTAGTTGCTGCACTGAAGCTGAATTAAATACTTATAAAATACAGTAACGCAAAATTAAACGCCTACCCGACCCTAATCGATCGACCGGCCTAATCGAACCTGTGTCTTTCGCAATCCGGGTGGCTGCAGTGACCGCTATGCTACCGGGAAGGCTCTGAATTATGTCACTGCTTTTTTATTTATTTTTTAATGCTTTTTAGCAGCAGAGTGCAACTATCCAACGGTCATCATTGCAACGATTAATCTAAGATTTCCCTAATTCTTCGTTCATGTGGAAAGGCCAGAGCCCATCAGCAAGTTTGTAGGCTGATGATGATAATCACTGTTTACAGGGTAATGGCACCCGGTGTTCGACTCTTTAAGCCCACCGATGTTTAAAACATTTTTCGTCGCCAAAAAATACCATTGGTTGTCTTTGAAATTTTACGGGAAGACAGCTAGGAGGAGCTCGATGGCGCAGTTGTTAACGCGCCCGGTCTGCGAGTGCTAAGCAAGTTTAACGTTAAGCAACTTTCGCAAAGTCCGGTCTTCGGATGGGTGACCAAAAATTTTTCATCTCGAGCTTCTCCGTGCTTCGGAAGGCACGTAAAGCCGTTGGTCCCGGCTGCACTAGCAGTCGTTAACAACCACCAATCCGCACTGGCGCGTGGTGGTTTATGGCCTGTTCTCCCTTTCCATCCATAGGCAAGGCTCGTGCCCCAACAGTGGGGACTTAAAAATGAGCTGATGATGACGATGATGACAGCTAGGAGACAGGTGGTCTGTATTCCATTGTTGCCAAAGACTTAAATCGGTTGCTGAACCATATTTTTAATGATTAAGGGAAAACATGTCAATGCCTGCGGTGATGCCACTGCGCTAATTCATCATCATCATCAGTCTATACTAGTCCACTGCTGGACATAGGCCTCTCCAAGTGCAGGCCACCGAGAAACCTACCTGCGCTAATTGTGAATTCACAACGCTGCCACTTTTTGTAGAGTAACGTTTCATTTCTGATATTAACAACAAAAATTTATGACGTCATCTACATTCCACCACTCTCCCACCACGTTAATAACCACTTTAGTACATGTCATAAGTAGGTACGCATAAAATATATTTACTACTTAGCTACCTATCTGCCTCTTCACCGTTCTTAGCACAAAAGCCATTTTCTAAATCACCGTCGTCGTCATTCAGAAGACACTCTATCTCCAGCAAAGTTTCTTTTGTAAAGTAACTTTACCCTCCTGTTGCGTTTTTTCTCGCCAGCGCTAACTGGCTGCCAGCTCGTTCTATCCAGCACAAACTCAATCCAAGTTTAATGAACAATACGACAGACCCTTAATCAAACTTTGGATTTCCTAAGCGACATTGCGGTGTTATTCACAACTTTATTCTGTTAAGGGTAAGTATAAAATTTCGTTGAGCGACTTAATTTACATAAGATTCTTCTGGAATCCAATTTTGCAACTTGATAAATACCTATTTAGCGGACTTTGATCGTATTGTTTGTTTGTTGTTGTGTTCTTGTATCCAGTTTCATAAAAAAACGGAAAATAATAAGCTGGTTGTTTAGATAAGATATTTTTAGTAATTGAAGAAAAGTAGATGGCCATGGTAGGTGGCTAATACCAAAACTTAGAGAAACCTGTGCTGGCGTCACTACGTAAAAAGCGAATTTAGTATTCTGTAGCAGCGAATTTATTTTTTTAATGTCTTTCGGCAAACTTCCTGTTTCAGCTATCTTCGGATTTCTATCATTTATAGAGTATGTAGAGTTGCTACTACTCCTTTTACTTAATATTTACTTATTTTATATTTAGAATGAGGGGAAATCGGGTAAATACTATTCAAAATATATATTATTATATCGTATCGTATCGTATCGTATCGTATCGTATATTGTGTCATACGTAATTAAATTACAATAATACTAATAATAATAATGTATTTATTTCAAACACAATCCATAAAGTAGTCACACAAAATACTTATAAAACTATGTTAGTATCAATAAGGGAATTAATATATTTTTTATTTAACTGAGACACAATAATTTAAAGTTTTACAGCTCTATATAGGTAGTTTACATGCAAAATCAAAACAATAAAGTACGTTGTTCTGAATTCAAATTATTATACACTAGCGGCCGCTCGCGGTTTTACCCGCGTGGTTCCCGTTCCCTTGGGAATATCGGGATAAAAAGTATCCTATATATTAATCCAGGTTATAAACTATCTGTATGCCGAATTTCATCCAAATCCATTCAGTAGTTTTTACGTGAAAGAGTAACAAACATCCATCCACACTTACAATTTTTCGCGTTTATAATATTAGTAGGATGACAAATCTAATAACTATTGGAGATGGAAATATTCAATTGCATTCGAAAATGCGATAATTACCGAGAAATATTAAGAAAATAGAAGCACTCGTATATCGTATCGTATATGACAAATATTTCTGCATTTGTTATTACACTTTTTTATGCTCATAAACGCATCCATTGTCCTTGATCTGTACTTACATTATATCTCTGTTGTTATCTCATCCAATTTCTAACTCGTTGTTTTTTTACATCGAAATGAGGGTTTCGCATTCTCGTTAATGCGATATTGAATTGGTAGGGTATTGCATAGCCAATTTCTATAATGGCGGGTTGCATATCCTATCTTTGTTGCGCCGACGTTTTTTGCGAGCCCCTCCCCACGCCGAGGGCGAGACAGAACTATATTTATGGGATACATAGGCTTACATATGCCGATTCTTTTTCGTGGAATTTTGTAAACAAGTTTGAGGGGTTTTTAGGTAAGAATCTTATTTAAATTAGATTAACTAATCGGGGGAAATGATTTGGTTAGTGATAATTTGTAGCAGTTTCTGTCTTTTATTTACTAATATTTACGTCTAATTTGTTAAATCGTCGTATCGAGTCGTAAGCCCCAGAAAAATAACGTAAGACAGAAGATAATCAAAGGAAATTTTCAATCCTAACAATGTAGAAATTTAAATAATCTTGTAATTAGGTCAGATTTTCACGAACGAGCGAGTTGACGACAATAAATATAGGTAAAATCGGAAGGTGCCAACTCGCGCGCACTCGCCACTTCCACACATGTGAGTTGACGAATAAGTCCTATTTTCCATAACGGTTACCATTCCAAAAAATGGAACGGAATAATTGGATAATTATTCATAACATGCAACCCTATGCCTCATACTACATAGACAAATACCTATATGGGATACTGATTATTTTGTCGTAAAGAGTGTAAGGCATAGGGCTGCACGATACAAATAATTATCCAATTATTCCGTTCTATTTTTTGGAATGGTAACCGTTATGGAAAACAGAAACCTAATTACAAGATTATTTAAACTGTCGCCAAGATGGCGGCCAATTTATGGTCATCTGTCAAACTACTTCCGTATTACTTCCGGTCTAGTTCCGGCTACTCATTAAAATGACGATTTCCATGAAATTTTGTATGAAGACTATATAAAATTCAAAAAATTCAAAATTTAAAATCATTTATTCAGTATAGGCTACAAATAGCTCTTATGAACGTCATTATGCCATCGGTTCGTAAGTCTACTCTGGGCGGGAGATCTTGTACTGAGAAGAACCGGCAAGAAACTCAGCAAGAGCCCAGCCCTTTTCTCCCTTACAGCGTCAAAAATATTGGAAAGTGCCCCATCATAAAAGGACACTTTCCATCACAAATAAACACACAAAAAAATTAAATATAAGGACAATCACAACACACAAAAAAACAACAAAATAAAAAATTGTCTTAAGTTTGCAAAAAAATACATCAGGTACCAATTTCAATTTTAACAATGTCATACAGCAGTGGACTAATATAGGCTGATGATGATGATGATGATGATACAGTACTAATGTAAGTCCGAAATTGACTAAGAAAAACAAAGTTAAAGTATACAAGTATAATAATAATAAAAATAAGATAAGCAAGCAAGAGGTAATCTAAGAACTTAATGAATTGTTTAACGCAACATAAATATTGTTTGTAAACTGTAGGACACTGCTGATAAAGACTATCATATCAGCGCTAAGATATTAAAGTATAATGATAAATCCAAATAAAATGTGGATTTTTATTATAACCAGGCTGTTTTGTCATCTAAATATTCTTTGACTGTATAACCTTTCTTAAGTAAAGAAGATTTGACATGATTTTTAAACCGATCTAATGGTAAATCTTGTACCTACAGTACTAGGTATTTTATTATAGTAGTGTATACCTTCCTAAGAAAGATATAAAATAAAAAACTTATATCACTGGAATCGTTATTAAAAAAGCTATCTGGCTATGTGTAACAAAGTATAGTTTAATGCTGAATTAAATTGCCAATCGAAAGTGAAAGTAAGAAAAGGGACTTTTTTCCCCATTTTCTGCATGAAAGGTGTAATAATAAATAAAAACCTTTATCACGAGTATTATTTGTTTATTTATAATTTAGAATACACGTTTATCAATATTTAATACACAAAATAAACCTCGCCATACATTTTCGCCAGAAATGACGCTTAGTACCGGGGCGATAACAAAAGAAGAACAAAATGCGCGCTTTTCGTTTATCTGTGTCGATTTTATGACATTTGTGGCGTTGTAACCCCATATTTGTCCGACTATATGTCAATAAGGCAAAGTCAAAAGAAATAGCAATAGTTTTACGAGCAAAATTCAAAATTCCAAAAATTTTGGAGGGAAAATAAGCGACCTCCAGGAGGTCAGTGACAGAGAAGGGGATAGATCTTTATATCGATTGTGTTAAAATTAAAACGAGATTCGAAGTAGCCATAATATACAAAAGCCTATTTTTTTTAGGTGTGAACAAATTCATTTAATTTAAACACTCTATTTAAAGCAAATAAACTTATTTCTATTATTATTTTTGCACACATAGCAAAAACGAAAATCTCACACTTCCATTTAATTTTTTAGTGAAATATACTAACTTTAACATCATCAATACCTAAAGGGCCTTAATTTATAATAAACATACTTAGTATAAGCACAGCGTGAAGACTTAGCTTAGATAGACTGTGGTATAAGCTTAGAGTAGACATTTCGCATTTTGTTCCAAAGTTAGAATAATAAAAGCAAAACACGGAATACCTACTCGAAGCTTATATTCTGTTTATTAGTAGTACGGGGAATGTGTTTGGATTCGCTTTACATCGATCGCGCATGTTGGCATCGACGAGAGGTTTTCAAAGCCAGGCTCCTGACGCACCGTCATCGTATGTCAGCTGGGTGACAGCTGACACCCCCCTCTGACGTCACCCGCCTCCGGGTGGGGAGTCTAACAGCTTTGGACGTCTAATCAAAATTTCCGGTGAAAAGATAGAAGTGATGTCTCAAGTTTGTCTTGGATGAAGTACTAAAATATTGAGTGCTCGTTGTGATAAACTTTGTGGACTTCTCCGTGTTTTTGAAATAAATAATTTAACATTTTGTTGCTTTAGCTTCACAATAGAAATTACTTTTAATACTCCTCCTGTGTTAAAAAGTTTAAAATCGCAAACAGTAAAAAAGAAAATGGATAATCTATATTTGTATCATTCATGAAAACGTAACGCTAACGTGAAATCCAGCCCAGCTAAAGATTTTCCCTAAGACACCAAGAATTGTTGATTTCTAAAATTTACAAAATACCTCCTAATAAGAATAAGAATAAGAAGTTATTTATTGACGATCACACAGACATTACAGAAAGATACAGGTACACTAAATATATTTCTTATATCTTTATTACCTTATAAGTTTTTAATGTTAATTGCTACTCTATAAAATCCATTACTTTATATGTTAGGCTGATGAATTAGAGAGCATACAAAGCCAAATTGACGTTTTGCGACGAAAAACACAGAAGTTAAAACATAAAACTAACTTTACGTAAATAACTATCTCAAGTTTTAAAGTCGTGTAAGGACCAAGTGTTGCATAACACTTTTGTGACAAATGTAATCTCAAAAGCAGAAAGCCGCGAAAATTTTGAATAAAATTTATCTAAGCCACTTTTAAGTATTTCCTTTGTATATAAACTTATAATAATTACTTCCTTTCTTAAACGTTGTCAAAAGCCTGCATTAATTCTAAACGCTGAGTGCCTTCCACTCCGAAGAGATTGCTCCAGTTCATATTGCCATTTTATGCTTATATATGTCTCACAAAAATGTCAAATGTTACAGCGTCGAGGGGAAACGTTTGGTATTCTTAACGTGCCCATTGAGAAACGTAACATCAGCTATCTTCTGTCAGTCGATTATGACATTTCATCTTTTATCATAAGGTCGATTTTGAACTGAAGATTGGTGTAGCAGTAGGGTGGTTTCCGTTTGAATGAGCAGTGTTTCCATTAATCAGTGAGCAGTCGCGACAGTGCATCGGTGCTGCCGTCGGTGGCTCGATTTTTTTCCTCCTTCGCCCTTAGATTGGATATTGGACACGATTTCCTGTGAACACTGAGGCTGGGTGGTCGATCTACAGAAAGCACTAAAGTGGCACAACTGTTAGACGACTTAAATCCTCGTGAAGAAGACTGAAGAGGTTTTAAATCGCAAGTTTTGGACGACGATTCTAATCTGTGTCTACTCTAAAGTTTTGCTGCAGATGTAGGTACTACGATGTCTACGTGCCTCTCGCCTAATGTAGTTTTTATTAGGACATTACGTTATATTATCTAATATTATTTTCACTAGTGCGGTTATCTACATTACCGATTACTTAACACAACGAAAGAACGAAATTGACGGGCATTTTGGCAGTGGCACCTTTGTTCAACATGAATCAGTAATCGACATTCTTTTCCTTTAATCTTTAAGAATAGGATTAGCAATTTAAGTCTTTAGCAGCAACTGACTACAGTCAGCTTTTGCTTGCTAGCAGTCATCCGGTAAAATTTCATTGAAAATAATCTATGTTATTTTTTGGCGACGAAAAATGTGTCGATCTCTGGTACAGTCAACAGCAAAAGTAGATGATGTTTACTAGATTTCAAAATTAAGTTTCGATAGTGTAAGTCGGTATTTTGTATATAACTACTCTCAAAGTATGCAGGTACTAGTAGACATTCGAAGGTTTTTCGATATGCGTTTAAAAGGTTTTGATTTTCATACTGATTTCATATTTTGAATCTTGACCAATCATCAGTTACCTTTGCTGTTGACTGTACCACTACGATATGTTGATATTAACGTTGATAACACCACAAGTAAAACATCAATTGGTAATTATCCGAGTATGTACGACCGACGAGTAGTCAACAATTTAGGTACTTTAAATTACTCATGTTCTGTTGATATTACATCTGACTATATTCTCTATCGATCCTCAGTTCTTCCAGCCCGCCGCCTTATCCACCCTTCTTTCATTTCTATCTGAAAGCCGGGGGCAGGCGAGAATTTGCATTTCAATGCATAATTTAAGTTATGTGCCGACCAACTCGCGAGACTCTAAATAAATATTTCTGTTATCTGTAGCCTCTCCCCTCACTCTTTACACTCCATCCTGCGAATAATCTCTCCGCGAATGGGGACCGCGAAGGCTTTTTTTGTCAGTACTACAATTTCATATGTCATCGTATTAGGTTAAATGGGGTACAATAAAGAATTGAGTTATTGAGATGACTTATATAAAAAAATACAATTAAAATTACAAAAACTATCTACCCTTCCGTCAGGATCCACTTGATCCAGAGAAACTGCTGACTTTGTAAGAGAAGAAATCGAAATGGAAATATATGAAAGCAGGTAGCGGAACCATATTGTAGTGGAAACCATACAATCTTCGTTGGTAATATTAGTTTATGTATTTTATAATAAACTAAAAGCTTAAAATTCACTCATAATATGAGTCCAATAATCTAAATAACCGAAGTACTTACAAACAGTATCACCAATTTTAAGTTCCTAACGATCTCTTATCAACAGTTGGAATTGTCTGCACATCCAATTTTATACTATCTAAATTCTTGTTACTCTGTAGGTATTCTTTTTTAGTTACCTATTCCTCGGTGTTATTTTTTATAGTGGTACAATAAAAGTCTTGTCTATCTTGTACAAGCAGTTATTAGTTCGTCTCTAATGATAACGTACTTGTATGTGGCGCACTAAGCAACTTTATTGCTTCTGCTTCCAAAGAGGTTTCGATAGAATTTGTGTTTGTACAACGCTAATTCGCTACAATAGTTGAACATACATCTCGATCGCCGGGTGTATAGTGCTCGAGCGCGATCGATCAGCCAGTGACTGATATGTTACTCTTAGATAAACTTCAATTTCACGCGTCCAAGCCGAATGTAACTTTCTACGAGCGTTTGATAGATCGTCCGGAAAATCGCACTGAATCAGCGTAAATATTATGACAGAACCCGAGCACCGTATTACGAAACAATTGCTTTCGAAACATTTCTTAACTTTGTAGGGGGTGAGATCCAAAACTTAATTCCTTGGACGTTTGATGGATTAGGCCCGTGGGTGTTCGGAATTCGGTAGTCGGTACAACGGCTGCAAGGGACAATGGCGATCTATACACAACTGCGGGGAATACAGTAGTCTCTAAGGGTAGTAAGGCCTCGGGGTAAAACGAAGGAACTGTTCAATTGATTGCTTTCTTTTCTAAATTGCAAGTGACTTTGCTGTTTACAATTATAATCTAACTGTCGTACAAATAAGCTGAGTATTTATACTTAAGCTTGAAATAGTTATCAGTGTTTCGTTTATATCACCACGTCATTCAAATACAATCTTCCAAGTCAGCAAGAAAGAAAGAAAAAGTTATACGTCACATAAACGTATAATAAATACACTGGCCTGCAAAATTAAGTATCACACTTTTAAAATTGCAATAACTTTTTAAGTACACAAGATATACTTTCGAAACAAAAAGGAAAATGTTACTAATGTATAATTTACTTTAGTTTTAAAGAAAGCTGATAAAAATTTCTGCAAAACCTTTTTTTATTTAAAAATCTCTAACTTCTATAGTTTAGAAAATAAATAAATATTAAAAGTGTAGTACTTATTTTTGCAGGCCAGTGTATATACATATAATATGTGTTCTTCGTTTTAAAATCCAAGTGGCTATTCCGACTGCACATTTCTGTTTGAGCATTGCATCATAGCCGCAAAAAGCAGCGCTCTGCACCGGGCTACGAAATGACTAATGATGCTCCGACCCGGGTAGGGACGCCACACAATCGAAACTTTGAAACTAAAGCATGCTTTCGATTTTTTTTTAAATAGTTTTACAGATAAATTCAATTCAACGGAGAAGTAACAATAATAGAAAATAAATAGAAAACATTTATTAGTGACACAACACACATCATTATATCAAAAATTCAAAAAATAATTGGCACTAACAGGTGCCCGCTCAGCATGATGACAGGCCTCCTAGTTCATAGGAAAACCTGACGCTTAGTGTGGGAGGGAGCACAACGACAAAGCAACAACAATCATTATATATTACTTATTCTGTGTACATGCCAGCTTAATATAATATATAAATAAATAAATGAATACATATTACATACACGTATGCACAAAAACTTACACTTACACGTTACTTATACACTACATCAACGACCATCCAATAGAATGGTCACCCAACAGACGAAATTCAACCGTTTCTCAAAAATCAAAGAATACTGAAGGTAAGGTATACAGGACATGCAGGGCTCATGTTCCTACCTTAAAACTCTACCTTAAAACTCTCCAATGTAATTATTAAAAAACAATGCACAAAGTATAATACTTCAGAACGAATCTAGAAATATAAAATACCCTACATGAATTGATTAGTATTGGTTTTATTATTAGTACTCAAAGACACCGGTATTTTATAAACTAAAGTAAGAGATAGAGGCTTTTTGCAGTCAATGAATCATCTTTATAAAAAAATATAGTTCATGTGTAAATACGTAAACCATTATTCAATTCGCTATTTAATCTAAAGTGTCTAATCGTACATTCAATCTGTGTAATCTGTGATCGGCAAGGTGTTGACGGCCAGTGAAGCACAATTACTCATTATGTGTATTTGGACTCCGCTTCAGTTTAATATCAGTTTGAGCGGAGCGGAGTCATTCTCCGCTTCTGTTTAAAATCAGATAGAGCAAAAGCATTTGCTTACACATAGTTAAATTTTAAAAAATCTGTCCTGATTTTCATATAACTAGCATGGTGACCTTACAAAACGGGGCTCCATCGGAATATCTCCTCGCGAACGTAGACAAAGACTACGATTGAAATTCGTATAATTGAGCTTCGAAAAAGGAAAGCTTCAAAGGCACCGCCCTCAGTCTTCAGTTGTTTTTATTTAAAGTTTTTTGCAAACGAAACGCGGGTAATATTCGAATCATATTAATTGATGTTAATGTTTTTGCTATTAACAAATGAATATTGATTAACAACGCTGGCCTTTGAAGTCTTACTATTGGTTAATATTTAATTCGGACAAAGTTTTAAGAGAGAATATAAATGCAGGCTTCGTAGTGCGGTTTCATTTTTGATTAAATATTATTCTCTTAAGTTCGTTTATAAACTAAACGCCAATTTTATAGCGAAGAAAGTATAACTCGAACGAGAACCTTCTGATCGCCAGAAAAAAATCTAAAAATTTAAATTTTGTCTTGCATCAAACTAATCTAAATCTCAAGAAGCCATTTACCACTTAATTGATATAAGTACTCTGTTGTTTTCGCGTCTTTTACAGAACCATAATCCCACCAAAGCACTATATAGTAAACAAAAAAACTGACCTATTGTTTCAAAAATTACAGAAGCTCACAAAAATATATAAGTATTAGGAGGTACCTACATTTACACAATTCATGACGAACATAGCGAAACGTACAAAGACCTAAGCCGATCCTTTGCCGAGAAAAATAGTAGGGAAACCATTAATAACTGTCGCGGCAGTTCCTTGTTAAATGCATACAATACTTGAAGCTTTTTAAAAGACTTACAATGGACTCTTGGCTAAATTAAAACTTTTTCGATACGGCCGCGAACGCGACATTGCACGGAACCCGAAGACGGGTAATTATTGTAAGAATACGGTCGGCAGCGGAACGAAGGACGGACGTGGGTTCCTAATTTAAGTAACTTTTTAACGGAACCCATAGTCTAGTAAAATGAAATACATTTATAGGCACACACTACAAAATTACACGATATTCACAATAACAATACTTTTGTATGTTTTTATGTATGTATGTATGTATGTTTTATCTTTGTTTTCAAAGACAGAAAACAAAGTGTGGCCTAGTTGCTCCAGCCTCAGCACGTGCTACAGCGACATAGAACCGCTGCAACGCTGGTATTCTGGAGGGGCCTATATCGTCACATGTCTACAAAACAATGAGGAACCAACATAGACAATAAAAATGATAAAACGCCGCACAAAAAAACAATAATGATCAGCACCATCCTGGCCGCTTGCTTGCCTTCCTGTGCTTAAAAGAAAAAAAAACCATTAGTGGATAGACCATTGGTTTCTGACTCAGAGGTTTCTATTTCCAGCAAGAAGTAGACGTACATGTTTGTACTCGTTTTGGAACGGGATTTGAATTGGCCTGACTAACTGCCACCATCTTAAGTAAATATCTCGGCATATTAATGTTAGTAACCTTGTTGTGATCCGACAGTACGATGTACGTTAGCCAGTTCATTAGTAGTTGATTCTTGGTAGAATGCACTTCCACTTTCGACCTTATCATCATTTAATATCAGATGAGATGAAGGCCACACGCCTACCCGCAACCTAATAAAAAAAGGAAGAGCTCAATGGGGCGGTGGTTGGGTATGGGAAGGACATTGACCACGTGATTTAGCGCGGCTTATGTCAATCCCATACATTTTACTCTTTTCGAGCTTCGCCATAGTTTTCTTAATGTTACTTTGGCTAAGCTTACTGGTCTGTGAGTGCTGAGATTAAGCAACTTTTGCAAAGGCTGATCATCGGATGGGTGAGCAAAAATGTATTATCTCGAGCTTCTCCGTGCTTCTTAAAACACGTAAAGCCTAGGAATTGATAACTAATGTGCGTAAAGCCATTGGCTGCATTAGCAGTCGTTAACAACCACCAATCCGCAGTGGCCCCCGCATGGTGTTTTTTTTTATATTAACGGTTAAGCACAGTACCTTGATCTCACCTGATGTTAAGTGATGATAAGGCCAATGATGGAAGCGCGCTTCACCCGGGATCCTCAACTGTGAGGTACTGGTTATCTTATCTCTAGCTGCCGGAACACAACAATGCTACAAACGTTTATGTTATGGCGACCTGTTTAGATAAGATGGTGGTAGCTAGCCAGGCGGACAAACAAGCCCTACCACCAACCAAACCGAGTACACAATTATTATGGGTATTACGGGTTTATGGCCCGTTCTCCATATCCATCAATTGGGAAGGCCCGTGTCCCAGCAGTGGGAACTTATCTGAGCTGATCAAGACGATGATGATGCATAAAAAACTTGGTATGCTCTCTAACTAACTAAAAAAGTAACTAGTACCCCGTTGGTTTATTTACTTTCTAACGACCTTATACAGCTTTGTCAGTATAAACACAAGTATCACTAGATACCAAGGCAATTTTGGAACATCTTATTTTACGTTTTGCATACGTCATGAAAGGGAAACCTGTCAGGAAAAAAAATGAAAGAATTACATTCGTCGCAAGATAACTCGCCTAGTGCTTGTAAGAGTTTATAAGTGGTTCTTTTATATAAAAAAATAAACACTTGTATTATAATTGTTCAATTGTTCATAAATAATAATATTATATATATATATTTTTAAATAATCTTCATAAATACGAAGAAATTACAAATTGGTGCTTGATGCCAGCATCAGCAGTGTATAAATACATATATATAGAGATATATATGTATAATTTTATTGCAAGACTATGAAACATAAACTTGTATAACTACTCGATTTTATATCTTCATTTTTTCGGGTAATTTTAATGTTATTTTCCTTCGTTATCATATTCCAATGTCAGCAACTACAACAATAGGTTAGTTTTGTACCTAATTTACAAAAAACTTATTTTTAGACTTTCGCACAGATAGATCTCACGCTACAAACAAATACTACGATTGTAAAAGTTGTTAATATATCGGAGAAAAGCTATTTCCATTATATTATTAAACTAGTATTTTAATGAAATGCTTTGGACTTTCTTTCTTATTAATCCCTTTTTTCGTTTCATTTTCGAGATTTAACACAAACAAGGCAAACTCCAGTTTAAATTAATCTAATTTTTATACTTAAGGTGTACTTGAAAAATAATACAACATTATTATGAAACTTTTTCAAAAATAATAGTTTATTTGCGAATGAAACATCACTGCTACCGTTCATCTGCTAACCGTACAAGTTAGTACGTCAACCGAACGCAGGTTTGTAAAGACACATTTAAGCGGAAAAAAATCAAAATTAATGATATCGGTGGCAGCCAGCAGGGCACATGGCTGAATGCCTGCATTCACAGCCCGCCTGCCATTGAGTTCCGGTGTTTATTGTTAAAACTTTAGGTAGACTTTGATTTAAATACATCTATTTCGAGAACACAAAAAAGGTTGATTTCTTATAGCTTTGTTTTAGCCATCGGACAAAACGTGCACGTTACATAACCAGCTACGATATTTCTAAACGCTTATGACATGTTTATGTTGGTTGAATACAAAATAAAAAACACTTTTTTTTTATACATAGCTCGGCAAATGACTCCACTCCACCTGATGTTAAGTGGAAATGGAGTCCAGATGTAAGGACAACTGGTGCAGCGAGAAAACAACGCAGCATCAGTCACCCTCACCCTGCCGGCCCACAAGGTGCCTCTTCACGCCTCGTTTGAAGGACCCCATGTCATAGGAAGGAGGGAAAACGTGCGCTGGTAGACTATTCCATCTTTATTTACAACAATGGTGATGTAAATTATTTTTGTAAGTTATTTTTTTTCATATCTTGCGGGTGAGCACTTGGCAGTCATCTTACCTGATGTTAAGGCCGAAGATGGAAACGCACTTCAGCCTGATTCCTCAACAACTGAGGCACTGGCTCTCTCATGGTAGGGAATCAAAAGCAGGGCCCCAGCCTCACGACCTGCCTGATTGACTTATCGCTCTATTATAAACTAATGGTCGCCCAGTGGTCGAAATTCGACCGTAATTTTATTATAGCTGCACAGATTGTATCCTAAGCAATGAAAAATTAAAAAAGATTGAATGTGAGTTTGGATTGGCATTGACAGATTTCGGCCGCTCCTCTTGCATTTTTGAAATTTTTGAAAAGAGTACAATATGCTTGTGTGTCAAATACATATGCGAGTGTACATGGTAGTGTGTGTAATGTGTGTTTTACTGATTTAATGTATTTTTATGAATAATTAAAAAAAAAATATTTACATTCGGATAACCTTCTCTATATAAACTATAAGTGTGTGAAATTTCATACTCCTCCGTCCACGCAATTTTCATAAAAAAGGGGTACAAAGTTTTTGCTTTACGTATTAATATATACCTAGATAGTTAAGTTTATTAAGCAAAAACATTACAAAGATTATAGTACAAATACATTACATAATAACCTTCCATCGTATTTCCTTCTTCCAGCTTCCTGAGACAGGTTGATTTTTTCTATGAAAAATATATCTTGTAAATTTTGTATCAGAATTTATTAATATACGCTCTATTTACATGCAGTTGAGGCTTCTTAAGACACATACTAACGAATCAAAAGCAGGGCCCCAGTCTCACGACCTGCCTGATTGACTTATCGGTCGATCAACGAGGCGCGGGGGCGCTTCCACCTCGCATCATGCCGATACCATCTTCGACGGAACACGTCAATATTTTGACGAGGGATTGCCAAGAAGAATTGTAATTTCTGTATGGTCTGAACTGTTTTGTTTTTCCGTATAGGTTGGTTGAACTTATGTGGAACTGTTACCGATTGGATGGGATCTTACATTAGGTGTGAAGCGATTTAAATGCGATGCTACGAAATTTGGTTTATTGAATTTTTTTTTCTTTCATTTTACTGCTGGCTTGCGAAGGTGAAAACCAAAAAAAGAATTTAAAAATTATTCTATTTTTTCGTTATTTTTCGTTGTTTAAGGGTTACTTCATTCTTCAGATTAAGTCTTTAATGGTGGTCACCGGTGACCGATAAACAATAAATTTTCTATTGTATCTGGTTTTGCGGCAGTCAACGTGTTAAGAATCAGAATAAGAACTATTCACTACTTTTCGACCTTAGATAAGTACCTTTACGAATAAAATTGTAGACAAAATGGCTTTAAGCCAAAAAAAATTACCATGTTTGTTTTCAATCTTAAAATAAATATATTTTATACTTACATTAATTCCGATAACAATATCGAAAAAACCAAAAACTACACAATTTAAAGTCTTAAAACAATTCGATGATCGTTTTCTCAGATAAATCTAGTAGTATTCTGATTTCCCATAATAGTATCCTATCTCAACACAATAATAACATTGAAATCGTGCCCCGTTACCAATATCGATTCGCCAATTTTAATTACTCAAAGAGTAAGTCTTGAGGCAATCAAGCAGGGACCTTGTGACCCATTTAAAAAGTTTGTACGGCGATGCGCAAACGAGGGGAGTGATAAATGGACAACATCAATCAGACGAATTTTAAAGTGCTGCAAATTTTCACCCGTCTCGAGTTGTTGTTATTAAAACAATTCCATTTGTGAATGATGAAAGGGTTTTTTTTTATATATATTTTTTTTAATTTATACCTCCTACCTTTTTTATTTTTACGCGTTCTCTGAACGTCATCCTAGTTTTTCTTAAACCTAATGTTAGCAGCACCTCGTAAGTAGGTACACTTAGGCTGGTTTGCACAAAAACTCACTAAATGCGTTTAGCGATTAAAATGTCATTCCATTACTGTCATTTGTTGGAAGTTGAAAAAGACAGAATGATACTTTTAACATGTTTAGCGCTAAACGTATTTAGTGAGTTTAGGTGCAAGCCCGCCTTAGTTATCTTAAATTAAATGAACTTAGTTAATTTAAGACTGCTTTTATTTCTTTTACTTTATAAATCTTTAACTTTAGCAAAGAAAACAGGAATAAATTCCGTATCTATTTGTTACTCAAAAAGGTTAGTTTTTTTTTATATTGCAATTATTGTTTTAGTCATATTTCTGTACAATTGCTTTGTTGGTTACCAAATAAATAAATATATTATATATACACACAAATACACAACAAAAACAAACTTAACATAAAAAAAATCAGAAAAATAATAGAAAATTAAAAACTAAAGACCTGCAAATACAAGATGTCCTCCAACTGTGGGCTCATGGGAACGGTCCCAAGAATGCTGGCAACATTGCCCATTTGGATTGCCAAACTAATACGCTGGCAGAGGTAGCTGCCAGCCTTCTTGTCACCGGAGGCCTCGATAAAGCGAGCACTTAACTCTTTAACAAGCTGCTTGGCCTCTGCCCCCCTATGGACCCATAAATAAGTTTTATTTGCAACATTTAAATACTGAATTTTAACCTTTGTAATTCTTTAACCTTTTTCAGGTTGATTACAGAAACAGTTGCGTATCAGCACGTGTCTTAAATGTAGAGGTAGACCATCTTCATTTACAAAACCGAGGCTTGGGAAAATAACTCAAAGAAATAAGTAAGCAAACGTTTTTAAAAAAATAACAAAAGTAAAGATTTCTGGTATTTAAAGAAAAGGGACGAGTAATACCTAATAAGGATGCTTTAATAAAAATTGTCTATTCTATCTTTGAATCATTTTATTCTATGACTGATATCGGAAGTCACCGCGTTTCGTTACAAAGTACTTTGACAAGAAACTTTTAAGTAAAACGTTTGTTTCAAAGTAGGCGGGAATTTCGACTTGACACTCGAGACAATTCGTCTATGTAGTTAGAATAAATACTTCACCATAACCACGCGAAATAAATTTCGCTATGAATTAAATTATTTTTATAAAAGTGTCGTGATAACGTCAATGTTAGCAGTGTTGTAGTGAAATGAAACAACTTTTACGGATCTACTCGCGTTTATTTTAAACAATTTCAATAGAGAAGATGCTTGGAATCTACCACCAGCTTGGGATCCCATCATACAAAATATTAAATCCCAACCTCAACACCGTACTTCCAGACCAAAAGATACGCACCTGATTAAATTTAAATGAGGGTATACAAGCTACCAACTAAATATGAGACGACCAACACCTCAGTCTCCCTGTGATCACGGACTCTGCAAAGGGTTCGAAACGTCAGGATAAACATTAAATAAGTAATAAGTAAGTAAACGCGAGTAGATCCGTAAAAGTTGTTTCATTTCAATGTGTAGTGTTCGCGTAAACTTTATGGTGGCACTTCACATGGCCATATTTGGCAAATAAATACCATGTGTGATATGGCAATTATTTGCCAAATATGGCAAATACGCGAATACAAATAGCCATGTGAAATGCCACCATTAGAAAACAATAAGTGTTGTAGTGATCCGACAGCTAGAGATAAGATAGCCAGTGCCTCAGAAGTCGAAGATTTCACCGTCGGCCTTATCATCAATTAACATCAGGAGAGATTAAGTCCAAGTGATAATTTAGTAAGAAATAATTTAAAAACACCATCACCAGTCAACCACCAGCTCATGTCCCCATTGCTGGTTCGCGAGCCTTCCCCATGGATGGACCACAGAAAGAACAGTAGGCATAGCCAAAGTAACATTTAGAAAACGATAGCGAAGTTCGAAAAGAATAAAATGTATGGGATTGACATAAGCCGCGTTAAATCACGTGGTTAATCTTATGTCAATCCCATACATTTTATTCTTTTCGAACTTCGCTATCGTTTTCTTAATGTTACTTTGGCTACTGCCACGGCCATAAGCCACCACGCGGGCTCAGGGTTGATTGGTGGTTGTGAACGACTGGTAATGCAGTAGGAACCAACAAAGGAGTGATTTTCTTTAGTAATCGCAGACCAAGAGCATTCACTTCTGCGTGCATCGAGCGAAGTAGGTTGTGGTGGTTGGTGGTCGCAATTCAGTCGGATTCTTGGCAGAAACATGCCACCAAGCAATACAGCTACTCGTTCTCTTCAGCCTATTGTCGTCCACTGCTGAACGTTATTCTCCCCTAAAGAGCGCCAACCGTCCCGGTCTTGCGCAGTCCGCATTCATCTAACATCCGCCATATCCTTCAAGCCGTCGGTCCACCGCACCACAAGGCGTCCTATATTGCGTTTGCCTTAACGCGGTCTCCACTCTAAGCCTTGTCTGCTCTTTCTGCAGACATGACTGGCACAATGCCCCTTTAAGGTGATGATTAAAGTGGTAGAAGGGGTGGTCGGTGGTGGCAATCCAGTCAGATTTCGAGCAGAATCCTTCGACCAGGCAAGACAGCTACTCGTGCTATAAAATGAAGAACTGACCCGTTAACAATCTCAAAATGCGTATCGATGTTCTGAAATTGGCTTCGATTTGAGAACGGCGTTGGGCATTCTCATTAATAATATCTTATCAGTCCCGACGACTGCCGATCGGCTACCGTGGGGACACTTTTCTTAATATTATCGCTACTTAAGAAAGTAAATGTATAGAGTGGTTTATACCGCCTATATTTATTTATTTATTTTATTTATTTTATTTTTTTTTTATTTTAAAACTTTTGCAACATATATTACATGGCGGACTTAATGCCTGAGGCATTCTCTACCAGTCAACCATAGGGTGGTGCAGAAATAACAAGGTAGGTGCAATTGGGTGAAGACAACAATTTAGAAATAAAAATAATATATTATAAAACGCACAGTATATACCTACATATATACAATTTATATAAATATACTTATATACACTATTATTACATAATATAATAAATTATAAAACATAATTTTGTAGGGGTTTGAGTTGCGATTTTGCAAGTTAAGCTACTTTTGCAATGTTGAGTCGGCAGTCGTCGGATGAATAAATAATAATATCTTCAGTTACTCCGTGCTTTGGAAGATGAGTGTACTTACGTTAAGCCATTGGTCCCAGATGTTTTTATTTATTTGTTATTATTTATTGAATAAGGTAAGCGTACAGGCTAAGCAAGTTACAAAATTAACGCCTTTAAAAAAATTATATTAGGATGTGCAGGTTTAATTTAAGCTTACATGCTAGTTAATGTTGTAAAATGGCAGTGGTTAAATAAAACCCCACCAAGATGGGGGGTTTGAACCACCAAACATTAGGCCAGCGTGTTGGGTCATGGCGCAATCATCAGATGTGCTATTGTTTGGTAAGCTTAAACCCCAGCAGTGGGACGTTCATAGGCTGATCTTAATGTGGAAAATAAAATAGACTGTTCCTTTTATTAATATATGTTTATTACTTATTTTATTTTATTTTTAGGTAAGATTCAATTCAATATTTCAAACCACTCCACTTAATGAGTTCTAGAATAAATATCACTATACAGTATATCGCAGAAGACGCCTCGTGTCATGATGGATGACATATTATACAATACAAGGCTCATTTGAGGACATAACACATAACATTAAGACCAATAATGTAACCAAATGTAACAACAATGTATATATCTTATGACTTATTTCTTTATTTATTTATTTATTTCTAGAAAGATTTACAGACAAATAACATCTATAGTTAAGGTTAATAAATAGACATATGCTATTAACAAATCTTCACAATTATAGACATTAAACATCTCTAGCAATATACTTACAGAAACGTAACTAAAGAAAGTCAGCGTCCCATCGTTATTACGATCAGTACCCGTGTTAGTCTAGATAAAGTCGATTTTAGGTAACTATTAAAAAATAACTCTGTCATAAGCTATTAATAACGTTCGATAAGACAACCCTGGGGCGGTCTGTTGTAAGCCAGGTGATTTATTTCATAAGTCTGAAGAGTGACTTGACCAGCTTTAATAGGCCTCTTCAATTTCCTTTGGTGTCTCTTTCTACGCCTTCCTTGTATGGCGAAAGGGGGCTGAAGAAGGTCAATGTTGGTGGCCGGCTCGTATTAGCGATGTACGATAGTGACCGTTGTATTGACATCGTATATCTGGACAATGGGCAATACATTTATCGGGCATCATGCGGTTTTCCCTCGTGGATCTGGCTGTATGCAGTTGAAACGCTTGTGCTATAGACGGGATATAAGTATTTTACATTGTACCTATAGCATATCTGCTGAGAAAGGGCATTTATTTTTAAGGAGCGGCTATTGAATTTAATTCCAGACAATTCGTAATAGAAAAATAATGCTTTAGTAGATAATCTAATATTAAATTTCAAAATTATTTTATATTAAATAAATTGTGTAATATACTTAGATAAAAAAAAATATTTTTTATCCAATATATTGTTACATAGGTATAGTCGACCATGAAATTGCTTTATCACTTTTGACAAAAACTTCCACTATAATAAAATTTCGCTAAGCCTCATAGTCAATGATGACAACGTGTCTGTCACTTGGTCTTTTAATCAAAAATAGAACTTCTCGTTTTATTAAATGCAAACAAAATTCACTCCTAAGGTGGTAAAGCAATTTCATTGTCGACTATACATGAATCATTCGTCACCGCAGCACTAAAAAAAAGTCAGCTTCTATTTTTAGTAGTAGTGCCATCTATAGCCAAGTAGCAAAGCCAAGAAAGCACGCTGCTGAAATGCTTTTAGTTATTTGGCAGACTGCTTCTAGTTTTTCCCACAAGCAACGTACAACGTAACCACACGTAACTGCATTGAGCGCCATCTAGCGTCGGGTAGCAATTTACGTGTCAATTGAAGCAAGGCTTTCGCAATGCTTGCTTTCTTGAGAATGTAAGCTTTTAATTTTCCACTGCATGTTTTAGTTGCTTCAATTTTTTAGCTGAGAAATGTCCTAATGCTGAGCTTAGGTTTTTTTATAGCTATGAACAATACTAATAATAATACTACATGGAGATTTTGACTATGACTCACCATGATACCTAACCCGATACAGGATTGGAGTTTTAATGGAATAATGCAATTCGTTATGAACAATAATACTACATGGAGTATTTGGGCTATGTATGACTCACCAAGATAACCCAATGCAGGATTGGAGTTTTAGTTTATTTAATCAATTTCTTGATAGCTAATATTACTTTCGTGCCGTAACTGTAAACTTAATGCTTCATTGTTTTACTGTCAATCTAATATTTTTAACGTTAACGTCTAAAAAGATAAATAAAGCAAGAAAAGTAGTGGCTAGGGTTGCCAACTATTTTTATAGGAAATTAAAGTAAATCTATCACTAACTAGTATAAAAAAAAAGGATTTAAAAAAAAAGTAATACTTTACTTTGAAATGAAACAACTTTTACGGATCTACTCGCGTTTATTTTACACATTACTTATTTAATGTTTATCCTGACGTTTCGAACCCTTTGCAGGGTCCGTGGTCACAGGGAGAAAGTTGTTTCATTTCAATGTGTAGTGTTCGCGTAAACTTTAGAAAACAATACTTTACTTTTTTTTCAAATCCTTGTAATTTTCAAATTTATTTTTATTAAAAAGAATAAAGTATGGGGATGTAAAATAACGCAGGATACGTTATTTTAAAGTATGGTTGGCAACCAGTGTTCGACAGGCAGCAATGATAAATTTTTTCCTTTACTCGTTAAAATGGGGATAGCAACTGATTTTAGTCCTTATTCAACAATTAAATACAGACCACCTACACCTGCTTCTTAGCCGTAAGAAGTTGCCGACCTCCGTGCTCGAGTGGTTAGCGCGCCGGGTCTGGCGTCGCGCCATCTCTGAGGTCCCGGGTTCAATTCCCGGTCGGGTGGATTTAGGGGAAACTGTTTTTCTGCATTGATTTCGGGTCTAGGTGTTTTTTTATGTTTATGTATTATATATTTATCCGTTATCTAGTTTAATCATATTAACGAGTTTCAATAGAAGCTTTTCTTGGGCTAGATAATTGGTGTGAGCGTAAACAAATTTTAATCAATTAATTAAAGTTTCAATGAAAATCTATGTTATTTTTTGGCGACGAAAATTGTGTCGAATACCTACTTACTGAGCTTAAAGTTCTATCACTGGATGGTGCCACAAAGATACTTAAATTCAATTGAGACACATGACTAGACCAATTTTAGATATTTTTATGAAATTCCTATAATAAAGAATTTTGAATGATCTCAAAAAAACTGTAACAAGGAAGCAAGATGGCAGAAACTCATTTCAGTAGAACCTATTTATTATTTTAAATAATTGAAGTGCTTTTTCAATTCAAAACAAGCTTTGCATGTTAGTGAAAGCTTTCCTTTTAAAGTCATTGACATTTCTCTGGTGGTTTCAGAATCTTTTAACTAAAGATGAACATAAAAACTACGATTTTATAGAATTTACTAATTTGTACCATATAATACTACAGCCCTCTCAATGCGAAAGAAAAGTAGATTTAAGTCTAAGAGGCAACCTGCGATTTATTTGCATTTTATTTATCTCCAACTATAATACAGTAACTGACGCCTCTGTCAATATCTTTGTAAATATTTATTTGATTATTGTAATACACCTTGTCAAATAATAAATTGATAAGGTTAAATAAAAATTCAAGTTAAATTCTGAATTTATTATCTGTAATTTAATCTAATGCTAGATTATTGTAATACGCCTTGTCAATTAACTAATTGATAAGGTTAAATAAAAATTCAAGTTAAATTCTGAATTTATTATCTGTAATTTAATCTAATGCTAGATTATTGTAATACGCCTTGTCAATTAACTAATTGATAAGGTTAAATAAAAATTCAAGTTAAATTCTGAATTTATTATCTGTAATTTAATCTAATGCAAAAATCTTGCCCATTAAGGCCTCGTTAAATATTTGACACTCAGTGGATATTTACGAACATTTCGAAACAAAAAATTAAGATAATTTTAAAGCTTCAACACCCTAACTTTTACCATAGTAAATTAAAACTTATTAAACATAATTCCCCTGTACAAATAAACAAAGAATAAAGGTCGTTAACATGTAGGAACAAAACTCGGAATAACTATATTCTTTGTCTATATGTAAGGCACAATATGTATAACGTACCTCGTTATACATATTACGTCAAATTATATCGTCGACAGCCAGCTGGTGCTCGGGTTCCCACATTTCTTCTTGATTACACTAGGTCTGTGCTCAGGATCAGGAGCGTATGAATTGTACCTAAAGGTGTTGCAAGACTATAGGCTGCGGTTACGCTGTTGGGATGAATTCCAATGATTGCTGAGGCTGTTCCGAATAGCCCTAGGGCACGGGTATGGCGTGTATAGCATATCCGGAAATTGTAAAACCGATCGTCCCAGATCACTCTGGCGGCAAAAGAGTGGATGTGCTACGGTCTTTAGTAGATATGCCCCCCTTCTTCCGAATTGTGGGGGAGACGTGGTGGTACTCGGCAATGACTTTCTCTAGCATAAAAAGGGTCTGTCTTTATTTCTAATCTATCTTGCCTGTCTAAAAGTTGACAGCAAGTGATGATGTTTAGTGATAAAACCTATTGTTCCTTCCTTTGTTTCTTTTCTTTTCATCTTATTAATTCATAGTTAAATGCAGTTCCGCACTATAAAGAGTATTTATTACCATAGATCATTTAACCACCTCAACTTCAGTATGATTGACGGTCGTCCCTTTCCATGAACATCCAATGTCAATAGGTATTAAATTCAGACTACAGCTATATAAATTTTTCTCTTTTTAATAAATTATCTTTTAATTATTATGGTCTGACAACTTACATCATGATTTAAATCTCTCTTTAAATCTCTAAGGCGCGGGGAAAGGTATGATCACATAAAATCTATCTATCTATCTAATACCTTTAAACGAGCAATTATTTTTATATTATAATCTGAATCTCGGAAACGGCTCCAACGGTTTTTATGAAATTTGGTATGCAGGGGGTTTCGGGGGCGATAAATTGATCTATCTAGGTTTCATTTTTAGAAAAGTAAGCAAAGCTCGGTCATCCAGGTAGGTACTTACTTAAACAAAACACCTGCCCACTTAAATTAACATGCTTTTAAATGCATAATTTCTGAAATTTGTGTATTCATAATTTGTAATTGTGCCTACAGACAAAAAAATCGACTGTCCAGTAACAAAAATATGAATTGTTAAATGTGTTTATCTATTTGTTTGTGCTACTTCACGTCAAAATAGAGCAATGAATCTGTGTACATTACCATTTAAGGGCTTAAAGCTATTAAGCTTAAAGCTTGCTATCACGCTAGTTTTTTATTCCGAAAACAACTTCTATTTCTAATAAGCTTATTTACTAATTTCTGTGTTCCCTATGCTTTAAAACATGGCGTTGAATACTCACTATTCATTTCCCAAGATGTTTTAATTGAGTTTCCATTTAAATAAAAATCTCTAGTTTAAGTTTTAAGTTAATCTTTGAATTTCTCCTTATTAAACAGCTTTAGACCATTGACACTTACAGAACCCACTCTCGTAGTCACATTGTCTGATTTATAACCAACTGCTTACAATTAAAAAAATAAATTAAGGAGAAAAATAATAATTTTGAAAGTTATTTTTATTATTATTATTTTAATTTGGGTCTTGTAGAATAATAATTATCTGTTATATTTTTACAAATAAACTGCATGAAATTTGATTACAGCAGAAATGGAACAGAAAATGCGTAGCGCTGACCCTAAATAAATTGTGGCCATGGATAAGGATGACGGAGATGATAAATGAAAAATGCAAAATAGCATAGAGCTTTCAACAGTGATGTAAAATAAAAATAGTTTTATTAAAGTATACTAAGTAAGAAACACATTTAAATAATCATGATTCTATCATCTTCGCGAAAGTTTTCTATCGAGAAGCCGCTGACAAAAAAATCGATAATTGCTTCCATTTAGAAATCAATACAATTTCACTTATAGCTAAGATTACAACAAACATTAACATAAAACGTAAAAATAAACATTTATAACATTTATTATGTACAGATGTAAAGTACAGCTTCAACATAAGCACAGCAAACGTATATATGTAAAACAATTGGAAGAATATCAACTGATAGTATAAAAACCTTTTATTTAATAGTCCAACCTTTTTCCAAATATCATGGGAGTCAATCTTAAATCGTACGGATGTAGATAAAGCAGGAACATTGGTACAACAAGATACTGGTCAATCATTCACATTCGTTTGCATATCAATCTTGGGTTTAAGTGCCTCTTCTCTTGAATCATAAATCCCGAAAAGGCCTTCTAACGGGCTTACATTGCAATATATGGGGCTATAAATTTTGCAATTGACTGCGACCATCAATCTATACGGTGCACTCTATTCGGATGCAATAAAGGCTATTTTACAACGAATTTATTGCTTCGGACCTCAATATCCGCCTAGTGGACATAACTATGAGTTTTATTGGAGGAGAGATATAAGCCTGTACGTCTGCAGTACTGGTCAATTTTAGATGACACACAATGACACAATCTTAAGATGTAATATATTTTACAAACAAATATACCTTCCTATTTATTTATACATCGTGTCGTGATTTTATAGATTTTATAGACTTTCATGTATTTGGGACTACTCATAGATAGTAAATTTAACTGGGGTCCACATATTGTGCGTGTATGTGATAAGCTACGGGCGATCTTGGCAAAATTTTATATTATTAACAGTTTCGCTGTCCAAAAATTAAAACAATAGATAATCAATTGTTATGTATCACATGTGATATATGGGACAGGGAACCTGTTAAAAACCGCCTACCATTTAAAACAAGACTCCTACTGTACAATGCTCTCTTTGACTCAGTAGTGTCCTACGGGATTTCCAGCTATGGCCGTACTTTCAAGACCTATCTTGATTCAATATATAGATTGCAATATAGAATACTTAAGCTAATAATATCTCCAAATTTAAAATCTGCGTTTAAAAATGAGAACGATCTTTTTAAATATTGCAAAACCTTACCAGTTTATGATAAAGTTAACATCTGCCTTTTAAAAGAACAATTTTTTAATGGGCAGATACAAGCTAAAATAAATCATCCTATATATACACGTCGAGCCGCACAACATAAACTAGTTACCGTATCGGCAAACAACTACTACGGGGAACGGACGAGCGCATTCCAAGTTCCGCGTCTAATTAATTCTTTGCCTACCTCCACGCGTGATGCAATCACTGAACACAATATTAAATACCAATTAAAAAGTTATTTTTTGGCAGCTTTAAAATAAGTATTCTATGTTGTGTTCGGAAATGTGATCGTACTGTCAGGGGGTAATCACGAGCTCTTATAGCAGTATTGTTGCAGTTGTGAAAACGAGTCGCGTGTAGCGGCGAATATACTTGCTTCTCTTTTCCACAACTGCGATAATGCTGCTATAAGAGCTCATAGTCAGGGGGCTGAACGGTGTCGATTCTTAGAATTTATTATAATATGAATGTATTTGATTACCTACTTTATTTCTGATAACGTGGAAGAATACCATTGTTAGGTACTACACACAAACCCAAGAGGCTTAAGTAGTACCCCATATTATAAAAGTAATGTATGTTTTGATTCTGATAATAAATAAATAAAAAATAATAAATAAATGTCTTGTATGTTGTATATTGATAAAAGTATGTAAATAGTAATAAAGTGATCGCTGACAAAATTCATGCATTACATATTAGATCTCCTAAAATAAAAAATAACTAATTTTGTAACCTAGTAACCATCTGTCGAATATCTAAAAGATCCAAAGCAGATTCCCAACGGAGACACATATTATATTCGGTTTGGCTGATTACAGTTCTAAGTCTGTATCTACAAAAAAAACTAGCATGGTTGTGTTCCATTAGTCCAAGCTAAGATTCCAGTTCTTCGGAGAATATCGGGAAAGTGCGCTTCCATCTTTGGACTTATCGTCACAAACTGTTTTAGAATTAAAAATTAAGTAGCAGACATGAACCATTTGAGAAATGTGGTGATCTTCATTGAAGCTTCTCGTTTATATTCAGCTTCTTCCGTGAATGCGGCAGTTGCTATAACATACAATCAAACATACACATATATCGGATTAATAAATATTTTAGCGGTTAGAGTAATTACTAACGGGATTCTTACCATGTTTATTACTTGTGTGCCGTAATATCAGATACTTACAAGTAAGAAACATGGTAAGAATCCTGTTAGTAATTACAAGCGGGTTGTAACTTAATGCAAATATTGACTTTGCGCTTATCCTCTTTATCGCAGCTGTGGCTGTTTCTATTATTTTCCAACAAAAGAGAATAATATTTAAATCAGAATTATTGCTAGATCTAGATTTTAGATGACGATGCAGGCCGCCGCCACATGACATTGAATAATTATCTTCGTTTTTAAGACTGTATAGCTTCTATTTATTTAAATATGTCTGTTGTAGCTCCTATTGAGTTATTCTCTGCAATTGTTTTTAATTATTATAATTGATCTCGATTACTCGTAATAGAAAAAAGTTTAGTGTTTGTAATTAATAAAATTTCATTCATTGTAAGTTACGTTTAATTTTTTTTTAATTGTGCAACCTCTTTGATAACTTCATTTGTTTCACTACAAAATCTCCTTTAATTTTAGTTTACGCTTGCGTTTTTACTAAATTCTGCTAATGCATTTTGTTGGTTTTATCACGGGTTCTCGCAAAAGCTGGGCACATCTTGAAATCTTCATATCTTCATTATCTTGTTATCGATGATTTTGAATTAGTAGCGAGGTCTTCCAGCCGTGAGATACCTGTAGAGACGAGCTTCTGATGAGGAATAAAACTACAAAAGCCCGGATCTACAGGGTAGATCACGAATGTGCCATAATATATATCTTCTTACTCTTCAACTTCTTTCTTCAAGTGCCATTATTACGTTAAGTAAGCCATAGTGTCAATTGTAATATGTGTACGATGAGCGAAGTATTATTCTATATTTTGACGCAATGCAGTATCCTAGTTACTTTGAATATAAGTGTATTAAACTGACGACCTCCTTGATCGAGTGGTTTGTACACCGGTTTTCATGGTGTCGCCATCTCTGAGGTCCCAGGTTCGACCCCCGGTTGGGTCAATTTAGAAATTATTGTTTTTCTAAATTGTCTCGGGTCTGGGTGTTTTTTATGTATAATAAGTATGTATTTAAGTATTTTAAGTAGGTTTATCCGTTGTATAGTAACCATTTAACGAGTTTCATAATGAAGCTTCTCTTGGGTTAGATAATTGGTATGAGTGTAGGAAAGTTTATTATTATTATTATTTTATTAAACTTGGTATCATCACATTTTCAAAGTCGAATTTCAATGTGTGCGACAATTTGACTTTTTGCGTGAATTTACTGCTGCCTTAATTATTATTTATTTATTTTTAACAATTAGGTATTAACTAAAATCTGAATTACATATTTTTTTTAGATCTTTCCATGTCATAACCTACCATAACACTAAAGGGAACCACGCTTTTTCATTATTAAAAATAAATTTTACTGAAATCTGATTGCAAGAGACGAAGTTTCGACAGCCTATATACGTCAGTTAGAACTTCTAAAAACATCTGATATATTAAGTTCGAAAAAATCAACCAAATTTTCGTTTCAAACCAGTCTTCAACTTGTTCTCGGTTTCTAAAGTCCAGAGTCCTTTTCTTCGCGTACCCTCCCAGTTTTAATAGCAGCGCAGCAAACTTCCGTAGTTTTTATCGTCAGACCTGAAAGTTGTAGACGGTTTGAATTAAACTTTTTTGTCGCATGCTAACTTTTGAGATGTTCTTTTTTTCTTAAAAATCTCTTTTAAAACCTTTGGGAATTTTCTCTTAGTAAGATTCTTTAGGGAGATAGATTTGGTAGCTGGAAGACCTTGATGCGATCAGTTTAAAACTGAAGGGAATGGCGCAACTTGGATGAGGTCTATGCCCAGCAGTGGGTGGATATAGGCTTAAAATTATGATGATAATGATGATGATGATGATGATGATGATGATGAAAATATAATGTTTCACATCCGTGATCGTTTAAAGGAGTTATAGGTAATTAACCTTATACCTTCTGACATCGCTGTGAAATTGCAAACAATGTTCCTCATACGCAATAAGGACTAATTACTACAGACAATTTAATCACATACATTTAAATCATACACATACATATGGCATGTGAGTTATGTCATCATAATAGGCAATTATCACGGCGGAGCATGGCTTCGCAGTGTTTAATGTGTAAATTATGTAAGGATGACAATAGCTTGCCGTGTTTCATTGTTGTCTATACTACAGGCTTCCGTGGGCGATGTTTACACGATAGGCATGTATCGTATAATATTTTAAGCTCCATAATGAAAATAGGTATGCATACAAATACAGTATGATCAAAATTTATGTAGGTAGTTCGCATCATTGTGATTTTGTCTCTTTTGCATTAATGCATCTAAGTACAGCGTGATTAAATGGAAGCCCATTTCTTCATAAAATAATATTAATCCTCAGCAAGGTGGCTGCATAAGGATTAATAATGTAGATACTTCTTGCATTTACATTATTTTCGTTTTCACAATGATCGTTCACTGTTCAATTGTTTAGTGCTAATAAATTAGATCTCCAAAACTAAATTCAATGTGTCTTAATTTCGAAAACACTTGAACCTACAATCGAAAACAAAAACGAATCTTTCACGGCCACGAAAAATTTCCCACTCGGCGAGATTCAATTTGCGGACAACAATACAACACTTTCCCCTAATCTGATAGCATGACGGAGGATCACAAATCAGACGGATCGGCAACGCCCTTGGGATAGGCAGGAGGCAAGAAAAAATCTCCGCATCTTTCCGCAAATCATTGCTACTATTGTGTACCGATAATGTACTGGGAAACTCACAAAAAGACTCCACTTAATCGCCAGCGGGAAGAACGCTGAAAGGACCTTTGTTTTCCGCAAGCCTTTGTGAGGTCGCTGACTCATCAATTTCTCCAGATTGGCGAAGTTGGCGATTGGATGCTATTCTCGCGGTTCCGTCTCGTGATTAGATGAGACAGGAGTTTTTATTGTTTTGTTTGGATGGATTTGGTTAGAGAATTGTATGAAGTTTTTTATTTGAACAAAGTGTTAGACAATATTTTAATAAGACACGTAATTTTGTTTCTAACCTTCTACGAGTTTTAAATACAAAACCACAATAAAGTGAGGCTTTATTTTATATATGAACACACAGCTATTGTATAATTTTAATTATTTGAGTATTAAAAAAAGCCTAGTCGAGTGGCGTCGTCTTCACACTGATCAAGACCACGATTCTTCTTTTTCAAACGTCATCAGTCGTATCTCGGTGACTATTTGATTATGACTCTTTGGACTTTGAGGAACACGTCACCATCATGCCGCTGAGTCGATCGACGTTTTAAAAAAGCTTAATCATGACCTGTACTACAGATGTAAGTACAAATGTCTTGTAGCTAGAGATCTGCAATTATTATTGTACACGCTTAGAACTACAATTTATAGGCTCCAAACTAACCACCTATGAACTGTTAGAGAACTTTAGGGAATGGATTTATCTATATTTAGGCTGGTACACTTAATTC